>OY728159.1:2091010988-2093510988 GCA_963277665.1 Viscum album | reverse complement strand
GAATAAAATGGTAATAAATTACTTTGTATAATGATACATGATATGTGAATAAGTAAAGTCTTGTAAAATTTTCTGATGAGTTTCTTATAACATCTCTATATTCCAATCTAGAAATAGGAAAATATAATAATATATTTTAGTTTCTGGATTCCTAATTCCTTTATGAGGAATGAATTAATATGTTTTATTTTAGAGAACCATAAAATCATAAACATTTTCAAGAAATAAAGGATGATCATCCAGATTAGTTTCCTGAATCACTCTATAAGATTTATTATAGAATTATAGTGCAAAAAATTCATTTGTGTTTCATCATGAACCTTATTTAATAATAAAATTTATTACAAGTCATTAGTAGGATCGAAATACTAAGAAAAATTTGGAAACCACATTTCATCCTCAAACTATGAGATAGTATGAAAGTAATATATAATAATTATAGGAAATTTTGGGTTCATGACAACTCAATTTCCATGGAACATGATAAAATTACTTTCTAATTGTAAAATATTGTTCCATAAATAGTTTTTATTCATGTATAAAAATAGAGAATTATTGTTTTTTATAAGATAATATTTTTTTAAAGTTATTTGGGTGAAGTGGAAGGAGAGGAAAAGTTTTTCTATAAATCCATGAGGAGACAACTAATTAAATTCACATTCTCTCAAATTATTTCATGATAGATCATTGGATATAGTGAATATCAAAAAATAATTAGTGAATAAAATTTTAATTTAATATAGGTAAAAGTACCGTAATGAAGATTTATCTTTTGAAGGGAATTATTTTTTTTATTAATTTAACATTAAATACAAGGAATATTAGACTTTTTCAAATTTGGGAGAAAATTGGCATTATGGATAATCATTTGGAAATTAAAACAATCATCTCTATTGTGAATTGTATCTTTCATGGATCGATTTTACAGAAGTATGTTCCAAAAATAATACAAAAACTCACCCCAAAATAAGTTCATATTGTTCATTACTTATCTTATAACGAAGAGATTATAAAATTTATAAATATTATTAAAATATTTTTGAAAAATATGAAAATTTGTAGAGTGATGGTGTATTGGAGGAACACATGTTAGAGAAAGAAAAAATGGATCATGTTGAACAAATGATGGATAATGTCTCCCTTTTTTGTGTATTAATGTATACCTCAGGTTTCAATGATGAAATTATTTGAGAGGGGATAATTTCTGATCTAAGATTCAAATATCGTAAATCGATTACCATTTTGTGACTCACATTCTATTATTTTATAATAATATTAAAATATAAAATAAAAATATTATATTCACTATAATGGATATAACTAGTAATTTAGATCACATATCAATATAGGATAAAACCATACACATGAACATCACATGAATATATTATTTAAAAAATAATAGGAATCAAAGATACATTTATATTGTGAGAAATATAATTAAAAAAGGAATATAAATTTTACCATCAATGATAATGAGGTGAATTATTTTAGCGGTATGAATCAATTCAATTTATATTAAAAATATATATTACTACTATAATTTAACCATTGGGAATATAGATATTGATATTGTAAGATGAAAGTTGTAATATAAATGAAAATGTTATGTGTTGCATATAAATTCTTAACAAAATACAAAAGATCAATTAGTAAATCTTTCACTATTAATTTTAAAATTTTAATATTTTTCAATGAATACTAATTTAATAACATAGATATGTACAAAAACTATTTTTTTATCAAAATAGTTTTTTCATATTTTTAATTCCAAACACATGATTTTAATATACCAAATAGTTTTATTTAAGGATTTTTGTTCACACATATATCTATTCATAAAAATTGTTTCAGTTTTAGAATCATCGTGTCTAAATTAACCAGTGGTGAATTTTGGTATATTTAAAGAAAAAATTGATTTTTCATGTATGTAAAATATGTTAGTCGTGTATGATATGTGTTACGAATTCATAATGACCAAAAAAATGATTATATAATTTATTTTCAAAACATATGTACATAAATACCTTAGATTATTAAAATAGTTTAATTTTAGGAATTATGTTCAATTTAGAATCCAATAATATAATTTCCAAAGTCAACTGAAAATTAATATTTTAAAATGGATACTTTTAGAATAAAATTAATTATCATCACCAAATTAACATTATAAAATGTATTTTGTTTAATTAACATATAAATGTATACAAAATCCATTTAATATCAATTAAAATGGATTTATACAAATATAATTCCAGTGGTTTTGAATTATCATCAACTTGTTTTTCCAAATCCTATCTCAAAAATTTAATAAATACTTTTTCAATATTTTCTGCAAATATCTATGCATCATCCCATTTCTCTAATCTACAAAACCACATATAAAGTTTCTCCATCCCAATTTCCTATCAATTTTTCTCACATGATTTTTTATATATAGAAATAGATCTTTTTAAATTCCTAAGAAGTTTTTTAAAAAATTTAGTGTTTTTAATCACTTTTATTATTATTTTTATATTAAATTATTTCAAATTTCATTTAATTTTAATATCATTCTTTTTTTATGATTAATTTTTTTTATTTTAATATTATAATATGAAAGAGAGATCAGTATTGCCTCTAATTATACAACATTAATAATTTTTTATAATTTCAAATTACATACGTTTCCCTAAACATGAAATCCATATGCATTCTATATACGTATCACCCCCTGATTGTTTAATATTTTCCTTCTATAATATATATAATGTTGATTGAATCTTGTAGGGCAAACAACAACAGGTTTTGACAAAACACTATTATTCACTTTTTTAAGATTTAAATAAAATTTAACACATTTTGATAATTTCTATCACAAATTAATATATTCAATATGAAATAAAATATTTTTAAATCTATCTAATTGATTTTTTTATTCTTAATATAATAATAAAAACCTATTTTTTCGTAAAAACCAATATTTTTGTAAAGTGAATTTTCAGACATTTAATGGAGCACAAGTTTTAAAACATGATTTTTTCAATTTTATCAATTTTATTTTTCAAAAAAAAATTATTCTTGAAATTTTATTGTTAATTTTTGATTATGGTGATTTTGTTTAATTTTTTTTTGGTAATTTTTATTTATTAATTAATATTATAAAATAATGATTTGTAATTGAATACTGACATTTCATATCAATAATTTATGCGGTTAGTTTTAAAAAAATTATATTAACCCAAAATAGGATAAATTATACAACAAATAATTAAATTTATATCATGAAAATAAATTTATCATTGAAAATATATATTTATCATTTCAAGATTCAGATCATTTTTTTCTTGAAAAAAACAATTTTATAATCCTGTATACGGCAATAAATTTAAATAAATTTCTACCAATTATGAGATTGGTATTTGGAAGAATGCACTAAATCATTTTACTAAAATTAGTTTCTAATTTTTAAAAATTTCAACATTTTTTTGACAAAAAAATTATCTAATGTATTTAAAATTATCTACCGCAATTAGTGTAAAATAAATATTGAAAAAGGGATCAACCTAAAACATAAGAAATAAAATGACATAGAAACATGTAAAATAAATTATATAAAAATATATCTACCATATCATCCTATTTATAAAATATAGAACATTATTTTGGGAACATTTTATATAGGATACCTCTCAATAGTGCTTAGCAATAAATATTTAAAAAAATTCACTCCACCTCTCTTAACAAAAGGTTCTCAACCCTCCAACTTATTAAAACCTCTAAATCCATTTATATTTCAAAAAATCTAATCAAATAATATAAAAAATTCATACCATAATTATTGATTCTTCACATTTTCCATAAATCAAACCAAGGATGTCTTTGGTTTGGAAAAAAGGGAGTTAACTGAAAAGAGGTAACATTCTTCAATGATCAATTTTGTTTATTTTTCTTTATACACACTATCATGTTTTATTATATATTTCCTATAAAAGACTCAGTTCCCTAAATAATCCATAAATTTTCTATGTTATCGTAATGAATTACCCTCACACTCACATCCATTATATGGGATACAGAATCATCATTTTTGTGTATGATGGACTACTGCCTCAAGAACTAATGTCCATCGTTCTTCCCTCAAAACCATTCATGGTTAGAAATAATGATGGGTTTATAGAATATATATGATATATATAAAATATTTTTAATGTTTATATGAGTCATTAATTTTAATATAATGCATTCCTTAAATCTTTTCATTTTATTTGAATATGACAACATCATTTGTGGACGTGTAGAGTACCATCTCATCAAAGTGATATGATTCATTCAATCTATACATGGAATGTATTAAGGATATTTTTAATAAACATATATGACATATATGACTAAAATATGATTATTGAATTATAATATACATATATAATATTTAAATTTCATACTTTATATATGTCAAGAACATGGAAGCAATGTTCATTTATACATATAGTGTACCAACTCCATGAACATTTCATTCCATTTCCTATATCTTAATATTATGGGTTAATATAAATACATATATATTGAAAATATTTCATTTTTACCAAATTGACTAAATAATGTATATTATTAAATCAAGATAAAATTAATCAGATAACAAATAACAAGTCAAAATATACTCAAAAGACAAGGAAATTTATACATGAAATGATATAACAGATGAATGGTTATTAATGAATGGGTTATAATATGTTATTAAAGGACTCAATATCATATAATATATATTAATATGTTTAAATTTTAATTTTATTACATTACTAAATTCATTATACATGATTTTAATTAGTTTTCATCAAAAAGGAAGCACAATGTAGGGGATTTTTAACTCACTAGTTTACATCTATTAGATAAATGTCATATTCAGATGTTATATTTATATAATTTTTTCCCTATAGTAATTTAAATTCATGATTCACTCATATTTAATTTCATTATATGTTACAATTTTAATTATCGCATTTAAGTCATTTGACCTGAAATTTACCACGTGATAAATTTTATCGTTCCAATTTCACTTTCTTGTGTGATTGATAACATTTTCATAAAAAACTAACTTCATTATGAACATTTTATATTTTTCATCACATTTTTTTAGATATCCATTATATTATTTAATTTTTATAATTATTTTTGAAATAATATACCATTTTTATATATTTTGTGTACTTGACAGTTATTTGATTAACTAATAAAATATTTATAAACATGTATCTTTTATTCAATATCATTCTTCGATAAGGAAAATTTTCATGAATTAAATTAATAAATAAATATATGATGAATTATGTGTAAAGGTATGATATATGTGGTTATTATATATATATATCCCCATGATGCATCGGTTGTCACATGAGAAGAATCATTTGGAAAATCCAATGGGTTTTTACCAGATATGTTATAGACTATCATTAGAAGGGTTTGTAAGGTAATGTTACTGTGTACCTAGGAAAAATGGAATCTATTAATTAATATTTTCCTCTATTTATACTTATTTATTATTTATCCATGAGATTTTTCATTTTCAAAATCTATGGATGTAGTATGTTCACATTTTATTGATTAAATGACATGTTTTTTCAGTTATATACCTTACACTATAAATTTTTAGTTATCCATTTATTTAAATGGAATATGTGATCCGTTATTTACTATGACATGTTAGCAGTTCTCATTTAATCAATAATGTACCTGCTATTCTTACCCTTATATGGAATTTGAGCTTACCCTTGTTGAATTCCATTCCCTAGGATATGAAGAAAAAATATGTGAATGAGATTTGAAGGATGTTTTATATTTCATTTTTTATGTATCTTTTTTTATTATTTTACATTCAAATGTATTGGGGTTATCAGAAATTCTAAAACTACAAAACAAGATATCCCATTAAGGTTGTATCCAATGTAGAAATGCCAATACAATAAATTAGGACACTTGTTTCGAGAAAATAAGTAACGTGGTTTTAAAATATATCTATAGTAATATTGATATATTATTTACTACAAAGAAAAATCATATAATGGTGGGTAATTTTAATGTATCTAATGGAGACTTCATTGAGATCAAAGTGCATTAAAATCAATTTTGTTAAAATTTTACCATTTCCATCAATTCTTTTTGACAAAAATGTTTTTCCATATGGAAACATTATTTTCATAATATGTATTAAATATATATTTCACATATAAGTAAATTTTATAAGGTAATTCCATATCATTTTATTAGACTCGTAACATTGAAATATGTTATATTGAATAATAATATACAATTTATATCATTATACAATGAAAGTATCTTACACCTCTAAACCAGAATCATTTCTTTAATAACTATACAGTCTATTAGATTCTCAATATACTTAGTCTAAAATTCTATTATAATATATTCAGATAGATAACCATATAATTTTATTGAAATGGGGAATATTGAAAATCTTTCTATCCATTACATATATATGGATAACTATTTTCATGATTATGTGTATGATTCTATATTTTATACTATGATATGTATTGTTTTCCATTATTTTAAAATGGTGTATGAATAATAATTAATTTGTGATGAGTGGAGCCTGAAATTATATAGAATCGTGATTCTTTGATAGGTAAAGTGAGATAAATATCCTTAGTGATTTGTGTATGTATACCCATTTATATATGATGTCGTGGTTGAGGATTCGATGATGTTGTTATGATGAATAGAATCATGAATTCCATAACTATAGGATTATTTAGTGTTATACACATGAGTATTTATTTCTAATAATATGACATCATATATGAATTTTCTAGTGTATCAGGTAATCAAGATGATAGGAGTTTGAATCAGAGTGACAACCCTTCTACCTAATATTTTTCACATAATCTTTTTACATTCTTTGTGTTGAAGGATCCTCTATCATTGGAATGGATATATAGAAATTTTTTAAGAACCCTTTTAGATTATCATGTGATATAATAAAAATTCTGTTAGTAAATAAAGTCGTAATCATGTTTTTATATTGTTCAATACTAATGTCGGTACCTACTTCTTTTTGTGCATCAAATCACTATTGGCACAAAATTTACATTATAATATTCATCATAAATTAAAAGTGATATGGGAATGAATAAAACATAACTTTAATGCTTCATTATATAACACAAGTGTGTTATATTTATACTATTTCATACAGTTATTATCCTCCTCACCGTTGTGGGGTTGCATATACTAGTACCACTCGTTCATCAAATGAACTTCACAGAATTTATCATTTACTAATATTCTAATGCCTTATAAGCTTTTACTATTTTCGTATTTATATCCTCTTATCTATTCATTATAGTAAACATATTTCTAGATAAGTCCCCTTATTCCTTAGAATATCATGTTCTTCTCCTCTCAAACATTTTCCAAACAAAATAAATATTGAATAATATAGTCAAAATACCTTATTAGAATATCAATAACTCACATCATCTTAATTAAGAATCACTATTTCACAAATTTATTTACCCTCCATATAAATATATATCCTCAATAAACGAGTAAAAAAATTGGGATTTAGTTTTTTTCTATTTAACGAATTATTATTTTCATTTCCATAATGATCATTCAATAAATCATAGTCAACAACAATCATTAGATCATCCATGGATCATAGTGTAAAAAATATTCGATAATTTTTAAAATATAAAAAATATTAAATAAATTTATTTAATTAATTATTAATGTTGAAATAACAGCTCATCACAATAATAATATATGTTACTTGATATTTTTCTGATAATTTATTTTAAGAAACCCCTTTCATAAATCTCCATTAAGAAAATTCCTTTAGGAAATCCAGTTCTTCAAGTAATTACTAATTTTTTACTTCATATATAAATACTTACTAGTCATCCACTTCTCCATCCAAAATCGCAATGTATTTTCCTTTTAGATGATTCCCAATCACAGATATCAATAGTTTCCATTATCTTCTGTTGTATCAATTAAACTAAATCATCCTAGAATGTATCATATATTTTACAATGTAAAATGACATTTACCATTAATGATAATTTAATTAGATTTAATATATATATATAAATCAATTTTTCAATCTCTGTATATATTATCTTGAGTATTAATATGAAAATTTTATTTAAATTGTTTATTTTCAAAATGTTCTTATTTAAACATTGTTCAAAAAAATTACTTCTTGAAATATTCATCATATGAAATAAAAAGTTGTTATTTTGAAAAAACACACCTTCTATAATCCCAAAAACTCATTCCATGATAAATTTTTACTTATTGGAACTTTTAAATAACAATATCATGAATCTAGATAATGATTATGAAATCGTGATGTTTTGGAAACTGGAGAGGAGTGATGAATTTTGTTGATTTTGTGGCTTCCTTTGGATGGAGACTCTTCTTGTAATTCCACTATCACCCATCAAAATATTTCACTCTACTTTATTTAATCTATTGATTTAATTATTCTAAATGTTCATTAATCTACTGATTTTATATCCAATGATGATACTTATGAAATTACTATACATCACATTATCTTCATTAATATTCATTTATATATTCATTGACATTCTATCAATCCATTGAAAAAATATAACACCACTATCATTATGTTCCAATTTTTTCTTTAGTCTCCCCATTTATATTTTTTTCAATATATATTTACTATCAAAATTCAATGATTTTGCCTCCCACTTTTTGAAAATACATTCATTTTATTCTATTTTAGGGCTCTTATTAATGAATTTTCTCTCTTCATTAATGATTTAAATCTTCATCCCCCATAGTGATATCTTGGGGTGAGGAATGAATATTTTTCACATTGTTTATTCTTCTTCTTATTTCATCCATCAAACTAAATATAAAACTTTTTAATTGAGATAGTGATAACATTACTTTTCAAAATTAAACCATCCACAAATAAAATAACATTATGCCTATGTGAACAATAATAAATGTAGAAAAAATGTTTTATTAAATCATATATTAATATTATCCATAAATGTTACCAAGTGATTTAATAAAATGTTAAATATTATTTACATGGATACAATTATTAGAATATAATTTAACATTATTTCTTTTATGCATCTTATCCAATGGATCAAAAATGATCTGGTATAAAATAAAAATTTCCCTAAATTATAAAATAATTTTTCCCCTATAAAATTATAAAATCTATTTTCCCATATTTTATTTAAACATATTATTTTACATGAGAATATGAGAGTAAAAAAATCATTCTTCCAGATGACAGAAACATCAAATATCTAGGTTTTTGTATATGGAAAATTTTCATTATCATTTCTATCATTGTTCTCCTGGTTCATTAAAATGTGGCCTCACTACATATTATTAAAAATAAATATTTATTTTTTAGGATATCCAATTTCCAAAATTCATTAAACTCATATTCTAATATTCATGATACCTCATAACTACTGTTTCATGTTTCAGTATCTGAAAAAATAAATACCTCAATATATATCCAATATAATTAGATTATTTTTATAATCTTTATTTTCCTCATAAATCATTCCCAAATCTATTTCAAAATATCAATTAATATGATAAAAATCATATAATTTTAATATTACATAATAATTTCCTTCATATCACTAAGGGTTTTTTACAATCCATCTTATTCTGATGATATTGTTTCTCACTATTTGACCACCATGTTGACATGAAGATCATCTATTATGTCTTGAGAAACTCATATTTCATGTCTACATGATTATCACCTTATCATTTTTAGTTTTTTGGAGGTCTCTAGAACATCAATGTTTGGGGTTCTCAATGACATCGGCCTTTTCACTCCTGTTATCTCCACAGTTCCCGTCTCCTTCTGGTTGGTTGATGGTTTGCTATTCATGATTCACTATTATTCATTCTTCCATGATATTTTGAACATATTTGAACTTGAAAAACCAAAATCAATTTGATACATGAAGTCTATATTTCTCATGATGTTTCACTATATTTGTACCACCATCCTCTATAGAGTTTTTAATACATCTGATAAGATCATAGAACCCATATTCAATTTCATTATATTATTCATGTTTTACTGGATTAACATATTTAAATATAATTTTCAACATGTCTCAATTTGAAAATATTCAAGTTATATCAAATTATTAATCCAAAAATTATTCATGAAACTATATAACATTGTATTCTTAACTCGAAACCCATTTCTATTATATATCCATTTGTAATTATTATGTTTTAATTATCTTATCTCATGATGAACTCACATTACGATTTGTGAAAGCCCCTTATATATGAACTATTTATTACAATAATACTAGGATAATTATTATTTATATTTAGGATCCTGATAAAAATATGTTATTCTACATTACTATACATTATTCCATTATGTTTTCTCTAAAACGATTTATAATGTTGCCTGATTTTTTTTCATTTTATGAGATATGATATGTTTTTTTGAACATTTTATTCTGACCATATCTTACTATATTATTACCTTAAGTATATTAATACCAATTATCTTTATGATTTTCAACTCAACAATAGTAGTGATGTTTTTATTGTAAATTTCAATATACATAGTTTCTAATTCATTCATTGTTGATAGTCATCAGATTATGGGTTCCTATCCATGAACTATTCTTAAAAGGTTATACCTTATTTTATTCTAATTGAATATATCATTAAGGGAACATCTCATTTTACTTCATATAATATTTTAAATTTTTATTTTAATCTCAATTTTTCATAGATTAATAGAATTTATTTTTCTTATAATCTATAACCATGTCATCGAGTGGATTAATATCTCAAATATGATGTACATTTCATTACATTTGATTTAATTATTTCTAAAATCATCATTCATTTCTAGAAATTATATTTTGAGAATATGGTTTATAGAAGTTCTAAATATTATTATAATAATATTTGTTTCACCATTTGATAATTCTTTTCACCAGTGTTGTTCTTGTATATGAATTATCTTCTTCATTGTAATATCACAAATACATTCATATTAAAGTGAAAATATTTTCTTCATACATAGAATTATCTTTTATTATCTAGATCAATAAAATTTAGATAATCAATTTAGTTTTAGTTATTTCATATAATCTATCACAATAAATGAGGAAATATATGTCATTTTATTTAATCATGGAATTTATTTCTTCATACCGTTGATTCTTCAACAACCCCTTCATTTGGTCAACATACAGTCCCGTATAAATTAATTTTTACTAGAAAATGATAGAAAATAATGTGTTATTTCCTTTTCTCATTTATTAGATCAATAGGTTTTAGAATTCATTCTAAACATAGAATCCTCCTTTTCTAGAACATTAGTTTTCTTCATGAATTGATATTTAATTTTATTTTATTTTATATACTATATCCACATGTATTACTTATTATTTATTTCATTATTATAAAAATAGTGTGATGTATTCTTCTCCATAATTTCTTCCTACCTCATTCCTTTGTCCAATTGCTCTATCCATACGATAATGAAAAATTTCAGAATACGATTTTGTTTATTATATAGAATTTTATTTCAAAAAAAAATTATCATAAAAATATATCTCCAATCGATATATCAGTATCTCTAATCAGGGTAACCGTGTGATTTATGTTTCCATTGTATCAAAAAATTTCTAACATATTTTATTTTTATTTTAGTGATATTCAAAAAATTTGGGCATCAACATATTTTACTTTTTCTGTGTACTATATTTATAAATAGAATTATATTTAATAACTTCTATTTTAATCTTTATAAATATGGTACATTATATATTTTATATCATTTCATATTGTTCCAATAATAAATTTCATGTTGTATGATCATTCAATGAAAATAATTGAATCCATGGAATTACTTATTCTATAATTGATTATATTTATGGCTTGTGATGTTATCTTCATTTGATATAATGTTACTTCCTCACATATTATTATACTATGGGGAAATTATTCTATTTAATTATTTAAAAACATTTAATTAAATTTTTGGTTTTCCTTCAAACATCTATGACCACTGTAGTTTGTAAGTACATAATTCAATATTTAAAGTATTGAATATTGTATAAATAGTTTCTTAAGAACATAGGTTTACCTTATTAATTAAAAAATAAGAATACAATACATTATATTATTTAATATTATTCGGACCACTTAAAATGTTTCATCTGTGAAAAAGAACATTATAATACATTATATTCATTTATATAATTCTTACTTTTAAAAGTTTTATCTATGAATAAACAATTTCCTTATAAACATTTTAATTTAATATTCGTCTTCATTAAATTCAATTATGTTTATCATTATTTCAACATAATGAATATTTAGATATGTTGGGGTTTTATGATATCATGATATCTACTTTATTTTCACTTTTTTCTTTCATATTAAAGACATTTTACTAATGAATTATACTTTCTTCTTATATGTAAATTTCAAGTTCATTTATCATCTTAATAGCCACCTAAAAATAAGAGTTCTTGAATTATATCATTTATTTCAATGCCTATAATTCAAAGGACAATAAGTTCAAAATAATATATATCTCACAACTTATCGTATCAATCAACACTCCATATTAGGGGAATCATTCAATTTAATGTTAGACAAAAAATTTATTTTCTTCAATGAGTTCTTTAATGGATTAAAATTTTAAATCATTTTCCCTAATGTATCCTAAAATTCATTGAATTGTGATTTAAACTATTATTTTCCACCAAATAAAACCTCTATAAATGAATTTATGTATTATATAACTTCCACAAGAAAATTTCACAAGTAATAACCAATTAAAATGTAAATAATATAAACAATTTCAAATGACTTATAGTCTTCAAACTAATGATGTTCTTATTTTATGAAGGATTATTCTAATATATTTATTACAAACATCCACACATATTAACATCAGAAAGTTGTGGATACCCCACCGCCCCCCCCCCCCCCCCCCCCGACACTGATTTTGAGAGTTTATCTTCATTTTCATCATATTATACTTCTTTCAATTATTTATTGTTTTGGGTAATATTTTTATGATTTATAAAACTGGAGTATCATCTACTAAACTCAGAATTGAAATAAATTTCATTTCATCGAGTGAAATTATTTCTTGAGATTCTATAAATATGTACATCATATAAATCAGTAAAATTATATGAATAAAATAGAAGATAAAAATTAAGGGAACCATTATCTTTGATAATAATTATATAGTCTAGTAGATCATTAATTTTTCATGATGGGGATGGATCAGAGGTGAAAACATGTAATTAAATATGATAAAATTATAATTATTTACATGTATAATGTTTATTGATCTTCTATCATTGGTTAGGATCTATGGACATTGGTTAACTTAATTTTATACTCTATATGATATGAAATAAAAATAATGGATATAAATAATGGAATATAAATATTTTTATATGGACCAACTCCAATGTCAGTGTTAGAATCACCTGTTTTGATAATCCCAAATCATGTTTCAGTAATGTGATAATTATGTTTTTATTTTAGGATAATCGTGTTTCATTAACGTTCTTAGTTTCTATCAAATTATAACTATGTATCTTTAATCTCACTATTCTATCGATTAAGTTTAAAGAGAAAATTTCATCTATGTTGAATGTTACCGATGAATGTCACTGATAGAAGGCTACTGATAGAAGGCTACTGATGAAGGTTACCGATGAAGGTCACTGATATAAGGCTACCGATAGATGGATATCGAGGAAGGGTACTATTGATGGTCACCAACAGAAGGTTACTGATGATGGTCATCGATTGAAGTTCATTGATATAAGGATACCAGTGATGGTTACCGATTGAAGGTTACTGATAGATTGATATAGATGAAGGAACCCGATGTTGTCTTCTGATGAAGCCTACTTTTGAAGCCTCATATTGAGAGTTCTACCACTACTAGTCTACCAATACCCACTCTTCTACTCCATACATTATCAATTTCTTAATATTATTCTAATGATCATATTTGGTAAATTTAATGCCACTGACATTAGTTAATGTAGATTGTAGACATATCAAGAGACTTTATTTGGAGATAGTACGAGGTACGAGGAAGACCACAAGTGGTTTACTTATTCCAATTATCAGATCTCAAATATAAAATAGAATACCAAGGAGGAAATTAATGGGAGAGAAATTCATGAAAAATAGATTACTCACTTGATCAAGGAATAACCCTCAAGTGCTTAAACTATGAACCCAACAACATCACGAAGATAATTTTGGGAGAAAAAATTCTCCTCTGAATTCTATGCTTCTTCAATTATTTTTCAAACCATGAAGCAGAACCCCTCAGTATATGGAAGCTAGAACCTAGAGTTTTGACACATTGTTTTGAGGACATCTTCCAGAGAAAGACATGAATTGCAATTTCATCACTCCAAGGATTCAATAGCTAAACTTTAAACACATAGATATTTATAAAATCAATATTATAATATTAGATTTATTATGTTCTTTTCAATTACATTTATGAGAAGTGTGTGTTTTTCTATTACACGCACTATATCTCGTTCTTGAACTAGAGTGTACTGAAAATCATCACATCAAACATCACTTACACCTTTTTTCCCCCGTGTAACTATGGAAGAGGTTGTATCTGGTCTGGTTTGATTGTTTTTCCCAAGAAGAACCTTGGTAGAGCGCTTGATCCCTATAATGTTTTTGAAAACTATTGTTAACCCTAATACAGGTTGTGTATCATGATTATTGTTAACAAAAAATGTTTGGTGGTAGATGATCACCAAGTAAAGAGGATTAAGTCTCAGCTTGAGACTAAACATCTTGATTAAGTCTGATGTGTTCTATGTTTTTCTGATACTCTGCTCTTCTATTTTTCTCTATATAAAATTTCTAAAAAAAGAAAAATATTTTAAATTAACTATGATAGTTACTTATGGTTATTGTGTGTATGTGTTTAATTTAGTAAACATGTTTAAAAAGATGAAGAAGCGTTTCACACTGATTGAATTGAGTAATAATCACCCTTTGAGAAACATGTTGACCAACTAAAAATTTATATCTCTATTACCTTAATTAACTAGGTTGTTTTTCAAATTGGGGGACCTTTATTATATATTTTTAACATAAATTTTAAGAAGGAACTAAATTCAACCTCTATTGAGTTTCTAGTCCAACCGAAATATGGTACCAGAGGAATTATTTCTATTGCAATAATCTGAACTGTTGAACAAGTTTTTATTAAATTATTTTCAACTGTGATTTTAGTAGTATCTTAATGATCTTAAAAAAAATTTATATCTAAATTTTTAGGGCTTTAAAATTATAATTAATAATGGATAACAGAGTTAAGGGTGATTCTACTAACAAGACAACTTTATTTAATGGTAATAACAATACTCAGTGGAAATTAAAAATGAAAATGTATCTAGAGAGCATGTGTCTGGAAATATGGGACACAATTAATGAATAAAATGCATTGCCTATTATTTCTAGGGACACATGGTCTCAGTTGACTAAAACTGCATATAAAAATAACTGTAAAGTAATTAATGCATTGTTCTGTTCTCTTGGGGATGAATAATTCAATATAATATCTTCCTATAAAACATCATATGAAATTTGGGATACTTTGGATTTTTCTCGTGATGGAACAAATAATGTTAATAAAATTAGAATATATACTTATACAATTAAATATGATACTTTTAGAATGAAGCCTGATGATCATATATCCTAAATGGATCTCAGCTTCAATGAAATAGTAAATACTATGAGTCTGCTTGGGAAACCAGTGGACAACAATGATCATATTGTTAGGTTGGTTCAACGCCTATCTGATAGATGGATAAGAACTTCTATTTCTATTCGAGAATCCTGTAACATATGAAATATACCAGTGAAAGACCTAATTGGAAAAATTATGATGTATGATGAATATCATAAGTTAAATAAAAAAACAGATGAAGAACAATTAATTAAATATGTTGAATTCAAGACTACTACCTCAAAGACAAAATACAACGAAAAAGATCAAGATTCTGTAAACACCTCCACTAGTGAAGACTCGGACTCTAATAGTGATGATGAGATGGCTCATCTTTCTAGGAGATTTAAAAAGTTCTACAGTAAGAATAAGTTCAATATAAAATAAGACTATAAAGGATGGTATGATTGTAAAGGATAGTGGAAAAAGGACAAAAATGGAATGACAATACAATGGAGAGATTCTGCTATGAGTGTAAGTGAAATGTCAATGTGAAGGAAGATATCCCTAAGATGAAATTTAAGATGAAATATGAAGACAAGTGAATGGGATATAAAAAGGATTTGAATGAAACTTGGAGTCCTCCAAAACAAAGCTCTAGTGGATATGACACTTCTGATATCGAAAATACAAAACATGAGAACCTATGTTTCATAACAGAAACATCTGAGGTAATACAAATGTATGATTGGTAAAGAGTATGAGGTTTCCAACCACTGATATAAATTGTAGGATCGAAATAACAATGTAGATGCTCTATATACAAGAGGGGGGTGAATTGAACACTTTAAAAATTTTCTTAAACAAGGAAATATCTATGTTTAATAAAGTTAAACAAAGAAAATTCAAAACACCTCTAACAACAATGAAAGATTGGGACAAAGTATGAAGTTACGAACTTCTAGTTCTATAAAACTACTTATATCTGGAAAGTGATTCCGAAAATAGGTTCCGGAAATATGGATTCGGAAATTGAAACATAACCAAATTTTATAATATGAGATTTTACCTTATATCATATAGAATCTAAATTAATCAGAGTTTAAGTGTAAGGAAATATAAGAAGGTTATACTTTCCTTACAATACAATATGTAGCAGAAAAACAAGTAGTAAAACTACAAGTAACAAGATATAAATCTTTTAACACAAAGATAAGGGTATCCATCAACCTTAGATAAAGTTCCCTTGATTTATACTTTCAAGCAAGTCTGTCTTACCCACACCAGGGTAAGCCATCGATATGATGATTGGAGACTCTGTCTTGCTATCCCCATAAGCCCTCAACTTCAAGGTAGTTGGAACCTCTATCTTCCTCAGCAATGAAGCCCTCAAAATTCAAGGAAGTTGGCACCTATGTCTTCTTATCCTCAGAAGCCCTCGATTGAAACCACTAGAAATCGGAGTCACACTAAGAAATTATGTACAAGTAAATGTTTGAACAGGTCATTCAAACATTCTACATGAATCTTGAGAGTTAATAAGAGCATCTCTCTCTAGAAATCACTTCAACAACATGTATGCACAGATTTCAAAGTTCAGTTGTATTGAGCTTGTTAAAATGAGCTCCTATTTATAGGCTTGGTTGGAACGGTCGGCCCCCTACTCCAATAGTCATATTTTCATTAAATTTTGGAGGGACCTATACACGTGTCACTAAACCAATGGTCAGTTAGAAACGAAATGGACGACATTGGTTTATAACAAAATATGTACAACTGAAAGTACGACATCATTTTATAATGAAATGAGTGTAAGCATAAGCAAAACTGTAGTTCTAAATGTAAGAAAATAAATGTTCAAAGTCTAACCAAAATGGAATTCAGAGTCTATAGTAAAAAGATATTCGGATTCTGTTTTATAGGAATTCGGAACCTGAATTCGGTAGAAATCCATAGTCTGAATTTCTATGGAAATTCGGAGTCTGGTTCACCAGAGTTCAGAATCTAAAATTATAAATTTTGGAGTCGAACTAATAAAAGTTTGGAGTCGAACTCATAATAGTTCATAGTCGAACTAGTAAAATTTTGGAGTCGAACTAGTAAAATTTCGGAGTCGAACTAGTAAATGTTCGGAGTCGAACTTTGTTAAAGTTCGTATTGAGAATTCAGAATTGAACTATATGAGAGTTCGTATCCAAAATTTGGTGTCGAACTATATGAGAATTCGTATCTGGAATTCGCAATGGAGCTTCCTTAGAGTTGGTATCCAGAATTCGGAGTGGAACTTCATTACAGTTCATATCCGGAATTCAAAGTGGAATGTCATTACGGTTCATATCCATAATTCGGAGTGGAACTTCATTACAGTTCGTATCCAGAATTCAGAGCCTTAAAACAGAATGCTTTATATCTAGTCATTATATGATTCCAAGGTTTTGGGTATGAATCCGGTTTTTATACAAAAAAAATTGATATGTCTAAGGAAATCTAGGTTAGGGTAAATTTCCTTCAGGAAGGAAAGTTTCCTTAGAGAAGTAAAATATATATCTTCTTAAGTATATGGTGTTTGTGATTTTAAAAACAAGAAGTAATGGAAAAGTCATAAGGAAAACCATATTGACTCAACAATCTCCCCCTTTTGGAAAGCAAAAACAACCTTTCAAAAAAGAATATAAGTACTATGAAAAATTTCATTAAACTTTGAAATTAAAACTTATCTCCCCATGTTCATGAATGATAGTGAATACAACTAAATCCCCCTTTGGCATTGAAGCTCTAAGGATTGTATTCTGAATTTTCATAGTGGAGTTTTCATCATCATGGGAATGAAAAACTTCGTAATGAGGAACTCCCCCTTACTTTAAGGATATTTCACTTAGAATTTTTTCCTTCTCCATTTTAAAATTTTCTTTCTCCCCTTTGAGTAATTCTTTTTCCTTCTCCGCCTTTGTGATTTTCAAAAATAATTTAAAGGAATAGAAACGAAATATGGTACCTAAAACATTAGTATATAACAACATAAGATACAACCAATCAAAATTTCATTAGAGATTAAAATAAATTTTACAAGGATAGAAAAATGAAACAAAAGATCAAATTTGTATATTTGTCCTCTTTTTCCTTTGGAATAAGCTTGTTTAACAAGATTTCTAGCTTCTTCAAGTCTTTTTGATCCTCCTCATCTTGCTTCTCTAAAGCTGGGATACATTATTGTTGAGCATTCAACACCTCTTCTTTAGACTTCATGGACTCTTCTTGCATCTTCACTGACTCATCTTACTTTACAAGAATTTCATAGAGCTCAATCCAGAGATATCTATCCCTTTTAAACTTTTGAGCAAGAGAGTTAACCTTATCATTCAATTCCTTCACTTGTTGACTCTAAGAACATTGCTCAATAATCAGCTCATCATGAAGATTCTTAATCTTGGCATCCTCGGTGTTAAAGTCATCTTTAACATCATTATGAAAACGATCAAAATCTATCATGTCTTCTTCATTTTTCTTAGACTCAAAGTGATTTTGCTGCATGATTTCCTGTGTACATCAAAATTGATAAGGAAATTTTTATGGTCAGCGTCAATATTCACACACTTATCCATCACCATGGATAAGGATTCCGACTTCTGATTCATGCTATGTTGCAGCATCTGGCATCTAGAGTCTATAGTTAGAAATATTGGAATGGTGTCCACCAACTTTTTCAAATATTCGACAACAAAGTCATGACCATGTGTTGATGACTCCGAATCCGATAACTTTCTTGGGTATTTTTATTCTTCAATTTTTACCAACTTCCTTTTAGATGAACCACCAACTTCATTCTTCTTGATGATATCTTTTGTTGGTGTATCCATGAGCACTTGCTTTTTTTTTCAGTTTTCGGAATGGATTGATCATCTATAGATTCTTCCTCACTTTTGGATAGTTGAACAATCTGTTCTTCATCAATTTTCACCTCTTCTGCTCCTTCCTCAAGAAAATTCTTCTCATAGGATTCTTCCTCATCATAAAAAACATTTTCCTTCTCTTCCTATTGCGTATCATCATCCTTCCTACTTTCATTCCCAACTACCTTTCTCGGAGTGACTAATTTTGCGGATTCAATGGTTTCTTGATAATCTTCTACTTGTTTGATTAGGTCATCAAGATCATCACTTCCTTCTTACTCTTATTATTATACATTATCAACTACTTCTTCTTCTGTTCTTTCAATAACATCATTCCCTTTGGACATTTTCGCAGTGTAGTATTTGTTCCCAGGGATCTCAAGTAATGGTTCAGTAAGGAATGTTTATGAAACTGGAATCTGCTCAGAAGATATTTCAGTTTCTTTCAAAAGAGTTTTAACAACCTCGGCTTCAGACATTTTCTTCTTCATATTCTTCTCTTTTTCTTTCTTTTCTAACTCATCACCAGCTCTCTCTTTTAAGGCCTTAGCCTCAGCAAGGTCCAATCCAAACAGTGGATCCCCTTATTTTCTCTTCTCCTTGTCTTCCCTCAATTTAGCAGCCACTTCATCTGGATATTCTTTTTTTTCGTCTTGGGTGGTGTAGATTGAGTTTCCGTAGATTTTGGGGTTTTGTCTTCACCCACCACTTCCTTAAGTTTCCTCTTTTTAGTAACATTCTTCACTGGCTCAGATTTTTCAAAATTTTCTGGAATGGTCTTAGCCTCTTCCTCTGATAAAGGATAGAATTAACTGGATTCATCAGAAAAACCCATCTTCATCCTCTTTAATGTATCATCACTAACCAGAATTACCTTGCAATTTATTTTCATGGAATTGAAAGAAACTTTAAATGAATCGAGACTTCTGATGATAAGATTAGAAAGCAAAGCTGGATACATTATGATCTGAGCTTTCAGATTCCCTTCTTTAATATTCTTAACTGTAATCAAAACATGTCTCATTATATTTATCTTACTTAGATTTACAAAGAAATATTGGATGTAAATTTCACTCTTCTTGAGATTATCCTTTTCACCCCTTCTTGGTATGAGAAAACCTTGTACCCATAGCTGTAGAATCCGATTGTTTGAAGAGATATAAGCAATCCTAGCTGTCTAGACATCGGTAAGTCCAAGGCATTTCAATGCCTTCGCTTTGTTGAAACTTCATTGCTCATATGGATTCTTATGTGAACAAAAAATAGCTTCACCTTCATAAGATTTACCCACCAATATTGAAGCCTTGATGTAAGATAATTTGTATGTCTTCTGATAAGACTTGAAAGAAAATAACTCTCTACCTTCTTCCTCATGGAAGGAAACAGACTCACAGAACCAAACAAGTAAATCTGTATAACCCGGATCCTGTTTCTATGGATTTGATAACAAAACCTCCTCCCAGTCATTCAATCTAATATTCTTTGATATAAGAGAATCATACTTGTAGAAACTCGAATGCACTAACCTCTCCATGTAAACTAACCACTTTGAGATTGGCTTTGTAATTGACATATCCTGAGAGGTTTCTTCAACAAACATTTGGAATGATGAGCTCTGGAAGATTTGGAATGGGGTTAACAATGATCGTAAAGGCCTTAAAAAGAGAGGCAGAGCTTCGAGACATGAGAGCTTTGAAAAACCTATGTGGGATGACCCTCAGGGGTCCCCTTTATATAGGCGATGGATTTTACCTTTGAACTTCCAAAAACCAATCTAGGAGTTGAGAATTTCTCTGATCTGATCTGATGGTTGAAATCAAATCCATATAAAATTCGTGAATCCGATCTTTTGAGGTTTTAAGAAAAACAATCGGCTTTGACAAAACTAGAATCCGAGAAATTTTAAAACCTATAGGAAAATACCAGTAAGAAAAATATGAGTACGAAAACTTAAGGAAATCATAACTTTCATATTGGCCAAGAAGTTTGTTCGTAATAGGAGATATTCTTCTTCAAGAAACATTTGAGTATGAAAAACTAACTATGAAAAAAATAAAGATGAAAAGACATTGAGAAAAAAATTCCACTATGAAAAGTATGAGTACAAAAATCCCAGTACGAAAAGTTTGAGTATGAAAAATTTCAGTATGAAAAGTATGTGTACGAAAATATTTCATTATAAAAATTCCCATTAAGAAAATTCTCATTAACAAAAATTTCAATATGAAAATTCTCATTACGAAAATTCACATTAAGAAAATTCTCATTACAAAAATTCTTATTACGAAAATTCTAGTTCCAAAAATTTCATTACGGAAATTTCCAGTACGAAAACTTCATTATGAAAATTTTCATTATGAAAACTTCATTATGAAAGTTTTAGTATGAAAATTTCATTAAAAATGATTCAGTACGAAAGTTTCATTGCAAAATTTCGATTCCGAAAATTTTGAATGGCTTATAACGAATTCTTTTTAAAAAACTCATTACAAATTCTTTTTGAAACACTCAATAAGAAATATTATGATAAACTCATTATGAAATTTTTTGAAAAACTCACAATCAAATGTACTCCCCCTATGAAAAGGAGTTTATTATTATAAGGATATTGGTCAACAAAAATTAAATGAAGAAGGATTACCTTATGGTTATCATTCCTAACTTCTGTTGAATGTATTAAAATCTATCGGAGGGTAAAGAATTTTTGAAAATGTTAGCAAGTTGATCTTGCATTCCGATAAACTGATGAATGATATCTCATTTAAGTGTGTGATTTCTAAGAAAGTGATTTCTAATATCTATGTTCTTTGCACGGAAGTGATGTGAATGGTTTTTACTAAGGGAAATTGCACTTGTGTTATCACACCAAATTTGAGTCTTAGTAAACTCAAGTCATAATCTGTGAGTGTGTGTTACATCCACAACACTTGAGCACAACAACTTCCAGCTGCTACATATTCAGCTTCAGTAATGGAGAGTGCTACAGAATGTTGATTCTTACAGGACCAAGAAACTAATGAATCTCCTAAGAAATGAAAAGTTCCAGATGTACTTTTTCTATCCATTCTACATCCACCAAAGTCAGCATCTGAAAAGATTTTTAAGATAAAATCATTTCCATAAGTATAAAATAGTCCAAAATCCATGGTTCCCTTTATGTAGCGAAAAATTATTTTCACTAACATTAAATGAGATTCCTTAGGATTGGATTGATATCTAGCACATAAGCATACTAAAAACATTATGTCTGGTCGACTGGATTTCAAGTATAGTAGGCTTCCTATAATACAACTAAATGATATTTGATCCACTCGTTTCCCAGCTTCATCAAGATCAAGTGTGTTTGAGGTACCAATGGGAGTACTAATACTTTTAGTGTTGTCAAATCCATACTTTTTGAGAACTTATTTAATTTACTTATGTTGGGATATGTACATTCCTTCTGGTTGTTTAAAAATTTGAAAACCAAGGAAAAATGTTAACTCACCCATCATACTCATTTCAAACTCATATTTCATTAGATCCGCAGATGAATCAGTGAAAGATTGCTAAATTGAACCAAATATTATGTCATCAACATATATTTGAACAATCAAAACATTTTTCTTATGTTTTTTTATGAAAATTTTTGGACCTGCATTTCCCTTAACATTGTTATTTTGAGGCAAAAATCTTATAAACCCATCATACCAAGCTCGTGGGTCTTGTTTTAGACCATACAAAGCATTGGTAAGTCTAAAAAAATGATTATGATGTTTTGTATATTCAAATCTAGGATGTTGTTCAAAAAAACCTCCTCTTGAACATAATCATTAAGAAAAGCACATTTCACATCCATTTTAAAAAGTTTAATATTGAAGAATGCTACAAAGGCACGTAAGATACTAATAGATTCAAGTCCAGCTACTAGAGCATAGGTTTATTCATAGTCTATCACCTCTTACTGATTATAGCCTTTAGCAACAAGCCTATCTTTATTTATAACTATGACTCCATTTTCATCACACATATTTCTGAAGACCTGCTTTAGTCAAATAACAGAAGTTTCCTTAGGTCTTTCAACCAATTTCCAGACTTTATTCATTTCTATTTCATTTAGTTCTTCTTGCATGGATTTTATCCAATCATCATCACCTAAAGCTTCATCAGTGCTTTTTGGTTCTAATTGGGAAAGGAATGCTAGATGCTTTGCTTTATTTCTCAAGGAAATTCTAGTCCTTATAGGTTGATTGACATCACCAATGACACTATCAATGGGATGATTCTATAGAAACACCTAACATGGGTTTTGTAAAACATATTCATCAACATAGGGTAGAATGTCTTCTGGGGTAAATGTTTCTGAATCATCTTCTCGAACATTTTCTTTATTAGAAGGATCTTCTTTCAAAGGTTGATAATCAGTTTTTGAAAACACATCCAAGTATGTAGGTTGGGATGCTTTAAAAACAAAAGGATCAGTTTCATCAAATTTGACATGTACTGTTTCCTCAATAGTACAAGTGTTTTTATTGAAAACTCTATAAGCCTTAGAAGTTGTGGAGTATCCTAAGAAAATTACTTCATCAGATTGTAGTGCGAAATTCTGTATATTATCTTTATTATTCAGGATGAATACCTTGAAACCAAATACTTTTAAGTAGGAATGTCTTGGTTATTTACCATTCCATAACTCAAAAGGAGTTTTATTAAGAAAAGGTCTAACAAAAACTTGATTTATAGTGTAACAAGCAGTACTTACAGCTTCAGCCCAAAAAATGTCTACCTATAAAATATTCACTCAACATGGTTCTAGTTATTTCTTGAAAAATTATATTTATTCTTTCAACTACACCATTTTGTTGAGGAGTTCTAGGTGCTTAAAAATTATGAGTAATACCTTTTCTACTACAAAAAGTTTCAAAATCAGAATTTTGAAATTCTCCTCCATAATCACTATGAATAGTTTTCAGTGGAAGATTTTTCTCATTTTTAACATGGGCTCTAAAACTTTTTAAATAAGAAAATGATTCAAACTTCTTTGCTAGAAAATAGACCCATGTAAATCTAGTGTAATCATCAACTAGAACAAACACATAGTTTTTTCCTCTAATTCTTCCAGTTTGTATTGGACCAAAAAGATCCATGTGCACCAACTATAATGCATCAGTTGTTGAGACTTCAATGATTGATTTAAAACTAGATTTATGTTTCTTTCCATATTGAAAAGGATTAAAAACTTTAGGAGAATAAAATATAAGCTCTGGTAGATCCTTAACTAAACCATTCTTAGAGAGTTTGCATAAGTTCCAAAGGTTACAGTGACCTAGTCTTCTATGTCGTAACCATGAATGATCTTCCATTGCACTAAGACAAGGTAAGTCTTAGATCCTAAGGTCTTTTAAGTTCAAAGTGTAAACATTCTCTTACCTATGGGCAGAAATTTCATGACCCGTCCTCGGGGCCCGTGCGGTGACTACCCCATGCCCGCCTTCCATATGATAGGTGCTGGTGACTAGCACCAAGGCATAATTCTAGGTAAAAGGGAAGGAATTGCCTTTGTAAAGTAAACAAACACCACAGAGCAAGCAAGCAGATGTAAACACTAAGTAAAAACTGGGTACAACAGTAAGTGCAGAAAAGTAAGTGGGTCAGAATACAAACCCAAACTGAAATTAAAGTACAACTGAAAAAGGGAGTACAATAACTGAAAAATAAAGCTGCAGCCTCGAGCCGTCCACTGGAAGTCCCACCTGAAGGGTGGGTACATATAGCCTCCACAGCTCCTCAGGTCCAGCCGTCCGCTCCGAGTACGTCACGCCCAGTGGTCCACCTCCAGGTACCGTCTTGCTCTACAAGCCTCAACCACGATCAGCGTTGTCCGTCGTCTGCAACCAACACAACGTAGTGCGGGCATAGCCCGTGCAGGGGTGAGTATAAGTTACTTAGTTGGGACCCGGAGACCCCCGAAGGACTCCCAGAATCCATAAAGGATAATCCACAAAAGAAAGAGACAATCACAAAGTAACATCTGGCACTACTTAGGTATATGCCCATACATATACCTAAGTCATCAATTCCAGTTCGGTTCCAGCATCCGAGCCCTAGTACAACCCAGTCCCCATAGGAATACACAGCTCACATCCACACAGGAAGAATTAATTAATCCACACAGGATATCAAGTCATTCTTATCGAAGATAGAGATTGAATGTCAAGACTCAGCTCACACAGGTATACTTCTTCGTAAGACGATATAGATGATCAGATGTATCCAATGATTTATCTAAGCCGTCAGACCCACACAGGATCGATAGGTACTAACCCCCGCAATGACCCACAAAGGATCGATAGGTAACTAACCCCTGCAATGACCCACAAAGGATCGATAGGTAACTAACCCCCGTAATGAACCACACAGGATCGGACCCACACAGGATCTATAGGCGTTGGCCCACACAGGACCACTGAGCGCTGACCCACACAGGATCTGACCCACACAGGATCGGTAGCACTGATCCACATAGGATCACTGAGTGCTGTAGTTGTTGTCGTCGAATCCACGGAGGATTTCTGTACAGTCGTCATCATCGTCGCAGTCGAATCCAGCTTTAGGGTTCCCGCACACAGCAAGCTCGTTCGGGAGGGTCCGCTCCACGATCCGGGGGGTTGATACATCAACTGAAATGTAGTCTGAAGTTGACATATCCAAAAGTTTTTTATCGTCAACATGAACTCAACGTCACAGACGGAACGTCAATCGGACGCACGGTCTGAGAGTTATTGGATTTTTTGTCTCGGGGTCCCGGTTGGTTTTTAAGTCAAAACCAACCCGAATGTACTCCAACTGCGTCCAAACCTCGATCTCAGTAAGAAAAAAGGTCCTTCTCACTAAGAGGAATCCATCAAAGTCGACGGCACATCAATCGGACATCTGGATCTCAAGTTATAAGTGTTTCCACTCTAAGGGCCCGGTTGGTTTCGTGTTCGAACCAACCCGCCTGAACCCAAAGTTCTCTGAAACCTTGAGTGTAATATACCGAACCGACCGTCTCAATCCAAAAATAGTATCATAGCTAATGGTGCATCGATCGGAGGTCCGCAGCCCATGTTATGGGAAAAAGACCGAAAGAGGTCTGGTATTAGGGGGTTCGGGGCCGGTCCGACCCGGCCCTACCCCCAGGGTCAGCCCGAACCGGGTCAACCCGAACCCGGTCTGGGTCCGGCCCGCTTAGGCGCGGCCCGTCCCAGCTGGCGCGGTCTGGCCCAGCCCAGGTGCGGCCCATCCCGGCCTGGGTGGCCCGGCTCGGCCATAACAACCGAGCAGTAAGGGGGGGCGCTGCCCCCCGCGTTGAGAACCTACGGCCCCCATGTGGGGGGCCGCACCTGCTGGCCGACCGGGGGTTACGAACCCCCAGTTTTTCCTCCCTCGACCAGCTATCCCACACCGTCCTGCTGCTGCAGCCACGGGACCGGCACTGGCGGGTCCCCCTGCTCCGACGTCGGCGGCCCGAAACCGGCTGTCGGTCCCTACTCCGCCACGACCTAAGCCACGGCCTTGGTCCGTCTGGCGCGACACGACGGTGCCGCAGCCCCGCTCCGGCCGCGGTGTCTTCGAGTTTCCTTCTAGGTTCTCCGACACGGCGCGGCGGTGCCGCGCACCCTTACTGTATGATCCTACGCATTGTTGTTGCACTACGCCGCTCTCCTTCAAACCGCATCAACACAACTTACAAGGGAGGAGAGTCATCCATGTTTGTGCGGTCACCCCCTCCCGTTAATCGATAGCAAGCCGCAAAGTTCCATGAAGAATGGAATTGGATGTATTCATGAACAAAAATAAAATCCCCTACCTCAAGCATCAAATTCGTTGAGCGAGGATTCATCACAGAAATAGCCGTCACAGAAGAAGGCGTCGCGGAAGGAGGATCGTCCCGTCGCGGGGAAAGGATTCGTCGGTGTCGCGTCGTCTATCTCCGAGGATCTGGCGTTCATTGTGTTCATTGCGTTCTTCACATTCTTCATCGAGGAAGGAGGGCTCCACAGCTCGAGTGAATTCTCCCAAACCCTCTTGCACAACCAACCCCTAATAAAATAAGAGTTGTCTTATTTTATTAATACACAAGCCAACGTCTTTTAAATTCAAAAACGAAAAAATTAGTTAAAATAATTAATTGCAACGTTTAAACCGCCCAAATTAATTAGGGCATTTCATAAACAGAAAAACGCAAGGGTTGACTTCCTCTTAGGGGTGCGGGTGTGTTACCTTAATTAAAATGGGGTTGAGAAAGTTGAAAGAAATGGTGGGGCTCGTGTGGGCCCCAACTCACAAATATCTTACCTACTCGGTAGGATATTGTGGGTCTCACACCAAACACTTAGCTTTGGTTAAACAACTTTAAGTAAAATAAATATTTGTCGCACCATTTTCATTTTATTCCATTAATTAACCCAAAAATTTAAAAACCACATCCGAGAAAACGCAACTCCAGAAGAGGTATTTCTAAACAATTACCGGCACTGCGATTCCATCGGTGCCCTTGGAATTTGATTCTGAGCACCGGTTCAAAAGTTAGAAAAACCCGCTCATTATTTCACTAAACATACCCGAGCTAATCTTCAGAAAAAGATTCCAGGCACACCGGGCCTCGGAATCAGGTGCCGTCAGAAACTACGTTGTTATAAAATTCCCAAGAAAATTAAGAAAAAAAATGTCCTTCAATTTTACGGATCATTACATTACTCCCACCTCAGGGTTTTACGTCCCCGTAATGATACATCATAAACTAGGGAAACAAAAGTGGGCACTGAGCATGCATCTGAGCCTCCCGCTCACAAGCGCTATCCTAGAGGTTCCCGTGCTACCATCTGACGCGCACTAGAGGAATCGACCGTCCACGTAGGACCCGCTTCTGTCGATCCTCAATCTCCACTGGGACCTCCTCAAAAGTCACCCCATCATCAACGTCCAGCTCCCCATGTTCAATGATATGCGTCGGGTCGTGCACCTATCTCCTCAGCTGGGATACATGGAAGATCTTGTGCACCCGGTGCAACTGAGGTGGTAGGGCCAGGCGATAAGCCACCTCACCAATCCTACTGAGGACTTGGAATGGACCAATGAAGCGCGGAGATAACTTGCCGTATTGGTCAAATCTTCGTAATCCATGTCGAGGTGATACTTGTAAGAAGATGTGGTCTCCATCCTTTAACTCTAGTGGCCTCCACCTCCTATCAGCATAAGACTTCTTCCGGCTCTGATCTATCCTCATCCGCTCTTGGATGACCTGGACCTTCTCCATCGTGGCCTAGACCCTCTCCAGTCCCACATGTGCTGACTCCCCAGGGTTTGTCTAGCACAAAGGTGATCTACAAGGCCGGCCGTACAATGCCTCGTATGGTGCCATCCCGATGGTGGAGTGGTAGCTATTGTTGTACGCAAACTCCACCAAGGGTAGTTGGTCCTCCCATCTATGACCAAAATCGAGGACACATGCACGGATCATGTCCTCGAGAGTCTGAATGGTCCCCTCCGTCTGACCATCCGTCTGAGGGTGAAATGTGGTGCTCAGACGTAGTTGCGTCCTGAACGCCTACTGCAACCCCTTCCAAAGCCGGGATGTAAATTGAGCATCTCAATCGAAGACAATAGAGGATGGAACACCGTGAAGCCGTACAATCTCTTGAACGTAGAGGCGTCCCATGCTCTCCACTAAGCCCTACTCTCTGATGGGTAGGAAGTGAGCCAACTTGGTGTGTCGGTCGACAATCACCCAAATGGAGTCGTGACCTCTGGAAGTGCATGGATGTCCAGTCACGAAGTCCATAGATATGTCGTCCCACTTCCACTCTGTGACCTCCAAGGGCTATACCAATCCTGCTAGTACCAGATGCTCAGCCTTCACCTGCTGGAAAGTGAGGCATCGAGAAACGAACTCTGCCATAGCCTTCTTCATACCCGGCCACCAGTGCTGTCGTTTGAGATCCTGGTACATCTTCGCCACTCCAGGATGTACCGGAAAAGGGGAAGTGTGAAACTCTCTCAGCACCTCCCCCTGTAAAGCAGCTTGTACCATGGTACATCCTATGAAAAGGAAAATCGTTCTATTCTCCCATGGAGAATCCATCAGGTGCCTGTCCTAAGGATATCTGTGAACGCCGCGTCTCACTGTCAGCGTCCCCACGTTGTGCCTCTATGACCTGCTGCAGTAGTGGAGGAGTGACTGTGAGTGACTGAAAAAAGTTTTCTCCATCTCTATCCATTAAGGATATCTGCAAAGAGGCTAGCTACTCTGTCGCCTCCCCAAGTAGCTGAATGCACATCCTCCTGCTAAGGGCATCGGCTACTACGTTCCCCTTTCCAGGAGTATAGACTATCACAAAGTCATAGTCCTGGAGAAACTTGAGTCATTAAAGCTGTCTCAGGTTCAGTTCCTTCTGCGAGAAGATGTACCTGAGACTCTGATGGTCAGAAAAGACTGTAAAGTGCTCGCCCATCAGATAGTGTCACCACATCATCAGAGCAAAGACCACTACTGCTAACTCCAGGTCAAGGCTCATGTAGTTCTGCTCATGCTGCCTCAACTAATGTGATCCGTAGGCGATCACTGCTTGCTCCTACATCAAGACACATCCGAGTCTAGTCCCTGATGCATCGCAGTAAACTACGTACCCCACTCCCTCCTCTGGCAACCTCAAGATAGGCGCGCTGGTCAATCTCGGTCTCAGCTCCTAGAAGCTCTGCTGACATCTGTCTGACCACACAAAGGGTTTCCCCTTCTTCGTCAAAGCTGAGAGTGGTTCCGGAACTCTGGAGAAGTCTGTCACAAATCTTCAATAGTACCCAGCTAGTCCCAAGAAACTCTACACCTCTGTCACACTCCTGGGTGTCTCCCAAGCTAGCACTGCCTCGATCTTCGCAGGATCCAGTGCAACTCCCGCCTCAGAGATGACGTGCCCCAAGAAGTGGACCTAACGTAACTAGAACTGACACTTCGAGAGCTTTCCATAAAGATTGTGCTATTGGAGTGTGTCTAGTACAACCCGCAAGTGGTAGGCCTGCTCCTCCTCAGTGGTCTAGTATATCAAAATGTTGTCGATGAAGACCACGACAAATCGATCGAGGTATGGCCGAAATATCCTGTTCATGAGGCCCATGAACGCTGCTGGAGAATTGGTCACACCGAAGAGAATAACCAAGAACTCATAGTTTCCATACCATCATCTGAAGTTCGTCTTCTGCACGTCCTCGTCCCGAACTCTGAGTTGATGAAATCCTGAACTGAGGTCTATCTTCGAGAACAACCGTGCTCCCTTGAGCTGATCAAAGAGTTCATCAATCCTCGGTAGCGGAAACTTGTTCCTCACTGTCACTTGGTTCAGGCGATGATAGTCGACACACATTTGCAAGCTCCCGTCCGCCTTATTAGCGAACAATATCGGGGAAGGCCAGGGTGAAACACTGGATCGGATGAATCCCTTGCCCTGCAAGTCCTCCAGTTGTACCTGTAGCTCTCAAAGCTCGGCGGGAGCCATCCGATATGCTGGGGTGGATATCGAGGTTGTCCCGGGGTACAAGTCAATATAAATGTATACCTCTCTGCGAGGAGGTAGTCCTAGACCGTCATCGGGGAAAACGTCTGCATACTGATCCACCACTACAGGAAAACCAGGACTCCACACATCAACTGCTCCTAGAATGAGGCTATCCAACTAATGATTGATGGGCTGTCCACTCCTCTGCGTGAGTCCATCCTGTGCTGCAAAGGCTCCCTTCTCGCCGGTGAAGGTGAACCTACTCCCGTCGGTGCGCACACATCGCACCTTGCACCTAATACAATCAATCTGAGCATGGACTGTAGATAACCAATCCATGCCCAAGATGACGTCGTAAGGCCTCGACACCGCTACGAAAAGATCCCAGCCGAAGCTCTCACCTCCCAGAGTAAGCTCACACTGCTGGAACCAGTGCGTAATCGTCGAGTCTGCTCCCGTAGAAGTCTCTCGCCGTAAGGATGGAACCAACGGCTCTGTCGGAATCTCCGAGCTCCGAAAAAGGGCAGCGACAATGAAAGAATGACCCACTCTTGTGTCTAAAAGAACTACAACAAGGGTTGAATAGAAATAGATAGTACCTCGAATCATCTCGGGCGCGTCGTGGTCATAGGTCTCCGCTGCATGGAGTTGTGCCTGTCTCTGCCCGCCAGCTCCCTGTGGTCGTGGTGGACCTCCTGGTGGTGGGGGTGGTAGAGCCTCAAAGCATCACCCACCACCTGCCGCTCGTCCAGCCCCTCTGCCACATCTGCCTTCTCCCGGCGGACTGCCATGGTCGACCCTCTGCCTCTTCCTGGGTGGCCCCTAAACCGTTTGTTGCTCCTAGGTACGGCAGGTTGGGCAGTCAGGAGCCATGTGGCCCTGCCCGCCGCATGCGTAGAACTGTCTGCCTCTCGAAAGACTGGCTCTGCGCTGAGTGCCCCGCACCTCTAAGCCAGTGTCTTGAGGTCGTCTACCTGAGGTTCTGGTCTGCCTGGACCCATGAGTCATCCATCGAATTCCTGCTGCAGAAGACTCTGCTACATTCTGCCCTGCAATAGGTCTCGTTGCTGATGTAGGCTCAGCAATGAAGCTCTCGACGACAAGGGCTCACTCCAGTACCCCTGCTTGTGTCGGGATGCTGAGGGAGATCGGCGATGCCCTGATCTCATGCCTCAATCCCTGCTCGAAGGTCCGGGCCTGAAAGAATGGGTCTCATACCTTGTCCGTTGAATAGCGCGAGAGATCTGTAAATATTCCCCAGTACTGGGTGACCTTCAAGCTGTCATGGCGCAGTTGTAGAAGCTCATGGATGCGCACCGCATGGAGGGTGGCTGGGACGATCTTTGAGCGGAATGGGATCCCAAATTCCTTCCAGAGGAGAGATGCCTCATCGTGCACCTGGAGCATCAATCTCCACCATCTTCCTTCTGCCGCGTTCAGGAGGCTCGCTGCGAGGATCACCATGAGGTCTTCTGGTGTCCTCACTAACCTGAAAACTCGCACAACTGACTCCAGCCAATCCTCAGTTGCCTGAGGGTCCGTCTCCCCACAGATCCTGGGCGGTCGCTGATGCTGAAACTCGTGCAGTGCACTAAGGTGAAGTTCATCGTCAGCGGCTGGGGCTGGAAGCATCGGTGGCTCGGCTGGTAGAGGTACCGCCGGTGCCTCTTCTGTCAAAGGGCCCTGTACCGAGGCCTCGTCGCTCGGTGGGATATTGTCCCGCATAACGCTCGGAACCCTAGCTGGCTGCCATTGTGGGGTCATCCTGAAAAGAAACAGGTGTGCCACGGCCAAATAGTATACCTGGTGAGTTAACACAATTAATCACAAAGAAAACTTGAAACACACATGCAATCAATGTTTTCATGCATTATGCAGGAAATCAGAAGTCAGGGTCCTAGTGTACGGATACGTCGGCCGCCGCACCAACACTGGACTCCCTGGACTGATAACCACACTCAATACTCTTAACACTATTGCTTCGTATAGAAAAAGATCAGAGTCCTGAGTTCTACGGTAGAACCAAACTTCCTCTTATACCAATTTGTCATGACCTGTCCTCAGGGCCCGTGCCGTGACTACCCCAAGCCCGCCTTCCATAGGCCAGGGGTTGGAGACTAGAACCAAGGTGTAATTCTAGGTAAAAATGGAAGGAATTGCCTTGGTAAAGTAAGCAAACACCACAGATCAAGCAAGAAGAAGTAAACACTAAGTAAAAACTGGGTACAATAGTATGTGCAGAAAATTAAGTGGGCCAGAATACAAACCCAAACTGAAAGTAAAGTACAACTGAAAAAGGGAGTACAACAACTGAAAAGTAATGTCGCAGCCTCGAGTTGTCCACTGGAAGTCCCACCTGAAGGGTGGGTACAGATAGCCTCCACAGCTCCTCGGGTCCAGCCATCCGCTCCGAGTATGTCTCGCCCAGTGGTCCAACTCCAGGTACAGTCCTGCTCCGCAATCCTCAACCACGATCACCGTTGTCTGTCGTCTGTAACTAAAACAATGTAGTGCGGGCATATCCCATGTAGGGGTGAGTACAAGCTACTCAGTAGGGACCCCGAGACCCCCGAAGGTCTCCCAGAATCCACAAAGGATAATCCACAATGGAAAGATACAATCACGAAGTAACATCCGACACTACTTAGGTTTATGCCCATACATATACCTAAGTCATCAATTCCAGTTCGGTTCTAGAATCTGAGCTCTAGTACAACCCAGTCCACACAAGAATACACAGCTCACATCTACACAGGAATCATTAAGTAATACAAACAGGATATCAAGCCAATCTTATAGAAGATAGAGATTGAAAGTCAAGACTCAGCTCACACAGGTATACTTCTTCGTAAGACGATAAAGATGATCAGAAGTAGCCACTGATTTATCTAAGCTATCGGACCCACACATGATCGATAAGTACTAACCCCTGCAATGATCCACAAAGGATCGATAGGTAACTAACCCCCGCAATGACCCACAAAGGATCAATAGCTAACTAACCCCCACAATGAACCACATAAGACCAGACCCACATAGGATCTATAGGCGCTGGCCCACACAGGACTACTGAGCGCTGACCCACATAGGATCTGACCCACACAGGATCGGTAGCACTGATCCACGTAGGATCGATGAGTGTTGTAGTCGTCGTCGTCGAATCCACGGTGGATTTCTATACAGTCGTCATCGTCGTCACAGTTGCAGCCAGCTCTAGGGTTCTCGCACACAACAATCTCGTTCGGGAGGGTCCGCTCCACGAGCCAAGGGGCTGATACATCAACTAACACGTAGTCCGAAATTGATGTATCCAAAAGTTCCGTATGGTCAACATGAACTCAACGTCACAGACGGCGCGTCAATTGGAATCCTGGTCTAAGAGTTATTGTCTTTTTCATCCCAGGGGCCCGGTTGGTTTTTAAGTCAAAATCAACCCGACCGTACTCCAACTGTTTCCAAAACTCAATCGGAGTAATCCAAAAGGTTCGTCTCACTATGTGGAATCCATCAAAGTTGACGGCACGTCAAACTGACATCCGGAGCTCAAGTTATAAGCGTTTTTTCTCCGAGGGCCCGGTTGGTTTCCTGTTCTAAAAACCCAGCTAAACCCAAAGTTCTCTGAAAACATGAGTGTAATATACCGAAACGACCGTCTTGATCCAAGGATCACATCGTAGCTGACGGTGCGTCGATTGAAGGTCTACATCCCAAGTTATGGAGAAAATAACGAAAGAGGTCCGATATTAAGGGGTTCAGGCCCAGTCCGACCCGGACCGATACCCCCAGGGTCGGCCCGAACCGGGTAGACCTGAACCGGGTCCGGGTCTGGCCCTATTGTGCCAACCCGGCCCGGCCTGGCCTGGGTGTGGCTCAGCCTGGCCTGGGTGGCCCGGCCCGACGCGCTGGCGATGCCAACGGCCAGGCGGCTCGGCCATAACGGCCGAGCAGAGAAGGGGGGGGGGGGCGCTGCCCCTCTTGTTGAGAACCCACGACCACCATGTGGGCGGCCACACCTGCTGGCCTACAGGGGGTTACGAACCCCATTTTTTTCCTCCTCCGACCGGCCGGCCCGCACCGGTCGGCCAGCTACTGCCACCACGGTACCGGCGCTGGCTGGTCCCCTTCCTCTGACGCCGGCGGCCCGGAACCGACCGTGGCCTTGGTCCGTCCGGCATGGCGCAACGGCACCGTGCCCCTCCGCCGCGGCCCCTCTCCGGACGCGGTGTCTTCGAGTTTCCTTCGAGGTTCTCCAGAGTGGCGCGACGTCGCCATGCCTTTGTTCGACTTCAACGGCGCGACGCGACAGCACCATGCACCCTTTCCATATGATCCTATGTGGTGTCGTTGCACCACACCACTCTCCTTCGAACTGCATCAACACAACTTATAAGGCAGGAGAGTCGGCCATGTTTGTGCGGTCCGGCCCCCCCTCCTATTAATCGATAACAAGCGGCAAAGTTTCACGAAGAACAGCAATGGAAGTATTCACGAACAAAAAAAATAACATACCTCAAGCGTCGAATTCTTTGAGCGAGGATTCGTCGTGGAAATAACCGTCGTGGAAGAAGGCATCGCGGAAGGAGGATCATCACGTCACAGAGTAAGGATTCATCGGCATCGCATCGTCGATCTCTGAGGATCCGGTGTTCTTCGTGTTCTTCACATTCTTCACATTCTTCGTCGAGGAATGAGGGCTCCACGGATCGAGGGAATTCTCCCAAACCCTCTTTCACAACCAACCCCTAATAAAATAAGAGTTCTCTTATTTTATTAACGCACAAGCCAACGTCTTTGAAATTCAAAAATGAAACAATGAGTTAAAAGAATTATTTTCAACGTTTAAACCACCCAAATTAATTGAGGCGTTTCATAAATAGAAAAACACAGGGGTTGACTTCCGCTTAGGGGTGCGGGTGTGTTACCTTAATTAAAAGGGGGTTGAGAAAGTTGAAAGAAATGGTGGGGCTCATGTGGGCCCCACCTCACAAATATCCTACCTACTGGGTAAGATATTTTGGGTCTCACACCAAACACTTATCTTAGGTTAAACAACTTTAAAGAAAATAAAAATTGGTCGCACCATTTTTATTTTATTCCATTACTTAACCCAAAAATTTAAAAACCACATTCGAGGAAACCCAACTCTGGAAGAGGTATTTATAAAAAATTACCGGCGCTGCGATTCCATCGGTACCCTCGAAATTCTATTCCGAGCACCGGTTCAAAAGTTAGAAAAACCCACTCGTTCGTTCACTAAATGTACCCGAGCTAAACATCGGAAAAATATTTCAGGCACACCAGGCCTCAGAATCAGGTGCTGTCAGAAACTGTGTTCTTTTAAAATTCCCATGAAAATTAAGAAAAAAATTTCCTTGAATTTTATGGGTCTTTACAAGAAATAATAATCTCTTCCTTGGAATTGAGTACTGAGCACTTATCATTACTCTAATTCATAAGGTATCCTTCATCACATAATTGACATATGCTTATGAGGTAGTGCTTAAGTCCCTTAATAAACAAATCATTTAAAATCAAGGTTTTACCAAGAAGAAAAATATTACCTATACCAACAATTTCTCCCTTAGCATTATCTCCGAAAGTTACTTTTCCTCCTTTCATCTTGATAATATTTTCTAAATAGTTTTTGTTACCAGTCATATGTCGGGAACATCCATTATCCATGTACAATGTATTGTTTTTGGTACTTCCTTTATCTTCCTAAAAATAAGAAAATAATTTGACATTTGGAATCCAAACTTGTTTGGATCCGAGATTTATAGATAATAAAATGTTGGGTATCCACATTTATTTAAAAAAATATGCTTTATGAAACCAAAGAGATTGAACTTTATTCAAAGAACATTTTTTCTTCTAATTCCCACCACTTCGACACTTGTGCAAAAAGGGGCTCTAAAAGGAACAAAATAGTTGTTTTTGAAAACTGGTTTTTTGTGAGTATAACCTACTCCAGTAGTGTTTCCATGTTGTTTAATTTGACAATACATCTTGACAAAATTTTCTTTCCCAGATGTAAATTTTGCAAGAATCTTCTTAAGAGAAAAAATATAAAATTTTAGTCTAATGACTAAATTCTTATCCCCAGGAATCATTTCCTTAGAGTTAGATATTTCCTCAAAAGATTTCATCTTTAAAAAATCATTCTTAAGGTCTTTAGAATGTTCTTCCTTATCAGAAAATTCTTTCTCAAGGTCATTAGAATGTTTTTCTAAAAACCTCTTCTTTTTCGTTAAGATTTATAGAAAGATCTGAAATCTCTTTTGTAATAATTTCTTCCCTGGTATTTTCCTTGTCTAATTTCATAGAAATTTTATAATTTTTTTCTTCAAGTAACATGCAAAATCTAGATACGTCTTCATATGAAGGTTCTTCATTTTCTGAGGATGATGTATCTTCATTAGAAGTACTATTTTCAGAATAGAAATTCTTAGGAAGAGATAAGTTTGTTAAAGCCTCAATAGAGTGTACCTTGGCCATAAGACATGTATGTGGAAAAGAAGTATTAGAAATGAATCCCATATTCTTCTGAGCTGATGAATCATATTATGAAGATTCACTTTCTGAAGAGTCTCCACATCTAGCACTCCATGTAGTATTATCTTTCAGACTTTTCTTAGCTTTAGCTCTGTAAAACTTCTTCATGTTCCTTTAAGAATTCCCCTCATTCCTTTCTTTCTTTTTTAACATAGGGCAGTCAGGACATATGTGTCCACTTCTCATGCATTCATAGCATGTGACCTCTGAATCTTTCTTATCTTTCCTCTCCTTTTTCTTATACATGGAGTGTAAATTTCTTTGACCAGCTATCTTGTTCATCCTTTGATCAAGATTAGCTAACTCATTCTCTGAGACATCTCTCTCACTAGATTCGGATTGGATCATAACCTTCTTAGACTTGGATCTAGTTACTCTCTGAGGATTCTTTGCATTCATGTTATTTGTTGTTGTAGTAAAAGAAACAGTACCATTCCCATTCTTCTTTTTGATGTTGTCAGCATCTCTCTTTATTCTTGTTTCATGTTGGAGAAGAGTTCCAAATAGTTCATCAAGAGAAATTTGAGTTACGTTCTTGTTCTCATCAATAGTTGTTCTCTTTTATTCCCACTCATTGGGCATAATATCAATAATCTTGTCAAGCAGAGTTTCATCTTCCAGACCATTCTCTCCCATAGACTGTAGGCTATTCAAGATAGTCATAAACCTTTGTTCCACTTTAAAAATGGGTTCTCCATAAGGAAAATTTAAACCATGGTACTCAGCTCTCAGCATAGCTCATCTAGTCTCTATGAATTTAGATGTACCAAAATGAGTAACTTCAAGTTTCTTCCATATACAGTTAGATAGTTCACATGAAGAAATTTGGATATATATGTTCCCAGTCATTGAACATATTAGATTATTGCGTACCTTATAGTTTAATTGATAATCATGCTTATCTTGGTTTGCAAAAGCACTAAATTTCATATCATAAATTTTATAACCTCCAGTAAGCATAACAATATTTTCTACCCCAGTATTGATAACGAAAGACTTCATTCGATCTCTCCAATACTCATAACCATTGCCATAAAAATTGGTGGTCTTGTAGGATTTAGGTTGTCGATGGAACCAACATTTAAACCTTCCATCTTAAAAATATTTCTACACAAAATCATTTTAATAACAAAATTTCAGATTCAAGGAAAATATTCATATGCAAGGAAAATATATAACACTGAAAAAATAATCAAGAAAAACTGATATGTGAGTATAAGTATTTCAGATACCTTCTCTGATACCAAATGTAAGATTGGTATAGAGTACAAGGTTTCCAACCTCTGATACCAATTGTAGTATCAAAATAACAATGTAGATGTTCAATATAAAAGAGTGGGGGTGAATTTTACCCTTAAATAATTTCCTTAAACAAAGAACGATCTATGTGTAACAATGTAATACTAAGAAAATTCACAACACATCTAACACCAATGATAGATTGGGACAGAGTATGTAGTTACAATCATCTAGTTCTATGCACTTTCTTATATCTAGAACGTCATTCTGAAAATAGGTTCTGGAAATATGGAGCCGGAAATTGAAAATTAACCAAAGTTTACAATATGAGATTCTACCATATAGCATATAGAATCTAAATTAATCAGAGTATAAGTGTATGGAAATATAAGATGGTTATACATTCTTTAAAATACAATATGCAGCGAAAAAACAAGTAGAAAATTTAAAAGTAAAAATATATATATATTTTAACCCAAAGAGATGGGTATCCAACAACCTTGAATAATGGTCCCTTGATAAATGCTTTCATGCAATTCTATCTTATCCACACCAGGGTAATCCCTCGATATGAAGATCGGAGTGTCTGTCTTTCTATCCCCACAAGCCATCAACTTCAAGGTAGTTGGAACCCCTATCTTCCTCAAAAATGAAGCCATAGAACTTCAAGGAAGTCAGCACCTCTGTATTCCTATCCCTGGAATCCCTCGATTGTAATCACCAACAATCAGAGTCGCACTAAGCAAGTCTTCACAAGGAAATGTTTGAAAAATTCATTCAAACTTTCTGCACGAATCTTGAGAGTTAATAACATCTTATCTCTCTAGAAATCACTTCAACCACATGTATGCACAAATTTCAAAGTTTAGTTGTATTGAGATCGTTAAAACCTGATCCGATTTATAGGCTCGTTTGGAACGGTCGGCTCCCTCCTCTAACGGTCATATTTTCTTTAAATTTCGGAGGGACCTATACATGTGTCACTAAACAAACGGTCAGTTAGAAAAAGAATGGATGGCATCATTTTATAACAAAATATGTGTAACTGGAAGCACGAAATCGTTTTAAAATGAAATGAGTGTAATCATAAGAAAAACTATAGTTCAGAATGTATGTAAATTAATGTTCGGAGTCTAACCAAAATGGAATTTTTAGCCTATATTAGAAAGATATTCAGATTCTGTTTTATAGGAATTCAGAACCTAAATTCTATAGAAATTCAGAGTCTGAATTTCTAAGGAAATTTGGATTCTGGTTTCACCAGTGTTCAAAATCTGAACTTACAGAGTTGGGAGTCGAACTCATAAAAGTTCGGAGTCAAACTAGTAAAAGTTCAGAATTGAACTAGAAAATGTTCGGAGTCGAACTTTGTTAGAGTTCGTATCTAGAATTAAGAATGGAACTATATGAGAGTTCATATCCAGAATTAAGAGTTGAACTATACGAGAGTTCGTATGTAGAATTCGGAATGGAGCTTCATTAGAGTTCGTATCCAGAATTTGGAGTGGAACTTCATTACAGTTCATATCCGGAATTCGAAGTGGAACTTCATTACAGTTCATATCCAGAAATTGGAGTGGAACTTCATTACAGTTCATATCTAGAATTTGGAGCCTTAAAACAGAATGGTTCATATCTAGTCATTATAAGATTCCAAGGTTTTGGGTATGAATCCGATTTTTATACTTAAGAAAAATATTGATATGTATAAGGAAATCTTGGTTAGGGTAAATTTATTTAAGGAAGTAAATTTTCCTTAGATAAGTAAAACATATATTTCCTTAAGAATAAGGTGTTTGTGTTTTTTAAAATAAGAAGGAATGGAAATGTCATAAGGAAAAACTTTTTGGATCAACAACAAACTTCTCATATACATAATGATTTCTATTTTTGGAATGAAAGTGAATCAAATAATGATGAAAAATATGACTAAGGATAAACTATTTCCATATTCAAGAATTCCTTTGGATACCTTTAATGAACTCAAGGATAAAAATAAATTATTTAAAAGACAACATTCATTAAAAGCTAATTATATGCCAGATCTTGATATTGGGAGAAAAAAATTTTCTCAGCTATTAATAGAAAATACTGAACAAAAATTATCAAATGATCAATTAAAAAAGGGATCCTGATAAGTTTATTGTAGGTAGAGATACCATGACTTAGTTTCTAGGGAAACAGATTGCTCCAAAATACAAAACTGGTCTAATATATCAAACAGAATAGAGAATGATTAATAAAAATATATTTTTTCAAAAATCTGGATAGTTCACTTCTAGTTCATATTATGAACCATTATTTTAAAAACACTTTTCTAAATAACCTATAAAAGTATTCATGTCTCAAAACATGTCTGTTAATTGTAGAAAACTTATGGGACAAGTATGGGTTCCCAAATCATTACATGAGAACCTCTGTAAACACAAGAAAATTTGGGTACCCAAGATACCCTATAGGTAATCTATTTTACAGTAATTTTTTTAAAGAGTACATGTAAAACTCTATGGTAATTGGATAGTGGACTTTGAAGACATACGACATGAGAATATTCATGCTTCAAGAATCTAATTCAAGTTGATGTTTGACATTTTATATTTAGAGATAATGCTAAGAGGATGATTGTCGATTTTGACCAAATTGTTTACCCTGATATTAAATTAATTTCAAAAGTAATTTTAGTTGATGGGTTAAAATACAATCTACATATTATCTCTCAATTGTGTGATGATGGTATAAATGTTATGTTTGAAAATGATGCATGAAATTTTTTTAATTCTAAAAAGGTTTTTATATTCAGTTTTCTTATAAATGAAAATTTATATGTTGTTGATTTAAACTCTTTATCTGAGAAAAATGTTTCTTGTTTAAATTCTTTTCATAAGGAATCTTGGTTATCACATTGAAGATTAGGACACTGCAATTTGTACTCACATAATATAAACTAACAAGGAAAGTATTTGTTAGAGAATTACCTTAATTGGAATTCCAACTTAACAAAGTTTTTAATTCTTGTAAAAAATGAAAACAACAAAATGTTTCTTTCAAACCAAATAAATAATTGTCCACTTCTCAACCACTTGAGTTGGTTCTCATGGATTTATTTGGGCTAACTATAGTTTCATGTTTAAATTGGAAGCACAATATTTATGTTCTTGAAGATGACATTTCTAGTTATAGTTGGGTATACTTTTTATCTCACAAAATTGAATCATGTTCAAAATTCATTAAATTTTCCATGTCTATAGAAAATCATAGTGGACGTTTAATTAAGACCTTGAGAAGTGATCATGGCCGGGAGTTAGAAAATCAGGCATTTGAATCTTTCTACTTACAAAATGGTTGTAATCACAATTTCTATACTTCTAGAATACCAAAACAAAATTGATTTTTGGAAAGAAAAAATATGAAACTTCAAGAGATTGCTCGTACTATGCTAAATGTTTATAATCTTTATATCTATATTTGGGTTGAAGCTGTTAAAATAGCTTGTTACATCATCAATAGAGATTTAATTAGACCTATTCTTAAGAAAACCCCTCATGAGATATTGAATAATAGGAAGCCTTAGGTTAATTACATTAGTGTTTTTGGTTATAAAGCCTTTATTCATAACACTAGGGATAATCTTGACATGATTTCTTCTATGAGTGAGGAAATAATTTTCCTAGTCTACTCAATATCTAAAAAATCTTATAGAGTATTCAATATTAGAACCAAATGTGTGGAAAAATCAGTTCATGTAAAATTTTATGAGACTGATCCACAAGAACCCCAAACCGTTGTTGAACATCTGGAGTAAGATATATCAATTCAATAATGTAATGATAAAGATAATGAATGCTTAGTGAAAACAACTAGCTCTAGAAACATTCCATAATCTGATCATGGTGAATTTGAACATATATAAAAAAACATGGAGTCTAGTTCAACTATTTTATATGTATTAGAACTCACATGAATCATCCTTTAAATGTTGTAGTAGGTGATCTAAATATAGGAAAACAAACTAGATCTTATTTGAGAAACTAGGTTGAACATCAATCCTTTCATTCACAAATTGGACCCAAAAATATTAATGATCCTATCAATGATGAATTTTTGGTAATATCTATTCACGATGAATTAAGTTAGTTTGAATGAAACAAAGTTTCAGTAAAGAAATGCGCCCGTAAGGGGCTCTCGACCTAGGGTTTCCTCCCTCTCGCCGCGGCCGGCTCCTCCGCTGCGGAAGGCGCGACGATTCCCTCTCATGCTCGGTGGGTTGGTGGTGGCCCTTTGCTGCTCGGCGCTGCGTGGTTGTCTCTCCAGCGGTGAAGATGCTCTCGAGCTTCGGTAGCTGCTGGTCCTGGTCCGCGGGTGTAAGACCGGTCCTGTTGACGGCACACTCTACGGAGCGCTCCTGGACCAGATCTTGGCAGTTTTCTGATGACCGGTGGTGTTTTTACTCGCGTTCGAGGGTCGCGCTCTTGCGTCGGCGGTTTGGGCTTTGTCCCCTCCCAGGTGAGTTCGATGGGGCTTTCGTTGTCTCTGTCGTAGCTGGTCTGTCTGGTGGCGGAGGGATCTTCAGCTCCTTGGATGTTTTTCTTTTCATCGTTTGCGGTTTTGATGTTTGGTTGTTGTTGGTTGCTTTGAGGGATGTAATCTGTATGTTTTTGGTTTCTTTCACCGGATTTTCATGGAAATCCGGTGATTTTTTCTACGATGCGCTGAGGGTTTCTGCCTCGTTGAAATCGATGATGAGGGTTTCTGCCTCGTTGAAGTCGGTGAAGGGGTGTTGGTGTGCTGGTGAAGGGATGGCAGCGGTGGTTGCCGGTGAAGAGGACGACGGTCGCTGGACGACGACGGGAGTCGGTGAACCTCACCGGTGCTCCGGTCCCCGGTGTGACGACGGCGTTTGGCTTTCCGGCGTGGTGATGATGGGAGGCAGATGGATCTGACGCCGATGCGATGGGCGTCCGCTTCGAGGCAAGCACGTGAATCGAGTTGAAGGGTGATGATGATGTTTAGTTTTTGAAATTTGAATTCGCGGTCTTCGGGAACCGGATACCCCTTAAACCGGCTTTTAAAAAAATCCAAAAAAAGTGATTTGCAGGCAGGTGAATGAAACAATGTTTGGGAATTAGTAGAAAGACCTAAAGAAACATTAACCATAGAGACTAAATGGGTGTTTCGAAATAAAGTAGATGAATCAAGAAACATAGTTAGAAACAACGCTAGACTAGTTACACAAGAATATAGTCAATATTAAGGAATAGACTATTAAGAATAATTTTCACCTGTATCTAGACTATTGGCCATTAGGATACTACTTGCTTATACAACTCATCTAAAATTCAAACATTAGAAAATAGATGTCAAAATTGAATTTCTTAATGGGTACATATTTGAGGATGTATTTGTTGAACAAACCCCTATATTTAAAAATCACCATTTTTCAAATCATGTCATTAATCTTTCTAAATATCTATATTGTATAAAACGAGCTGCAAGATCTTTGTATGATAGGCTTAGTTATTTTATTATATCAAAATATTTTAATAAATGGAATAACTGATCAAACATTTTTTATTAAAAGGATTTCCATATATGTTTTAATTGTACAAATTTATGTAGATGAAATTATTTTTGGATCCTCTAAAAATTCTTTATGTACTAATTTCTCAAAAATGATTCAAGATTAATTTGAAATGAGTATAATGGGAAAACATAAATTGTTCATTGGATTTCATATTCTTCAAAATAAAAATTGTATTGTTTTAAAGACCAGTAAATATACTAAGGATATTTTGAAATGTTTTGGATGGGATGGTAATAAAGGTAGTGATACACCTCTGAGTACCACTTGTATATTTGATACTGATGAAACTGGTAAATCAGTGGATCAAACCAATTAAATAGGAATGATTTAAAGTATTCTATACCTTACTGTTAGTTGGCCTGATATTATGTTCATCTTATTTATTTGTTCTCATTTTAAAGAAATTCCAAAGAGCCTCATTTAACTATTGTTAAAATAATTTTAAATATCTTAAGAATTATAAATACTACGGACTATATTATCCAAGAGGATAATAATTTTATTTAATATTTTATTCAAATTTTGACTATGCTGGTTTCAAGTTTGATTGAAATAGAACCTCTAGAACATGTCCCATTTTGGGAAAGTCACTTGTATCATGGTGTATTATGAAATAGAATTCTGATCCATTATCTAGTGATGAAGCTGAATATAAATCTGCTGGTAGTTGTTGGTCTCAAATTATGTGGATGAAACACACATTACTAGACTATGAATTTCAATTCAAACATGTCTCTATAAATTCTGATAATTCAAGTGCTATTAACATCTCTAAAAATCAAGTATCTCATTATAGGACAAAGCACATTGATGTGAGATATCACTTCTGAATAGATCATTATGAAAGAGGTGATATCACTCTTGAGTTCATTGGAACTGAACACCAATTGTCTGATACATTCACAATGCCTTTGAGCTCTGAGAGGTTAAATTACATAAAACATGAGTTAGATATGATAAACTATTATGTTTGGACCTCGTCATTAGACCTCAGCATTAGACCTCACCATTAGAACTCACCATTATACATCACCATTATACCTCACCATTGGGCCTCACCATTGGACATCACTGTTAAAACTCACCATTAGACATCATCGTTATACCTCACCGTTGGACATCACCGTTACTCCTTAATATTGGACCTCATAGTTAGACCTCACTATTAGACCTCACCGTTAGAACCCACAGTCAGCACCTCACCATTGGCCCTCACCATTAGGACCTCACCATTGGACGTCACAGTTGACACCTTACCGACAGTAATCCTTAGGTCTAGGAAATCGTGTTTTTCTACTGGAATCTGAAAGGTTTTTATTATTATTTATTTATTTTACATGATTTGTTTTTCGATCCCTAAGTGATAAAAATAATGGACAAACCACAATTCATTCCACATCAACCTTCTCTCGAACCACTTTATCCCTATCATTGGAACCTAACCTTCTATTGAAATCCTCAAACGGCCCCAGATCTCATGGAAATATTGACGAGACATATGGTTGGTGATGAAGGAGATGTGTCGAACCCTAAGAGATGTTGTGCTAGGCCTAGTAGTGGAAGCTAGGTAGTGTAAAATCTAATCAATCTACATTTTTCGAAGATGGTAAACGTGGTTGAGAAGAATTTAAGTTCATAATGGTTGTTTTAAAGCAAGTCTCTGGTGCTGAAGGAACTCGATGCTCGGGATTTGGTAGAATGCTTTGTAAATAAAAATTGACCTTATTACCTGAAGCTAGTGAAGGAATTTTATGTGTGTTTGATGTTTCAGCAGTCTGAGAATGAACATCGAATATCTTCAAAGGTAGATAGAGTTAGTGTGATCTTCTCCTCTGTTTAATGGTATTATTGTTTTTCCTACATGAAGGAATTTTTTATTACTACCCTAGAGTGGTGCCTACCACTAATGAGTTCTTCTATTATGAAGAAAAATTGGCTGAACTTATAAGGAATGGAATCCCTAGTAAAGTGACTACTGATTAAATGGATGGAGAAGATAGGTTTCTTTTAAAGTTTTTTCATCATGTTTTCAGTCCCAGGAAAAGGTACAATGCTTCCTTGAAGTATTAATACATGTTTCTTTTGTATATGTTGAATCGTGGAAAGAAGATAAATCTTTGTAGGTTTCTGATGATTCAGTTAGAGGTTATGAAAAAGACTAATTCCAAGTCAAATTCTTTGTTTCATGTTAGGATGATATCCATTAGGATTAAAGTGAAATGAGTTTCTAGAAATAATGAGAACAAATTGTTTTTAAGAATAACTTCTGCCTTACCAAGGTGATTTTCATGTTTATAAAGATATGATGGAAACCTTGGATAAAGGGATGGGTGAATGATGAGGCCAAACAGTATTAAGAATTCAACCCTGTCACCAATACTACTAGGCCAATGAATAAGAGATATTCAGGTCTACAGCCTAAATAAGTGCAGCCAGTGTGTTTAGATGAAGAAGAAGTGGTTGATGTAGTGCACAAAATAGAGGATTATATTATATATGAAAGGAGTGATCCTGACCTTCCCTAAAGTCCTCATTCCAACGTTGTATCCTTTTTTGAGCCCAACCCACTAAAAAGATTAAATAAAATGGATAATATTTTAACGGACAGTGATTATGAGGAAACCAGTGAAGAATAAGGACAACAAATTGTCTTAAGAGACATCAGAGAGACCTCATAGGAGGGATATGAAACTAAATCTAGTCATGAAGGTTTTGAGACAGCAACTGATGAAAGTTATGAAGAATGTATAAGTCTCAGTCCTCTGATAGTAAATACAAAAATGGTAGAGAGCATTGATGAAGAGGTTGCTGAATGGGTCGAAGCTGGAATTGCAATATAAATGGTTGAAGATTCTATAGAATAAGTGGCAGTGGACACTATTTTTGATGCAGATTATCAAGGATGATTAGCCGAGATGGATGTAATCGATCTGGATAATGATCCATGTGAGGGGGAGGAACCTATTTCCATAGGTTCAGTTGTGGTTTCTCATGGAAAATAAGATTGGTCAGAAGACCCTGGATTCATGGTCTTGGGCTTAAACTATGAAGACTATGAAGATGACAATCCTAACAGAAGCCATCCAATTCCTTCTATTTTAGAGAAAACTATTATACAGCCAGTCATGATTTTACCTGAGGACTATGTGAAGAAGAATGATTTATAATCATTAAATTATGATTTTAAGTGCATCTTTTTTGAGAGATATATTGAGACATATAGAATAGTGGATCTCAATCAAGAAGTGGTGTAATCTACCTTAGAATGAGTAATTTCTACGTCTCACAAAAAAATTTACATAGAGTGAAGGAATGTAAGAATCATGATAGAACCATGGAAGATTACATGTAATCTATGAAACAGTCAATATCTAGTTTATAATTATATGTGTCTTCATTGTTTTTTGTTGACAATGATCTTCTGTTTGATAAGAGTGTTGTTTATAAGATGTTCACTATGTTTTAGGACATTAATTAGTCTATAGAGACACATGTGAGTGGAGAAGATAATAATGTGAAGAGGTTGAACAGTGGTCTGACCAAGCCTTTTAAAGAGATAGTGGATTTTACTGTGGAACCATTGAGTGCATCTTCTTCCTCTTCTAACTCTCCTCCTGGTGATCTAGAAGCTTTCAGTTCAGTTATTAGAGAAGAAGTAGTGAATTTCTCTAGTGAAAGTACCTCAGACCCTCAGTCTATGACTCAGTTCATTTCCACTACCAGAGAAATTCATATGCTTGTGGGAGATTATTTAAGGGAAGCTGCACAAGATTATAATTCCATCAAAGAGAAATTTTATTTATATTACAAAAGGGTGTACATAAAGAATTAGATAGATGTTCAATTTATTCTTATGTTGGAAAACCTGAGGATTCCACCTATCACATAGGCATTTAAGGATCACGTTAGTAGACTTAGATAATTGACTCCTTCCTTGAAAAAAATACCTGGATAATTTGGATGATTTTAAGTCATATTTGGAATGAAGAGGAAGCATTATTATGAATTTTTTAAATCTCCTTTTACCCTTCCTCCATGTGGACTGCACTCCCATTATTGTTCCTCCATCTTTACCTTCTTCCTCATCTACTTAAGGCTCCACCAGTGCTACCCCTTCGATGATTCTTTCACTGGTAATCTGAAGATTGACCCCTTTGATTCCTTAGAGACCTATGAACTATTGGTTTATTGATCCCTCTGTAGCAGCTCCTTCTACCTTTCTCACTACCATACCTCAGTCTATCCCTCCATCTTCCGGACCTTCCTCCTCATCTTGCAAAGAAAAATCTCACTTGGACATATCTAATTTGGATTGAATGTTGGATGTCTTAGTTGTTAGGTATCTTTGTAATAAATTTGTATATTTTACTCTTGAATCATTAATTATAAAATCCTTTATTGTCTCTTTTTGTCTTACAATTTTTTTGTTAATCGCAAAGAGGGGTAAGTTTTAAGTTGAATAGAGTCCTTGCATATATACAAAATCTATATTTTCTACAATAACCATGGTTCAATTTTTCTAATCCATAATATATGGACACTACCACCACTGAAGATATTATAAAATGTGCTTAACCCTGATTCAATAATACTTAAATCTAAATTTTCACTGACAAAATTCGAGATTATAAAAAAGGTGGATATTTTTGGCCTCACTTGTTTTGTTAATCCAAAGTCATGTTTCATTTATGTGATAATCATGTTTCTATTATAATATATTCATGTTTCATGAATATTGATAGTTTCAATCATATAATAACTATTTTTCTTTAATCTCATTTTTCTATCGATTATATTTACAGTGAAAAATTTATTTATGTAGAAGGTTACCGATGAGGGTCACCGATAGAAGACAACCTATTGAAGGCTAATGATGAAGGTTACCAATGAAGGTCACCAATATAAGGCTACCGATAGAAGGCTTTGGACGAAAGTTATTGATGAAGGTCACAAATAGAAGGTTACCGATGATGGTCACCGATATAAGGTCATCGATAGAAGGTCACCAATGAAGGTCTCTAATAGAACATTATTGATGTAAGGTTACCAATGAAGGCTACCAATGTAGTCTACTGATGAAGCATACTGTTGAAGCCTACTGTTGAGAAGGCTACCGCTACAAGTCTACTGATACCCACTATTATACTCCATACTTTATCCATTTCTTATGATTATTCTAATGTTCATATTTGTTAAATTTAATGCTTCTGACATTAATTAATTCTTATTGAAGACATCTCAAGAGACCGTATCTAGAGATAGTATGAGGTACATAGAATACCGCACATGGTTTAGTTATTCCTATTTTCGGATCTCAGTTAAAAAATAAATGACCAAGGGCGAAATGAAAGTGAGAAAAATACATGAAAAATAGGTTACTCGCAAGATTAAGGAAGAACCAACTAGCGCTTGCACGGTGAATTCAAGATCATCATGAAGATCATTTTGGGGGAACAATTTCATGTCTACCTTTTTTTCTTCATCAATTCATTGTCAAACCAACAAGAAGAACCCCTCAGTACATGGAAGGTAGAACCTGGTGTTGCAACACTCTATTTTGAGGACAACTTACAGAAAAGGACTCGGACTAAGATTTCTTCACTACAAGGAGTCAAGATACGAACTACGACCAAAGAGAAATTTCTTAACTCAATCATATAATATTACCTCTCTTGTGATATTTTCTTTTATATTTCTGAGAAGTGTGTGTTTTTCTGTTACACACACTGTCTCATATTCTTGAACTGGAGGGTAATTAAAATCCTCACATCATAGATCACTTAAACATTGTTTCACATGTGTAACTATGGAAGAGGCCCTATCTGGTCTTGTTTTTTTGTTTTTCCCATGAAGAATTGTGGTAGAGGGTGTGAGACCTATAACGTTTTGGAAAAAAATTGTAAATCCCAATACAGGTTGTATATCAAATTTATTGGTAATATAAACTACTTGGTTGAAGGTGATCACCAAGTGGAGAGGATTAAGTCTCTGCATGAGACATAACCACTTTCTTAACTATGTTATGTTTTTTATTTTAATGATACTCAGTTTTTCTATTTTCCACTTCTTATAATTTCAAAAATAGAAAACTGTTTTACATTTAATCAAATTGTATGATCTGGTTAGTGTGGGGATGTGTTTCATTATGTAAACCTGTTTCAAAAGTTGAAGATGTTTTTTACACTAATTCTACTAGGGACTAATCACCCATTGAGAAAATTGTTGACCAACTAAAAATCTATATCTCTACTACCTTAATTAAGGGCGATGTTTTTCAAATTTGGGGATCTTTATCATAATTTTTTAACAGAAATATTATATTAGAACTCAATTCACCCCCCTCTTGAGTTTCCACTCTGGCCAACAGTGAGATCATAATACTTCATTCGTTATGAATCACTTGTTACATAGTTTTTCCACTATAATATCCATAACATCTTACAATTCATGTGGAATGGAATCACTCTTTACACTAATTATTCACTATATATAAAAAGTGAATTTTCACTATACTACATTATTGATTCCTCAACTTCTTAGTTTGTGTGGTATTGTTTATAATTGAATTAGTAGTTATTAAAATTATCTTCACAAATATGTTCATTTATGGATCTTCAATTTCTTTATAAATTAATCTATTTTTACATGAACTATAATGAATCTGAATTTCTATTTTTTTTATTATATGGAATTATTCTGAGACCACATGCTCTAACAGATTGTGATTCTGAGGCCCAGAGATAACAGAATGTAATTTTCAACATTATTTAAGGAACATTCAGTAAACATGAGATTGTGTTTTTCTAACATTCTAATAGTCTCTCAGATCAAAAATATGAGGACCCCATTGAACCTAGAACATATGGATTCTCCTAGAATGTAATTAACATATCTCATCAAGGGTTTAATAGAAATGTTTCTTAAGACCTTTTGGGAAATAATAAAATAACCATAAAATGTTATATTATTTTTTTATCATCCAAAAAGTGGCGACATGGTGATGCTATGGTGCGACAATGAGGTAGCGACATGGTCCATTAATGAGGCTCATTAATGGAATGTATCACACAGTTTAATGATGTAATAAAGAAAGTATAACCATGACAATATTTCTTAAATGAAATAGTGTAACGATGCAACGTCGCAGCATAAATGAAATATTTTGATGTCATTTCCTTTTTATTGACTAATGTGTTGGTGGACATAGAATTAAACATGGAGGATTCTATGAAGAAACTGCAATGAATCTCTTCTCCAATGAAGAAAAAAATAATATTGATCGATCTTCATCATATTCAATTCATCGCGAAAAGTAGAGCCGAAAGTGATGACATTGACATATTGAACTCTTTAGGACGAATGCTTCATCATAGAATGTAAAAGTGGTAGGGGTTCGATTTTTATTTCAAATATATTCTCTGCACTCCATTTTCTCAAATAGATGATCATAGACTAACCCATGAAAAAGTTGATCCATGATTTGTGAATCAATGTATGATGGTGACTTTTCTTGGGGATTATTATTCCCGATTCTGTCCTTGCTTCAAATGATTGAATTTCTATCCATGCAGCTCCCTTTTGATTTAAACCTCTAACACGGAGGGCCCAGGATGACTTGAAAATGGCCCAAGAACCTTACCTTGTGCGTTCATGATGGATGCATTCTCGTAGTGGGGGAAATTTGATTCTGGGGCCTGAGAAGCGATAGCGGATACCCATGAGGCTCGTAGGCATAGATGAATTGGAAAATGCACCACCAGAGCAACTCATGTGCCCGTGAAAGGTGTCATCATTGTAACACCACGAGAACTGCACCACCGACATAGTGGTGTTGGATAATGGTGTCGGAGGTCATCCCACGTCATCTAGGTGAAGGCGGTAGCACCAATTGTGGTAGTGGAAGCAGCAAAGTCAGCCGGAACTCGCTGGCTGCACTAGAGGACGGCGGCGCGCCGTGGCGGCGGGAGTCGCGGTGCCATGCGGGTGCTGCATGAAGGTGGTGGCATGTATCTGAGGCACCCAGATTGGCTGGACGAGCCATAGTCCATCGACCATTTCTTGAGGAAGAGATCTTGTGGCATTTCGCACGGTAGAGGAGACTGGACGTGGCTTGATTCCACGTCCTGGATGGGTGGTGCACCACAAGTTTTCCCCCTGTCAGACCGGGCTAGGGATGGTGTGTTGCACCCCTAGACTATTTTTTTCACCCACGCTGATGGGATGGTCCCATTGACCACTACTCCTGACATGCGCCAGTGTGCCAGACCCTCACCCAGTGGGCCATACCCATTCGGGTAGGCTAGACGCGTGCCCTTCGTGTAGGGCCAGATGAGATAGGCTACCCGGGTGACTCGGTGTGCTGGACCCTTGTCTGATTGACAATCTGTTTGTAGTGCTGGACACTCTTGATGAGGCAGGTCGTTTTTCATGATTTTTGGTTTCCTTCATGGATGTCATGATGCAACGAATGGCTTGAGGAGGGGTTCTCCCAAGCGTGCTACGTACAGAACCCTACAGTTGGTTGAGACCCAAAACTGCTTGATGATGGCCCAGTGGGAAGTGGATCTTTGTAACCCGGTTGGCCCATATTAGGGTGGGGCTATGTGTTCTTGGAAGATCCACAGTACAAGACAGGATGAGTACCTTAGTTCGGCTAATATGGTAAGTAGCTCTATTTGTCCTGGCATGCCCACGGTGGGGAGCAGCTCTGTTTGACCCATTATACACACGATACTTATCAGGGATGAGTACCACAAGAGTCCTTGGTTAGTGGGAACTGACACTGTTTGACTAGGAAGGCCCACAATACTCCAAAGAGGTGGCATTCAATAGTAGCTAAGGATTTCGTGGACATGACTGATTTTGCTACTATCGTTGTCCTAGAATATACATGGGTTGAGTTGTGTCTTTTATTTTATGCTACATGTTTGAGATCATGCTCATTGGAATTCACTCTATGGTGTTTTTATTTTTTGGTATTTTAATTCACGGATTACTGAGATGATTTCGGTTACCTCAGGGTACCTACTGATTATTTTTATACTCAGTCATGTATGGGCATCACCCCTACCTGTTTTGTCTGGTGCTGAATATCGACTTTTAGATAAGGGTACTTATGGTGATGGGACTGATAGACACTACAATAGTTTAATTGGTGGCCTAGCACCTAGTGAGGCCCAATAGGACCGAGTGGATTGGACATACTACTTCGTCTTCTATTAAATTCACTACTCTTACAGTAATGTGGGGTTTTTTTCGGACGAACATCAGAGCACCTTTTATACATTGTTGTTACAATTCTATTATTGGAATTTTATGACTGGACCACTAGCTTCAATCTATACTTTTTACTCAGTTTTATTCACTATACTTGTTTTTTCATCTCATTGTGTTGGGACGTGGTTGGGAGTGTGTGTGCATATAGGTACTCAGGAAAATACATTCCACTTGTAGGTTGAGGCCTATAAAAGGCAGGGATGGGGTAGTCACGCCATGGGTATCAGGGGGAGGGTCGTGAAAAAATAACATTAGAGGGTGGTTGATCCTACCATAAAGATCGAGAGTCTTTGGTTTGGATTGGGGCTACAGTGTTATGTGTTATGAGCCCGACATTCAAATTTGGGGTGTCCGGTGTTGGTGCGGCGGCCAACATATCCATACAGATGGACCATGAATTCTTATTTTCATATCAATACATAAAAACATTGGTTTCATTAGTTTCTCCTTATATTAGTTCAAATAAAAATCATCTCACCAGGTATAAAATTCGGACCATGGTACATCTTGATCTATTTCAGGATGCCTCCACATGGACGTCCAGTCAGGATCCTGACATGAGATCGTGGGGACAACACACTTAATGATGAAGTGTCCATTCAGGGACCAATACTTTAGATGGACCCACCAGGTGATGAACATGTGCTACCACAATCCAATGGTCAGAATACACTACTAGCGATTCTGGCAGAGAACGTTTGTAGTCTCAGTTTTCCACCTGAGGTTTAGAGACAAAGTCCTCCCACGTTCCTAGGAGAGAAAAATTCTCATGCTACGGAGGACTGAATGGTGGTTGTAATGGGGGAATTTCTCTTAGTGGGGACACCAACTGGCCAGATAAAGATCATAGTAGTGAACCATCTGTATTGATTGGCATGGATATGGTGGATCTTGACCACCTAGACTCATGACGAGGCAACCATTACCTGGGAAGAATTCGAGCAGATTTTCTGATAAGAGTTTTTTTAGGAACCTTGTAGTTTGTGCTCATTTAGGAACAACATCACCTATAGCAGGGTGGCATGATGGAGGATGATTAATCAGTGTGGATCACTGAGCTTTCCTAGTACACCAAATACATGGTGCGGGACCCTTTCATCCGGGCTTAAGCCTTCGAGCAGGGAGTGAGGCAGGAGATCAGGCCATATGTGTTGTCTCTTAGCATCCCAACCCATGCCATGGTGTTGATAGAGCCCTTATTATGGAGAGCATCTTGGGGAATCTGGTGCTGACAGCTAGAGCCTCCAGCAGACCCTAGTTGGTAGAGTCTTTTAGAGGAATCCTAAAATAGACATGTGGGCCGAAGTGGGCCAAGTATTTCAGGGGACTATCCCAGGGCTCACGGTCCATTGTGTGGGGCTCCCAACCCATGGGGAGTCAGTGAGGAGCCTGGCAGTGCTTTGCGTGGGGTAGTATGGGACACATGGTATGTCACTGTCTGAACCACCACATATATGACTAGAAGAGGGTCGAGGGATCGTCACAGTAGTGACAATGGTTTGGGTGAGGTGGTCTGTAGGGAGGCATTCATGTATGGGGAGCTGGCTGAGTAGCAGGCAGCGGGAGATGGTTTGAGGTATTACCACCTCCCACCACGGGTGTTCCACCTTGACCTCAGGGAGCATGCGTACAGGGGATAGCTCATCTCCATGCAGTAGAGGCTTATGACCATGGTGATCCAGAGATGATCATAAGTATGATATTTTTCTTATCCACCCTATCTTCAGTACTTATAGACACACGTTCTAGGCACTTTATCCTTGCCATGAAACTCATTCAGAGGTTCTAGATTCCGATTGATCCGTTTGCTTGATCCCTATGGCTAGAGACTCCTACAGGAGACGGCGAACAATTTCACATTGGTGGTGATAGTGTGAGATCACTCTAAGAGGAAAGAGATTTGGTAGTGATCTCCTAGTAGTAGCTTCTAGGAATTAAAACATCATCTTTGGTATGGAATAGCTATCCAAGTTACATTCTTATATCGACTATTTTAGGAGTACAATGTGGCATGTCCAGGGAGATGGGACCAGGTTTTCAATCACAAATGAGAAGGAAACCCTTGCAGCACTAGATTAACTTTCTCAGTGGAGAGTGCAGTTGATCACTCACTAATTGGCTAGCCTCACCCTCGGTGTAGTAGATGATAAGTCCGAGATTTCCTGTTGTGGGGGATTAGTACAAAGATGTTTTTCTTGAGGATTTCCTAGGACCACCTCCTCTGATAGAGGTATATTTTTTCATTTAACTATACCTCAGATCGACATCGATATACACACCAACATATAGGATGGCTCCTGCAGTGCTTTGTGAGCTGAGGGTACAACAAGGGGACTGGTAGGAGAAGGGTTTCATAAGGTCTAGTGTTGACCATGGGAATCCATGGTTCTTTTTTCCCAAGAAGGCATACAATAGTATGAGGTTTTGTGTGGACTTCCTGCACCTGAAACCGGTGACTGTGAAGAACAAGTATCCACTACCAATAATTGATTACATATTTAAATAGATGAAGGGGGAGAATTTGTTCTCAAATATAGACCTTATGACAGGGTGTCACCAGCCATGGGTATGGGATTAGGATGTACCGAAAACAACCTTCAGGTGTCAGTATGGCCACTATCTATTACTGGTGGTTACTTTCATCATGACCAACACCCTATAAGTGTACATAGGCCTTGTGAATATGATCTTCCAATCTTACCTTGACTAGTTCATCGGGGTCTTCATTGATGGAATCTTGGGGTACTCAGCATCAGAGGAGGATCATGGAACAAACATACGGATAGTCATGGGTACATTCTAATTGAACCAAATTTATGTTAATCTCTCAAAGTTCTAGTTATGGATTCAGGAGGTCAACTTTCTTGTACATGTCTTCTCATAGGCTGGATTTGTGGAAGATCTGGTGAAGATAGAGGCAATGCTTTCTTGGAAGAAACCCAGGAGTGTGACTGAGGTCCATAGCTTCTTGGGAATGGCTAGTTACTATCGGAGGTTTATACCCAAATTTTCCAGAGTACCAGCACCCTTATCATCCTTGAAACGAAAGGGAAAATCATTCATGTGGATGAAAAAATTCCAACATATTTTCTAGGAGCTGAGGTAAGGACTAAGTAGTGCCCCCATTTTGAGAATACTAGAGGAGGGAATTGGGTATATAGGTTTCAATGATGAATCAGGGAATTGACTGGGTTGTATACTGACATAGGAAAGAATAGTGATTACCTAGGGCTTATGGTAGTTGAGTTATCATGAGAAAAACTATGTGACCCAAAGCATGTAGTTAGTATAAATTTTCTTTTCTCTGAATATGTAGAGATAGTACTTGATGGGTGAACAGTTTATTGTCTACTCTGAGAATAAGATTCACTAGATTATCCTTTCAATTAGAGACCAAAAATTGAGACAGTGGAAATATATGGAGTTCCTCCAAGACTATGACCTGGATATAGTCTATAATCTTAGGAAAGGGAACATGGTGGTAGATTCACTAAACAGGAGGACTAGTTTACAGTTACTGAGTGAGACGACGAAGCATATAGCCATGATACAGATATCCAATGTGGATAGTGACCATGAGTCTTATCTCTAGTCTATGACTATCACTCCCTGACTCTTACAGTGAGTTAGGAAGGCATAGCTTGTGGATGTGGATAGTGATGCCCAACAAGCTCATGTATCTTCAGGACATGCTTCAATCAGATTTTAGATAGGTGGTTATCATGTTATCCTTTTTAGGGGGCACACTGTACTACCAGTGACATTGCAGAAAGAGGTTTTATGGGAATTCCATACATCCCATTTAGAGGAAAATACTAGATTGGTGAAGATGTACCATGAACTCTGAAGTCTATATGTGTGGCTAGGGATATAGAAAGTAGTGTCCAAGTTCATTTCATGATGCCCCACTTGTCAGCAAGTGAAGGCTGAGAATCATGTTCCAATAAGATTTTCCCAGCCACTCGAGGTACTAGAGTGAAAATGGGACGGTATCTAGATATAAATCATGATGGGGTTACCATGCACATCAAGATTCCATAATTCTATTTGGGTGATCATTTACCGACTCACCATGATGACAAAAATCCTACCCATCTTGGATTAGGGACCAGAAGAGTGCTTGAGACACCTCTATATCCAGATTAATGTATGTCTACGAAGGGTTACTTCAATGATCATCTCATAACATGATGAATTCTTCACATCACGGCTCTAAAAGGGATTACAAGAGGAATTCCGAACTCAGATGCATGTGAGAACCACTTTTCATTCACAGATGGATGGTCAGACAGAGTGGAACATACAGACCCTAGAGCACATGATACGTGATTTCATTATAGACTTTTGTCATAGTTGGGAGGACCACCATCCACCGGGAGTGTTTTCATTCAATCATAGATAACTCTTCTACATTGGCATGGCACTGTTTGAGGCCTTGTCTAAGTGACCTTGAAGATCACCCATATGTTGCATAGACCCAGGCGAGTCATCACTCATGGGTCTGAAAATGGTATAGTCTACAAACGAGAAGGTGAATATCATCAAAGAGAGGATGAGGACATCATATAGCATGCATAAGTTTTATTCTAACAATATATAGAGATCTTTGGAGTTTGAGGATGGAGACCATGTGTTCTTTCAGGTATCACTCCAATGAGGATTATAGATATTTGTCCAAGTGACAAACTATCTCTTGCATTCATCAGATCCTGAGCAGAGTTGGAGAGGTAGAATACCTCATAGCCCTACCCCCTAAGATGCACCAAGAGCATGATGTATTCCATGAGTCATAGCCGAGGAGGTACGTCCAAGACCCATCACACGTCATCGATTGGGTCGAGCTAGACATTGATGGTGGGATGACATTTGCAGAGTTCTCAGGGGATCTAGAGGGTAAACAAGAGAAGGTCCTATATGGGTTGTTAGTTCCTCTGGGGGCATGTTTTGTGGTAGCACAGGAATATCCAGGATAGAAAATTTTTGTGGGAGGCTTAGATTCATCCTTAGTATCCCAATATGTTTTTCTAGTTTCTATTTTGGATTTCGGGAATGTAAAGCCTCAAGGTGGGGAGAATGTAAAGACTCAGAATTTATGTATATATTTTTTATTATATGGAATTATTATAAGACCATTCTCCTTGAACACACGTGATTCCATGGCATGGATAGCCAGTAAATGAATTATGTTCTTTTTTAAGGTACGTTCAAGAAATGCACTAGCAGGTTTTTCTGACATTTCAAATAGTGCTCGAATTGAATATCATATGATATCATTGAATCTGGAATGTTGGGATTTGCATAGTATTACTTAACATCGGTCGACAAGGGCTAAAAAAAATTCTTATTTTTATACTTTTTGAAAAATAGAAAAACAACATTAAAAATATATTTTATATTCATTTTTCATCAGATGAGCAATGACATGGTGACGGTGCGGTGTAGAAATGAGGTAGAGACAGGTGGAATTAAAGAGTCTCATTAATGGCCTATATCATGCAGTGTAATAATGCATTAAAGGAAGCATAATAGTTAGGATATTTCATAAATTAAACAGCACAACCACACGATGTTGCAGCATAACTGAAATGAGGCAAGGTGATTTCATTTTTATTATCTCACGCATTGGTGGACAGAGAATTAAACATGGAGGATTCTATAACGAAACATCGGAAGATATATTCTATAATAAATAATGTTGAATTCTAGTGGATTTTAACTTTCTTTGACGCATCATGAAGAAATGATACATAATTAATGATGTCGACATCGTGAACTCCCAAGGATGAATGCTTAGACCTCGAATGTCAAAGAGTCTGGGGTTTGATTTTAAGTTAAATGTTCTTACCACCCTAATTTTTCTAGAAATGATGAAAATGCATCAACCAACGAATGAATTCATCTGTGATTTGTGCATTTAAGTGGGAATGTGACTTTTCATGGGGATTATTATTCGGGATTCAAACCTTGCTTGAAATTATTGAAATTTAATCCCTGAGCATCCCCCATGATTTAAACATCAAACATGGAGGGCTCGGGATGATATGAACAAGGCTCAAGCACCTCTGCTCATTAATTATTGATTTCATCATTCTCAAAGTAGCGGTAATTTGATTTCGGAGTCAGAGTAGGGATTACGGCAACCCGAGAGGTCTGTATGTGTAGATGAATAAAAAACATGACACTTGAGCATCTCCAATGGCCCACAGAATGTGTAGCTAGTGCGGACGCACTAGACGTGTGAAGGGAGAGGCGCCAAACGGTGCCATGGTAGAAGTGTAGGAGTCTATCCCTATATGGATATTGTGGAGGATGGTAGCATGTTGTTGTCTCATCACGGCGGTAGGAGACCGCGGTCAACCAGCTGCGGCAGCGGGATATGTGACGCTAGGACGGCACAATGTGAAGGGGGTGGACCATGTCTGGGCCACCCAGATCAGTTATAAAAGTCACAGTCTGTCGACCACAGCTGGATAAGGAAACTACGTAGCGTCCCGTGGGTAATAAATGACAGGACGTGGATGGTTGTTGCGTCCCAGCTGGGCAGCGCACCCCCGGTCCTCCCCCTGGAAGATCAGGTTACGGCTAACGGGCCCCGCCTTCCTCCCAGTGAGCTGGACCCACGCAACGGGCTAGTCCCATATCGCAGCGGGACGGACATGGGCCGGCAGGCCAGACTAGAACCCAACAGGCTGAGTCGCGCCCTTCGGGATTTTCCATACCAGACCAGGTCACCGGGCGACCCAGTGGGTGGGACCCTTGGCCAAACCAGGCCAGGTCCAACAAGGATTATTGGGAATAGAGCATTGTTCAGGTCGTACTAGACTGACCTTGACTTGAACAATGTTAGTTCGAGTCCATCTAATTAAACTGGGGTATGTGGGACCCCTGATCTAGGTTGGTCAGGTCATTCCGACTAGGCCGGACATGGGCCATGTCACAACCGACCCCCTATTTTAAAAAACACTTGTATCATGAAAATCGTGCGTATGATTGATGGTTCGTTTGTGGAATTGGGACCCTCTTTATGGGGTAGATATTTTGAATGATGTTTGGTTACTTTCATCGACTTTGATATGAAAATAATATCTTGAGGAACTGTTCTCTCAAGTGCCTTACATACGGAACCATGTGCTTTTTTGAGACCTGAAAACTCATCGACAAAGGCCTAGTGGGAAGCGACACTGTGTGACCTGGTAGACCCACTATTGGGAGAGTTTCTATGTGACCCGAATGACCTATGATACTCGATAGGAGGAGTAGATAGTTCAACCACGGTGGGAAGCAGCTCTGTGTGACCCAGAAGACCCATGTTGGAGAGCGACTCGTTAGGACCCAGCATTCCCACAACACTTATCAGGGATGAGGACCACAACAATACAACATTAGTGGGAAGCAGCTCTGTGTGACTCAGTAGGACCACTATACTCAATAAAGGAGTATTTCTCTAGAAGTATTGGATCTCGATGACATGACTTATTATGCTACTATCACTACACTAGAATATATCTTGTGTGAGTTGTGTCTTTTACTTTGTGCTATGTGTTTGAGATCTTTCAGGGTGGAATTACCTCTGTGATTTTTCCTTTTGTGGTGTTTTACATAATGGATTACTGAGATACCTTCAAAGGTCATTGGGTCCCTAAAGAGTATTGTTATACTCAACCCTTCATGTGCTTCGCCCGCACATGTTGTGTCTGGTGCAGACAATCGTTGTTTCAATAGAGGTGCTCAGGGGGGTGGGACTGACAGACACTACAACTGTAGACATGGTGTTTTGGGACCGGGTGGGGCCTAGTATTACCACTTGTATATGACATACTACTTAGACTTCTAGTAGCTTCACTACTCTTAAGACAAGTTGGGGTTTTTCATGGACGTCCATCGAATCCCCTTTTGTACTTTGTTGTTCATGTTCTATTGATGGGTTTCTATTATTTCCCACCTTATTTCAGCTATACTTTGTAATCAGTTTGTTTTAGTATACTTATTTTTCCCTTTCAGTGTTTTGGGACATGTTTGGGCATGTGTGTGCATACATGTACTCCGGAATATGCATCCCACTTGCAGGTTGAGGCCTTTAGTGATAGTCACTAGCCCCTAGCCTAAAGGGGTGTTCTTGCGGTAGTTATAGCACGGGCCCTAAGGGAAGGGTTGTGACATACAGGTCCACTGATCCACTTCATTTGATAATAACAATTATATAAAAACAACTTTTTTTCTTGAATTTGATGCTCTGGTCCCCTAAAACATCAACCTAACTAAATCATTTTTGAATGATGTTGTTAAAAATATATCCTCATCCATTCTCGATTACCAACTTCATCTCAATTAATTATATTTAAATCTCAAAATGTGTTCACCTTATTTTTTTAATCAGTTATTGTCAATGAATTAAGGAAAAAATGTGCCTACATTATTTATTTTCCTTCTCAGAACATTCTTACATTTAACACCTTTAATACTACTGAATTAATAGTAATCAAAATCATCATTAGCTCATCAATGATTCTAGGGTTCAAAAATATTCAATTTATCCTAAAATCATATTATTAACCACACAATTTCTTTCATGAATATTGAATTTTTAAATAAATTATCAACATCATAATAATACATCTGATTTTACATTTTTTATTGAATTTATTTCCATAAAAATCCTTCAATAAATCTCCATCCAAAACACCACATTTTGAACAAATAATTAATTTTTTACATCATATTAAAATCCTTGATAATCTTACACTACCCTTAACCAACTCAATAAGTATTATAATTCAAAATAAATTTTTATTGTAATTAGTTTTTTATAAAAAATAAATTGGTTTCTTTCAGTTATTTGGAATCAAACCAACTAAAACATCTAAGAATCCACCATTGAATGTAAAATTTAGAAATCATAATTCTCATTCCAGTGAATTTCATTCAGTAGAATTTATTTAGGAATAAATATTTCCTTCACTATAATTATATTATAGAATTTTCTCCAAAATTATTAAACTAAAATATATATATTGATTTTATTTTTATTAAAAAAAGTATATTGAAAATGTTCTTATAAATAAATTTGTCCCAAAAACTTCTTTTGATTATGTTCATCCATTGAAATCAAATTTTTTTTCTTCCAAAAAATTTACTTTTTTTAATCTAGAAAACTAATACCTTAAGAAATTATTTTTTATTTTTTTATGTTAAATAAAATTAGCATGAATTGAGAATAATGCTATCATTAAATATTTTTTACACATTAATGACTAGTGAATTGACATCTAACATTTATGGTATCTTTGGGAACGAACTAATTCAATGAACTTCTCCTTTATATTTGATATTTTTTCACTCCAGTTTCATCCAACTAGGTAATTCCTTCCTCTGATGGTTCCATATTCAAAAGATTAAACCTATGGTTCTCATACTTTGGGACCACCCATAAGACAGTTCAACATCATTAATCTTTGTTTGATATTCATTGGAATTTCTTTAATTAATCTGCAATAAATACAATATGTATTTCATCGACACCTTATAAGCCATTCAATATAATATAATCATGTTATTTATTTCTTTGGAATTATTTTACTATTTATATCGTCAATTTTATGTATTCTTTATTTATTTCATGATAGAATCCTTTGTATTCTATCCCTTACTTGTTGTTTCGTACACCCATTAACAGTTTCTCTATTTCCAGAAGGAACCATGATTATTGGAATTAGTAATTTAATAATTCATAATTATTTTTAATTTTATCCTATGTATTGTTATAATATATGTTGAATTTCTAAAATAATGTATTGATAAAATATATGTTACTCTCCCAAGACTATTAAATTGTTCAATATACAATATTTATATATATATATATATATATATATATTTACTATAAGAATAAAATTAACACAAAATAATTTTCACTAGAGTTTAGGTTTTAAGAGTAAACACATTTTGGAATTAGAAGAAAATTTCATGATTATATAGTAGAATAACAATATCTTTAAAGTGTGTAGGATACCAATTCCCTATCACCATAAAATCACCTTTGGATTAAAAAACCCTACATTTTCTCCAATCATCTTTATCAGACCTAACTATTTACACTACATATCTAAATAATTTAATCTTCCCATATTACCTTGAAAATTATAAACAATATCTAAAAATATTTCACAATCATGTAAGATGTTCAAAAATTACTAGAATGGGATATTCACATTCTCATAACATACATACTATAAAAATATTCTCAAAACACCTAAATAAATAAATCGTCATTCTACGTGGTAACCCTTGAGTCATACAATATGGAACCATGGTGACTGTACCTTATAGAGTTTGTTTCCACCCAATAGGTTGGGTAGTTCATGGTGTGTGGCACCTTTGCTGGACCAAAATCATGTTAATCTCCCAAAAAAACATATTGAAATCCAGAATTATTTAGTAATATGGAAACATGCCTAGTATATACACTAAGATCAATGGGGGAGGGATTGAAATAAGAAAGGAATCCTATGTGCATCCCAAGTTTGGTTCATCCGGTGATATAAACCCATTAAAATTTCCAACAACACATCCAAGGTGTGTAACTATATTGTGTTATTATTGATAGAGAATAAAAAACACTCATTTGAATAAGGTTCATGTTTGGTTGGGCCCCTTATGGAAGCGGCCAACTGACATGCTACACACAACTATCCACATAGAGAGAGATCATCTAACTTATATAAGAAGATCAAAAAATCAGAATGGAAACCCTTGTCTATCATCCATTACTCATAACAATATTCCACCATTAATATTACCAACCCACCACCAATTTCAAGGCACAGCAGCACCCCTTTGATCGATTTGATGACTCAGAACAATCCCACCACATTCCATTTAGTATAGTTATCGTCATTGTGTAACCCAGCCACCTCTTAGTATGGTCTTCCCAATCCTGAACTACATCCCCTCACCATACCCACTATCTTAAGCTTTGATAAAACATGCCAACCTACTTTATTTTCTTGAATTAAACATAAAAACTAATATATTTTCACTATTAATACATCACCAAAATCATGCACATGGAGGGTTGGTTGTTATCACTCAATCATGATAGCGATGGGGAGGGAAATTGGGTGTGTGTGGCCAAACAGTTGAATGTACGACCTCCCTATGAAATGTAATGGTCCAAGGCCTATAGTATAAATCCATTCCATGGGGTGAAAAAATAGATATAGATGGAAATGAGTTTATTTTTTGGGTTCAACTATACTCTATATTGTTGGTCTTCTAACACTCCTTCAATCGCTACACTAATGAGAAAATGAAAACTAATAATTCACAATGAAATCAACTTTGATGAGAAAAAAATGAAATTCAAAAAATTATATTCCAATTATATATTAAAAGTAATATAAAATAATCAATGTTCAAATCCATACATCTGTTTTGGATTATCGAATGATTAATTTTATATTCACATCATGTTTTGTAAAAGATCCCCTAAAATGTGTTAAAAATCTAAAAACATCATAATATATATATATATATATCTATGTAATTAAGTTTCATATCAGTCATTCAACCAAATTATAAGAATATGAAATACTATATAGAAGATTATGAATGTTTTTTTTATTTTAATTTAAATTCCAATGATGGACCGGGTATGGCTCCCAAAATCTGAACATTAGTTTCACCACCCCAAGTGTAAACAACGTATCCTAATTCATGCAGTAGTGAGGAATTTACAATCCAATTCACTATTTAAAAGATATTAAATACTTATATTATCGTCATTCACATGGTTTAAAAATTTATATATTATATTAATTATATAGAACATGATCACCCACATCACAACATAAAAAAATTGATTCATCTATTATATAAGAAAATATTACTTATCCTAATTGAACTTTTCAATAAAAATTTATGATTTACTACATCCTCTAACAATTAAAAACATTAATCCTTAAAATAGAATTTTACACAATGTGTTAAGGATAATATTATCACATTCAATTATTTCATTCAAATAAATTCTCTTGATGGTTCCTGTAATGCCCCGACCCCAGCTACCCAGAGTCGGTGCATTATTGTGTAACATTGGCATGATCACAAAAGATCAAGTCTCGAAAGACCGATTAGTTTAGTAGTCTTGGAAACACTAGATAAATTCATAAGTCTTACATTACATCATAATGTGAAAAATCACATTAACATAGTCTCCATTTTCCACACTCATATCCCCTTCAGACTATCCCCGCAGGTCATTCCTAAAATACTTCTTCACATCCTGGAAAAAATAAAACATTGAAAGGGGTGAGCTCAGATGCTCAGTAAGGATAACAATATAGCGGATGCTTTCATAAATAAACATTAACACTTAAGGCAATGTATAACTAAAACAAAACTCTTTTAAACATGAACTTTAGAATAATATAGAAAAAGTAAAATTAAATAACGCCATTTACTTACTCACATGGATATTCTACTAGTTGAATAATCACATGCAATATCAATAACCACTTTCATAATGATGGAATGCATAATTCCAGACTATCATAACCATGTAGCCAAGGCCTCATACCAAGACCAAAAAAAATATTTTTTCAAGGCCTCATGCCAAGACACTAGTTTGTCTCATGAGACCTACCGATGCATCGAGGAGCTATAGCGGGCTCCACCCGTCACGTATTAAGTCCAATGCATTCCTCATATGAATAGGTTTAAACAATCATAAACCATAACATAATCATATCACATAAAACATGCATAAAAACATAACATTTCCACATTTCAATCACAAGATATCAATAAAACACATTGAAATAATAAAAAAATTATCAAAACCATTTTCAATACCAATAATAAAAGAAAATTAAAACTTGGTATTTAATTTTTCATTTTAAAAAAAGTTATGGCTTATAGAGGAAGCCGAAACTCAAATAATAGTCACGGCGGCGGAGAAATCTTTGTCGAAACATACGTAAGAAAATAATTCCTTTGGTCGTTTAGTAAAAATGCTTCGTATAAAAATATTCCTTTCAAATAAAAGTAAAATTCAAAGGGGTTTATACACCGTATAAATGAAATTTCTGTATAAAACAAAATATGCCTCAATGAAAGGAGATTGAGACAAAGTCCCTTACAAAAATCATTTTTTAAGTAAAATAGATCTATTATATATATTCCCTATAAGTACACATAAAGAAAGTAAAAATACAATATAGGACATGATAATATCATGACATAATTTGAAAGTAGGATATTAACCCAAAGAATGAAAATTGGGTTATTATGTTCCCTTACCTCGTGTCCGACTTGACTCGACCGCTCTTTAACCACCGGAATAATAAACTAGAGTTAATCTATACCTACTTAAGAACATATTTCAAGTTCATTATTTCTTTTATATAAATTATTACCATGTTATGAACATTATGTAATTATTTATGTTAATAACGGTTGTTTTGTCCATCCTAGGTACTTGAGTCAAAAATAAACTTCTTATAATTACACCTTGTTCATGTGGTAAAATATCCATTATATCAATAATTATATTCATGATGTAGATATCATATACAACATATATATCCAGTATATACATTCATTTATAATATTACATAACATTTAGAGGTAAGAAATGAAATGCACCGTTCATGGAGACGGTAAGCCGTACGTACGCATAAACGCTTCTTTCATTTCTATTTCATATTTAATGGGATAAAGTTATAATTATATACAGGTATAATATAATTCTATTATAATATAATGTATAATACCATTTACTCCATCCTTTATACATCCCACATATGGAATTAACGATTCAAATCACTTTGAGGGGGCGGTAGTCCGCACTTCCTAAAATGAAAATATCATGTTTACCCATAATGGAAACCATAAAGGTATTCCATAAATGAAAAATACAGAAGCTTATGTAAAACATAAACATATTATATATCATATATAAATATAGTGATATCTTAATGTCCACCTTTGAAGGTGTTATATGAGTGTTGAACAATCATCGTTTCGTGAGGTAGAAATTTTCCATCCACAGAAACAGTATGTTCTTTAACCATTAGATGTAGGTGTGTGTAAATGTAGCTCGAATACTTCTTATACAAACATACTGGTATATTGAGGATACTGGTTTTGTTACAAAATAAATGGATAAAAAGATTTTAGGGGGTTGGAGAAGAAAAATAAAACAAAATAACATAAGAGAAGACATTACCTTAAAATCAGGTAACTCTTTTTTGATTTGAGCCAAAGGCTTCCTTGGGAAGAATTCTGCCCAAAGTTATGCTTAAAGGAGTAAGAGAGAGAAGTTGGGAGAGTATTTGGGCAAGGTTTGGCCAAGCCAAATGGCTTGAAGGTGTGAATAAAGTGGCATTGGTGGGGGCCTTTTATAAGAGGAGAGAAGGGGCACTATTGGAAAGATTGAAATGTTACTTTATTATGAAATGATTTTCTGATTATAAAGGTCCCACAATGATATATTTCGAGGATAATGTGATAAGGGTTCGAAATCTACTCATCCAATAAGTTTTTGAAAAGTGTAAGCCTTGTATTCTACATTATCTTTTCATTTTATTTAAGTTGTTAATTGGTGAGGTAATCACTGCATCATCATGGTGTCATAAATAATTTAATTTATTTAATGTCTAAAAATTATAAAAAAAATATCATGATGTAGGAAATCTTTTTAGATTTATAATTAATATTTATAGTCACAAATATGACTTTTATAACCCCATTTAAAAATTGTTTTAGTGAAACAACTCATGTTTGTGACAATTTTATTTTAACATTAAATAAAAAGTTTTTAATGTTGTTTTCCAACCAAAGTGACTCCATGGTTTCCCCAAGTTGACCCATGGATTGTCTTGGTCAGCCATGAATCATCCAATAGGGGTAGCATAAGTTTAAAGTTATTTTCATATTTTTATAATATCATTTTTACCTTAAATTTCACTAATTATCTTTAATCGCGATTAATTAAACTTAAAAGTTACTATTCACCAAAAAAATTATTTTAATCCTATTGAACCGCATTTTACATACTAATGATAACCATGTATGTAGGATTTTTGAAAATCAAATCACAAAAGTGGTAATGTTTTATTTAAACGAAAAATCTGTTTTTTAACTACCACTTAGTGGTTTCACTATTCATCAAAAATTGAAGTTTTTCAGAACAATGCAAAACTTTCACCCTAAGCTATAATTGATATTCCAAATTAGAAAATGATATATATTTTACAGAATTCAAAAAATATAAGTTGCATTAATAAATTTTATAATTATTTCCTGTTGTCGCATCAAATAGCATGTTTTTAAGAAACAATATATATCAAAAGATTGAGAATTGTTTATGTCCAATTTCAAAGTGAAATTAATTCTAATGAACACCATTGGATAAAATGGTAAAAATATATTCTAATTATACTTTAAAACCATTAAATAGTATAATTTATCACTATAAATTATTTTTAATAAAAAAGTTGTTTTTAAGTATTTTTCACTATTCATAATAAAATTGGAAGTTCTCAGAAAAATACCAAAAATACAACTCAGTATAATTTCTATATTCTGAATCCAAAAATGGAGTCCATTTTGAAATATAAAATATATATAATTTCAAAAAATGGGTATTACTATTCATAATGGATATTTTGATTGGTCGCGGTGTGTTAGAATCTCGAACTTGTGTATCATGCAAGCTATTGTATTATTGAAAGAGAAACATATCGTGAAAGCTTGGGGTGTTACATTCTCCCCTCCTTCAATAAATTGCATCCTCGCAATTTGAAAAATTTCATTCAAAATAAAAGGTTGAAAATAGAAAATACCTTTGTGGAAAACCCACATCGAAAATAATGTTAATAAAAATATAACATTAAAAGAAAGAAATAGAAGTATAAAGGTCACCCGAGATATCCCATACTAGGATTATATGAAAATATGAATATGGAAGAAAAACAAACCAGCAAGGTCTAATGGAGAGTTGTAGAAAACGGGATTAGGAGAAAGTTAACAATAAGAAAATCACAAACTTGTGATTGGTTAAACGATCATTGAATCCCCAGTTGGAAAAGTTAACCAGAAACGTTTTTGTTTTAAGTTACCTTTCATAAAGTGGATGAATTTATTTAAGATATTTACTAAGAATGTAAGGGAATATACTTACTTGTCGTGTAGACTTTCATTCTTCAATAAATTTTTACCATAAACCCATCTTTCACTCCAAATGGTAACAGAACTCAAAAATATTCTATTTATCGTAATTGGATAAGGTTCTAAATATTACCACATACCATTTAGATTAGGAAATCTATTTTTTAATAACAAGGGACTTTCTGTAGGCTAGTGGTAGGTAATAAAGGCCTGTCGCACTATGGTTGTGGGTTCGATTCCTGAAGCTTTGTCCGACGCAACGGGTTATGCCCCACCCTGCAGGTTGTCCTTTTCCTAAAAATATAGTATTATAATATTCCAAAAATAATCTTCAGAAATGTTTTAACCTTAAACAATACTATCCAAAGATCAACTTAATCCATTCCAACCTTTATAGTTATCCAAAATACCCTTGTCCAGACATTCTCTAAAAGGTCTCTAAATTCCAAAATCAATTGTAACATCAGATTACCCAAACAAATTAAGGTTTCTCTTTTTGTCACATACTAAAAATATGATTACCTTCATCATATTAAAACCTTACTGAAACAATAAGTACTGTAGTACAATCCTTATATATATCACATTATTCTTATAACTAGAATATAATCCTTCAGTCCAAAAGCACCAATACATTCATTATTCCACTTCAACTGTAGTAATAACATAAGTTTGGCCTTGATCCCTTGGCATTTTCTGAGATAAGTTTCCCGGACGCTTAGGATATTCATTTTCATAATGCCCCATTTCCCTAAAATTGTAGAATTCAACATTGATAGCTTCTTTCTTTCCCTTTCAATCACGAGCCTGGTGAGCTTTTTCTCCACATTTATAACAAACTCCCATTCATTTTAGGCAGGTACCAGGTTGGTTCTTCCCACAATTATTTCATAATGGAAAATCATACTTTCCCTTTTCCCCTTTTCTGTCTCTTGTTCCACCACTCTCTTATTCTCTTAGTTTACTTTATTATCATAAGATTTAGAGAATTCCTTTTCTGTCTGGATAGAACACGCGACTATATCTTCGTACGTTGAGAAATATTGTGATACTAGTGCTCGATGGAGAAATGGTTTTAACCCATAAAAGAAACGATAGATCTTACTTCTTGGGTTACATATATAATCTGCAGTATGCCTCGCTAACCTTGTAAAGTTAGCCTCATACTTTGCGACATTCTCATCCTCCTTCTGCCTCAGACTCAAAAATTGGCTTTCCATATCTGCTCAATGGTCATGTGGAAAGTATTTTTCTAAGAAAATTTCTTTAAACTCCCTCCATTACATACATGATACTTCTTCATCTTCCTTTCTGTTTTGAATCAGCGACCACCATTGATCGACATCTCCAATGAGGCGGTAGACTGCCATGACAACCTTCTCCCTTTCGCTACTCCCCAATGCATAGAATATTTTCTCTAAGGAGTTCATCCATTGCTCATCTACTAATGTATTTTTACCCCCTTTAAATGTTGGTGGTTGTTGCCTCATGAAGCGGTCTAACATTGATCCTCCACATTGCGGATCAGGGTGCTCCATATGAGTAAGGTTATTATTCATAACCTGAGTGAGTTGTCCCAGTATGGTAATAAGTTGATCAGCACTAGTTGTATCTCCAGCTCCACAATAATTTTCTTGAGCAGGAGGGCAATCCCTACATGGATTGCGTGCATTGATATGGTTTCCATTCCTCCCACTAGGCGCCATTTCTAAACAATTTCATAAACTAGATTGGTTTATAAATTAAAATACATAATTACATACTTGTAAAACACTTAACATAAATAGAACTATTTATGGACATAATCTATAATCATAAAAAGAAATGTTTTCTTTGGGGAAGTATATACTCATAAACCCTTCATAATGGTTTGTAAAGAAAATGAGAATTATCCTAATCATATCCCCCGGGAGTGTCGTAACCAAGAGTGCAGCAATGCCCGTTGTCGTGCACCAGTTTTCGTTCGAGTCTATCTCAAAGCAGTTTTTTTCGGGTTTTACCTTTAGGTACATCTATGCTAGAGCCGCCTCTACCTTCTCGTATCCAGACAGGGATGTATTGCACAGAAGACTCACAAAATCTCTATAATACCAAAATTCTAGGAAGTTCTTCTATACTAATCCTCAAAGTCTATCTTAGGGCTATGTTCTCTAATCAGAGTTTATCTAAATCTAGCTTCCAAGTTTAGTACTAAACTGCCTCTGATACCAACTATAACGCCCCGACCCCAGCTACCCAGAGTCGGTGCATTATTGCGTAACATTGGCATGATCACAAAGGATCAAGTCTCGAAAGACCGATTAGTTTAGTAGTCTTGGAAACACTAGATACATTCATAAGTCTTACATTACATCATAAAGTGAAAAATCACAACAACATAGTCTCCATTTTCCACACTCATATCTCCTTCAGACTATCCCTGGAGGTCATTCCTACAATACTTTTTCACATCCTCAAAAAATTAAAACATTGAAAGGGGTGAGCTCAGATGCTCAGTAAGGATAACAATATAGCGGGAGCTTTCATAAATAAACATTAACACTTAAGGCAATGTATAACTAAAATAAAAACCTTTTAAACTTGAACTTTAGAATAATATGGAAAAAGTAAAATTAAATAACGCCATTTACTTACTCACATGAATATTCTACTAGTTGAATAATCACATGCAATATCAATATCCACTTTTATAATGATGGACTGCATAATTCCATACTATCATAACCACGTAGCCATGGCCTCGTGCCAAGACCAAAAATAAGATTTTTTCAAGGCCTCGTTCCAAGACACTAGTTTGTCTCATGAGACATACCAATGCATCGAGGAGCTATAGTGGGAACCACCCGTCACTTATTAATTCCAATGTATTCCTCATATGAACAGGTTTAAACATATCATAAACCATAAATAATTGTATCACATAAAACATGGATAAAAAAACATAACATTTCCACATTTCAATCACAAGATATCAATACAACACATTGAAATAATAAAAACATTATCAAAACCATTTTCAATACCAAAAGTAAAAGAAAATTAAAACTTGGTATTTAATTTTCATTTTTAAAAAAAATTATGGCTTATAGAGGAAGCTGAAACTCAAATAATAGTCACAACGGTGGAGAAGTCGTTTTCGCCACATACGCAATAAAAACATTCTTTTTGTCTTTTAGTAAAAACTCTTCGTATAAAAATATTCCTTTCAAATAAATGTAAAAGTCAAATGGGTTTTTACACCGTATAAATGAAAGTTGTGTATAAAACAAAATATGCCTCAATGAAAGGAGATTGAGACAAAGTCCCTTACAAAGATCATTTTTTAAATAAAATAGATCTATTATATATATTCCCTATAATTAAACATAATTAAAGTAAAAATACAAGATAGGACATGATAATATCTTGACATAATTTGAAATTAGGAGATTAACTCAAAGAATGAAAATTGGGTTAAGAAGTTCCCTTACCTCATGTCCGACTTGACTCGACCGCACATTAACCTCCTGAATAATAAACTAGAGTAAATATCTACCTTCTTAAGAACCTTTTTTATTTTCATTAATCCTTTTATATCACTTATTACCATGTTATGAACATTATGTAATTATTTAAGTTATTAACGGTCGTTTTGTCGATCCTAGGAACTTGAGTCAAAAATAAACTTCTTATAATTACACTTTGTTCATGTGGTAAAATATCCATTAAATCCATAATTATATTCATTATGTAGATATAATATACATCATATATATCCAGTATATAAATTCATTTATAATATTATATAACATTTAGAGATAAGAAATGAAATGCACCGTTCATAGAGACGGTAAGTCGTACGTATGCATGAACTCTACTTTCATTTCTATTTTGTATTTAATGGTATGCAGCTATAATTATATAAAGGTATAATGTAATTCCAGTATAATATAATTTATAATACAATTTACTCCATCCTTTATACATCCCACATATGGCATTAATGATTAAAATAACTTTGAGGGGGCGGTAGTCCGCACTTCCGAAAATGAAAATATCATGTTTACCCATAATGGAAACCATAATGGTATTCCATAAATGAAAAATACAGAAGCTTAAGTAAAACATAAACATATTATATATCATATATAAATATAGTGACATCTTAATGTCCACCTCTGAAGGTGTTATATGAGTTTTGAACAATCGTCGTTTCGTGAGGCCGAAATTTGCCATCCACAGAATCTGTATTTTCTTTAACCATTAGATGTAGGTGTGTGTAAGAGTAGCTCTAATAATTATTATAAAAACATCCTAGTATATTGAGGATACTGTTTTTGTTAAAAAAAATTGGGTAAAAAGAGTTTATGGGGTTAGAGAAGAAAAATAAAACAAAATAACATAACAGAAGACATTACCTTAAAATCGGGTAACGCTTTTTTGATTTGAGGCAAAGGCTTCCTTGGGAATAATTCTTCCCATAGTGAGGCTTCTAGGAGTAAGATAGGGACGTTGGAATAGTATTTGGGCAGAGTTTGGCTGAGCCAAATGGCTTGAAGGTGTTCATAATGTGGTAGTGGTGGGGGCCTTTTATAAGAGGAGAGAAGGGGCACTCTTGGAAAGATTAAAATGTTACTTTATTATAAATGATTTTCGGATTCTAAAGGCCCCACATTGATATATTTCAAGGATAAGGTGATAAGGGTTATAAATATAATCATCCAATAGGTTTTTGACAAGTTTATGCCTTGGATTTTACATTATCTTTTCATTTTATTTAAATCGTTAATTAATGAGGTAATCGCCGCATCATCATTGTGTCATAGATAATTTAATTTTTTTAATATATAAAAATTATAAAAAAATTATCATGATGTAGGAAATATTTTTAGATTTATAATTAATATTTATAGTAAAAAATATGACTTGTATAATCCCATTTAAAAATTGTTTTAGCAAAACAACTCATGTTTGTGACATTTTTATTTTAACATTAAATAAATGGTTTTTAATGTCATTTTCCAACCAAAGTGGCTCCATGGGGTCCCCAAGTTGACCCATGGATTTTATTGGTCGGCCATGACTCATCCAATAGTAGTAGGACAACTGTAAAGTTATTTTCATATTTTTATAATATCATTTTTACCTTAAATTTCACTAATTACCTTTAATCGCGTTTAATTAAACTTAAAAGTTACTATTCACCAAAAAATCATTTTAATCCTATTGAACCAAATTTTAAATCCTAATGAAAACAATGTATGTCGGATTTTTGAAAATAAAATCACAGAAGTGGTAATGTTTTATTTAAACAAAAAATCAGTTTTTTAACTACCACTTAGTGGTTTCACTATTCATCAAAAAATGAAGTTTTTCAGAACAATGCCAAAATTTCATCCTAAGATATAATTGATATTACGAATTCAAAAATGATGTCTATTTTACAAAATTCCAAACATATAATTTTCATTAATTAATTTTATAATTAATTCACGCTGTCGCAACAAATAGCGTGTTTTTAAGAAACAATATATATCAAAAGATTGAACATTTTTTTATGTCCAATTTCAAAGTGAAATTAATTCTAATGAACACCATTGGATAAAATGGTAAAAATATATTATAATTATACTTTAAAACGACTCAATAGTATAATTAATCACTATAAATTATTTTTATTAAAAAAGTTGTTTTTAAGTATTTTCACTATTCATAAAAAATTTAGAAGTTCTCAGAAAAATGCCAAAAATTCAACTCAGGATAATTTTGATATTCCGAATCAAAAAATGGAGTCCATTTTGGAATATACAATATATATAATTTCAAAAATTGGGTATTACTATTCATAATGGCTATTTTTATTGGTCGCGGGGTGTTAGAATCTCGAACTTGCGTACCATGCAAGCTATTGCATTATTGAAAGAGAAATGTATCTTGAATGCTCGAGGTGTTACAGTTCCCAATAATCTAAATAATGGGCACCAAAGGTATCACCTTACCAATATGGGTCCATTCATTACATTAATAAATCACCACTAGGTACTCTATAAAGGTGATTTCATCATCATCTTATATCTCACTTTATTTGATAATGTCTTATGGAATATGCACAATCCTCCTTAAATATAACAACCATAAGACCATTTGTACCTAGTACTGATAATGAGGAAACTATAGGAAATAAGACATATAATATTCTCTACAAATTGTCTTAAAAAACTAATTAATTTTTGGGAGATATTACATAATTAACTAATACTCTATATGCAGTTTTATGGTTATACATTGTGGAATACATGGAATCCCTCTTCAATGACTAACGATTTCTTTTTTTAATATGTAGTTGACTTCAAACAGGACAAATCTACCATCATATGATTTAAGTACACTTTCATGGTCTTTGTTATTAGCCACCCCAACTTTATCCCTAAATGTGATGACACTCTAATCTTTATCTAGAAAATAGTAGTCCAAAAGGACATAATATATTGTGGATTGAGTGGATCAAGTATAATATTGGTGTAGAAACTATTATTTTTTATTACTCGTCCAAATGACTTTGATCAACCCAAATTATACTAAACCCAATGACACAATCCCACAATATATCCTTAATAGCATAAATGGTTCTCTGTATATAGACGCCCAAAATAGTATAAAACATTGTAATCATGTATAAATAGAACCCAAAATCATATTGTTAGCTCAAATATAAGTGTCACACAAATATATTATGTTTATTAGAAAAAATAACTTTGGATGCATTATTTTATTAGATGATCTTTTCTGTTAACATACAACATAATATTTCCACTCAAATCTAAAATCAATTAAGATCCAAATGGACCCTCTTGGTGAGTCTTTCAATGATAAACTAAATAAGATCCTGATTATAGTTCAAATGAGTACTTTTTATCATGACCAATATTTATATATCATTCTTATTTTAATTTTAAACATCAAGGGGTATGGAAATACTAGATGGAACCTGCCAAATGACAGGTGAGGCATTAAGACATGAACTATGAAACTCTCATTGGTATAGCAAGAAAAAATACTAATTCCAAGGATATCAGTGTATTTTATTCACTCTATGACATACAACTAGGGTAAATATTTTGAAACTACCTCAATACCACCCACAAATAATTACTAGATCCATTTTCATCCTTTCAAATAGAATTAAATTCTACTTAAAGAAAATATTTTATGGGAATTAAATGATAATTTCTAGTTGTGAAATATCTCTCAATTGATGTGTATAATATTGGTGTCATCCCTTATTATATATATGTCAGTTCCCCAACCATCAATCCATGATGTGTCACATTTTAATCATCCACTAAGATATACTGTATAAATTATGGCTGTATAGACACATCATCCATTAGTTGACTTCATCATTTTGTGTTATAGTAATTGGACACTATGCCTCCCTTCACCTAGGTGTAAAAAATATCGAACTTTTAGTTTTAAAAAATCTCAATAAATCAGCTATACCATAAGATTTAATCTAATTATGAGAAAAAAATTTCCAATAATCATGAGATTTGTATTAACCATCAATCACTCTCATTGAATAATATGACTCAAGGTATTAAATTTGAAAAACACCACTATGTAATAGTGCTCATGGATTCAATATTTCTTCTCATGGTGGATTTGAGTCTTGGTCCCATTGGTAACCACTTTCATCCTCTATGTCTGAATTCATCAAATACATACCAAATAGGCATTGTAGAATACCGTGTATAGAACTAGATCATCCATTATCTAATATATATATATTAGAATCAGTAAACTAGTACTTCAGATCCAAAAAACTTATCACGAATGAGTTAAACCATATAATGGGATCCCACTTTATGGTAAGGTTAGCCATGGGATATTAAATCCTAGAGATTCCTTCCCTGAATATAAATTAATATCCTACCTACTCAATGATGTTATTAACATCAAACACATTCATCGATGGATCTTAAGTAACCATAAAATTAACATATGTTGGATTGAATACCAAAATAACATTTCAAATTACATACTGCTGAAAATTAACATCCTAAATCAAAATTATACATTTCTACTATTTCGGATAAAGATATTTTTATCATAGGAACTTGTATATAACTCTTATATATTAAAATTACATTTTATTCCCCACATATAAAACTATCTCTATTATAAGTCATAAATAAAATATTTCATAATTATATATTTCGATGATATTTTATGTTTAGTGTTTTGGAGAATTATTAAAAAACTATACCATTCAAATCCCATGAATTCTTAAACTAACATTAATTTTTCCTCTAAATAATAAATATAATGTTCCCTAAAAATTCTTCCATATATCATAAAAACTAGGCATAATGGATACTCTTATAGAAAAAATATATGTATTTCATTTCTATATAACCTAGGGAAGTGAGATCATAAGAATGTTTTGATATCCAGTGCATAATAATGTTAAACACAAGAGACAATAAACAAATATCATAATTGATAATATTTAGGGAAAATTGGTATAATAATTATATATAAGTATGTTATCACTAAAAAACATTGATCATAATTCATGGAATACAATATGTAATATCATGGAATTGTCACTTGTCAAAAGGGAACAAAATTTATAACCTGGGTGAAAAAAATAAAAGAATAACCATGAATCAGGGGAGCATAACAACAATTTAGTAAATATCTTATAATAGTGTCCTTTTATTGAATGTAACAAATCCTAAAAAAGAAAAAGAAATTTAGAAAGGTACATATTACTAATAATATAACACCAAATTAGAAAACCTATTATCCACACACCTTTTAGAGCAAACTCATTATTTACACATGATAAAATATTTCAAAACATGACATTCCCATTCATTTACTAACAGTCTAATTGTGTACAAAAATTAAAATCTCGAGAAATTACAACACTAATCAAATCTTTGTAGTGAAATTTTGGACATTTAAACATTCATAAAAATTAATTCCCCTTGAAATCAGTCATTAATTAATAATAAATATAATATTGAATAGAAATGGGTCTTATAAAAGTTTCAATGGAATCATATATGTAATAAATGTATTATTCAATCAAAATCATAACATGATATACCCATCTAAAATCAATGTGCATCTAATTATATTGAATAACATTTTTAAGTAAATACACAATAATAATTACAATAGTTTATATGGGATATATATCATATATATATATATATATATGTTTTATATATTTATGTCAATAATTTCCCCAATAAATATATATAGGGAATATATGTGAATAAACATTACTGAATGGAAGGAAATATAGTGTTTCCATAGAGGAAAGCCATGGGAAGAACTACCAAAAAATTGAATAACTAGGAAACAAAATGGAAGTAATGGGTTTCCTTAAGTTTAATCCAAAAAAATATAATAATTGAATTTATAGGGGAATTCATGAAAGTTAATTACCCTAGAAATCTATCTTTTTTATATAAAGAAAAAATAGATAAAAAACACTAGAAAATATTTTATAAAAAAAAAATTTTTAAAGAAAAATTTACTTGCGAAATTAAAAATATATTTTTTTCAAAATATAATGTAAAAACCATTGAAAAAATTTTGTTTTATAAATAATCCTTGATACTAAAGTCTTTAAAAAATTCATAATTCTAATTTTTATGACATGGTTGAAGGAAGATAAATCAAAAAATCACATATGGAGAAAGATTTTAATAGATTAAAATACCTTTATTGAAACAGACATTATATAAATAGAAAAATATTCTTCTGAAATTTGTAAAAATGAAATTAGAAGGACCCTAGAGATAACGCATAATTTGGATTCCATATATAATTTTGAACATGGGAAGGAACCATAAATAAGGGAAATGGGAATGTATGATTATATTGGATGGTAATTATTATCATCAATGATATAATTTTTGAAAATAAAATATTATCCAGGAAAAAGATTTCAATGAAATGTTCACTTTTTGGTAGAGATTAATAGAAACTACTATGAAATAACATTTTAGTGTGGAGGAAACCAAACATGGAGAAATTAATTTCAATAAGAATCATTTTAACCCAATGATGACATTTTATTTAACTAATACCCATAAAAAAATTAGTGTCTTCTGAATTGAAATCCATTTTAAGGGTGAATAATACATATCTCTCAAAAACCATATAATTAAATTAATATCTAAAAATATATTATTTTAAAATAAATAATTCCATAATAAATATAGCTTTTATCTGAAAAAAAAAATTTCCAATGAAATTAAATTTGAGACAAATAAAACAAGATTAATTTTTAATATCATCTAAATCACTTGAATCACATATATAAAAATAACTATATTATAACATTTTTGTGAACATTATTCATATATATATATATATATATATCAATGTTATAAAATTCATTTATAATTATTTTTTAAATTTGTATTAGATCGTTATTATCTATTTTCAATATCAGGTGTGAGTAATGTTTTTCTGTTTTGATGAATTTTTTTAATAGATGTTTTTCCTTCTTTATTCTAGACAATTTCATCATCCCGTTAATAATATATAATAGAATTTATTTTTTATAATTATTTATAATTTTAAAATTTTATTCTATGGTGTTTTTTTTACTATCAGTAAATATGAAATCATCATTGAGAATGATTTTGTGATTTTAAAAGAACAGATGTTGGTATGTTATGTAATGATTTTAAAACAATTTTTTTAAATATATAACTATTATAAAATAATTATTTACCTATTTTTATCATATTTTATCATATTTTATTTTCTCATAGAAATCCATGCTAATATATAATAGATTTATTTAATTTTCAAGTTATACCGACCAGAACATTAATATAACATAATTAATGGTTTATTATTTTATATAAAATTTCTTATCTTTTGATGGATTGATTAGATACTCAACATATATTAATGAAAAAAAATTTATGCATTTACTAGAGGATGGAAGGGGACAAAAATATTTTTTAATTTTATATAATAATCCTTTATATAATGACTATACTGGCGTCATTATATTACTATGCATAGAATATGTTTGGTTCAGATAGTTTAGAAAGAAAAAGATACCTAATAAGTAATAATTTCATTGTAAACATGAACATTCTAATGAAATTATCATTGGAAATGAAGTGATTAAGATAACCTTTAGTTAATGGGGGATTTATATTATTCAAGATTCTTTTATAAGGGAATGGTTTGAAGGAAATTTTTTAGGGAATGTGTAAAATTGAGAGGGTGTCAGCAAAGACCTTTTATATATAAAGAAATATAACTATTCTGAACATCCATTATTTTTCAATAGTTGAATGACACTATTAAATATTAAAAGGCACTAAATGTTACAAACCATCATTGCTCGACTTGAAAATCCACCCTCAATGGTTCACCACATGGTGAGATAATGAAAAAACTACAATTCTTATTTATGAAAAGTAAAATAAATTTGAAATGTGGATCAAATGAATACATATTGACGTTACAATCAATTTAGAGAAAATATTACAAAACCAAATTTATAAAGGTGAACAGAATAAACAATCATCTATGTGACCATTTGTCACCACCAACGTATCCTACGATGAGGGAAACAAATGAAAAAGATAAATTGGAATTCTATATGTTTCCCTTCCCAAAAAAGATTGTATTTTATAAAAAAAAGTTTGAAATATATCCATTTTAAATAGTATGGAGTTATCAAAATGACAATTAGGATACGCCCGAAGTTTCTATACAAGATACAATATAAAAAATTCATATGTTCTTTATTTAAAAATATCTAGTTTATAAATAATTTCAATAAATTAAATAAATTTTTATACATTTCAATATTTTTAATAAATTCATCACAATATTCCCAAAATCTAATAAACTGTCAATTATAAATGTATATAATATAATCATAGGGAAAATGAACAATGGATATATCATAATATAATCATGTGAGAAGATATCGATGAGTTGATCCATCATTAGAATAAGAAGGTATAAATGAAAAAGCACATCAATTGTGTTGTATCCTATGAGAATAAGTACTATACATAAAATAATCATATACCACGTATATGTTTAGTTCAACTAATATCAATTCATACCATATTATTTTGATATCACAAACCCACAGCAAGTATTATGAAATATAGAGTGACATGTCCATTTTCCATTTCACCAATATATCCCAATGTTATACGTTCTCCAAATCCATTTCCAAATCCAAACACACTATTAATAAATCCTTTTCATATAGAAGGATGTTTTTTTCTACATCCATATCCCTTTAAAAACATGAATCCTTTCCAATGATGGATTTAAATTTTAAAACCTGTATTTTATTCAATAACCAATGTAATTGTGAGGAAAATATGGAAATTGGAGAATTTGAAAAACATTTCTAGCTATTCTTTCATCATGAATGATGGAAACCTAGACACATTCAGTAATATAGATTGGAAACCAACAAATAAGCCAGTTAATGTTAATGAATGAAATAATACTGCAATGGATTGATAGAAAACACAAACTGGTCAAAATATGAAACCCAGATGCCACCATCAAGGCCGTTGTGACTAGTGGGACAAAAGAAATGGGAAGTTCACTTACTAAGTTTATGTCATGAAACCTCTCTGACTATTAAACTCCAAATAGTTAAATCTTAGAGGAGTTATATCATCTAAAATTTGAATAAATCTCAAGAGGGGGTTATATGCAACTTATTTTTAAAGACCCGTATTTGATAAATGGTATTTATTTCATGAAAAAGTATGTATTATATTATTTATTGTTATAAAAAAATATAAAAAATGAAAAAAAAATTATATCATTAAAAAAAATAAGTACATTATAATTTATTAAACCCATAAAAATGAATAAATTTAAAGGTTAAAAAATCAGAAATCAGAAATTCCACAAAGGGAAAAAATGGATTAACATAATCACCTAGAATAATATCTCACATAAAAACACTATAAAAAATATTAGTAAACAATTGGAAATTATATAAAACAAAAATATAGAACCTTCAGAGGAATTGAGTTGAAAACTGAATGACATAATGTATTAGTATTTATATGATGTAATGTGACCATTGGAATACCCTTGAAACTGCAACCATGTTGTTGGGAATAATAAATTGACCATTGGGAATGATAACCCAAATTCTAGTATATTAATTAAACATGAAAATATTATATTTTAATATATATAATTTTTATCAATGTCAATATAAGTAAATAAAAATATTATATTATTCAAAAATAGATATCCTGACTAAGAAATATATAATAAATTTTTTTCAAAACATTAGTTTAATGCATTTTAAGATAATCCTAATATATATATAAAATATTAAAATTACATATGATAGAATATATTTTTGAAAATATACGTATTAATTTGGAAATGAACACATTAAAAGTTTTGGAGGCTATTTTTTCAGTAATTTTAATAAATACATCAATTTTCATGTGATTATTAAAAATACATTTTTTATCTTAACCAGGGTCTCCTAAATTACATCATTCATTATGTTATAATGAACTAATCATATATAAATAATCATTATAGAAATAAAATTATTTGATATATTATCATTAAAATAAAATAATGTCATTTTCAAATAAAAAAAAAAGAACTTTCCAATGTCTAAAATTTATAGTATTAAATTAAAATAATAGTTTCTAGTTATTTCCATAATTTCATATAATTAAATGATTAAATATTATTTATCACTTTATTAAATGACATAAAATCATGTTTTTAATCATAATGATTTTTATAATGAAAGATATATTACTAATTCATGTTTTACATTGGATAGAGTGTTTTATTCAATATTGTATTCTAATAATACCCACATCCTCGAACATAAATATGCCATCTCACTGGATTTGGAAAAAACACTCCTCACAACCTTTGTAATACAATTGTATTCCCAAATCATCTCCCTATAGACTCAAATATTCCTTAGGATTATTCTAGAGTAATGAAACTCTAATTCTGACATAATTATATTATTGTAAAAGAGAATCCACAATAAAGAAATAGTAATTTATTAAAACTCTTGTATTATTTTTTTCTTCTATGTCTTTTTTCAATTTCATTCAACATTAAATATATTATAATTTAATTATATTCAATTTTACCATTTTATTAATGATTTTGGACAACTTTAAAATTATATTTTCTATTTAATAATATTTTATACCACTTTTTCTTTATATGTTTACAATATTCCAATTCACATTCATTTAACCTCCAAAAAGGGAATTTATGAATTATTTTCTTATCACTAACAGAATTACTAGTTCCTGTAAATTATATATTATATATTAATTTATTATATATAAATTTATTAATATTTTAATTTTAGGCTTCTGTAAATGATTCTACTTTCGAATAAATTACATAGAGAGAAAATGATAAATTAAAGTTAATCGGTTCAACTTCAACAAATTGAAATTATGAAATATAATACAACAAGTAAAATTGATTAATAGTAAAATTAGTTAATATTTTTCACTTTTATTTAAATTTTTTAATTAATATAGTTTTATTATTCAGGAGGGGTACAAGAAAAAAATAAAGATGCATCTAAGGTAAGGGGATTCTCAAACCCAACATCCATTCTTTGGGTTATCCCACCTTCACATGATTTTCTATATAGATGTTCCTATAATGTTCCATGAAAATAATTTCATTATTCTTAAAATATTTTGGGTTATATAAATGTTCTCACCATCAGTAATAATCAATATATAATGATATTCCTAAAATAATTTCATTCCAAAACATATCTTTGAATATACTTGAGTTGAGTGTTCATCTCTCAATAATGATGATGTTTATACCTAATATTGTTCCCAGTATCATTTGGGAAACCCACTTTTTTATAAATTTATGATTTATGAAATCCATTTGAAAAATATTCCCTTTATTGTGTAATTTCATGACTATGATTATTATATATTCTATGTTCCATGCATGATTATATAAATATAATGATGTGATGAGTTGACCTAAAATACTATATCCATCCAATTCCTTTGGTAATGTATTTTATCTCATGTGTCACAAACCAAAAATGGAACCCTAGTAACCCAATGAACAATCTTGATCTAATATAGCCTGATGGCTCTTCAAAATCCCAATGGGATGGAGACTAAAACCTAGAATCATTCAAAAAGAGTGTGGGAATGAATTTTCATTAAAAATTGTAATGGTATGATAAAAAATTCAATATGTATACAATTGAACCATAAGATTGTGAACTATATAGGAATTCAAATAGGTAAATAATCCAAAGTACTATAAAAAAGCACCAAAAACTTAATGAATAACCCATGGTCTAAAAAAATCAACTCTACAGGCCCAATGATCAACAACTAGATCCACCTCTATATGGGGATTTTCCCTTACTCAATCCAAGACTGAGATATCTACTAACACTAGAAGATGCAATTATAGTTTGATCTAAAACACCTGTATGGTTTAACAATGTATTATGTAACAATATTCTAATATATAATTAAAAAAATAATGATCTCAATTTTAAATTGACATGATTGTTATTTCACAATAATATTTCATCCAATGTTTCATTACAGTAAATATGTTGTGAATACATTAAAAGGTATAATCACAAATATTTTATCTAAAATGGTTTTTAAAAATTCATAAGGAATGGTAAAAAGTTTAAAAAAGGCATTAGTATTTATTTCAAATTCAAACAATAGAAAAAATGGTCAAATTACCAAAAAAATATGATACATCCAAGCAATGGGAACTCACAAAATCATATAGTTTTCATCATATTATATTTTATACACATTTCGTTTAGTCACTCATCTAGGAGAACTAATAAATATTCTATCAGTGATGTGACTACAACATATGTAGTGTTAGTGATGTAATTTATAGAGTGATGTATAAATAATAAAATATATACCTCGGGCATTATTGATCATTAATTAAAAAATGATGGGAAAATTATTTTAAGACTGATTAAAACAAAATTGATCCCATTATTCAATTTAAATATTCCAATTTTTAGTTTAAACCCCAAAATGGGTTTTTAATCAAATCATTGCTTTTTCAAACATAAAATCAATGTCTTTCAAACAATATAATTTCATTAAATTTTCAAAAATTACCAATTACAAATCAATTCCGTCAATTTCATTTCAGAATTTACATCCATGAATTTTAATTTCAACTAACACCAAAAATCTCACAAATACATGACAATTAAATGGAATCGGGGGTTCACCCATTTTCTATACTAAAACTGAATTTCAATTCCCAATCCCCCAATTAAGTGGATTTATGATTTTCACAAACTAATTGAATAAAATTTCAGATTATTTAATTTAAATCTATAAATTGAATTTAAAAGCATAAATTATAGTTTAATCATATTTTATAATAAAAATGGATCCACCTAGCATAGGATCACATGAACTAAACACATAATTCCCTAATCAAGAATCTATAATAAGGAAAATCATAATGTGAAACCAACAATTAAAACTATGATTATGATCCAACATATAGTATATTCTATCTTAAAATATTCTAGTGATCAAAAAATCCCTTGGTAGGAGAAGATCGAATGCGGGATAAATAGAATAAGAAGACAAAACCTATAGGGTATTTAAAGAATACCATTATTGAAGATTCAATATACATTTGGTATGGTGTATAGCGGACATGTACTACTCTTTGGATCTATTAGGGAACTATAAATTTTAAGGGGTTGAATTAGGTACACTGGGAACCTTAAATGATTGTTTTGGGTGTATTAAAAATATTAACATATTAAAAAAACATTCACCCGATTAGTTGGGAAGAGCCACATGGTTTAGAAACACTTTGTAACCTGGTCGTTCACCCTTTATTTCTAGGTTCATGGTTTCTACTAACTGGGAAGGTGGTTTCTCACACTATGCACTATATTTTCATGGATTCCACTAAGAGGGTGCACGGCTTTGGAAAACCATGTGCCAACCATGAACTAGCCCATAATAATGAAAATGTCCATAATTTCTCTTGAAAAAACCCAAAATAAAACCAAAACAATCCTTGATTAATAATAGGTGTTTAGGAATACCATAAAATAGTAATAGGAATATCATAACCACCCCCACTAAATAATCATTTTATCCCCATAAATCCTATGAAGAAGATTTCATGCCCAACCGATGTGGCCCTACTCTCTCATCATATCCTCCCTCTCAATGTTATCATATTTATTATAACCATGTTGTAATATCACTTCTACCAAATATATCAACCTCCCATTAGATACCTTCATCTTAAAATCAACTATCCTTAATGGAAGCTCAGTCAGGATAAATCAAGTTCAACCTCAGTATCAAACCTTCTCATATCAATAGTTGGAATAGAAAGATACTTCTATATTTTTTATAAATGATTCTTATTATATATCAATGTCACATATGGTTGTACTAATAATGGAAATCAACTTTTTTCACCTTATCAAAAACCTCAAAAAATGCCACAAAAGGAGGAGAATGTCTCCCTTTCCTCCCAAACAGCTGATGACCCAAATCGGGAGAAACATTCAAGGACACTATTTCACAAAATGAAAATTCTAATGTTTTATGATGACAATCAATGTAAGACTTATATTCCCTCATTTCCATCAAAATTCTCGGATGAATTGACTGAATCATTGTCCTCGCCTCTTGAACCTTGATTGTTTTAACCATGTGTCCTTCTCCAGTTACAAACCAAAAAAACGAAGATCTATAAGGATTCCCTTAAAAGTACTCAAAATGATCCATTATGATAATAAATTAGTAACTATTGTTATATGAAAACTTAGCCAAACCCATATGGTTATTCCAAGCCCCATCAATGTTTTGAGGACAAGCATGAATCATGTCCTCAAGAATCTGTATAGAACTTTATGTATTCCCTTCAGACTATGGGTGTTATTCCATACTAAAATGAACTTGAGAACCATGTACCTTATGAAGGCCTCTCCAAAAAATGGTATGTGAATCGATGATCCCTATAAGAGACTATAAAATATATAAATCCGTTAAAATGAAAAACATCATTGACATTGTGATTTCCCCACTCCTAAACTTTTTTTTGTATAAGAAATGGGTTTAAGGGTGAAGATCTATTAATCCTATTATTCATAACTCATATCACATTCTTCATTCTTATGGTATACAAACACAAAGACACAATGTCCATAAAGATCACATCCAACTTTTGTGTTTGGATTGAAAGTAGCTATAGAAAACCAAAAGGTATTTTGTGATCAACCATAACATATTGAAATGTAAAACAAGGATATACATACTCAAAAATCTCCACCTCATACAAGGCCACTAGAAATACCACTTCATATCATATAAAATCATCATGGTTACTTGGTGAAAATACCATTGGGAATTATAGTAATCCCCCATACCAAAATTTCTAACCTGTAATGACACAAAAATATTATTCTAATTATAAATAATTCTTTCTATGGAGAATTACCAATCATACACGGTCTTTATACCATTATGAGAGTCTCTAATTCAATAGATATAGTCTTTAACATGATGTTCCAAATGATTAATATTGAGAAGAGAGTAAGTCAAATGAGCACATTTATAGAGTATCTCTAGTCGATGATTCCCATACTTCAATATAAAACTATGAAAAAACATCAATCATGTTCCAACCATATAAAGGTTCATTCTTTTATTATGTCTTATATTTTCTTCTCAGAGCATATATGATGACATTCCATTTTACCTAGTGTATAGGTGATGTCAAAATCAAAAAACTGTAAGAATTCCACACAAAATCTCTAGTGGAGATTCAAATATTTTTTATAAAATATATAAGTCACACTTTTAATCATAATACATAGTAAACCATTCTCCATAAAGGTAGTTATACTAACTCTTTAGCACACACATCACATCTTCAAGTTCAATTTCACGGTTCATGTGATTCTTTATATGTGTCCTAAGCTAATAAGATCCGTACGTTATGACTTGATTACCCTAAAAAAGGACATATCCTGAAACAGATATTTATACATCATAGGAGAAAACACAACCATTCTACACCTCTATAAGAGTTAACATTGTCACAGTAGTTAAAATACATTTAATCTCAAAACAATATAAATTTCACATCCTAGGAAAACATTACTCGCTTCCAAGTAAGAATAGTCATTAGAGAAACCAAGTTTGATAATATCCTGAAAAACCAATGATAATACCCATTTAATTCCAAGAAGATATAAATCATGAAAACATTTTGTCATTATTCTCATGTTATAACAGGTTTATCCATAAATGGATCAATTAATAGACAATTTTTTAAAACTACATGACCCAAAAACATTGCCTAACAAAACAAGAAATTAAAATTCAAAATATTTTCATATAGTCAGTGATTTCTCAATATGCGAAGAACTAATCTGATATGACACACATGATCCTCCTAAAAAATATAGTAAACTAGGGTTTTATCCAAATAAACTATCGTGAATGTATCAATATATTATTATTAGATCATGTACAAAAAATCTATAAATACAGCAAGTGAATTTTAAAATCAAATTTCATGAAAAGTATCCATAATGGTAATACATACTATGAAAGGAAATTTTCTAAGTGATAGATCCATTTTTTCTAAACTAATGGTAACCAGGTCAAAGATAATTCATCAAGAACAACTTTTCCTTATTCAGTTGACTGAACAGATCATCAATCCATTGAAACTGATACTTATTATTTAATATAACATTATTGAATTTCCAGTATTGAACACAATAGAGATGTGACCCATAAACTTTCTTATCGAATGGAATACACACCACTAAAGGTGAAAAACTTAGGAATATAAATAATTTCTTAGTAATATCATCAAACTGAGACCTCCACTCTTTCATTTTGCATGTTCCATGTTTTAGGAAAGAATAGACACATGTTGAGTACCATGTACTAAATTGATGTCAAACTCTACCTCCCTTACCGGTGGGAAACTATAGAAGTTAGAAGTTAATTTTTTTGGAAGACTAATAGAAAACTTGAGGGACATAACAACTCAAGGGTTCATCATTGAGAAAAAAACAAACATAGATATTACTTCTAGAATATCAGGATAAGAATTTTTTACAATTCGCTACCTCATGTCTCATTCTCCTTCAAAGATATGAAATAACCCCATCAGGTGAAGTAATGAAAACCAATTTAAGATAAAAATCAATATAGGAATTATTGGAAATGATAAAATTCTTCTAGAAAATAGAATCATGTATCTTCATGTGGTGAACCCAAAAATACCAAGAAATCTCTACATCTACTAAAGAGAATACACAAGTAGGACAATAGAGACCCTTCTCTCACTTTGGTCCAAGGGATGTAGTAATATCCTTAAGTTAAGATAAATTGTCTTTATGAATATTAATAATATTAAAAACATTGGATTAAATAAATTAATAAGATTCAACTCTATCAAATAGATAAGTTACTTGTGATGATATTATAGTAATCATATATCTCAATGTTTTTGGACCTGTATCTTCTTCCTTTGGAGACTCTTCCACTGTGTAGAGAATGTTATTTTCAGGTGATTGTTTCTTGAACCCATTTTTAAATGATATATCTATTTTCATGTAGTGTTATAAGGTTATGATGATCATGTTATACTACATGTAGTGGAAATGACACAGGAAAAAAAAGGTGACCCAAGCATTTGTAGGAGGCAAAATTCATTAGTGCATCAGGGGAATTCTGCATAGAATACCTAGTCATTCTGTAGTAGTATAAAATAAAAGGTCCTATACAAGACACTACTAGAGGACAAGAAGATCACTGCTATCAACAACCACCATGAGAATAATGATTATTAATCTTCCCCTTAGAGTAGTTTACACTGCCCCTAGGATATAAATGAACACCCATCAACCCTAACTTACTAGCTAGGTCAATTTTAACCATTTTTGTTAAATCTAGAACATCATCATAAGAGAGAATATTATGCAAGAAAAACATACAATGACTATAATATCAATGTACCAGTTAAAACCCATGACCCTTCATCTTCTAATTCTATACAATCTCAAGTAAAAAATGCACATGATAATAAAAATGTTTTGAATATTCCATTTTAGTCTTTTTAGCCTACTCATGGTTGAAAAAAATCATTTTTCTTAGACAACAACACCCACTCTATATAGAAATTTTTGGTGAAATGAATGTTTAAGTATTTTTATTCAAATCCCAAATGGTTCTTCACTATCATGATCATCTCCCATCATCTCATTCTTGGACCCTCCTGAATGAAGGTGTAATGCTTCAACATGATTTAGGTAGGTGACTCTAAGAACCCAAAAAAATTATCCATCCAGCTCAACCATTCCTCACCCTATTAAAGATTTTTGGATACATTGAACATTGTATGATTCTAGAAAAGGATATGTTGAGAATGATTCTATATAACATTCACCTAAGGTTCAATAGCTAGAGGAAGGATGGGAGCTGTTGTTGGTTCTAGTTCTAGAGATTGGACAATCCACATGATGACCTTAAACAGATCCATGTCCACAAGTGTATTTTCTCATTGATGGTTAGTATTATAAATCTCTACGATCTGATTCATTTATCTTCTTGTAGGAATTATTATACACAACATCAATAGATGGAAACAAAGATGTAAAAGTAACACTCAATAAAGAAACAAGGGAAGTTATCCCTGACAAATAGATAAATAAGATTTTTGTTTCATCATATCCAAATAAAAATTAGTTAAATGACTACAAAAAATATTACAAAAAATCTTTCCCAAACCTCCCCTAGGGACTTCAGGCTCATTATTGTGATAGAACGCTAAACAGTCAATCCTAACAACCTTCTATGTCCCAAAAAGATACACAACTATATTATGAAATCAATATAAGAAGTTGAACCTATATTTATGACACCGCTTTATCAGGAACCATCCCAGGTACCTTGGTTACAAAATAATTCAGTTTTCTCTAACATGGATTGAAGGGAATTCCAAATACCCAATGGTTGGTGATTAACACCTAGAAACATAAAATAATTAATGTGGATATGATTTCACCACAAACATTCTAGATGAAAGATAAAAAATAAATATTCATATAACAGAAACTCCATAAGGATAACTATAACATAAGTCAAATTGGTAAGGAAACATATTTTACTACCATAATGTACTAGAAAACATAGAGAACAACCAAATGTCTCAGTGGACTCCACCCTCTAATACCAAAGATAAATAGCTAGACCCACCACCAAGTGGCTCTTTTCCCCTGCTCAAATGTATAACGACATACTATACACACATCCGAAGGAATAGGTATGGTGTGAGTCAATGTCCTATTATGGTCTCACCATAGATTCCATTTTAAATTTACATCATTTAATTAACCAAATAATGATTTAAATTTATTGTAAAAAATATTCTAATTTTAATATAATATTTAAAAAATTGATTTTTTTCAATTCAAATGATGGAAAAAAATTAAAAAAAATTGATTCACAAAATGTTTATGTTAAATTGATTATATAAAATCATAAGGCATGGTAAATTTTTTGTAATCGAAAGTGCTAACTATATTTAAAACAAAACATTTGAGAAACAAGGAAATAAACTCAAAGGTGTTACAGTTCAAGATTGTGGGAATATACACACTCAAATAGTTATCACAACATTATGTGTATACACATGTCCCTTTAGAACTTGTCAAAGTGGACATATCACCAAAAAATTTGGGATGTGATTGAATATATATATATATATATATTGTGTTGAAAATCATTTATTTTTAACTGAATAACACACTAAAAACCTATGGAATTCATTTGATCTAATCAATATCAATTATATACAATTTATTTTTAGACTGCTAAAAATAAAATTCATCACATTTTACATTCAAAATATACCAATTTTTCATTTAATAAACCAAAATGGGGTTTTAATCAAATCACCCCTTTTTCTAAGATAAAACCAATGTGTTTCTATCAAAATAACATCAATCAATTTTTAATAGATACCAATATGAAATCAATTCAATTAAAATAATTTCACAATTTAAATCTAAAATTTTAAATTTCACTTAACTTAATCAATTTCACAAATACAACCCAAGTCAGAGGAATTGGTATTTTTTTCCAATTTTATCCAGAATCCATTTTTTATCCAAATATCAAAATTCAATGGAATTCAGATTTTAGAAATCTAACTGAATGAAATTTAAAGAATTTGAATTTAAATTAAGAAATATAATTTAAACTAATAAATTTATGGTTAATCAAATATCCTAATCTAAATGGATCCACCTACATCATGAACATCAGATCTCAAAAGAAAAATCTCCAATCAGAAGCCACAATGATGAACATATAAATGAGAAACCAAGAACATAAATGAGAAGTAAGATCAAAATAAATGGTTATTATATCTACAAATAGATCAGTGATCTAAAAACCCTTGGTAGGAGAAGATAGATAGTAGGAGAAAGAAAATAGAAAGGGAAATCCTATTCGGTAGAGATTGAGCAACATTTACCAAGCATATATCCATTACTAGGAGGCTATAGAGGGGAAAAACCTGATCTTGGGAGATATTCTGGAATAATATATTTTTGGATAGAAATTTTGGTCCATCAGGCACATTACACGAGGATAATGGGTGTTTTATAAATTAATTTCAGATTAAAAACCCATATGAACTGTTATCATTATAGAGCCTCATGGTTTAGAAAAATTGTTCACCATAGCCATGCACCCTTTATTTCTAGGCTTATGGTTTTAGTAACATGGTAGCATGTTTTATCATATCATGAAATAGCTGTAAAAACCCTCAATATCAAATTTTTTATGGTTTTATATAGAGAGTGTGCATATTTTTGAAACAACATGTTTCAATTGGGAACTAGCCCAAAATATTCATAATATCCAAAAAATTTCATAAAAGATACCCAAATGAAACCAAACCAAAGAAAGAATCGAAATAAGGGTTTGGGAGTACCTGAAAATAGTAACATGATGTTACATCATGAGAATATGTGTATTATACATAAAAATGATTCTACATTTTTTTCCCAATGATGATGTTTTGATTTATGCACATATGTTATGCATGAACATGATGATGGATTTGTTCACTACAATATGTGGTATTTGACCACTATGACATGATTTTTAGTTTTTATAAATCACCACAATCCATTCCAATAATAATCATTACCTCGTGATTATGATGGGGATCTTATTCTTAGGATATGATTATTATTATTGTTCTCAAACATTTTATATTGATTCATCTCTCATATTACTCCTCTTACTAGGATTTAAACATATCACATCATATGAATATATCCTTATGTTACTAAATGTTCTAAAGAGAACATGAGATATTATAAGGGATTAAAGTTCAAGGAATTAAATATTTTTTATGTTGTATTATGTATAAGTTATGTACGATCTTAATTTTCTTGTGATTATAAAACGTTTTGTCCTTGAAAGTATAGCATTTATGTTTTTTCATTAAAATTATGTAATACTCATGTAAGAAAAATTGGGTCACAAATTTTTGAATAAGAGGTATGGTTGGTTTAATTTGATATTTAGGATTATTAAACCTAAATGACAATCCTTTGGATAATTATAATTATATCTAATGATCCATGATTATTTTTTAGAAGAATTATTATTTTATTTATCCCCTATGATATGATTTTGGAATTCATTATCACATAAAAGTAAATTATTTATTCATTATTTTTTGAATGAAAATTTCATCACCCCATTTCTATCTTAGAAAATGGTGGAAACTATGAGAAACTAGGCCATCAAACCATGTGATGGACAATTCATCAAATTCCAGAACGCCATCCCCAATTCCATGGGATGTGGACTTCCAATGACCGTGGTGATGCTTAACCATTTGTCTCAGTAAATGAATAATAACCTAAGCCATGTGGAATTTCCACCTTTACTAGAGAAGGAAGAATTAGATATTGAGTCCAATATACATAATTAACCTCTTATGAATATTTAAACATTGGATCCACTTATAAATGAATAGTGGGTAAACTCAATTGAGAATATATTTGATGTTCTCTGCACTTCTGAGAAGGAGAGGTTATCTTTGGACCATAATCAATTCGATAGAGAGGTTAATCAGTGGTGGGTGTTGATAAATTATTACAAGATAAAGTAAAAAATGGATGATATGGAGTGGGAGTACATTAAGAATATATTTCATAACAATTATTTCCCTCTAAGACTTCAAATTAACATTGAGGGAGATTTCATATTACAATAGAAAAGGTAAGGTGAATCTATCATATAATATGAGTAAAACATCAAAAAATATTACAGCCATTCCTTGAGTGTTGTTATAAAAAATGATAGAATATTAGATAGAATATTTTTTGTATAAAAGCCAAACCACAAAAGGATCAAGATAACAGAGGTATTGGAAGTTATAATGAGGTATTTTTATATGACCACAATGAATAAATGAATTTTGTGAGTGTTCCCATGGATATCATGATAATAAGAGATTATAGGAGTTTTAAATTGCTGTTTCAAATGAAAAAGGTAAAAAGAGAATCCAACCACCAATATGTAAAAAATGTGAGAAGAAAAATCAATGGAATATCCTCGAAGGGAAGGGTAAATGATTTGTGTGTGGGGGTAAGGCCATTTTTTTCATGAATGTTGATGTTAAATTTAGATGCTGAGAAATGTTAGAGGAAATGAACTGAGCACCTAATGCACTAATTAGGGTTCAATGATTTGTCTCTTTAGAGAAAGACTACTTGGAAAGCTAGTTCACTAAACAATATGTCCTCGAGGGTAAATAACATCAGAAACCACAAAATCCATAGGATAAAGGGAATGCTTATGGCGTCATTATTGATGTAGATGATCATGTAAATGAATTCCTATATGGTACATATAATATCTACTCAATAATGGATGAAATATTATTTATTTTTTTCTAGAAAGTTGGGTATATCATTTTTTTTTTCTAGGAACATTTAATCAAATAATCAATAACTTGAATTAATGATATCTAAAAAACACTTGGTGGTGGAAAAATTTAATCCAATATGTTATAGTCTTATCATATTATTTTATGTGGAATTATTCTTCTTTGTAATATTATAATACTTTTCTTCATTTAATATTATTTTATGCTTATTAGGGATTAAATATCGTTATATAGATCACCTATAAGCAATTGAGTAAAGGAAATCACATTCAATATTCTTTAAAATCAAATGATATTCTATAAATATGAATAATACTCTGAATTTCCATTGCAAACACCTCCAATGGTGTGAGTTGATATCTTGTGAAGAAGCTTACCATTCCCAAATGTGCGATTCACAATAAGGTATCTACGAAGAACAATGTCTTACTATGTTGGAATACACTAAATTATTTATAGAAGAGTTACCTAAACATACCTCATATCATGTGGTAAATTTATCAATAGGAACCATACCCATTTCTACTTTTATCTCTAAATCCCCATTCAAGATGTTCCCGATCAAAATAGTGGTATTAAAGAAGTTAGTGAAAGATAATTTAGAAAATGTATTCATAAACTATAGTGCATCACCTTGGGGTGTGATAGTGATCTTTTTCAGGTTGAATTATGAATCAATGAGGGTCTATATTTATTACCAAGATATTATAATGATCAAAATAATGAAAAACTATCACTTACCATGGATTTATAACATGCTTAATCAACTATGAAGAGCACAGTACATCTCTAATATGGAATGTTATTCTACATATCATCGGCTCATGGTGAATAGGAACTATATTCCTAAGAAAACTACCTCTATAAAGTATGCACACTATGAGTTCATTGTTATACATTTTTTACATACTAATTCCCATACTATCTTCATGGATTTAATAAATAGTGTATTTAGAGAGTTCCTTTGTTAATTTTTTGATAGTGTTTAGAAATGATATTATGATTTACCCATGAGAATATAAGAACATTAACAGAAACAAATGATTTTTTGAATATTAATGAAGGTGAAAATACATTCTATGTTCAGGAAGATTGACTTTTGGATGAAGCATTTTGCATTCATTTGGTAAAAGATCAAAAGTGAGGGAATATCTATGGACCCTTCCATGAAAAAAGCATTAGAGGAATGCTCCAGAACCACTAGTCTCATAGAAATCCACATTTTTTAATCCTAATCATTATAATAACAGTGCCTTCTATGAAATGGATCATGGTTTTCATGCATGTTAACTAAGATAAAATGAAAATAGTTAATTTATATCTAGACAATATGATCTAAGGAATGAATTAAGTATCTCCATTAGTGTTCAATTATTATACTTCTACTCACACTACTATCATGTTGAAACAATCTGTTATATACAATGATTATTTCATAAAAGAATTGTGTTGTGTACTAATTAAAAGTAATAAACCGAAATCCTAAACATCTTGATAAATGACAACCCAAGGCATAACTGCACAAAACATGATCCTGAAGTAGTAGAAATTTTTTCCCATAAATATTTTTCATCACTAAATTTTGGTCAAAAGTGTGAAATTTATTTGGATCACAAAAGTATAAGGTATATGTTCCTATATAAGAATCTCAACATGCATCAAAGAAGATTTTTAGGGATAATCAAGGATATTTCTATCTCTTTACTACCATCATTGAAATGAAGACAAGGTAGACGATTCGCATAGAATAAAAGAAATAGATAATCATTCCAAAATATAGATTGAGAAAGTACCTATGCTTATTGTTATTCAGTAGATGGATTTAAGAATCATATTGGAATATAATACATCCTATCTTTCCAAAATTATTTCTTAGTAATCATTATATAATAAGTTTAAAGAAGTATAAAGGTATTATCTAGAGTTTCAATAGAAGACAAAAGATTTTATGGAAGAGAAGATTCATAAATTCCATAAGTATGATGACGATGTGATTTTTTTAGAAGAATAATTATTGTCCCTTCATCAGTAATGTAAAATAAGGAGAAAATATATAATTCTTACAGCTCCTTATTCTTTATCAATCATGGATGTACCAATATTTATTGTGATCTTTGGAGCACTTCTTGTTGAACAAAAAAGTAGAATAAGATTGTATATTATATCTCATTAATCATGGTATTTCATAAAGTTAAATCAGATAGACATATATTCAAGGGAATGATGCAAACATTTCATAAAGGCACATTGAAATGGTAGAACATCACAATAATATTATTCACTTATCTTTAGAATGCATCCAAAGGAAACAATGTCAAATGGGTTCTAGTGGATAAACTCAACATGACTACCCACATCATCACTATTCTGTATTATTTCTCTCTAGAATAAATGTGATGATATACTAAGAAGTATAGATTATGAACATGGGGTTCCATTTTTTGACAAACATTAATAGTAATTCATGTTAAAATCTAAATTCAGAATATGTTTCCTAAAATAATTGAGTAAATAATTGAATATCATCATAACTTATCACCCCTAAATGCATGGAAAATCTAAAATGACTATTCATGAGCTCAATGAAATTAAAATTTCATGATCAATGGAATTTAAATGTGGCTGTGTTTAGTATCTACCTCTTGTTTTTTTTCTCATATAAAAATAACTTTCACTCGATTATCCAGGAGGCTCCATATAAAGATCTATATTGGAAGTGAAGTAGAAATCCGACTTTTTGGGATAAATTTTGAAAAAAAAACTACATGGACATGTTTTTGTGAATGATATGATGAATAAGGTTCAACAAATCATAAAACATGTATAATCTTATATTATTTGTAAAATTTTCCATGTTGACAACAATTTAAGGATTTATTATTCTTAATTTGGAGAAAAAAAATTTCCATTGAATTTCACCATTGAAGTGATTTATGTTGTTTTAAATAAATGGAATGCTTAAGAGTTGGTAAATTTGACCCTTTTAGATCATTGATCAGAATGTATTAGTGGCCAATAATCTTGAACATTCAAATAATATGGTCCAAGTTCATTATGTGTTACATAATCTCTTCTTAGGATGTACATATTTGACCACAAATATGTATTGAATCCAGAGGTGGTACAAAAAGAGAATGACCTATTAAATGTGTGGAATCTATTTAAGATTAGGGAATATAGAGACAATGTTATATAAAACAAGAAAACTCACATTTTCAAATACTATTGGAGGAACCATAAGTAAAGAGAATAGACATTATAAACCGTGGAAATAATGAAATGGAAGATACCTAACATATTATAAACTGATGTTATGATCTAAAATTTAGGGGATGAAATTTATAAATGGGGAAAATGTAACGACCCAAAGACTATCAATGATGTTTTATTTTCTTAAATAAATGAGTATTATACTATACAATAATGAGAAACCAATAAAAAATTATTTAATTAATGAAAATACTTATATAAATAAATGTATAAACCCATGAAAATAATAAATACTATAAGGGGAAAAATATTGAAATTATAAATACTATAATGGGAAAATATGGATCAATCTGATTACCTAGAATCACCCACATGAGAAATAGTACTGAAAAAAAATCAAATTATTATTAAACCAATTGACATTATAGAAAATGGAAATACAAAACCCTGAGAGGAAATGAGTTAAAATTGTAATGAAGGGATATTGGGGTATTTATTGGAGGTAAAGTGACCATTTTAATAGTAATTTGACCATTATTATATTAACAAGACCTTTTGGAATAGTAACATGTCCGTTGGGAATAATAACCTGACCATTGGAATATTAATTCAAAAAAAACAAAATGTGATATAAATAATATTTATCATGATTAACATAATTGAATATAAATATAATTTTTTTTAAGTATAAATATCATTATTAAAAAACTAGATGAATGTATAAACACAATTTAACTAAACTGAATTTAAAATTATATTAAAAAATCATAACTTGTATATTTAAAATTAAAATTTACTATGTTAGAAAATTATTTTTATATTATAATATAATTTTTTATTTTATCATGTCAACAAATTTCCAGAGTTATTGTTTGTTAAATTTCTTCTATACATCTATTTTCAAGTGAATAGATAAAATACAGTATTTCTCATTACTAGTGTATAATTAATTACATCATTTATTATATAATAATTGGAAAATAATTTATGGATCTTGAGGCTCTCAAAAAATATTTCAATTGATAAATTTTCATTAAAATACAATAATCTAGGTTTCGAAAACTAAAAATTACATTCCAATGTCAAGAAATTAATGGAATAAATTAAAATCAAAATTTTTCATTTTACACTATTCCTTTTAATTTAACTACTGAATTATAATTATAAAATGATTCATAGAGATAAAATCCTGTTATTTATTTAAAAAATTTTGATAATGTAAAAAATATTTCTATTAGATTTTTTCCTTTGATATTGTATTTTATTAAATATTGTATTCAAAAAATACCCCTCCCCTCAAGTATACATAAACATTCTCCCTACCATTCTTAAACCTCTCCTCCCACCATGTTAAAAACCCATGATCTTCCCAAATCTTATCCCCCAATATCATAGAATCTATATGAGTATTCCGAAGTAATCTAAATCCATTCCTCAAGTACTTCTAATGTCTCACAAAAGAATCCATAATATGGAATGTGTATGTTTTTCAACAATCATCTCTGTTTTTTTTCTTCTCTCCCTTTTACAAATTGCCTTCAAAATGAAATAATATATTATTTAGGTACAAAAAATGTAAAAAATCATATTAATTATGTTAATATACTTTAAAATTATATTTTTTATATATTCACATTTTACAAACGTATTTCCTAATATTTTCACAGTGTTCGCATTAAAAGTCAGTTAACTACCAAAGGGGATGTCTCCAACATTAGTTATTTTAACACAAAATATGTATGGTGATTAAGAAAAATTTATTTAAAATAAATTTATAATTACATGTATTTGAAAATTCTCTAATTTATTATACTTATGTATAAATTACCTTTATAAATATAGAGAAATCAAAGTGAAACTAGAAATTTTTAAGGAAAACATGTTATCAAAAGGTTTAAACATCAACAATATAAATTAATAAATACAATAAAATGGATATAATTTATATATATAGACAGTAATGTACATAATTATATTATGTTTAAATTATTAATAAATCTATATTTATAATTCTTGAGGTATAAACACAATGAAAAAAATCAAGATTTAATGTACATGATTTTTCAAACCCAACTCCCATTGTTTGGATTATCCATCTTTAATATAATTTTTGATATGGATATTACGATATTTATCCTTAAAAACAATTTCAATATTTTTTCTTTTTATTTCAGGGGTATAATTTTTTCCACCATTATTTATAAGAAAAATACATGGTTTTTCTGAAATGGATTTCACTTGAAAACATATCATTGACTCCTCTTGAAATATTTATTCATTTCTAAATACTTATGATTCTTATGCCTAATACGTTTTGGATTTTTCATTAGAGAACTAATATTTTTATTCATGAATATATTATTTATAGAATACACATGAAACACATTCCTTTACATGGTTTATTTCATTACTTTATTATGATACATTCTTTATGGCATGAAATATTATATAAATATTATGATTTGATGTGCGGGACTGAAATTATATATCCCTCTAATACATTGTATAATTTAATGTATCTCATAATATTATGAGTGAACATGATTCAATATTTTTTCACGATAATGAGGGTATGATTTATGAACATATGTTATGCATGAACATTATTCATGCTTTAAACACAACTATGTGTGGAATTTGATTACAACAACATGTTGTATAATTTTTTTACATCTACAGATTCCTTTTTTATATCGAGTGTTCCAACATGATAATGATGATTATCTTATGGCTATGATATTATGATGATGAATATTATCAGCCATGTTATATTGAATAATTTTTTATATTTCTCCACTACATTGTCTTTTGTCTCACCCCTTTCTTTGAGGTGTATCCATAGGTGATTACATATACTATGGATAATATGAGAAAATACTGCTGGATAACGAAGAATAATTTTTATAATTGTTTTGTATTAATATATATATATATGATTAATTATCCTAATTTTCCTATGATAATAAACCTTTGAATCCTTTAATGTATAAATAATACTTCGATTATATTTAAAATTTTATAATTTTCATTTAATAAAAAGAGTAGTTTTATATGATAATAATAAATGTGTCCATACAGTGTGGTTAAAACGGTTAAACCAAATGTAATCACATTGTGCACCCCATTCATGGGGTGAATTCCATGGATTTCAAGTACAAAAAAATTGTGTCCACTTGGGTAAAATAAAGCTTCATCATCCAATTCATGGGAATTATATTTCTCAAGGATTTAATGTTTTCCTAATTTGAGAAGGACTCATGAAATATAATCTACAACAGTTTCACATCGTGTAACCCACTCAAGTTGTGAATATATTCAGAAATGAATGAACATTATAGTTTCCTATTTAAAATCCCCGAATCAATTTAGGAGGATACTCGCTCCCTATATATACCCTCTAAGTCCATTTAAAATTTATAACTGAACCATGTTAATTTAAAAAAAACATAAATCCTGGAAAATTATGCTCTTTTCCGAAAAAAGAATCCTCATTAGTGAAATTCGGGCAATACACCCAATCAAAAACCCTAAAACAAATAAAATAGAAAAATCATACGTAAATGATGGTAACATGGTGTTATAATCTACCAATCCTAAATTATCTTTATCCCCAAAATTCCATCAGGTCCTTGGACTCAAAAAAAGTGAATTCTGCTGCTACTGCATTAACAATTTCAACTCCAAAATTTCATTTCTATCCCATCCACATTACCTCAATACATGGATATAGGTAGTATTTTTATTGTGAAATGTATTCTCTAAGTGATCAAAAATCTACGTGGTCTAGTCAAGAATAGTGGTTTCAAGCCGAAGATCAACATCCTTGCATTCAATCATGTTGGATGGATTTTATAGATACCACTTCTACTAGTAAATGCGAAACAAATTTTTTATCAATGTATAACAATATGTTAATTCCAATTAATTCACCACTATTAGAATTCATACACTAATCTCAAAGTGGAACATAGACCTTTGTGCCAACTTACCCTACATACCAAAATGACGATGTATCATGAAAGTTGAACGTCTAATAGATACTTGATCACAAACCTAATACTCCGTAGTCTTCTAATGACATTCTATATAATATTTTTAATGAATCAATTCCATGATCTATATCTTATAGATAAATGAACCTTTTATTTCATATTATCAACAAAAATCTACCCAATCACATATTACTCTCCCAACTCTGCCTAGTAGAATGGTATATTCACATAGACAACCATTCAAATATATAAATAGATACATTTCAATTGAGGCATGACAAATATTATTATATGAAAAATACACTAAATAGAAATGTTACTTTGGACCACTGAAATAAATATAACCAGAACAAATCATAACCTCATGAACCGAGATATCCCTCTCTCAATACTCATTTATCTTCAAATAAAATGTTATTTCTCAATTTTAAATGGGAACCCATCATCCCATGAATACCATTCCAAAACTAAGATATGGAACTCATGTCACTCATAGAAGAAACAACATATAGAACACCATGATATCTCATAATATCATGTACATACATTTTTATAAGATATTCCACTTTATAATCTAATTAGTATGGAGGAAATGCACCAATTTCTTTTGTCAATCAATGATTAGACAAGTCATATCTTTCCCTCATTGATTAATTGGTAAATAAATGATGTAATAATTATAAATATCATGACATTACAATTACTTGATGGGTAATTTATGTAATAAAAATTTAGCTGTCTATTTGGTTCCAGTAATTCATTAACATGTAAGGCACTGTGTTATGAAATTTTTAATCGGCCATCTCATCCATAGCAACCAATATTGCAATCTCAAATCAGGATACCAATTATTATTACCTGGGTTATATAACATTATAAATGGTTTCCAATATTCACCAAATCCTACCAAATATAAAAAGGAACAACTTGAAAAAATGAGGTTCCCCTGGATGATTGATACCAGTCACCCAATGTCTACCCACTAATAAGTATTTTTCTAAATATCTACCAAACAAGGTTAGATAAATTCCTTGACAAAAACATCTCATAAAAATATAAATCAGTCCTCTTCGAATCCAAACATACCTTCCAAGACACTTCATTCATTCCCATTCCAATATCCACAGTCAAAATTCTCAGACATCACAATTCCTTTGATTCATACGACATGTTATGTTAATTAACTACTGAACATATCTTCAACCACATTCCATTTTCTATGATTATAAAAAATATCAAAATAAAATTATTTTAGATGATAAATTATATGTATATGTTAAATTTTCATATAATTTTGAGTAAAAATATATCCTAGGAACTTATAATTAGAATATAATATACAAAATCCCCAATGAGTTAGTTAAGGTATGTTTTGAGTGGATTCATAGCCGCTGCAATCTAAAGACCATGGTTTGGGTATTTCATCACATTAGGGTGTAACTGGAATTAGTAATATACTGTTTAATTCTACCCAGGTATTAATACACACCCTGAACTCATTCATGAAGCATTATAGAAAATATTATAACATTAACCATGTCTCGAAGAATAAAAATAGTGGGTTATGTCAATCTCACTTTCATTTCCTCAAAATATTTTTGATATTTTCCATTCCCTTAGATCATTACAACATTATGAATAAATTATATAATCATAAATTCTACTTGTAACAACAATTCCACCCTAAGAGGCTTTATATATCAATCACATTTCTAGGCCTCTCTATAGACATAATTGATTTTACCTTTTTCTGCTCAACTAAGAAGAACCTCGTACATATAACATTCCATATAAACATTACCTCTTAAATCAAGAACTAAAATTTGAAACCATACCATACAAGTAATGTTCACTCAAATTTATAATAATCTTATATAAATTTATCAAGTTCTCCTTCTCTATCTTTGTGGAATCCCAAATATCATAAGTGAACATGCAAATAAAAATAGTTCTTGAACCGATGAGATATTTGGATCATCACAACACTAAACACTCCCAATGTGTTCGAGAGAATGAATATCATAATTATGAACTCAGAATTCCCATGTTATCTCTTAAAATTAGTAATATTTATGTCCACTTCTTGGACTCAAAACTGCTGCTACCCAGACCAAAGGTTAATCATTGAATACCAATGACCCCTCCAAGATGATCAAAAAGTTCAAAAATACTGTGAGTGGGATAATTTTTCCTAACAGCCACCTAATATAACTTTATATAATCAAATAAATTAATAAATATCCAATAAACTATCATATAATATCAGTTAGAAAAATACCATGTTGAAACTAAATGGTGGATGAACCCATAATCCTCTAGATATTCAAGTATGACCATAATTTCAACTGAATTAGCCAATTCCAAATGATTATATGGAATCAAAATTGGACTCATATCGGGTAGAAGGTAAATGGTAATATGTTTCTATATATGTTTTTGTAACCTAAAACTTTAAATAGATATACCATAGGGTACACACACAACCCTATAGGAAGTGGATTCCAAAAAAAATTATCAATGACATATGGGAAAATTTTCATCAATAGAAATGAGATCACCCCAATTACAAGAACAAAATGCCCGACTATCCTAGGACTATAATCCCAATCACCTTGAAATACATGAGAAATTCTATCATATTATAGAAACTAAGATTAATATTGGTAAAACATAATCTACCACTTAAAACATATCATATAATCCTTGAAAAAAATCAGGACGATGATATCAAAATCAAGATCCATTAATACCCACTCTAATTCATGGTCTACTATCATACATAGCATATATGAAACCTGAAAAACTATTTGCACCACTTTCCCAAGATCATGTAATGATCTAGTAAGAATGATATATTCTCCAATTTGAAGCACAACCATTATACTATAATGGATGATATAAAATTATGATATAACCATTATAAAATAAAGTACCATAAAATAACAGATAAACATCATACATATGATTATTATTATTCCTTATTTAGATTCCACTTGTGCATACTCTACTACAAATAAAAATCTGGTCTCTTCTCCTACATGTACTTTATTAGACACATGAATATTCCCCTTAGCATGTTTATAAGACCCCCAAAAATTTCAAGAATTAGTATGATACTACAAACCCTTAGTGACAGTGGATATGGTCATAATGTCTATTGATATCCTTGAATATAAATGCTTAATATTTCTTGATTTTTCACAATTAAATAATGTTATAGGAGCCTCTATGAAATTAGGGTTGGTATGACTTTGTCTTTAACATGGATATAAAGCAACCTTATTTCGTCTTGGAGAATCCCCGAAAACATGAATAGAAAAATACTTTTTACCTTTCCATTTCTTTACTGGACAGATGATAAATCCTAGATAAATACATTACCAATTAAATATCCTCATAAACCAGGTATTTATCTATGATTGGTTCTAATAAATCCTTCTCATTAACTACCTGGATAAATGTCTAATGGAACATGAGAATCAACATTGATTATATATCATATCTCAACCCCAACTGAAACCTCAAAATCGTTCTGTAAGCATTGTTGATTAGATTCCATGTGAAGTGAACCAAAGACGAAAAATGAGTGGATTACTCTAAAATTTTATGATATACTTACTTTAATGTCAAAAACTAAAAGTTCTTTTCCCATCGTAATGTATAAGTATAAAAATTATGCTTTAAAATTTCACTGAAATATACCCAAGGAGATATTATCATGCTACTTGACATTTATAACAGTGTCTAACCATCTCCTTCCTAGTCCCTCAAGCATATATGTGCAAAACATAAATTATAGTCCTTAAATGTATTCATCATGTTTAAGATCCTTTCAATATGCTCAGGTTATTCTTCTTATTCCTAGGGTGCATTGTCACACTGGAAGACATTTGGATATTTCTAAGTAAATTATATGTCATGATAAATGGCTTGTACTTGGTTATTGAACCCCTACTTAACCAATAGTATGAATATTGGGGATTACAACTTCTTCCATATAATCATACACAGGAGTATTATCCTTTGGAAACTATCTCACAAATTACTCAATCATATTTGTAAAATATATTATGGGAGGCATTTCCTACAAAACAAAAGAAAAAACCTAATCTGTCAAAAACAAATTCAAAATTCATTGGACTAGCTTTAGGTATCCATAAAAATAATTTAAAACAATATGAATTTTAATAAATTTTGAAATCATTAAAAAACAAAAGGAAATAATTGGTCAATTTTATGAATCATATAACTTATTCATTTAAAAATCCTCATTCACCAAGTCTCAATCATGGAAAAAGCATACTGACGAACCATTGAAATTGAGATTTAGATATCAAAGTGTGTTTTCTATTACAATTTTCTATACATAGTATATGAATTTTTATGTTATTAGATATATTATAGATAAACAATTAACAACACCCATATAGTATCAATAACACATATGGTTGGGTATCCCATTGATTGAAATTTGTAACCAACCAACCTCTGTCGACTAGATAAGCCACCATGACTAGTCCACCATAAGGCGTGATTGAAAAAATAACAACAAATCTCCTATAACTAATGAATCTTCAATGTAAAATACCAAAAAATAGAACACATATCCATGAGATGTAAAAAGATAGTAAAAATTGTAAAGACCCCAAATATAATGAAAACTAAACTAAATGTGATTGTTCATGACTATTACTCGCCAAAAAACAATCCAACTATAAAGGTGAAAATTTATAAGATAACCCAACATACTACATGATTCTTTTCACATTACATGAGTCTAAAAAAACATTCTACAACCACCGAAAGGAAAATTATGGGTGTGATCATAGAGTCCATTTGGATATCACCAATGAATCTATAAAATTTTTAATATCAAGAATTTACATGTTATAGATTCATAAAATCTCTTTTATAATGAATATTCTTAAATAAAACCATTTTTTAATAAGTATATTTTTTATATAAAAAGATAAAAATATTTACAAAGTCTATCAATATGTAAAATTTAAATTAAAAATAGGAATTCATAAGAAAAACCAACCATGATTACACCATAAGATAAGCATGTTATAAAATATCCCTAAACTAATCCATCATGTGATAAAAACGTTATAAGTGACATAGCACACCATTTCGGATATATCATATGGTAATGTGAACTAGAAATTAAAAATTCATTAACCATGAATATATTGGTTCCTTATAATATTGATTCATGACATAGTCTATAAATATCATAAAATCACTCGTGGAGTTATGAACACTAAAGTGATATTTCAATTTTTCTGATGCACCCAATGTTTTTAATGTGTTATGTTTTTCAAAACCATTTCCAATTACTTCATCAAAATTTAAAAAAATTTCCTATCAATGAATATATGTTCTTAATTCCAAAAAACATTAAAAACATAAATCCTTCCAATAAAGATGTTGAAATGTAAAAACAATAATTTACATTCAATAACCCAAAGGAATCTACAAGAACATATTGATGTTATATAATTATAACCACATACATAGAAAAACATTCATCAAGAGTAATAGAAAAGTATATTCCATTGATGATAGTGATTGGAAACCAATAGATAGTCTTTCAAAAGAGAAGGCGTGAAAAAAACTACTATGTATCAATAGAAAAAACCAATGAATCAAAATCTGAATCACAAACATAGCCAATGTCACTATTGAGACTATATGAAATTATAAATAAGTTACACCACTTACCAATAATATGAGATTAAATTGGAATGAGAGTTTTAATCTTAGATCAATAATATGGAATTTGTTACATCACACCAAGACACCCCAAATGACCCTAAAACATAAGGGAGATGTCTAATATCATGATAACAAAAAGGGTGATGCATGTAGTGTGGTAAAAATGGTTGAACCAAAGGAATTCGTGTCATGAAACCCCTTCATTATAGGAATTACACATATTTCCTATATGAAATAATGGAATGTAATTGTGTTATATTAAATCCCGATAACCCCATTCATGAAATATAATGGTTTCATACCATAAAAATGTTCATTCTTTAAAAAAGACTCACATTATCATCCATGTAACTGGTTCACATTGTGTAACCCATTCACAATGAGAATTTATCCCATAGGTAGTGCCCAGTTTCATTTCATACGAAAAATCTCCAATGAATTTATTGAGGCTCTCTGAACACTTAAAATACCTTCTAATTCCATTTACACTTCTATACCTAGACATTATTATCATTGGACCATAGGACATGTTCATCAATAAAACCTCTCTAACCTCGATAATCCTACATTTCATGAAAACTTAAAACGAAACCAATGTAGTATATAAATCTTACCCGAAGGAGGGTAATTGGATGTTACACCAAAATAATTAAATAATGATGTTTGTGGTGATATAATGCCAAAATTCCTATGAAAACATTTTCAAAAACAATTTAACCATTTTCAATTCATTTAGTATTATTTTTTTTCAATTTTTTCAATTTTTTACATAGATAAATATTTTCTATGGAATAAATATATCCTTAACTAAAATGATAAACTAACCACTTTTATAAAAGTTTGGTATTATGAAGAAAAATTTTAACCTTATATAATCCATTTCAATTTCAAAATATATTAGAATTTTAATTTATTTTTAATCTTATAATATTGATAAAAACTTTTGTGGTTTGAAAATAACATTTTTTTCTATTATGTATTATTAATTTTATCTAGTTTTGAGGTCCAATTAAATGATAATTCATATATATATATTTGTGTGTGTGTGTCTGTCTGTGTGTTTGTATATAAATAATTTTATATCCATTAATTAATATCGATTAATTCATGTGATTAGAAAAAAAATTATATAGTTTTGCAATTCATTGGAAAAAATTTAAATATTATCATAGTAGGTAACCATAATTATTGTAATATTATTCCATATAATGAAATTAGAATTATTAACTAATATATATTGACACTGATTATAATTATGAATTCTAATTATTTATGTTTAATTTCATAATATGATGAAAACAATTCTTTATATTAAGTGAATGAAAATGGTTTTTAGATTGAAATATTACATAAGTTTCAATGACTATAAACATGGGTTTTGTAAATTATACATATTATCATTAATTTAAATATAATTTTAATATAAAAAAATTTTCAAAATTTTTTATTCATTTACAATCGAAGATAATATTTTATATAAGACATGTTTTTCTATTGGTATAATTTTAGTATCAAGTGTTTTGGGGTTACTTTTTGTTCTGCATTTTATATGAAACATTCTATTAAAATTGTATAAATTCAAAGAAAATTTATTCCAATCTATTGGGGTGATAAATTATCCCAACCCCCGCCCTTAATAAAAACCATCCTTAAAATTTAAATTTTTCGTATATAATAATATATTTAAGGAAGTATATAAATATAAATGAATCTAATTTAATTTATTATGGCACAATATCCTCATTATAATTTTTATGGAAAGTGGTGTCACTTTTTCCATCACAATATGAATATAACTAATATTGTGTTTTCCCTTAACCATTTTTTCAAGATATCCAAATATAATATGAGTAATTTTTTATAAGGATTTTATATTTGTAATTTTTTTAATAGGTGTTCTTGGATTGATTTTTATATGTGATCTTTCTCTCATGGTGATTATCATGGCCTCTGTCAATAGAAGAAATAAATTCCTAATATCATATTTAATTTGACTAAAATATGGATAATAGGAATTTATAAAATGAATATACATAAAAACATTTCTTATAGAGGATTTATATATTTGGGATAAAATAACCATAAAACATGATGTTAATAATTCAATATCTAACCATCTGATTGTTGATATTATGTTTTAATAAAAAAACATAGGTGAATAGGTGTTTTTTGAAAAATATATGAATACAACACTTCCATTTCATGAGAAGTTGACTGATGTTCATAATTCCTTATTATATCCATAGTCCACATTTGTAGTTGTGGATACATAGTCATTCCTTTCTCAAAGATGTGTTTATTTCCTATAATACATTTATCCCACATATTAAATAATTTAATTTGACAATTCTCATGTTCCATACATATAAGTCATTGAACAATTAGTGTCACCTCTAGAAGAAAACTATTTTCTTTCACATTGTGCACTAATCATTTTACATTTTATTGAATACATGTTTTTATATTTCCTCTATTTCCACACATAACAGATCTCACTATTCCATTAAGAAACAAACCTATGTTATTATTACTTGATTTTCAACATGAATGAAATTGAGTATTCTTACCTTCAATATCCTCTTCACCAATACATTTATTATACATTATCCTCTTCTTTTTTTGTATGTTTGGAAACTCTATTATGTTCTTGTTTCTAATCAAAATTCTGAATAGATCATTTATTATAATCAAAATTATTCTTACTTCATCTCTTATACCCCAAAATTCTCATTAGTACAATCTATAAATTTTCCATGAAATTCATTCATAACATGGTTCCTTCAAGATTTATTTCTGAATAAAACTAAAATTAGTCGATAATGATTGATAAAAACTAACATCATACTATACATATTTTAGGTAAATTATATGAAAACGAAAATAAAAAAATTTCATACACATATACATTATTATATTGGATTTTATATAAACCAAAATCATTTGCATTTTAGTATAGGGTTAATTAGGTTGGGTTATCTGATATTCCTTAACCAAATTATATAACCTAAAAATTAATTAATAATTTGTTTTAATGAGAATATTTCTAATTAAAAAATATTTCCCATTAGAATCTAGCAAGATATACAGTCCTAAACAGACTCATTATGCACTATACTAAATATCGAGTTAATATTCAACCATATTTTTCTGGGTGATTACCTCTAAGTGCATCTATGCCTCATCTACATCCATATTCAAATAAAAATATTGGAATTTAATTTATATAAGAACTACTAATCTCTAATTTAACGAAACAATAGGATATAATCATATACATAGACATATCCATTATATATTTCATTAATTTTTATAATTAATTTATCTTATATTAATACAAATAATATCCAATATTACCTCAAACATCTTAAATGGTTATCATTAAATTTGGAATTTTTATCACCCATAATTTCTCATTAATTAAATTATCATCAACTTGCATCCTAACATTCAGAGTTTTCTAAACCCTACATTGATTAAAACTATGACTCCCCATGTATTAGACCTTTTAATTTGCGTTAAATGAATAAAATAATGCTTCACAATATATTCCCATGATAATTTAGGTTTAGTGTATTATTGAATTAGGAAAAAGTATATCTACCAAAACACATGTATTTTTATAAAGGTGTAAATTTTTTCCACTATATAATCAAGTAATTAATCCATCAAATATATTAATCATCTACCAAAAATTCTCCCTATAATATAATAATATAGATATTTCATACATATTAAATTTCCCCAAAACATATGGAAATGGAAACAAGAGAAAGGGGAGAGGTAAGATGATTAGTAAGGGTAAATATGTCACACCCTGACCACAGATGCTCTTATTTTTACTTCTTTCTCGGTCCTGGTTTAAATTTTTCAATGTGTATTTGTGTTGGCGGTTTCGCACCGGTGCGTGGTCATCGCATCGCTAGCGGTGACCATGCGTTCGACCCGGGCGACTTTGTGTTCACACGGCATATTAAATATTAAAATTTTTACGTTGACATTTTATTACTATCACTATTTAAATTGTGTTATTATTATTGTAGTTATTTTTAATTGTATATGTGTTTATATATTAGTATATGTTATGTCTATATATATATATATATATATATATATATTTTTTGTATTTATGTTTATATGTTTTTATAAAGATATATATATACATATGTCTATATATATATTTATATATATATGTGTGTGTGTGTTATTTTTTTAAAATGGTTTTATTATTCTAAATACTTTGGTTATAATAATTATTATTATAATTAGCTAATTGTTATTTTATTATTATTATTATTATTATTATTATTATAGTTACGATATTATTATTATTATTATAAAGTTTTACTATTTTTATAATGTTTTATTATTACTATTAAGATTTGATTTTATTTATTTAATTATTTTATCATATTATTATTATTATTATTGTTTTCATTTTCATTATTTTTTTTATCATATATATATATATATTATAACCCCAAATCTAACCCCCCCTGCCTAACCCTAATCTCGTCCCCCCCCCCATGTGGCGCTCTCTCTCTCTCCCTCCCTCCTCTCTCCTCTCTTTCTTCTCTCGTACCCCGCACCCGACCCCCTTCGCGCGAGCCCCTCCTGCTCCGCTCTGGTGACCGCCGGTCCCGGCCCCGGCTTCCCATCGTTGCGCCAGCACCCCGCGCCAGCACCTCGAGGCCGGCCTTCGCACGTCCCCCGGCCTCCGTCGGTCTCCTCTCGGCCTTCCCGACCGCCATGCCCAGCACGCTGTCTCGCCTCGCCAAAGGCGGCACCCCTGCCCCCCCTGTACCGGCGCATGCTGCCCTCACCCCCCCTCCCCGGCGGGCCGCACCACCGGCCTCACCCCCGCTGAACCCGGCCTCCCCCCCCCTGTCCCAGCCTTCTCCGACGAATAGCCCTGCACGAACCCCCAACCCCGCCTTCCAGCCCGCCTCCCGACCTCCGGCGACCCCTTTTCCGTCCTCCCGACCTCTGCCGCACCCCCCAGCCTCCGCCTGCGGCGCCCCTGCCCTATTCTGGCGGCTTTCAGCTGTTTTCCGGTGAGCCCTGCCACCGGCCAGCGGCTTCCGACTCCCTCCGGCGACCTCCGGCCAAGCTTCGGCGAGCCGCTTTCGGCCTGCATGCCTCCGGCCGCCCGTTCGGGCATCCTGTCCTTTTTTCTACGGTCCGTCCAGCCGCCGCCGCCTTGCGCCGGCCAGTGGCGCACCCGGAATTCGATACACGACCCCAGAGATCGAGCGCGTCTGTGCCGAGCATGTCGGCGGAATATTTCCGCATTGATGACGTCTTCAGCTCATGTGCACATATGCGCCTGCGTGGGGTGTTTTACGTCGTCGAGTTCGGTTTGCGTTTTTAGCGCATTGGCGAGATAACCTTGCGATATTGTGGTCGTCAACGTGCGTGTGTTTGTGCGTTTGCACGAGGTGTGACACACCGTGCATTTGGATTTCAAGCTGAGGTAGGTCTCACACTGCACTTGCTTTTAAATTTATAAAATTATTTTTTCCTTGTCATTTCATTATTTTTCAATAAATTATAGTAGCACTGGATAGCTATTGCTAGTGTCGTGACTTGTTTAAATTGAAAACTGTTTTCTTCCTGCATCTCACTGAAAATATTTTCATGGATTTAATTGTGTGACTTCCTTGTGATTTTGCTAAATGAGTACTTAATGAAATGTGAAAGTCTTATTGAATAGTGTTTTAAAATGATTGGTGTGTGTGAAATGGCGGGTGTATCATTTATGGAAAGTGGTTATTTTCGTGAAAAACTTGGATAGAAGAAATGCATATTTGGCCTTTAAATTGGATTTTTGGAACTTTTCAGTGGTGTTTTGGTTTTCCTTAAATGAATTTCAAAGTATGTTTTTCTGGTTTTCAACATGATGGTGTGTGTCATATCTTTTGGAAACGCTTTGGTACAAAATAGTCTAAACGTAATTGATGTGGCGGCCCATTTGGCACTTTATTGATTGAGAATTGACTACATATATATATACGCACTTATGGGGCATCTCTACAGAGGGACTTCCCTTTGAGGGTTGTCGTGTAGCAGTGTCCGTGTAAGGGGTTGGAAAGTGCGGTGCGATGAGTCACGCGTGTGAGGTCCTCCCACTTACACAGTATTATTAAAACTATCATGTGTTCCTGGGCGTCTTTTAGAGAATTGAGTGATGGTTGCTGGCTAACCCAGATTAGACGGGTTAGTCCCACCTTGGTAGGTAAGGCCTTGTGGGGCATTCCACTGGTTGGCTGTTAGGGCGGCCAGTTGGTTATTGACTGTGGAGTACCATGTCGGCAGGTAGTCTAAACCCGAGTACGTCCAGGGGTTTTCTAGGGATGTTTCGGATCACCCATGGTTACTTGATTTTCCCTGCTTGTTTACTTTCAGTTTTTTTCTTTACAGATTATACTGGTTAATTTGTGAAAATGGATTTCAAATGAAAATGTGGTATTCTCTTGTGTAAATTTGAAAATTTAACACCTCTTTCTCTTTTAGAACGAATTTATCACCAATGAAAAGAAATTCAACTTTTGAAAAAAAGTAAGGGTAATGGCTCGTGTTTTGATTTTCAAGTGAAACATTGTGAAAGCTTACTTTTATACATTGTAGTTCAAACCTGGAATATGTAAATTATTTATTTACTGGTAGTGCTTTGGGATTTGTTGTTGGGATCACCTACTAAGTACTTTCTGTGCTCACGCCTATCTTTTACCATTTCAGTTGCAGGTTCCTTGTGTTCAGGTTTTTCCTGGTTTGAGTCGCTCAATGACGGAGCAACACTGGTGTTTAGTTTTGTGGTGACCGTGAGGTCACGTGGAGGTATGTTGGTGATGTAGTTTTGTTTCTGTTGTTAGTGTGGACTGTTTTGTTTAGTTATATTCTTTCTTTTGATCATGTTTTTGGTTTGGGCTGAAATCATTCCCAACGATTAAAATTTCAATGCCCGGCACTAGTTTCCATCCCGGGGGGATCGGGAACACCCCTCAGGACTTGTTGTGGACCGGATCGGGTGACCGGTTCAGGGTCGACCCGGGCTGGTTCGTGACAAAATATAATTGATGATAATCAATGATGATAAGTTGAAATAAGATGAGAATGTGGTTATAATAATCATACATAATAATGTTTTACCAAATAAATTATAAATAATATATCATTTAATAATATATATAAAATCGAGGAATTTCCACATGTCATAGCTTGACAATATTAATAATGTAGATTACAAGAATAAAATAGTAATTATGAATCATGGTAGTATAACATAAAATTATGTAATACCATAGAAAAGAATCATAAACATGAAATGTATCAAATTAAAAAATAAAAGGAAACAAAGATATATAAACAATAATAATTAGGTAAAACAATATGTGAAAACTTATTATACTGATTCCTTCTTGAAAAAAATCATTAAGTCAATCATTTAAAGTCTGATAAAACTCATTATTCGCATGCCATTGTGAAAAAAAATCCTTGTTTATATGGATTGCAATATCATGATATATCAATAATAACTAATGAATTTCATGGTTATACATGAAATTTATCATCATCATCCATATATATGAGTGCCACATGAATTCAATCATTCATCATACCACAACTACCCAGGGGAAAATCAGGTTCAAATCATTTTTAATGGAACCCCATAAGTAAGAAATTCTTAATTCCATTACAAATTCTGTCATGATATTCTAATGGAAAGTAAATCAGTATAAAAATATATTTATTTAATTTCATGGTAAATTCCATTCAAATAATATGATATATCATAATGTATTTATATCACAATGATAAAGGTTATATGGTTAAGTTAATAATTTTTACAACAAAATGATGTTGGGAGTTTATGTGAACACCCTCCAATCCATGGGAAAAATGTGGGGTGTTCATAGAGGGAAAAAATAAATAATAATCAGAAACATTAAATGAAAATGAAAGAAAAAGGAAGTAATAAATTTAAATGAGTTTAATCCCATAAAATAGTATTTTAGAATTTATAGATTCATTACTGAAATTAAATTTCTACGGAAATAAATTGTTTCGAGATAAAGTGGAAAATAAAAGGGAAAGTGTAAAAAATGAAAACACGTTTTTAACATTTTATGAAAAATGAAGAGAATACTAGTCACATAAAAATATTTTTTTGAAAGGTGATGATGAATCATTAAAATAATTTAGTTTTTAAAATAATCCTCAATAATTAATTATTGAACTTTTTTATAAAGTATATCGCATGGAAATGTGTAGTAGAAGACAAAGTAAACGATCCCAGAATTAAAATAAATTTCATATTCTCAAATACCATCATTTAAATGAACATAACAAAAGTCAATGAAAAAAATTTAATTTTAAAATTGGTAAAATAAAATTGATAATTTAATTGAGTTAATAAAAAATTAGCTTTTCAATTATAATGGATAACATAGATGAGGACGTAAAATATAGACATAGAGAAGAAATATTTTTTTAAGAGTTTGGGATTTATTCTTATCAATGGTATAGTTTTTTTGTGAATGTTTATTAATGATATAGATTTCAATTATAAGGTAATACTCCATGGGATTTGAAGATAAAGAACTAGAAAATAAAATCATAACTTGGAAAAAACCTACCACGGATGAAATAAGTTCGAGAAGAATTATTATAACTCAACAAAATAAAATTGAATTAGTAAAAAACCTTACCACATTGGTATATTTATAATTAAAATAAATTTTAATAGATAACATGAAATATATCATCAAACACATAAATTATGTAAATATAGTAAATAAAATAAGTATGGAATTAGTAATTCTATATTAAATGTGTAATGTTTCACAATAGGAATATGTATCATGAATTTAAATTCGAGATGAAAACCACCTTATAATAATTCATGACATTAACTAAAAAACATGATTATCTTTTATAACATAAATAACTATATTCTTAATCCTATTTATTTAACCTATTCATATATATAACTTTTATAATCATCATTATTCATTATCCTCTATATGAATATAATTTACTTTTTATAAATTCTTAATATATAGTTTGAGTAATATTGATCGATTTGAACTACATTCATAATGGTGGTAAAGTTATTCATTATTATACCAAATTATATCATTCTCAGATCACATGAGGTACTCAAATTTATTATTTTTTAATGATTTATAATGTTATTATTTCATTCTATGATATAATTGGTTAAAATTCAATATTATTAAATAAGATATGAGAATTATTCAGTGATTTTTAATTAACAATCAATAGTTTATTAATTAATTGGTTTTATATTATTGTTTCAATTATAGAACAAATAAATAATAATTTACATATTTATATGTTGTATTAAATTTATTATTTTCTTAACGATCTAAATTATATTAATTTATAGAACTATTTTTTTAGTTGGTTAGATTTTCCCAAATAAGAACATACCATAATAAGTTGATGATTATGATAATGATGGTTGTTTAATTTAACATAATATCACCATTAAAGAATAATAATTATATCATTTAAATTTTTTGATTAATTTGATGAATAAATCAATAAAATTTAATATATAATGAATAAAGTAGCTAAAAGTGATATATGTTACTTTCTGGATATGGTACGCTTCATATATGTATGATCGTCAGTATTTTGATTTTATTAGTGGAATAAAAGTAATTAATTAGGGTGGTTATATTAACAAAACAACACGTTAGTATACTAATAAAACTAATTTAATTGAATTATTATATCAAGTATAGGTTTCTAAGTTAAATATTAAGAGGAAGGGATGATGATTAAGTAATACTCTATTTGGGGACTATTACATTCTCATGAAAATATCCATTGAAATGAAGGGTAGATTCTATGCTGGAGTGAACATGGTATTTAGTTCATAAAATAAAATTATAGGGGAGTAAGATAATCAATGTTTTTAAGGAAATTTAATATTTTATTTCATACATTGAGTTGGAGGCAGTGATCTACTTTTAAAAGTGTAGAAAATAACACTTTTTTAAACACAAATTATTTTTCATTAATGAAATTACACTATATAATGGTAAAAGCTTATAAATCTAAGAAATAACAAATTTCAGAGTGGGAAAAGGTAAATATATCCTCTCCCACTTGTTTTAACACTGTTTTTAAACATTTTTATTGGCATTCACTATTATATTATTATAATGTATACTTTTCGAATTTACCTAGGTAACTAATCTATAACTATATAATATATGTTTTAATAAATATATAAATTAACACCTATTAATAAATTATTATATTTTTAAACTTAATTAAACATTTATTTAATTCATTTAAATTAATAAGTATATTAAAAATTACTTTTCAAATAAAAAATATAATAATGAAGAAAAAAATATTTTTTCTTTAAAATGGGAATATTAGCCCTTATATGTTTTTATATTATTTTTTATTTTTAAAAAATTAAATAAGTGTTAAAATAATTATATATTAGTTTGAGTATGATTTCATATTTATTATATAAAATTTATTTATTTTGGTAATTAGATAAAAATTTACTAAAAACACCAATTCATTGAAAACAATTGTTTCACAATTATTGTCATAGTCATCCTTAATATTCGTAATAATATACCTAAAAATTAAATTAAAATTATTAAATTATATTTATTTATCATAACTAAGAATAAAAAATATATTTATTTTCAACAGCTAATGAAAATAATATATTAATATAGTTAAATAAGATTTTTTTACTATATATTTTTACATATATTTTAAAAATAAAAAACATGGGTTTTATAAATATAAAATTTTATAAATAATGTTATTTAAAAAATGGTTTCATAAACATGTATTCCATTCATTTATAATTATAATTTCACAAAAATTTTGGTTTTAAAAAATATTAATTTTAATACTATTCACATAAAAAATAATTATTTTAGAAAAAATCACAAATATTCAGGTTAAGAATATTTTAAAAATATTAATTAAAAAAGATGAAAATTTTGAATACTTAAAATTGTAATATTATAAAATTTATATTTTGAATTTAAATAGAAAATATAATGAAAAAATATTATTATTGAAAAAATCCATTTTAAAACATTATCTATTTTTAATCCAATCTTGTATGCTTTTATACTTTATTACAATATTTTAATATTTAATTATTTTATTCATGTTATAATATTATTGTATAATATCTTATGTATGATTTTATTTTTGTTTCGTGGTTTAAATTAGCTCTCAAACAAATAATTAATTCAGTGAAAATGTATTCCAAAATTTCATGGTGTTGCAATGCTCATCCTCAATCACGGGAAAGAAAAGAATTTCTACTACAATGAATAACATTAACTGATAAAAAAAATTTATAAGAAGAAATTATTCCCCATGAACACCATAAGAGAATTATTAATTCTAAAATACATCACTTGGAACATTTATTTCCAATAGAGGCACTAAAATTTTATCTTCAGGATATCCTCCTTAGAAACTAAAAGATAGTGAAAACCATACCGATGGTTGATATTTGGAAACCATTTCACACAATAATATAAGATTATATAGAAATTAATACTTAGTAATTTTTATTTTCACTTGATAGTCACGTTTTTTAGGTTGTGATAGTCAATGAAATCCTTAGGTTATTATTCAACATCTTGTAAAACAACACAGGATCTTCCTAATGGGATATGTTGAACTAGATAAATCCCTTCATCAAAATTCCCTCAAGAAGATATTTTAGTTTCTAATGATTGTGGGAGGATATATGATCATTTATACAAGATATAAATCTATTTCATTGGTATATATTGATGTAGAAATAAATTTCCTAAAATGAGGAAATCAGAATAAATTCCACTGAAAAGTCCATGTAGTACTCCACAAATTTTAGATAATTATCTATAATATATTCAACAGAACACATAGGTAATATTTCCAATTAAAGGAGGATCAAGTAAAACATTTTATGTGTAAACCCTTCTCAACCTTGCCAAATCTCCCAATCACCAATGAAAGAGAACATCAATATATCCACTCATTAGAATAATAATATCTAGATATTACTTCTTATCCATGATCATAATAAAGATATCCCATTCATAGAAGTAATGATATTATATGAATTAATCATAGATATTAAGAGTCCCTAGAAAGACCTCTGTCTACTAACCATTATCATAACCAATTAATAAAAGTGTGTGTGTGTGTGTGGTGACATCTTGTAGGAATATGTACCTACATAGTATAGCATAATTTTTATAAAAGGAATTCTATCTCATTGACTAGCGATATAGTAATAATTGAAAAGTGAAACTATTGTTGATATGTAGGGGTTACTTTGAATAAAAGATAAAGATAATTCCATAAACCACATTATAGAAATCTTGTTCTATAGATTATTATTCTATGTAGAACAATCTATATCATTTATACAAAGGAACCCTAGGAAACCTCATGATATAGCTCATCTTGGATATTGGAAGCTACATGGTTGGTACTATGTTTGAAAATTTGCATCCAAACCATGCGACACTTAAAATCTGAGTATTTTCCATTTTCCCTTATGAACCTATTACCTTCTTCCCTATTTTTTCCAACCATTAGATACTCTCTACCCTATGTTATCCCCAAGGTTGATTATCCTTTGATTCATGGACATTTAATGTTAGTTTGGGTTTGAATCCAAGAACTGGGTGACTCTAACACTCCTCCTTGCTCTATTATATATATCAGTGATTGTCGAATCCTTCTACATATTTTGAATCTCTAAAACCCTTTACTTTAAAAAAATTGTGATGGGACTAGGTGGGAATTTGAGTTCATATTATATGTAGATATTAATAAAGAGTTCATTAATATACATGTGGTTTAATGTTAGAATGGTTTTTTCCATAGTCTTGATGTTTTATATGTGTATGTAAATGTTATTTCTCAATACCATTTTTTGTGTCTTGTGTTATGGGAAGTGTATTGGACCATATATTGTGGTTTGATACCTCTCGCAGACATCATTAATAATAAACATAAGTCTCCCAATGGGTAAGTTAAACCCCTGTAAATAATGATTAAAATTGGTAAAAATTGAGATGAAGGAATTATGGAAGAAAATGGGTGGTATATGTGTAGTTTACAAGTTATTAGGGTGAAAGTGTTAATTGAATAAATGGTCTCTTGGATTTTGTAATGGAATGAGTGGATTGGAATTGTATTGGTGTTATATTTTGGGGAATTCAACCGATTATATATTATTTTAAGTAAAATGATTTTCATAATGAAGGTAACAATTTAAATGAGGGTTTCGACCTATAAGTGAATTTAAAAATCTGCTTTCCAAATATATTTTAAATGTTTCCTGAATCGGGTGAATGGCCCCCTTTTTTGAAATATTTTTATGTTTTTCATGGCGGATAAAACTTAAATGAAAGCATTTGGTATTATTTTAGTTTTCAATGGGGAAGACCAATGTTCTAAAGGGTGGTTTCAATATAAATTCAATGAATATTTTGAATCATGTTTAGGGCCATGATGTAGTTTATAATGGTCTGATGTGATCGGGAAGAATTGAAGGCACATAGGTCTTAGTGAGATAGAACCCTTAAAAATTACATTGTCATGATAACATTATTATGAAATGAATGAAGTGATGAATGGGAATATCTGATGATATAGCATAAGCAGGTGTTTTGCATGATTTGGAAAAGGGTTAAATGGGAATAATATGAATGTTACCCATGGAATGTGAATTGTACCTAAAATTCACAAGTTGGATAACATACAGAATGATTGAATATGTTAAATGGGTTAATTTGAGGGAATTAGTGATTATTCTTAATGGGTGAGGCATAAGAAATCAAATTCACTATGTAGTGTAAATGGTAAATATGTTTATGGGTTATGGAATTAAATAAATTCCCATGTTGATTATATGAAATTATTTTTTATTATGCTTATTGTTTAAATATGGTTTTTGTATGTCGGTGTGTGATAATGGATAGAGGCTCCACCCAGAGGTCTAGTTGAACTGATGATCTAACCTGGCCCTTGATGGATAAGCATGTGCATGTGACTTGGTAGTTTGGCATATTGACTGATGTTCATATGCCCATGTGTCCTGTTAGACTGAATCTCCATACTCTACCCATTATTCATGAGTTACGGAAGGGGCATGAGTTCCATTCCCTTAATGGTTTAATTCCACCAAAATAATGGATTTGATGTGAGGATTGTCACACCCTAGCTCATGAATACCCGAAACCTATGCCATATAGAGGATCGAATTCAGTTCGGGCTCTGAGAAACCCGCTACTACTGAAATTCTTCTTCTGATAAAACTGATACTTGATAAATTTTGATAAAAACATATGGTGATCATACAAATTCCAAGTAATTGGTTTCAAAATAATCCATTGTAACTTTACAAAACATTCTTTAAACCTTTCCATAAAACATTTATCATAAAGAAAAGATGTAACACATGTAGCATATCAAAAATGTTCCTAATTAAAAATAGGATCACAAAATTACAATGATGTATGAATAAATTATATGAATTCTCATTTTGAGTAATAAATAAAAAACATTCTAAACATGTTCGACATATTCTTATTAGAGCACAAACAAAACTGCTAAGAGTAATGAATTATTTGAGTTGCTTATAAAGACAATAACATCATTTTCATACATCGAGTATTTAATCAATGATTCCTAATCATATGTCATGCCATATGATTTTACTATTATGACAATCATATCTACTGGATCTAAACTATTGATATTCTACTAGTCGAATAACTATTTGGTTATTTATTTATCATAAACATAATGAGGGAATGCATAATGCAGGACATTAATTTTTGTGGCAAGGACTCGTGCCAAGTCCTAGGGTATAACTATAACCAGACCCTAACCCGGAGAGCCTCTGTAACCAGACTCCATCCCGAAGAGCCTCTGTAACTGGAATACAACCAGGAGAGCCTCATTAACTAGACTCCAACCCAGAGTGTCTGTTGTAACCAAACCCCAACCCATAGGGATTAATTTTACCGGTCCCCAACCCGGAACATACTAGTCCAATATATTACTCATATGTTTAACAATTCCATGTATCCAATGTGTCCCATATCACTTTGAATACCTAATTCCATGTATTTTATTTGTGGTGTCCCATACCACTTGTTTTAATTAAATTCTCAATTCATTATCATAAGTGATTAAAAATAAATAGTTTGATTTATCACATAAATTAATTACATTAAAAATGCTTCCATAAACATTCAGTGCATCGTATTTCATGTTCATAACTTCATATATGTATTATACATGTTCAATTCATGCGCTGATAAATGGAAACGACATTGGACTAAATCATAACATGTCAGTTATTATATAAATAATAATTTTCCCAGTGATATTCATAATCATGTAAAAATTCTTTGCATGTGTGATATTAATTTAAAACACACAAGTAATGGGTTACCACATAAAATGATAGCTCATTAATTTTCAAAAACCTTGATTCCTAGAAATTAATATTTATAGTTTAAAATGACCAATTTTAAATTAATACAGATGTCATTTGTACACAAGTATGCGCCGATAAATGGTCCCCTCTTAATAAATGGTCATACCCTATGTTGTATAGAATATATGGTTGCAGTACAACATTTATTCTATGTAATCCATAAATTCATAAGAATTTAATTAAGCATATCAGAAACATAATTTAACTACCGAAGATTATTTTAGGATAACCTCTTTCATATTATGGTCCAAACTTATTGGTGCATACATATAACCATATATTTCTATATATAAAATATGTGTATGTCTCACCGTTAATTTATATATATTCTGAAAACTAAAATTTCATATATATATATATATATATCTATATATCTGTGTGTGTGTGTGTGTGTTTGTCTAGGTCTCATCCACTTACATCGCTTCGATGTAAATAGTCGTCGAGTATAAAATCAAATACCTTCAAATTTATTTGTATGGTGAGGATAATCTTGTGTCTGATTACATATATTTATGCACATATATATGTTTTTCACAAATTTAAATTTGAAAAATATAATATATATAATCTTCCTAATTTATTTTTAGTAGGACAAAATGGAGGGAAAGAATTTCAATTGCATAAATAAATATTTGAATTTTAACAGTTTTCCATTACATCATATTCTCAAAAAACCATCATAATTGTAAATAAATTTACTCCTTATAAATTTTTGTTTTTCCAACACAATCAATTTCACCCAAATTCAATGTTTATAGCATCGATCAAACTATGAATAGAAACATATGAAAATTAAACCCTTACAATTTAACATCAAGACTAATCTTCATAGAGGGAAAAATCAAACCATCTCTTACGCAACCTTACATAATACATGACTCTTATAAATTAAAATCAATCCTTATAGCTGAAAACAATTTTGATAATTCTAATATCATTAAAATTTTCAAAATAAAATACAATAATTGATAATATAATTTCCACACTTACATTTTAAAACATAATTTCAAATCAACACCTTGCAGTTTTAACATTGGGTGAATTATAATTGTGTGAGTGTATATAAAATATATACCAGCAAACACATATTGTATAATCAAGTATTAAAAAGGAAGGTAATGTGAATTGAACCCTTACAAATATAAGTTTGTGAAAAAAATAAATATTTGAGAAAAATATTTTACCCTTTCCTGATTGAGGATAAGGTGTAGTTGAGGTCAAATTTGTTGGACACTTGAGGGTAAGATAATCAAAGAGGTTAACGGTTCATGGTTCCCATTTTCACATTCAATTAAGGATTTTTATAACCAAAATAGCCACTTTATAAACAGTGTCACAATACAAGATTGTTGTGAAAGATCAAATGCATAGCTTGCCATCAAGAAAATCGAAACAAAATAAAATGAACAAAAATAATATAGAATGACTACTATAGGATCAACCCAAAAGTCAATTGTGAAAAAAAAACATAGGTATCCCTTGAAATCTATGTGAGTTTATGTAGACCAGAAAATAGAATACATAAATTCTATAATCAAAACATTGATAAAGATATTTGTTTAAATATTTGATAGATTACATAAAACCCCATCAAAATAAATCATACCTATTGATTGTCAAAACATAGAATAGAATATTGGAAAAACAAAAATCCGAAAGAGATTTTAAGAGAAGTCCAACCCTGTAAGGTCTAGAAAAACGAATCCCTCACCACCCAGAACACCCTTAGCAGCTTCAGTCAGATCGGCATATGAGCTGGGCGCGACATCATCGACCAGTGGCCTTGTCCCCGACCTCGCCAAACAAAAAACTCATGACAACTCTGGAATTATCCGCACCTATACTCGACCTAGAAAGTGCCCCATGAACCAGAAACCTTGATGCTGGTAAGGGAAGCACCTCGGCGGCTACAACCTCCTCTGGCGTTGCTCGTCTCGAAGCCACATGAACCCAAAAATCATGTAATGCTCCTTGACTCCCTTGCCTCATGATAGCCTATGTCAAACCATGCTTGAGGCCTCTCTAGCCTAACCTTCAAAGGTGCAACAACCCCCCCCCCCCAGCAAAAACCCTAATCGCGGACCCCCAAATCTTATTACGGGGTTCAACTCTTTTTTATTTCATCTGATTTACATCTCTATAATTATTATAATATTTCTATTATAATATTTTTATTCCAATTTTTTTATATCATTACCCTGTTATTATTATATTTTCAAAACTTTAAAAAAGTAAAAAGTTATAAAAAATGAATAGTATCCTAGACTTATTTTATCAATACTTTAAAAGGTAAAAGTTATTATTAGTTACCTCTTTGTATATTTTTATTATATAACTTATAATGTTTTATAATTTGATTTAATAATTTAAAAATGAAAATATATTATTAAAAGAATAATTATCATTTTATGTAAAAATTATTTGTAATTTTGAAACATTATAAAAATTTAATATTGCTCATATGTGATTCAATATGACAATAATTTTAATCAAATGGTCATTCATAAATGTTAAATTTTAATCATTCTATTAAAATAATTTTATTATATAATCAAAATGATAATAATATTATTATACATTATTCAAATTTATAATCTAATAATTTTAATATTTTCATGTATAAATATATAACCCATATAATTATTCATATAATAGTATAAGTAACTATTTTCTTAGTAAAAATAGCACAAAATGAGGTCATTAAAATATTTTAAAACAACAATTTTCAATGTTATGTATAACCGAAATATAAAATTATAATTATTTTAATTCAAATCCAATATACTAATATATATTTATTTATTTCACATTTTTGTAAATCAAACCAATTAGTTGTATTATAATAGTTATTATTAAAATATTTTATTAAATAATTATTTGATAAGAATAAATTATTTTTGAAAATAATAGTTATTTTTATTGTTTAAACAATGTGCGATAATATTTACTTTGAAGTTTTTACTTTGTTCGGACAAAAAAATAAAACCTCAATATTACTATTACATGAGAAACAAGTTTTTTGGGTCATTACATTATTCCCCTGTACAAATAATTGCATCCTCATCATTCTAAAATGCTTTTACATAACCAAATAAATGCAAGACACATGTCACTCACGAGATTCCTTTACCGAGAACACCACCAATGGTAGGGTGCTGATGACCTCAATTGGATTCCTAAGGAAGTATTCAACTACTCGATCTCTTTGGCCCAGACACAGATTGAACATCTAGGGTCTTACATGTGCCTAAATCACTCAACCTTCTATAAAGAGGCATGATATGTGTAGAGGTTGGAAATTTCAGAGTGGTTTAAATCCCTCCATGTACCACACATCATGTCATTCTTGAAAATATTGATGTAGTAGTATTATCCTTACATACTAAAACTAAGGACATGGAATAGGTAGGCCGCTCGATGGTCACTATCCAAAGCAGCTTCTAGAAATTTACCTACAGTTTGGAAGTTATCAGCCAAAGTGTAACATAGAAAAATGGATTCATGAAACTTCCCTCTTTGACTATATGCTAAAAATTGTGCAATTTCTATACGGTAATAGACAATATTGCTTCCATGGTAAAGATGGAGATGTTTCGAGTGGTTCGACACCCGATGGAGTTGTTTACAAGTCATATGTAAGGTAGAATATGACTGGTACTCCTCGAAGAACGTCTTGATGATTATAGTCTCTAATAGTTTGTTAGGAATAGAAAAAACATTGGTTGGTGAACTCGTGTCTTCTGTCTGAAAATTTTTAATAACTCATCCTTCAGTATGGCAATTCTAGTTTAAGCAGAGTCATTGTTTAATATAAAAGCATATCAAACAGTGTATACAACATCATTCATTTAGATAGAATTTATAAAACTCCAGAAATTGCATAATCACTTGATCCCTCTCACGAAACACTATTATGGATTTTCCGGACGTCCTCTAAGATGACTCCCTATAGATTGCACTAATGTTGGGGATTTCCCCAGTTCTCTGAAAAATATATCCCCAACGCGGTTGTAAATTCTTCAATCTCCTTGGTCCAGATGCAACGTGTGAAACTAGAATCAATCACATGTGGACATATAGAATTCATATTGAGAGATGCATGTTGGGTATCATGTTGAGGGACATCAGTATGAACTTTATACTGATAATGTAAACTGGTAGTGTCATTCTCAATGGCTTCAGGGTCTATAACTTGACCAGGGAGACCATAGGTCAAAATTTTACTTAGATATGCCACCCGGAGGTCACCCCCATATGCAACCTCCTCAATATCCTCAATAGAAAAGAAATTATTGGGCAGGGTAAAACATTTCAAGAAACCCTCAAACTATTTCCCTTGACATACATAGAACAAGAATTGAGCGTTCTCCAAAAGGTAATTGCGAAACCTGCTCCTTGGTGAAGTTGGAGTACACGAGTAGAGTTGGATTCACAGTAGAGGGTTTTTCATGATAAAATAATATTTTCAAAAGTATCATATATTTATATACATGACATTCCCAATATGGTCTCAAATATTTCTGTTGGAATAGACAAAAGACATGTATTCTCATTTTCTATCTGGAAAATAAGAAAACATTATTCTTTGTAATTATTGTGTAAGGTTTTTTGTTCAGTTCTAGTTTTTCCTTAATTATATGAACTGAATCCTCTGATACCAACTGTCATGCCCCAGCTGATGAATACCCGGAGCCAGTTCCATACAGAGGATCGAATTCAGTTCGGGCTCTAAGAACCCAGCTACTACGGAAATGCGTCTTCTCCTAAAACTGATACCGGATAAATTTTAATAAAAAAAAGTATGGTGATCATACGAATGCCCAGTAAGGGGTTTCAAAATAAACCAATATATCTTTAGAAAATATTATTTAAACCATTCTATAATACATCTTTCTTAAATAAAAGCTTTAACACATGTAACATATCATAAAAGTGATCAATTAAAAATAGGCTAACTAAATAAAAAGGATACATGATTCAATTATAGGCATTCTCATTTGGAGTGATAAATAAAAAAAATTCTTAACATGTATAAAATATGCATATTAGAGAAAAAATTATACATATAAGAGTAATATATTATCTGAGTTGCGCATAATAGCAATAAATTCATTTTCATACATCGAATACAAAATCACTGAGTGATAAATATATGTCATTCCATATGCTTTAACTTTTCTGATACTCATAATTAATTTCTATTAACCATGGATATTCTACAAGTCGATTATCTATTTGGTTATTTAATTTTCATACACATAATGAGGTAATGTGTAATGAAAGACTTTAATTTCTATTTCAAGGCCTCGTTCCGAGACCTATGTGATAACTGTAACCGGACCCCAACCCAGAGAGCCTCTATAACTGGAATCCATCCCAGAGAGAATCTGTACTAGGTCTCCAACCTGAATATCCTCTGTCACCAGACTCCAATCCGGAGGGTCTTCTTTAACTGGACACCAACCCTAGGGCTTAATTTTACCAGTCCCCAACCAGGAACATAAAATTCCAATACATTCCTCATATGTTTAATAAGGCCATGTATCCAAAGTGTCCCATACCATTTTGAATACCTAATTCCATGTGTTTTATTTGAGGTGTCCCATGCCACTCCAAATAATTAAATTCACAATTCATTGTCATAAGTGATGAATAATAAATTGTTGGATTTATCACATAAATTAATAACTTTACAACCGCTTCCATAAACATTCAATGCATTATATTGCCTATTTATAACATCAGATAGGTATTATACATGCTCAATTCATGCATTGATATATAGAAATGACATTGGACTAAATAAAAATATGTCAGTTGTTATTTAAATAACAATTGTCCCAACGACATCCATAAACTAATAAACATTCTTTGTACTTGTGATTTTAATTTAAAACACACAAGTAATGGGGTTACAACCTAAAATGATAGGTCCTTAATTTTAAAAATCCTTGATCAATGGAAATGAATAGTTATAATTTAAAATGACCAATTTTAAATTAATATAGATGTCATTTGTACATAATCCAGTGCCGATAAATGGTCATGTCTTAATTAATGGTCATACTCTAGGTTGCATAGCATATATGGTTGTTGTGCAACATTTATTCTATGTAATAAATACCTCAATGAGAATATTATTAAGCATATAAACAACATAATTTAACCACCAAAGTTTGTTTTAGGCCAACCTATTTCGGATTATGGTTCAAACTTATAGGTGCTACCATATAACTATATATGTATATACAAAAAATATGTGTATGTCGCACCATTACTTTATATATATTCTGAATTCTAAAATTCCATATATATATATATATATATATATATATTATGTATACTTCACATCCACCTACATCACTTTGAAGTAAATATTCATCGAGTGTAAAATAAAAAATAAAATACGTATAAATTTATTCGTATGATGAGGTTAATCTTGTGTCCGCATACTTATATTTATGCACATATATATGTTCTCCATGAATTTAAATTTGAAAAATAAAATATATATAATCCTTCTAATTGGTTTTCACTAGGAAAAGTTAGAGTGAAAGCATTTAAATTACATAAATATATATTTCAATTTTAACAGTCTTCCATTACAGCAGATTCTCAAAACACCAATCATAATTGTAAATAAATTTACTCTTTATAAATTGTGGTATTTCAAACTCAAAAAATTTAAAACACTTTCAATTTTTATTGCATCGATCAAACTGTGAATATAAACATAAGAAAATTGTACCCTTACAATTTAACATCGAATCTAAACTTCGTAGAGGTAAAAATTAAACAATCTCTTATGCAACCTTACATAAAACATGACTTGTATAAATTGAAATAAATCCATATGGCTGAAAATAAATTTGATAATTCCCATCTCATTATCAATTTGGAAGTAAAACACTATATTTGATCATATAATTTCCACCCATTCATTTTAAAACATCATTTAAAATCAACACCTTGCAGTTTTAAAATCGGGTGAATTAAAACTGTGTGAGTGTAAATAAAATATACACCACCAATCACAGAGTGTATAATCCTGTTTTCAAGAGGTAGGAAATGTAAATTGAACCCTTGAAAAAAAGATCGTGATATAAAAAAATTTTCGTGACAAATATTTATCCCTTACTAGCTTGAGGATGAGGTGGAGTTGAGGTGAGCATTATTGGACACTTGAGAGGGAGAAAATCGGAGATGTTAACTGTGCATGGGTCCCATTTTCCCATTCAATTTACGGATTTCTATAACCAAAATACACACTATATAAATAGTGGAACAACACTAGCTTTTTGTGCAAGATCAAATGTATAACCCTCCATCAAGAGAATAGAAACAAAATAAATTGGACTGAAATAATATAGAATGACTACAATAGGATCAACCCAAAAGACAATTGTGAAAAAAAAACATAGGCGTGCCTTGCAAGCTATTTGAGATCATGTAGACCACCAAAAAGAATATATAAATTCTATAATCAAAACATTATTAAATAGATTGGTTTCAACATTTGACATATTACATATAATCCAATCAAAAGAAATCTAACCTAAGGTTTGTCAAAACTGAGAACAGGAGAATGAAAAAACTAAAATCTGAAAGAGATTCATAGAAAAGACCTATCCTACTAGTTTTGAAAAAATTAAGCCCTCACCACCAAGAACACCCATAGCATCTTCAGTCGGATCTGTATCTGATCTGGGCGCCACGTCACTGACCAGCAGACTGGTCCCCGACCATACCAGATAGAAACATCTCAGCAGGTCCGGCTTCATCCGCGCCTCATCTCAACCTAGACAACGCCCCAGGGACCACAAACCTAGATGCTGAAAAGGGCATACCTTTGGTGGCTCTGGCCTCCTCCGGCGTTGCTTGTCTTAAAGCCGCATGAACCCAACTAACTTGTGATGCTCCTCGACTCCCATGCCTCATAACCACCAATGTCGGTCCCTACTCGAGTCCTCCCTATCCTAACCCACAAAGTCGCAACACCCCCCTTTGAAAACCCTAATCGAAGACCCCTAAATCCCTTTACAGGATTCACCCCTTTTATTTCTTTTGTCTGATATACACCTATATTCTTATTATAATATTTTTATTATAATATTTTTATTCTTCTTATATAATATCATTATTATATTATTATTATATTATCAATAACCATAAAAAAAGTCAAAATATCGACAAAATTAATAATCTATTCGACTTATTTTATCAATAAATTTATAGGTAAAAGTTGTTATTATTTATCTTTTTGTATATTTATATTATATATCTTATAATGTTATTATAAATTGAATTAATAATAGAAAAATGAAAATAAATTTTTAAAATAATAATTATCATAATTTTTACATATTATTTTTAATTGTGAAACATTAGATAAATGTAATATTACACATATATGTTTCAAGATAATAATAATTTTCATCAAAAGATCATTCATATATCTAAAATTTTAATCATTCTATTAAAATAATTTTATTATATATTCAAAATTTTAAAAAGATTATGAAACATTAATCCAATTTATAATCTAATAATTGTCATATTTTCATATATATATTTATAACCCATATAATTATTCATATAATAGTTTTTGTAAATATCATCTTAGTTAAAATTGTGCAAAATGATTTCATTATGATATTTTTAAATAACAATTTTCAATATTATGTATAACCACAATATAAAATTATAATAGTATAATAGTATTTTCATTGAAATCGAATATAAATAAATAAATATATATGTATATATATATTTATTTCATGTTTTTTGTAAAACAAACCAATTATTTATATTGTTATAGTTAGTATTTAAAATGTTTTATTAAAAAATTATTCTATAAGATTAAATTATGTTTGACAAAAATAGTTAGTTTTAGTATATATAAAAAGTTTGATAATATTTTCTTTGAAGTTTTTACTTTGTTCGAATAATAAAATAAAACAAAAATATTACTATTATATGAGAAAAAAGTTTTTTGGGGCATTACAAGGATAATGTGTTTTTTTTTGAACTGTGTATACCTTGTGAGATCGGTACATGGTTTATGCACTTATTCATGGTTATTGACTGTCAAAGACTATACTATAAATGATATACATTCCTAACCTATGGAACATGTGATAAAGATAAATTTATTAATGAAGATAGAAAGATTGATGGAATAGTAATAGTGATGAAATTGATTAAATGAACATTGTAACTACCGGGTATGTAATGGTAAGTGATTAGTAAACACCCTGTGTAGATTAAATATGGGTGTCGCCATTTGTACCAGGGCATAGAATCACAATGTGAACTGAGATAGTTTCTTTTTTTTGCTGATTCTAGGTATTTTAATGGTTCAATGGATATTATATAATTTATTAAATGGTTTCATTGCTAATTTTTTATTTATTTAACTTTTTACCTTCATGAAACCTGTTTCGACTAGATATTTATATAGAAACTGTGGGATGAGGCATGTTAAGTTGTACTAACACCATTCTCAAGCTTCCATGGCACATAGGTACCCGAGCATATGATACATGTTTTAGTTACTACATTAATAGGGAAACATGGTCTTGGTTGTGCTCGTTAGGATGGGTTGGATCATAAAGGTCCAGACTGAGTAGGAAATCAGATATAGATTTATTGTCTATGGTTAGTTTTGGTCATGGTTAATATTGTATTAATTCGTAACATGTATTTTAATAATTGAATATTTATATACAATATACACATGGTCACTCATAGTTTTTAGTTTCATGTTGACCATTATTATTTAACCTAGTTATTTTTTTCATTTTTTGTTACATCTATTTTTGGATTTGATTTGATCAGCTGGTATGGTCTCCCCTTAGTTCTCTTCAAACTCGCACTACTATTCAGTAGCGTCTTTTATATGGGGAGGCTCGCCCAAGGTCATGTGATGACCCGACATGGCACACCAGTTATAGTGGCATCTGTGTTAGAGATGTTACAATGTGTTATCATAGGAGTTCATATTGTTTCATGATATTTTGGAATTGCATAATAGAGAAAAGGATCCAATTGGGATGTGGTAATGAGCTCATATATGGGTGCATTCAGCCCCATGTATGAGAGAAAACCGTCGTTTATAGGGGTGGTGAGTGATATTTTGTTTTGTTTTTTATAGATAGTAGATATTTTCACCTTTAGTTGTGTACATGGATGTGATGTTATCAATTTATGACGTTTCAACTCTTTTCCTAACATAGAAAGAGATGATGTGTGAGTTTATACATCTTGTTATGCACATAGCATAGATATATCATATGTATGCTGCTTATTATTGACTTATGAATGACATGATGATGAACCAAATGTATATAAAAATTGAAAATGAATTCAATAATGGGTCTCCAAAAATGTTTTAAAATGGGTTTTGAGAAATGTAAATCCGTGATACTGTAAAGGCTATTTGTTTTGTAATTTTATTTTCAATAAAAGTTTTATTTTTTAATTTATGGTTGATCAAAAAAAAATTTGAACATGTAAATGATTTTTTATTGAAACTTAAAAGTTTTGACATTTGAAATTGTGGGTTTAAATGGTAATGTATAATTATTAAGGGAAGTGTAAGAATAATGGATCTTTTAGGGACCCTTGTGTTGGATATCCCTTGTGTTGATTATTTACCCTATGTATAAGTGATTTAGGTAGTGAGAGAGCCATTGTTTGTAAGCTCCATGTTATTGGATGTGAGGTCCTTTTGAGTGGGGTGTGATGGTTAATGGGGTGTTTCTTGTTATGTCCATGGATAGGTTGTGACCTTGAATTGATAAATAATATCTGTTAATGATAATGTGCAGACTCTTATGGGATGAGACCTTGTGAGTTATGTTTTGGAACCTAGAGTAGGATTTCATTTCATGGTGGTTTTGTACGTGTGTGATTATATCTAGTGTGTGACCTAGAGAGAAGTGTGATTATTATGTTAGATGTAGTTTTTTCCAGATAGGGGTAGGTTGACCACCAGGAATAGAATGTTGTTTGATTTTGTCTATGTTTCTTAGAGATATTCAATTACCTTTTCTTATTGTGACCCCATTTTGGGGATTTGATGTTGTTTTGTGTTTTTGGGGATGACCTTTGAGGAAGGTTTATCAGGGTGTCAATTCCTTTGGGTGCATATTGCACATGTAGATGTTTCAGACATGGGAATTGACACATAAAGAGTGTTTTCTAGTGACTGGTCAACCTGGAGGGATATGTGAACTATTTAATGATTTTGGGAGATGTGACATAAGTGATGTATTTGAGTTTCCAATTTTGGGAAATCGAAGGTGGCCATGAGGGAGGTTGTCCCAGAATTATTGATGCCTTTGAATGTGAAACAGAGTTGAATGATTTAGTTGTGAGGTTGACAGATGGTGGGTTCCATAATGTTGTTTGTAAATGTGCATTGTTATTCCATAGAATCACCTCAAGAAAATACCTAGGTTCTTACATTGGTTGTAAGGGTGTTTTTTAAAGGGAAAGATCATTCTGATTCTCGACCCTCCGTTTTTTTTGGAGTAATATGAGGGTGTAAATGTAGGTTTTAGGAAGATAAAGAAATGGTTGTCAAAGAATGATTGGGTTGTTTGTCAGAGTAGTTATTATTGGGTAATATGTTTAAAAATACATGGGTCCGATAAATCGTCCAAACCAGGTGTCATGTATGACTCGTGAAACCCAAAGATAGGTCTTCTATTTTGTCATTGGAAAGTTGTAGAAACCGTTTGGTTTTTGACTGGAAAAATGATTTTTTGTGTATCCTTTATGGTCTGTGGTATTTTTCAAAAAGAAATTGAGTATGTTGATGATAGTACTTTCAAATGGTATGTTGGGTCATACTGCATGGTAGATGGTTTTGAGGAGGTGTTGATTATGTTAGGAATTCCTTCAATGTTATGGTGTTCTTGTTTGGATGGGGGTCTTAGTGGGTAGTGAATCCCAATATCTTTTTCTATTTTAGTTATTCTCTTTGGGAGACGTCACAATGTTAATGGATGGTTGTGGTTGTTTTCATTGATTAATTCTCAGTATACTTTTAGCCCACGATGTTCATTCCCAATATCGTAAAATCATCTAGGTGAACTGATATGGATTTGTCTTTACTCTTAGACACTTTCGTATGTTTCGGTCAGATGTGGGACATTACAGAGGATGTTAGCAAGGATTAGTATATGTTTGTGAGATGTATGGGGGAGGATTACCCCATCAGGCAGTTACAGAAGTGGTCCTCGGAATGGACTGGTAGTCGAAGAATGATTATTGTGCAGTCCTCTAGAACTGGGAACAAGTAGTTAGTTGTGATTGTTTTGTTTTTTCAGTGGGACATGGACAACAAGGACCATTTTTTTGGTTCATACATTGTTTGGGTGTGATCGAAGAAGGCCTATATATTTTGAGGAAAGCGGTGACAATGATACACCTATGGTGGGGAGAATTATTTTAGTCATGAATGTATGGATAAATCCATGAAGTGGATGTTATGGTATCAGGATTCCAATGAGAGATCAATGAGGTTGATTTTTAGGTTCCTTGGAAAAAATCAATGTTCTCAAAAGATGTGATCGTTGATTGACCCAAATTATGGATTTGGGATCAATCCGCTTCTATAGAAAATTAGTGTGGTTATGTTGTAGATGTGATTTTGGGTGTTTTAGGTCCCAATAATGGTTTGGTGAGTATCGAAGTCCATAGAAACAGAGTTTTACTAGACATTGAGAATGGCTTCAGTAGGTGTGAGTGGTTTACAGTAGTAATCCATAATAGATAAGTGGATTGTGGATACATAATGTTGAAATGTACTGACACTAGATGTTGGGAACCAATGGGGTGAGTCCACCGGCAATTAACTGACTTAGTTGAAAAAATAAAACGATGTGGTGGACTGTGAGCCACCTCTGGTAAATGTTGGAAGGATAAGTAGATTTTTTTAATGGGAATAGTTTATAATTAACAACTGAGTTACCCTAAAATTATTATTGATAGTGGAGGTTTCCAATCCAGGTGATTTCGATGGAAATATATAATTCCAAGGTAGGATGGGGTTATCATGGATATTTGAGCTTGATTAGTTGATAGAAATGAATATATATTGTTCTGATTGGCTCTCCATTGGTAATGTAGTTCCTTTTAATCAATATTTTTTGGTATGGGTCAGTTTAGAAATCAGATATCCCACATATTATTGATTTTAGTAAGGATATGTTAAGGTGAATATGTTGTTCAATAGAATCTCTTTGTTTTGGTGAATCTCATGGATGGAGATTTTTTAAAGTAGAGTGTGGATGCTGCATGACAGAGTTAAGGTAGATACTCAGAAGGTGATGGTTGTTTTGTGGGTCTATAGTCTTGACATTCTGGTCATGAAAGATAGGAAATTATTGCATGTATAGATCAATAAAAAGCTATTATAATGTGGGAAGGTTGTAAGATTCCGATATTTATTGAATGTACATCCTTGATAAAATTTTTGTTTATCCTCTATTTTATAGATAAATAAGTGTTTCTTGAGTACTTGAGGAGTTTTTGGAAGTGCTCTAGGGATGAGGGATATGAACAGAGGGGAGAAGTTTCCAATAATACATATCGTGTGATTGTTACACAGTTAGGTTAAACCATGCTCATGGCCTAGGAAACCATGTGGCTTTGTTGGTATTTAAAATAGTTAGCTAGTGCACGGTTATCACACAGTTTATTAAACCGTGTGGGTGCCCCTAGTAAACCATGCGACATGGATTCCCTTGGGCATAGTGAGATGCAAGGTTGGCGTAAATTTTTTAAACCTTGTTTCCAAACCAAGAATCAAAAAAAAATTATTTTTTATTTTTTCCTTTACGAACCTATTTTCTTTATCCCTATTTTTTTCTCTCATTCAACCCCTATACCCTAGGTGATGAACTAGCTGCCTCCTCCTTCCCCGTTAGTGATTCTACTTTGATTATTGGGTGTTTGGAGTGTGTGTGGGTGTGAGTAGAAGATAAAAGTGAATGTAATAGTCTTTAATGCACTAAATTAAGTATAATTTCTTTTAAAATCCCAACTATTCTTATGAAGTCCTAAAACCATCACTTTTATTGAATAATTTATTTTTCGGACAAGGAGGGAATTTGAGTTCGAATAAAAGGTGGATATTATGAATGCATTCAATAGTGAACATGATTCTGGTAGTCTATAAGATTTCACCCATAGTATTGATGTGTCATTTGTGTATGTAGATGTTCTTTCTCACTAATAAGTAGCAGTTTAATGTCTTGGGTTATGCGATTTTTTTGGACCTGATATTGTGTGATGATACCTTTCACGGATTTCATTGTATTCTTTGATGATGTGAAACTGAACATAAGTTACCCAATGGGTAAGCTGAACCCTTGTAATTAGTGAATAAAATTGAATAACATTGAGATAAGGGAATTATAGAAGAGAATGGGTTACAAAAGTGTAGTTGTAATGTGATTACGGTAAGAGAGTTAATACAAAGAAATTATTTGATGGCTTTTGTAAAGGCTTATGTGGTTTTGAAATGTTTTTGATGTTATGTTTTGGGGATTTGACCCGATAATAGATTTATTGATATGAAAATTATATTTTAAAACAATGTAGTGTTTTGAATAAATGGTTTGACCTCAAAAAGAGAATAAAAAGGGGGTATTTAATGATATTTCAAATTTTTTTTGAATTGATTGAAATGTAGCCTTTGGTAAAAAATATTTTAATATTTGTTTTGGATGGTAGAAATGGAAATGAAATCCTTTTGACATGTTTTAGTTTTTCAAAGGTGAATACCTAGGTTTCGAAGGGTTGTTTCAATATGATTTCAATGAGTATTCTGAATTGTGTTTATGGCCATGAAGTGTTTATAAATTTAAATTGGGACACAAATGGAATAGGGGGACATAGTAGATAGTGAGATAGATCCCATAAATATTACATTTTCATGTAGACATGATTATGAAATAAACCAAGTGATCAATGGGATTAGTTGATTACATATCATAATAGGGTGATTGAAATGATGTGAAATTGGATTGAATGGGACTCGTGTAATGATCCTAATGGAATGTTAAATGTACTTAAAATTCATAAATGAGTTAACATACTGAATGGCTGAATATGTTAAATGGGTTAATTTAAGGGAATTACTGAATATGCTTAGTGGGTGACAAATAAGAAAGGGATGGGCTATGATGTGTAAATGGTAATTGTGTTGATTGGTTATAGAATTATATAAATTCCCATGTTGATTATTTAGAATTGTATTTTATTATGAGTATTGGTTAAATATGGTTTTGGTATGTTTGTGTGTGATAAAGGATCAATTTTCCTCCCACAGGACGTGTTGTACGGATGCTCTTGCCTACCCCTAGATGGATAATCCTGTACACATGGCTTTATTGTGTGAGGTATTGACTGAGGTTATATTCCAACAGTTTGATCTACAATGAATCATTAAACTCCACCAATAATGAACAGGTCATGGAAGGGGACAATTTTTTATTCCCCTAACAGTTTCATTCAACCAATATTAAGGCTCTAAGGTAAAGATAATGTGTTTGTTGGGATGTGGGTATTTCTATTGAGATAGGTGCTTGGTTAATCATCTAATTTATGGTATTTTACTAGATTAGTCTGTAGTGTAAATGATATACATTCCTAACCCATGGAAAATGAGATGAAGATGAATTTATTAATGAAGATAGCATGAGTGATGAAAAGGTAATATTGATGAAATTGATTAAATGAAAACAATTGATAATGGTTATGTAATGGTCTATGATTAGTTAATAACACATTTTGATTAAATGTGTGTCTCATCCTTTGTGGCCTAGTTGAGGCTCCTAGTGTCACCTATGTTAGTTTCATTGTTTGGTCGATTTTATGGAATTTAATAGGTAAATGTATATTAGAAAATTGTTTAAATATTTTCCTTGTTACTTCTTTATTTATTGCGGTTTTTACCTATATACAGCATATATAGAATAGATTTTTATTTAGACACTATATTTGTTGTCCAGCTCAGTATTACTCACACCTTACACGGGCCACCATGGCACTTGGGTACCCCAGAAGATGCTACTTGTTTCATGTAATTGATTAGGATGGAAATATTGTTTTGGATGAGATTGGGTGGATGGGTTAGAACATGGAGGTCTGGACAAGGATGGATCTCTTATTTTGATTTAGAGTCCATTGTTAGTTTTGGAATTTGTTTACATTGAATGACTATTTGACATATAGGGTATTCATTTGATTTTTTATTACATATGTACATCATAAATTATTGGTTTTAGTTTCATTTTTTCCATTACTATTTTCTTTGTTATATTCTTTATTATTGTTACTTATGTAGTGGCTCACCCTGATATGTGGGTATAGCCTCCCCAAGGTTCCCGTTAGACCAGCACTGCCAGTCAGCAGCCTTCAGTGTATGGGGAGGCACTCTTGTGGTCATGTGATGACCCATCTAAGGGCACTGGTTATAGTGGATTCTGGGTTGGGGATGTCATAGTTGGGTGCTAAAAACACCATCTTATTTGTGAGTATTTAGACTAAGAACCCCAAGAGAAACCACCTATAGCTACCCCTATATGTCCTTTGGGTCTGGATCAACTCAAAAACTTAGTGTTATCGGTCTCTAAACCTCATGTTTCTCAAATTTCCAATGATTATCCTCATTCTTCCTAATTATAACAATCTCATACTCACCTAGTGGAGAATTTTCATCTGAAACTATTTTTGGATTTTTTTTTCCTCAATGCACAGTGAATAGAGTACTATCTCCAGGGTAACTCGATGGAGTTTTCTCACCATATTATCTATAGATAGAGACCTCTTTATTCAGATGATTAGTGATAAAAGTCTCTAGCACTATCATGGGAGTATAAAAAACTAGTATAAAGATACTATATAAATTGAAATGGTGTGAAATCTAAAATTAGATCATAAATACAATAAGTTATTATTGTAAATCTATGAAATATATGATAATAGACACATAATAATCAATAATTTTAAACACCATGATGTATTTTTTATCATGAATATACTTAAAAAATGATACATGAAAGCTCCATTTCAATTAATTGATTATTATAATAATATAGAAAAAATGGATTAGCCACCACATCAATCACTAGGTTACCTAGAAAAACAAATATAATCATGACTCATTCGGGAAAACCCCCTAAAATCTGGAACTAACAACAGAAGGGTACTCAATCAAATTGTGTCACTAAGACACAACACTCTTTGATTCAACTTGGACATGGATTGACACACCATGATTCCATCTAGACTATTAGTAAGATGAGTGTTCCACCCCAATATCACCTTCAGTAGGAAAAGTTAAAGTAAATAATACCAAAATGTAGATTATTACATATTTTATACCATTTAATAGAATACATAACATATCCATAAACACTAGAGAAAAATATGAAAATTAAAAAATATACATAATAAGATATAACATTAATTTTATTCAACACATGGTAAAAATTTATGTAGTATTACTAATAAAAATATAAGGAATATAGTAAAAAATGATTCTTGAATCTATAGACATGTAAAACCTGGTGTAAAAGTAATGGAGAAAAACTCTTTAACTCAATAACTCACACTATGAACACTATCTGAAACCATCGCATCGATGAAAATCAAATCTCTTATTTCAGCAGAATATTTTCCACCATGATCATTGGTAATGGTTTATTCATTTATATAGGACACATAAAATGTGGTTATATAATCCATAGAGGGGTTTTTATAAACATTCATATTTGGGAACCATGATAAAATAGAGGGGAAATTAAATTATATTATAACCTATTATGAAAGATAATAAATAGATAAAAACAACTAAAATTCATAAACGATAGAGAATCAAGGGAATATAAGGTTCCTAGATTCCGTAACCCAATTATTGAAGGATAATTTAACAAAGGTAACCTGAGGAATTCATACAACATACTTCTATGAACCCTAATGTAGCACTGTGAATGTATAATGGTTTAACCCCACTTTTCAAAGGTATACATGTTAGTTAAGGGATTATAGACCCTAATGTAGTATTTTTTATTTTTTTAATAGTATATTCACCAAGATGGCCTACAAATTATATAGATAGATAAAACATTCCCTATTTTGGGAGAGTTACAAACTCCATCTATCATATAGAGAACAAGCTTATTATCAAGTTCAATAGTGTATCAAAACCATGATCAAATTAGAGGAACCAAACCCAATGATTGTTGGTGGTAAAAAAATAATGACTACTAGTACCGACTCCCTATCATCTTCATGCCATCAATGGTTAACTTAAATTTATTTATATTCTAATTTTCTCCTCCAAACACTATTCTAAATTCTATAGAGATAAAAAATATAATATAACAAAATATTCTTGAAAAATATAATATATATCAAAATGATTTTTTAAATAATGTTCTATAGTAGTAAATTATTACTGTAGACAATTCACTTTTCCAAAATAGACTCGTCGTCAAAATATTCCAAAAAAAGGCCCAACCTGAGGGCGGCCCGGTCGGGCCGCCCCCTTGTGTTGGGACGCTTCCTCGGACAAGGTCGGGCTATGTTGCTTCCACTGGGTCGGACCGGACCCGGACCCGCTATGGCCAATTTTCACCATTCCACCCATATTTTGGGATATGGGTGTCCGAACGATGAACCATCTACAGAAATGGAAGGCTTATAGTAGGAAGGTTCTTTTTAAATACTCCACTTGAGGTTTGTATGCAGTTGGGGTATGTTCGGGTTGTTTTTAACCTAAAAACTAATCGGGCCCCTGGAACGGAAATGTCAATAACTCAAAGACTGGGCATCTGATTGACGTTATGTAGGTTTATTTGGGTTCCTTATGATGAGATGAAACTACTGGATACATCAAATCATGATTACATGGTAGTTGATGTATCAACAGCTAGCTCGAGGACCAGACCCTCCCGGAATCAAGCATGTTGTGTACAAAATTGATACTGGACCTGGATCCTCCGTGGGTTCGACAATGACGACCCTGGACCAGGATCCTCCATGGGTTTGATAGGGATGAGACTAGACCTAGATCCTCTGTGGGTTCGAAAGCAACAATACTAGAAGGTGGATCCTCCGTTGGTTCGACTGTGATTAGATTTGATATGAATCCTCAGTGGGTTCGACAGTGACTAGACTGGACCTAGATCCTCCATGGGTTTGACAACGATGAGACTGGACCTGGATCCTCCGTGGTTTTGACAGTGATGGGACTGGACCTGGATCCTCGGTCGGTTCAAAAATGACATCTTTTGTAGCGAGATCCCACATAGGATCGACATCTTTGACAGAATTTTGTTCTAGGTTTCTATGGATATTTATCGTTCGTCAGTGAAAGATGATTCATTGGATACAACTAATCATCTCTCACAATCTTTTAAGTTTTGTATACCTGATTTTAGATGAGCCATTACCTTTGTGTTTAGCTCATGTATGAGATGTGTATTCTTGAAGACTTAGGTTTATGTATGTGAATATACCTAAGTAAGAGTGTATGTTTCTTCATGGATGTTTCTTCATGGATGTGTTGTGGTGAAGCCTGCATGGCTTTCATATGTGAGTTGTACCTATTAGATACACCTTGTGTTGAACTTTAATTGTGGAGTGTTTCTACACTTGTGGAATGGAATGTTGTTGGGCTCAAGATTTGGAGTCGGATTGTGATTGGTAAATTAGGTATATGTATGGTAATATACCTAAGTAAGGTTGGTTCATACATTGTGATTGTATCTTACTATTGTGGTTTTTTCTTAGTGGATTCTGGGAGACCATCAGGGGGTCTCGGGGTCCCCTGCTGAGTATTGTTGTACTCAACCCTGCACGGGCTTCACCCGCACCTTGTTGTGTTATGTGAAGATGACGATCAGCAGTGATCGAGGCTGAGGGTTACAGACAGGAGGCTGCTCAGAGTAGGAGTAGACGAGACGTACCTCAGGGAAGAGTTGTTCGAGTTCTGTATCTACCCTTCAGGTATGATTCCACACTGGATGAACCAGGAGCTGTTTTCTGTTTTTTACTTGTACTATTACATGTTGTTCAGTTGTGTTTATATACTAGCCCACTTACATTCACCACACCATTCTTTTCTTTATTAGTACTTGTTGCTTCTATAGCGTGTGTTCAGAGTGTGTGTGTTACAGGTTTAATGGAAATGCCTTCGCTTTTTATCAGGGTTTTTCCATTAGTGCTAGTCGCCACCCCCTGGCCTATGGAAGGTGGGTTTTGTTATTCATGGCAATGGCCTCAAGGATGGGTCGTGATAAATTGTAAAAAAAGTGAAAATATGGCCATATTATATCCCCTAGGGTGTGACACATAGAATCATAGAAATGGGACATAAAAAAATTTGTTAGTGGAACCCCCACATGAGGGGTTATATGTAATAAATTATTTCAAATAATCCATTTCATGTTCTTTGGGTTTTTTGTACCAAACTAAAATCCCTCTCCTGACCCGACTATAAGGTCGGGCCAGTCCTTCAAGGGAGACCCCCCACAAGGATATCTCATATACCTTCCATGACATGTTTTCCCTAAATAAACTAACCATTAACACAAATGAGACATCATTAAGGGGGGATTATATGTTGGTCGACCCAGGTATCTATTCCATGTCTCTTATCTCTAGTGGGGTCGGGCCTAGTTTCCCCAAAGTCCATTTAGTCTAGTTTTTGTGTTTCACAGTACCTACCACTTTTAAATAGATCCTCTATCCAATTCTAGATCATTAATTAGCTAAAAATGAAACCCTATACATCACTACATTATCAATATTTTTTTAACAATATCTTTAACAATGCATCCACCTCTATCTGTACATTCAACCTCCAATCTAACTAACATACTTCCTCAAATATATCCCAATGCCACACCTCCTATCTAGAAACCAATATCAAACCGTCAGTTCTCTACCCAGTTTATTCTCCCTAGGCTCAAACATAGTCATATGACCATTCCAAAAACATTAACCATGACTTGCTACTCTATCCACATTAACACCATTCACATTCTACATCAATCATGTCATTCTACCATTTTTGTAATCAATCACCGTAGGGGTTAATATCCATCACTTGATAGAGAGAGGGAGATATATAGGGTGTGAATTCTAGAAGGGTTTAGTGAATTGATGTATTAACACCCATTAAACAGGTAAAGGCCAATGGAATAATTCTATACTATTCGTAATGTTTCATGATATAGAGGAAAATGTGGTTCTTGATTCAGGTTCAACTAGCCCCCTTATAAATAATATACCACAACATTTCTATCATTCGTCACATGAATGAAAAAATAAGTAATAATATTTTTCTTGTTAATTTTGTTTTATATGACCTAAAAAACCATTATTTATTAATTATATTTGTCTTAATAAGGGCTGGATAAGAAATTAAATGGAAATCCCTACTTCAGGATTAGATAGTTCATAAAACATTTAATGTGTTCTCAACATTTTGTTGAAGATATCTCAAAGAACGTATAAATGATACTCATATATTACCAAAGAATTTGTTATATTTAATCATAGTATAGGGAAATTTATAACCCTAATAGGTTCATACACATGAATAATTATATATTTTTAGGGTTTTTTGTATTTTAACTTAAAATGAAGAGATCTTCCACGTATGGGGCCTAAACCCCATAATATTTTTACACCATACATAAGGGTAAAACCATATTCTAATTCAATATTTACTGATATATTTCCTATTAAACTCTATATTTATATTATATTAAACATTTATGTTGTTTACACAATGAGGGTATAAAAAATCATATATTTTATGAATTATAATATATTTGTTTTCTTGTATCATAATTTGAATTAAAATGACTTGATGAAAATTCTAAAAAATACTATTTAATATATTCCATAGGTCTAATAAAAAATTATAAGTAACAAACTTCTTATTCAAATATTGATCTTTTTCCCTTATATACAAACCATTGTACCTTTTCTAATTCACATGTTTTACTACTCATGATTCTTCTTTAAACATTGTTGGTGTGATTGAAATTGTATCTAATATTTACCTTTACACATAACATTTGACTATATTAAAAAAAAAATTATATAAAATTTTATATCTACCTGTAATAATGACCATTAATGTTATCCAATCACAATTTCCTCTTCGAGGGAATAAAAAAAAATCTTTCTTTATAGAAGTCGATGTCCGTGTTTTATATATATTTTTAAAACGTGGATTTAAAATACAAAATGAAAAAACTATTTTTTAGAAATGTTCAATGTTAAATCCAAAGTAATAACATGAATTATTAGTATGATTTAATTGATAGTACATAATAGATCTATAATTATTTTAATTTCATATATGAATAATCTATATATTCAATGAAAAAGAATAAATAAAATATTTATTCCTATAAAATAAATTTCATACATTGGTTTTATGTTCTTGAAAAGTATCTTCTAGTGATTAAATTACTACTTTATAAGACATATGTCCAATTTAACCGTTTTAATGAAAAACCATTATAATACAGAAAATATATTCTTATAGAAATATATTTATTATTATAATATTAATGAATTTAATGATATATTAATTTGTAATGGTCAACACTTAATGATGTATACAACGATACATTTATTCATCTACATAATAGTTGTTAAACTTTTACGATTTATATTATCATTCATAACTTGAGTGGGTTCAATTACCAAAACTATTACTTTTTTGTCACATCACGTTAAATCTTATTAGGGTAATAATTTCATTTAATATAACATTAATTTTCCACAAGTTCCCTTCTATTTTTAAACACTTACAGAAACATGAAAATTTAAATATAATAATTAATTTCTTTTACAATAATAGAATTAGTAAAACATATAAATAATCAATAATATATACTTTATTAAAACAAATTATAATTATCCTATGTGATGTAATCTTATTTTTACTTATAAAATCGTTTATGATCCTAAAATATTTCTTTTACATTATATAGACCCTGAATCTAGTAACAAAGATCCATTGTATACGTTATTACATTAGTACTGGATAAAATCAATCGCATCCCAAAGGAATAAATAGTTTAGTAGTCCTTGTAAAATAAGTAAATTCATGAAATTATCATTATAATTTAAATCATATAATATATAATGTGATTTCATTTAGAATTATATTTTTTTCCCTTAGAATATCCATTTATATCAGTTATAAAACACATCCTAGTATCCTATATAAAATAATAATAAGGAGTGACTGTAGTTTATCAATACTGGTATCTATACATCAAATTATATCATGAATAAATAATTAATATTCTATATAAAAAGATAAATAACCTAACAAATTCTATTTAATAAATAACATAAATATAAATAATAATCATGAACTTACAAATAAAGATCAAATAATTCCATATAAATAATCACATGAGCTTTAAACCTAGCCATGGATATTCTATCTAATCATAAGATCACATGGAACATCAATAAATAATATCATCATAAGTGAATTCATAAAACCAAAAAATATAACCATAAAATCAAGACCTCGTGCCACCAAATATTATATAAATGGGTAATGCCTCTACCAGAAAACCAATCTTGATTGTCTCATGAGAACTACCGATTCATCAAGTTACAATAGGGGGCCCCGCCAGTTACTTATTAATTCAAATTCATTCCTCTTATAAAATGTATTAAACAATATCAATGTAAACACAGGTATAGAAAACTATAAAATGAAATGGTTATACTTTATCCAATCAATAATTATAACCATAAACCATACAGAGTAAAAGGAATTGTATTAATATAGTACAAATCTAGTAAAAATGATCATAAAACATCCAAATAAATAATAAATATGGTTTTATTACCAAAAATATTTAATATGATAATATTTAGAATATAGTATTATTACATTGGTGAATATAAATTCTATAATACGATTGTTAAAAAATTCATGAGAATAATAAATTTTCCACTTTGAAAATCACATTTTAAAAAATATATGTCCGGAAAGTATTTTGATAGTAATTTTATTTGAAAATAATCTTAATAACATGTAAAAAAAGCTTCATAATATTAAGTGTCCATGACAATGGTAACATTCATTCAATTTTTATATGTTAAAAAATCATAAATTTCACACTGTTTTCAAAAGGGTAAAAAATGCATCGTTTGTAAAATGTCAATAAGATTCATTTCAAAAAAAATTAAAAAATTCAGTTATTGGAAAAAATTTATTTTATTATTAATTTTAATAATAATTTAAACATTTCTAAAATAATTATAACACATTTATTTGATTAAAAAATGATATTTGAATAAAAATGAAAAATAAAGTTGGATTTTTCTTAAAACCATTTTCCCAATAATATTTTTTAAAAATATAAAAAATATATATTAATAGTTGGAAATTTTCATGAATAAATAAGGGATAATAAAATTAGTGATTTTTTTAAGTGATATATCTTAACATTTCATCATCGGAAATTTTATCATAAACAGTCCTGATAAATAAAGTTATGTTAAAATATACCCTTACAACTTTGGTAACATTTGAATTGTGTGAACCATTAAATAAATAAAAAACAATGAGTCGTTAAAAATAATTAATATTATTATATTCATAATATAACTTATATAATGGGTATCATATACACCACAAAATTATCAAAAGGCTGAATATGTCATACGTCTCATGGAAGTAAATGTGAGGCAATAAAATATTACATTATGTATGATTTCAATTGAATGCATTCAGACCTCCTTTATATTACATATATGTTTATTATAAAATAATTAATAAGCCATAATTATATATATCAGTCCATATATGATTTATTTATTAACTTTTATTAACTATTTCTTTATATTTCCTTGTTAAAATCATATTTTGGTTAATAATTACATTGTTTTTAATGTAAATTGTGATTTCCTATTTTAAATTTCATTATATTGATCATGGTTACATCATATCCAAATTTTTTACAATGATATATATATATATATATATAATATTAATTATATATATAGTAATAAAAAAATCTAAATATTGAAAATGCATTACACTATTCATATGGATAGTAGGACATACGTATGCTTGAACTTTGTTTCTCCTTTTTCTAAAACATTGATTGAATGAAAGGTACCTAATATATCACCTTTTATAGATTCATTATTTTGTATTATATATCAAATATATTTATTAAATTTATCAATATTACAAAAAATGTAAAAATTAAATAATAAAATATTTACATTTTTATGTTGTAAAAGTAGTCCATTGAAACACATGAGGGACACTATTGTATTATAAAGGATGGGAAGGTAATAAGTTTGATGTGATATTATTAGTCAATAATTATGAAATGGTCAAAAGTATATCATATTATTCATTAAAATTATTCTAACTACCTTCTTTATAATGTATACAGGGAAAATGAATCACATTTCTTAGTGAGGTGGTAGTTAGCCATACACACGAGCGATGTTATCCTATTGACCCAAGGATTTGAAATTAATAATGAATACCAAAAATAAAAAAATCATAATAATAATTCATTAAAAAATATCATATACATATGTTAAATATTTCATTATATCTATCCATTAATGGTTGGTATAGAAAATAAATTTCAACGGTCAGTGAGGCGGCAGTCCGTCATACAAACGATTAATGGTTTTGCTTCCATTTTGATGGATTTGTGGAAGGATATAAATCAATACATCAGAAAAATAACATTTTTGAATATATTATATACTATTTTTTTATATTATTATATTTAATACATATTTTGAAAAGGTGGAAGAGGAAAAAAATTACTCATGTTAATAAATTTACCTCTTTTTTGGAGAACCACTTTCTGTTTAAACCAAATCTTTCATTAAGAGGTATTCCTAAGAAAAATAAGGACTATAAGGTGTGGGTAGTAAAAAACTAATATATTTTTCAAAGTATTATCTGATCTAAATGGATAAGGAAGTGTGAATAGGGGATGAGAGTGGTTGGCAATTAATAAATGGGGAAATGGACACACATTGAATTTTTTAAGAGAAAATGTGACACCGTGTTTTTTTTCATTCCAAAATCCCAAAAAAAGTATAATAATAAAATCTAGAAAGTTTCAATGTCAAAATATGTTTATATAATAGGAATTATACATTTTTTGGTTCATTTTTAAAACTTAATATTTTAGTTCCACCCCATGGATAACCCATTTTTTACATAACCATAGTAATTAATTTATTACATTTTTCACTATTAATTTTCGTAAAAATTTTATTTGACATTGTTAGATAATATTAATTAATCTGACTAAAAAAATTCATCCATTTTTTCCAAATTAAATTTAAATATGTTGATAAATAGAATTTATTATTAAAATTATGACCACCCTGAAAATGGTTTTCAAAGGAAAAAATGTTTTTAAAAGGTATTTTATCATAATTAAATATCAAATAGATTCCAATGAACTAAATTAGTTATATTTAAATATAATTTAACTTTATAAACGTTTATATGAAAATGTAGTTTTCAATAATAATTAGTATGTTTCACAATACATCAAAAAATTAATTCTTTTCAATAAACAACCAATATTTCTACCAAAGATAATTAAGGCATGTACATTTCATAAAATTAATTATGTTTTCTCAATTAAATTTTACAATCATGTTACAAATTAATTTAAAATTATTTTCACAAATCATGACAAAACATCCATTTATAAAAAACAATTTTTCAAAAAAAACATTCTTTTTCTTTCTAATGGCTCCTATTTAATTTATAATAAATAGAAAAAAAGTAAATTTATAATATACATGTAAAAACAATAAATTTTGAATAATTTAGTTAGTCTTATTCGAACCCACAAACTTATCAACTTTTTTATAGTGTTCACTTTTATATAAAATAATTAAATAGATTATTATGTTTCATTTAAACTCTAAATTGCATGCATTACATGTAATTTAAGAGATTAATTTTATTTAAATATATCATAAATTATATTGAGTTACATTATCTTATATAATTGGTGATGTGTGTCATATAATTTATTGAATATGATCTTCCACATTTAAAATCTAATGGTTATAAATTCATCCCCTTAAATGAATTGCATCCTTACAGTTTTATCTTAAACTCTGTAATCAAGGGGTAAAAATTTAAAAATACAGTTTTAGAAAAAAAACTTTATAAAAAGTGTTAATGAAATATCCTCTTTATAATAGGTAAATGTAAGTATAACAATCATCCATAATAATTACATTATCGGGTTTCAAAAAGATGGAAAATTGGTTGGATGAAATGATATGAAAATTGAAGAAAAGAATAAATAATTACATATATTTATATACATCATTAATCCGAATGTGAATTTACAAAAAAAATCTTCGATGAGTTAAGTGACCATTTTATTATTCAGTTATAAAGGAAACAAGATAAAAAAATTCATGATTATTTTCAAAGTATTGTGGGATCCTTTCACCATTTGGACGATTAATATAAGGAAATAAACTTATTTCATTGGAATAATATTAACCATAAATAATTTCCATCATAATATCATATTTTGTCAAAAATGATGATTATTGAATTTGAATTTTTTCTACCTGATGCGCTAAAATAAAATTCAATCGTATGAAATCATTTCACAACATTATATCAATATATTCCTATTTTAATTATATATTAACTCAAAAAGTATTAACACAATTAATCAAATATCACAAAATGTTAAGCATAATTCATTCTATAAATATTTAACCTTAAAACTATTAAAAAATATGTATTAACAATTTTAGTTTCTAAAAATTTGAAAAGAAGATCAATAAATTGTAAAAATCATCATAACATTTGATTCCATATACAATATAATTAATCTATTAATTTCACATACCAAATATGTGAATAAATTCATATCTATAAATCCTTAATGAAAAAATTCACAATTCTAATTTAAAACCTCGAAAAATTAATTCTAGTTAAGATAATATACACCATTAAAACAGTAACCAAATTCACTTTTGGTAATAATTTCTCATAAAAACGCTTTCAACACTGTATTTCAAATATTAGAATGTTTTAATTGTTATCTCCCCCAATAATGTGTTTTATAAAAAATTCAACATTCCACTAAATCACTTTTCCTACTAAAATTCAACATATTCTTCCAAATGATTAAAAAAAATATTACTACATTACAATACATATAAATATGATGATTCTTATAAAGAAAATATCATTGATAAAATACTTCTACAATTTAGTCCTCGAATCCAAAAAAAATATCATTCCACCTCATTTGTATTAATAGCATACGTTTAACCATGATATCATAGCTTCCTCGAATGCATGTTCCCATATTTTTTATGTAATTAATTTGTGTAGGTATCCATTTCCATATAGATAAAGCATTGAACAATTGAAACTAAATTCATTACCTTTCAATCATGATTATGGTGTCCTTTATATCTGTAGTTTTAGAAACTCCCATTCCCTTCAAGATAGTTACCTTGGATTTCATTCCAAAATTATCATGTTTCAAAATCATTATTTCCCATATTATCATTATCTATTTTTATGGGATCTTATTTTATTTCATCATTTAAAATAAAAAAATACATGGATTATAATTTTCCTATCTTGATAGAACATTTTATTAGGTCTTTGTATGATGCGATGGTTTTTGGATAATTTTTTTCCTCAATGAATTGTTTTAATGCATCAATGATGCAATCAATATTTCACTTTTGATTACATATGTTGTATGTATCATACCTTTACATCCTTGTATTTTTTTATGAGAAAAACAAACATTTTCATATTCCTTTTATATTATACTTGGAACTTCTCTCTCTATATCATCTCATGTATCATTAGGAAAATACATTTAAAAAAATCATAACATAAAATCCTTCAATTACATTTTTTATATTTCTTTCCCTTCATTAGTTTTTTGGATCAATGTCCACCATCGATCCAAATCACTTACAATTTATAAAATAATTTGAAAATCATGTACCGTTCATTACTACCCCGACCAAAAAACATATTCTCAATGAAGGATATCCATTTTTCAACAACAAAAATATTTTTAGACCCATTAAATGATTAATATTATTTATGTGTAATTTAGTTTAACATTGTTACACATCGTGGTGGATCGGTAGGATAATATATATGTGAAAGATTATTTATTATAACTCGATCCAGATAACCCAATATGGCTATAATTTGGTCAGTTCAATATGTGTCTATACCTCTATATTCATTATCTTCTCCAAAAGTTAAACTCATAAATCGGTAATAAAAATTGATATTACTTCCAATTCTTCCACTATACGTCATTTTTTTAAAATCATACACTATATTAGACTGTATATTTATTAAAAAGTATATATATTCCAAATAGTAGTGAAATAATTAACTAAATTTGAAAAACAAATATGCATGTATAATATAATCAATCATATCACTGGGAGATTAAAACCATGTTTGTAGTCTGGCATGTTGTCATGTAATAGGTTGTAATGTGCCTATTTTGGGTGTCACCCAGAGGTGCCCCATAACTGGTTGGACACATAGTCTCAAGAACATTTCCCTGAATGCCAGATGCTGATGAATATCAGCAAGGTCCTTGGGTGTGATAGAGTGGAAAAAATTCCCTCAATGGCACAGTGACAATTGGGAATAGACAGATAATAATTGTGGAAGTAGTAATAATACCATACAATAGTAAACTGTTAAAGACACTGAGTAAATAAACAACTAGAGCAATATATAAATGATGTATGAAACATAAAATCTTGGAAAACAGTAAAAACAAGTCACAATGTTGGAATGAAATACAAAATCCAAGTACAAAATAAAAGTAAACAAATCCAACATCATCACAATCCTCAATTTGGTCCCATGCTCTACAGTTCCAAAAAAATCAAGTACCTGAAGTTGAAGGTCGCTTGCCTATATCTATACATGAAGTAATATAATCTATTTAGGATAAAAATCATGACCCAAGCAGGGTGTGAGATGGTTCTCAGTGGGCAACCACCCAATGATCTGTGCCTAACAGTCAGGGAATATATATGGAAGGCAACAAGAAAAATGAATCAATAAAAAAGTACTCAAAAGAAAATACTCTTACAGTTTCAATTACATTCATTTAAATTTATCAACATAATCAAAGAAAAAATTACAAGAAACCCTATGGGAAATACTCACAGTCTACCCCCTCTGGTTCAGCTTAAACAAAGTCACTCTGAGGAATCACTCACTGTCAATTCCCCGTAGGGTCTCTCAAAGGTACCTATAGACACTCTAAGGAACACTCAACGTACAAGTCCACATGTGGTCACACAATGTGGAACTAAAGAAACTCTGATGGAGAACACACTTCCATCCCCCATATGGTAACACATGTAAATAGTATAACAGACACTCTATGAAATCCCTCATCATCCATTTCTCCTAGGGTCTAACTACACCATGTTTCCACATCACTGTGTATGTCCATCGTGCACAAATGATATTCCACAACCAAATTAAATCACAATATACTACATGGGTAAATAGCTACAAGGAACGCCACATGTAATTCAGATAATATCACTCCATCCTAAAGCACTAGGACGAGAATGAAAGCATCATAACAGGAAAAACTAGACCAAATGGTCAACAACAAAATGAAAATGGGACACACCTACAATAATGGAAAAATAATCCTATTTACAAACAACAAACCTAACTCAAGAAAAAAAATCATAACATGCATCAATATGGTTAATATACCTAAACACACAATACTACAATCTAGGGTTTTGGGCACTTTTGCCCATAAAATTCATAGACTAATTACAAAAAGTCACAATTTACCTACTACAACATTGTATAATCGATATACTCTGGCATTGACACTTGAATTAGACTAGAATGATATATATCTAAAAAAACATAAAAACATTCAACCATGTATATCTCACAAAAGTGGATAAATCAAGGGATGAGGCTCTATAAGATGGAAGAACATACCATAGTGATTCTAGCACAATCGACAGCAGTTGATTCGGGGCACAGATGATGGGACAGGGGCTCGGAGAAGAATTGTTGGCTTCGGTCACTCCTAGATGAGATAAGCCGAGAAGAATGGTGTTCATACAAATATATTCAACCCCAGTCTATTTAATCTAATAAAATGAAAAGTACACAACGTGATCATTTAATTTACATGTCATGTACTGGCCTTAACCGAGATTGGTTTTAGGAGGTCACCAGGTCACCCCACATGACCATGTACTCGTCTGTTACACGGCCAGTACATAGTCACATGTGGAAACTAGGTACACATCATGTACATTATAGTACATGGTTTGTACTCCATAAATTTACATATTCTCCTCTTTTCCTCAAAACACTAGAAAAATAGGATCCATACATTGTAAGAATAACTGGGTTCTTACAAACATACCCCTGTAAAAAAATTCATCTCCAAATTTCCGTAACAAGGTGAGAAATAAGAAGAATCCTCTAACAGCTCTGGCCACTAAAATGGTACATTGGTCTCCCTCTCCCAAGTCTCGTCATGTACTCTCATGTGCTGCCATAGCACCCGTACCAGAGGAACTAACCAACCATGGAAAACTTTGATGCTTTGATCAACAATTTGGATTGGATGTTCCTCGAACATGGCATCTACATCCAAATCAACCTCCTTGGGTTGAAAAACCTGAGACGGGTCTCCTAAGTAACTTTGTAGCTGAGAAATGTGGAAGACACCGTGCAAAGCCCAGTTCCTCAGAGGTAACTAAAACCGATAAGAAACAAGACCAAAAATATTCAAAACCTCAAACGGTCCAACATATCTTGGTGAAATCATTCCCTATATCATAACCCTCTGATGTCCCAACATGTGTGCGACATGCAGGAAAACATGGTCTCTGACCACAAACTCTAGAGGACGTCTTCGTCTATCAGTATAAGACGTCTAGCATGACTATGCAGTATCCATCCTCTTCCTAATCAACTCTATATGTTCTATGGTCTCCTATATAAGATGAGATCCCATCATACATGCCTCTCCTACATCCAGCCAACATAAGGTTGATCAGCATAGCCAACCATAAAAATCCTCAAAATGTGTAATATAAATAGTTTCTTGAAATCTATTATTCTAGGAAAACTCCACAAAAGGTATGCAATTCTCCCAAGAACTATCATCATCAAAAATGTAAGCTCAAAGCCTGTCCTCTAGCACTTGATTCATGCGCTTGGATTGGACATCTGTCTGGGGATGGTAAACCATATTCCAAAGTACTTGTGTACCCAACATTCATGACTCATACCATGAGGCCCGAGTAGGACTACCCCAAGACCACCCTCTATAGGCCAGGGGTTGGTGACACATACCTATAGACTTTTTCTGAAAAGGGAAAGTATTTACATAGAGATCTGTACACACTCATGACGGGAAACTGATGTAAGCAACCAACAAAAGTAATGTATAACCATGAGAGTAAAGTAAAACCACTAGTAAAACTGAAAAATGAAAATAGTGGGCTAGAATACAAGCCCTAGAAAATGAAAATAATTTAAATAGATGTTTCATCAACCCTAGAGATCTACAAAAAGGGTAGTAGTGATGTGTATAAATTCAAAAAAGAGGATATCAACTTCTCATGTCGCACCAAGTTGCACCAAGTCACAAACCTCCAAATTCATCCCAAGAGCATCAATATTCTGCACCAGACACACACATGTGGATAGATCCCATGCCACAGTTAGTATAAAAACTCATTGGGGGACCCCAATACCCCCAATGGTCTATCCTTAATCCACAATGGAATACATACCAAGAAATACCACAAAGTAGATATCATAAGAATGATCTAAATCATGAAGTACAAAGAAAAAAGATACGTCTCACTCTAATGGTATAACATCAAGGTTACTGGGATATGGATGACTAGTCATAAATCCATATCATCTTATCCGTAGTAACTTTACTACTGACATGTATTGGTCTCTAGATGTTGACATGTATTGGTCGCTAGATGTTTACCCGTATTGGTCGTTGGTGATGACCTATATTGGTTATCGGTGTTGACCCTTATTGGTCGCTGGGGCCGAACCATATTAATCACTTATTCTAAACTCTATTGGTCACTGGTACAGAGGTAGGGATGTTGATACGTATTGCTAGACCATCCCACTCAAGAGTTTTGGATGATGATGTGTATTGGTCACTCTTCTTCTTCATGTCACAACCAGTAACTGGATTCCCACATGAATCTCTCTTGATCACTGGAATACTCTTCAACTCAAGACGTCGGTCATATATCAACTTGTACAAAGTCTCTCAAAAATCACACCCAAGTGTTTTCCCTGTTATAGGGTTCCGAACGTGAGAGACAGAGCGTCGATCTGACACTCGGTCTGTGAGATATGGGCACTTTTGTAAAAAGGGACCAGTTGGATTCATGACTGATCAAACCCAGGTCACACATCAAACTTCATCAAACCTCACATAGAGTATCTCCAAAGAACCATCTTGTCACAAGGGTCCTTATTCCCTAGACAACACATCGATCAGACGCCTGATCTGTTAGTTATTTGCATTTTAGTGTTGAGGGCCCGGTTGGATTCAGAGTCGATCCCACCCGACCATAATCCAACATTCTCGAAAACACTCGTGGGGTTTTTCAAAAGGACTATCTCGGTCCTCATATCCTAGCGCCGCATAAGGTTCATCAAATGAACTTTTGGTTTTCCAGTTATGACCCTTCAAACATTTCTGGGCCCGAGAGGGGTCCAGGTCCGGTCTGACCCGATCGATCCGACCTAGTCGGGGTCTGGCCTGACCTGACCCAAATCGGCCTAGACAAGCCGGGTTGGGCTGGGTCATGGTATGATTGGCCCTCTAGGGTGCGGACTGGCCTAGATCGTCGGCTGGGAACGGCCCCCCAGGCGGTCCGGCCCCCTAGATCGTGCCACCCGCGCGGGTTGCATGGTCTACTGCACCTAAATGGGTCAAAGGAGTCATTCAGGTCCTTTAATTGGCAGTGCCACATGGATCCACCTCTTCACACATAGGACTCAAAGGAAGTAGGTCCAGACCTTCACGACCACCGTAGCATCAAAGTTGTGGCCCTTCAATGTGGTGTGCGTCGGGGTGCCCCATTTGCCTCCGTCTGTGCTGACAGCCGCTACCAGTCGCCCGTCTTACCCCCGCGGTGATGAGTAGTAGTGATATTCCACCATGGAAGGTGGTTTCTATCCACCTCCCTCATCATTCAACACCGTCACACTGGTTCCACGCTAGCGTTCCTTTCACGGGCCACCGGGTGATCCCTGATGGTCCATTCCTCCTTCTGGAATCACCTATGGTCGTCTCGGAATGTCGCACTCAATTAACGGCCCTCAAATATACCTTTTATCCACATTAATTATTCATCCATGAATAATGCACCATGTATTTTTTTTCAGAGAATCCAATCCTAGTTTGTTTCGGCACGTGCACTCCTCGTTAGCACTTTCAACCTGAGGAAAATTAATAATAATCAATTGAAGAATAATAATTAAATTTATGACCCTGTAATAGACGCCCACATGATTTGATGAGATTCTAATCAACTCGTTTGTCGGTTGTTCTACGTTTGTTATAGTTTTCATGATTGGGAAGATAGGTAACTTTAAATAATGTAAACCCCCTACCTCAAGATCCATTGGTGGTGTCTCGGTTATGGTGGTAGGAGGGTCCACGTTTGATGGGTTCGTCAGCGTTTGTCAATCATGGATCAATGCCACCTGAGCTTCCATCCTCCTTCAGTGGGTTTGGTCGTAGAAATCTGCCAAATTTTCCTCACTTGAAGAAGTTGGGCCAATACCCCACCCCGATCTCAATTTAAATAAATCGGGGAAATGTGAGTAACACATTGAAAAATTAATGTGGTTCATTAATTGAATAAAGTAACCTATATTAATTCACAAAGATGGAGTTGGGTAGTTAGTGACTCGAGCCATTAAATGGCATGAATAAGTCACTGGTCCCTCCATCTATGCTCATCTGTTGGAGAAAAGGAAAATAAAATAACAATTTCATGTTATTTTATTATTCTTTTAAAATTATGAAAACTGTCATTTTCTCCTAAACAACTGCAATCTAAGTGATTATTCTCTCAAGAAAATCCTAGCTCTGTGGATTCAATATAGATCCCAAATTTCAATTATGAGAATCTATTCAAAAGATAGAAAATGTCACCCACACATCTACACAACATACGTTAAAAAAAAGTTCAAAAATTCTTCCCGGCCACACCAGTCCTCTGAATCTCGCACATTAAATTTTCGCAAACTAGTAATAATACCAAATAATAATAAAAATTACATGGAATTTTCCAGGTCGTTACATTCTCCCAACCTTGGGGATTTACGTCCCCAAATGAAAACCAAGGCTACACAAACAAAGATGGGTACTGGGAAAGCATATTAGCCGCTCGCTCCCATGTGCTCTCCGGGAGATTCCCATGCTGCCACAGAATGCACACCGAAGGTGTCAATCAACCATGAAGAATTCGCTCATATCGATTCTCTAACTCAACTGGCCACTCTGCTGAAGTCTCCCATTCATTAATCTCTAGCACGCCATGGTCGATGGTGTGAGATCGGTACTGCACGTATCTCCTCAGTTGAGATATGCGGAAGATGTCGTGCGCCCTCTCAATCTATGGTGGAAATTCAAAGAGGTACTCAACATCACCAGTACTCCAAAGTATCAGGAATGGTCTGATATAACTCACTAAGACTTTACATCCACAGATAAATCTTTGTAGTCCCCGTCGAGGGGAAACATGCAAGAATACTGGGTCCCCCTCCAGGAACACCAATGGTCTGCATCACCTATCAATATCAGAGGTCAATCAGATCTTTGTAGTTTTCATCTGCTCTTCAATGAATTGCACATTCTCAGTGGTAGCATGTACCATTTCTGGGCCCATGAGTGCTAGCTCTACTTATTCCATCCCGCACAAGGGCGATCCACATGTTTGTCCATACAACACCTCAAAAGGGACCATAACAATGGTGTATTGAAAGTTGTTTTTGTACGCGGACTCCACAAAGGGTATGTGGTCCTTCCAACTGCAAAAAATATCTTGGACACATGCATAAAGAATGTCCCCCATGGTTTAGATGGTCCTCTCAGTCTGACCATTTGTCTATAGGTGAAAAGCTATGCTCAAGTGAAGCTGATTCCCAAAAGCATCCAGCAATCCATTCCACAAATGGTATGTGAATCATATTTCATAGTCTAATACTATCATTTAAGGCACCTCGTGAAGTATCCTGATCTCATGAACACAGAGATGTCCCAATTTCTCACTCGAACCCTTCTATCGAACAATAAGAAAGTGGGCCGACTTGGTGAGTCAGTCAATGATCACCCAGATGGTATCTTTCCCTCTGACATACATGGTAACCCCATCACAAAGTCTATTGATATCCTCTATCACTTCCACTCTGGTATCATGAGGGGTTGGGTCAAGCCTGCTGGTACCTGGTTCTTGACCTTCACTTTCTATCAAGTGAGGCATCTAGAAACAAACTCAGCCACATATTTCATCATCCATAGCCACCAGTACAAAAGTCGGATGTCCGGATACATCTTCATCACACATAGATATACTTCCAAGGGGGATTTATGGAACTACCTCAGCACCTCCTCTAATAGAACCATTGATTCAACTGCACATCCCCTAAAAAGTATATCAGGTGACCCACCATTATAATATCTATCAGGTGAATGGCCTGATCATATCTGAGCACATATAGTGTCACAGCTGTTGTCCCTGAGTTTCGCCTCCACGACTCACTGAATGAGTGGAGGGGAAACTACCATCTACTGGAGGTACAATGTATCATCTCTATCTGCATAGGATATTTTAATGGAGGATAACTGCTATGAATCCTCATTCAATATCTGTGAACTCAATCTTCTGCTAAGTGGATCTGCCACTACATTCACCTTACCAAGAGTATAGACTATCTCAAAGTCACAGTCTTGGAGGAAATATAGCCAACATTTATGTCTAATATTCATATCTTTATCTATAAATATATATCTGAGACTCTTGTGGTCTGAGAAAATAATGAACTGCTCTCCCATCAAGTAGTATCCCCACATCTTTAGTGCGAAGACTACTATTGCACACTCCGAGTCTTGAGTTTCATAATTATGCTCATCATGCCTCATCTATCATGAGTCATAAGTAATCACTGCATCACCCTGCATCCAGACACAACCGATTCTAGCATTTGATGCATTACACTAAACCAAGTAGTCAGTGCCATCCCCTGGTAACCATAGGATTGGAGAGCTGGTCAAGATCTGCCTCATATATTGAAATATTTGTAGGCATGTCTCTATCAACGGGAAGGGTTTCCCCTTCATCATCAAGGCATTCATAAGTGATACTACTCTATAGAAATCGAGTACGAACCTCTGATAGTAACCTACTTATCCGAGGAAGCTCTGCACCTCAGTAACACTACTAGTTGGATCACATGAAAGTACTGCCTCGACCTTCTCTAGATCCATTGGAACTCCAACATCTGAGATGAAGTGTCCCAATAAGTGGACCTTTCATATCCAGAACTCACACTTTGAGAGGTTCCCATATTACTGGTGCTCCTAGAGTGTGTCCAAAACTATCCTCACGTGTACAGAGTGCTCTTCCTCATACGTTGAGTAAACCAAGATGTCTTTGATGAAGACCAATACAAACCAGTCTAAGAAGGTCTGGAAGATCATTTTCATGATCCCCATGAAAACTTATAAAGAGTTGGTCATGCTGAAAGGCATCACCATGAACTCGTAATGGCCATAACAACATCTGAAGATTTTATTCAGTATGCCCTCATCCCGTACCCAGAGCTATTGATATCCATATCTGAGGTTTTCCTTCAAGAACCACTTCTCACCTTTCAACTGATAAAACATACCATCAATACTCAGAATAGGATACTTTTTCTTCATGGTCACCAATTTTAGGTGACATAAGTCCATGTATAGCCAGAAAAATCTGTCTGAATTCTTGGAAATAAACACTGGGGATTCCCATGGAGAAACACTAGTCCTTACAAATCTCATCCTCTGTAAGCCCTCGAAATTTAACCTCAGCTCTCAGAGCTCCGTAGGGGCCACCGAATATGATGGTGTAGATATCAGAGTTGTTCCCATGTACGGGTCAATGTGTAACTCTACCTCTATACGAGGTGGTAGTCCTAGGAAATCTTCTGAAATACGTACTCATACTCGTCCACCACCACAAAAAATGGTGGACTCTCCTCATCCTCCCTGTTGAATTTCATGCAAGCCAGCTGATATGTAATCTGCTGCACCCACTTGAGTGAAAGTCTATCTCATGCTTCACTATTTTCCTTCTCAAAAAAATGAAAATTGGCCTCCATCTCTGCCCATACATCGCACTGTATGTCTCAATAAGTTAATCAATGCATAAAATGATGATAGCCAATCCATTCCTAGAATGACATCATAGTTCATCAACAACGCTACTAGAAGATCCCAACCGAAACAATTTCCTCTGAGAGTAATATCACACTGTCGGCACCAATTTGTAACCTCTCAATCACCTCTCATAGGAGTATCCAAACAAAAAGAAAGAGCTAAAAGCATAGATGGAATCTCAGAGTCATGAACTAAGTCCATGATAAGAATAAAATTTCTATCATTTGTATTGATAATCATTGTTGTTAAATTAGAGAAGATAAATATCATACCTCATATCAACTCAAGGACATCAGGAACGCAAGCCTCTACTACTTGTAGTTGGGCCTATCCCCATCCACCTACTCCGTAAGCTCATGGTGGACCACCTGGGGGTGATGGTGGTAGTGCCTGGTGACCCCAACCACCTCCCGCTACACATCCTTCTCAACTTCCTTTATTGTATTTTGGCTGAGTCTCATGCTCTTACAACTACAACTACCTTGGTGGCCCCTCCATCGTTTGTCGATCTTCCATGCGGGGAGTCGGACAATCAAGAGATATGTGACCCTATCCCCCGTAGGAAAAACAGTTCATGCCTCACTGGTGGCTCTATTGGCCTCTCGAGCGTCACACCTCTGACCTTGCATCTGAGGTTCATCCTTCAGAAGGTCTAGCCCGCATGGGCTTATACGTTGTTTGTACCCTACTATCTACAAATGACTCTTCTACCTATTGTCTGGCTGGGGTTCTCACTATCGGTGCCTGCTTGACAAGGAATCACTCTATCATCAATGTTTTCTTTCGCACCCCCATCATACACCAAGATGCTGTGAGAAACTATCACCACTCTAATATCTCATTGGAGCCTCAAATCAAAGGTCTAGGCCCTAAATTAAGGGTCTCGTACCATGTCAGTGGATTATCGAGAGAGGTCAGTAAATCTCTCCATGTACTGAGCTACAGTATGGTTTCCCTACTGCAGTTGCAGCAGCTCCTAAATAAGCAAAGCGCATATTGTCTGTGGCAAGTACTCTGCCCTAAACAAGATCTCAATGTCTGACCATGTGAGGGTCATCTACTCATGCACAAGGAGTGTCGAGCCCCACCATCGTCATGAAAATCCCTGAGGAATTCTATGGGCCAAGAATACCATCTGATCAGTGGGTGTCTCTATTAAGCAAAAGTCATGGGAAACTACCACAAGCCAGACCTTTACTGCCTAGGATTCCATCTCTCCTTGAAACCTCAGAGGTTTATTTATCAGGAACTCATGCAACACACTCAACACACATTCATGATCTACTAGTAGCATCTACTTCTCAACAGGTGGGGGTGATGCTGGTACACCACCCAATGGTGGCATCATCTGAGTGGTCCCCGTTCTAACGACTTTTCTCTTGGTGGGCCACTGTCACAACCTCTAATAGAAAACCTATATTTCTCTCCTCGTGGTAGAATCCAATATAATATAGATGTTCCAAGGTCAATAAGTTATACCTTTTGATATGACTCAAGAAAGATCAAGAAAAATTTTCAAACACACTAACAACTGGTGGATTTATGTACCGTGTCAAATATCAAAATTTAGGGTTCCGCTGTATGGATACGCTAACTGCTGAACCAAGACTAGACTACCTATATGTAAAATAATACTCAAGACACATTATACCCTCATTAAAAGTAGACTCTTAGTTCTTCTGGTAGAACTGACCTCTATTTGATAACACTTTGTCACGACTCGTCCCACGGGGCCCGGACGTGACTAACCCAAGACCGCCTTGCATAGGCCAGGGGTTGGTGACTTGCACCTAAAGGATTTTAAAAACTAGGAAGGAAATGCCTTAGAGATATTTACACACTCAAAAAGTGAAAATGAATTAAATAACCAACAAAAGTAAGGTATAACCACAAGTGTAATGTATAACCACAAGTAAAACTGAAAATTGAAAACAATGGGCCATAATAAAAGCCCTAGAAACTGAAAAGAGAGTAAATAGCTATCACATCTACCCTAGAGCACTACCTTAAGGGTATTAGCTATAATTCTTATGTCGAAGAAGAGGATCTCGACTACCCCCATCACACCATGCTCAACCATGTGATTATCCTCCAATGTCTTCCCCAGAGCATCAGTAGTTTGCACCAGACACACACATTTGTGATGACCCAGTGTAGGGGTGACTATAACAACTTAGTAGGGGACCTCGAGACCCATGAATGTTTCTCAACAATAAACTAATGAACACATCCCATGAAATACCAAAAAGGTAATATCACAAGCATGATCTAAATCTTGAAGTAAAAAAGCCAAAGTGACAGCTCACTCTAATGGTGTAACTTCAAGGTTATTAGGATATGGATGTCTAGTCGTAAATCCAAATCATCCTATCTATATTAACACTACCTCTCACCCATGTATGTAACTGTATGATGACCTGGATTGGTAAGTATATGTTGACCTGTATTGGTCACTAACTGTTGACCCGTATTGGTCACTAGTGCTGACCCATATTGGTCGTCGGTGCTGACCTGTATTGGTCGCTGGTGATAACATGTATTGGTCTTTGTTGCTGACCCATATTGTTCACTGCTACCGAGGTAGGGATTATTAGTTTTAATTCTAGATCATCCCACTCTAGTGTTTTTGATGTTGACCTGTATTGGTCGTTCTTCTTCTTTATGTCACAACCAACATCTAGATTCTCGCATGACGCTCGCCTGATCTCCGGAAGACTCTGCCTTTCATGCCATCAGTCATATTTCAACCAGAACTAACCCACTCCAAAAATTGTACCCATGGTTTCTTGCTATCATAGGGGTCCCAACATGATAGAAGGTGCGTCGATCAGACGCCCAATCTGTGAGATATGGGCAATTTTTAAAAATTGTCATGGTTGGATTCAAGTCTGATCCAACACAGGTAGCATGTTAAACTCCTTCAAAACTCACTTCGAGTCTCTCTAAATTTCCTCCTTGTCACAAGGGACCTTATTCAATTGATGGAATGTCGATCAGAAGCATGTTATGTTAGTTATTGGCATTTTAGGGTCGTGGGCTAGGTTCTATTTAGGTCGGATCCAACCTGATCATACTCCAACATTCTCCAAAACTCTCCTAGAGTATCTCAAAAGAACTATCTCTCCCCACTGATCGTGGTTCCACAGACAGTTCATCTAACAAACATTTGGTTCACAAGTTATGTCCCATTAAGCGTTTCTGGGCTCGAGATGGGTATGGGTCTGGTCTGACCCGGTTCGGGTCAAGCCCAGCCTGAACCTACCACGGTTGGCCAGGTTGCACTGGGTCGTGGCGTACTCTACCCATGGGGGCGTGGACCATCTTGTCCCACTGGCATGCATGACTCACACATGTGGTGTTGTCTGCTGCACCTAAATGGCTCAAAGGAGTTATTCGGCTCCTTTGATTGTTGGTGCCACATGGTACCACCTCATCACCCGTGGGACCCACATGTGGTGGTACCCAGCCTTTGGCATCGCTGCAGCTTCAAAGCTGCGACCATTCAACTGGGCATGTGTCAGGGGTCCACCTCCACCTTCGCGGCTGACCGTTGCCGGCCGCCAGTCTAACAACAGTGGCACCGAACGGTGCCACTCTTCCACCGCAGTCGGCAGTTGTTGGCTGACACCCTTATCCTCTAGTGTCGACACACCGGTGCCACTCCAACATTTCTTCTATGGGCCAATGGTAGAGCCTCAGTGGTCCGTTTATCCTTCCATATTCGCATATAGTTCACTTTGGATGCCGCCATCATTTCAAGACCCTCAAATATGCCTTGCTTCAATGTTCATTATTCCACCATGAAGAACGCACCAAAGACATGTTTAGTGAAGGGTCTGGTTCATGTTGGTTTCGGCATGTTCCCTCCGCGTTAGTGCATTAAACATGAGGAAAATTAATATTAATCACAAGGAAGAATAATCCTTGAATTTAAGACCCCAAAACAACCACCCATGTGATTTGAAAAGATGTCGACCAACCCATTAATCGGTTGGTCCATGTTCATTATATTTTTCAAGAACGGGATGTGAGGGAACATTAAAGCACATAAACCCACATCATATAGATCATTTGGAAGTTTCATAGTTACAGAGGGTGAGCATCTATGTTTTATGGGGTCGTCGGAGTTCATCTATTCTGGATCATTGCCGCCTGAGATTCTGACCCCCGTTAGTGGGTGTTTCCATTTACTTCTCTAGAGTTTCCTCTCTTGAATAGGTCATGCCAAAACCGCACCTCGAGCGCCATTTAAATTGAAGGGGGAAAGGGTGAGTATCACATTGAAGAATTAATGGGGTTTATTAAATTAATTAATGGACATCTTTTTATTCACAAGGGTGTAGTTATGCAGTTGGTGAGTCAATCCATTAAATGGCATGGAAAGTCCTTGGGCCTGCCATTGTCGCTCATCTATTACAGAAAAAAATTAAAATTACTTGTTATTTTATTATTCATTAAAAATTAAAACAAATTTATTTTCCTCCCAACCAACTACGATCAATGGGATGCTTATCATAAGTGAATATCAGCAATATAGATTCAACATTGCTCTCAGATTTCAATTCTGAGTACCAGTTCAAAATATAAAAAATGACACATTCCCATATACTGAACATACCTTAAAAAATGTTCACAAATTCATTTCCGGTGCACTAGGCTTCTGAATCACACGCCGTCAATTTTCACAGACTCATAATAATCCAAAATAATTAAAAAAATTACATGGAATTATCCCGGTATTTACACCAACATCCTTTGTGGTCCCTGTCATACCAGAGATATAAAATGGGTATACCTCTATAAAATGATGGAGTGTGGATACCCATGTAAACTTACAGTCTTCCATACATAAACCTTCCCAACTCATAACAATAAAGGTCTACATGATCAGTAAGAAGTGTGCAACCTTTTTGAGTCTGTCAACGTCAAGCCTAACTACATCGGTCCCTTTAGATGGCCATGGTAAGACTATCACAATGTCCATCACAACATCATTTCAATTCCACTCGGGAATGGGTAACTGATGAAAAATCCCAATCGGTTGATGATTCTCCACCTTCACCTACTGACAGGTGGAACACCTCATGAAAAACCTAGAAACATATATCTTAATACCTAGTCAGCAAGACGGACGGTGCATTTCTCAATACATCTTGGTGACACAAGGATGAACTGCCCAAACAGAGGAATGAAGGTCCCTCAATAGCTCCTCACGTATGTCCGCTAACACCCATACACACCCATGAAAACACAAGATCACATATTCACCTACAATCCATCCAGGAATAGAATACTCCCCTGACACACTCTCTCATAGGACTGTGCCTTCATAATCTAATAGCTTCTGCATTCGCACTCGATCGTGAAGAGTAGAGGAAATATCCACAGATTAAAAAAACATATCTCCATGTCTATCATGCACCTCCAAATGCATCTTAGATAACAGATTCATAAGATTCCACTCACTAATGGCCTCTTGAACTACCTGTATCTGAGTCCTTCTTCTCAATGCATCAGCTACTGTATTGTCTTTCCCATGCAGTAGGAAATCTCCAAATCAAAAGACTGATGGTACTCAACCAACCTTCGCTATCTCAGATTCAAATCATGCTGAGTAATGACATACTTGAGACTTTTTTGGTCAGTGAAAAACACAAAATACTCTCCCAAAAAAATTGTATCCAACATCAAAAATCATGTAAAACTGCTACTAACTCGAGATCACGCATCCGGTAATTCCTCTCATGCGGCCTCAAATACCGAGACCCGTACGCAACGACTCCTTCCCCCTATATATGCACTTCTCTCATACCGATAACTGATGCATCATTGTATACAATATATCTCTTCCCAGTTCTAGAATAACTTGTATCGGTGTTTAATTCAACTTCTCTTTTAGCTCTTGAAAGGCTGAATCACAAGGATCTTTCCACAGGTATATCACACCGTTCTTTTTCAGGCCCGTCAGTGGCATTACTATGCATGAAAATTATTTTTTGAAACATATATAGTAACCAACCATCCCTAGAAAACTCCATACATAAAAGATTTTCTTCATATACTCCCAGGAAACTATTAATTTCACTTTATATGGGTCTACTGATAATGTTGTCTCGGAGATAACATGACCCAAGAAGTATGGCATCCCACCTTTTTATTACATAACATTTCATTACATTCTACAAACAGAGGATCTTTAAATATAGTGTCTTGGAAATTAGGAACAATAAAACATGAAAAATCATAAAACATTCTTCTAATACACTTTTAAGGATTCATCATAAGTTAAACCTAAGTACAAATTATGGCATCTCATAACCTAGAGACATACATCAAAGGAAAGGGTGAGTTGAAGTCCTAGTAAGGGTAATCAAGGGAATCAGTTTACTTGTGATATCATTACGAACATGATAAAAACACAATGAAAAGAGAAATGAAATAATAGTCATATAATTATGAAAATTACTTGAAATATAACTTGAATATGTGGCCACAAAAATTTTTTTTGACATTCATGAACATATCACAAAGTTTTAACCCCGATGTGTCATAAAACATTTACCAAGGTTATTCACTAAGATATTGTGAAACATGTCATCTATAGAGAATAAATTCTATACACAATACATTGTATTACTATATGGGCACACCCATAATATGTATTTATTTTCATGTGTTCCAAATATATCATAATAATATCATAAATAACCCAAATATAATCAATGAAATGGGTTTCATTTCATATTCGTGACGTTTAAAAAATAATTAAAAAATTGATCGTTATGTCACTTATAACCCATTGAAATGGAGTGAGGGTTATATGTATGTAAATTACAGAATTATGTAGATAAATTATATTTCTTGATGAATAACATTGGAAATGAAAATATGGTCAGGTATTCTCATAAGTAATACAAGATAATTTCTTGAGGAAAAGGGAGAGATTTTGAGATGAAAATTCTCCAGCATAACAGCTATATAAAATAGTTTTAAAAAACATTAAAAAGAGATGTTACAAGCGTAAAAAACTCATAAATAACATATAAAATAGTATAAAGATTCATTAAATAAAAATAAGAACATGTTATGGACATTTTAATGATATACCACATGAAATGGAAACATGAAAGGAAAAAAGAAGATTCGAGTTGTTTTACAAAAATTTCGGCAGCCTAATGACGTCACTTAAAAATTAAGAAAATAATATTAATGAGAGTGGAAAGGGTCTCTCGTAAATTGGTCATGGTATGGAATGTAATGAGGATATAGAATAATAATCCCCCACATAATAAAATGGAACTATTATACATAACATAAAGGAAGTCATGACTTAAAATAGGAGGGTGAAAGTTTCCATTACCTTGAAAAGTAACATTGAAAAGATGAAGGTCAGGAACTTGGGAAGCATGAGGGAACCTTGGGAGGATGAACTGGGAGACAAAGAGACAATAAATTTGTTGAGGTGGATTTTGGAATGAAATGGATGAGGGAATTTCTTGGTATTTATAAGATAAGTGAGGGAACAAATCATTAATTTCAAAGGGACACCTCATCAGAGGTATTGGAAAAACCCTGGGCTTTCCCATGGTATTTTCCCATAGTATTTTCCCATAGTATTATCCACTTGCGACACCTCATTGAATATCTCACTGTTCATAAGTCTACAAATATAATTACATCATTATTACATCATTAATTATGTCATTAAACACCTAAAACTCAAAAATGTATTTGTACTATTCACCAAAATTTCAACTATTTCAAAAAAATACAAAAAATTCACCTTAATCTAACATCGACGCTATAAATTTAGAAATGAAATCCATTTTATGAAAACAATTTTCTAAATAATTTTTAATTAATTATTAAATATAAATACTATTCACCTGAAAAAACTAATACATAACTAATAATTACTGAAATAGTTATTAATTTATTTTATTGAATTACATCACCTAATCAAGGTGCCTAAATTATAATAATAATTTCCTAAGTGATATTACTATTCATTTGGTCACATTACTATTCATAAGGGAAAAATTACTATTCATGATTTCTATTCACCAAAAATTAAGTTGGTCTTATGAGACTCTAATTTTCTTACTGATCACAATTTTAGAAGATAATTTTTTGAAAATCATTACACATTATTAATTATTTATGGTTAGCATAAATGTTTTAAAATATCCTTTTTTTCAAAAAAAAAATATACATACTATATTTATCCAGACATTAGAGATTCACAAAATTTACCATAATAAGAAATAACAATTTTATTTATCTCAAAAGATTTCTAAAAGAAGATGAGGTCTCATTACATAGCCCATTATAACCCCAGCATATGACTTAAGTGTAAAGTGTGATAAGGTAATAGAATCATGGGTCATCTCGACTAACATTGTCGGAGTTGTTATTTCTTTCAGCTTGATCTTCTCCCATAGGTGATTCTGTTCCATCTTCACATGATGATGTTCGGCTTGGGTATGGTCTAGAGAAAAGCCTAGTGGTGCTACCACATTCCCATGTTCTATCAGATGGGCTTCGAATGGCCTGAGTCTGCTGAATAAGGCCATCGAATCTTCTTTTTGTATTAATTAACCAAGATCGCATGTATTTATAAAAAAAAATTGTAATGTTAAGATTTTAGTTTCCAATGGTCATACAATAGTCAAAACCCAATTGTATCATTTAATTATACTCACTTAGTTAATTAAATAATATTGTTTTGTTTAGTACGAAATTAAATGACACACAAATTTATGAAATAAATATTAATAAAAAGTTCATGTTGTTACATGAAGTTAATCTGGTCCATCGAAAAGTGGCATTTTGAGAGCCTAACATACAACTGATTCTCCCTCAATATACTCAAAATGATCTCACGATTAGTGGAATGGTAATTTCGATTGTGATAGTACACCAAGATATCATCCAAAAACATCACCATAACGGAATCCTAGTTGGGATGGAACACTTGGATCATCAGTTCCATGAAAATTTGATGCCAGTTTGTGAGACCGAACGACATAAACACATACTCGTAAAGACCATACCTGCTCCGAAGGGCCATAATAGGAATATCAGATAGAATAATGTGCAACTGATGATAAAACGATCTCAAGTCAATCTTCGAGAACACATGGGCTCCACGAAGCTGATGAAATATATCACCAATCCTCGGTAAGGGATATCGGTTCTTAATAGTCAACTGATTCAGCTTCTGATAATCCAAATAGGTATTTTCCATCTTCTTTGAAAAAAAAGATTGAAGAACCCCAAGGAGAAGTGTTGGGTCGAATAAAACACCTCTCCTGTAAATCTTATAACTGCTTCTTAATCTCGTGAAACTCTAGTATATTTATCCTATAAAGAGGAATGGACACTGGTGCCGCTCCTGGAAGAAGCTCAATAAAAAAGTCAACCTCTCGCTCTAGAGGAAAACCTGAAAAGTCCTCTGGAAAGACATCGCTAAAAAGATCAACCACGGGAGGAAAGTTCAACTGTGAAGTCCCCTAGTCCACCAGATACAAACTAGAAATATGGGATATAACTACTCCAAACCCATGATGCTAGTGTTTTTCTATCCTCACCTGAACATCCCTTTCACTCTTATGTAAAAAGGATTCTCCCTATAGTGACGTAATACTCACCCAAGGGAGATAGTAATCGATAACATCCTGGAAGGGAATTAACCAGTCTATCCTGATAATGACGTCAGATCCCATCATCTCTAAGATATAGAGGTCCCATGAGAAGTGACACCCACCATCCTCAATAGGGAACTCCTTGCACTGATGTATACTAGTCGTTCTTATCCCTAACAGAGTTTCTAGATTCATGACATCATCATTTGTAATGATACAGATCCCAAGGCTCCCCATAATAGAAAAAGATATGAAACTATGGGAATCACCTATATCGAAAAGTGAAGAAGCTAAAACTGAGGCAACTATGATCGTACCTCGAATTGTAGAGGGTTTGGGAACCTTCTCCTGCTACGTCTAATCCACTACAAGAGTCTAGCCTCTATTGCAGCCCTATGACCCTTCCAAACCACCTTGAGCTGATCCACCATATTATCGTTGAAAGCGTGTCGACTGGCTACAATGACAACAACCTCCACCTCAGTCTGAATGGTCAGAAGAACACTAGTTCCTAGAATGATGCAGGACTGGTGGTCCTACTCCTGTACAAGGAGTCGAAACAGAAACCATATCACCATCTTTTGGTGATAAAATATGATAGAAACACTAAAAATTACCCAACTTGCTACAAGATCGGCACACCACATGGACTCTTAAGAATTGTGGCCTCGTATGCTCGCCCATCCCTCAACGGTAGCACACCGCCAGGATTCCAAAAGAAGTATATCGCCTCCTCTGATATCTACACATAGACTCCCTATAGTGCTTCTTACAATTAGTTAGAGGGTTACCAAATCTGGATGTCGAGCCTCCTTGGCTAATAGCTCCAGAATCGCTCAGGTTGAGCTATATGATCAGCACATGGTTGACTATGGAAGATATGGTCGTCAACCTGAAGATGTTTACCTTGGATCGTTTGTTATGCTTGAGACCATCCTTTAACTTCCTTTCTAGGAAAAGTTCACCCCCCCCCCTAGAATGGGTGTGAAGTGCTGCAACACTATGAAGAGAGAAGAATACTCGATCACTGAATGAGTACCCTATTCCAGACTCATGAACTCTCAAGCTTGATCAGCCATCAAAGTCACTGGGTAGATGTAATCATATAAAGAACGCTGGAACTCATCCCAAGACCTAACATGCTGGTGTCCCACCAATGAGATCACATCCAACCATATCTTAGAGGAATCCCAAATCATGTTGGTAGAGAGCTTCACCCTCCTCTTTGGACACACATCTAGATGCTCGAATATCCAAATAATGGTTTCTAACTATGACTCTATAGTCTGAGGTCCCCCATCCCCAGAGAAAGTGGGTGGATGTTGCTGCTAAAAGGCTTGCGTTAACTCTCCCATTGACGGGGAAGGATTCTATACTCCCCGAAAGGTCTGCATAAACCACATGAATACCTCTCAAAACTATGCATCAACACCTTTATCTGGGATAACGGCTTGTTCCAAGACAGGTGCAGCATGATGATCTACTAGTAATACCTGATCAGCCATATCCAATGTCTGGTCACTGCCCTGAATCTGGTGTACAAATAAAGGACTTTGTAGTGGCATGACTCTCCAAGGTCAAGCACACACCTTAGATAATGATTATCAAGTACTGAAACTTAGAAGGGAAATAAAGGAAAATGATAAAGAAAGAATTCAGGTTTCTCAAAATAGGGATACATGGAAAATATTTCCCCTACACAGAGTGTTTCTTTAATCCTTCACAAGGGCATGTACTCCTACCAACCCTAGTCGTGTAACACCACATACACATTGTGTGTTCTCCCAAGACACCAATTTTAATTGAATAATTTTCCTCTACTTGAGTTCTTTTAAACCACTATCCAACATGGTTCTCCTAGAACGAGACTACATGGTGTTTTTGTGCAAGATATTTCGTGAACTATAATGATTTCAACAACCTGTGTTTCTAGTCACACGGCTGGATATATAGGTCACACAACACGGTGTGCTCAAGCTTGAAACAATGTGTATTACCTAAGTTCCATCCATATGTCTCTTTAGTCACATGGGTGGACACATGGTCTATACAACACGATGTTTATGTCCAACACACTGTGTTTTCCACTAGAGATTTCCAAACCCCATGCCCCTGACGACATAGGAAGTAACAAGGTTAGAGACTACCCATCGTGTACGTAAAGTACATGACGTTTACTTACGAAAAACAATTCCTTCACAAATAGAAGGATGAATTTCTTGTATTCATCAATACAAATTGTGTATTATAGGCTTTTTGGGACAATAATCCCCAGAAACTACTCTAGAACCCATAAAATTCTAAATAAAAAATTAAAGTGCCAAATTCCAATCTTTTGGGGCCCATACTCCCCGCAAATCAATGTTTGAAATCTTATACATGTCATACGCAATCATAACAGTACAATCAGTCACATGATCCACCAAATTCAAATCCATAAGGGCCTATAACACCTCAAGGACCAAAATTGGGATTTCATTCAAAGGAAAACATACACAATCCAATAACCTATTAAATACCATGTATTCTATCAAGGCATCTATCACAAAAACATGAATATCTAGCACAACATCTATCATGACTGCATATAATCAATAATGCACCCTAAATGGCATGGCAAGAATAAATGACATTTGATCTATAGCAACTGCATATATGATGCATGAGATGAAATACCCTTATCTCATAAGGTTGGAATAGAAATAGAACATCTATAACATCAACAATAATAGTAAAATAAATGTGAATCACTCAATAGTGAATTCAAATCAACTTTTATAATTGAAAAACCAGAAAAATCACAATATACGAGGTAAATTGGATTTTCCCTATACACAGGATTGCTAATCCCGATCACAGATTATTACCCGGTACCTATTCCTTCATATCCCTAGCTATATGATCCAAACAGTAAGTCAAGAAGAAAATAATTCTTCTTATACCACTATGTAACGTCTCGGTTCTGGGTTCCACCTGGAGATGACCCGTACCCAGTTGCTGACATGGCCTCTAGCACATTTCCCCGAATTCCAGAGGTTGACGACTAGTAGCAAGGGCCTTGGGTGTGACAGTGGGGATATTCTTCCCTCATTGGAAGAGTAACATAGTGTAATAAACCGATTACAATGGAAGATGCTAAAATAATACCATACAATAGTAAACCGTGGAATGGAATGAGTAAAAAAACAACAAGAACTCATATATAAATGATGCATGATACATAGTATCTAAGAAAACATCCAAAAAAATCACAATGATGGAATGAAACACTAAATCTATGTACAAAAGAATGAAAATAAAAAATTCCAATAGCATCGCAATCCTAAGATTAGTTCCATGCTCTCCAACTCCACAACAATCATGTACTTGAAGTAGATGGTCGATTTCTCTTATCTGTACTAGCAATATTATAATCATTTTGGGCCCAAAATCATGACCCAAATAGGGTGTGATATGAATCCCAGTAAGCAACCACCCAAAGATCTGTTCCTAACAGTCAGTTAATATATATGGAAGGCAATAATCAAAATGAATCAATGAACAAAAAATTACTCAAAATTAGACATTCCAAGAGTTTCTATTACATTCACTTAAATTTATCAAAATAATCAAAAAAACAAAAAAACATGTATTATGTACTCACAGTCTAACCCCTCTAGTTCAGCTTCAACAAAGACTCTCTAAGGAAGAAATCACTGTCTATTCCTCATGTGGTCTCTCAATGGTAAACTATATAAACTCTGAGGAATAACTAAACTTCTAATTCCCCCAGTGGTCTCACAGCGTAGAACTAAAAATACTCTATGGGAGCACACATATCCTTCCCCGCTATGGTCTCGCAATGTAAAAAGTATAACAGACACTCTGGGAATTCCTTCATCATCCATTTCCCCTATTCTCTAACTACACCTAGTTCTCACAGCCCTGTGTAAGTCCATCGTGCACAAACTATATTCCTCAGCCAATGTAAATCATTATATACTACTTTCCTAAATAGCTACAAGGCATGGAACGTGTAATTCAGATAATATCACTCAATCCAATAGCACTACACATGGAAAGAAAGATGCTTAATAGGAAAAACTAGACCAAACGGTCAATACCAAAACAAACATGGGAAATACCTCCATGAATGTAAAAGTTACCCTATTCACAAACAGGGTCCCTAACTCAAGAAAACAAGAATATAAGGCTTCAATAGGGTTAAAATACCTAAACACACAATACCCCAAGCTAGGGTATTGGGCACTTTTGCACTTAAAATTCATAGACTAACTACAGAAAGGCACAAACGACCTACATCTGCATTGTTCGATTGATATACTCCATCATAGACCCTTTAATTGGACTATAATGACATAGATATACAAAAAAGTCTAAAACAATCAACCAAGGATTTCTCATAAAAGAGGAAAAATTAATAGATGATGCTCTAGAAGAAAGAAAAACTCACTTTGGTGATTCCAACTCAACTGAAAACGGTTGACTTGGATCATGGACGGTGGGTCGGGGGCTCAGAGAGGAATCATTGTCTTTAGTCACTCTTGGATGTGACAAGCTAAAGAGAAGGGTGTTCTGCCAAATAGATGTGACCCTGGTCCATTTAATCGTATAAAAAGAAAAGTACTTCACATGTTCATTTATTGTACACACCCTATTAATTCCTTAATCGATCTCCAATTTAGGAGGTCTCTATGTCACCCCACACAGCCATGTACTCGGCTGTTACACGGCCAGTTCATGGTCACCCACGGAAACTGGGTACACGGTGTGTACTCTAATGTACACGACATGTACTCTTTGTGTTTCCATATTCTTCACTTTTCCTCAAAACACTAGAAATACAGGATCTATACAAGAAAAAAAGATTTGCATTCTTACATAGGTAAAATTTGATTCAACTCTAACACAACCATTTCAGAGTTATTATCGATAGGGAAATCAATTCTAGAACCACCTCCAATTTTAATATCCAAAAAAGGAAAAATTACTATAAAAACTATATAATATCATCCACACAAAAACATTAGGATGTTACAGTATACATAACCGAAAATTTTATCATAGGGTATTCTTCCCTAGTCAATGATTTCCATAATCCAGTTCCCAAGGATTCTATTAAACCTAATTTAATACCAATTGTAAATACCATGCATGAGGTAACTCAGATCTCCTATATACTTGGTTATATTGGAACACGGTACATGTAATCTCATCCTAATGGACTAACTAGTTTATTTATCATAGTATACTAGATATACACTTTAAATTATCATTAAACATTGAAAGATCAAATAAACAAAGTGTTTTCTTTGAGAAATCCTTTATTCACTTTATAAAATCTTTACATATAAATCATAAACACATCCTACAATAATAGTTTAAATAAAACATAATAAATTGGTGTTTTCACATTATCAATAAGGGTTATTTTGTAATAGATGAAATCATGAATAAATAAATCATAATTAATATGGAAAGGTATATAACTTAAGCACATAAAAGATAGTAAATTAATTGGACATGAATAATGATATGAGAGGAAAAAAATTTGATCAAATAATTCCATATAAATAATCACATGAGAATAAATAAAAACACTGGATATTCTATCTAATTGAATAATAAAATTGAACTTTAATAACTAATCTTATAATGAGGGACTGAGTTGGAATAGGGAAATGAGTTTATTATATCATGGAACTATTTAGGAACTATTAATCTAGGGTTTTCTTCCATCATGATCATTCTTGTTCTTGGAAACACATATATAAAATCATTGTGATGTTTTTCAAATTTTTTCATTAAATTCTCTTCTTTGTTTCTCCTTATGTTTCTCTAAAGGTCAGTCTTTTATATATTTATGGTTCACTTTTCTATTTCATATCAATATCATCAAATATTTTCCATACCCCCAAATATGATTTTTTTGTATAATTCATTAATTATATTAATTATTTCAATTTTCTTAATGATTTAAAGGAAATACTTAGTGGTATATTCATATAAGAGTCTTCATCACTGGTTCCCTTGGAGATCCCATAAGGTATAGGTGGTAGTCCAACCATCCTAAATAGGTTTTTTTCTCTATACTTTGACAAAAATATGGGAAGGAGTTAGGCGATCCCATTTCCTTGGTAGTGTAGTGGGGTGTGATAGTTTTTACTAATCCTTCTTTAAATATTTGGTTTTCTCAGAAAATGTATTGGTTAGTTGGTAGATGGTTTCCAAATCATTCTCAACCTCATTTCATGAATTCAAGTTTTGTTGTATAGGATTTTTGTTCTTTTTTAAATGGTGGGTTTTCCTTCTAAGATGGATCATGGGTTTTTCCTTGGGATTTTTGTATCATTTTCAAATATTTCTTGTTTGTTTTATTAGTGGTTTTTTGGTATTTAAAATGATAAATACAGTTCTTCGTGAAGATGTATTAGCTCAATGAATGCAGTGTTATGGTTTTACTGGTTATGTGTGTGATAGTTACATTTGTTTAATTCCATGTCGTCATCATTATTAGTTATTCTTATATGTTTTTAACATCCTTGTTTATCGAATTTGATTATTTAACCTCATTCAATGGACGATTAGGTGGTTTTTTTTCATTGAATTTTATTGTCTTTAGTATGATGGATGGGGTTAGTTTCAGTGGTATTTGTCTTATTTTTTTGTACCCATATTTTAAACACCCATGAAAAGTTTCCATATGTTTTTTATTTTTTTCTAGAGATGACACCAGTCTTGATTCATGCCTAGTAAATTATGCCTTTGTTTCCGGTGGTGGACATAAGTGTCCAACACAATTTCGCTTTGAAATTTCAAATGTTCTGTTCTTTTTCACATTTGAAAATTTATGTATCTATAAAGATATCACTAAAAGAAGATGTGTCTTTTTTCAAACACTAAAACAAATTTATTTGGATAAATAGTAATGGAATTCCTTATTCTAGATATCATAACCATTTCTTCAAGGCCTTATTCTAAGATGTCTTATTTAAATGGGTGATGCCTTAGATAAAAACCCAAGAACGTTTTTATCATGAGGCATACTGATGCATCAAAGGGCTATATCAGAACCCAAACTTCACTTTATACATCTAATTCATTATTTGTATGGAATGGATCAAATATAATCAATATAAATATAAAAATATTCTTAAAAAAGTAACATACAAAATTGTATTATATTACACAATTAACAAACATAATCATAATTTGACTAGAGTAAAATTAATGGTATCCATATATTATATCCAATGTTAATTTAATCATTATATATATAGAAAAATAATATGGATTCTTTTATTACAACCTATTCTCAGGTCATCTTTAGTATAATAAGGTTTTTTATGTCTTTAAATAAAAATTCCATAATGATATCATTAAATCGTTATTGTGGAAACTAACCTTACCACTTTTAAAATCATATTTTCAAATATAAAATCATTCAATACATTAATAAAATAATTTTCATTTCAAATAATCATGTAAACAAGTAAATTAGTATTTAAATGACTTAGTGTTTATGATAATGTCATATTATATACATGTTTTATAAGTTAAAAACATTCATTTCTCACAGATTTAAAAAGTAAAAAAGTACCTCATTAGGAAAATTACTAGATAATTTTTTTCAATTTTTTTAATAAGAAGTAAAATATGGGTTATAGTTAAATTAATAAATATTTTTGATAATGTTAAAATAATTTTTTAATACATGTTTTGAATACATAGGCTTGGATGAAATATGATTTTTTACTGAAGAGAGAAATACATTTTTATTTTCTTAAAAACAATTTTATCAATAATTTTAAGTAACAACATGAGTGAAAATTGTTCTATTACATTAATATGTTCCAACTTAACCATAATAGAAGAGAAATCCATATTTTTTGCCTGATAAATTATAATATTTAATCATTGTAAATTCAATCCTAAACAATCTTGACAAACTTTGAGATTGTAAAATAGACTCTTACCGCTTTTGAAGTATTTGAATTGTAATCCCCATGAAAGAAATAACAAAAATGAAATATTTAATACCATGAATATAATTATATTATTTATATGAAATATAAAAGGTTAATTATATACACAACAAAATATACTAAGTGGTGAATATGGCATATGCCTCACTATGGAAAAGGTGAGATGATAAACCTTACCTCTAGTCGGTGTTACCTTATACATGTTCAATCCTAATGTATAAAAACATTAGGTTTTTATAAAAAAAATCATAGAAACAATTTTTTATATGAGACCACATATTATTTGCTTATGAACATTTATTAGACGTTTATTAACATTTCCTTTTTGAAATCTTGCTTCGGGTAAAAACTACATTTTTTCCATATGTTTTCATTTGGTATTTTTAGTAACACTACATTGATGATTGTTAAATATTAATTTGAATGTAAAACATGATATAAATATCATTTATATTCACTATATATATATTTTTTAATCTATTATTGTTAAATATTTAAAATTATGTACACTATTCAAGGGGATGGTATGTCATACATACACATGAATATTATCCCCATTTTTGCTCTACCGATGGAATGAAAGGAAGATATAAAATATATAACATTTTATAGATTCGTTATGATATATTTTATCAAATATACTTTTTAAAATTATCCTTATTACCATCTATATAAAAATGAAATTAAAAATATTTCACATCACTAGGTGGAGGCCTTAGTCCACACATTGGCACGAGCATCCTTAATGCTTTCCAAAATATTAGATGTTTAGTAATTTTATGTGATATTATAATTATTGAAATATATTGATTTAATAAATATATTATTAAATTCATAAAAATTATCATTACTAGCATCACTGTTTAGAGTACCCAAAAAAAGAACCACATCGCTATGTGATTTTGTAATCCTTCATACACAAGAGCAAAGATATCATATCATACCTTGAACTTGAATGTAAAAGGTATATGTGATATCATAATTTATAAATTATAATAATGTCAAAAACACCATATAAAATTTTAAAATCCACCGTTATATATATCATTAAATGGTTGTTATGTAAAAAAGTTACAATAGTTTATCATGCTATAGTCCAAAGTAAAAATGATAGATGGATTTATTTCCCTTTTCAGAGAATTGGATATAGATATAGTATTTAATTAAAAATAATAATATATAAGTATATATAATATAACGGTTTTAATATATTATCATATTTGAATATGATTGTAAGGAGGTTGAGGAAAAAAACAAATACATACGTTGATAATTTTTCCTCTTCATCAGAGAACCCCTTTAGTTTTATACCTAATGCATTTTTAGAAGGGTTTAAAAATTAAAATTTAGCTTCTAGGATGTGTTGAGGGAATTAATTAATATATTTGGGGTGTTTATTAAATATAAAAATGGATTTCATTGTGTCAAGAGGGTATGAGATGGTCTGGCCTTTAATTAGTGGGTTAGAGGATAAACATGGTATTTTTGAAAAAAAATCTGGCACCGACATTTTTCACATACCAATGGGATCTGAAATGTAATAATAATGATATTAATATATTATAAGATCTACATATGAGTACAAACTTGCAATCAGAATAAATGTTTGGTCATTTTTAAAGCTTATGTTTTTAGTTTGACCCTACAGTAAACTCATTTTTACCTTAACCATGATAATTAATTTTTTTAACTATTTTACTGATTCATTGAGTTAAAATATTAATTTTTACATGTTATAAAATAATTAAATATTATTAATAAAAATATAGAATCAATTTTTATAAATTAATTTCAGATAATTGGAATAATATAATTTAAAATTAATCCTAATATGTGTCAGAAAAAAAAATTCCAAAGAAAAACATTCAAACCATTAAAAAAATTCATCTAAATTCAGTTTTATATTCAATTAAATGAAAAATAATTCTTTAAATTTAATATATTACAACTAATTTTCATTAATAAATAACTTATTATATAATTTCACTTTTAATGTTATTTAATCGAAAATGCAGTTTTTAAAACAAATCATTATTTTCACTATTCCACAAAAAAAAATCTTTTCAGAAAACATTTCAAAAAATAACTAAATTGGAATTATTATATATATATATATCAAATAATATATTAAATTTTCAATTAAATTTTCTAAAATTTTTAAAATTATTTTTAAATTATCCTCACCGAGTTGGGATAAATGTTAATTTAGAAAACCAGAGTTTTTGAGAAAAAAATTTTTCAATTAAAATAATAATTATGTCATTACTAATAAGTTTATAAAAAATGAATTAATTTTATAAATATATAATTTATATAATTTAAAATTTTGTTTTTCCCTTTTATACCCACCAATGTAACGGTTATGTTATAATTGTTTTTTTAAGTAACAATATTTTAATAGTGTATTGCGCTTCGTTTAAACTCTATAATGCTTACATCCCAATTTACCAATAATAATTATTTTTATACAAATATAACGTGAGTAATAGGGTTTAAATTATATTCTAATATTATTGTTGAGTGTGTTATATAAGCTATCAAATATGATGTTCCTCTTTTAAAATATCAGGGTGTTACGACCTTGCAATAATTCTAACTATAATAACCCAAATATCACATAAATTATTTCTAGAGAATTTTATAATAAATATACCAAAATAATCAATTAATAAACATACCTAGAACCCCAATTATATTTGTTATTAACTATAAATTACACATAAATTAAAAAAACTATAGAATATCTTATTTATCCCCAATTATAAACTCATATTAAACATGAAAATTATAACCCATATATATTCTATAAAAGATAATATGGTGGTGAATTGTAAACTCAAAAAAAAATATAGAATAATTACATATCAAATTTAATAATATAATTGTAATAGTAAGGTGTAAAATATTAAATAATTCTTTATAAAGAATATAGATGATGTTTTATAATGATAGTATTAAAATTATACAAGTAATGAAAACAAAATTGATATGATATAGTAGGGAATTTATAGAGTTTTGAGTAAATTACTACCCAATAATTCATATATTAAAACAAATAGGATTATAGATATGTGTTATAGACATAATTTCAAAGAGAATGAAAACCCTATTAAAATTAATTTTTTAATATATAGAGGTGAAAGTAACATTATTTATTATAATTCAGCACCATAATAAATTTTTGGTTTATGGGAAAACCTACCCCAATTTTTATATGTGGAGGAATATCCCAATACTACCATTAATAATGATTTAAAACCATAAATACCCATTTTATTATAATAATGATAATTTTTTCAGTATAATTATAAACAAAAATTATAGTTCATTAACATAATATTATTGAGTGAATAAAATTATGAATCAGAATAATGAAGAGATTGAATTTTTTGCATGATGACAATGAACAAAAGTTCCCGTAAATGTCCTTTTAAAATATTAATGAATCTAGAAACAATAGAGTATCCCTCCATATTAGAATGAAATCACAAGTTAAATGACCTGGATTATAGAATCATGTATTTAGAAAAATTTTATATATAGAGAGATATAATTATAAATTGTTTTATGCAAGAGACAATTTTTTAATGTAGTTCATTTCTTTTATTAGTGAAACGATCCAATAATAGTCAATAATATTCAATATTATGTTCAACGATTCATGGAAACTATATTATTAATATAAAACCTACAAATATCCTTAAAATTATTTTGTTATAATAATATAATATAAAATATACAATGAATAATGATAAAATTAACATGTTTATAGTTTTATCACCATCATGATCTCCCACGCTATCACTTTGATTATGGAAATAATATTGAAAACATCACTCATTGGATCCATATAAAAATTAATATTGTCATATTTTTCCTTTTTATTGATTCACAAATAGAAGATATCTTTATTATTTAATAGTAATCTACAAAGTATAGTGTTATCTTTAAATTCAACCCAAGTTGTTCAATTATTCGACATTAAATTGATAAATATTTCCTTTATCAACACTTCATACAATGAAAACATATTTATTCGATTTCAGTTATAATGTATTACTATTACAATTTATTGTCATTTTAGTTGATTTTTTAGGAATGAGAAATTAACCTTGACACTATATTATCTTCTTCAATAAAACAAATTATTACCATTAATTATTATAATGATCTTTAATATTTTACTTTCAACAGATTCTAGATGATAATATGAAAAATGATTTTGATTCATATAGGGTTGTTAATATGTGATAATTCAACCAAAACCTATACCTATCAAAAAAATAATTAAAAGAGGGTTATTGTAATAGTGGAATCATTTTCCATAATGTTGTTTCATTTTTTTTTTGAGATTTTTCAAAAAAAACAGTAGTATATATTTTATAAATATAATATAATATAAAAAAATCAATCATTATTCATTATATATGAAAAACATTTTTATAATTCTAATATATTTAAAATTCATTAAATTAGACATGATTATTATATTATTATCTAAGTATATTATCAAAAAATAGTATAAAATTCAATATGTAATTCCAAAAAATGTATCACAAAATATGAAATGACAGTTGGATGATTTTTATATATAAACACAATTGATTAATCCTTCATATTTGTTGATTGAAATTTAGAATTTTTTGGATTTACATAATAATAATAATCAAACAATTTAGGGTTATGTATATTGATATATGATCAAAAGATATTATGTTTTGATATTTTAAAGACCATAAACCAGTGGAAACAATATCTTAGAGACCCTATGCAATGGAACTAAAGGAATAATAAAATATCATGTAACAATATATATTATGTGTGGTTACATTTAGATCATTACTAAGAAAATTTAAAATATTTTTTATGTTTTTAAATAATTATTTTAATTTAAGAGATCTTTATAGATCTTTAAAATAATATTTATGAAATATATATATGAATTTTTAATTTAAAAAAATAATTGTAATTTAATATATAATAAACATGTATATTTTTAAAAAAAATTAAAAAAAATCATTTTTAAAAGTTAAATAATAATTTTTTCAATTATTAGGAAAATAAATCCACCATGGGTAATGAACCTCTCAAAATTATCAAAATTTATGATAATTAAAAAAATAAAACATTCCTACATTTTGAATTTAATAAAAAAGGATAAAAAAATTAATATAATTTCAATATAAGCCCAAAAACATGATATAAATAAAATAACAGTGAATGTATCTAAACTACATGAAATAATATAAGAAACATTATAATGAAATGATATTTGTATGTACCAAAAAATGATATAAATGAAATATAACAACCACATAACATATAATCTCCCATAAATAGAAAAATATTACCTATAAAAAATAATATATATAGTTTCAATCATGAATGAAAAAACAAATAAAGACTATGAAATTGAGAAAACACGTGTACACTAAACTCTCGTTAAATGGAAATAGGTAATAAGTGGGACAAAACTAAAAAATTATTTTTAATGGATTCATAATTGATATGATATAAATCAAAAATTAATAAAAATAATATATTAAAATATAACATCACACCAATAGACGTAAACATCTATATATGAATCCTAGACAAAAAATAAATACTTTAATTGAGTGTATAAATGCATTTGTGCCTAGGAATATATGCAATGGGGCCTTTTTAACCTTAATTAAGAAAGTGTTATGAATATTAAAATAGATTTTGGATTTCTAAATAAAATAATTCTTATTTCCAAGTGGTTATCTCAATATTATATTGAAATGAGAAGATTAATTGATCTAAATATTATATAAAATTTATTTTATTATCGAATTTCAAAAATAAATTTCTATAAAGAATAATATCTTTTCATCTTATCTAATACAATTAATTTTTAAAATTCTTCAAAATTTAATAAACATTCCTTTACTTATATATATGAAAATTTTAATTAATTGCTTCAATTTATCAAATTTTCATTGATATTTTTATTAATTTTATTAATAGCTTCCACCTCATCATTAACATTATAATCACTACATATATACTAATTCATTACATTTAATTCATTCCCATTATTTTTACTTATCATCCATCAAACACATATATTTATTATAAATCATTTAATATTTTTATTGAGTTCCATATGTTTAATAGAAAAAATATTAATTATAACATAAAATTCATTGTTTCAGTAACATTTCCCAAATATACTTTACATAAACATTATGTAAATGTTATATTAAAGGATTTAAGAATAAAATATATAATTACTTTAGTATTATTCCCATTTTATATAGCACAGCTATTTATAAATCATTAGTATAATGCTAAACAATGAAAAAAATTAATTTTATCCATCTTTTGTTTCCATTTATTTTAAAATTTTAGATAGTAATTATTTTAATGAACTAATTGGTTGAAACGAAAATATATGTTTTTTCAGATATTAAATATCAGTACAATTGTGGTTCTTATTTATCCTAATATTATTCTCCATCTTTCCCTTTTTTATAATAACAAAACCATTGATAAAATTTTCTATCTTATATTCATAATAAATTGAAGAATGTATACCATGAGGGGAAGAAAAATATAATTCTATGTGAGTTTTAGAAGCAATGCACATAGATTTTTCTTTCTTGGTCTCACAAATATCTTTATATTCAAAATAATATTATAGAAGTGATTCAATAATTTTTATATAGAATATTTAAAAATATTATCTCTTTAATTGGTTTATTTTTAGATGTCCACTTCCTGTGAATAGATATTTGCATTCAAAAAACATAAATAACATTCATAATTTATTCTATAATTATAGTCATAGTGTTTATAATTCCAATGATCCATCAGTACATATCATCAAAAATTTCTTTATCAGATATTCTAATTTTTAAATATTTTGATATATACATGTAATCCATGATGTTTTAGAGAACATTGTTGATTAATTGGTAATGTATTCATTATATCTAACGTCATATTAAATGTTTATATTTTGACAATAAAAATAAATATATAATACTGAAAAAAACATTGAAATTCTAAATTTATATTTTACTACCATTTTGATGTACTATCTTAAGAGCATATTTGAGTAACCTATATATTTTTAAACGTATAGATAATTATTGAATATGTATAATATTTCTAGAAAAAGCAATAAATTATCTTTTTAGTGGTTTTAAGTGTCAGTCTCGCATGATTAGATCAACAATTATTTCATAATATTCCATATCAAAATTAATTGTAACTCAAGACATTTTAATAATATTGGGTATAGTTAGACCAAAAAAGTAATATAATTTCTGAAAATAATTATAATTTTAAAATATAAAATTTCCCTTTAAGGGTTGAACTCTAATGCCAAATTTTATGTACCAAACTAAAAAATATTTCTAAATCGTGAGTACATCGGTCTAATAACATGCATACTATTAGTCCCCAAATAAATGATTGAACATACCAAAGGGGATAATTATAAATCACAATAATAATATTAAAATAGTAAAAAAAGTTTAAATAAATTAGGTGAAATTCAATTTTGTAATCTATTAAGAAATTTAATAAAATAAATATATAATTGGTTTTATAAAGAAATAAATACAACCATACAATAACCAAAAGGAAGATAAATTTAATAACATAAGTATTTCATATTTTAACAGAAATTTATAGTTCTATTTTAAAACCATTAAATTTAGATAGGTAAGGATATAAACTATATAATAAACATTAATGTGAGATACATGTCAATAAAAATAAATCATTTTCAACATGTGTGGGTGCATCCCACTTCTTTTAGTATTATAAAAACCATCGTGTCTTTATGTTGAAGGAACATCCTAAACAAACTTTTGTATGCTAATGTAAGCACAAACATTCATTTTTGTTGGATAAAAACCCAATTTGTGATATGATTAACTCAAATTTATGGAAAATATATAGTTTTTATTTTAAAAGAAATGAAATAATAATATGATCAAACCAAATAATATAGTTGATGCAATTTATGGATGATAACTATGACTGGGTTTACTTTTGAATTTTCATATTTAACATTGAATCATTAAAAATAACATCGTTTCCATGTTTATTCAAGTGATATGATGAGATCATGAATCACATTATAGTATTTTTCATATTTAATCCAATATATATAGTTATTTGATGATTCATGCAATGATCATTTTTCTTCAATGGTCTATTTACTACATGTACATCACACTCCATATATTATTGATGAAAACAAACATTTATTTTAATAGAATATGATTCCCAATATTTATATTGAAATTACTAAAAGAATCTATTCATAGGACAAGGTTTAATGTTATAATATAAAATATTAAAATAATATAATTAAAACCATTGATCATAAACTTTTTCCATTATGTAATTATTCACCATCATAATTTAGAGTTAAGAAATCATATTATGGTTTTATTGAATTATAACATCATGATTTTTTTAAAAAAATACTATATATATGTGTATATATTTATTCTGTTTTCATCCACTTAAAAACATATTGATTTATTCTAATGCTTTTTATGATTTATTAACGTCTTTATATAAAAACATAAATCATTAATCTATCAACAATTTCTATAAAAAACTCATATTCACATTTTCTAGAATATAAAATAATATTATGTAAAATAATCATCATGTCCGTACATCCCCAATAAATAACTAATCAAATTTATTCTTTATAATCATATTCTAATAATCAAACTATTATGATTCCTCATTCTTATGACATGTTATTTTTCATTTTGAAAAAATTATTTCAAGATAATGGTAAAAGGGATTTTTATGTATGATATATTTATAATATAATATATATATATATATATAATTAATGCAAAAATGAGGTTAAAAAGTGTTATATTTTCTATAATATTTTATTTTTTTTGGAATTCTGTAGCAGTAATTGTTTACAACAGTCAATGAAAATTTGGAGATATTAGAAAAATTTTAAAAACATTTATCCAGTTGAATAATATTTATATTATCATATTATATTAATATAACATATAATAAATATTTATTACGAAATATATATCTTAGTATATCAAAGGTAATAATTAAAAATATTTTTTTAAATATAAGAAAATATTTTTTATTCTTCATGTTTTTTATGTCAGAATTATTTATAAAATCTTACTAATAGATTAATAAGATAATTACCTATCTATTATGTTTATAATTTAATAAAAATATCTCAATTATTATTTATATTTACTGATATATGATTAAATGATTTAAGGTTTTGTAATCCATAAAACATGCAATTGGAAATAAACTCATAGAATCCCTTCAAATTAGAAGCAAGTGTAGTATAGTCTTACATGGAACACTCATTATTAGAACTCAATGTACATTATGGTAAAGAGGGTCAATTTCTAGAATAAAAAAAATTACAAATAAGTGATGTTTATGGTGCATAATGAAATGTTAACAACCATATATCATGGGTTGTACAAATACATTTACTGATCAGTGGTACAAAATGTAGTATAATGGTGACCTCAAATTTTCTATAAGGTGGGGTGAATTTTCTAGAGTTTCAATATGTTTTTGTTTTATATATATAATTTTAATAATTTTGCGGTGATAATGATCTGTGTAATATTAGGAACTCAAAAGTAAAAAAAGACAACCTTGAATATTAGTATATTTATCTATTACTAATAAAAGGTTTCAAAGGTTATTTTTTATCATAATTACAAAATTTATGAAAAATATTTTTATCAATTGGTTTGTGAGAAAGTACATTTCCTTGAATCTATCTGTAAAATATTAATTTTTTGATTATTTTTATCATTATAATGATTAGTGTAATCAAATCCATCATTTTATATTTATGGGGGAGTGTAGATAAATAAATAAATTTTATAGTAGCAGAATATCCTATAATTTATTATAAAACACCAATTTTTTAGTGGGTGATCCAATAAATTTGATCATGAAATCATTTCTTCGAAACACAATCCAATAATTGTGGAAAAATTAAAATAAATGTAATTAGTAAAAATAACTAAATGATTAGTAAATGGAGAGAATCGGTTACCAACTAATAAAGAAAAATGATTGGTGAAAAAAATATTTTATAATATCAAACTCAACCAATGATCACTCTCATTATTAATATTATTAAATATATTAAATAATAACTAAGGAAGTGTATTAAAACTCAATTGCAAAATGGATCTCCACATTGAACCAATCACTAAATAAGCTTTTATCCCTATAATCCAATGATCACATCCATGGGAATAAAAATACCAATAAAGTAAATGAAATGTTTTAAAATAGATAAATGCATATTTCATAGCCTCTTATAGCTTTCAACCTCCTTATATATTATTTTATGTGTTTTTAGGTACCGTTAATTTCATCCCCTTAGAGTATAAAATTAATTCCTTTGATTCTTGGGGAGTTCCACATTTCCATTACTCAACAAATGTTTTATTTCCAAGATTGGTTTCTATCATTAATTTTCATTTGTTTGTTGATAAATTTTGTTATACAAGATGTGTTATTCCTATTATTAGTCCCCTAAACTCTTTCATATATTCATTTTTTATATTGTTTAATTTGGATGACAATGTACGCATTGGGAATCCACACATCATCAATGATCTATTGGTGGTTGTCTTTGAGTCCAAGACAACATTTTAGTTCAACAATTTCTTAATATTATTTTGGTTCTACTCCTAAAATTGATTTTTGTGATATTAAACATTATTTTAGGGGTTCAACCTATGTTTTATACCAATAGATATAATTTTATATCATGTAGTCTTGAAATGTTTAAAGAGGAAACTTCTATAATAGATGTAGCCTTAGGTTTAGACGTGCTAAATTGTAGACGTTTTGGATTTGTCTTAATTACCTACCAATAATAATTATTAGAAAATAAATAATTAATATCAATGAAACATACTCCGAGGAATGTTTTCATAGGTATCCTCACCACAAAAGGTTGTTATGAGTTTACTATTATAATATGTAGTTAGGAATATTATTTTGTATAATAAAGCCTAAATTTTATTCCCTTATAATTGATTTGTAGAGAATTTATAACACAACCTGACCAACTAAGGCTCCACATGTGCTAGAGGTCAGATAATACTTCTACCCCAATAGCACTTCAAATAGGCCTAGGGATTATGACTATCACCAAGTAATCTTATAACACAAATGGGATTCCATATCATATTTTACATGTACACACACACTTATCTACACATACCAGAGTAATGCATAATAATAATCATATGGATTCATAAATCTATAAGTAAACTATACGATCCAATAATATAGTATTAAAAAATATGACTATATAACGAAATGGAAAAATAAAATCCCAACAACCAAGATAAAAATTTAAATCAAAAATAAAGAAGGTAATTATCACTGGATTCTACCTCTTACGTCTGACCATGCTCTAATTGGTAAATCCACCAAGTAATATTCTACACCACCCAGTCTTGGTCAAACTAAAACCCCATCTTGTAGTCTCACACCTAAATAATTTGTGGCATGTACCATAAGATCTTATAAATGGGTTATTATATGAATACCCAGTAGGACACCCTGAATTCACCAAAATATTAATCTCCAAGAGGGTCATCTGAAAACCCCAATAGAGAATTTTAGAATTTAAAAACAAAAATATTATTATAGGTGGGTACTCAAGCCATAGTAAATGGCGTAAGTCTTCATAGACAACTCAGTTTTATGAACTTCATCCTAGACATTAATAGTATCTTTCCATTCAACTCATATTAGCTCTATATAATTGTACTGGACGATCTGGTGTTTTTTTCTAAAAAATTCATCAATGCCTCATCTTAATGTATTTGGGGTGATTGTATTTGTGGAAAAATTAATATTATCACATTTTAGTACTTCCTGGATGAACTAAAAATGGATAACTATGAGCTTTACATAACAACTCTCTCTTCAACTCTGAATCACAAGGCACAAACAATCTCTTCCCAAATCTCAAAACATAATCATTATCAATGTTAAATTCAGGCAACTTACCCTTATGAACCAGCTCTTCCTTTTTTTGCCACTCACTATCTTGCTTCTGTGCATGCTTGATTCTGTCTGATAGAGAAGATTTTATTGATACCTGAAACAAAATTGAGGGACATCCTACACCAACAACTTCTATGCCAAATTTCATCAAATCCTTAACTAAAGGATCACGTTCCAAATGCAACATTTTTAATGAAGCATTACTTTTTTGACTCAAAGAATCAGCCACTTTATTTTCTTTTCCCAGATGGTAATGAATTGTACAATCATAATACTTGATTAATTCTAGCCATATCCTCTATCTCATGTTCAATTCTTTCTGACTGAATATATACTTTAAACTTTTGTGATCGGTATATATTTCACACATTACTCCATACAAATGATGCCTCTAAATTTTTAATGAAAAAACAACAGAAGCTAATTCCAAGTCATGTGTAGGGTAATTTACCTCAGGAGTTTTCAACTAACGTGAAGCGTAAACAATTACCTGATCATTCTGCATAAGGACACAACCAAGTCCTTTCAATGAAGCAGCATTGTAGATAAAAACCTCACCATTCCTAGATGGAAGTGCCAAAACTAGATCATTCACCAATCTTCTTTTCAATTCCTGAAAAAAATCATCACATTCTTTTGTCCAGATAAACTTAACACCCTTTCGAGTTAGCTTAGTCATTGGACTAGATAACCGTGAAAAATTTATAACAAGCCTTTGGTAATAGCCTGCAAAACCAAGGATGCTATGAATCTCAGTTACATTTGTGGGTCTTGGCCATTGTTCAACAACTTTTGTTTTAGTAGGATCAACATTTATTCCATCTTTTGAAACAATGTGACCCAGGAAAGAAATTTGTTGTAACCAAAACTCACACTTGTTGAATTTTACATATAGTTTCTTTTCTTTTAAGGTTTTCATGATAACCCTTAAATGACTTCTATGCTCCTATTCAATTTTATAAAACACCAAATTATCATCAATGAAAACAACCAACATTTTTCACCTGAGTCAACTAATCCATCACTACAACAAACATTTTAGTTCTGATTCTGACCATCTCAGGATACTGATTTGAAAGGTCATTTCCCTCTATATGCCTTCCCAGAAAAGCTGTTCTGTTTCCTCTATGAAAAACCATTCTTAAAAAACATGTCTTAGATGAAGCAACATTGTAATCTTCAAATGATATATCATTTCAATCACACCATAAAAAAATTTGGATAATCATTTAATAGAATTTGAACTCTTAATGTTATCTAAACCGACCTCTGATACCCACTATAAGGCCCTAGCCTTAAACATTACATAATATTGAATTAAATGAATATTTCACATTGAGGATCTTTTCATAGTTTAGAGTTTTAGAGAATTAGGACATAACTATTACATCTCAAAATATTAAAAAGTACAAACTTCTACTAAGATTCTATAAAATAAAAACTCTTAAAAGGAAACATTTCTAGTTCAATGTTTTAGATAGCATGAATTTCCCTTGATCCCATCATTGACCCAATTCCACATTATGTCCTGTGAAAAACTTTTCAAAAAAACTTGGGGTGAGCATAAAAATCTCAGTAAGGGATACACAAAGAATGAAAACTGTTAGTTTTTAAAACAACAAGTAAACCATGTATACTTTATCAAAGTAATACCTTCACCTTTCTGAAGTAGTAAAAACACTTCACTGAATAAAATATCATTAATTACCCTTTTGTAACCAAAATATTACCATAAAACCCATATAAAGAACACATAAAATATAAAGGTAACTTGTGACATAATCATACTTAAGTGGAATAACCATATGGTCAACTTCCACACATATCACCTAATGGAATAGCCATTTGGCCAACTTCCATACATACTTAATGGAATAGTCATACGACCGACTTCCATACCCAATGAATTGGAGGTTATAACGTAACCACCTGTCCTGGTATTCACGACACCACCCATCATATGGTTTATCACGTAACCACCAGTCAAATGTCCAAGTACCATTATAAAATCATAAGACATAAAACAAATATAATGGAAAGAAAACATTTCCACACTTTGATCATAATATATCACATAAATATATTGACATAACAAATCCATTATAAAAACCATTTTCAATACCAAAATACATAAAAGATTATATGGTATTCATTTCATTTTAAAAACATTACGGCTTGTTGAGGATGCCAAAGACCAAATATACTCACGGCGGCGGAAAAGGTCATTGTCACCGCGAACGTTAAAAGAAACATTCCTTTTTTTCATTTAGTAAAACGCTTCGTAGAAAAAGATTCCTTTGGTATAAAAGTAAAATTCAAAGGGGTTTATACACCGTATAAAAGAAAGTTGTGTATAAAATGAAATATGCCTCAATGAAAGGAGATTGAGACGAAGTCCCTTACCTCGGGTCTGACTTGACTCAGTCGTTCTTTAACGTCTTGAATAATAAACTTGAGTTAATTTATACTTGCTTAAAAACCTTTTTCAAGTTTATTATTCATTTTATATCACTTATTACCATGTCATGAACATTATGTAATCATTTAAGTTAATGATGTTTGTTTTTTCGATATTTGGTCCTTAAGTCGAAAGTGGACTTCTTACAATTACATGTTGTTCGTGTGGTCAAAGGTTCATTATATCCAGAATTATATTCATGATTTGGATATCATATATATCATATATATCCAGAATATACATGTATTTATAATATTACATAATCATTTAGAGGTATGAAATGAAATGAACCATTCCTGGAGACGGTAAGCCGTACGTATGCATGAACGCTACTTTCATTTCTATGTCATATTAATGGAATTTAAACTAAATGAGAGATATGTATATTTTAATTACAGAATTATATTCATAATTTATATGTAACATAAATCATATATATCCATTATATATATGTACTAATAATAGTACATTACATTTGGGGATAAGAAATGAAATGCACCATTCATGGAGACGGTAAGTCGTACGTACGCATGAACGCTACTTTCATTTCTATCTCATACTTTAATGGAATTAAAACATAATGATACATAATAGTATTATAATTCCTGTATGATATCATATATAATATCATTAAATCCATCCTTTATACATCCCAGGTATGGCACTAACGAATCAAATCACTTTGAGGGGGCGGTAGTCCACACTTCCTAAAATGAAGATATCGCTTTTACCCATAATGGAAACCATAAAGGTATGCCATAAATGAAAAATACAGAATATTAAGTAAAACATAAACATATTATATATCATATATTAATATAGTGACATCTTAAGGTCAACCATTAAAGGTGTTAGAAGAATATTGAACAATTATCGTTTCATGAGGCAGAAATTCGCCATCCACAGAAATAGTATGTTCTTTAACCATTAGATGTAGGTGTCTGTAAGTGTAGTTCAAATGCTTATTATAAAAAAATCCTATTATATTGAAGATACTGGAGTTGTCACAAAATAAATTAATAAAAATAGTTTATGGGGTTGGAGAAGCAAAATAAAATAAAAGAACACAAATGAAGACATTACCTTAAAAACGGGTAACTCTTTTTTATTTGAGCTCAAAGGCTTCCTTGGGAAGACTTCTAACCAAAGTGAGTCTTCCAAGAGTTAGATAGGGATTTTTAGAGACAAAATGGGCAGGTTTTGGATGATCCAAAGGCATTGGAAGTGTGGGTAAGGAGGTAGAGGTGGGGTCCTTTTATAAGAGGAGATGAGGGGCACTCTTGGAAAGTTACAAAATGTTACTTTATTTTCAAATGAGTTTCAGATTTTAAAGGTCCCAAATTGATGTATTATGAGGATACGGTTATAAGGGTTATAAATATACTCATACAATAGGTCTTTGAAAAGTGTATGTTATAGTTTTAACATTATCTTTTCATTTTATTTAAATCCTTTATTAATGAGGTAATCGTTGCATCATCATGATGTCATAAATAATTTAATTTATTTAATGTCTAAAAATTATGAATCAAAATACTATGATGTAGGAAATATTTTTTTCTTTCCAATGAATATTTATAGTCAAAAATATGACTTGTATAACCACATGTAAACATTTTTTTAATAAAAAAACTCTTGTTTGTGACATTTTTATTTTAACATTAAATATAAAGGTATTAATGTCATTTTCCTACCAAAGTGGCTCCATGGGGTCCCCAAGTTGACCCATGGATTTTCTTGGTCGGTCATGACACATCCAATAATGGTAGGACATGTTTCAAGTTCATTTCATATTATTAAAACATTATCTTTACCTTAAACTACACTAATTACCTCTAATTGAGATTAAAAACATAAAAGTTACTATTCACCAAATAATTATTTTAATCCAATTGAAATACATTTTACATCTTAATTACAACCATGTATGTCGTATTTTTGATATTCAAAACATAGAGGTGGTAAAATTTCATTTAAATGAAAAATCAGTTTTTTTAAGTACCACTTAGTGGTTTCACTATTCATCAAAAATTGAAGTTTTTCAGAAAAATACCAAAATTTCACCCTAAGATATATTTTATATTCAGAATTCAAAAATGATTTCTATTTTACAAAATTCAAAACATATAAGTTTAATAAATTAATTTAATAATTAATTCCCACTGTCAAAACAAATAACGTGTTTTTATGAAACAAAAAGTATCAAAAGATTGACACTAGTTTAACTCCAATTTTAAATTGAAATTAATTGCAATGACCACTATTGTATTAAATGGTAAAAATATATTATAATTGAACTTTAAAACCAATTCAAAATATAATCTATTCATATAAATAAATTAGATTAAAAAGAGGTTTTGAATTTAAATACAATATTTTTCACTATTCATTAAAAATAAACTTTATCGTAAAAATACAGAAAATTTGCACAAAGTAAATTTTGATGTCCCGATTCTAAAGAAGAATTTTATTTTGTCCAATAGAATTTATAAGAGTGACCAAAACTATATTTAATGGCGGTTCTCCCTCAAAAGTTGATAAGTGGACCATTAGTGAAAATTAGAGTATATTTGCCTAAAATTGAATATTTTTTGTATTTTAAGCCTTTATATTTTATTGGATAAATGTAAAAACATTTAACAAACATATATAATTATATTTTAGTCATTTATATTCATTCCCGCCAATACAACGGCTACGTGTTAACTAACATTTAAAATAATATTATTTTATTACTAGTGTGCAACGTAAGATTTCAAAGAAACTCTTTGTTGCGTATCGGGTACGCTATCTAACATAGCAACCCATTTAAAGTAAAATTAATATTTAATTCGAAAATATTATTCTTTATTTACCTGGGATGTTACAGTCCCTTTTCCATAATTTCCCAGGGTTTTATCACAAACCATATAGGATCACTATAATAGGTATTATATAGAGTATTCACTAGGATAAATGTTAAATTGGAGATAAATTATTAATACAATCCATATCTATCGATATATATTCATAAAATTGAACTATTGTAGAACCAATTATGAATACGACGTATATTGGGGATAGGGTAATCTGTGTATTATGTATTCAATGGAGGTATCGGTTTTCTGATACAAGTAAGTATTTGGATTAAAATCAAATATCTTTTATAATATGTATGAACATATTTTAATATGTTTAATATTATCAAATCCTCAAAATATGGTCTCCCTTATTCCTAATTATTTGACCCAAATAATCATATAGATACAAAAACAATATTATTTACAATAGTCCATGATTAAAAAATATCGAAATTGAATTCAATTTACAACCAATGTATCCTTATTTAAAATACCCAAACAATAATACTACTCATACTATTACCTAATATTGAAAAATAATATTCCCAATATTTAATGTACCCAAAAAAGAAATTTACACATCATTAGAAGAGAACATATCTTGAGCTGTTGATATGATTCAAATTATCCTTGTAACACATTGTTAATATCTAACTCAATAATTATTATCGCCTAATAATAGAATGTGTTTCTCAAAACTAATTAGGGGATCTATGTATATTATTCTTATGCATAACTGGGTTATAGATACATAGCCAATTAAAGTCAAAATATAATCTTATAAAACCTATGAAGATTATATTTAATTAATCAATAACAATATGAAATCTTTCTCTAATAAATCCATCACTTTGTGAAAATATGTTTCAGATGGTGGTGATTAGTTTTTTTCATGTTATTGTAAAATATTGTTATTTTAATGATATTAAATAATATCCTTAATGAAAAATATTTTTCAAACCTAATGAAATGTGATTATTCATAAAATGTTTCATAGACATCCACTTCCATGAATAAGTGACTGTGTAAAAGGCATTTATTATAAAAATAATATTAGAAACTTGTTCCACATATAAATTCCCCCGATCATAAAATATTATTTATCCTTAATTAATTACTTATAATTTTTTTTATAAAGGATCTATTTCCCCTTATGTTTTATCTCATGGTCAGTAATGTTTGGGTTAATACATACTAGTTGAATAAAAATCCAAAAAAAGACCTTCAAAAATTCCAATATATTATGATCTTTTACTTTTTATTCAATTTATAACATTAATTATACATTCAATATAAAATTATAAAAAATTATCTACCCATTATTCATATAAGATGTATATTCCCCAAAATGTTCCAGCCCCTTGATCAATATGACATTTATTGTGTTTTTTCTATGCCCTAAATTCATGTTGAAATTATTTATGAGTGAAAATAAATTGGATATAATTTATTCTATATAATAGTAATATATCTAGTTTATGTATAATAAAAAATTTATTGAATTATGTCTATTAAATAAGTTGTCATATTACTCTCACATGTTCCAATGGCCTTAATCTTTCACTCGTGTACCTTATTTAATGTTATATTATAAATTTTTAAATCATTTGAAACTACTCACTTTACAATAGTTATTATGTGTTATATACGAGTGATTTATAAATTCTCCCTAAAAATAACATTTTATCATTAAAAAAATTATCAAAATTTTAGTTGAATGTTTTTGTGTGTTTATGTCAAAATTATGATATACAAGAAAAAATTTCAATAAAATTTTATTTATCAATTCTACCTATTAGGATCTTTATTTAAATTGTTTTATTATATCTATAAATCCAAATGGATATAGGATTGAGATATTCAATTATAGATAAAAAATATTTAAAAAAATAGTCAAAAAAATAAACATTAAACAATGAAAAAGAAAGCACAAAAAATTCATAATCGAATGAAATTTACTCTCTACCAATATATTTTAATACAATTTATATTTTGAATTAATCATAACATGAAAAAACCAAATATATATATAATATATAAGATAAATAGATTATTTGATGGAGTGTGATGACCTAGTGATTTTTTACTAAAGGATGGAGTAGTTTGATCTCCACCAAAATATCCTATCAGGAATGTCAATAATTTTTCTTAAATCTAAAAGAATTTGTATTTAATGGTTTCACCTCATGTCTTATAGTAATTTCCACATAACCAATTGGAAAAACATATGAACTATTAATATATATTATCATTTAAAATTATGTTTACAAAGAATTGTTTTCAACCACTAAAAATAAATTTTCAAATCATCTTCTAGGTGAATTTCTCATTCATTATTTAGATTTTCATTCGAGAATGTTTTTATTTGTTCATAAATATTAAAATTTTCAAATTATTCTTTTCATATATCAACAGTATACATATCATAAAATTCATATGTTTTAATGATTATTCTATGTCCATGTTCACCTTATTTTTTTACAAGTATGATATATATTGTAGCTCCACATGAATGTGAAAAATCATCCCATATACTAGATTTTGCAGGCTCATTCTAATGGGGTTCATAGAGGATTTTCTGTAATAATGTAATGTTATAACGAATATTTTTTATCCTAATTTATAGTTGGTGGAATGATTTAACAATAGTTTATAACACGATATCTCCTAAATAATGTATTTGTTCTTTTAGTATAAAAATTAGGCTCTTGATCAGTGTTTATTTCTCATGGAATCCCAAATAAACATAAGATGTTAGCCTATAAAAATTCAAAAACAACAATAATGTTTTTAATTTTGGTATAATTTTCCCTTCATCCATTATAAAACATAATCATCAACAATCATGATATTTTAATACATAAAATTTATCATAATTGGTACAATAAAACCCAAATGCCCCACATATAAATTATTTTACTAAAGATCAGTGTTTTCTGAAGTATTTATTAACTTATTTAGATGGTAATAGTTAGTTACTATTAATTTTATTTCGTATATAATTGTAATACATCAATAATAAGTTTTAGACATTGAACTTCATATTCATAAAATTTAATTTTACTACTTGGAAGTCCAAAGTATCCCCCATGAGATAATGTATGGAAAAAATTACTATATTATGTACTTCATGTTTAGTAAGGACACTCCTAATCACCAAATAAATATAGAGTTTCCATAGATATGGATCTTCCTAAAACAATAATCAAATTTTGATCGTTAAATATTGTTCTTATTATAAGGTTATGAAATTTGATACGTTGTATAGAAAGTTTCCTTGTCTATTTACCAAGGTAAATTATATAAAATCCGGTATGGTTTTATGCATTTTATTGAGTCATCAAATATCTATTTTTATGAAATTATTTCCTCAATAGTGTGAGGTAATTTTCTATGGTGATATTCCTCTAGATAATCATATCCCCTTTTTTCATTTAGTCCAACATCATTCTCTTTCAACAATACAATCCACCAAAGCAATCATGGTTTTCATTATCCTTATTCAAGAGATAACAAAATATTAAATGATCTATGAAAATTATATCCTTAATTATAAGAATACGTTATATAATTTTATTATAAACATAAAAAAACTAAAAATACATGTTTAGTGTTTTTGTACTTTATATGACTTGTAACCATGATCATTACAATTTATATTTTTACAAGACTTCCCCTGGTTTTCTTTTGTGAAAGTACATTCCCTATTATATAATTTCAATTTCCAAATAGTATCCAAATGAATTGATCTAGACTAGTGGTTCAATCATAGTGAATGTAGTAATACCACTTAATAGTTGATCAAATAATTTCTAGAAATAATCATAAAAAATTCTATCCTTTTAAATAAAATTAAATAAAATAAATAAACTTAACTAAATCCTTTGAATAATATTTTATATAAGTATGAATGTCCTTGAAAAAACATAATATGTTTGACATAAGTGGGATATGGTAATGTGGTGGTTATATAAATTTGTAAATTAACTATGATATTATATAAAAAACTAAATTCTCTTTTCAAATATGAAATGAAATTTTTATAATTTTTGAAAAATTAAAATTTTCAATTCCTTTCATCAAAATATTTTCTAAATTATTAAAAAAAGATCTTAATAATTCCTTAATATGGTGAATTCATTAAGAAATACTTCTAAGATATCCACAATCAGGTTATACAGAATTATTTCCATATATCATTCATATTTTATAAAATAATTAGGCAATATAAATGAAATCTAATATTATAAATAAGTTACATATTTATATGTTATGTATGTTTACAATTTCTCCTATGGATTTGTTAAAACATAATGTAATAGTTAAGATCCATCCAAAAATAGAAATGGGTCATCCCTAAATGTCTTTATAACATTTGATCATTGAATTTGATTAGGAATTGATCCTTTCTTATCAAATTATATAGTTTTATAATTTCAACATATACTCTACTACTATATTGAAATATCATAGGTATTACATCACTCATTAAATCTCAAATAATTCACAATCCAAACTATTTAAGCCAAATGCTACTTGGATTGGAATATTTTTAATCTAAAATTGTTAATATTTTGTTTGAATCTAGTAATTTTTATTTTTAAATTTTATAATTTATAATTATTAGAAATACGATTATTTTTGTTTTTTATATTTTTTGTATAATGTTCATGAAATATTTTTTGTATGAATATCCTAGTATTAACTCAACATATTTAACATAGGATCCATATTTTGGATTTTTAATTTTCTAACAACATGTAAATGGTATACATTTCAAGATAAATTTACTAGTTGTTTTTAATGGTTTATGTAAACAAATATTCTTTTATTGATAACATATATTTGTGTATTAGTGCGAGTGGCTTTAATTATATCCTTGGTGGATAAATTTAGAATGGAAATATTTTCGATTTTCATACCTCAGTCATAAGGAGATCTAAAATTGTTGTTAAAATTTGATTATAATTATCACTTAAATAAAAATAATCAAATAAATAAAATAAATAATTATTTTTATCATCATCATGTTTTTCATACATTTCAAGATAATTGGTGATTTCCTCTATAAATATTAATTCTTATTTTATTTCCTAAACTCAAGATTTATTTAGTCATATCAATTTACCGTGGAGAAATATAAATATATATATATGTGAGGGTGAATAATTTTATTTCTTCTTAGTAAAATTTTCTTGAATCAAAAATATTTAAAATAAAATTGTTTTCCCAAAACAATAATATCAAAAAAACCTTATAGAAATTAATAATTTTCTAGACACTCATCAAAAAATGGTATAACTAGTTTGATTAGTGATATGGAATATTTTCATTATTTTTATATGTTAAACCGATATAATTTATCTTAAAATATAAAATTCTAAAATAATAATATAAAAACGTAAACCACTCCTACTAGAAATGCTTGTACTTGGTTTTTTAGTCATACAACCATTATTTATTGTTTTAATTCACAAATATACGAAGATTAAAACATAGATTCATCCACAAAATTAATTGGTTCTCTATGATCAAATAATGAATCATCAAAATATATTTATCTAATATTATTTTGAAATAAATATATCCCAAGGTAATGAATTTTAGTTGGTAGTTAGGGTGTTATCAAAGAAGAAATATTTTTCCCCGGATAGACTCTCTCATTCCCTTAAAGTCTCAACCAATTTATTTATAATTCTATTTTCAAGTTAGAATAATTTTTCTTTTTTGAAGAGCATATAGAATGGGTTCAATTATTTTAATTTTATTTAATGTATTAATTATTTCTTTATTAATTCCATTTTAATGAATTATTTTTTTTTGACCCATTTTTTATGGAATAGGTTGTGGGGTGTCTCTATTATCATTTGATTATTTTTTAAGATGATATCTTAGTTATTTATCATTATTTTTTAAGATATACTAATCACTTTCTTTACGTGTTGGAAAAAATTATTATAATTGATGTTTTATGAATGGTTTATTTTATTTTAATCTTTTATATATAAATATATCCAAATTACATGTGGGTTTTGGTAATGGGGATGATAGTTTTCAATGATTCATATTCATAATTTTATTAGCTACCCCAATTTAATAAAATGAATTAATAATTTTTAGTTCTCAAATTATTAGGTGTGATTCTATGTGAGTTTGAGGTTTGTATCCTTTTAAAAGTCGAATAATTGATTCTAGTTTAAGAAATAGTGGTGCTTATAAATATATTTGGTATCCTTTCTCTTAACCTTAATTAATGGTAGGGGTTTGTGGAATTATGGTCAAAATAAAGGTATATCCTGGATCTTTTATTTTCTACACCCAGATTAAATATTATAATTCTCCCTCTATTATTTAGTTTTTGATATTTTTTAATCTAAAAAATAATATCAAATATTTTTGTGTCCTGTACATGAACATGTTTGTTAGTAAAATATTTTATATAATGATAAAGTCCCCAAAACTTATTTGTTGTTAGTTGTCATTTTGATTATCTTAAATACATTTGTCTAACCAAATTTTTTGTATAGTCATCTTACAATTCAACAAAACGATATAAAATTAAATTTACATCATCAAAACCAACAATTTTAGTCTATATTGTTCACAGTGGATGAGAATTATACGAAACCATATTAATTATTCATTTAGATTTCAATGCTGATATTTCAATCACAGCTCCTCTATGTGATTAATTTAATATATTCTAGTCATTTTTTATAAATAATATGTAAAAAATGTCTATAAATTATGATTCTAAAATTATTGTATTGGAAATTGTGAATAAGTATTTTTGAAACTATCCCAATACTAATACAATTTATCACTTAAGACATCTTGAATCTTGTATATCACTTTTCTCAATGAAATACTACTAATATTTTATGGAAGAATTGGAAAAATAATTATTGATGTTTTTAATTTCTGGTGACTTCTCTAATTTATAGGTGACACAACCATTCCTTGTCTAGACCTTTTATAGAGAAGTAAAATTCTCTTCACATCACTTGTTCTACATCCACCATACTTAAATTCATGGATTAAATCAATATAGTGAATTCCTTTATTTCCATTTTATGGTACTCAAAAATAAATCCATGAAACACTGGTAACAATTAGATTATTCCTATTTTATGTTCAATATTTTTTAAAATAGTTGAATTATTTTATGATTATTGTGGTTAATGAAATAATTTTCATTAAAATCATGCAATGATTGACCATGTTTTTCTACCGTGGTCTTAATATAAGGTTTATATTGAAAACATCATATTTTAGTATAATATATTAAATAAATATTAGGAAACTTGAACTATATATTTTCTATATTTTTCATTCCCCTTACTCTATTTAAACAGCCTCTCTAAATCATTGGATCAATTGTATAAATTCTTTCACTATGTGATTTATTAATTTACTCCATGGTTAATATCTATGAGTGAATATGGAAATATCTCGATTGAAATAGTTATAATGATTTGTAAGTCACCTATCATTGAATGGAAAAACAAATTTTCTCATATAATTCAAAATTATAAAGTAACGGTGATATTATTCTTTATATAAGGATGGTTTGAAACTAAATTGTATCATTATTTTTTAAATTAAGTATAAATTATTTCAAATAATAGTGTGTTGTTTTACGTGAAATTGTGAGCATATAGAAGCATAAATACTATATATAATATTATAATAAGAATAAGTAATTGTTATAATGGTGAGAGTTTCACTGATATATTATGGTAGTCACTAAATTAATGAATAATCCGTTTATTTATTGGTCTATGAGAAAGTCCTTGATAATTAACGTCCCATATATTGTTACTAATTTATGTAATAATTAGCATAACAATTATCATACTAATTTAGTAATTCATTATGTGTGCATGGGGATCATTGAGAGATCAATTAATTGTCTAATAGAGGAATTCATTTTAATTTTATAGATGCTAAATAGAGAGTGGCCGATCTAGATAAATTGAGATTAATATTATGACTTCTACACACTTTCTATAAATCAGAAATCACATCACCACTATATAGATATTTTTCCACAACATTTAGGGATGACAAACTAGGGATAAAGAATGAGTTTACAACCAAATTAGTTAACTAATAAATGAAAATTTAAATTGAAAAAAAATTATCTAAACCATGAATCTCACTTACTATAATCTAAAATGAAAAAATAAATAAATAACATATTAATAATGTTACAGATCGAGCATAAAAAATGATCTTCCCAACATAATCAATAATTGAGAAATTTCGTTTTCCCTCTATGTGATGGATCATGGCAATGGGAATAGGCACTATATGTAAAATATATGAAATTGGAAAAACCCTATTGAATGAAGTTGTCCAACTCCATTAAAATCAAACTACATCCTTCTATACTATACCTTGTGTCTTTTATGTTCTCTCTATTCATTACACAATCACTATATGATCCTTAAAAGAGATTGTTGTTGAATTTGACACCCCCATAAACTCAACATAATTTTATCCTTCCTAGATCTTGTTTGATTTATAATATTCACTTATCCAAAGACTAATTTTGTTAGATATAATTTCTTATTATTCTATCCATCCTCACACATCTTGTAAAAATAATGTGTATGGATAAAAAAATATTTAATCCTTTTATATATTATTTTTTTCAACTTAATATAGTTTAATATATAAAATTTTGTCTATGTTTTTCTATAAGACAAAATTGAATAGATGATAGTGGCTATATTAGATTCATAGTTAGCATTGGATTGAACCACTTCCTTAACAATGTGTTGGTTTAAATAAATGAATACATTATTATATAATTCAATATATTATGTGGAGTTAATTTTGAGCATTGGATACATAGATAAAAATGTGTTTTTTTATCTCGACTGAATCAATACAGAGTACATTTGTGTTATATCCATTCTTATCATTGGGATTAGTTTGGTGTCATATTATTTATGCATTTATTATATACCTAATAAATTAAATTCCCTAAAAAATTGAAAAATATTTCATGTTATTTACTCTTCAGAATAATAACTTATGGACCCTCACCATAAATACATTGTATTATTTTATTATCATAATATGTTGTATTGAGTAATATTTATCACATTGAAGACAATGTTGGATTCTGTACCATCATATGCATAGAGCACTTGCAGTTGTAGTACTCTTCAGTAAGACCACCCCAAAAATTTATCATTAATATTTCAATATAAATTCAATGTGTTGTTTATCATTTAGTTCTTATTGTTCATTGTTTCTTGTTTTGCTCTAAATTTTCAATGTGATTTCCACATCTTGGTTTCATTTTCCTAGTGTTTTGATCCAAATACCGAGGAATATTATGTTGAAATCCCATTTCATGGCATAACAATTTGATAACACTGATATGCACTCTATATGGAATGGGGATCATGTGTTGATGACAAAAATAATGGTTCAAGGATATATTAGAGGCATTTAAGCCTGAGTTTTTGATTAAATACTAAGTAATTGTATCATGCTACCTTTTCTGGAAAATCAAGGGTCGGGATATTGACATTGGAAGAGGAAAGGCTAGTTAATACCCATATTTTAGTTCCATGGGTGTGATTGAGGGTGGCTCATGTTGACTAGTTTCTCAAGAAGTCGTTGAAGTGAAGAGGAGAATCCCATAGTATTTGTGACATCCCTTAGTACATGGATTATGTTCTGAACAAACACACAATGTATAAACCCTATGTGGATGATTGTGTTTCTATGATGGATTTAAATATCACATATCATGTGACCTTAACATGAATGCTTGGTGTGTACCTTAGAGGGTACACAGACTCATCTATGAGTATATGTCCATTGACACATTGTGTACTCCTACATAGACAAGGCTGATCTAGGTGTACATGCACAGAGCTATGTACATGGAAATGAGTATAATTACAGAGGAATGAGAACACTGGGTACTTCTATATGGACACATGCACATTCCGTTTACATTGAATGACTTGGTGCTGAAGGGAAATGTCATGTACCCATTAAATGGTTCCTTATATCCATTTTCCTCTTTATCATGTACATGCTTCTTTATGGTGTGTTCCTTATATCAATTCTGTAATTATAAATGTGGAATCAGTTCAGAAACATATCATTATGGTCCCTTTAGTAAAAATCTATGGATAGATTTTTCAGAATCATTCCCTTTGTACTGTTGTGATATCCTCTATCATCATATTTCCCTAGGTGGAGTTATTGGTATCCTCATGACCAACACTTACATGTTCCAATACTATATATAGTTAGTTTTTCAGTATTGAGTAATTGTTATACACCAATTAATTGGGTGTGATCCTAATCTCATTATTGTATCTCTTCAGACCTCCAGCATATACATTCTATGAAGATACTCAACAAGAATTACCCTTCATTTGGACATTATCAGTTTAAACTGGCTCATGGAATGTGTTATCTTATTAGAGTAGTATGTAAAACCATTGAGTGGTATTCCTATGTGGGCATTGTTGTTTTAACTTTACCTATATATATTGTATCATTATTGAGTATATATGGGTATTCTTGTAATAAGTGTTCTATAAATATACTTATGTATAAATAATTTTTATTATTGTTTTTATATTCTTTGTGGTTTTTGTATGTCTTACAGGGTATTTTTATACTCATCCCTACTGGGGCTTTCCCTACACATACCATTTATTGTGCATCCAGTCGACCATTTGATGGAGTCAATTAGGTTCGTAGACCAGGTGTCTCTTGATGAGATTGATATACAATGGTGTTTTCCCATGGATATCATGATAGTAGTCTACATATTTACTTTTATTTTTAATTATTTTTTAGGATCTATTTGGTGGGTTTTTAATTGGCCATGTTTACATACAATTTCATGTTGGCATACTCTAAATGTGAGATTTTTATGTACACATTCATAGTTAGTCATTTGTTTTACATTTCATCATTGTTTGGGCATTAATATTTGTTATTTTGTGTGTATGGGTACATTAGGCTATGTCTTCCCATGTTAGTGATATGCTAATATGGTGCTATACTCCAACAACTGGCCTATTAAATGTGGGATTAGGGAGATGTGGTATACAACCCATTGGGATGGGTCATGAAAAAATTTACCCATAAATATTTTCATACATTACTTTCAAGGATCCACTATAATTAAAAAATTGATTTCCAAGTTCCAATATTCATGAATTGGAATCTCCATTGACCAACATGTATCCCATATCACCACAAATTTCATTTTAAGGGTTAAACCTTATCATATACCATCTATAATTTAATTTTATTCATAATTGATGTTGCTAATCGCAATCACAACCCCTAATCGCCCCCGATAACTAAAATCCATGATTGAATCATGATTCTTACTAGATCAAAAGTCATATAAATGTAAACTATTGGCCAATATTGAAGACTAAAATAATGTGGAGTGAAATCTATAATAAATAATGTGAGAAAATCAGTGACCAATAAAAAATTATCTCAATCTTAATATTATAAATATTCATCCATATGGAAATAATAGCACAATTATTTTCCCTATCAAAAAGAAAATTAATAAATCCACAGGGGCATTCCAAAGGTGGAGAAACATTGAATTCAAACTAGAAATCATATATTATGACTAAAATAAAAATTAATGTTGTAAGAATAAAAAATATATAAAATACTAACCTCATCATTGGATATATCATCGGTGAATAATGGAAATTTTTTAATTTTTTTCCATTCCTTCATCAATCCATGCATCCCTCTTGTTTTTTCATTAAATTTAATACATGTTCATGCTATCCCATTCCCATAATTTCCTAGGGTTTTATGACAACCATATAAGATCTCTATAATAGGTATTATATAGTTTATTCCCTGGGATAAATGTTAAATTTGTGATAAATTATTAATCCAATCCATATCTATCAATATATGTTCATAAAATTGAACCATTGTAGAACCAATTATGATTAAGACATATATTGGGGATAGGGTAAACAGTGTATTCTATATTCAATGGAGGTATCAGTTTTCTGATACAAGAAAATATTTGGATTAAAATCCATTATATATTATAATATGTATGAACATGCTTTAATATGTTTTATATTATCAAATCCTAAATATCTGGGCTCCATGGTTCCTAAGTATTTGACACAAATCATCATATTGAAACAAAAACAATATTATTTACAATATTCAATTATTAAAAAAATATAGAAATTGAATAAAATTTACAACCAATGTATCCTTATTTAAAATACCCAAACAATAATATTACTCACACTATAACCTAATATTGGAAAATACTATGCCCTATATTTAATTTACACTTAAAATAAATGTAACACATCATTGGAAGAGAACATATCTTGAGTTGTTGATATAATCAGAATTATCCTTGTAACACATTTTTAATATCTAACTCAATAATTATTATCCCCCAATGATAGAATGTGTTTCTCCAAAATAATTAGGGGCTCTATGTATATTATTCTTATGCATAAGTGGGTTATAGATACATAGCCAATTAAAATCGAAATTTAATCTTATACAACCTATGAAGCTTATATTTAATTTTTCAATAACAATATGAAATCTTTCTCTAATAAATCCATCACTTTATGAAAATATTTTTCAGATGGTGGTTATTAGTTTTTCTCATGTTATTGTAAAATATTTTTATTTTAATTATATTAAATAATATCCTTAATGAAAAATATTTTTCAAACCTAATGAAATGCCACTATTCATTAAAAGGTTCATAAACATCCACTTCTATGAATAAGTGACTGTGTAAAATGCATTTATTATAAAAATAATATTATAAACTTGTTCCACATATAAATTCCCCCAAACATAAAATATTATTTATCATTAATTAATCACTTATAATTTTTTTATAAAGGATCCATTTCCCCAAATTTTCTATCCCATGGTCAGTAATGTTTGGGTGAATACATATTAGTTGAATAAAAATCCTAAAAAAAGACCTTCAAAAATTCTAATTTATTATGACTGTTTACTTTTTATTCAATTTATAACATTAATTTTACATTCAATATGAAATTATAAAAAATTATCTACCCATTATTCATCTAATATTTGTATTCCCCAAAATATTCCATCCCCTTAATCAATATGACATTTATTTTGTTTTTTATATGCCCTAAATTCATATTGAAATTATTTATGAGTGAAAATAAATTGGATATAATTTATTCCATATACTAGTAATATATCTAGTTTATTTATAATAATAAAATTATTGAATTATGTTATTACAAGACTTCCCCTGGTTATCTTTTGTGAAAGTACATTCCCTATTGTATAATTTCAATTTTCAAATAGTATCCAAATGAATTTATCTATACTAGTCGTTGAATCGTAGTGAAAATAGTAAAATCACTTAACAGTTGATCAAATGATTTCTAGAAATAATCATAAAAAATATTATCCTTTTAAATAAAATTAATTAAATGTAAATTAACCTTACTAAATCATTTGAATAATATTTTATATAATTATAAATGTCCATGAAATAAAATAATATGTTTGACATAAGTGGGACATGGTAATTTGGTTGTTATATAAATTTGTGAATTATCTATGATATTATATAAAAAACTAAATTCCCATTTCAAATATGAAATGGAATTTATCTAAATTTCAAAAAATAAAAATTTTAAATTCCTTTCATCAAAATATTATCTAAATTATTAAAAAAAGATCTTAATAATTCCTTAATCTGGTGAATTCATTGAGAAACACTTCTACGATATCCACAATCAGGTTAGAGAGAATGATTTCCATATATCATTCATATTTTATAAAATAATTAGGAATTTTAAAAGTAATATAATATTATAAATAAGTTAAATATTTATAAGTTATGTATGTTTCCAATTGCTCCTTAAGTTTAGTTAAACCATAGAGTAATAGTTTAGATCAATCAAAAAATAGAAATGGTTCATCCCTGAATGTCTTTTTAACATTTGAACATTGAATTTGATTAGGAATTTATCCTTTCTTATCAAATTATATAGTTTTACAATTTTAATATATACTCTACTACTATATTTAAATCTCATACATATTATATCACTCATTAAATCTCAAATAATTTACAATCCAAACTATTAAGCCTAATTCTACTTGGATTGGGAAATTTTTAATCTAAAATTGTTAATATGTTGTTTGAATCTAGTAATTGTTTTTCCATTTTATAATGTATAATTATAAGAAATAAGATTATTTTTGTTTTTTATATGTTGTGTATAATGTTCATGAAATATTTTTTGTATGAATATCTTAGTATTAACACAAAATATTTAACATAGGATCCATATTTTGGACTTTTACTTTTCTAACAACATGAAAATGGTTTACAGTTCAAGATCAATTTATTAGTTGTTTTAAATGGTTTATGTAAACAAATATTGTTTTATTGATAACATGTATTTATGTATTAGTGATAGCGGTTTCAATTATATCCTTGGTGGATCAATTTAGAAGGGAAATATTTTTGATTAACATACATCATCCATTAAAAGTTATATTGTTTTTGTTAAGATTTCATTATAATTATCACTTAAATAAAAATAATCAAATAAATAAAATAAATAATGATTTTTATCATCATCATTTTTTTCATACATTTCAAGATAATTCGTGATTTCCTCTATAAATATTAATTCTTATATTATTTCCTAAACTCAAGATTTATTTAGTCATGTCAATTTACCCTAGAGAAATATAAACCTATATATATGTGAGTGTGAATAATTAGAATTATTCTTAGTAAAATTTTGTTGAATCAATATTATTTAAAATATTTTTTTTCCCAAAACAAAAATATCATAAAAACCATATAGAAATTAATAATTGTCTAGACACTCATCGAAAAATGGTATACTAGGGTGATTATTAATACATAATATTTTCATTATTTTTATATGTTAAAGCGATATAATTTATCTTGAAATATAAAATTCTAAAATCATAATATAACACCTTAAAACACTCCTACTATAAATTCTTGTAGTTGTTTTTTAGTCATACAACAATTATTTTCTATTTTAATTCACCTATCAAAGAAGATTAAAACATAGATTCATCCTCAAAATTAATTGTTTCTCTATGATAACATAATGAATCATAAAAATATATTTATCTAATATTATTTTGAATAAAATATATCCCTATGTAATTAATTTTAGTGTGTATTTAGGGTGTTATCAAAGAAGAAATATTTTTCCCCAGACAGACTCTCTCATTCCCTTAAATTCTCCACTTATTTTTGTATAATTCTATTTGGAAGTTAGAATAATTTTTCTTTATAGAAGAGCATATAGAATGGGTGCATTTATTTCAATTTTATTTAATGCATTAATGATTTCCTTATTAATTCCATTTTAATGAATTATATTTTATTGATCCATTTTTATTGAATAGTTTGTGGGGTGTTTATATTATCGTTTGATTATTTTTTAAGTTGATATCTTAGTTATTTATCATTATTTTCTAAGATATACTAATCACTTTCTTCATGGCTTGGAAAAAAGTATTATAATTGATGTTTTATGAATGGTTTAATTTATTTTTATCTTTTATATATTAATATATTCAAATTACATGAGGGTTTTGGTAATAGGGATGATAGTTTTCAATGATTCATATTCTTATTTTTATTAGCTACCCCAATTTAATAATATAAATTAATCTTTTTATGTTCAAAAATTATTGGGTGTGATTCTATGCGAGTTTGAGGTTTGGAACCGTTTAAAGTCCCAATAATTTATTCTACTTTAGGAAATAGTGGTTCTTGTAAATACATTCGGTATCCTTTCTCATAACCTTAATTAATGGTAGGGGTTTGTAGAATTATGGTAAAAATAAGGGTATTTCCTGGATCTTTTATTTTCCACACCCACATTAAATATTATAATTCTCCCCCTATTATTTAATTTTTGATATTTTCTAATCCAAAAAATAATACCAAATATTTTTTTGCCTTGTACATGAACATGTTGGTTAGTAACATATTTTATATAATGATAATGTCCCCAAAAATTAATTGTTGTTAGTTGTCATTTTGATTTTCTTATATCTATCTGTCTAAACAAATTTTTTGTATAGTCATCTAATAATTCAACAAAATGATATTAAATTAATTTTACATCATCAATGCCAACAATTTTAGTCAATATTGTTCATAGTGGATGAGAATTATAAGAAATAATATTAATTATTCATTTAGATTGCAATACTGATTTTTCAATCACATCTCCTCTATAGGATTCATTTAATATATTCTAGTCATTTTTTATAAATCATATATAAAAAATGTCTATAAATTATGATTCTCAAATTCTTGTTATGGAAATTGTGAATAAGTATTTTTGAAACTATCCCAATACTAATACAATGTATCACTTAAGACATATTTAATCTGGTAGATAACTTTTCCCAATGAAATACTACTAATATTTTTTGGAAGAATTGGACAAATCTTAAATTATGTTTTTAATTTCTAGTGACTTCTCTAATTTATAGGTGACATTACCATTCCTTTTTTATACCTTTTATAGAGAATAAAAATTCTCATCACCTAACTTGTTCAACATCCACCCTACTTAAATTCATGGATTAAATCAATATAGTGAATTCCTTTATTTCCATTTTAGGGTAATCAAAAATAAATCCATGATACACTGATAACAATTATATTATTCCTATTTTATGTTCAATATTTGTTTGAAACAGTTGAATTATTTTATGATTATGTGGTTGATGAAATAATTTTCATAAAAAAGATGCAATGTTTGACCATGTTTTTCTACCATGGTCTTTATATAAGGATTATATTGAACACTGAATATTTTAGTATTATATATTAAATAAATATTATGAAACTCAAACTATATATTTCTAAATTTTTCATTCCCCTTACTCTATTTAAAAATCCTCTCTAAATCATTGGATCTATAGTATAAATTCTTTCATTATGTGATTTACTAATTTACTCCATGATTAATATCTATGAGTGAATTTGGAAATATCTCTCTCGAAATAGTTATAATGATTTGTAAGTCACCTATCATTGAATGGAAAAACATATTTTCTCATATAATTCAAAATTATAAAGTAACGGTGATATTATTATTTATATAAGGATGGTTTGAAACTCAATTCTGTCATTATTTTTAACATGATGTACAAATTATTTCAATTAATAGTGTGTTGTTTTATGTGAAATTGTGAGAATATAAAAGCATAAATACTATATATAATATTATAATAAGAATAAGTAATTGTTACAACGGTGAGAGTTTCACTGATATATTATGGTAGTCACTAAATTAATGAATAATCCTTTTATCTTTTGATCTATGAGAAATTCCTTGATAATTAACGTCCAATATATTGTTACTAATTTATGTAATAATTAACATTACAGTTATCATAGGAATTTAATCATTCATTATCTGTGCATGGGGATCATTGATAGATCACTTAATTGTATAATAGAGGAATTAATTTTAATTTCATAGACGCTAAATAGAGAGTGACTAATGTAGATAAATTGAGGATAATATTATGACTTCCACACACATTCTAGAAATCAGAAATCACATCACCACAATATAAATATTTTTCCACAACATGTAGGGATAACTAATTAGGGATAAATAATGAGTTGACAACCAAATTAGTTAACTAATAAATGAAAATCTAAATTGAATTAAAATTATCTAAACCATGAATCTCACTTACTATAATCTGAAATAAAAAACTAAATAAATAACTTAATAATAATGTTACTGATCAAGTATAAAAAATAATCTTCCCAACCGAATCAATAATTGAGAAATTTCTTTATCCATCTATGTGAAGGATCATGGTAATGGGAATAGGCACTATATGTAAAATATATGAAATTAAAAAAACCCTATTGAATGAAGTTGTACAACTCCATTTAAATCCAACTACATCCTTTTATATGATACCATGTGTCTTTTAAGTTCTCTATATTCAATCCACAATCACTATATGATCCTTTAAATAGATTTCTAGTGAATTTTACATCCCCATAAACTCAACATAATTTTAACCTTCCTAGATCTTGTTTGATTTATAGTATTAACTTATACACAGACTAATTTTGTTAGATATAATTACTTATTATTCTAGCCATCCTCACACCTCTTATATAAATAATGTGTATGGATAAAAAAATATTTAATCCTTTTATATATAATATATTTTTATTTTTATTCTTTCTACTTATTATAGTTTAATGTTTAAAATTTTATCTATGTTTTTTGATAACACAAAATTTATTAGATGATAATGGCTATATTGGATTCATAGTTATCATTGGAGTGAACCACTTCCTTAACAATGTGTTGGTTTAAATCAATGAATACATTATTATATAATTCAATATATTATGTGGAGTTAATTTTGAGCAATGGATACTTAGATAAAAATGGGTTTGTTGTATCCCAACTAAATCAATACATGGTACATTTGTGTTATATCCATCCTTATCATTGTGATTAGTTTGGTTTCATCTTATTGATGCATTTATTATGTACCTAATAAATTAAATTCCCTAAAAAATAGAAAAATAATTTATTTTATATACTCTTTAGAATAATAACTTATGGACCCTCACTATAAATACATGGTATAATTTTATTATCATAAGATATTGTATTGAGTAATATTTATCACATTGAAGAAAATGTTGGAATCCTTACTATAAGATGTACATAGCACCTGCAATTGTAGTACTCTTCAATAAGACCACCCCTAAAATTTATCATTAATATTTCAATATAAATTCAATGTGTTGTTTATTATTTTTTTAATGAACCCTTAATAAGAGATACCAATAATTATTTTTATAGAACATATCCTATGGTATTGACTTGGAAAAAGCTAGCCACATAACCCTTTTTAGGATCTGGTACATACAACATTGGTGCCTAAACTCAGGATTCATTTATCAACTAAAAAATGGGGATCCTTTTGAATTATATTTTTTAGGTATTTGTTAAACATATATATCCTAATGAAAATATTATTTAATCCTACACGATATGGGAAAATTTAATTTTATTTATTCATGGTTTTGTGAAATCCTTCCCCAAGAATTCCCCTGATTTATTATAAAAAAATATCAGTACGGTGATAAGTCAACAACTAATATTAATCACAAGGATTAATAAATAAATAATATTTATATTTTTTTATAAATAAAATATTCTTTACAAAATACAATGAAATGGGTATTGTTGTAGAATTCCATTTTAGTGCAATGATGAGGTAATAGAATATATTTATTATTAAAAAAATTTAATATATCCTTGATTTTAGGTCGATCACTAATTATAGAACATTTAAAAATGATATTGGTAATATATAAATAGATTTTCATGTATAAAAAATAAATCCAATATAATATATAGTGAACATGGATCAATATTTAAATATAAATCCTAACATGAATTTACAATTAAATAAAATAAAAATGGTACATTATATTTATTTAAATTATAAACCATCATGGGAACATTAACTACTCCTTAATTAGACATTAATTTAATACCAAGGGTCATTCAAAATGAATGTAAAAGTTATGTTAAAAACTCAATATAGTGAAATAATAGAAGATAACAAAATTAGAGGGGTGATATATGACATGGTAAATTATAATGTATTGATTATAAATGATACATGCATATCGAAGAATAATAAAGTAAAATGGAATAATAATACAGGTCATATAAAATTAACAAAAATCAAACCATAAGTCATTATAATCTATCAAGAAATAATAATAGAGAGGACAAAGCCCGGTGCACCTATCCTTAACATAAAATCACATGGGATGTGAACATTACCTAGTATAATTTTGGATTATATAATTTTTACACAATCTATCATGATATTGTAACCACCCAAATCTATTTATGGAAATTGTGTTAATGAAAATTCTGTTTTTGATGATGTGAAACTGATGGGTTGATTAAAGTTTTTTTCATTTGAATTGTATGTTTTTATTTGTAAAAAAATGGAATGTCTTAGTGGATATTCATGAGGTGTTAACCTAATTGTAAAATGAATATATTGTGTATTTATGGTATTTGAGTTCATGTAATAAAGGATGTTAGTTGTAGTGTTCCATTGGGTACCTAGTTAAGTGGATCTAGGTAAAAAATTAATTTAATAGGGGACCATCTCCCTTCTTGGATCCATTGGGTGACCACATATGAGCACTGGGTATTTGATAGATTTATAGGTGCCTGGTAAAACTTTTCTTAGTTATCAGTGCTGATATGTTTTTTGTTAGAGGATTATAATTTTTAATAATTAATATTTCTACTGAACACCACAATTGAGGATGCTATTATACTATTGTTTGAGATAAGGCGAATAGAAATACCTTCCCCTATATATATTATTTCTTCTTCTATTTATTGTCAAGATGATTTTGGGTGTTCCTTCGGTGATTAAGGAGATTGGTTGTCCCCTTCCTCCTCTAATATCGTTTCTCTACCATTTCTTCAAATTTCACATGTTTTCGTGTCAGGTATTTAATGAAGATTCAAAAGAATCACTGTGGAATAATGCTTTGATGATGGGTATTTATTATTGATTGGTTAAACAAGGTCTCAAGAGGATGAATTTGTAATGTTTCCAATAGTTTCTCTAAAGGTATGTCACTACCCTAATTTTTCCTATTAAATAATAATAGAATTAATTAATGAATCAATTAAATATACTAGGACCTTTAGGGGTAGTTTCCTTGAGTGTGTTATTAGGTTGATCTACTACCTGTTTCTTATGGTGTTGGGATATTTATGTCATATATTATGAAATTTTTCAATTATTCAAAATTAAGATAATTTTGGTATTAATTGTTGAATTTATTTAAAAATAAATTTAATTTAGTAGACTTATTTTTTGTGTTACAGGCTAGTGGATATGGTTTATGACTATTGTTGTTGAGGATGATCATAGGTGATAGTGAAAATGTAGGAAAATGGTAATTGTGAGCCTCATAATGGACAATTGTTAACCCATGTAAAATGTTGTAAAAGTGGTAATCACGTGGTCTCCAGAGTGGATGGTGTTTTTAATGTGATTTTATGTTTTTTTGGGAATAGTTTGATAAAAATTAAAGATCAATTGTATTTATTTTAGATATGAAAAAAAAGGTTTTTTATTGGTTTTTAAAATTAATTGTTTAACCGTATGTATTCACATATTTACCAATTATATGCTTATTAAGTTACATTAAATTAAAATGTCCTCTCACTGACCATCTAAAAACTCACATGATTTTGTTCACACCAGTTTTTTAGTTTGAATATTGATTTGAAATAATCAATTCACCATGTTCTCTTACTTATCCTTGTAACGAGAGACTTATAAATACTCCTAAATCAACCCACATCCCTCTAAAATATGGAATCATTGGAAAAAAAACTAGAAAATTTTAATGACCTAAAATGAAGAGATATGACTATTGGATATATTAATATAAAATATTCATCCTACATACTAGAAAAAAATTAAATTCCATTAAGATCGAATAGAAGATAATTAATCATTTAAAAATCCTTTAACAAGGTTGTGGGGGATTTCCATGGCCTGAACACTATTGGTAATGTGATCCATCAATAAAGAATAATTATAGTATAAAAATAATTGAAAGTAGATCAAATGAATAGTGTTTCAATGGCTTAATCCACCCTATCAAAGGTACATAAATAACTTAATTTTATATAAATAATAATAATAAAATGGCATTCACAAGCATTTTTTTGATTTCTAATTTAGGTGGAAGATAATTCCATATTTTTTAATTAATTGCAATGTTCCTTTAATTACATTAAATTACTCATTTTTTTAGTTCATATCAGTCACCCTATTTTATGGATTCCACAAGTACATATCAAAGGGTTGGGATTTTATGAAATTGAGTTTATTTGTAATAAGAGGATTCATAATTCATTTTTTTACCTCATATTCCCTAGATCATTGTATAATCAATACATTTAATCATTGAAGAATTTTATCAATTTTCAGAAGAACAAATTAATTAAAATAATTATTACATCATGCCCATTTTATTTTTGAATTACAAATTTTAATTCCCATTCTTCAGATTTTATCAGAGGCCAATATGTTACACATGTATCTGCACTTGGAAGGAACAATGTATGTATTGTCTTTGGAATTTTTTTCAAAATCTGTCATTATATGCATCAATAGTCTATAGGGAAAAATATTCTAATGTTTATTCTTTCGTGATATTTGAAAAGTCCACTATATTAGGTTTTGTTCCCCTCATTTAATAATCCTCTGACATATCACTGCATTGAATTTTCAAAAATTCCACATTATTACTTATATTCTTTCTTGCGAGTAAACATCTTTCATCTGCATCTATTCATATTTATAAGAGGGAAATGTGTCAGGTATCACTTGGTTATTCACAAAACATTGTAAAAAATCATTTCATATTAAAAAAAAATCTTACATAATGGGATGACATCAAAATTTGGAAAACTCACAGATTTTATGCATCTATCTCTACCCAATAGATATATAGCATTTTAGGTTGTCGTAGGGAAAACATCTTACACAACATTATCCAATTTTCCAGTCATTAAAAACTCCAATATTTTATATATTATAATCTCCATATTAGAAATATTTTTTATCTTGAGTATCTCTAATTTATTTTGTGAATTTGTAACTTATTTAATTTAAGACTTCGGTTAATTTCATCACCTAATATTCAAACTACTTCCATAGTTTCTAAATTTAAAAATTATATAACAGAATATAATAGTTAGGGATGTGTTTAAATTAAAATAAATATTAAAAATAAATAAAAGGATTATTTTTAATATTATTAATAATTCAATTATATATTGAATTATTTAAAATTGTTTTTGGTATTTTGTTATAATTAATGAAAAAATATTAAAAACATAAAATCAATTTTTTTTTCAAAACCCCCCTCATGTAGAGAACAATTTATCACCCAACTCACAATGGTTTCACCTCCCCTCAAGAAATATTTCATGTTCTATATAAATAAATTAAAAAAATAGTACCTCAAAAATTTTAACAAGGGGTGTAATGAATAAAAAATTTGTAAAATCAATTCAAATTATAAATGAATAAATGAATTATTATCTAATGTAGTTATGGAAAAACGTGAAATAAATTGGTTTTCATGGACCTTCAAATTGTATTTAAAATAAAATCATTTCTAATGAATCATAACCATTTATATTATATAAAATGTACATATACGATTGAAATTATTATATTAAGGGTTATGGTAAATTCCATGTGACATGGACAAAAGAATCGATGGCCTCGACTAGTAGGACTGTATCCTATGAGTTCAATTTATTTAATCATACGAGGGACATTAAATCAATTAGATTTGATCTTGAATATACTGAATCTGTGATTCAAAGCAATAATGTATGAGGGAAACCATTTTTGAGATATACTCAAGCACATCAATATCATGGTCCAATGAAGGTTCTTCAATCACCCATAAGAAAATATTTCCATCACAATCCTTACCCTTATGTAATTAAATAGCATAATAAAGGTATATATATACCCAAATTTTATGAATTTTAAAAACACTTTTAAGTAAAATAGTTTTTCTATTTATTCCTTTTATAATATTACTTTAAAATTTATTAATCAAAGAGATTGGTAAGAAGTACATCTTGATACGATGAAACACAAATATATTTTTAGATAATATATTGTTTTAGTCAAGTAACAAATTTTGATAAATTTATATTTTTTGAAATAATTGATATATTAATAAAATATTATTATTAAAAATTATTTATTAAATATAAATGATAATATAATTTTAAATATTTAAATGTAATTCTTATATGGGTCAAAAACTCTATTACTAAATAAGATTATTTTTCAATAAATTTGGATATTCATTTGAATGTGTAAATACTCTTATTAAAAAAACTATTTTCATAAAATATATATTATTTTCGAAATCATCATAGTGAAATTATTTAATGATAAATTTTTCTATAATTTTCTAATAAAATTGAATCTTCCAGAAAAAAATAAATAGTCCGTGAATGTATTTTATGGATTATGAAATCATAAAATCCAAAAAATTGATGTAATAAATAAAATAAATAGTATCCAAAGAAATATATATCTTTCGTCTTAAATTAATCTACTTTTGTATTTATTTTATAAATTTTAGAAACCCTTAAAAATTTCACAAAAATAATTATTTTTTTAAACAATTCAAAATCAATTATTTAAGAACATGGCTCACTTATAAAACACCAAGGGTATTATATTAATTATTTAGGCACTTTTAATTATATAATAATGAGGTATGAACCTATTTGGCTAAATAAATTTTATAAAACAATTGGATGGTTTATGGTTTGGATTAATTAATCATAATGTTTCTAAAACAAAAGATTATAATCTAATCTATAATTTTCTCCTCTTTAGCTAAATTAACCCACACATACTCTCATTCCTCATAACATTAAACCCTGAATAAATGATTCTACTCATCCCTACCCTATCAATTTACCTCCAAAGGTTCCCAAAATACATAAGAAGATCATACCAATGTTTTATATGTGTCCTCCCAAGCTTAAGGATCCTGTCATTCTCCTCCTTATTCAAGAACCTTCATTAAGTCATTATTTTTAATAATAATTTTTTTAATATGAGTTATGTTTTTAAACATACCTCATTTGGTAATTATAATTATTAAGTAATTAAATATCCATTTTTATGTCATATACTAATTTTATAAACTTTTATGTACACTTGTTATGCTGCTTAATTTTCCTATGGTTTTCCATGCCAAATATTTGTGTAGTGAATACCTAACTTGATATAAAATCAGGGGTATTTAATTAGTAGTAACTATCATTTATATATTTGGTATTTATATGTATGAAACCTTCACTCCATAATCACATGGATGCAATTGATTAAATAAAACCTTATGTTGTATAATCTATGTGGCTCTCATTTTCATGTACATGATAAGAAAGTGATGGGTGGGACCATAATTATACATCCCTCTAATTCCATGGTTAATTATTTTATCTAATATAATTACACATATGATGAAGATGAATTTATTCTAAGGAAAATATGTTATTCTTTCATTGCGGTTGTGCTGGAATTATGTTTATGATGTCTTGTTTTATGTTTTTTCACATTCTTCTTTTTCATTTATAGTATCATGTTAGATCATGGATCACTTTTCAAGATTACCAATCTTTGACCTCTTATATTGCCTTGATATGACTCTTCAATCACATGTATTAATTTACCTTATTCTATTCATTTATTTTTCACTTACTATGATTTATAGTTCTCTCCTTTCTTATGTAGGTCCCCGTGTTATTCCAGATAGTTTTAGATGTTCAAAGAATTATAAGATAACAGTTCATAGATTTTCAATAATGATGTTGTACCCATGTTTTATGTTAATAGTCTATTTACCAAATTTCCCGAATACACTATGCCTCACAATCTTCTGGGTTTCTATTAAGTTATTATCTATGTCATAAATCATTAAATAAATTATATTAAAATATATATTGTCATATTTGATATTAGAGAAAATTATGGTTATTTTTGGATTTAAGATTAGAAATATCTATTGAAACCCATTGTTATAAGAATAAAATAATAAAATAATACCAATGTTTTGGAAAATAATACAGTTCGTGGTTTCGATTAAAATATATCCCTATCTGGATACTAAATGTGGATGTGGAATTGGTATATTTTTACCAAGGGTTAATAACACCAAAAAGGCCAAAGTGTGGTAGAATTGATTATCACATACTACATAAAAATGATCCTTAAAACTCATTTTTTTGGACATTCCTATGGGATTTAAGTTGGAAAATATCAAATCCATTTATGAACCATTATGAAGGGAACAAATTGACCTTATTATTTTATATTAGGAAATAGATCATGGGAAGAAAATTTTCGAATCCTATAATTAAATTTGTTAAATAATATACTACTTTTAAGATTTATCCATTTAATTTTCATGTTTTTCTTTTTTTCATTTACAACTTAAAAATTTATCACCCCCAATTTTCTATATTTTAGTTAATAGCTAGAAATTTTGGAAAACAAGCCAATATCCAATTTGAGGGAAAATGTTATGAATACATTGTTGATATGAAAATCCTGATGCGATAATGAATCATGTAATTTGTTCCAATTATTTCTCAATGAAAAAGTTTCTTTGAATGAAATCCAAATCAGGAAGAATTCCCAAATCCCCTAAATAAATAGAAAGTCGTAATTATGAACACTAGATTACAAAGGCCCATTACTTTTAGTGGATCTTCTGATACATTAATCATGGAAAAATGGATAAACTCAATTTAAAATATGTTAAATATCTACTAATTCTATAAATAATAGGCCTTCATAAATTATATTTATCATATGGATGGTGGATTTGATCAATGTTTGAGGTGGGTAAAATATACAAAGCCCAAAGAGGAGATTTATGTGATGGAGTGGAAGGAATTTTGGAAGATTTTTTTCAATAAATTTTTCCTTCAACTCTCATACTAAAAATTGAAAAGGTATTCCTCTTCCTTTTGAGAAATAATGATCAATCCATTAATGCATATGATAAAAGCATAAAAATACATTCATGAAACCATTTCTCATTTCCTTTACCCTCAATAGAAAAAATTAATACATATTTAGTGGAATGAATCTGATTCTATGATAATAATTTTCCATTCATATCTATTATATCTACAATTAAATTGTTTTATGTTCCCTAAAAATCTAGATGGAGATCATAAATGATCAAAGGTCTCATAGGTCTAGATATAATAAGCAAATAATGGAATTTAATTCTGGTGGTGTGATGAAAAATTATCAAGGTAAAATAAATTGCAACACCCTAGATGCCTAAATTATGGGAAAAAGAATCTCAGATATTGCCAAAATGGGTTATGGAATTTATTTAGGTGTAGTATGTTAGGGTACATAGCTATTAATTCTTGATGGGAGAACCACACTATTATGATAGAATAAAGGAATGATCCAGTCAACCCATAGCCTATCCTCTAATACATCTAATATTTGTAATAAAATAACTATCAACATAAATTTATTGAGCTAAATTTTATCTGTATAATCTTTGGAAAACAACCTCTAAGACCAAGAGATTAAGTGAGAGGTTATTCAATCACAATAGATAAATCGAATCCCAACAATGAATTGATGACATGTATACTATATTTTAAACCATGAATTGTGAATGTAATTTTTCATTCTAGTTATATGATTTTTTCATATAATGCATGTCTAGATGAACTATTCAAATACCACCTAAAAACATATAAGTCATCTTATCGATGAAGATGGAGAATTACTCAATATTTTTATCTTATGAATATATATCATCCCCTGTCAAAATTTGTGGTCTTAGTTTCCTACAAAACTATTTGAAACTCCCTTTAGTGGAATTTTATTTCATTCTGGGTATGGATTTATTTATCTTATAGATCCAACATAAATTACTAAGATAAGTAAATCATCCTCGATATCATGAATCATCCTATGATTCAATGTATGTGCATTTAGATAGATGAATTCCATTTTGAATCGTCATCTCAAAATTTTATATTATTTTCCTATGAGAAATTATATATTTCTTGAATGATTTATAATAAAGAAAATTTCATAATTGATGATGTAACACCCTGAGCTTCTATGATACGCTTCTCATTCAATAATGCAATAGCTTGCATTGTACACAAGTTCGAGATTTTAACACACCGCGACCAATCAAAGTAGCGGTTATGAATAGTAATACCCACCTTTTGAAAATATATAAATTTTAAATTTCAAAATGGACTTCATTTTTGTATTCGTAATATCAAAATTATCCTAAGATGAATTTTTTGTAATTTTCTAAGAACTTCCAATTTTCTATGAATAGAGAAAATACTTAAAAACAAATTTTTTAATCAAAATAATTTATAGTGATAAATTATACTATTGAGTGGTTTTAAAGCATAATTAGAATATATTCTTACCATTTTATCCAATGGTAGTCCTTAGAATAAATTTCACTTTGAAATTGGACATAAACAATTGTAAATCTTTTGATATATATTGTTTCTTAAAAACATGTTATTCGTTGTGATAGCGGAAATTAATTATTAAATTAATTAATTCAACGTATATGTTTTGAATTTTTTAAAATAGACATCATTTTTTAATTAGGAATATCAAATATATCTTGGGGTTAATTTTTTGTATTTTTCTGAAAAACTTCAATTTTTGATGAATAGTGAAACCACTAAGTGGTAGTTAAAAAACTAATTTTTCATTTAAATGAAATTTTACCACCTCTGTGATTTGAATTTCAAAAATCAGACATAAATCATTTTCATTAGGATGTAAAATGTGGTTCAATGGGATTAAAATAATTTTTGGTGAATAGTAACTTTTAAGATCTCTTAATCGCGATTAAAGGTAATTAGTGTAATTTAAGAAAAATATAATGTTATAATAATATGAAATTACCTTTACACTTGTCCTACCCATATTGTATGAGTCATGGCCGACCGAGACAATCCATGGGTCAACATGGGGCCCCATGGAGCCACTTGGGTAAGAAAATGACATTAATAACATTTTATTTAAAGTAAAAATAAAATTGTCACAAACATGTGTTGTTTTACTAAAACAATTATTAAATGGGGTTAAATAAGTTAACTTTTAGACTATAAATATTCATTGTAAAGATAAAAATATTTTCTACATCCTGGTAATTTTTTTATAATTTTTAAACATTAAATAAATAAATTTATTTATGACACCATGATGATGCAGCGATTATCTCATTAATTAACAATTTAAATAAAATGAAAAGATAATTTAAAATATAAGACATAAACTTGTCAAAAACCTATTGGATGATTATATTAATAACCCTTATCACCTTATCCTCGAAATATATCATTTTGGGACCTTTAAAATCTAAAAATCATTTCATAATAATGTAACATTTAATGACTTTCCAAGAGGGCCCCTCCTCTCCTCTAATAAAAGGCCCCCACCTCTACAACCTTATTCACACCATAAAAGCCATTTGGCTCAACCAACCTCTGAACAAATACCCTTTCAGCATTCCTCCCTTAATCCTATATGCCTTACCTTAGGCAGAAAGCTCTTCAAGAAAACATTTTGGCCCGAACCGAGGGGGGTTACCCGATTTAAAGGTAATGTCTTCTCTTATGTTGTTTTGTTTTTATTTTTCTTCTCCAACCCCCTAAACTCTTTTTATTATTTTCTTTTGTAAGAAAACCAGTATCCTAAATATACTTTTATTTTATTATGATAATTATTTTATTTACACTTACACACACCTTCGTCTAATGGTTAAAGAACATACTGTTTCTGTGGGTGGCGAATTACTGCCTCACGAAACGATGATTGTTCAATCTTCTTTTAACACCTCTAATGGTGGACATTATGATGAAACTATTTTTATATATGATATATATTATGTTTATGTCTTCCTTATTATTCTTTATTTTTCATTTATGGTATACCTTTATTATTTCGATTATGGGTAAACGCGATAATTTCATTTTAGGAAGTGCGGACTACTGCCCCCTCAAAGTCATTTGAATCATTAATGTAATATGTGGGATGTATAAATGATGGAGTAAATGATATTATATATGATATTATACTGGAATTATAATATACATTTATATCATTATGATTTCATTCTATTAAATATGAAATAGAAATAAAATTAGCGTTCATGTGTACGTACGGCTTACCGTCTCCATGAACGGTGCATTACATTTCTTACCACTAAATGTTATGTAATATTATAAATTAATGTATATACTAGATATGTATGATATATATGATATCTACATCAAGAATATTATTTTGTATATAATATATTTTTTACCACATGAACAACTTGTAATTATAAGATGTTTATTTTTGACTCATGTACCAAAGATCGAAAAAACGACTATTATTAACTTAAATAATTACATAATGTTCATAACATGGTAATAAGTGATATAAAATGAATAATGAACTTGAAAAAGGATCTTAAGAAAGTATATATTAACTCAAGTTTATTATTCAGGAGATTAAAGAACGATCGAGTCAAGTCAGACACGATGTAAGGAAACTTCTTAACCCAATTTCTGTTCTGTAGGTTAATCTCCTGAATTCAAATTATGTCTTGATATTATTATGTACTATCTTGTATTTGTACTTTATTTATGTTTACATATTTTAAATACACATAATAAATATATTTTATTTTGAAAAATGATCCTGTTAAGGGACTTCTTCTCAATCTTCTTTCATTGAGGCATATTTTGTTTTAATACACAACTTTCTTTTATACGGTGTATAAACCCCTTTGACATTTATGTTTATTCAAAAGGAATATTTTTTATACGAAGATTTTTACTAAACAATAAAAGGGAATGTTTTGTTTGTCATACGTATGTGGCGAAAATGACTTCTCTGCCGCTGTGACCATTATTTTGAGTTTCAGCCTCCTCTATAAGCCATATCGTTTTTTAAGGAAAAATAAATACCATGTTTTACTTTTCTTTTATTTTGGTATTGAAAATGGTTTTGATAATATTTTTATTATATAAATGTGTTGTATTGATATCATATGATTGAAATGTGGAAATTTTATGTTTCCTTTATGCATGTTTTATATGATACGATTATGTTATGGTTTAGGATATTTTTAAACCTTTTCATATAAGGAATGCATTGGACTTAATAAGTGATGGGTTGAGCCCGATATAGATCCTCGGTGCATCGGTAGGTCTCATGAGACAAACTAGTTTCTTGGAATGAGGCCATGAAAAAATATTATATGTATTCTTGGCACGAGGCATTGACTATGTGGTTATGATAGTCTGACGTTATGCATTCCATCAATATGAAAGTGGTTATGGATATTGCATGTGATTATTCGACTTGTATAATATCTATATGAGTAAGTAAATGGAATTATTTCATTTTAATTTTTCCATATTATTCTAAAGTTCAAGTTTAAAAGTCTTTTTTTATTTATACATTTCCTTATATGATTATGTTTATTTATGAAAGTTTCCGCTGTATTATTACCATTACTGAGCATCTGAGCTCACCCCATTTAATGTTTTAACTTTTCCAGGGTGTGATGTAGTATTTAATGAATGACCTATAGGGATAGTATTAGGGGATATGAAGACAAGATGTTTTTGTAGTTTTGTTTCACATTATGGTGTAATGTTAGACTTTTGAATGAATATATTGTTTCCAAGGCTACTAAACGACTAGTTATTTCGAGACTTGTTCTTTTGTGATCATGAAAATGTTACGTAATAACACACCGATTCTGTGTAACTAGGGTCGGGGCATTACAGTTGGTATCAAAGGCAGTTTAGTACTAACCTTGGAAGCTAGATTTAGAAAAACATTGATTAGAGGACATAGACCTATGATAAAATTTTAGGATTAGTATAGAAGAACATCCTATAATTTTGGTAAAGTATAGATTTTGTGTATTTTCCAAGAAATAAATCCTTGTCTGGATACAAGTAGGTAGAGGCGGCTCTATCACAGATGTACCTAGGGGTAATACCTGAAAACACCACTTTGAGCTAGACTCGAACGAGAACTGGTGCACGACAACGGGCCTTTCTTCACTCTTGGTTACGACACTCCCGGGGGATAAGCTTAGGGTAATTCTCATTTTATTCACAAACCATTATGAAGGGTTTATGATTATATACTTCTTCAAAGAAAACATATTTTTATGATTATGGATTTTATCCCTAAATATTTTAATTTATGTTAAGTGTTCTACATGTATGGAATTATGTATTTCGATTCATAAGCTAATCTAGTTTATGACATTGATTAGAAATAGAACCTACTGGAAGGAATGGAAAATGTATCAATGCACACACTCTATGTAGGGATTTCCCTCCTGCTCAAGATAATTATAGTGGAGATGGTGATACAAATGGTTCTGATCATCTTATCACTATACTGGGACAACTCACTCAGGTTATCAATAATAACCTTACCCATATGGATCACCCTAATTTGTCGCATGGAGGATCAATGTTAGACCACTTCATGAGGCAACAACCACCATCATTAAATGGTATTACAAATCCCTTAGTAGTTGAGCAATGGATAAATTCCTTAGAGAAAATATTCATTGCCTTGGGGAGTAGTGAAAGGGAAAAGGTTATCATGGTAGTTTACCACCTCACTAGAGATGTTGATCAATGGTGGTCACTGATTCATAACACAAAGGAAGATGAATAAGTATCAAGTATGGAATGGATGGAGTTTAAGGAAATTTTCTTAGAAAAATACTTTCCACATGACCATTGAGCAGATATAGAAAGGAAATTTTTGAGTCCGAGGAAAAAAAAGGAGGAGAATTTCAAAAAGTATGAGGCTAACTTTCCAAGGTTAGTGAGGAATGCTATAGATTATATATGTAACCCAAGAAGTAAGATTGATCATTTCTTTGATGGCTTAAATCCATTTCTCCATCGAGCATTAGTATCACAATACTTCTCATCGTACATAGATATTGTCTCGTGTGCTATCAAGACAGAAAAGGAATTCTCTAAATCTTATGAAAATAATGCAAAGCAAGAGAAGAAGAGAACGGTGGAACAAGAGACAGATAAAGGGAAAAAGGGAAATAAGGATTTTCCATTAAGCGATAATTTTGGGAAGAATCACCCCGATACATTCCAAAAAGAAATGGGAGTTTGTTATAAATGTGAAGAAAAATGTCACTAGGCTTGTGATTACAAGGGAAAGAAAGAGGATATCAATGTTGAATGATACAATTGTAGATAAATGGGTAATTATGCAAATGAATGTCCTAAGGGTCAGGGAAGCTTAACTAAGAAAAGGACATGGGATCAATGCCAAGCTTGTGCTATTACTACAGATGAAGTTGAATAATTATTTTATTTGTGTTTTTGGACTCAAGAACTATATTATGGTCATAAGAATAATGTGATATATATAAGGATTGTACTATAGTACTTTTGTTTTCATTAAGGTTTTAATTTGTTGAAGGTAGTCATATTTTTAGTATGTGACAATAAGACAAAATTTACTTTTTTTGGGGAATCAGATGTTACAATTGATTTTGGAATTTAGAGACCTTTTAGAGAAAGTCTGGACAGAGGTATTTTGGATAACTATAAAGGTTGGAATGGATTAAGTTGAACTTTGGATAGTATTGTTTAAGGTTAAAACATTTCTGAAGATTATTTTTGGAATATTATTAGGAAAAGGACAACCTGCAGGTCGGGGGATAACCCATCGCGTCAGAGAAATCTGTAGTAATCGAACCCACAACCATAGTGTGACAGGCCTTTATTACCTACCACTAGCCTACAGGAAGTCCCTAGTTATTACAAAATAGTTTTCCTAATCTAAATGTTATGTGTTAATATTTTTAACCTTGCACGATTAATATAAATATAATATTTTTTAATTCTATTATCTTTTTGAGTGAAAAATGTGTTTTTGGTAAAAATTTATTAAATAATGAAAAGTCTACATGACAAGTATTTATATTTACTTACATTCTAAGTAAATCTCCTAAATAAATTCCTCAACTTTATGAATGGTAACATAAAACAAAAACGTTGCCTGTTAACTTTTCCTACTGGGGAATCAATGATCCTTTAACCAATCACAAGTTTGTAATTTTCTTGTAGCTAAACTTTCTCATAATCCTGTTTTCTAAAACTCTCCATCATACCTTTATGGTTTTTTTCTCTTTCATATCCATATTTTCATATAATCCTAGTATGTGATATCTCGGGGGACCCTTGTACTTATCTTTCTTTCTTTTAAAGTTATATTTTTATTAACCTTATTAATGATGTGGGTTTTCCACAAAGGTATTTTCTATTTTCAACCTTTTATTTTAGAAAAACATTATCAAATTGTGAGGAAGAAATTTATTGAAGGAGGTGAGAATGTAACAACCCAAGCATCCACTATACGTTTCTCTTTCAATAATGCAATAGCTTGCATTGTACGCACGTTTGAGATTCTAACACACCGCGACCAATCTAAGTAGCCATTATGAATAGTAATACCCTCTTTTTGAAATTATATAAATTGTATATTTCAAAATGGACTTCATTTTTGTATTCAGAATATCAAAATTATCCTAAGTTGAATTTTTTGTAATTTTCTAAGAACTTCCAATTTTCTATGAATAGAGAAAATACTTAAAAACAACTTTTTTAATAAAATTAATATATAGTGATAAATTTTACTATTGATTGGTTTTAAAGTATAATTAGAATATATTTTTACAATTTTATCCAATGGTGGTCATTAGAATTAATTTCACTTTGAAATTGGACATAAACAATTGTCAATATTTTGATATATATTGTTTCGTAAAAACACGGTATTTATTGTGACAGCGGGAATTAATTATTAAATTAATTAATTCAACTAATATGTTTTGAATTTTCCAAAATAGACATCAATTTTGAATTATTAATATCAAATTTATCTTAGGGTTAATTTTTGGTATTTTTTTGAAAAACATTAATTTTTTATAAATAGTGAAACCACTAAGTGGTAGTTAAAATAATATTTTTTTGTTTAAATAAAATTTTACCACCTCTGTGATTTGAATTTCAAAAATCATACATAAATCATTGTCATTAGGATGTGAAATGTGGTTCAATGGGATTAAAATAATATTTTGTGAATAATAACTTTTAAGTTTTATTAATCACGATTAAAGGTAATTAGTGTAATTTAAGGTAAATATAATGTTATAATAATATTAAACTATCTTTACACTTGTCCTAACCTTATTTAACGATTCATGGACGACCAAGACAATCCATGGGTAAACTTGGGGACTCCATGGAGACACTTGGGTAAGAAAATGACATTAATAACATTTTATTTAAAGTAAAAATAAAATTGTCAAAAACATGTGTTGTTTTACGAGAAAAATTATTAAATGGAGTTATATAAGTTACCTTTTCCACTATAAATATTAATTTTAAAGATAAAAATATTTCCTACATTATTTTAATTTTTTTATAATTTTTAGACATTAAATATATAAATTTATTTATGGCACCATGATGATGTAGCGATTATCGCATTAATTAACAATTTAAATAAAATGAAAAAATATTGTAAACTATAAGAATTACACTTGTCAAAAACCTATTGGAAGAGTATATTTAGAACCCTTATCAGCTTATCCACGAAATAAATCATTCTGGGACATTTAAAATCTGAAAATCATTTCATAATAATGTAACATTTCATGACTTTTCAAGAGTACCCCTCCTCTCCTCTTATAAAAGGCCCCCACCTCTACCACATTATTCACACCATCAAAGCCATTTTTCATGGCCAAACTCTGCCCAAATACCCTCTCAACATTCCTCCCTTCATACTATAAGCCTTACCTTACTCAGAAATCTCTTCAAGAAACCATTTTGTCTCAAATCAAGGGGAGTTACCTGATTTAAAGGTAATGTCTTCTCTTATGTTGTTTTGTTTTATTTTGCTTCTCCAACCCCCTAAAATATTTTTATTATTTTCTTTTGTAACAACACCAGTATCCCAAATATACTTGTATGGTGTTATGAGAAGTATTTTATTTACACTTACACACACATTCTTCTAATGGTTAAAGAACATATTGTTTCTGTGGGTGGCGAATTACTGCCTCACGTAATAATGATTGTTCAATCTTTTATTAACACCTCTCATGGTATCCATTATGATGAAACTATTTTTATATATGATATATATTATGTTTATGTTTTCCTTATTCTTCTTTATTTTTCATTTATGTCATACCTTTATGATTTCCATTATGGGTAAATGCGATAATTTCATTTTAGGAAGTGTGGACTACCGCCCCCTCAAAGTGATTTGAATCGTTAATGTCATATGTGGGACGTATAAAGGATGGAGTAAATGATATTATATATGATATTATATTTTAATTATAATATACCTTTATATCATTATGATTTCATTCTATTAAATATGAAATAGAAATGAAAGTAGTGTTCATGCGTACGTACGGCTTACCGTCTCCATGAACGGTGCATTTCATTTCTTACCTCTAAATGTTGTGTAATATTATAAATGATTTTATATAATGTATATGTATGATATATATGATACCTAAATCATGAATATAATTCTGGATATAATGGATATTTTACAACATGAACAACTTGTAATTATAAGAAGTTTATTTTTAACTCAAGTACCAAAGATCGACAAAATGACCGTTATTAACTTAAATAATTAAATAATGTTAATAAAATGGTAATAAGTGATATAAAAGGAATAATGAACTTGAAAAATTTTCTTAAGCAAGTAGTAATTAACTCTAGTTTATTATTCGGGAGATTAAATAACGATCGAGTCAAGTCAGACCCGAGGTAAGGGAACTTCTTAACCCAATTTTTGTTCTTTGGGTTAATCTCCTACTTTCAAATTATTTCATGATAGTATTATGTCCTATCTTGTATTTTTTAATTTCTTTATGTGTAATTATATTGAATACACATAATAGATCTATTTTATTTAAAAAAATGATCTTGGTAAGGGACTTTGTCTCAATCTTCTTTCATTGAGGCATATTTAATTTTAATACATGACTTTCTTTTATGCGGTGTATAAACCCCTTTGAATTTTACGTTTATTCAAAAGGAATATTTTCTATATTAAGCATTTTACTAAAATACAAAAGGTAATGTTTTTTTTGTCGTACGTATGTGGTGACAACGACTTCTCCGCCGCCGTGACCATTATTTGAGTTTTTACTTCCTCTACAAGCCATAACTTTTTTTTAATTAAAAAATAAATACCATGTTTTACTTTTGTTTTATTTTGGTATTGAAAATGGTTTTGATAATGTTTTTATTATATCAATGTGTTGTATTGATATCTTGTGATTGAACTTTAGAAATTTTATGTTTTCTTTTATGCATGCTTTATGTGATATGATTTTGTTATGGTTTATGATATGTTTACACCTTTTCATATAAGGAATGAATTGGACTTAATTAGTGACGGGTGGAGCCCGCTATAGCTCCTTGATGCATCGGTAGGTCTCACGAGACAAACTAGTGTCTTGGAATGAGGCCTTAACAAAATCTTATTTGTATTCGTGACACGAGGCCTTGACTATGTGGTTATGATAGTTGGGCATTATGCATTCCATCCTTATGAAAGTGGTTATTGATATTGCATTTGATTATTCGACTAGTAAAATATCAATGTGAGTATGTAAATGGCATTATTTTATTTTAATTTTTCCATATTATGCTAAAGTTCAAGTTTAAAAGGCTTTTGTTTTAGTTATACATTGCCGTATATGTTTATGTTTATTTATGAATGTTTTTGATGTATTCTTACCCTTACTGAGCATCGGAGCTCACCCCTTTCAATGTTTTAATTTTTACAGGGTGTGAAGAAGTATTTTATGAATGAACTAGAGGGATAGTATGAGGGGATATGAAGACAAGATGTTTTTGTAGTTATGTTTTACTTTATGATGTAATGTAAGACTTTTGAATGTATCTAATGTTTCCAAGGCTACTAAACTAATCGGTCTTTCAAGACTTGTTCTTTTGTGATCATTCTAATGTTACATAATAATGCACCGACTCTGGGTAACTGGGGTCGGGGCGTTACAGATGAAATTACCATTTTTAGGGAATTTGCTGATGTGATTTCTGAATAATTTTATAGTCTTACTCTGAACTGAGAGTTTGTGTTTTCAATCAAACATATTCTCAAATATTTTATAATATCGATCACTATATTTATAATTTCCTATTTTAATATATGGAAACTAAAAAATAAACTATAGAAGAACATGGATAAAGGTTTCTTACACCTAATTATATCACTTTGGGGTATTCTGGTCCTCTTGGTTAAGAATATGTATGGGTCAATGTGAAGCATCATTGATTATCATGATCATAATAAGATCATGATAATGAATAATTTTTCCTTTACAAGGGTTGATGAATTTATTGATCATCTATATGGAGATCATTACTAATCTATGTGGATCTTTATATGGGATATTATCATGTATAAGAGGGGATGGTGGATATCCTTAAGATAATTTTTCATATAAGTTATAATAAATGTTCATAGTGATGCTATTTGGATTACATAATTCTCTAACAAAATTCATTTTCTAAATGAATATAGTCATTAGGGATTACCTTGAAAAATGTTTGGCATTTATTATCGATGTTATTCATATATAATACAAAATTTAGGAGGAACATGAGGAGAATTATAATGATTTACTAAACACCTTTCAGAATAAAAGGTAAAATAAAAAACATATGAAATGTGAAATTTGGTTAGTGAAAGTAACATTTTTTTATAATATTATCACAAATAATATGATATCAGCATATCTATTAAAACCAAATTTAATAAAGGGATAGACAAAACTAGAATATGTAATGAAAATATATAGTTTCCATAGATTATTAGAACACAATTCTTGATTTTTCAGAAAATTATCATGATTCTTAATCCGGCTAAGCAAGATTACTCAGAAGTGACTCATGTTTTGCTTGACTGAGCAATGTGATGAAATATTAAAAGATATAAATAAGAGGGTAAACACTACACTTTTTATCATATTAACCACCAATGGTGGAGGATTGTGATCTATAGTGATATAAACAAAAATATTGTGGGTTTTTTACATATTCATGATGAAAAAGTTATGGCGTATCCATCCATTTATATAATGAACTATGAGAATAATTAACCAATGCATTATCTATAATAAGTTGTGTTGATTTTCAAAATGATGATTTTGAGTAATTATCTAAATAGATAATAGTGTGAAATATATACTTATTTTCAATTATTTATAAATATAGTCACAAAAAACAAAACTTAATATGAGACAATAATCATGGTTACATCTGATCAAAGATTTTGATTTTTCAATTGATTAATATATATGGAAGGAAAAAAGGGGAATATTATCTATCTATAAATGATCTCACAACCCTATATATGATGAGGATTGAAATGTACCCAATCTTCATAGACACACATGGTATGGAAATATCAATAATAAAAGCATCATAATATTACCTTAGTGAAATTATTACTAAGGAATGAACTGTTTAAAGGATCAAGGATTAATATATGGATGATGAGCTGCTACAAAAAATGGTTGTGAATATTCTGAAGTTTAACATTACTAAATATAGAGTTACAATGTTTAGAAATCATATTTTTACCCTCTCTAAATCAGAGCGGAATATAAAACTTTTAGATGACTCACATAGACCATCCTTCTCTATTAATCCATGAATCACTATGATCCCTAGAAATTTGAATCAAAACATATTGTGGAATAACAAGTAGATAGATATTATATTGTTTTCGTAATTATGATAGGCATGCCGACATGTCAATGAGAAATTAAATAAGATAAGGGTATGATAAAAAAATTATCCATGCTAGAATGGAAATGGGAAAACATATTCATATATTTTATCATTGGACTACCTAGGATACATAATGGAAATAAAACAATCTATGTGGTAGATGATCGCCTAAAATTTTTAGAACATTTCATTGTAATCGATGGTGTTTTCATTGTTGACCAACATTCCATGTTATATATAAGTGGTGTGGTAAGTCTTTGCGGAGTTCGACTCTCTATTGTATCTGGTCAATATCTTAAATTTGATTAAATTTTTTGGAGAACCTTTATACAATATTCGGATAAAGTACTAAGAATCAACATTACTTATCACCCTTTGAAGGATGGTCATTCAAATAGAGCCATTAAAAATCAAGATGTTATAATGTGAACATGTTATATGGATTTCCAATCATATTATGATTAAGATCGTACACCAATGGATTTCCAATAAATATTTTTTATCATTATGGAATTCAAATGGAGCATCATGAAAATCTCTATGGTAAGAGGTTTCAAACTCTAACATTTAATGATAATGTTTGAGAGTACATTTTTTTGGACGTAATGTTATCCATGAAATGATAGATAAGGTTCAAATCATTTTGTGCCATATAAAATCCAAAAAAATATTGATACAAATGCTATTAAAATAGTCATATATGAGACCAATAGTTCGAGGTCATAGAAAAAGTGGTCCTTTATATATTTTCATGAACCAATTTTAGATTATTTGGGAGGATGTGATATTGTAATCCTAGATAAATCACCCACTTTTATACCCTTGATCACACCATAGTGATGTTCTATCAACTAGTATTTCCACCAATCATATATCAAGTACATGATGTGTTCCATGTCAACCATTTAAGGATGTATATTAAAGAATCATCATCTTGGATTATAATGACAAAATTATAAGAAATACGAAAACTCACTTGGTCAATGTGTTATGGGAGAACCACATGTTATAGGTAGTGAAATGGGAACAAGAAGAGGAGATGAAATAGATGTACTCTCTCATATCTTAGTAAATGTAATTACAAAATTTAAGATAAAATTTCTAAAGGATGGATAATGTAATGAACCATTAATTTATAAATGAAATAAAATTTTTTAATTAATAAATTTGGTAATAAGTAAAATAGTTGCAGAAAAAAATGAACTAATTTGTTTGTTTTGGGTTGCTATATTGTCTTAAAAATTTAAAACTCCATAAATAATAATATTCATTGATAACATATAAATTCTATTGTCATAATTATTATTATTATATTATGGGATATGAGGAAGTCTATTAACACAGAAAAAGGAAATGATATTATTGACCAGATGTAATCACTTCGATATTCCATTGACAAATTCCAAGATGATATTCCACAAATAAATCATGAAGAAATAGTTCAATGGATAATTTCATGTTCTTTAATATCATACCCCAAACCATTTTCATTTTACCACCATAATAACTATTTTTTCGCATACCTTACCAATAGAGATTTAGGTGGTGTAGAACAGTTTATTTATCATGAAAAAAATAGTATTATTAATTAAATTTCATTTTCATTAAAATAATGATTAAATATTCCCATTTAATATTACGACATGAATGATTAAATAATTTATTTGAAATAAAATTAAATTTTTATATGACAAAACACAATTTTTATTTTTTGGAAATATATATTTCATATCAATATTGGATTTTTTATGAATTAATAAGTTTTTAAATAACTAAAATTTTATTAACTAACATTTAATAAATATAAATGTCAATTTATTTTTATGAACTAAAATGATTTTTTTATATATAATATAAAAATATTTTTTGTTAAAAAAATAAGTACATTTTAACAAATCAGAATTTTGATTTAAATTTCTAAATATTAATATGTAAAAAAATTATTATGAAAAAATATTTTTTTTAAAAAAAATCATCACATCTAAATTATCCAATGATGAATTTTCCATAATTTTTAAAGACATTAAAATTTGTGGGTAAAAATTAAATACTATATAAACATATGATATGTATTATGGTGTCATAAAATCCAAAAAAGTTAATTAATAAATACTATAAATATAATCCTTCATCAAAGTTATTTTTAACCATTAATATATTTTTATTGTTATATTATTTTACTATTTTTATTAATTCTTAATAAAGTCTCGAAAACCAATAAAATATTTTTAATGTTTAAAAAACAATTCTTTATAAAATTGATTCACTTATACTTCACCAGGGGTATTATTTTAAATATTTAGGATCATGTACATTGAAAATAATTATGTCACATCTTATTTGGTAAAAACTATGTGAAACCCATTTGGTGTCTTTCCATTTGGAAAAATTTATTATATAGAATACAAAAATAGATGTTTGGAAATTAATAATGAATCCCCCTCTATTTAAATATATAACCCACCCAAAAAAAATTCATCATAACTAAAAACACATAGAACATGAGTTTTCTCAACCCTTACCTCTCTAGAGCCCTCATATATATCCCTGACTCTTTTATGAAGATCCTCCCATGATTTATGAATTGGCCTCCCACATAAGGGATCTTCTCATTCTCTCCATTATTAAACCACCTTGTTTATGTCATTCCTTTTGATTACCAATTTTTCATGTTGAGATATATATTTTACATCCCTCTTACTATCCATATGATTACCAAAAGATGTGAGTCACCTTTATCTATAAACCTTTATGTTCACCCATTATGCTACCTATATTTCCCTGTTATTTTACTTATCAAACATTTGTATAGTGAATTGCCATCTACATCTACACCTAATGATATTCACCTGTTTATACATATCCTTTAATTACTGAGGATTTTTAAAATTGAACCTACATTCCATAATAATAGGGTATAAGTTGATTAAATTCACCCTTATGTTAAATGATCTATTTGGCACACTTTTTTATGTATGTGACATGATAGTGATAGGAGGGCCTAGAATAGTTAATCATTCTAATGCTTTGGGTAATGTTTTTACCACATGAGATTCCATTAACAGTTCCTCAATGATTATCCTAATCACGTTATTTTATGTTTTATATATATTTATACTTAAATTATGTTCATGATGTCATGCTTTATGATGTTTCCATAGGCCCTTGATTCATAAACGTTGTAATGTTATATAATCCATTATTATTCAATATTATTATTATCACACATCTTATTAAAACATGACATCTCTCTGGGATCTCATGTAAGGCATTAATATTTTCTGATAATCATTTTTCTATTACTGGGCTTTATATCTCACCCATTTTCTATGTATGTCCCTAGGTTATCAAATGCAGTTTTAAATGATCCTATGAATATAAGAGAATATTTTCGAGTATATAAAAAATGTTGTTATACCCATTTTTAAAGTTAATGTTTAATGTACTCTATTTCTTAAATCCACTCAACCTCATGATCTTATGGTGGTTTATTATGTATATATTTATATAATAAATAAATAAATAATGTTTATTAAAATATGGCTTTTCATTATGGACACATTCCTAAATATATCTCCACTGATCTTCCTACTCCAAAATTTTAATTTCATACGACTATGAAACTTCATATATGGGATTTAGATCTATATTATCCCCTTAAAAATCTGTATTCATAATTCCACAAATCAATTCATCATCTTTTTTGTTTAATTATTATTATATATTTATCATCCATGTTTTTCGTAACACTTATTAGATGAGTGTGATTGAACTAAAAAATAAACCATCCCACGATGTCAGGTACCGCAATGGATAATTTTTATATTCAATGCATAAAATGTAATTTTCTATAATCTTGATATCAAGTAACTCTAACTCTTATTTAATTTATAAAAAAACATGTTCTATTTTTCATAGGAAGATTTATATATCGATTCACAAGGGCCTATTTATCTCTAATTCAAATGAGTATCAAAATGTCATCTAAAAATGATCCTAGTGTTTCTAATAAATCATAGTGGGTTTGTGGAATAATATTATGATTAAAAAATTCCTCATGTTCTTATTTTTATTCCATTATCATCCATTATATTGTAATTTTTCCCCAATATTTAAAGACATTTTTCCCTAGTTTCGACTATATGTTAGTTATTTCCATTTCAATGATAGGTAAGAAAAAAAAATTAAAATTGGATTATCATTTTTTTTATTTTTTTTTATGATAAAAACACAAAAAAATATGATAAAATTTATTTAATTCCTAGTTACTCTTTTTTGTCCCCAACACTTTTCATAGACATAAATTGTATGAAATGTTATCATGCAGTTTTAAAAGAAGGAAAAAATTAAGATATTAGTGTGATGGCTAGTGTAAATATAAGATACATCATCATATTTTTTTTATTTATCTTAAATAAGGTGGAGTACGGACACCAATATTAGTTATATCCAAATATCATCCTAAAAATCCTCAGTTGTAATCAATTCACTTTAAATTTTCTTGGCGATTCAATTCTATTGATTTCACCTCCACTAAAAAATCAATGTAAATGGTCTAATCGAATAAAGACAAATCTTACAAGGAATGAGTTTTATCTGAGAGGATAGTAATTTCACTTTATCAATAATTTTGATGTATTTTAAATTAATGTGACATTAATGGACATACATGGTTCAACAAAATTATATATTAGAGTAATCATATACATATATTCTTAACTCATGTAATTTTACCTTTAAGAACTAATTTTTCTCTCCATCCAAGTTTAATTCGGGGTTTTTTCACAGTTTAGTAGGATTTATGATTTAGTTTAATAGGAATGTCAAAAAAAATTATAAAACATATTTTGTAAGGGGACATGTATAAGGCCCCAGCCTTAAACCTTACTTAATCTTGAGTTATTACAAGATTACACATTGAGGATCTTTTCGGGTTTAGAGTTTTAGAGAATTAGATCATAAAACTTGTATTACATTCCACAAATAAACAAAGTGGTTACATAAAGATATTATTTTTCATTCCCATCAATGGAAACACAATTAAAATAAAAGATGGATTATTTCTTGACACTTCCTTGACACTATCATCATATCATGTACCTTTCCCTTGACCTGTGAAAAACATTTCAAAAAAACATGGGATGAGCATAAAAACTCAGTATGGGTTATAAAAACACGGAAAGGAAACATGAGTTCATATATACATAAGAATGAAATCATACATTACCCATAAAACATAGGCACTTTAACATACCTCATAAAATCATGAATAAATCATAGAAATCATAGGACATAAAGGTAACTTGAGGCATTCATAACATTCTTACATAGGGAGTAACCCTCTTGGTTACGTTAGGAATACCCATCACAGTATATTCCCTAAAATCTCTTCGGAGAAACCTTAACGTTTCACTCCTTCGCGTTACCCAATGCATTGGAGAGCTATAACAGGCTCACCCACCCTTAGTTTATCACGGAACCACCCGTCTTCATAATAATTCCCAAGAACCATAACATAATCATATCACATAAAACATGCATAAAAGTAACATAAAATTTCCACATTTGAATCACGAGATATCAATACAACACATTGATATAAAAACATTATGAAAACCATTTTCAATACTAAAATAAAAGAAAAGTAAAACATGGTATTTATTTTTCTTTTAAAAAGAAGGTATGGCTTGTAGAGGAAGCCGAAACTCAAATAACGGTCATGACGGCGGAGAAGTCGTTGTCGGCGCATACGTACGACAAAAACATTCCCTTTTGTCATTTAGTAAACGCTTTGTATAAAAAAGATTCCTTTTGAATAAACGTAAAAGTCAAAGTGGTTTATACACCGTATAATAGAAAGTTGTGTATAAAATAAAATATACCTCAACGAAAGGAGATTGAGACGAAGTCCCATACCTCGTATCCGACTTGACCCGACCATTCTTTAATCTCCTGAATAATAAACTTGAGTTAATCTCTACTTGCTTATGAATCTTTTTCAAGTTCATTATTCCTTTTATACCATGTTATGAACATCATGTAATCAGTTAAGTTAATAATGTTCATTTTGTCGGTATTTGGTTCTTAAGTCAAAAATAGACTTCTTACACTTACATGTTGTTAATTTGGTCATAGGTTCGTTATATCCAGAAAGTTATTAATGATTTGGATAACATATATATCATATATATTCATCATATACATGTATTTATAATATTACATCACATTTAGAGGTAAGAAATGAAATGCACCGTTCATGGAGACGGTAAGCCGTACGTACGCATGAACGCTACTTCCATTTCTATTTCATATTTTCTGGAATGGAATAATAATGATATTAGAGTATATTATAATTCCAGTATAATAACATATATAATAACTTTAAATCCATCCTTTACACGTCCCACATATGGCATTAACGAATCACATCACTTTGAGGGGGCGGTAGTCCGCACTTCCTTAAATTAAGATATCGTGTTTACCCATAATGGAAATCATAAAGGTATGCCCAAAATGAAAAAAACATAAGCTTAAGGAAAACATAAACATATTATATGTCATATATAAAAATAGTGACATCATAATGGCCACCGTTGAAGTTGTTAAATGAGTATTGAACAATCATCGTTTCGGGAGGCAGAATTTCGCCATCCACGGAAACCGTATGTTCTTTAACCATTTGATGTAGTTGTGTGAGAGTGTAGCTCAAATAAATATTATAACAACATATTTGTATATTGAACATACTGGTTTTGTTACAAAATAAGTAAATAAAAATAGTTTAGGGGGTTGGAGAAGCAAAATAAAACAAATGAACATGAGAGAATAAATTACCTTTAAAAGTGTAACTCCTTTTGATTTGAGCCTAAAGGCTTCCTTTGAAAGGATTCTGCCCAAAGGGAATCCTTTAAGATGAGGAGAGGGATGTGGAGAGAGTAAATGGGCAGGGTTTGGCCGAGCCAAAGGCTTGAGGAGTGTGTGAAATGAGGTAGAGGTGGGGGCCTTTTATAAGAGGAGAGGAGGGGCACTTTTGGAAAGTAAAGAAATATTACTTTATTTGAAAATGTGTTTCGGTTTCAAAAGGTCCCACATTGATATAATTCGTGGATAAGGTGATAAGGGATCGAAATACACTCATCCAATTGTTTTTGGACATGTTTAGTTCATAGATTTTACATTATCTTTCCATTTTATTTAAATCGTCAAATAATGATGTCATCGCTGCATCATTATTATGTCATAAATAATTTAATTTATTTATTGTCTAAAAATCATAAAAAAATACTATGATGTAGGAAATCTTTTTAGCTTTCCAATTATTATTTATAATCAAATATCTGATCTTTATAACCCCTTTTAAAAATTGTTTTCGTGAAACATATTATGTTTGTGTCATTTTTACTTTTACATTAAATAAAAAGTTATTTATGACATTTCCCAACCAAAATGTCTCCATGGGGTCCCAAAGTTGACCCATGGCTTGTCTTGGTCGGCCATGACACAAAAAATAAAGTTGGGACATTTGTCTCGGTCATTTCATATTATTAAAGCATTATTTATACCTTAAACAACACTAATTACCACTAATCGCGATTAAAAACTTAATAACTTACTATTCACCAAAAAATTATTTTAATCTCATTGAACCACATTTTTCTTCTTAATGACAACCATGTATGTCGGATTTTCAAAATTCAATACACATTAGTGGTAAACTTTCATTTAACTGAAAAATCAGTTTGCTTGATTTCCACTTAGTGGTTTCACTATTCATCAAAAATTGAAGTTTTTCAGAAAATTACCAAAACTTCACCCTAAACTATATTTGATATTCCGAATTCAAAAATGAAGTCCATTTTAGAAAATTAAAATCATATAAGTCACATTAATTAATTTATTAATTAATTCCCGCTGCCAGAGCAAATAGCGTGTTTTTACAAAACAATAAGTATCAAAAGATTGACACAAGTTTAAGTCTAATTTCAAAGTGAAATTGATTCCAATGACCACCATTGGATAAAATGGTAAAAATATATTCATATTACACATTAAGACCAATTCAAAAGATAATATAATCATATAAATAAATTAAATTAAAAAGCAGTTTTGATGTAAAATGCAGTATTTATCACTATTCATTAAAAAATGAACATTGTCAGAAAAATACCAAAAATTCACACAAAGTAAATTTTTATGTCCCAATCATAACGAATAAGTTTATTTTGACAAACATAGTTTACAAAATTGTCAAAATATAGATTTAAAAATGGTTTTCCCTCAAAAGCCAGTAAAACAATCTTGTAAGAATATTAGTGTATTACATGCATAAGATTGTATTTATTTTCATTTTAAGCCTCTATAACACTATCTTAATCATTAATAGACATAGATAAAAATATCTATTATTCATTACTTATTTGGGATGTTACATCCTTCCCCCCTTTAGAAAATTGCGTCCCCTCAATTTATTTACTTATCGAATAAATGGGGGTACTTATCCCTCATTGCATTTTCAGATTCCCATGTTGCCTCTTCAATCATGTGGTTTTTCCAAAAAACCTTTACCTGCTTAATCACCTTATTCCGTAACACTTGCTCCCTATGGTCAAGAATCTGGACCGGTTGTTCCTCATAAGATAGGTTCTCATCCAGCTGAACTACCTCTAAACTCAAAACATGAGATGGATCTGGCATATACTTTCTCAACATCGAAACGTGAAAAACATTGTGTACCTGAGATAAACTCGGAGGTAAAGCCACTCGGTATGCAACTGATCCAACTCTCTCCAGAATTTCGTATGGTCAAACAAACCTTGGACTCAGCTTTCCTTTCTTACCAAATCTCATCACACTTTTCCAAGGAGAAACCTTGAGAAAAACATGATCACCTACCTCGAAAGATAGATCCTTCCTCCGATTATCCGCATAACTATTCTGCCTGCTCTGAGCTGTTCTCATGTGTTTCTGAATCAGCTAAACTTTTTCTGCCATCTCTTCTACCAATTCTGGTCCCATCAACTTTCTTTCACCCACTTCATCCCAGAAATCTGGAGTTCGACACCACTTCCCATATAATGCCTGGAATGGTGCCATCTGTATACTGGAATGAAAACTGTTATTATATGAAAACTCAACCAAAGAAAGATGTTGGTCCCAACTTCCCTGATAATCCATAGAACAAGCTCGTAGCATATCCTCCAATGTCTAAATTGTTCGTTCTGACTGCCCATCCGATTCAGGATGAAAAGTTGTACTAAAATTTAATTCAGTACCCAACGACTTCTGAAGGCCATTCCAAAAGTTAGAAGTAAACCTGGGATCACGATCCGATACAATGGAGAGAGGAACTCCATGTAACCTGACTATCTCTTTAAGATACAAACGGTAAATTTGATCAAGAGAGAAAGTATCTCGTATAGCAAAGAAATGAGCAGATTTGGTCAAGCGATCAACAATAACCCAGATTGCATTATTACCTCGAGATGTCTTCGGTAATCCAACAACAAAGTCCATGGATATATTCTCCCATTTCCACTCTGGCACTGGTAAAGGCTGAAGCATCCCTTTCGGTAACTGCCGCTCTGCTTTAACCTGCTGACAAGTCAAACACTTCACAGTAAAATCAGCAATATCCCTTTTCATTCCATCCCACTAGTAATACTCCCGTAGATCTCTATACATCTTAGTACTGCCCGGATAAACTGAAAACGGAGAACTATGAGCTTCACATAACAAATATCTCTTCAACTGTGAATCACAAGGCACACACAATCTCTTCCCAAATCTCAAAACACAATCACTATCAATGTTGAATTCAGGCAACTTACCTTTCTGAACCAGCTCTACCTTTTTCTACAACTCACTTTCTTTCTTCTGTGCTTGCTTGATTCTATCAGATAGAGATGATCTCACTGATACCTGAAACAAAACAGAAGGACTTCCTGCACCAACAACTTCTATGCCAAAGTTCATCAAATTGTTAACCAAAGTATCACGTTCCAAATGCAACATTTTTAATGAAGCATTACTTTTTCGACTCAAAGCATCAGCCACTTTATTTTCTTTTCCTGGATGGTAATGAATTGTACAATCATAATCCTTGATTAATTCCAGCCATCTCCTTTGTCTCATGTTTAACTCTTTCTGAGTGAATATATTCTTTAAACATTTGTGATCGGTATATATTTCACACTTTACTCCATACAAATGATGCCTCCAAATTTTTAAAGAAAAAACAACAGCAGCTAATTCCAAATCATGTGTAGGGTAATTTACCTCATGAGTTTTCAACTGTCGTGAAGCATAAGCAATTACCTGATCATTCTGCATTAGGACGCAACCAAGTCCTTTCAATGAAGAATCACTATATATAACAAACTCACCATTCCTGGAAGGTAGTGCCAAAACTGGAGCATTCACCAATCTTCTTTTCAATTCCTGAAAACAATCATCACATTCTTTTGTCCAGATAAACTTAACACCCTTCCGAGTTAGCTTAGTCATTGGACTAGATAACCGTGAAAAATTTCTAGAAACCCTTCGGTAATAGCCCGCCAAACCAAGGAAGCTACGAATCTCGGTTACATTTTTGGGTCTTGTCCATTCTTCCACAACTTTTGTTTTTTCAGGATCAACTGTTTTTCCATCTTTAGAAACAATGTGACCAAGGAAAGAAATTTGTTGCAACCAAAACTCACACTTGCTGAATTTCCCATACAGTTTCTTTTCTTTTATGGTTTGCAAGATAACCCTTAAATGTTTTTCATGCTCCCCTTTAATTTTAGAAAACACCAAAATATCATCAATGAAAACCACCACAAACTTATCCAAGAACTCATGGAAAATTCTATTCATTAATTCCATGAATACAGCAGGTGCATTGGTTAGCCCAAAAGGCATTACTACAAATTCATAATGGCCATATCTCGTACGGAACGCGGTCTTCGGAATATATGCCTCCTTTACCTTCAGCTGATGGTACCCCGATCTCAAGTCAATCTTTGAAAAAAACTGAGCTCCCTGGAGCTGATCAAACAAATCATCGATATGAGGCAAAGGATATTTGTTCTTAACAGTGATATTATTCAAGGCTCTATAATCAATGAAAAGTCTCATAGAACCATCTTTCTTTTTAACAAATAAAACCGGAGCACCCCATGGTGATGTTATAGGTCTAATGAAACCTTTCTCTAATAAATCGTGCAATTGCTCCTTCAACTCTAAAATTTCAATTTGTGCCATTCGATAGGGGGGTTTTGAAATTGTCTTAGCATCAGGAACTAAGTCAACAGTAAACTCAACTTCCCGATCTGGTATTATTCTAGGAAACTCATCAGGAAAAACATCAGGATACTCATTTACCACTGGCACATCATTAATCTAAACAGTTCCTTTATTTTCAACGATGTGTGCAAGGTAACATTCATTTCCATCTTTTACAAGTTTCTCAGCCTCTTGATATGTTATCAAAAGTAAGGGTTCATTCTTGTAAACAAACAGAATGTCTTTCTGAAAAGAAACTTATTTAGCTCTACAGTCAATCTTAGCATGGTAAATAGAGAGCCAATCCATACCCAGGATAACATCAAACTCAACTAGAGGTAGAACAATAAGGTTTGCAAGTAGGTTCTTTCCACAGATAAGGATAGGAAGATTCTTATAAATTCTTTTTGCCTCGACAATTCCCCCAGGTGTTTTTACCAAAAGTTCAGGAGTCATTTCTTGAGATGGTATTCCCATTTTACTAGAAAAGGTTTCAGAGATGAAAGTTTGTGTAGACCCCGAATCAAACAACACACTGGCATAATCTGAAAAAACAAACAAAGTACCTGATACAACTTCATTTGATGGTCGGACATCTGCTGAAGTAGTTGCGAAGGATTTCACCACCCCTTTCTGCTTGTAGTCTAACTGCTTCCCATCACTCAAGCTCCTTGTCGGACACTCGTTTGCATAGTGACCCATCTCATTGCACTTATATCATTTCACTAACTGTAAATCAAATTTGTTCTTACCTTCACCATGATCCTTTTCAGTGCAATCACGAGCCTTATGTACCATCTTACCACATCGGTAGCACTTCCCAGAATTCATAAGACATTCCCCAGCATGCCTTTTTCCACATTTATCACAAACTGGAAACTTAGTTCTCTTAACATCAGACTTTTTTGAAGAATTCTTACCTTTCTCCTGCCACCTCGGTCTCTTCTTCTGCTGGTTGTTATAGAAAACTTGGTCATCAGCAAACTCCATTTCCACCTTCTTAGCACATCGAACAAGCTTTTCATAACTTTTAAACTCACGAGAAGCTAATGCCATTCGATATTTTGGCTTTAATCCTGAGTAAAAACGATTGATTTTACTATCAAGGTCCCGGATAAAATTTGGAGCATACCTTGCCAATCGAGTGAACCTTTATTCATAGGCAGCCACTGAGTCTTCCTCTTGCCTCAATTCCAAGAATTGCTTTTCCATCCTAAGTCGAATAGCCTTAGGAAAATACTTCTCAAGAAACATACCTTTGAATTCATCCCAGTCAAGAGCATCAATCTCATCGGCGTCCCTGATATTTTTAACCATAGACCACCACTGATCTGCTTCACCCTCCAAACAGTAAATAGAAAGACTAACCTTTTGATTGTCTGAACACCCCATGACATCAAAAATCTTCTCCAGTGCTTTAATCCACCCTTCAGCTAGAACAGGGTCAGATGATCCTCTGAATGATGGTGGATGTTTCCTCATGAAATTTTCCACCACGGACATGTTCCTCTGCGGTTGGTCTGGCTGATCTCGTGCATGGATACCACCGCCATTTATCGCTTGAGTCAACTGCGCCATTACTGCAACAAACTGTTCAGTTCCAATTCCGACCATTTCTGGATGCTGATTCGGAAGGTTATTTCCTTCTGTATGCCTTCCTAGCACAGCTTCCCTGTTTCCTCTGCGGAAAACCATTCTGAACAAACATGTCTTAGATGAAGCAACATGGTAATCTTTAAATGCTATTTCATTTCAAAAAAAATATTTTTGGATAATCATTTAACAGAATTCTAACTCCTAAAGTTATCTAAACCGACCTTTGATACCAACTATAAGTCCCCAGCCTTAAACCTTACTTAATCTTGAGTTATTACAAGATTACACATTGAGGATATTTTCGGGTTTAGAGTTTTAGAGAATTAGATCATAAAACTTGAATTACATTCCACATATAAACAAAGTGGTTACATAAAGATAGTATTCTTCATTCCCATCAATGGAAACACATTTAAAATAAAACATGGATTATTTCTTGACACTTCCTTGACACTATCATCATATCATGTACCTTTCCCTTGACCTGTGAAAAACATTTAAAAAAAACTTGGGATGAGCATAAAAACTCAGTATGGGTTATAAAAACATGGAAAGGAAACATGAGTTCATATATACATAAGAATGAAATCATACTTTACCCATAAAACATAGGCACTTTAACATACCTCATAAAATCATGAATAAATCATAGAAATCATAGGACATAAAGGTAACTTGAGGCATTCATAACATTCTTACGTAGGGAGTAACCCTCATGGTTACGTTTGGAATACCCATCACAGTATATTCCCTAAAATCTATTCGGAGAAACCTTAAAGTTTCACTCCTTCGCATTACCCAATGCATTGGAGAGCTATAATGGGCTCACCCGCCCTTAGTTTATCACGGAACCACCCGTCTTCATAATAATTCCCAAGAACCATAACATAATCATATCACATAAAACATGCATAAAGGTAACATAAAATTTCCACATTTCAATCACGAGATATCAATACAACACATTGATATAAAATCATTTTGAAAACCATTTTCAATACTAAAATAAAAGAAAAGTAAAACATGGTATTTATTTTTCTTTTAAAAAGAAGGTATGGCTTGTAGAGGAAGCCGAAACTCAAATAACGGTCACGACGGCGGAGAAGTCGTTGTCGCCGCATACGTACGACAAAAACATTCCCTTTTGTCTTTTAGTAAACTCTTCATATGAAAAAGATTCCTTTCGAATAAACGTAAAAGTCAAAGAGTTTTATACACCGTATAAAAGTAAGTTGTGTATAAAATAAAATATGCCTCAACGAAAGGAGATTGAGACGAAGTCCCATACCTCGTATCCGACTTGACCCGACCGTTCTTTAATCTCGTGAATAATAAACTTGAGTTAATCTATACTTTCTTATGAATCTTTTTCAAGTTCATTATTCCATTTATACCACGTTATGAACATCATGTAATCAGTTAAGTTAATAATGTTCATTTTGTCGGTATTTGGTTCTTAAGTCAAAAATAGACTCCTTACACTTACATGTTGTTAATTTGGTCATAGGTTCGTTATATCCCGAATGATATTAATTATTTGGATAACATATATATCATATATATTCATCATATACTTGTATTTATAATATTACATCACATTTAGAGGTAAGAAATGAAATGCACCGTTCATGGAGACGGTAAGCCGTACGTACGCATGAACGCTACTTCCATTTCTATTTCATATTTTCTGGAATGGAATCATAATGGTATAAGAGTATATTATAATTCTAGTATAATAAAATATATAATAACTTTAAATCCATCCTTTACACGTCCCACATATGGCATTAACGAATCACATCACTTTGAGGGGGCGGTAGTCCGTACTTCCTTAAATGAAGATATCGTGTTTACCCATAATGGAAACCATAAAGGTATGCCCAAAATGAAAAAAAAAGAAGCTTAAGGAAAACATAAACATATTATATATCATATATAAAAATAGTGACATCATAATGGCCTCCTTTGAAGGTGTTAAATAAGTATTGAACAATCATCGTTTCGGGAGGCAGAATTTCTCCATCCACGGAAACCGTATGTTCTTTAACTATTTGATGTAGTTGTGTGAGATTTTATCTCAAATAAATATTATAAAAACATCCTTGTATATTAAAGATACTGGTTTTGTTGCAAAATAAGTAAATAAAAAGAGTTTAGGGGGTTGGAGAAGCAAAATAAAACAAATGAACATGAGAGAATGAATTACCTTTAAAAGTTTAACTCCTTTTGATATTAGCCTAAAGGCTTCCTTTGAAAAGATTATGCCCAAATGGAATCCTCTAAGATGAGGAGAGGGATGTGGAGAGAGTAAGTGGGCAGGGGTTGGCCGAGCCAAAGGCTTGAGGAGTGTGTGAAATGAGGTAGAGGTGGGGGCCTTCTATAAGAGGAGAGGAGGGCACTTTTGGAAAGTAAAGAAATATTACTTTATTTGAAAATGTGTTTCGATTTCAAAAGGACCCACATTGATATAATTCGTGGATAAGGTGATAAGGGTTCGAAATCCACTCATATAATTGGTTTTGGCCATGTGTAGTTCATATATTTTACATTATCTTTCCATTTTATTTAAATCGTCAAATAATGATGTCATCGTTGCATCATTATTATGTCATAAATAATTTAATTTATTTAATGTCTAAAAATCATAAAAAGATAATATGATGTAGGAAATCATTTTAGCTTTCCAATGACTATTTATAATCAAATATCTGATCTTTATAACCCCATGTAAAAATTGTTTTCGTGAAACATATTATGTTTGTGTCATTTTTACTTTTACATTAAATAAAAAGTTATTTATGTCATTTCCCAACCAAAATGTCTCCATGGGGTACCCAAGTTGACCCATGGCTTTTCTTGGTCTACCATGACACAACAAATAAGTTTGGGACATGTGTCTAGGTCATTTCATATTATTAAAGCATTATTTATACCTTAAACTACACTAATTACCACTAATCGCGATTAAAAACTTAATAAGTTACTATTCACCAAAAAATTATTTCAATCTCATTGAACCACAATTTACTCCTTAATGACAACCATGTATGTAGGATTTTCAAAATTCAATACACATTAGTGGTAAACTTTTATTTAACTGAAAAATCAGTTTGCTTGATTACCACATAGTGGTTTCACTATTCATCAAAAATTGAAGTTTTTCAGAAAATTACCAAAAATTCACCCTAAGCTATATTTGATATTCCGAATTCAAAAATGAAGTCTATTTTACAAAATTCAAATCATATAAGTCACATTAATTAATTTAATAATTAATTCCCGCTGCCAGAGAAAATAGCGTGTTTTTACAAAACAATAAGTATCAAAAGATTGACACCAGTTTAAGTCTAATTTCAAAGTGAAATTGATTCCAATGACCACCATTGGATAAAATGGTAAAAATATATTCATATTACACATTAATACCAATTCAAAAGATAATATAATCATATAAATATATTATATTAAAAAGCAGTTTTGATGTAAAATGCAGTATTTTTCACTATTCATTAAAAAATGAACATTCTTAGAAAAATACCAAAAATTCACACAAAGTAAATTTTGATGTCCCAATCATAAAGAATAAGTTTATTTCGAAAAACATAGTTTACAAAATTGTCAAAATATAGATTCAAAAATGGTTTTCCATCAAAAGGCAGTAAAACAATCTTTTAAGAATATTAGTGTATTCCATGCATAAGATTGTATTTATTTTCATTTTAAACCTCTATAACACTATCTTAATCATTAATAGACATAGATAAAAATATATATTATTCATTACTTATTTGGGATGTTACATCATGTCAAGAGGTTATTAATGGTAGTTCTATATTTTCTCATATGATACATTAATTTTTTACTACAATCCTTTCTATTGGTCTATAATATCCTCTCTATGATGGTTTTTATTTATATATTGGATACCATAAATTAAATATTTTTAAATTATTGTTAGGTAAAATAAGGAATATATTCCACTTCATATCTCTTCTAGTGGTCTTTTATGATTCAATTTACAAAATTTGTGCCTAGATAACTAAGGATTTCCCAAGGTAATATAGTCCTAAAAAACTATATTGCCATTTAAACTAAATAAAAAAACGTGAATATTCAATTATATTTTCTTATTATTCAACCCATTTATAAAAATAATATCCTTCTAATATAATATAGGTTAATCCAAAATAAATTGGAAATGGGCATACAATATCAATTTCCTATACATTAAATATTTTATAAAATATCAATTGTTAATTTGGTATTACCTATCTAATGGAAATTATTATATTGAATTGGTTTCTTTATACGCAATAAAGATATAATTAGATTTTTTCAAAAAACGAAAGCAAACCATAATCCATCGCTTTATAATATATTTTTTATGGTCTAATGCTCCTCCATATTCAAGGGTGTGAAAAATATAACATAGAGTTTACATCTTCCTTTAGTATGTATCTCATAATCACTTGATTACTTCTTGTTTTCAATGAATATAAATCATCTGAGAAACAAATATAATTATTTAGATTTCATAAAATGAAATATTTGTTATATATATAGGGTTGGTTCAGTTTTTGTGTCCATATTGCTCACCATTTTATCATTATAGGTTTCCTAACCAAAGATTTTATACATATTCTCAAAAGATCAAGATTCATCTAGGGTTATCTTAATGGGTGTTTCAAATTCATCATTTTGGATAAATATACTCTTGTGGTCAACAACTAACTTTTCAAAACCATCCTTATTATTAATTAATATGTTAAAAAATTAGATTACAAGAATCCAGCTTAAAAATATTCTTTTTTATTCAGCATTCTTGGATAATTACATTAGATCTACATGAGAAAAATATATGGTTAATTGATATGATTAACTTCTATAAAGGTAATAACTATATAAAAAATTCATTCTCTGTTATCTTATAGTTAATATTAAGTCCAATGATGTATAAGTTATCACATGGGTGTGTCCATTTGTATTTTTTTATGACACTAATCTTATTATATGGTTTGAGTCATCACATGTCACATAAAAGGGTTATTCATAAGCAAGTGGTCTCATTATAGGTGTTATGGTCAAGTTTTCTTTGGGTTTTATTAAATGTTTTCCAATATTATTCCTCAAATAGAAAATCATTATCCTTATGGGGAATTCTAGTCAGAGGAAAACATTTTAACATCTAGAAAACTATACATGAATATTTTATTATTGTATATTATATAATACATGAAATACTATGTCAGCTTGAATTATCCACAATATCTACTTTCATAGATAGATTGTGTTACATGTAAGACCATTTTTTACCAAACAACGATATATTATTATTTAATATGAATTTTTTTCCAAAACATTTCAAAGGTAGTGTGAATATAATTTACTAAAAAAAGAAAATATATGATTGAATTAATTTATTACCAATTAAATATAATTCACTATAAAAACCAATTGAATATAAAGAAATGATTTTATAAAAAAACTATTTTTCAGCTCCTAAGTAATTTTATCAAGAATAATTAAATTCATTTCTCTTACAAAGTTAAATTATTTTAACTTCTATATTATATATTCAATAAATGTTTTTGACATTCAACCAATAGATTTTATAGGCATAAGATATGAACAAATAATATTTCAGTAAATAGAAGTTATATTTTTTCTAAAGGATATTTTGCTGCATTTTAATTAGAGACTTGTTTTAAAATATAAATTAGAAACTTTTTAAAATTTATTTAACAAAAAAAATCATTTTAAAAAGATAATTTTCAAAAATTATCTTTCTAAGTCCTTTGTGTATTTATCAAGAAATTTACTTTTGATGAATAATGGTAAATAATACATTTTAATTAAAAACAATCATTTCATCTAAATATTTTATAAAGTTAAATTATATTTTAAATTAATTTTAATAAAAAATTAAACCATTTATACATATATTTATCCAATTTAGTTACTTAGATTAATTTTTATGTTGAATATATATATCAAAATCAATTTAAATATTTGACTTGTTTCGCATTACAATTGGATCTCTCATTGCGTCTACTGGATTAATTTTAATTTAATAATAGAAAATTATGTGAATTGAATTTGGAAAAATTGATTAAATATATTGAATCAGAATAATTTATACAATAAAATATAGTAAAAATATTTTTTACCGATTTTATTTATGAAAATAAAAAACATTAATCGGAGATACTTTGTGAAAAAATGATTTTACTAAGGGACTATAAATTAATATTAAGGGGGGGAAATTGACGTAGAAAAGTTTCTAACACACATTGGATTGACATATTTAGAAGATTATCACATTACTTTAGTGTTTTATGATTTTTGGGGGAACTTATCTATAAATGCAACACTTATTATAATTTAAGTAAATAAAAATAAAAAAAGTTATGTTTTATTGTTTTAAATTCTCTATTCATTTTGGATATGGAGAAAACAAATACTTTTGTTTTATATGTTATTATTAAGTATATAATAGTTTATTATCATGATAATTTTTTTTATTTTTTTATGATGAAATAGTTGCATACATTTCTAAATAAATGTTAGTGTAGTGATTATTTAGTTAATAATTACCTAAAATAAATGAAACAAACCATATTTAATGTCAAGAAAATTTAATAAATTTTTGTATTCCCATAATTTATCGATTAATATGTCCTGAAAAAATTTGTGAGATTAAAAATTCAGATAAAATTATTTTATTTATATATTTAATTTCAAATTAAATGAATAATGTTAAAATTGACATTAATGTTATTATATTATAAATGAAAATTTATTAAATGATTTTAAATTACTAAAAAATAAATATTTATAAAATTTATTTATAAATATAAAAAAATATAAAAAAATTTCATCTCATTGACATATATATCTTTTATCTTGTACATATTGATCCCTAAATAGTGAAATCATAATTAGCACGATTAATGATGAAGAAATGATTTTTCCTGTTACATACTCTTTTATAATATTTAATTCCCATTAAGCATTGGTATTCTTAATTTATAAAATGGATATAATATATAGAAAAAAAGTTTATAAATTTTATAATATGTATCGAATTAATTTAGTCATTTTTTTTAAATTACCTATAATAGAAAACTAGTAACATTATTGAAAACCCAAAATTGAAAAATATTAAAACTACGAAGTTAAGGAATAAATTTAAAAAATTAATTATAACTTTTTGGAAATGTGTTTCATAAACAAATAATACCTAACCTCATTTATTATAAATGTTTTGATAAACATGAGGTAATAGACACCTCCAAATAGTGAATCACATTTTTTATTTACAAGGATTCCACTCCTCCTAAACAAAAAAATGGCACCCACTCTCCCATGTCATTCACACCTCTAAATCCATTATCATCATATGATATATACCCAAATAACTACTCATATTCCTAATCCTAACCCGAAATTCTTTATTTAATGTATAAATAAATCTAAGTAAGTAATTAGTGCAATCATAATTAGGATACCCAAAGAAGAGGTAATATTTTTTCTTAAAGTGTTTTTTTTCTAATCCACATCATTAAAATATTATGATATAATTATTATATATTAAAATAATTAAATTAAATATTAATTTATATTATTATGTTATGGTTAAGACCTAACACTTAAAAAAATTACATCAAATATGTTATAAAATCGTTATTCGGGTGTACAACAGACTACTGCCTCGTGAACTGATGTCATTTGTTCATCCATTACCACCTTCTAAGGTTGTGAGTGATTATGTATTAATAGTTTATATATTATATATTTTTTATTTTTTATTTTATTATTAATTTTTAATAGGTATATCACACATACCATCTTGATTTCTATGTTGTGGGAAAACGATATCATCGCTCGTGCGTACAGAAGACTATGACCTTAAGAAGCGATGTGATTCATTCATGCATTACACAGAACATATTTACAATTATTTAAATAAATATATTGGATTTATATGAAGTAGTAATGATACTATAATTAATATATATATATATACATACAAAATTTAATTATTCATCTTTCAATGTGATAATAAAAAGGAAACAATGTTCATCCATGTGTGTGCCCTACCGTCTTCATGTCTGATGTATTTCATTTCTTATCAAAAAAATTTATATATCACTATTAATATATATATATATAAGGTGTATATATGATATTTATATCATGGATTAAATTTTTTATAGGATAAATTAATTATCGAAGGGGAACAAAAACTAACAAGTTGAAACATACTCAAAAAAATTTTATTATTAATCAAAATAAAAAATTAATTAAAGATTGAGAAAAAATGTGTAATAAAATGTTATTAATGAATTATATATGATAAAATAAATATTAAAATTTTATAAAATTCTCATCCCAAATGAATCATAATGTAATCGATTTTTTAAGTCAATTTCCACTCATTTATCTAAACATCTACTTATTTTATTTTGTCATGATAAGATTATGTTTATCATGAGTTTTGATTATAATATGTTTTAATTACAATTTTTTATTTTTATTTATGGTGGATACACATAATATTTTAATTTATTAAGTATCAATTCAATTTTATTATTATTTTAAGGGTTTATTTCTCAATCTCATTTTACTAATGATTATTTATTATTGGATATATATTGAAAGAAATTACGTGACCATTTTCAAATATACCCTTTAATTTTCATCTACTCTAGTTATTAATGAAATATTTCAAGTAGTAGATCCAATTTTCCACTCTATGTTAATTAAGATATTTTATTAAATATTTTGTTTAGAAAATCATACTTCATTTCTCTCTTTGATCAGATATATGTTTTCTCTAAAAAACTATATTTTCAAAAAATGTTATCCATAATGTTTTTTAAAATTTTAAATTTATATATTAAAATAATATTCCGACATTTTTACTATAGATTTTTTTTAAAAAATTTAAAATTATGTCATCTTTAAAATAATGAATGTTTTTATTTTAAAGAAAATTTTAAATAGAACCTTATTTTAAGGTAGGGCATAAACTTAATTTCTAACCATCATGAGCACTAAAATGTTTTCAAGATTATTTTAAACCTTTAAAATATTATTTTTATAGAAAGCTATTTAGAAATTTTTTATGAAATTATAGTTTTAAATGTGATTCTCAAAAAAATTTATTTTTAAAATTTTTTTCAAAATGAAAACGGATAGTTTCTTGAGGAATGGTTATAATGATATTTTATGGATTTTTATTAATTAATTAAAACACCCATTTATTTTTACATAAATCAGTATATATCATATCAATATTTTCATTAATATTCCTCTCTATGGATTGTACTAACTTTGACAAATTAGAGTATTGATATTAACTTCCTTGATTCATTTTTATTGTATATAACATTACATTGAATTATTTACTTTCATATTGGAATTAAATTTCCCATAAATGTAAATCTTATTTATCATTGATAAATTTATTTCCTTCACTGTATTCCCATTTACCTACAAAATTTAGTTTGATGGTGATTAATTGAAAGTGGAAATATTGATAAATTTGTATCATTTACTCAATATAGATATATGATACGGAACATTGATTAAGAGTTAAATCAATAATTTGTTATATGAAGAATCTTATAGAATAGTATAAATGGGTTGGGTACCATATAAAACAAGACCATAGATAAATTATTAGTCTCATGATATGAAATACATTAGAAACATACCCTTAAAATTTTTAATCATTCATGTTCTAAAATTTCTTGCAAATGATCTTGATATTAGTATCTTTTAAACCTTTTTTTGAATAGACATGACAGTATAGTATTCTTGTTTATAGGAAACATAAAATAAAATAATTAATCATTTCATTCATTTAGAATTTAGTCATTTTTACCCATTATATTTTCACAATTATAAATTCTATAGAGGCTTTTCGTTATCATATAATTGATTAAATGTAAAGTGTTCTCAGTTATTTACCTTTCTATGTTGATTCTTATTTATCTTAGCATGATAACAATGTTATTTAAATTTATTGTGTTATCATTTATTTAACATTCCATATTATTTAGAAATTTACTATTAGTTTATTGTTTACATGGCATGTGTTATTAGTTATTTACCTTTCCATGTTGATTATTATTATTTATTAATGATTACAACCATTTTAATTCTCCATTATGAATAATTATATATCTTCCTTATTTTTTTCACTATCATGAACAAATGATATTTACTATGATAGATAAAATTGGTTGTACTACATGGAATAATGTTAATCCTAAAAAATTGTTTTAATTTGTGTATTTAATTTTAATTATAGACCCATATATGTATATGATTTTCCAACAATACAAAACTATTCGACCCTCTAATATCTAATTCCATATAATCATTCCAATGTAATCGTATTAGGAACTAGCTCCTCAATTCTGGGGTTGGGGTCACTACAATTGGTATCAAAGGATGTTTATTGTAAACCTTGGGAAGTAGATTTCAGAAAACACAAGTTAGGGAACATAACCATAAGATAGTCCCAGAGGATAAGTATATAAGAAAATACTAGAGCTTTGGGAAGTAAGTGATTACATGGGACTTCCTTGAAAAACATACCAATATGGAGACTACAAGTAGACATGGCTATAAAACAGATGTACCAGTGGGTAATAACATAAAAAATGGAACTTCAAGCTTGAATCAAGTGTAACCTATTATATGAAAATAGTCCATATTGTGCACCTTTTTTTAAACTCTCATGGGACATGAGTATGATAATTCAAATTTTCATTAAAAACCCATATGATGGATTTAAATAGATGATGAAAATGAATGTCCTATGTTAAACCATATACCAGGAAAGTAACTATGTGTTAATAAAGTGGATGAATTATTTACATATTGGGATTCATTAATTAAGCAATTGAAGTATTATTACAAATGATAGTATGTTTATTAGAATCGTGAATCTTCTATGGATTGTGTTAAATTTTAAATGAAATTATTCATTAATTAACTTTAGAGTTTATAAATATAATCATGGGTTAAGAGTTCAAAGTCAAGAAACTTATTTTTACATTTTATGTGTTGATAGTCTATTATGGATAATGATATTTTAAAAGATATTTTTGAAAATGAAATAGATTTTTTTAGTATTTTTTGATTGGAAAATGGATTTGAGGAATAATTCAATTACATTTTATTGGACAATATTTAATGTTATTAAGAACCATTATATTTTTCATGATCATTAATGACATAATAATAACAATCAAAATACTTTTTTAGAAAAACAATTATTGTTTTGAAACCCATAGAAAAAAATGGTTATTTGATAATTAATATTATTTTAAGGATTTACATCAATTTTTTTGAAATATTGTGAGATTTATATTAATATAGTTTATAAGAAGGACATCCAAAATGCAGGGTTTCAACCCGTCACAACGAACAAGGCATTGGATATTAAACCAATGATAGATAGAAAAAATTGATTGCATCCCTACCACTAGGCTACATGACGTTCTATTTAATAATTCATTATTTTATTTCAAAAACATAATGAATAAATTCTAATGATAAAAAAACTAGTGTTATTTTTTTGGTTTATATATTAGGTTACTAACCATATTGGTTTTGGAAAATAGGTTTAGACAGACAAAAATAATTTTCACTATTTTATAGATCTTATTATCCCTTAAAATTATATTTTATTCATTCATGCTTAAAAAAATAATTTTTGAATATTTATTTCATGGTGTAAATGGATTATTTTTAAATTTATTGAAACACAACAAAGGTTGGAATAATGTTTATGGAATACAAATAAATCATCTAAGTATATTTCATTATATTCAAAAACAATAAAATACTTACAAAACATTAAGAAAAATTATCTTCAAGTAAAATTTTAACCTACCATAATCGTATTATTTGATATAAATAATATTTTCAAAGCTAATATATTTGCAGTTTGAATGGATTAATTACCTAGGTTAAAGTAGTATTTTTGAGCATTACATTCACTTGTGTAAAAATTAATTTAAAAAACATAAGTAATTTATTATTTTATAAATTTTACATCACAATTATAATCAATAGTTATAAAGTTTATAATATTTTTCACTTTAATTTGATTAAATGGATAAATTACCTAGGTTAATAAACTAGTTAAGCTCGTGAAAAAACAAAATTGATAAATAATGAAATATATGAATTAAGGAATAACATTATAAAAATGAATTTATATTTTTTTGAGGTTTTTATAGGCAAAATAAATCCTCTAATCTTTTATTATTAAATTTTGAGCCACGAGAACTAATGTAGACATCAAAATTGTGATTAATTTTTAGTATTTAAAAGATTTCCACACCTCATCGACTATAAAAGGGAACTTTCTCTCCTCCCATATTCAAACCTCTAAATCCATTTGGATATAACAAAATCTCACCAAATAACCCCCCAAAATCCCAACCCTCATACTAGAACCCTTATTTTTGGGAAAATCTGAACATGGTAATGATTTAATGCAATCCTAAGGAGGACACATAAAGAAAAGGTAATGTTCTTCTAAAACCGTTTTTATTTTATTTCCGTCTCCACCTCATTCAATGAGTTTTATGTAATGATTATATAATATCCATTGTATAATAAATATATTTATACATTGATATGTTAATGGTATGACCTAAAACTTCACACACATCTATAAAATGGGTTATGAATTTAACGTTTGTGTGTACGGAAGACAACCGCCTTAAAAACCAATGTCATTCACATATCCATTACAACCATTAAATGTTGAGAATAATAGTTGATTTATAGTTTATATATAATAAATATTATATTTATCATGTTATTATTAATATTTAATTATTATATCACATACATGTTCATTCATTATATTTTTTGGGATTATGATATCCTCGCTTGTGTGTATAGCGGGTAACCACTTCGCAAATCGATATGATTTATTCACGCATTACATGGAATATAATAAGGATAGTTTTAATAATAATATGTGATAAAAATTACAAAATAATTATAATATAATATTAAAATATATATATATCATTTACATTCATTTCATTCTATATGACGTGAAAATTGAAACGACGTTCATTTGTACAGACATCCTAACAACTCCTGGAGCACTTTATTTCAATTCCTATCACAAAATATTATGTAATACTATAAACAAATATATAATGAATATACATGATATTTATGTCTTATTTTTCATCATTTATATGATGAAATAATGAAATATGTAATAGGAACAAAAAATAACAATTCAAAACACACCCAAAAAAGTAAGCAATTATTACAAAAAAAATAAGATAATGAATTATTATTAAATAACATTTAATAATATGTTATGAAAGGATAATATATGATATTATAAATAATAATATGGTCCTTTAATAATTTAATTACAATTTTAAAGCATGTATATATTGTTCTAAATAATTCTCAACCTAAAGGATGAATAATGTAATGGATTTCAGAACCCAATTACCACTCATTTTGTTAAAATTTTACATCATTGATTATTTCATTATAAGATTATCTGTGTAATGAAATTTTATTATCCTTTGTTGGAATTAATGTTTTTTATTTGGATTTATAGTATATTCAAATAATATAATCATTTATTAATTCTCACTTCCACATTATGATCATTTTAGGGGTTTATTTCTCAAATCTATTTTTAATTGATATTTTTTATTATTGAATGTCAGTTTAAGGAAAAAAATTAATCATTTAAAAATATAAACCCATGTTCTTATTCTATTGTTATTAATGAATATTTTCATGTAATAGTACAATTTTTCAAATCTTGGTTACCCAAAAATGTTTTTGGAAATGTTTTTTATAAAATAAGACTTCATTTTTCTCTTCTGTCGGAAATATGTTTTCCTCCAAAAAACCATGTTTTCTCAAATGGATTCAAAAAAGTTTTTAACCTTTTCAAGAATATTAAAAACAATTCACCCATAATTACTATTTATAAAAGGTTTTCAATGCCATATAAATTAATTTTCCAAATAATTTTCGTTTGGATTTTAAAAAAATTAAATAAATGGATAATTTATCCTAATACATGATTATAATTTCCTTCCGTTATGACCACTCAAATGATTTAAAAATTAATTTATAATTTTTAAAGGTTATTTTTGAATAAAATTATTTTCTAAATTTCTTATGAAATTTGAGTTTTAAATATTATCTTCAAATAAATGTATTTAAAAAATGAAATTTATATTCTCCTCAGGAATGATTTTAAATATATTTTACCATATTTCTATTAATATATCAAAAAACCTTTTATTATTACCCAAAAAGTTATATATTTTATTTAAACTATCCTTAAATTTCCTCTGGATGGTTTATACTCTGTTTGACCGTGGATATTCATGAAATTCACATACCTGATTCATTTTCGCTGTCATTAAATTTACCTTTGATTTTTCATGGTCATGTGGACAATAAATTTCCCCTGTATATAAGTATTATTTATCATATACACATTTTCTTACTAAATATTATTCCACTTTTTAATATTGTATTTACATTTATAGTTATTTATTAACCACAGAAATATTGATAAATAAATATACTTTACTATATAATGATACTTTAAAAGGAATGATATTTATAAATTAATTCTATTTTTCAAAATTTGTGGAATTTTATTGATATATATGGCGTGGGTAGAAATAATTTATATTAATCACCTCAACGTGTTAGTAGTCTCCTTAGATGAAATCATTTGTAATCAAAATCTTCTCATTTCTATCGAATAATGTTTTAAAATTTATTCTGAATCTTCATGAAAATAATATGTTTTATACAATATGTTGAATGGTCATCATGGTAAAGGTTTCATGTACCTAGGAAACTTGAATTCCAATAAATAAGCATTTCCTAATTCAGGATTCATTTATTAATATCCATTAAAATTTTACAATGATAAAATTTATTGATACATTTCATTATTATATTATTGATGAAATGACTTTTATTTTAAGTTATTTAAATTTTCATATTTATTATGACATATCTTATCATGATATTAATGTTATTTTAATGGAATATGTTTTTATTTATTTTCATTAAAACATTATTTTCCCAATTAATATCAGATTATTAATTATGTGGAACTTATGTTCATTTATTAACATTTACATTAGGATTATGAATAATTATTAATGATTATACTCATCTCACTTAAAAAATACTATGAATTTTTTCTATCACTTATATTGTTTCCACTTTCTAGAATCCATGATGTTTACTATGAATGATATGTAGGCTTATGTTAGATGGAATAAAGTTATTCATAAAAGTCATTTTGTACAAATTTGTGTATTCAATTTAAATTCCACACTCTTGTATGTATCTATTTCAGAAATACTACTATATAATTTGATATTACCAAATTTTATTCCATTAATCATCACAATGTAATGGTAGAAGGCATTGGCTCTAAAGTTCTTAGGTTTAATCACTCAAATTTTGTTTTTCTAAAATGTATAATCTGAATTCTATTAAATCTATCTTGTTATAAAAGGATCTAACAATTTTCACACTATTTTGGTATGGAAGTGTTTAAATGATTTCAACCATGTCATTGTACACTTCAATTCCTCCCTTATAAATGAATTATATTGATAAATTATATTTTTCAACCATAAAACGATATTTTCCAAAGTACAAACTATTTCCCATTCAATTCATTTCATTAAATATTTTTGAAAATACTCTATATGTATTTTTTAAATAATCATATATATTATAGTTCATAAAAAAAATCTCCTAGAATATTTCATAAAATATTTTGAAAGAAGCTAACCATGTAAGGTTAGAAAATGCATTTGGAATTGAAAATATTAAAGGTAATTGTTTGGTATGAAAACATATTTAAGGGATAGAAAATTCTAGTTTATATTCGAATTTCAGTGGTATGGGGTCTTTAAAATATCTAAAATATTTTTATTAAAAATCAATTGTTACCCTTCTATGGGGAGGGATCCTTCCAAGCCTAATGGTTCAATTTATTATAGTCAATTCATGCACGAAATTTTTTTTGAATCCTAGTATGTAGTAGTTATTTATTTTATTTCGATAAAATAGATATTTATCAATTTTTTGGTAAAAATAGAATGTGAATTTCCCATTTATATCTTAAAATGGGTTTTATGATTTCTAATCCTAAGAGTACTTCAATATCGTTTTTTAAATCCTCCTTATGTGTTTCATTTTTCCATTATTAGGGTTGTCTCATCGGCTTTTATTCGAATCTAAATGTCGGAAAAAATCTAGTAATGTCTTTTAATGACTATATGATGGGATTAATATTGTTTTTAAAGAGGGTTAATATATGGAGCTTTAATTTGTTTCCAAATTATTTGAAATTATCAAAGGAATATTTTCATTTTCCTTTAGATAAAAATGTGTTTAATTAAACATGAGTATTTTTTGTTCCGATTTTGGTGGTATTTCAAGTTATTGTTTCAACTAATTATTTACCATTTATACAAATTAAATTTATAAATAATAATTGTTATTATTATGATTAGTTAAATCATTAATGTTACATTCTTTTATATCCTCAAATTGATCTCTACACATATTTCATTAAATATTCATATAATTTTGAAAACATATTTATTATAAAGACAAGGTTAATCAAGGGATACTCCTAATTGTACTATTTCATATATTATTACAATATCCCATCTCTGAGAAAAAGTGTATTTCAAAATGAGGTACTGTGAAAATAAAATTTTTTTATTACAGATGTTTTCAAAAATCTAGAATACTAAAATTCAGTGTTTCTTCTCAAAGACACATTAATGATAATTTTTTTTAAACATTTATTGTGGTGTTTGATGATTTAAAAAATAAAATACCTCATATGATAAGGTAAGGACATGTTCCAATTTATTCATCCATAATAAATATATTAAAAAAAATTAGGAATAGTAATAGAGTCAATCTTACAATTATATCCAACAAGACTCCAACTAGGTAGGAAATAACATGGATTGGTAATCTTTCTATAAATAAGTTTCCCTTATTTTCATCTATAAATAGAGAAGAATAAACTAAATTAGGGATAACATTTTTCAATTCTCCTAAATAAAATTATAAATAATTAAATATAATCCCTCTTATAGTTAAAGGGATAGTAAATATACCTTTGAAGTTATTTGTAATCTATAGTTGTGGATTTATTAGAGTAGAAACATTGTTTCCCATAATTAACTTTAAATTTCCATAAATTTTCCTCTTCATAATAAAAATATCCTTGTAAAACATTCCATAACATTGAATTAATCATTTCATCTAATAATGGAATGTTTATTTTCTTTTTCATAATGGTATAATCACTTATTATAGTAGTTATTGTTCACCGGTATTTGGGATGGGTTTATTATTCATGTTAATTAAGATTGGGGTTAATGAAGACCTTATACATTATATTTTCACTTATCATATTTTCAGTGGTTATATATCATAATTAATATCCCCTTCATTCATTAAAAGATAATTTAATTCTTATTATATATTTCTATTTCAAACTTTTATGTTCAATGGAATTTATTTAAAACACTTTATATACCATACATTTCTTAAAGAGATAGATCTCACATTTCCAATAGGTTTTTCAATTTTTTAGGCGGGATGTTTACCTAATACTTGTTTGGAAAATGCATTTAAATTTTAAATAATAAATCCTATATAACATTTCATATTTTTTAGATCATAACATTTATTGTTATTAGTGGATTGATGGTTACATTGTGACTACAATAGCTTTCCATCATGTAGTTTGTATGGGGTTCTTGGGTATTTTGATGAGGTTGGAATCTTATAATGGGTTGGGAGTAGTTCCTCTGGAATTTTGGTTTTGGGTAACACTATTTAAAATTTTACTATATTTGAGGCTATATTGGTTGTTGGTGTCAAAATATTTACTGAATGGTAGATTTATCTGTAAATTCTTCGCTTCATGGATGCTTTTTGTAATATATCTTGTAGAATCATTCCCAATATTTAGTTTCATTCACATGGTGAAAATAATCAATAAAATTATACATGTAATGGTAAATATATAAAACATGAGTATGTATTTCTATGTATTCTTTAGGAAAATTGTTCGAGGATAACTAGATTATAGGAGATTTTATTTCATTAATTTATATATATAAAAAGTGATTTATAATTTTTTACCCGAGAAACACCCTAAGTATTATAATTGGTTGAAATATAAACATATTTTAGGATAATTTACTCAATAATTTAATTGGATTTTTCAGAAAAAGTTTTAATCAATTATCCTCTAAAATAAAATTTAAAAAAATTAGTCATTTTCCAAGTCCTTGGTGGGAAAACACTAAGAAATTATTCCCATAAAATGGTTTATTTTGGTAGGATGTTTCCATTCTCTTAAATCATTCTTGAAACTCATTTATGCTATCTCCATCGGGTTTACTGATTATTTAAATCTCTTTTCTATGTTATGTACTTTATGATGTATGATACAATTTCTTTAGAAATTGAAAATTTATTTCATCCAAAGTGGTCACATATCTCAGATATAGTGTATACATGAACATAATAATGAACCCTTCTAGTGATAATGGATGACCATATAGCTTATTTGAGCTTCTTGGTCACCTAAAGGTTCGATGTTTTTTAAATTATCCAGAAATATTTTTTATGCAAGTTGCGGTCTTGTCCATCGAGGACATGATACTTCTGTTTGATGGTTTTTTTGCGTACTAGAAACACTAGATTGTCATAGAAAACTCACCTATTTTTATAATTTATGATTATTCTAAGAGGTAGATTCCATATATTATCATGTCCAATGGAAAAAAGAAATTTTTCATTAAAATAAGAATGTTAGATCAAGAAAGTAGGATCATTAGAAAATTATTTATAATTAATTTAAGTTGTCAATGAATTTCCATATGATGAATTATTTATTAATTGATTATTTTTTTAATGTATCTACATTTTATCATCATTGTGTTAGGGGAATAATATATAGATTATATACCATATTTATCTTAATGTGAACCACAAACCCTCTTATAGAGAATATCTCCAAAGATCTATTAGATTATGCAGATGTTGTTGTGTCTAAAAAATGTATAAAATTAGATTTTTCAATAATTTAATTGGTTTTAAATAGTTATAGGGTATGAAAATTATAATAAAACCTATGGTGTTATTATTTTATTAATACCAAGAAAACCCCATGGTGAAATATTGATAAAAAATTTAATTTTTTTAACATATAAATAAAACATGGATTAGGAAAAATTTATTTCATGAATAAATTGATTGAAATTTATTCAAATAATATTTATCACATTATTTCTCCCTGGACCATTCTAATTTTTTTCTTCATTCTTCAAAAGTATTTTTCAATCCTTGAATAAATAATTTTTATTTATTAAATATATATCATTTAATTTTTCACACATAAATAATTATGTTTTATATATTCTAATTAAAAATTAAAATAATATTAAAAATTATTATCATAGATATATACTCCAATAATGAGTGATTTAATATATAAAAGGCATAAATATTGAATAATTTTTTTAACCATATATGGTAATATCAATTATTCAACAAGTTAAATAATAATAATAATTAACTTCTTTTTGGGATACACCTATTGTGTGCCCCTCCAAACATCTTTCTCATATGCATTAGGCAGAGCCTCATAAATTCCATGGTTAGCATCTAGAATTAAGAAAATCTTCTATAAAGAATAAATTTAATTTCACAACATCATACAACCTCTTATGAATTATTTCTGTGTAATATAATCCATTTAATATGATATATCTAATCAAAAAGTTTGTATGATGGTTTCATCAACCCATGTGATTCATGTAACGTTATATTACATGCAGAAAATAAACCATCATGTATTAATTTATTTCTATTGATATATTTATGATGTTCCATTAAAATAAATGAAATTTATCTAAAATTTAATTAAAAATAATATAAGGTAAAAATCCCCACATTTATTATTTATTATTGAAAAATATATCATGACACTCCTAACGTATCCTACCATATGATGAACAGATGCATCATAGTTCTCAATAATAATATAATTTTTAAGAATGATAATATTTATTAATAATAATAGTAAATTATTTGATTAATAAACACATCCATAGATAGACACATCCAATTACACATATAAATTTGGATTTCATATTGGTAGTTCATATTCTCATAATCCCGTACACTAGAAATTGATATGGGTGTACACCATGAGAAAGTGAATCAGTGTTATATTAGTATCAAACTATAATAACCTATATAGTTTTTCCAATAAAGGGATATCATTATGATTCTAAACATATATTTATGATTACGATCATAGAACTTCAAGATTTCCATCATAGTGGGGAACATTTAGATCCTTTCAATGTTATAATTACATATAAGTCATTATAAAATTCTATTTTACATAAAAAATGATGATGTGATAATATAATTATTTATAATAAAAACAATAATTATTGATAATCATAATGTACATGGATGTTTTTTTCTAAGGAACCAACCTCAATAGGCTCTCATTTTTATAAGGCCCAACTACTGACAACATTCAATCTACTTGATCTCACTTGATACTAATGCTACTATTAAGATAATTTTTTAGCCAATGTTTCTTTTTCATTATCTTCAATTGTAATTATTCTCACCATAACATCACCTCTCTATGACAAATCCCCCAAGTATTTATAATTATAAATTATGTTTTTTATTAGTTTGACCATGGATCATTTTTTCTATCCACCACTATAGTTTTAATATAATATAATGTGATATGGTATTTACCATAATGCTCCATATCATGTTCATAGACAACGATGTGTATCTGAAATTATTCTTTATCTTCTTTGGAATATCCTATATACTCTCACATCCCTATAAGAATCATAATAAACAAGAAATAATGATGTCTTCCTACTCAAAACTTCTATTTTGAGGTTGAATATGTATCCTAACTACAACATCTGGTCATTATAATATATATTATTACTTAAATCAATATAAACCAGCATAACTAGAACCTCATATACTCTGAAAATATTGAACATATATTTAGTTCTTATTATATACATAATAATAGGATTAATAGAACACGAATACTATTCATTTTGATCAGTTTGATAGATTCCTACCATACTCATGGCGTAGGTGCCATCCAGAAAAGTAAATATCATAGAATAAATTAATCATCCTAATATACAAGTGTGTGAGATATTAATGACTCACTCACTCTATGCTTATGTATAAAGGCACATTATCCTAGAAAAATGTATATTGTGTGACATTACAACCTATCATACCATGTATTGTTCCACACAAAATCTCTTTAGTATATGGTCAATATATGTTTGTTTTCTCATTCCTGGAATCCTCATAGATAAATAATGAATGATATTTATCCATAGAATGTATGAATATTCAACTAATTCCATCATGGATAATAACTTTTTTAACATTCCCTTTGTTGACTATAAAAATGGTATGTTATTACAATATGTATTATGGCATTGACATATACTACTCAATAATTAATAATATCTCAGTAAACAACATTTAAAAACATGTTATGTATTCATTCTTAATGAAACCAAATTATTTTATACATTTATCAAACCAATTGTTCCTTTATCTTGATACTTTTTTTAATTTATAAATATATCTATGTAACATTAATATATTTTTTACGTTAAATTGAGTCAAAAACCCATATATTTGTATCATATACAATCCTCCGTGAAGGTTCTCATTAATAAAGGTTATTTTGACATCCATATATGAAATATCATTGTCATGAATCGATCTAGGTGAACCCGACCCATCACCCAATCCAACTAATAATAAGGCCTCAAACATGTATCCTCATAAGCCAGAGGATTCCACAAAGCATCATTGTCCTAAAAGTATCTAGTGAGGAGAATATCCCCTCATAACATAGGTCAATAATAGAGGAAATAAACTAGAAATAAGAGAATCGATGAACATCATAGTTTTCAAGAATAAATAAATAACTCCAATATTTGTAATAAATGGAATGGTTCTTACAAACTCAATGAAAAAATATAAGTATTACTATCCCACATAGATAAACTCATACATAGTAAAATAAAAGAAAATAAATACATACATATCTATTGAAACAATAATCAAAACAACAAACTTGATCTCCATGATGGTTGAACAGTTCTATAACAATACTAAGAATCCACCTGAGCATATCTACTCAAACACTCAACACTAGGCCTCTGCATGATCCAGTACACTATTCTCAACCTAAAATAATACATAAGTCTCAAACGTGCTCAGAGATTCACATTAAATTCATGATAAAAATCATAGTAGGCCACCCCCAATGGTTGTCATAACATCTGTATTAATAACATGTGCATGAAACACGCATTTTCTCTAGTCAATCTAAACAGGACTACTAGAAATAGATAAACATATCTATAAAAGAAATAAAAGGGATAAAAAATGAAAAAAGGTAAATCTTATGTTCTAGTATGAAACCTGCATGAAATATACCATCACAACCACCCCATCTAGAGGAATTACAAAAAAAATTCTACAAATTCATAGCATCAACTGCATATACCATATCAATAAAGAGATCCAAAGTCCAATCCTAAGTCCTATTTCTCGGTACTTTATCTCTAGATTCAAGAATCTCGATAAGCACTTAACAGTAAGACAAATCAAGTTCTAACTCTATTTTTTCATAGGTGAGTAAATACACTGGGTCTGGCATGTATTTCTTTAACAATGACATATGGAACACATTATAAATTTTTGAGATACTTGGTGGAATTGATAAATGGTATGCTAGAGCTCAAATCCTTTCTAGAATTTTGAATGGTCTAATGTACCTAGGGCTCAGTTTCCCTTTCATTCTAAATATTAAGACACTCTTCCATAGAGGTAATTTTAAATTGAAATGATCTTATACTTTAAATTCCAAATCTTTTCCCCAGTTGTCATCATATATCTTTTGAATACATTGGGCTACATTAATATAGGTCTGAAATTTCATAACCATAGTAGTTATCTCTTCGATATGTTTTGGTCATATAAGTTTCAGCTCACCAGCATAATCTCAACATGTTGGAGTTTGATACCCTTTACCAAATAATTATTTATATGGGGACATTTAAATGATAAAATGGAAACTATTATTGTAGTAAAATTATACCAAATTTAATTATTGATCTTACATACCTAGAATGTAAATAGATCATGATGTCAAAATGACTTCTAGTGTTTGAATAGTCCGTTCAAAAAGTTCTTCAGTTTTGGGATTATATGAAATACTCAATTGAAGATCTATATCCTAAGAATTAATGAGAATTTTCCATAACATTTATATAAATTGGGGATATCCCTCAGATAAAATATATAGAGGACCACCATATACTCATACAAATTAATAATTATAAAGGATTTACAGGTTCTCAAGTGGTAAATCCTACCTTATAGTAAGGAACTGTGCATATTTATTGAGATGATCTACAATTACCCATATTAAATAATTCCTTCTAGGTGTCCATGGGAGTCATGAGAAAAAATACATCGTAATTTCATCTCATTCCACATATGAATTCTTAGAGTTTTCTTAACCCCTCTAGGTTATTAACTCTCATCATTGGCTTGTTGACAAATTGGACACCTTGACACATAGTTAGAAAATTCTCACTTCATCTTTCTCACAAAAAAAATGTTCCTTTACATCTCTATACATATTATAGATAGTAGGGTGTATAGGGAAATTTGAGATATGAGAATCATCAAATATTTCCCTATTTAAATCAGGTACGAATGGAACACAAGACATCTTCCCAAAATTCAAAACTCCATCCTTGTACAAGAAGTTATCAAATCTTCTATCTTTAATAGTTTTAATTTTATTTTGTATATTTTCATCATCAGATTAATATATTTTTATATACTCTAGTAAATATTGTTTAAAATTCATTTGAAATAGGATAGATGTTTCCCCATCCTTAAAAATTATCGTATCTATGTTTAGTATATCCATGAATATAGGATCTCTCTCAATCCTTATTTGGGTCAAAATTCAACGATCTTTCCTTCTTAATTCATCTACTAACTTATTTTCCTTTCATGGGTTGTAGTGTAAGGAACAATCATAATCTTTGAGTAACTCAAGCCATCTCCATTACCTCAAGTTGAGTTCTTGCTATGTATAAATGTATTTTCAACTCCTGTGATCCCTATATATCTCGCATCCATCACCATAGAGATAATGTCTCCGTATTTTCATAGCAAATATTATGGATTCAAACTCAAGATCATGAGTTGGTAAATTTTTCTCCTGATTATTCCACTACCATGATGCATAATAAATAACTTTATCATTTTTCATAAGGAATCAACCCATCCCATTATCTAATTCATCACTATATGTCACAAATCCATCATTTTAGATAAAAAATTCAAAATTAGTGCTTTGAACAATCTTCTTTTCAATTATTCAAATAACTATATGAATTCATTCTTCAATAAAAACTTAACCCCTTTATGTGTGAGCTTGGTTTGTGGGTTAGCCAGTTGGGTAAAATTCTAAATGAAACATAGATAATAATTTGGTAATCCAATAAAACTATATACATTCTTTATGTTCCTTTGTATAGGCCATTCATGGATTTTCTTTTCCTTCGCATGATTGAGAAATATTACATACTTCGAGAAAAAATGGCCAAGAAAATAATATTATTGATTCCAAAATTATCACAATCTAAACATCCCATATAATTCATTTCTTCTAAGAGTTTTTAAAATGATCTACATGTGATTATCTTGTTCTTCACATAATTTGGATAATACTTAGATATCATCGATAAATACCACAAAAAATCCATTAATTTATTCCTTAAAAACACTATTCATTATATCTAGGAAAATATATGGTGGATTAGTCAGTCCAAAAGGCATTATTGTAAACTTGTAATTACCATACCTAGTTTTAAATGTTTTCTTTAGGAGATATTCTTTCCTCACACACAACTGGTGATATCCAGATCCCTGGAAAATATTTGATAAATATTGGGCACCATTAAGTTGATCAAATAAATCATCAATTTGTGGTATAAGAGACTTATTATTTATTTTAATAGAACTGATTTCCCTATAATCAGTGAATAGCCTCCTGGATCTATCTTTCATCATGACAATGAGTATAGCGGCTCCCCTTAGAGAAACATTTGGTTGAATAAATCCTTAATCACACAATTCCTCTACTTGTTTCTTTAGCTCCACTACATCCATAGATTCCATTCTATATGGAGTCCTTGATATAGGTATTTCACCAGTAATAAAATCAATAGAGAACTGAACTTCTCTCTATTGAAGATGTTAAAAAAATCCTCTATAAATACATTAATGTTTTATTTCACAATAGGTATGTCTTCAATTTGAAGATTTATTTCCTCTCCCATGGATATTTTTGTATATTCATCTCCAATAATTTCATTCAGTAGAGCGACTAGGGGTGGATCTAGATAAGAATCATATGGAACATTTTATTTTGTAAAGATAAGGTATTCTACACCATTCTCAAAAATTTTAACTTCCTTCTTCTTACAATAGGTCATCAAATTATAATTTGACATCCAATTCAAACTATGAATTATATCAAATTAAATCATTGTTATGATGATAAGTATAGATAAAATATTATGTTTATGTCTTATGAGGGGGACTAATTGACACATCATTGTTTCAATAATACACCCCCTTAGAGTTTTGACAGAAAACCCCATTATTAAATCAAATTGGACATAACAAATTTTCTTGGAAAACTAGGAAGATATAAATGAATTTGATGATCTAGAATCAAATAAAAATCTACTATATTTTATGAAACAATTAAATTACATGCCATCATATCATTAGTAAATTCAACATCTTTTGTTGTAATTTCTATAAGCTTTGCCTTGCTCTCGTGGCCTTTTCTGAGGCATGTTTCATTGGTGATTAGGATGAACATTTCTAATGTGTCACATCTCTAAACAATTGGAGTATTTAACATCATTGACTTGTATCTTCCCCTTTCATTCACAAGATCGATGACTCTTTAATCCACTCTTATATAAAAAACTAATGACTTTCAAGCACTTCTCACGATGATTCTTTCCATAGTTATCACATAATGGAAATTGCTTCATTCCCTTATTCTTCATTGATTCTTCCTCTTTTCCATGGTTATTAGAATGCCTCTTCTTCTAGTGATTTCCCTTGAACATATTTGATCTAGAAAATTCATTCCCGTTTTTTCATGGAACATAATAAAATTTCATTATATGATGAAAATGGTTGATAAGAAAGTACGTTTTGAATACATGGATGAAGAAATTCCATGAAATGATCAATCTTGTCTTCTGAATCACATATGTAATCTATTTCATACCTAGATAGTCTTGTGAAGGTAGCCTTGTACGCCTCCACACTAAATTCTTCCCTTTGCTTTAGGCTAAATAATTTCATCTTTATTTCATTTTTTTGTTCGTGGTGGAAATATTTGTCAAAGAATGTATCCTAAATATTAATTAATTCCATATCTTCTATTTTTCCTTTGTGGCATTCCATATCAAGGACCACCATTTATAAACATCACCCTTGACTCAATATACTGATAGTACTACCTTTTCATTTTCATTACATCTTAATTCCAGAGATATATTTTCAAGGTAGATGATCTCTTACTCATATACCACTAGTTTAGTAGTCCCACTAAAAGATGGTGGATTATTCCACATGAAAGGATCCAATACAGGTGTAGCATGGTTATTCGACATGGCCGGAGTATGTTTTCCCATCATGGTCATGATCTGATCCACTAAAAAAATGATTGTATTGACTTGCTTAGTGGGTAAATCCTTAAATTGTCCATGGGAATTTTGACAACTGGGTCCCGGTGACAGCACAGCCACCCCGCCTTAACATGGCTGTCGGGTCCTGGCCCACCAGGTACCACCAGTTGCCCCGCAGACACGTGGGGCCCACCCCAGATAGTCTTGTGAAGGTAGCCTTGTACGCCTCCACACTAAATTCTTCCCTTTGCTTTAGGCTAAATAATTTCATCTTTATTTCATTTTTTTGTTCGTGGTGGAAATATTTGTCAAAGAATGTATCCTAAATATTAATTAATTCCATATCTTCTATTTTTCCTTTGTGGCATTCCAGATCAAGGACCACCATTTATAAACATCACCCTTGACTCAATATACTGATAGTACTACCTTTTCATTTTCATTACATCTTAATTCCAGAGATATATTTTCAAGGTAGATGATCTCTTACTCATATACCACTAGTTTAGTAGTCCCACTAAAAGATGGTGGATTCTTCCACATGAAAGGATCCAATACAGGTGTAGCATGGTTATTCGACATGGACAGAGTATGTTTTCCCATCATGGTCATGATCTGATCCACTACAAAAATGATTGTATTGACTTTCTTAGTGGGTAAATCCTTAAATTGTCCATGGGAATTGTGACAACTGGGTCCCAGTGACAACACAGCCACCCCGCCTTAACATGGCTGTCGGGTCCTGGCCCACTAGGTACCACCAGTTGCCCCGCAGACACGTGGGGCCCACCCCAGGGTCCACCCACATGCCTGAACGGGTCATATGACTAATGATTGTCCCCACATTCCAACACAAGTCCTTTCTAGTGTGCTTTGTCCTCACTCGCACACACCCTAGAGAACTTCCCAGAAGGTCACCCATCCTCATCACTACTCCAGGCCAAACATGATTAACTGTGGAGTTCTAATCAGACAGGCTCCCGAAAAGGAAGGTGCGCCTTGTTTACATGAGTCATATCATTTAGTCATTTAACCCTTTATCATTTGGGGATGTTACAGGTATTGATTCCCCTTATTCCATTATCCACCATCACTAAATAAAGTAATACACAAAATTAGTTAATAGATCATAATTTTAACTAGAAAATACTTAAAATAATATGACATTTTATGCACAAATAATCTAATAATCATAAACATTGTTTGTATTTACTTTTATATTATTCAGAATGGTATGTAAATAAAATGTGAATTATCAAAAGAATATCTCCTTGGAGTGTCAAACTAGGTGCACAGTAAGGTCAATTTTCATGTCCCGGGATACCTTGGGTCTTGCCCAAAACACCTAACTAGAGTTGTTACTCCTAGGTATATATGTTCCAGAACTACGCCAACTTGTAATATCTAGATAGGGATGTATTTTCATAGAAGACTCATATAATCCATACGTTACCAAAATTTCAGGATATTCTTATAAGATTATTTTCTCTTTCAAACTTTTGTTTATTTCCTCTAAACTCTGTTTCTAAAATCTAGTTTCCAAGGGTTCTACTAAACTTCCTTTGATACCCACTATAACACCTCAACCCCAGAAGCCTAGATCCGGTGCATTTATTGTTATATCAGCATGCTTAACAGGAATTAAATACCAAATGAATGATCAGTTTAGTAGTCTTAAAGAAACTCAATACATACATGTAAAACATATTACATTGGGAATGTTAAAAAAATACAATACATAACAAAAACTAATTAACGGTATCCATGAGAACTCAGTAAATGGTCTCCTTAACATAACTTGATGAAGGTAAAAAAATGAAAGGGGTGATCTCAAATGAATAGTAAGGGTTAAAAATATAGGATTCTTGAATCAATAATAATTGATTCATAATAATATTTTCATAGTCAATATGGCATGGTGAATAACTGAAAAACACAAGACATTAATAAACTAATAATGAAAATACATCCATAGCTTTTGTCATAGAGAAACACACATGTATAGTAATAACTAAAAATGAATAATGATAATTATTTTCAATTGGATGTCATTTATCCAGCACATGATACCACTATATTATCAAAATGGTTTATTTCAATTGGTATTTACCTGTCTTATTCTGCTTTTTAAACAAAATCGAAGTGTTTGTCTCCAACTAACTTATCTCATGAGATATATATATGCATAGAGGGGATATAGATGTCCCCGCTGATCACTTTTAGTCTAAATAATACTTTATACATGTATTTAATACAATTAGAATATGCATTTTCAATATCCTTATAGAGTACAGAATATGTATTCATTATTATTTCCATATTTAAAACAACATTCCAAATAAACACTCTATTTAAAATGGTATACGGCTTAAGATAATAATCATATCCATGAAACCCTAACATGGATACATAATATATTTACAATTTATAAAGAAATAAATATCTAAATGGTGTAGTAGGTACACCACATAAGATTTATTTGGTGCATAATACCAAGTAAATCATAATGAAATGGAAACTGAAACAAAGTACCTTACAAAATTCTAATCAATTGAGTTATAAATCATCAAGTGAATCACTAAATATAATTACTATAAATAGAAACATGAAATTATATATTAAATGGCAGTAAACATACATCACATACAATAAATAAGTTTGGAACTTTGGTAAAATGAAAAAAATAAAAGTGAGATGAGGAACCCCTTACCTTATTCCTGAATGTGTTCTCGATTGATCTTAATAACATGAATAATTAAATTTATCTTCATTAATTAATAATAATAGGACATACTATACATGTAATTGATCTATTATAACCTTATTAGGTTCATTTATGTCCTTTTTGATGGGTTTAAGTGGTTTAATTTTATTGTTTGGAATCATTTTCTTCATTGGTTTTTATGATCGGTTTACTTGTATTCATGAATGGAAGTCCATTTGAACTATAGATAAACAACCATAATTTTTAATATAAATTATTAGTGAAATTATTGAGATACAAATTATCCTATTATTATTTTGGGTTATATACCATGAGGATGACTCTTTAGTTAAAATTTAATGATAAATCTTGGATTAACCAGGCAGTTTTGTGCATAGTGAACTTGTTTTCTTTTATTATTTTATATTATGAGTGTCTATGGATTACAGCACATTTCATAAGGTAAAAATACATATATTATGATCTGGTTTAACCATTAAAAGTTTTATATGACCATTCTTGAAGATAGTAATATAAATTGAAAACCTTCCATCCTTTAATGTGATAAATTAACACATCTCAGACGATATTATCATTTTTAGTGTAAGAGAGGGGGAAAGAGAGATGATGATGAAATATTCCAGTAGCATAATAAAATTTCATTTAATGTAGGTTACTATAGTTATCATTTAATTTGGAATAAGGGAGGTGATTAGAGAGTGTAAAATAATGGAACATGTAAAAGAATTTTAAAGAAAAAGGAAGAGTGGTTCACCTCTTGAGTACTCTTCCATGAAAATCTCAATAAGGCCCTTGTTTTTTTCCTTTTGGTGAGATCCATAGGTCATGGACGTGGTGGGAGGTCTTGGGAAGTGTGTTTGGTAGAACATGGGTAGGGGTCAAATATTGAGTTGTGTGGGAGGAAGAAGGGTGAGGGTGGTTTATATAGTGGAGGGGGGGATGGTTTTCTTAATATTTTACTCATTAGTTTATTATTTTTCCATAAAACTAGAAATATTAATTCTTCCATGACCAAAAATAGTAATAAGGTCATTTCATTTCAAACTAATGGTTTCATAAATCATCCATGATATATGGAACAATGTATTTTTCTCAAAATGTATTTACACTGTAATTATTTTATTTTACTATTCACCTAATATAAAAGTATTTTATGAAAATAAAAAAAATTCACCCTAACCATTTTTTAATTTGTAGAATCCAAAAATGAACTCAATTTTTTTTAAAAAAAACTAAATATGAGAAATTAAATTTTTAATTAAAATCATCATTTAATCTCAAAATACAAACACTTGAAATTTTCATCTTTATTTTTATGGTTCCTAAATTTTATTTACACACTCATGGTAAAGGTTACCATTCCTAAGTGTCATATTAATACTCAAAAGGGTAGGTTAATATTCATAAGGGTGTGTTACTATCCATAAGGATATCTTACTATTCATAGGGGTAAATTATTATTCATCTAAAATTAACTAGATTCTATCAGACTCCAAATACCTCCTGGATCGTAACTATGTATGTCTGTTATTTTGAAATTCAAATCATATGAGTAGAAAAATTAACTTTAATGGTGAGTTTATGACTATCCCCTATAATAAAAAACTGTTATTTCAAAATGACCCACTACTTCCTGCAATATATACTATCTAATGAATTGAAAGTATTTAAGGGAAACATACCATAAAATATTTGGTTTTTATATAATATCATCCTCATAATCATGAGCGGAAAAATTAGATAATGGAATAGAATGTGGAAATTCATAAAAATGAAATATCATGTCATATTTGATAACTACCAAACAGTGTTCTGAAAAACTCTAGCATCATTCTTATCCATATTTCACATTATCTCATGAGTTTCCTCACATTTAAAAATTAATTAGAGTGCTATATATTTATGGGTGCACTCATCACATCATAACATTTATATTTCATTGCATAATTCTTGACACACTCGTCACATAACAATATTTACATTAACATGCATTCTACATAGAACATATATCATAATTGAACATAAAATAAACCATGGAAAATAATGGGATTCATTTTTAAGAATACATTCGTAAAATTTGGGTTCCCAAAATTAATAAGGGATAGCATACTTGATATAATAATCATCAACCTTGAGTGAAGAAGAAACAATCTCAAGAAGTAGAAGGTGCGTTTTTTTAAATAATATTTGTTTTGGAAAATAATATGTTTATCATAAACAAATGTATAAAACAATTACATCAAATAAAACATAAGATAATCAGGATTAAATAATATATAATGTATATTCATACTTAAAAATGGGGTTAAATAGGGGAAAACCGAAAGAAAGAGGGTTAGATTCGAGAATTCCCCTCACCTTTTTTCTGAAAGTTTCATTCATGTTAATATGCTACAAAATCACATTAGATTAAATAGTTAACTATACTAGAAACTTTTATTCATGAATATTATTAATTTTTGTTTTTTTATATTCTTTTACGGGCCTTTGATGAGTAATAGAGTTTAATTTCGTCATTTGGGAGCATTCATTTTCATGGTTTTCATGATCAGTTCAATTGTATTCATGAAGGGAAGTTCGTGTAAAATGTGGATAAATGTCTAGAATTTTTATTATGTGATTAATGAAATTATATAAGATTAAATGACATTATAAATAATTTGGTTATCTACCATGAGGATGAATCATTAGATAAAAAATAATGATGATCGTTTTAGGTTGCTTTTGATAGTTTTTTTATCACAACGAACTCATTTTGGTTTATCATTTACTATTATGTATAAATGTTCGTTACAGAACATAAATAGGATTTTATAATACATATTAGAATCTTTTTTTAAAAATTTAATGTTTTTATTAGCATACTTGAAGTTGTTTAAGGAAAATGAAAGTCCATCGCCCACGATGTTGGTAAATTAACACATCACAGACCACAATTTCATTTTCATAATAAAAGAATGATATAAAGGAGTATAATGATGGGTACACTATTAAAGTTATATAATTATAGTATATGTAAGGTAATTAATTATAATTATATTTTTATGAAGGGGGGTGAGAATAGAATAATAAAAAAATTGTAATTGTAATGAATTTAAAAGAAAAATGGGATGATTTACCTCTTGAATTCTCCATGTGAGATCCTCCTCATAGAATATAGTCTTCATATTTTGATTATAATAAGAGCTCATAGACAAGGAGGAGGGACTAGGGAAGAGTAGTGGATAAAATATAGTAATTTTTCAATGGTTTAGAAGTGTTAGGAGAAGAGGGGTGAGGGTGGTATTTATAGTGAAGGAGAGGGGTTTTTTCTCAAAATTATATTCATTAGTTTATTATTTTGGATTAAAACAATGAATAGGTTGAGAATTATAATTAAATATATTTAAATGATGAAGGATTGTTTTATCTTGAGAAGCCTACACTAGCCTTACATCAATTATGACTCAAACATTTATGTATTTATCATTTATAAAAAAATTATCATATTTTACAATTCATCAAAAATTCACGTGTTTCAGAAAAATTAAACTCTTTTTTAAAAAAATTTATAATTAAAAAATGAACTCCATTTTATGAAAATAATTTTTAAAATATGATTTATTTAATTTTTAATTGAAATCATCATTTTCTTGAAAATACAGATTTTATAATTATAACTAATTTTGTAACGCTTTTAAAAATTACATAATTCCCTGTAAAATTATCTTAAATTAATATGAAATCAAAATATTAATTTATGGATACATTTTATAAAAATAACTTTTCTCTTTATTTATTAAATTATTTATAAAATTTAAATTAAATATTTATATCTTACAAAAATTCCAACACATAATTAATAATTCTTAAAAAACTTACTTTCTAAAACAATTATATAATTATATCATATTTTAACTTATAATATTCACAAATTTTATTTACACTTTCATGGGTGTGCATACTATTAATTTGGCTAGTTTACTATTCATAAGGGGCATATTAGTAATCCTAAGGTTATGTTATTATTTTATTTGTATTTGATCCTTAATACCTAAAATGTTTTTTATTTCATTATGTATTCATTTATAATGTTTTTTTTATGGTTCATAAGTGATTATATATGATTTATAATATATAACTTTATTATCAAAAGTGATAAATTCCTTTGAATTTTTTTCCCGTTACAACTATGATGGGAAGATCCTTGAAAAGTATCTCATAAGGTGGACACTCGGATGACCCCTTTTCATATTTAGTATGGGTTCAATTTTGGATTCATGATGACAATAATTGTTTTATAGGTATGTAATTTAAAGTATCAGATCCCTTAAATCTAACCCTTTTCATTTTTTAAGCTCACGCTGCTCTTAAAGGGACTCGATTGGGTTTGGAGGGGTTCGGCTACTAAAAAACTAGTTGGTTGAATTTACAGTGTCTAAATAATATACACCATGTATTCTCAGTTCATAACTTGTGTATGACTGATTATGGAATGGAAGAGGTTTATGGCTTGTGAGGCTAGCTCATGTGGTGTTACACGACGTGTAAATTTTTTGGATTAAATTCGTTTAGGGTATATTTTTAAGAATTTTTTGGTATAAAGTTACATGAAAAGTGGGGGATTTAAACTATATAAATTTCCTATGCAGTGCACCTATAAAGGATATAGTTCCTCAAGTTTTTCTTCAAATCCTACTTCCCTTTTGTTATTTAGCTGACCAGTGACCCTCCTTTTACATTCTTTGGTATCAATTCGGCATGGACCAATCCTTATCCTTATTCCTTTAATCTACGGTGATCCAATGTGTTTTCACTCATTATTTTCTAATAGGTTTTTCAGGATTTTTATCATCTCCTTCTATTTATTCATTCCGTATTTTGGTTCTTGGTCTCTAATCTTCAAATGATGTTTTCTTTTTGTTTCTAGTGTGGTTGCGTCATGACGTCATTTAGAGATCATAGTTTCAATGTGGGAGAGGTGATCGAGGATCTGTAACAGTGATCTGTTTAGGTGAGAAGAATGATGATGCCTCTACTGTAGGGTATTCATTACTTCTCTATGTATTTTTAACAAATGGAAATTTTTTCTTTTTTTATCCATTTGGATGGAAATTAAATTATTGTAATAATTATTTAACTATATCAAAAATGGCTTGGTCAGTTATTGCATGTCAGTTCATTATACTGTTATAGTGGGTTCCCTCTTATGTTCAAAGGTTTTCTAATATCTATGATAGATTTTGTTATATTTTTCATAATATTTGAGTAGAATATTGAAATTGAAATGAAGATAAAACATTAATTCACTGATAATTAATTTTATTAAGGAATTATAGAATTGGTATGTTTTTAATCCATTTTTTCTGTAATTTGATGGAAATAAAATTGATGTAATGTAAATGTTTAATTGGAAATGATATTCCCTGTTATTAATGGAATTTATAACTCATATGATTCCTATTTATTATTTTTTATGTTAAATAAATATAATTTTAATTGATAACAATATTTCCCATAGTTTAATGAATCTATTTTTAATACTAAGAGCATTTTTATATTTTTCTGGATCATAAGAGACGGATTCATTAGGTTTCCCATAGTTAAAACCGTTGAATAATGAACTGGCTAATTTAATTAGGAATTATAACTTGTTACTAGAAAAAGATAATTTATAGGGCCCTAGTTTCTAATATTTTTAGAATACTGGGATCCTTTAGTTTGGATTCATGATAGCTCATTTATGTGTGAAGACTAAATGCCTAGTTTTGGGGCCTAGATTCCCCTATTGGTAGTGATAATTTGTCTAATGTATATTTTTTGATTTGATCTTATTGTGAAATTTTCATTGTAGATTTATATACGTAAGGGAGGCCCATATATGATATGATACAAGGATGGAATATCATGGGATGTATGATGTGTGGAGCTAGAGGATCAGATGATGTGGCAGTAGTTGACACCTTTGTTGGCGAGATGCATTGAAATATGAATATGGGTATCAAGGATGGTACTAAATGTTATAAAACACTTTTAAGTTGGTCTTAACCATTAATATGATTTTATGAGTATGTATTATTGTTACTGAATCTTTTTAATGGTTTATGTCCAAGATTTTTATATTATCTTCATTCCCATCTACACTATTTAAGGGAGAATGAAGTGCTTTCATTGATGTATCCATGTAGTGGTAGTTTATGATGGTTTTCCATGAGAAACTGGATTATGTAAGTATGATATTAAGTATTAAATAATTATTAATACACAGGGATGGGTTTGATGGAATACATGTTCATAATTTTCAGTAATCATAATAATGTGTGTACTCGGTTTGGATTATGCCAGCAAGGTGCAGAATTTACTCAGATGATTAACATAATGTAATTTGGGATAATTATAACTATTAATTAATGTATTTTAAATTACCTAGATGATGTCAGTGATAAAGAGGAATTTGGTAATTTAATATATCTCATGTAAATGCATGTGTTCGTATAGTATATCTAGTTTTACCAGTGGTAGATGGGAGTCTGGCTGACATTAGCTGAAGTTGATTCTAATACTATGTTATACCAATAGTGTGGTTATGAGATATATTATATCATGTATATGATATGTTTTTATACTCTACCCCATTAATGTTTTTAGGGAAATTGATAACCAGTGGACATTGGTAAGGTGTTTTCCCTTGCATCCCAATGAAAGGATGGATGGTTAACTACCCCATATATCCCATCTCCCTTCTCTTGGTAGTTATTTTATTGGTATTAATGGTGATCATTTTACCCATATATATGTGTATAGTGATATTTTGTAATGTGTTTATTCATATAAATTTATCTCTAGATATAATATCTAACATAATATTATCGGTATGACGTGCATAAGCTATGATGGCTTGAGGTTCCATACATGGTGTATAAGATGTAATGCATTGAGCTACAATTATTGATGGATAATATATATCATATGGGATATGGTTTTATTTGAAAATAAATTATTTTTTTAAATTGATATGTGTATGGAATGATTTGTAGATGTGATTCATTAAGTTAATGTTTTTATGCCTTTCTTAGGTGTCTTTGGTATGCATTATTGTGGACGGAGACAACTCATGACATATGGCATTGGGGAAGAGAAGAAAACTAGTGGGGAAGTGGGAGAGGAAAACCCTTGATGTTTATTAAAATATTAAATTATCTCATGTTTGAGATATTGGTTGAGATTTATCCATTGTGATTCTTGGAACATAGTATAGCTATTTTGGTGGCGAGTTCATTTGACAATTGTTCACTATTCATTATCATTATTTCATTATATTTTTTATGAGAGCCTATGGGGAGGATCCTACTTATTATAATATCTTTATCACACCAAATATGTATAATGTTTTTTTAAAGTTGTTATAATAAGGATGGATATCAGTCTGGATTTTTCAAGCTTGTAGTTTTTCTGGAGAAGTTTGATCATCATTATCACTAGTATCATTATACTTTTTTTACATGTATTTATCCTTTCAGTTGATATTACTATATAGAAATTCATTTTTTCACTTTTAATTTCCATATATTTATATTTATGTGTGTTCGTGTCTAGTTAGGATTTGATTATTATAATTTTCTTATCTCTATATTTAGCATATTCATATAGATGGTAATTCCAACCATTCTTCTTTATTATACCCTCAATGTGAATCACAAACTCAAGGCCTACTAGGGTCAGGACAGGGGATTTCACTATCTCTTTTACCTTAATATCAACTCGGGATGGGTATAATTTTTGGGGAGGGTATCATAAGAAGCATTATTTTTTACACAAAGATTATATATTATCAATTATCTAAGATAATTTTTTTAAATTAATGGAAGAATGGTGAAAATCATTTAAAATATATTTTTTTGAAAATTTATTGTTTAATCACTATGCATCCCTTACGGGTACAACTTTTCTTAATGTAGTAGGTATCTAACCATTACCTATATTCTATATATGTTTTTTGAAGTATATGATATATGGAATCATTTTCGTTGAGTGATTGACCAAAAATTACTATAAATATTATTCCCTTAACATGTATGAGAATGTTAATGATATTTAGGTCCACGAAAGAACCTCTAATTATTATTCCATACCATATTAGATTTCATAGGACTTGTTCTTATTATGATGTGGGTATAGCCTTTTATGTGGATTCTAACAAGGGTTCCTTCTATTATATTTTTGTATGATATACTTAATTTGGTTTATTATCCTCTATTTAGTATGGTGTTGGGAGTATACCTTCCAGGTTTACTTGGAATAACATCATAGTGATATCTTCATCAATTTTAACAATATTGGATTTATGTTACAAGTGAGGGGATACTATTATCTTCTAGATTGAAATATACCATAGGGGTTGATGCCTTAGGTTCAGATTATGGAAAAGGTATTGGTTAGTGAGGATTGAAGAAACATAGACGTATGGGCATTATAAAAAACATAAAATGGTTTATTTAAAAATGTAATATTATAAATTATAATGAGTCAATGTAATAATTTTTTAAAACTAAGTGTTGAGAATGATTTAGAATATAGCAACCTCTCAAATGGAAATCATTCCATTAGACATTTAATCAAACTATTTTTTTGATTATATTACTATAAGTTGTGGTTGGATTTCCCCATTGGAATTTTTTTAATATTGGTTGGGATAAAGATATGTAAGGTAGAACTATTCCATATTCATGTTGTCCAAAAATGTCTACATCAGGGACCTCCTCGCCCCTATATATAACAACCTCATAACATGGTAGACATACCACATGGGGTGAGACATTATAAACCATGGATTCCTTTGCACTTAATCTGGTGTTGTTATAAAACAATTGATATTCCCATGGTGTGAAACTATATGCACGAGGGACACATCACCCATTTTCCAGTTATAGTGATTTCATGATCGAGATATTATTGGGTTGAGATACCTGTAGTAATTGGTTTCGGTTCTATTGGCTTTAAATTTATTGAGATAGAGACACCATAATTCTATGATCATATATATCATGTACAACATTCTCTTTTTCCTTATGTCATTGTATTTTATTCAATATTTATTGATCTGAGACCATATATACAAGGGAAATGTTCAAAAAAACCTTTAGACTAGATGAATCAAGTAGGTCCACCCCCCAAGTGACAAGTAGAGCACTCATAAGTGTGATGTTTGTGAAAATTTTTATTTTTTTATTATTATTTTGACATATCACTCTAATAATGATTCATATTTAACTTGTATATTTAAGGACCTTGTTGGTGGGGGGCTATTGAATCATACTCATACAAAACATGAGGGACCTTAGTGCCTTATCAAACATTATGTTTCATGATCCTGACGGGCTCAATGTCTATGTTACAAATTGTTGATCTATAAAGCATGGTAAGATATAGGAGTTAAAACCGAGCATGGATTTAAGTTTATATTCACCATAATATACAGGAATTTTCTAATTTTTCATAATTTTTTTACATGTCCTGTCAACAGGAAATATTTTTCCATAATTTTTAACTACCTAAAATTACATCTAAATTTTTTTGGAACATGGGTGTTTTTATTTATATATATAACATTTAACTATGATTTACATATTTTAAATAATTTTTATTATATGTAGATAGTTATCAATATTTTTATTTTTTATTTTAGCTATTTTTTGTAAAATAGTGTATAGTCTCCCACTTATTACAATGACACTTATAGCTACTTGGAATCCACTAGCATATGACAAGGCATGTATAAGACATATGCACTAGTTGGGTAATATTATAAGTGAAATGGATCAATGCTGCTATAATACAATATATCCATATTTTTTCATTTAAATGAATTAATAAAAAATCATTCATAATTCAAATTTCATAATATAATTAAATAATTAAAATTTCAAATGTTATATAAAAAACTACTGACATATTTTATGATATTCAATCAAAGTATTTGAGTTAATTTCATGAAGTATTTAAATCCCAAAAATTAGATGGTAAATTAAAAATATATTTCCAAAGAGAAAAAAATATAAAATAAATAACAAATAACTAGAATACTTTTTTAAAGAAAGAAAGTAAATTTCATATAATTGAAAAGAAATTTTCCCATAACTTTCATTATTTTTTAAACTACCATAAAAAAGTATGGGACAATCAAAATAAATGAACATAGATCAGAATGGGGATTGTTAAAAATTAATTGTAATTTAAAACTGAATATATAAGTAATTATAATTATATAAATATATTTTAGTTGATGTTTCTGAGTTAAAAACATAAAGTTATAGAAGAGGAAGGAACCACTACCTCTAATTATATCTTCCTACAATGTGCCCTAAATCCCCATAAAAACAATATAATAGTAGTGTATTTAAAAAATATTTTCATTTTTTCACTTATTATCGATCAATCATATCTATAACAAAATTATTTTTTAGTTTTCCATAGTCTGTACAAGTTATCGATTGTTATTTGATCCAAGTGTTTCCTGCTTACTTTTTTTCGATGTCTTGGTAATAATTACTTGTTGACGAGTCATTAATATCTATAATAATTAATTTAATTTAATCTTGATGGTATAATGAATTATAAATTTCTATTTTAATTCAATACTATGTGTAGTCATGGTTTTTTATGAAATAGTTTAATATTCATTCATTTATTATTGCATTATCTACCACGTATAGTTATTTTGATAATGTTATTTAATTTCAATATTACTATTAGAGAACATTATACATAACATTAATGTGTAATTAATTTTATATCTAACCATTATTTTAGTTTAATTTTACCGATATGATGATAATAATGTTTATATTATAACATCATTAATATATTTTATTCAAAAGGCCCAAACATGAGTAACCTAAAGGATACGATGCTCATAAATAAATAGTTTTTTTATTAAAATATCTATATAAAACATTTAATTTCAAAATTATAATATTTTATTATTATTAATCTTGCATATAATAAAAATTCATAAGAATAAAATAATAATTTAAATAGTTTATGGTATATTCATTACCACTTAGTTGAATACTTTACTTATGATATTCTTTTTTAGTGACTTTGCTACTTCTTATTTTTATAAGAAGATGTCGTCATATAAGAGAAGATTTAGAGATATTATAAGGGTCAAAATGAGGTTTTTTATCTAATTCTGGGAGTGGTTTTAAAATATTGGTGAAAGGGTTATTTTATATTTGAAATCCTATGGCAATTTGGAATATAACCGTTTCTTAATGGTGAGGGAATGTGAATTTACATTTAATGTTACCTAAAATGAAAAAAAAAATTGAATTAGATATTTATTTAATTTAAATGATATATTATTTTATTTAATTATACATAAAATTTATGATATACCAAATTTCACTATATTTATATTTCAAATACCAATTAAATTAATATTTTTTTAAATTTTTTGAAATTTTTATTGATCTTGATACATAATTTTAATGAATGGATTAAAAATATAGATTCAATTATACTAAAATAATTATCAAAATATTATAAATTTAATTATCAAATCAAAACTCACAAAACCATTAAAAATTTATTAAAACAATCTTCATTAATCGAAAAAAGGAATTTATTATTATTTATAATATTATCTATTTATTTTTAATTATTTATATATATATAATATATTATTTATAATAATTAATATATATTTATATAAAACATCTATATATCTATTAGATGACTAATATAATATTTATGACACACTCATCAAGAATATATATATATATATAATAGACATATATATATATCTATATATACTCAAAGAATATATATACCCTATACCTATATAATGGTCAATATACCCTCTTACATTCCAATAAATTTTATAAAATAATTATATAAACTTTTTCATATTTTTATTCTATTTCTTCCTCAAAATACCTTTTATATTTAAAACATTTTGCTTTATTTTTACAATGATTCAATAAGGTGTGGTATTTTTGGGAGACTACAAACCTTGGGATTCTATCAAATAGTCGTGAACTTTATTTGAATTTATTTTTCATTATTATTTATTATAGTTGTAGTGAATGTGTTAATTTTATTTTAATAATTATTATAATAGAATAATACCATTATATTTCACTTTTGTCATTTCAGTTAAAATAATGTTTCACTAAAAATACATTTTCCATTTCCTAAATGAGGAAGAAAACATTAAATCATTATAATAAATATTATTTACACCTTAGGTATTTTCCTAAGCCTATCTCTTGTGATAGGTCTCTACCATTTATTTAACTTCTGAATATTTAATAATAATTAAATAATTAAAATAAATATTTATGTGTTCCAACCTCTATTTGTGCATATGTGAATGTGTATATAATTGTGTGTATGATAATATATATATCTGTAAAATTTGAATTATAATCAATTAAAATCATATATGAACTATAATCATAAAATTTTATCCACAAAAATCAAATCACATTATATGATTAATGTAATTCTTTTTGAATAAATTAAATTTCAAAAATGAAGCATCGATTTCATTCTTCCTAAAATAAAACATTTATATATATTTACATATATATATTGATGAAAAAGTGTATTTATTATTTCAAAAAATATGCCAATTAAAATTATAACTCTCTACATTATGAGTTACATCTTATCACACTCATCACTATCAGACTTAAGTGAATCACTTATTTAAAAATATCCTTTCCTGTAAACACACAACCCCTTCCTAGATTAATATTTCATATAATTACCTTAATGTCGTGTTCCAATATACTTACAATCTTTTTGAGGAATATCTATGTATATATCTCTTCTAAATATTATAAAAAATCTAAAAATATATATTGAAAAACCAAGACTCACATATTTCCATAATTGTGAGTCTTATAGGATCACCAATAGGGTTTTATTAACGCAAAATAACATTATAAAATAGTTAAAAAATAAAAATATTTTTTATGAACATAAAATAACAATTTCTTTATAAACCTTTTAATGATCAAACATGCAAAGGTATATATTCATGGGAATTTAACACAACAAAAATGAATTATTATAAAAATAAATCACTAATATCATAGTATCATGAATAATTCCTAGATGTTAAATGTAGATAAATTTCATTAAAAACTATTATAAAAATGATAAATGAATTAAAATAATGATAATCTTAAAAAACTATATATTTTCATATACTTACTATAGTGAGATTCAAAAAAAAATAGATATATTCTACTCTATAAAAAATTTTATAATCATAATCAAAGGTTGTCCCATACATCTATTTGATATAATACTAACATCTTAATCATGCCTATTAGCTAATGGGTCAGTAGGTTTGTCATCTCTTAAGAGAGTGTTGATCATGCTATATAGAATTCCCTTAGAGTCATCTATATACAATTTAAATATAAAATAAAAATAAATAATTAATAATGAATTTAAAAAATATTAACTTAAATTGAAATATAATGAGTAATTATTTAAATCAGTTAATATAATAATAGAAATATTGTTTTCAAAAAACACCATAATTTTCAACTTTATATTATTTTTCATTGGCCAAATATTGTTCTCTAGCTATATGAATTTATAAAGAATATCATTTTTCATCATTTTTCTTTTTTAAAGTTGTTAATAAAAATATTATAAACAATTTCATCACAATTAACCTTTAATAGAAAACTCCCATTATTAATACCAATATATTATTAATAAATAAATGTACTATCTAGTGTAACTTTAAATTTATCTTTACTTTTCAACTATATATTTTTTATTTTGTATTCAACAATCTAATTATTAGTTGTTCTTATTTTCATTATATTCCATCAATAAATTAAATCACTCATATATTCATAATAACTCTTATTGTATACCTTATTCGATTGATGTTCCAAATTATATAGTTTATTCTATAAAATATGACACTTTTACTATATAGAAATATTTATATGTCATGTAATTACATAAAACCATATATTATTACAAAACATATAACTTCTATACTTTGTATAATATTTTTTTGTAGGTAACTGACACAAACTTGTCATAGGTAATGGGAAATGAAATTTAATTTCCTAATGTAGTACAGAGGGTGGCTAGGGTCGTCTCACTTGAGGTTCATCACAATTAATTCAGTAATTGAATCTATTTCACCGAATCTAACACTTTGTTTATTTTAATCAATTTATTTGGATTTGAAAAAACATGAAATTAATATAATAAATTCCAAACATTAAATATAAATGTAGAAATAGATGTAGACATAATGAAATTCATGGAAGAAAGGTCTTGGTTATAAGTTTTGATAACACAGGTTCATTCATCAATTAATTTTCTATTTAAATTAAATTTGATAATTCATTTAATGAAACCTAATTAATGAATTTATTTCCATTGATTTATTGAGTGTCTGATTTTATCATGGATATTGTACACCAAGCCACACCTCCTCCAATAGTCAAATAGGTTAACACCTCGACTGATAATGTTATTCCTACAGGGCTCAGCTCCACCATATGCCATTTCAAACCTTATAGAAACCCCAAATACACTATATGACAGAGTTTCCTAGGAGAATGTAATGAAAATAATTAATCAATGAAATGGAATGTATTAGTAAATAATGTCGTGGTGGACAACGGCCACACCTGTGCAACACTCTTTATTCCACAACAAATATATTTAATACATTTTTAATTTGAAGTGAAATAATGAAGATCACCTTGGAACCTCTCCTAGGGAAAAGAATTTTGTTTAGTCACTTTCCATTTAAAAGTGATTAAAGATCATGACAGAGAGAGGGAATATATAGAATGAGATAATTAGAGTTTCAATATAAAGAAAGATGGAATAAGAAATGGGAAACACTTTAATAAAGAAGATCAATGTGTTACATGTAAAATAAAACTAAAATAAATTTAGAATAAGGAAATAAAATTCCAAAACGACACTTTTCCTCCTCTCCTTGGTTCCCCAGATGGTTTTGGGATGAGAATTAATTATTTTAGAGGTAGGAACTCCTCACTTTCTTAGGTAGAATCTATCCTCTAAAATTAGTCATGTTATTGACCAAATAATGGGGGATGAATTCATGTTCCCCTAAATAATGGTTTTTTCTTATTGTATTTTCCATCACCTCTAAATTATTCATCCCATTTTTTCATCTTATGTAGAAGTTGTGAATTATTAATTGATTGTTAATTTTTCATGATGATGATTCCGGGAATCTTTCAATAAAAGGATAGCATCCAATGGAAATCTTTATGACTTCCAAACTCTAAATAATTAAATTTAGAGATTCGGCTATGTGCCCTCATTATATACCATGTTGAATAACCTCAATTAGAAGTATGTAGGCCGATATTTAATTCCATTATGGTTGTGGGTTCCACTTTGTGCACCGAGAAAACATTCAAACATCATTGAATATTCCAGGCCCATAGATGCCCGAATCATCCCCTGGTCCAGAAGAAAAAGTTGAATTAAATTAGATAAAGATTTCAAAAAAATTAATCAATCAATTTGAATTATATTTTTAAAAAAATAACCAAAATATACTTAATGTAAAAATATATAAAAAACATAATTAAACACTTTTCCCAATCATGTTCAAAACAAACCATCAATCCAAAATTGATTTATATAAGATCAAACTGACAATTTGAAAGATTAAAACAATTTAAAATAATACAAAAAATATGTAAAATATTAACTCTATAAATTCGTACACACTGAAACCATTCTTGTTCTCAAGAATAAAATCTAAACATTAAATTTCAAAGGGACCCAATGTTACTAATATTCAAATTAAATTGTAATAGAATCAAATAATTTTCATTGAAAAATAAAATTTTTAAAAACCCACATGAAGCATAAATTTAATTTCACATTTTTCAATGAAACAAAAAATTAAAATATTTTACTTTTCCCTTTTTCAAGAATGATGAAACTTCTCCTTTAATTCATTCAAGCTTCTTAATTCATTGTTATTAAACATGCCAAATCGTGATTTACCACTCCTTTGAATCATTCCTCTCATATTACATGATACAAATCAAGTAGATTTATTCTCATATCATGAGAACATTATCCTTATACATAATCCTATAAAATATCTACTTTCTCTGCTTTGTAAAGACAAAAGGAACATAAAATCATGGGGACATACAATAAAGGTACAAATGACTCTAATTATTAATGTTGGTAGGATTTTATGCATTAAAAATTAAGCCTCATAGAGGAGGATAACATCATAAGTACAATGCATGATATCAAAAGTAAAAGTGTAATAAATTTCTCATCTTCAATTTAGAAACACTTAATTACCCCAATAATAAAAGTAAGTTCATGATCAAGTAAGAATAATGAATGATTTGTGCACCCTCTTGAATTTTCTCTTTTTTAAATTGTTTCTAGAATGTTATGATTATATCAAACCTCACATGCATCACAGAACCACATAGGATCAAAATATCATTGGTCTGGAAAATTGTTTTTTTGTTTCCCAAAATTAGAACCCATTTTCCCATTTTTTTGGTTTTTTTTTCATTTGATTATTATCTTTCATTCAAGATGGGTAAAAATGATGTAAAATGAATGATTACACAACAATTTACCACTCCCATAATAGCAACCTTCCCACCACACTTTTTCATTACAATATATAAAATCCCCTCCACCATAATTCCCATAACCCCCACATATCATCAATAAAATATCCTGAAAATACCATGAGTAATGTATTAATGGATAAAAAATTATTGAAACATGGCTCTTCCCGTTAAAGGTCATTAATGGTATTTATAGGATAAAATAAATATTGATGTAATAGTGGTATTTATGGGTAAGGACTTTTCAAAATATTCCTCAACCATTTTAAATGTGTTCTTGTATATTCATACCTTTGACAATTTCAAATTCAAGTTCTGCCAGGTGACATCTCCCAAGATCACTAAAGAAATATTGCCATGAATAAATAGGAAGTACATGGTCTATAAATAGTCTTCCGAATGAGACATATAATATTTGCCAACAACTCAAGTTATTATTTATAATAATAAATCATTTCACTTGAATTTCATAAATTCAAATCATAAAAATTGGCAGGAATATTTCATTTACTTAAATCAACTAATTCCTTTAAATGAAGATTCATCATTTAAATATCTTTAATTCACATTAAAAATTCATGTTTACATTTTACTCATTAAATATATTTCAAATTTAAATCTAAAACATGGATTCATATGATCCCTTAGAAATGTAGGTATCTTAAATATGTCATGTAATGTAATAATTCACGTGTGGGCATGCAACTCTTATCATTAATTCTCAAAATAAGTTTTGGACCTAAACATGTAAAGATTTTAAAATTTTAAACAGTTTAAGAAATATAAATAACTCCATTTCCCATAAATATTAGTACTTCTATTCCACTATTTAATGATTCCTTTTCCAATTTATGAACCAATAGAATGTAATTACTCACTTAAGAACAAGGATCTTATCATTGAAACTCAAAATGAATTGTAGGACTAGGATTCATGCTAAAAAAACTTAAAAAAATTAAAAATTACATCTAAAAATCATGTAATGATAAATCTTGGTATGATCCCCCAAGTGGGCCCCATATTTTTACTGCCTCTTGTGAGAAGTTCCGGTTATTATCCATAATTGGATAGTGGGTGGATCTTCTTTGATATGAACCACCGTATGTTGTTCCTCCCAGCTTGCATTTCTTTGTTCTTATTGATGAGAACTCTATGGATAGAGTACAAAAGATCCCCCCAACCTTAGAAATGTGGTACAACATTCATGGTGGGGGTAGTATGAAGTACATAACCTCCTCTATTATTTCATTTCTTGTGAAACCATCTTATCTTCATGTTCTGGCCTCATGGGGGTTTCAAACACTCGTCTGATTTCCTTAGGCTCAACAACTTGTATCTCTTCATGACAGGGATCCTATATTAGATTTTAAATGTCTTAAAAGAGCTCCAGGTGATCCTCAATAGGATCATCATTATCCACATCATCTTCTATAGAATAACAAGATTCTCCCAATCCTAAAAATTCAATATTTTTTGGAGTTATACTGAAACCAGATTAAATAAAATTAAATGACTTAGAGTTCATGATTGTATCATCTCCCTGAGGTTGTTCGTCTTGAATATTTTTTTTGGTTGAGAGTTCCTCTTAGAGTTGATCATCACCAGATAGATATAGTTAGTTCGGCCCTTCCACAAATATTTTTTCTTCAACATCATTGATATCTTCATTAAAATATGAGAATGCTTATGGCACTTCTTTCATGGCCTTGAATCATTGAATGTCAATTTGGAATTCATCGGCCACGAACATAAAATATTTAAGTGAGATCCATGTTTCTATTCTTCTTTTATTCTATTTGAACCATATCATTATTGATTCATCCCTTTATTAGAGTTCCCCTTAAGTGTAGTTAGTTTCTTCTTCATGGACCTTTTATTAGTTCTTCTATGCATAATAATTTGATTTTGATGACATCATGGGAAAATATTTATATATATATTTTTAAAGAAAATAAATAAAAGAAATTGAATTATTATATAAATTTTTAGCTCCTTGGAAACATCGCTAATTTTTCTGTATTCCTATCATAGAGAGTAGCAAAAGAAATTTAATTTCATAATGTATCACAGAATCTGATCAGGGTTGTACCACATGAGGAGTGTTACAGTTAATTAAATCTTTGAATATATTTCACCTAATCTAACTCTTTTTTGTTGGTAATTATTCATTCAAAACATTTTTTTCGTTTCGTAAAAAAAGTAATTAAATAAATGAAATTCAAAAATTAAAAATAAATGTAGTGGTAGATGCCGACATAATGACATCAAAGAAGAGAGTTCTTGGTCCTAGGGTTGGCTAACATGGATTCATTCATAATTTTATTTTCTAATTAAATTTGATTTTAGAATTTCTTTAGTGAAACCTTAATAATTAATTAATTTTCCTTGATTTATTTACTGTGTGATTTTATCATGCCTTCGGCATACCAAACCACAGCTCCACTAAAAGTCAAATAGCGTAACAAATCAACCGATAATGTTATTCCTATAAGACTCAACTACAATGTATGTCGTTTCAACCCATATAGAATCCCAAACTCCACATTATAATCATTTTTCCAATGATAATCTATGTAAAATGATTAATAAAGGAAATGTAATTGATTTTAAAATTATTTTATAGGGGACAATTACTGCACCCATGAAATATTACCACCTCCACCACAAATAGATTTAAAATATATTGAATTTTATGTAAAATGACGATGTAAACCATGAAACATCCCATAAGTCCAAGCCTGGGGTTTTTCACTTGCCATTTCAATGTGATTAGAGATCACGATGGAGAGAGGAATGAGGAAGAATGAGATAATTAGAGTTTGAAGACAAAGAAATATTTAAGAAGTAATGGGAAACACATAAATAAAAAATAAGAAGGTGTTACATGTAAAATAACACTAAAATAAAAAGAAAACAAGGAAATAAAATTACTAAATGGCACTTAAACTCCGTTCCTTGGTGCCCTATATGGTGTGGGGATGGGAAAGAACGATTCGAGAGGTAGGAGCTCTATTCCTTTTATTAGAATGATATATCCCCCAAATATTGGTGTGTTTCCGACTAATTAAATGGATGATGAATGCATTTTAAACTTCATAAACATTGTTCCATGTTTTATTGTTTATCTACACACAAAATTTCAACTCATTTGGCCACCATATATAGATGTCATAAATTATTAATTGACTGTTACTTTTTTGGATAAAGGTTCAATAAAGATTTCTTCAAAAGTATAACATCCAATGGAATCATTAATGACCTCATAACTCCATAAAAGTAATTCCCAAGACGTTCATATGTGTCCTTGTTCTATTACAGGTAGAATTTTCATGAATTGGAGGTGTGTAGGCCAATATTGGGTTTTGGTATGGTGGTGAGGTCAATGCTATAAGGCCAGAAATTTTCCCAAATTCATTGAATTTTTTGGGCCCTTAAATGCTCGAATCAACCCCCAGTCTAGAAGACAATGTTGGCAGAAATTAAATAAATATTTCAAAAAAAATAATCAATCAGTTTTGATTTATATTTTTAAATAAATTTCCAAAATACCCTTGACATAAAGATCTGTAAAAAATACATAGTTTAGAACATTTCATAATTTTGTTCAACACACATAATAAATACAAAATTGATCCATATAAGCTCAAATTGATAATTGGGAGTATTAAAACAATTGAAATGAAAAAAATAGAAAATATTAGCTCTATGGGTAACTTAACAATAATTTTTCATCTATCATTTGATATAAAGAAATTTCACATTATTTTTTTGATATATATAAAAAACACTATTGTTAATTAATTTCAATGATTCCACACATGTGTGTATCTGAAATATAAATTCATTGACAACATAAAAATTATATTTAATGATCTATTTAGAAAGTGTTGTAGTGATAATGGAAAATCAAGTTTTTGTTTTTTCATATTTTGAAACATAAATTAAACACATGAATAATTATATTATATTTAACAATGATTAATTATTAATATAGGTTACAATATCTAGCATTCCATTATTTACAACTAAATATTTAAATATATTAGTCTATATTATTTTAGATAACATGGACTAATGGTTGAGAATTATTATTTTTTCTTATATGATCATCATATTACCTATGTGTATAGTTCCATTTATTTAATATCAAGTATAATATATGTATGATATCTTTTCTATAATACTTAAAAAGAAAATATTCATGTTCCAAATAAAAACCAATTCTATCATGATTAATAATAGAAATTTAATTTCTTTGGATGATATCGTCATTTCTTATATAATGACTCTTTATATTATGTTATTAAGATATTCTGTTTATAAAAAATTTTGGAATAATTATCAAATTTCCTCTAGGAAATATTAATTTAGAATTTATCCTTTATATAATAATTTTTTTGTGTCTACATTATAAACATTAAAATATATTTTACAAATGGGTACCGAAATCAATATTGAATAATCCCTCTATATTTTTCTTCATTTAAAAAATGTATTGTTAAATGTTTTATATAATCAATGAATATATTTTTACCTTTTTTCCCAAATTTAAATAATTTAATGAAAAAATATTATTTAAACATAGATATTATCTCATTTTGTACTATTTATGTAGAAATTTACAAAATAATTTTTATTTTGGGTAAAACAAAAAAAATTAATTAGGAAAACCCCATATTATGATTGATAAAATGTAATATTTCAATAATTATATGATATATATGACTTTATAGTCAAGTTATATGAACGATTCTAACAAAATATTATAAATTAAAATAGAATTTTCCAAAAAACATAAAATTAGTAATCCATTTAAGAAAATAATAAATGAATATATTTTTATGTTGAATAAGGTTTATTTTTAAATAGTTCTAGTGGAGCCAGTAATATTTCTCCATAATCTAATCATTCCTTATAAAAATATTTTTTCACTCAAAGAGTGTCTACTGAGGTCAAATATTTATTGGAAAAGTAATTATTCACATTCTAAACTATAATATTCATATAATAGACAAAAAATATTGTATAGTAAATCCCAATATAAAATTCTATTTTTAAAACAACGATATTTCAAAAAACAAATTATTTTTCATGTTTTACATTTTTCACAAAATGTATACCATCTAAAAAATACTAAACCTATTATTTATAAATAAATATGAATATTAGGTGAGTTCAATATCTTTAAATTATAACCATTATTAAATTATTTCTATTTCAACCAAAATTATTGTAAATAGGAATAAAATTTTTCTAACTTTTCTAAATAAATTATTTCCACTATAAATTAGAATGCGTAATTTTCTACCAATGTTGTTGTATGTAATATAATTTGTACCATGTGAAAAATATCAATATAAAATTATATATATATATATATATATATTCAATTCACATATTGTAGAAAATAATACTTCTCTCATTGTAAAATTTTATATGTAAAACTAATTCATATGCCATTTTATATCACTGGGTAATTATTTCAACTCATTGATAAATTATTTTAAATAAAAACAATCATACTTTTCTAGATAAAATGTTATTAATAATGTATAATACAGATATAGTTTCTTCGTTAACATCCACAAGGGAAAATTATAGACACAAAAAATAAGAAAAAAAATATTAACTACAATAAAAAGAAAAGAGATTTAAAAAACATCACATGGTTGAATAAAATAAAAATGTAGCTAATAAAATTATTCACATGATTAATCATCACATTCATATATTAATACAATTTTATAAAAATTATATTTATTTAATTTAATGAATGGTTTTGTACTTCTAAACATAAGAAAATTCTATAATTTTCAGAAAATTGGAAAATTTTATAGATGTTTGAGAAGAAAAAATATATTTTTTCTACGTTCCATTTCATTTTAAATCGAATGTAAAAATGTTATATAATTATCTATATATTATTAATGTTAATAATACTAGAAAAAATAATTTTAAAATTATAGAATATTCATAATACTATTAATATTGTGCATGAAATAATAAAATTTCATTCAAATGTATGTCCTTTTGTCATTATGGATTTCACTAAGAAATTACATAATTAAAAAACAATTAAACATTCCAAAATATATTTTTTTAAAAATAAATATATCGAAAACATTTATTTTATTGATCTTTCATCCAAGTATTAATTATTACTCAGTTGATTTAAATATATTATAAATTTCTTACGAAAAAATTTGTGAATTTCACTGTCAAAAAAATATTAATTTTATTAAAAATTAGATTCATCAACATAATTTATTAATTAATTCAAATATTTATGTTTTTTTAATAACAAATGTTGAATTTACTCTCATTTTACGTTTACCATTTTGATTTAGTTAAAGATATCCCATTTGAAAACAAAACTTATATAGGTGAACTCCCATGATATTAATAGAATAAAATTTCACAAGATCGCATTTCTTTCAATAACATATAATAATTTCATTATGAAATAACTATATTTTAATATTCAAATCCAATAAATGAATAAATATTATCTATAAGGATATGATCCCTTCTAGTAGCATGTTTATTTTTCCATGTAATCCAATTTCAATCACATAATTGAGAATATTTTTAATTTTATAAAAGAATCGTGGTCCATTAGTTTGAAAAAATCATATACAAAATCAAATTTTTGTAAAAAACATTTAAATATATGATAATAATACATTATGTAAAATAATATTTAAGTATTATTTTTAAATTATTAAATATAGATTATAAATATTAAATTTGATAAATAAAATAAAAATACACATCGTTATAATTTAATAATACTATTAATGTGTATATATATATCTATATTAAATACTTAATATTCAGAAGAATAAGTAAGTCAAATAGATTATTTACTATACCAGCTAAATTATTTAAAGTTTTTGTCCAATATAAATAAATATTGGTGATGAAAAAATTGTTGTATTATCAAAAATATTATAAACTAATATAAACAATGTTTACATTTTTTAATATTAAAAGTATGAAGATGAAACAAAATATCATGAATAGAGTTTAATTTCAGATAAAATGACCAAAAAATATTAAATATAAATTCAACTTTATAATAGTAATAGAATATTTAATATATATGATAATAAATTTACATTTATCAATTGATGTGTCCAGTATTTAAATATGATGGGAAGAGGAATTGATCACAAATTTTATAAAGATTAGTTTCCACACTCCCTTATGCATCGAACTATAATATTGGACTTCATATTTTCTATAAAATTGAAATAATTATATTCTATATTAAGTATTATTTGAAATTAATTAAATTTCATAATTTATTTAAAAAATTAGTTGATGTTACAAGAAACTTTTCAATAAAATATTTAACAATCCATATGTGTTTTAACACAAAAATATTGACATAAATAAATACTATTCATATTTTTGAAATGGTTTTAAATCGTACCACAATTATTCTCATTTTGATATATTTAATGTCTAATTTTTTTCATAATTTAATTTTTAAAACAAATAAATAAGTTTACTCGTTTATTATTTCTTGATATTGAATTTATTCATGTATAATTTTAATATTATTTTTCCCATATAAATATTTAAATTTAATTTTCATTTATTAATTAGAAAATTTATGTTATATATTTAATAAAATTTTAATATTTTATATTTATACATTTTTTGGGTTAGACTGGAAATGGATAGCATCAGTTCTCAATAGGGTTTTTTCCTGGGTGCACTTTGCTTGAGTAAAAAGACGGAGCTCCTAACTTCTCAGATCGGGGAATTCATGTTAGTTTCCCTAATTGCATGCTCCCAACCTTGTTTACTCTTTCTTTTATGTGTTCCCCATTCATTGGTTGGGTTTGATTCTAGTTGTGGCCTTCATATGTCATTAAACGTTTTGATTTCTTTATGATTAGATGTGTTGTTGAGGTTATCGGTCACTTCTTAAGTGGTTGGGTTTTTAAATTTTTTGATTTAATTTTATTTTAATGATGTTAATTTTATCATTTAATAAAATCTATTCCAAAATAATGAAATTTTTTTACAATATTGGAAAAACCCCCAAAATGAATAGATGGTGTCAAAATATTTTGATGATTTATTATTTAAAAAACACAAAATTAGTGAGACCATCTCATTATTTTGCGGCCCATTTGTTTTTTTAAAACCCCAAAATTAATAATTTTTATTAATTCATAGGGAATTAAAAAAATATGATCATATTTATAATTATAATAAATATAAATATAATAAATTTTATAGATATAATAAATTTTTATAATTAAAAAAATATATATATGTATATTTAAATAAATAAATATATTTATATTACTATATTATTAGTTATATTTTCCAATTTATATCTATAATTATATATATATATATTATGATTGTGATAACATAATCAAAATTATTTTTTTAGTTTTACATATAATTATATAAACCAGTGTATTTAAAATGTTAAATTTTCAATTAAATTTAGTAATTTATATTTATAACAATATATATAGAATGATTATATAATCAAAATCATAATTTATTATTTTTATTATTAGGATTTTACAAAAATAAATAGTATTTTTAACGGTGTTTTTAAATAAATTTATAATTTTCTTTAACAATATATTAATTTATTTATATTTATAAATACATTAATATATTATGATTAAAAATTAATAGAAATTTATTATTATTATAACATGTCTTTAAAAAATATTATTTTATATATTATATTTATTTAATTATAGATTTAATTACCCTGCTGTTAATGTCTTGTAGGCCACCGTTTTTCATTTTTCTTTTGGGACAATCCCGTTTTCTCTAGGTTGTGATGGAAAACCTTACATGATATGAATGTCCAATGACATAAAGCCATTAAATTGTCTATAGACCTAGTGGCACAAGGCTATTATATTAGTCGATGGCCCAAGCTAATGAATTTATGCCGAAGTAGACCCTTTTCATATTCTTCAATATCTATCACTCCATCTTAAATTCATGACTTCACATCGTTGGTTAATCATCGTTTCCTACCCTCTAAGAGGTCTTCAAATGGTGCATGGTATCCACTCTATGATTGAACATCGATTTCTAAGTGATCATCCAGTTACGACTTTGCCTTCATACTTCTCCACAGGCCAGGAACACTCTTTCATGAAGTCATGGTCCACTATTTATGTACTTGGGGATCTTTAGGTTTTAAAAGGCATTATATTGAATGGATTTAGTGGGTTAAATGTCTTATAGAGTAATAGCCTATGGTGTCTTGAATTCCAAAATTTGTGGATCATAGGCCCAATTTGTATGAATATTTTTACTATAGTTGTAACTCTTACAGTCTCTATTAAAATATTTATATATTAACTCATAAAATCCACCCCTATTTGGGTTAAAACCTCAGTCAATTGAATTTCAAGAAAGAGACTATACCAGTCAGCTACACTATGGATGTCACATTTTTAAATATATAAATTAATTATGATTATATAAACAAATAAATTAATGTAATTATATTTTAAACATTATATGTATAATTTTATAAATAATTATTAACCATTAAAATGTATTCATAATTTTATTTTTAATCATATTCAATGTTATATAACTAATTTTATATTATATAAATAAAAATATTTATATAAATAAATTTTTAAATGTATTTATCAATTTAAATTTATAATTATTTTAATAAATTATGATCCTATAACATTAATCAAAAATTATGATTATTATTTTCATGCTATTACACAAATAAATTACAAATATAATTACATAGATTATTTAGGCTTATATAAATAAAAATATTTATATAAAAATATTTTTAATTACAGGAATCAATTTATATTAATAATATTAAAAATAAATTATTTTTATATAAAATGTGAGTTGTGACATGGGAGAGGTATGTGGCAGGCACCAGGCCTTAGCTTACAGTGACAATTCAGGTTATATGAAGACCTCTTAGAAAATTAGAAGATGTGTCTTGATGATATCAGATTTGATCTCTAAGGGGTTGTGTTTTGTATATAATTATTTTCATACAGAAGATATAGGCATGTCAAGGGGTGATTTTCTAACATGTTTTTATATGATGACATTGAAATTCAGGTTTTAGTATTTTATTTGGATTTTATAGTCACAACCATTATAGATGAATTATCATAGCTTCTCTTTGTTTTTTAATTCATTTAATTAAATAAGTGTTTTCAGGTTCAAATATGTCTCCTCAATTTTTTCCATACCATTCCACCCACATTCATCTTTATTGGAGATGTTAAAAAAAATTCTTTCAAGCTTAATTTTCATTGGGAGTAATCACATTTCCTTTCCAAAATATTGTATCTAAGGGTGGTACTCTTTATTAATTTTTAAATAGATTTGGGTGATTTACATCAATTGATTTCTATCCACATCAAACTATTTAATAGAAAAATGACTATACTTTATAAAAATAATGTCTAAAAATTATATTGGATCATGAGAAGAAAGTAAAGTAACTATTGTAAAATGTAGAGAATGAGGATATTATGGTTGATAAGGAATGGTAGGATATAAAGGATTTCATGACAAACGTAATTCATATGTATTTGACTGATTATACACTATAGAAGATGATGAATATTAAATTTAGAAAGGAGATTTGGGGAAATCCTAAAAGAAAGTGTAAAGTAATATCACATAAAAATAATTCATATCTAAAGTAATGATTTTATTATTTGTGATTTCCTAAGAATGAATATTTAGGTAACCATAAGGATGAGTTTACTAAACATTAGATAGTGAAATCTTTGGTGGATATCAAGATTGTTGAAGAATTAATATTTTACTTATTGAAATATAATTGGAAGATAAGGTTTTACTTCTATTAGTTATGTTTTTTATGATTCATATGATAATATCTTCACTAAATTATTGTTTATGAAACAGACACTAAATTAGGATGATGTAATTTCATCATTGTTGATGTATGAGACTTGGAGAAATACAACATTTGGTGAATCTTAGGTAATAGTTGTATTGAAGTTTTGAAACATGGTTGTGGTAATCGGAAATCTCAATCATAGGAAATGAGAAATTTCTAGTGATTCTATTGCAACATGGAGGGCAATGTGAAAAAAAACTATAGCACATTCAAAAATAATATGAAGAAAGAAATGAATAGGTATGACATTAATTTTTTGGATATTCAGAAAAAATTATTATTAAGGATGAGGGATATTTACATTTATTTGGAATTGATTATCACATGTTAGATAATTACAACAAATAGGAAATTTATTCTACAATGTCATACCACATTGTATCAAACAAAGAATTATTTTATCATATGAAGAAGGTGGCATTGGTATATTGAAGATGGATAATGGATACTTTTCAAGTGTCATTGTTTTTTGTCATATTATTATCACTAAAAGTGAATGTTTTACATAGATATTGAGAGGTTTATGGTATGTTCCAGGTATATTACATAATCTTTTATTTTATTGTGCTGTTGATAATGACGGGTTCCGAAGTTCGTTAGGAAATGGAAGAAATAAATTTTCCAAATGATTGGTGGTAAATGTGAGATGTGTAATGGTTGATATACTATTGAGGACAAATGTAAAGATGTGTAATGAAGTGATAAATAATATTGTGATGAGGACTTCATCATATTTGTGGAACATGTTATCGTTCCGCATGATTCAACCACTATAAACAAGAATGTAAGCATTTTTCAAGCTGAATAAGTTTAATTAATGTGTTTTTGTTCTTATGAATAATCAATTTCTATCAAATATTTACAATAGGGGAATAAATTAAAATTTCAGTTCGAGGGGATGAACAGTGAGTTTCAAACTGTTGAGGGGATGTTGAGGATAATGAGTAATTAGTTTATGCTTGTACTCCAGATTGTGTGGTGGTGACTTTTTTTGGGGAACCAAGTGTTATTGGAAAAGTCCCATTAAATATTGTAATTTTTAGTAATTTATGACATTGACTTGTGTGTGTTAACATTTTTATTGGGGGAAATTCTAGTTTCGATCATATTTGCACAATTGTGACATCATATTTTCTTCAAAGGAGGAGGGTTGGTGTGAATCCATCTAGATTGATTTTCAACCGAGTTTCTTGGAATTCAAATCCTTCATTAATGGTATTATGGGGAATATTGAAAAGGTTCAGCCCATGATATGTTTTAAATTAATGATAAAATAGTTTGAATTTTATTAAACTCAAATGGTTCTGCATGTGGTGGGTATCATTCCAAGGCACAATACATGAAATTATCAATATGATAATATATTTTTTTTGCCTCCAATTAAATGGGATAATTGGTTGATAAGGGCCTATAAAAAGGAAAGATTCAATGACTCTATCAATGATACTATGTCGGGATTAAAAGATCCAGTTGTAAATTTGGAATGAGTAATAGTGCAAAAAAGGCTATAGTGTTTAGTTACAATTCGGGTTGTGTAATGTCTTCTTGGAGTTTTCAAAGATGTGAAATAATGAATTTATGTGATTATATTTTATCACTGAGGGGTATTTTTTTCCTGATATGATTTTCAGAGATAAGATGGATGTGTATCGAGGTGTTTTTCTCATAATGGTTTTCTACCCCGTCATGGTAATTAATTTTTTTCTCTTATAATTGGATTTTGTAGAATCACTAATTAAAATTGATTTCTCATATCATACAATGTATTTTTAATCCTCTAAATTGATGATGGTGTTTTATGTTAAAATATGTGTGTTGATTTAGTTTTTTCCCTCGATTAAATTCTTACTTCTGTTATCATGGGATATTCTTGAAAATCACGTCCCATGAATATTTATTCATAGGAGAGATAGAATGTATTTTCTAAAAATAATTTCTTGGGAAAATATTTATTTTTCTAGTCCCTAATATATCATTCAATTCCTCAAAATCCAAGCCCACAATGTCATGATTAATATCCTTCCATTTGGGATAACTAGTGGATGTGTGTAATCATAGACAACTATATATCTAGGTTTATTTATTCATTGATATATATAAATGGATTATGGTTTTTCAAAATTAATATAATCATTAAATAGAGCGTGAATGATTTTTTTTCTCAACCATCCCTATGAATAACCATCAAATTTTTTTATTATTGACTCTCCCTACAATCAGGCATAAAACATTTCACACTCTAAATGATTTTCTAACAAAAAAAATATTTTTTTAAACACACATATAAATAATAAAATTTATAAAATAATTCAAGATAGTTTCTTCTTATTTTAGTCCATCAAAAGTTATATTTTTTATTATGATATTTTTGTGGTTTTTATATAAGTATATATAATATCATTTTTAATAATATTTGAAATACAATATTTTTATTCCAAATTATCATCATTAATATAATTATAAAATATAATAAAGAACCCCAACAAGAGTCCCTTTTATAAGATAAGGAGACATGTCAAAAAAATTATATATGAGTTTATTTTTATTTTTTAAATGAAATGGGTTTCAGTTTTTAAAAATTTGGAAAATTGGTTTTCTAAGCGTCAAATGAATTAACGGACGAAAATCTAGGATGAGATAATTATTTCATTTTATTATATCAAGAAATTTAAAAACATTTAATATTATTTTTATATCACTATATATACAGATATAAATAAATTTAAAATTTTAATTAAAATGTTTCTTTTAAAATATAATTTTAATTTTTTTTAGTTATATGTATCTATAGGTAACAAAATTGTTGTCCTACTGAAAAATACTGGGTTTTTACTAAATATTACATTTATTATATTGGTATCAAAATATAACTAGGAGCCCCAATAATGACTCCCTTTTATAATGGATTGAACCTTGATATCTCTTTTCGATTTTTCATGTGGGATTCAGGTTCACTTTTCTAGAATTACAATTTCAAAAATAATATAATAATAAAAATTGAATAATTAAATCTAATTGATAATAAAACTCATTAAAATACTATATATTTTAATTTAAATAATAATTTATGTTATAAATATTAATCAATATTATACATAATAAAAAGTAATAAAAAATTTATATAATCTAAAATTTATATTGATGTTAAAAATTAAAAATATAATGATTTATTATCAAAATAATCAACAGTTATTAATAAAATTAACCATTAATATTGTTATTCTCTAAATAAATGTGATAAATAATAAATAATAATAAAATTTATTAATAAATAATTAATTATTAATTATTAATTATTAATTATTAATTATAAAAATATTCATATAAGTAATAGTTAGTAATGTAAATAATAATAACTAATAATATAGTTACTAATTAGTAATATTTATAGTAAATAATTATTAATAAAAAACAAAATTAACAATAAAAAATATAATTAATATGTTAATATTATAAATAATTAATAATAAATAATAAAATAAAAATATGATTAATAATTAATAATATAAATAATATTTTTTAATATATCTATAGTTATTGTGGCATGAGCTATAGTTGTGTGATACACATCCGGGACCTCCTCTTCCAAGTGAAGAGGTTTCGAATCCTAGTAGCCTCTTTTGGGGATTTCTAACCCAATTAGTGAAATAAGCAATAATATAGGAAGATGGTGATGTAGAAAGGTGGTGATGTATATACTAACATTGAATAAATTTCAAGGCCTTTTTTAATGTTATATACCCTCATGACATTCCCATTAGGTTATCCAGAGTCTTGGTGGTGTCTATGAAGAGTTCAGAAGAGCTTCTTGGTATTTAGACTCTTTTACCTAAATAGGCTACACTATGACCTAGTGCAAGCAGTGGTGGCCCTTGGGTTCTCCTATCTGAAACTGGGATAATAAAAATCGCATACCGAGACATTTTAGAGGTCGTGAAAAGGAAAAATCACCCTAAGAGTGGGAAAATTTATTTGGAAAAAGTTTTTTATAGCCTTAATGTACAATAACACCATGACCAAGATAATGTCATGATGGAAGCCATAGAGGCGGCCATGCTTGTTTGAAAATAGCCAAAACAACCACCTTCTTCCTCTAATTTGGAATGTTTCAATGATAGAAAATCCACAGATCATTTTTGGGGGTCTTGAATGTTCTTTCTGACTATTTATTCCCCTAATAATCGATATTATCTCTTCTTCTCAAGAATTGCTTCATTTTTGAGATGATCTATTGAATTTAATGTATGGTTCAGATCTCTCTCACTTTGAGCCTATAATGATGATATTATTTCATGGAACTATTGGTTCTATGATCTCTTGTTTCCCTATTATTGATTCTTTATAGATTCTATATCAGATCATGGTTAATCAAGTGATCTTGTTCAATGTTTTTTATAGTTCTTCTTAGATTATTATGGGGATTGACATATTTTTTTCTTCCATTTTGAGTGGTTGTTTTTAATCTATAATCATGCAAGGGGATCATTCTTATCTCTTTACATATATTTATATGTTGGAATATCAGGATTTTTTTACTTCATGTGAATTGTACATATTATCTAAATAAAGATAATCAACTAGATTACATAAAATTTAAGGGGAAGGAAAGAAATATCAGGAGTGTTACTTATTCTTATGGTTTTACCTATATGGTAAATCTTTATAAATTTTTATAAATTTTTTATTTTTTAGTTGTTGTGGTTATTTTGAATTGTGAACCATGATGTGTTTATTTAATTAATAAAACCACACATGAAAAAAGATAAGAACGTATACACTGATTATAATTTGGATTCCCATGGAATCTTGGTTTTTAGTAGAATACATATGAAATTAATAATGTAACTATGATAAAATAAATTTTTTGAACTAAATAAGTGACATGTGGTGGTTTTTATTTATGTTGGATGAGATGCATGATGCAATAGATGAGTCAGGTTTTTGTGTTTTTTTCTATCTGTAATTATGGAATGAACATAAAATTTTCACATGGGGTTGAAACATGGTAAATGAATTAATGAATGTAATAGTTAATGATATTGGTGGATTGAATATTAAATGAGTGGTAAGGTTTAAATAATATGGATTGTAATTATGAAATATCTAAATGGGTTAACATTAAAAGTATAATGGACCATTTTTTGTGGCTTGCATGTGTGGTGTGATGTGTTAGAGGTGGAAATGGTAGTTGAAATTAGTGAGGCCTTATTGGAATTTTTTGAGTTCGTATAGTACTCTTATTATGAACCTATATGTCGGTATTTTTGGTGACAATATGATATTTTATTTTTCCTCCTGCATTCCATATGCACCCCAATAAGGTCTCATGTATATACAAATTCCTAAATGTTTTGTGATTAATTGGTTTTTTCTAAACCTCCAAGATGGAGAGGATGGCTCACTTGACACACCCCCTTTCCTTCTCTCTCTTATATGTGAGATTGACGTGCAAGAGATATGATTCCCATAAGTCAAAAGTGAAAAGGAGGATTGTTTGGAATATGGTGGGTGACGTTCATGGAATAAAGATATAAATAGGTTGATGTATATCATGTAAATAATACCCTACTATCTTGGTTATTTGGTATTTGATATGATTTGGTTTCCCATTATCTAGAATGGGGTAAATTTTTTCTAATGTTTCATTCGGATGGTTATAGTACAGTTTTCTATATTTCATTATGCATTGTTAAAATAGAAAGGAATGTAGCACCATGTTATTCGATGTTGGGATATGACTACATAAAATTAGCAGGAAAGCGGTGTGGGGTACCCTTATATTTATATTCTTGTTCTTATATTACTATATTAAATTTATTATTTGGTGAGTTTTCCATAGTGAGGATTATATTGTCTAATTGGCCTATTGAGGTGCATTTTGGTTTGAATTTTATTCAATAGAACATTAGAATTCTCTTTCCACATGTAAACTGGTGATCTTCTATATGATCCTTATTATTATACAAGTTATTATCACCCCAAATATGAGGAAATTATTTTTCAAGTTTCTATGAGGTATTCAAATACTGATTGATAAGTAACTAGCTAAAATTATGGAGTTTTTTGTTGATTTGTATCCTTTGGTCAGTCTTTGGTATTTCATTTGGATACTCTCTTTATACTTGTTTACAGTATACATCCATCATGGGATGGTTTTTGGCTTCCCATATTTCATTTATGAAATGGATTTTTCTAGTGGATTTTATTCTCTCTCCTGATCAATATTATATAAATGAGATAAATTCCTTCTATATGTTAGACTTTTATATCCTTAGTGTAGTCATCACGTCAGGGCCTATTGTAGGGATGATAGATGGGGCATTATCTCTCATAAATCATTGGGATCCTAGGAGGCATTACATTATATATATGGAGTCATGTAAAAGTGGTATCAATGTTTACGATTGAGATATATGATAAATCATGGAATTAAGAACATGTGAGGACATCATGGATTGTTTTGGAAATTGTATCAGTAGATATTTATATTTAACATATACAAAGTAATCTAGCTAGGAAACTAGATAATAAGTCCCACTCATGATCTAATTTAATGAATCTAAGCTTATTGAATGACTGAGTGAAGTAATGTCCCATACAATTTAGATACTAAGGAATTCTACATGTATCATGATGCTTAATGCATATGACTGAATGATATGGCTTTGAAATTAATATGTGTTTCTCAGACTATTCCCTTACTAGGGGTACTAATGAACTATTATCGTTTACAAAATTAATCATATGTCCTATAATGAAAGAGTACAATGGTGATTAACAATAATGCAATTTTTTGTTGAAACTGTTTTCAGACATTAATGGGTTTCTTGTTGGAACCATGGCTGTTATATGATAGAATTGGAATGTGTTTTTTGTTTGTTGTAAATAATTATTGGAAGTTCATAATTTTTTTCAGTAAAGTTATCATATAGTTTATGTAGAAAACAAAATTTAAAACGGCATCATTTCCTAGTATTTGCCAAATTTTTTGTCTTGAAAATCTGGAAATGCGAAACTGTGTGTTTGGAAAAGGAACGTGTGCGCAAAAGGGTAGGTGTGTTGGAAACATGCATGCAAGGCATGTTTCTGGATCATATAACTGAATAATGGAAAATGTGTGAGTTGCGTGGAATATTGGAGTGGTGCGCAAAACACATGGATTGTGAGTTAAATTGGCTTTTCATGAAATAGTTAATGTAGGTTGGTTTTCTCACGCCAAAGGTGTTTCAGGATCTGAATGATAAAAAATGGCAAAGTCATGAGGTGTGCGAAAAATCCCGAGATGTGTGTGAAAAATGGTACCTGTGCAATAATGGATTGCGTGCAGAATGTGTGTTTTGTGAGATAAGGTTGGGTTTTGCATGAGGGGGTCGGTGACTAATATTACTAAGAGGTGACCCCCCTCATTTGGGATGGCATAAGACATAGAGAAGATCTGAGTTCTGATGCACGTAAAAGGTTCACGTAAAGGGAGTTGCACAGAAATGTTTATGCAGTGCGAAAATGTAGAGGATGCAAGTAAAAACTGATGTTTTGTGTAAATGATGAAGGTGTGCGAAAAAGTATATGTTTTTCATAAAAATTCCAGTTTCACGTAAATGTTGATGTTTCGTGAAAAAGTCAAAGTCACACCTAAAAGCTGAATTTGTGTGTAAAAGTGAAAGTTGTGCATTAAGGGGGTTGTTGCATGAAATAGTTTCCGCCCAAAAATCATGTATTTTGTGCAAGAGTGATATCTTGCATGAAAAGGGTAGGTGTTTTGTGAAATCATCAGTTTAACCGAATTTCATCTTACAAATATCTAGTTCAGTGGTTTAGTGCTTTCAAGCGCATCTTTTTAAGATTTCGATGCAAGCAGTGTCTCATGCTGAACATAAACAAAGACTTCAATGCAAATATATTTAAAAATACTTCAATTTGATAAACTAAGTTTGACTTCTCTCATGGTAGTGAGCTTGGGGGAGTATATGAAAGTGATCTAAGGGATGTCGTGAGTGTTCCCTGAACCATTGAAAAGGCAGTATTCCTGGCATAGAGTGACTATGACCAAAACATGTAATCCATAAACTAGTAAAGATTAGTAGATTTTGGTATGACCGAAACATTATCGGCGTATGCCCCTTGGATGTAGTCCTTTGAGGTGAACTACGTAAAAGTGATGTGTCAACATCCTACATTCATTTTTTGGAACGATTTAAATATTTCCTACCAACATTGGAATAAGATCCACAACATTAAAAAGAAAAAGTTGACACCCAGATTCACTGCTCCCCTCTCAGGGTGTTCCGAAGTCCTTTATTTCTCACATTCCCACTACAATAACCTTTTTAAGAATTGAACTTGGTTTCCATTGTTAAAATGCATATCATGATAAACTTTCTTCCTCGCATTTGAAGTTGGTACTGAAGAATTCATAGTGTCATTTTTTCTGAATAACTACTAAATTTTAAATACCCTTATAAAGAATATTACCTTGAGTATATTACAAACTTTTATACAAAAATTATGGTTTTGACTCCATTATAATTGGTATTATGACATCATTGGAATTTTTTATTTCGTTCATTTCATCCCTTTATGGTGTATCATGATTATAGATAGGGATTATATTAAAATTTTATTTATTTATTTATATATTTCCATACTTGTAAAATAACTATCATTTTTATTGATGGCATATTTAAATTTTTAAATATTCATGTGAAAAAAATTACACCAAATTTATCATATGATTTCCCTTTTTTAGTATTTACATCTATCAATTATGTTGTAGTATTATAAAATCATATAAAGAATGAAATTTAGGTTTCTTTTATCTCTAAAATATTGTAAAATGAGAAACATTATAAATGGTAACCTATACCTATTTTTATGTTTTCCAATCAACGAATGTGTATCATTTTACAAGAATTGATAAGAGTATTATTATTCAATATTTTTAATAAATAAACTTTTAACAAAAAAATATAATTTTTTCAATATGTTACCTTCTATTCATGATATTTATGTTAAATTTGATAAGAATATATTTTGAAGCTGAATTTTGACTCATTATTTTTAAATTTCATTGAAATGATAAGAATGAAATGTGGTAACCTTTTGAGACTTGATATTATTTACATTATTGATTCTTTTTTTCCATGATTGAAAATATTTTAGTACATACATCTCCATGCCTCATCTTAATCCATGAGTATTTCATTATAATGAGGAGATACAATTTTGAAAATATTTTTACGATCTATTATGAAATTTTTTCATAAAATTATTTCGAATATTTCATTTTTAATATATTTTATTTTTAATTTGATATAATTTTATGTGTTTATTATGTTGTGTTTAAAAATAAAAGAGGAATCATGCTTCTTTATTTAAATATATAATCATGTTTTCTAGAAAAAAATTAAACAATGAAATAATTTTTATTTCAAGATTGATAAGCATGAAATATGGTAACACAACATGTGCAGATTTTTTATAAAATGATTCGTTATTTTCATTTTTTCTAAAATAATCTTGTATATTTTATGTGTTATTATAAATTATCTTGAGTACATATCAAGTAAAAATAATCATATGATGTTTGGAGTGTGTTTCCTCAATAATAATATGGTTCTAGAGTGTTTTGTTTATGAATTATATGCATGATGCATCACATAATTCCTAAGAATCTTTTGTTGTTCAATGAATTATTCCCTTGCGATTATGTGGTTAGCTTGTTTTAGAGAATCCTTAATTTTCATACCATAAAATGTATTTTTTTGTTATTCAACTCACCTACATGTTGATGTTATTTAAAATTATGGTTTGATTATTCCTTGAAATGAAATAGAAATATTCATTATTGTTTTTCATTTCCATGGTTATGGATTGTTTTAATTTATGTGTCAGTATGAATTTCTGAGAACATGATTATGATTATAAGATGTTGATTTAAAGTCTCTCTTCTAAGAATATGTACAATAATGATTCATAATACACGATCCGTTTAGATTTCTTAACATTAGAACTATTTGATCTTTGAGATGATGTTTCCTACTATTATGAACATGATACCATGATGTTATTATGTTTGTGATGTAATTTTTTTTAAATGAACTAACATATAAATTTAAAAACTTAAAGTCGGTAATAAAAATATTTTTCAGAAAGTTTTGAAATTGATGAAGATGATCATTTTTTCACACAAAATTTGTTATAATGAAATGATAAATTGTTATGTACTATTTTTTGCGATTATTTTTTTTATAGTATACTAAAATATTTGATATAGATCATGAATAAAATTATAGAAAATCCCTTTAACAATAATGAATCATTCTTTATGACACGTTCAAAAAATGCAGCAGAGTTAGGGCCACCTAAAGAGAATAATATCCCAATGAGGTGAGTGAGTCATGTAAGGACCTGAACCTAGTGGCCCCGAGCCAGTGCCTTATGTGATTATATTGGCATACAACAATGAATAATAATCCCAATGGACCTAGTAGTTTAGTATTATTGGAAACAATATACATATATAACATAAATGTTACGACTTGAAATGAAAACAACATAGAAATTCCATAGGCAGTTCCATAAATACTATGCTACTTCCGCATGTCAACCATAATTATATTTTTCATGTCATATGAAATTGAAAAATAAGAGAGGGGTGGCTCAAATTCTCAGTACGGTAAATCTATACATCGAAAGATAAAATAAACATTAGACATGGGGGACAAATGAAAACACATGCCTTTAAAAAAATAAACATGAACATGATATGGAAGAAATATGAACTGTGTAATCATTTCCATAACATAACATAATCATGGGTATTCTACTAGTCAATTAACCAATGAAAAATCAATACTAATTTCATAAATAGATAATTCATAATGTGGGACAACATTACAATACCATCAAGGCCTTGTGCCAAAACCATAAATAATCATTTTTTAAGCCCTTGTGCCAAGACTGTAGTTTGTCTCATGAGACCTACCAATGCACCGAGGGGCTATAATGGGACCCAAATGATACATAATATGTCCAATGATTTCCTCATATGAATGGGGATAAACATAGACAACATATATATTCATATTGAAATTAATATATGAAATTAAAATAATGTTCCCCAAACATTAATCATAAACACTAACCATTCGGAGTAAATTGTTGAATTTTTTTAAGATAGCACATCCATAGGCAAAATAATCATAAAACATTAACTTAAATATGTTATATTATAACATGTAATACTAATCTCAATAATACATAATAATCAACAAGAGTGTTGAAATATATGAAGATACTCTTATAAAATCTTCGAGTAAATCTTGAGATAAATACTCTTTCACCATCGAAAGAAGAGTTATTTTGGAAAAATATCTGTTTAAAACCTAAAGTTATGTACTATAGTACATTAATAATAAAATGAGTTATTTTATAAATATAATGGTTTCCAGAAAAAGATTATAGAGTGCCCTTGAAAATAGGTATGAATTATAGAAATTCCCTTGGATCAGGCTTGTATTTCAGAAAAAATTTCAAAAGTTCCTTTTAAAATTCATGATCATCCAAAAAATAAGGAAATATTCTTCCTGTTAAACATATAAATAACCCACAAAAATACTTTTTGAGGAGTAAACAACAATACAAAATAGTTTCATTGAGATAATTAGACAATAAAAGTAACCCGAATGAAAATGGAAGTTTGTGTGGAAAACCCCTTATCATAAGTACGAACATGTTTCCCTCTTGAAATTATTATCCGAGAATATGAAGTTAGTCTCAACTTATTTCATAACCTATTAGATATTTTTTTAGTTTATAATAAATTTTTTTGTTCAATTATTTCCTTAGTGATAAGTTATTATATTGAATTTCATCATTCCTGAGTGTTTGTTGTTGTTATTTTCATAATCAGTTCACTTATTCCTATGTAATGGATTGGAATAGATGTAAATATCTAGAATATAAAGTACATATTTTTTATGAACATCCTGAATTTATAGGGGTCATTTGTATCATTTGGTTACATGGAAATATGATGAATCATTAGATTATAACAACTTTGATTATATGGTGGTATTTGGATTATTATGAAAAAGTTTTGTCATATAAATTAATAATATGTAAATATATTCGTTCCTAAATATTAATTAACTTATAAAACATATATTATAGTCTGGTTCAACCATCCAAATGGTTTCCTAACCAGTACTGACGAATAAAATGAATAATGAAACTTTGTCGTCCACGTAGGTTATAAATTAGAACCACATGGATGTTGATTTCGTTTATAAAAATAAAAGGGATGGAGTATGAATATTGATGGTGGATCTTCCATTAACATGATATAATTCAAGTATATATATGATACTATATATATCATTTTCATTTGGAAATAGGAGGTGAGGAGAGAAAAAATAGATGAACATGAAAATAAAAAAAAGTCGAGAGATCCCTTATGAACATTCGGCAGCCCAAAAACGTCACATAAAATTTCATAAAATGAAATGATGATTGAAAAAGGGTATGTCATCATATGTAAATAATTAGTACAGTAATAGGAAAACATAATATAAACCCCAATGTATGATAATGTAAATTCAAATAGATAACATAAATGATGTCTCGACTAAAAGAGGCGGGTGAATGATTCCCTTACATTGTAGATAAACTCCAAGAACATGATGGTAGGGATCTTGGGGGCTTATAGACACCATGGGAGGATTCCTAGGGAGGTAACACCACTAGAGAGTCGAGGATGGGGGATTTGGAATGCACGAAAAAGAATGGAAGAGTGGGTATTATAGTAAATGATTGATAATTTTTATTAATTTAAAAAGACACTTCATTAGTGGTTTTTGCACAACCATGGGCTCTCCCATGGTATTTTTCCCTGGTTTTAGCCACTTGGGACACCTCATGAAAAATTTTATTGTAAAAAAGTTGACCAGAGATTTATTTTAATAACCATGTCATTATGATTTCATTAATCTACCTAAAACCCGAAAATGTATTTTTACTATTCATGAAAACTTCAAGTATTTTAAGAAAATCCCAAAAATTCACACCTACCATTTTTCGACATGTTGAATTCAAAAACGAACTCCATTTTTCAAAAATATTTTTTAAAATATTATAAGTTTAACTTTTATATAAAATCATAGTTAATTTGAAAAATAACAATTTTAATGTATAAATAGTTTTATATCACATGGATAAATTAATTAAGATCTCATTATCTTATTACCATAAGAAATTAAAATTATATCATTTTTTACTATATATAAGGTTCATATTACTATTCATAATAATATTTGTAAGGGTACATTACTATTCACTGAAAATCAAGTTTCTTCTATCACACTCCCATATTAATATTCATATTACTATTTTTAAGGGTATGTTACATCCTCCCCTCAATACAAAAATCTCATCCTCAAAATTCAAAAATTGTTACCTAATAAGATTCGGGTATTTTTTTCAACATATGCTTCTCATGCTCCCATGTTTCTTCCGCAATCTTATGGTTCCCTCAAAGAACCTTTACAAGACGATTCGTCCGATTTCATAATACTTGTTCTTTGGTATCAAGAATCTGGATAGGATCTTCACAATATGGCAGATCAGGCTCATGTTTTACTTCTTCATAGATGAATACATGTGTTGGGTCTGGCATGTATTTTCTTAACATCGATACATGGAACACATTGTGAGCTTTGTATAGATTTCGAGGAATTTCCAAATGGTAATCTATTTCTCTAATTTGGTCTATAATTTCAAAAGGTCAATTATACCTGGGACATAATTTTCCCTTCCTACTGAATCGTATAATACCCTTTCATAGAGATACCTTTAAGAAAACATGATCTCCTTCCTAAAATTCCAAATCATTCCTTCAGTTATAAGCATAGCTCTTTTTCATACCTTGATCTGCTTTGATATGGGTTTGGATAATATTCACATATTCCAATGTTTCCTCAACAAGTTCGGGGCCTACGATCTTTCATTCACCAACATCATCCCAGCAAATTGGTATACGAAATCTATTTCCATACAATGCTTCATATGGTGTAATCTGAATACATGATGCACTTGATTTGGGAATGCATTTTCATATATATTATTGAAAATAAAAACATATTTTCACCAAATATCTATTGTTTCATGAACATATTCTTTGATTTTGGTGATTCTATTTATTTTCAAGAGATTTCTGGACAAAACACACAAATCGAGAGAAGTTTGTGAAAATTTTCCAACTACACGGCGTGTACTTTTATACAAGCTGTGTACATTCAGATGGGGACATGGATCAAAAGGGGGAGTACACTCCCAAGTCACCGGCCATAGACTACATGCCGGGTGGTGTACTGATACACGCCATGTACCGGCTTCTAGATGTAGTTGGTAGCGCTTGCTAGGGACTACATGCCATGTGTGGAGGTGCTACACGCTGTGTACTTGCCACCAACCGGCTTCCAACGTCGTGTGAGTAAAAGACGGCATGGCTAGACACCTACCGAAGAAAAACAGCGGCAAGAGAAATTTGACAAGACTACACAATGTGTACTTTTATACACATCATGTACATAAGTTTTCTATAAATTTCAACTTTGGCCTTCGGACCAAGGAGATCCAAAACACTTGAAGAGAGGGGAAATTTTCTTCCATATTCTTGATCCACCATTGTACTATTATTCCACATTTCCACCTTCCGACACCTCTCCTCATATATTATTCGATGATCACATTAGGTATCGAAGGTGTTATTTCCATTATGTCCTATATGTGTAACTAAACACCCCTTGTGTTGGGGCTGTGGATGATGAAGAGTTTTTGTATATTGGATTGATTTATATAGTTGTGTTTGTTCTTTTAAATTCTTCTCATTCCTCTTTAACCATTGTTGAATACCACTGAGAATTCTGATCCAGACCAAGGGCATAATTTTCAGGGATATAAAAGAGGAATGATGGTGAATTCTTTCATGATCATTGAATGGAATCATTTATTCAAAAATGGACTAAACTAAAAGTGAGAATTGTGAATAATTGACTACTAGACCAAGGAGTCAAATTTCTTTGATTCCAAGAAAAAATCCACCAAACCAAGGGAATCTTATCATTAATAAGATCCAAAATGTTGAATTATCATGAACAACAAAACCATATAATAAATCCGCATTAAATATCCATAATCACCATAGTCCCAACACGATATTGTTCTATTAAATTCATCAAAAAATCACTTTTTTTTCTCTTAAATTGTTAAATACTATTTCTTGTGAACAAAACAGCATAACTCAATTCAGCATAACTCACTGAATTAATTCTAAACTCAATTGAATTCATGTAATTACCATGTTCCATGTAGATCGACCCCGCACTTGCACTATACTAAGTTTAAGAGTGGGTAATATGATTTTGGGACACCGATAACATACCATCGGTGAAACGACTCATCAAATTTTGGCGCCGTTGCTGGGGAACTAACATTTTAAGTGATAAAATTTAGCTGTGTTAGTAATTAATTAAGTGAAAATAAAAATTAAAAATTTCCAAAAAATTATTTCCTAATCCCATTTATATTTATCTTTTATTTTCCTCATTTACTTTTGGTAGTTTTTTTGTTTTGTGCAGGTCCGTAAGAGTATGAGCGGCCACCTCACATGTTCCAAGAGCAGTGAGTCATCAGGTTTTTTCCCAACAGACCCAGAGATCGAACAGACATTTTTGAGGCGCCAACGAGCACTAATGGTTAAACACAACCAAACCACTCCAATGGCGCGGAATGAGGAAGGTCATATAGAAGAGGCCGAAGGAGCCAGACAGCAGTTAGGTCCAGATGACAACTAGAAGGAACAAGCTCCGTAGGCTCCAGAATACCATCCACAACAACTCCAACAATTCCAACAGGAGTGGCTATCGTACTTCAAACAAGTTCAAGGGTCGTTCTACGCTCCTCAGGACCAACAATTCATGCCAGTTCCCCTTCCTCAGCAGCCAACTCCATGACGTACTTTTATGGAGTACGGCCTGCCATCGATCCACAGAGCTGATACGTGCATCGTTCGTCCACCAGTACAGGCCCAGTAGTTTGAGATCAAGCCTGCTATCATGCAGCTGATCCAAAACACAGTTCAATTCGGTGGCCTGCCCAGTAAAGACTCGAACTCCCATCTCTCCAATTTTTGGAGATATGTGATACATTTCATTACCATGGCATGTCTGAGGACGCCATTTTTCTTCTCATCTTCCCATTCTCTCTACTGTAAAAGGAGAAATACTGGATCAAAGTGCTGCTTCAATGATCCATCCTCACCTGGGAGGAGTTTGGATTAGGCATTCCTGTCCAAATACATCCCACCTTCGAATAAAGTAACCTTGCGGAATGATATCCACAACTTCCAGAAGCACAAATCTGATTCATTGTATGAATCTTGGGAACGTTTCAAAGAGATGTTACATAAATTCACACTCCATGGACTTCCATTCTAGATGCAAGTCCAAACCTTCTATGGCAGACTAACAATGAATACAAAGTCTGTGGTGGATGCAACTACTGGAGGTACGGTAATGAAAAAATATCCCGAAGAATTTTCAAACTGCTGGAAGATATGTTTTCCAACAGCATCCAGTGGTAATCCGAGCGGGGGACCCAAAAATGAGGTATAAATAGTATTGATGCTACTACCATGCTTGTGGCCTAGTTGGAAGCAGTATCCAAAAAGATTGATGCACTGTATCTCAAGGGCGCATCTCAAGTCTATTCGGCGAACCATCCAGCATGTGGTGACTATGGTAACAACCACATCTTGGTAGAATACTAGGGACCTTTAGTGGACCCTTTGACAAGCGAGTTCAGCTATGTTTCTCAAAATAGAGGGTCAAACCAGTATCAACAATACTAGAACCCAGCATGGCAAGATATTCAGAACATAGGCTGGGGCCAACAGTAGTAGTATCCTCCGCCCCAGCAACCGCTCGACTACCCTCAGCCACAATATTAGAACCCATACCCAAGGAAAAAACAGAACCAGCAGGGCTCCAACCATCAGCAAGGGTATCAAAACCCTCTTCCACAGTATCCAAGGCTGCAACAACCTCTACCAGCACAATAGACACCTCAAAAAGAGAATACCTCAAGGTTAGAGGATCTTCTAACAAAATTCATATCAACTGCAGATACTAGATTTCAGAAGAAGGAGGCTCCAATTTGATTCCTCAAGATCCAAATAATCCAATTAGAAAACCACCTCTCCAGGAGGATTCCCGGTGCACTTCCAAGAAACACCGATAAGAACACGATGGAGGAGGCCCATTCCATAACACTGTGATGTAGAAAGAATCTTCACAAGAAGGAACCAGCATAGTCAACTGCACCTATACTCCCTGTTTCCAACAAAGGTATGGTTTCAGACCCCTCTTCATCTGAAAATACATCACTAGAGGCTCAACCAGGCAATGTAAAGGAGTTCATCAAACCATTCGAGTCGGCATTACCTTTTCCAGAGAGGATGAAGAAAAGGAAACTGGATCAACAGTTTAGAAATTTCTTGGAGGTATTCAGAATGCTACACATCAACATCCCATTTTTAGAGGCTCAGACTCAAATGCCCACATATGAAAAATTCATGAAGGAAATCAACTAGAATAAAATTATGTTGGAGGATTTGGGAACCATATCACAGAAAAAGGAGTGCTTCGTAGTCGTACAACATTCTATTCCTTCAAAACTCCAGGATCTAGGGGATACTAGAGGATGTGTTGGTGAAGGTGGGAAAATTGATCCTCCTTACAGATATTATTATCTTAGACATGGAGGAGGATCTGGAGCCACCTATTATATTGGCAAGACCGTTCCTAGCCAAAGGAAAAGACTTGATTGACGTGCACTAGGGGGATCTGATCTTCTTGGTAGGAGATGAGACAGCCTCCTACAATGTCCTCAAGGATATCAAGCAGGAATCATCGCCCAATTATGAGGACTGTTCTGGGATAACTACCGTGGACGATCGCTAGGTGGAGGAATAGGTATGTTCCTTTATTTCTAAAAAATTAATCATTCGAGACAGTCCTTTTGAAGAAGAGCCAGAGAACTTGCAATTCCTAAAAGTCCAGGGCGACTTCTCTTAGGACAACTTTCACCACCCCTATCAGGTAAGAAAAGGTAAGTCGGTCGATCCAACGACCTAAAACAAAGGCACTTCCTGGGAGGAAACCCAAGGGTTACACGCTGTGTCCCACTTATATACATGACGTGTACTTATCTTTTTATTTTTTAATCTTCAATAGTATAAATCTATAGAGTGCCTAATAAATAAACAGGGATAATTCCAGTGCTGAAGGTAAGGTCACTAGAGTTTATCTGAGCCTCCCCGGTTCGAATCCTCTCGACCGACCTTCGGCATGGGGTTCCTTCTTTTTATATTTTCTTACAAGGCATGTGTAATAAACTCTATATATATATATATATATTAGATTATAAGAAAACCCACGTGTGGGATGGGTCGGTTGGCCAAGATCGAAACCTGGTTTCCGAAAGACCTGGGTTCGAATCCTGACAACTATCCTGTTTCCATCATTTACCCTTTTAATAAAACCACATGGCATGTCTTCCAATATACGTCGTGTGTACCCTATTTTCTTTCTAATAACAAAAATATAAATACAATTTTCTATAAAAATTAATTCATGTGGATGAAGTTGGCAGATTGGAAAAGTCTCAGCCCTGGATACAAAAGACCCGGGTTTAAATTCTGCTAATCTCCATACTTCATTTCCTTCTTTTATAATTAAAAACCACAAGTCGTGCATTTTATTATTTCTATGTATATGGGCTGTATAGATTAAATAGTATATAAATAATAAATATGGACAGCAGTACAACATTTTCTCCAGTGGATGAGGGCTTCCGTTCGGAATGGATGATCACTGGTTCGATCCTCACCCCAAGCATCGAACCAAAGGTTGTTCTTCTCTTTTTCCAATTTTAAAACACACGGCATGTATTTCTCGATACACATCGTATACAGTTTTATTTGTAATAAAGTATGTATATATTTGTATATATCTAGTTTTATTTTAGTTATTAATAATTATTATTATAATGTTAAATATAATAATTATATATATATATATATATTTGACTTAAAAAAACAATACAGAGCATGTCTGATAAAGTAAATGCCATGTAGTTCGGCTATAAAAGCAGGACGCCCTACGCGGCCACTGTCCATGTCACGCAGCCCCCCCCCCCTTGCCGTTTTCTTCCTCCGGGATTTGAATGGCCCACGTCTTCTAAATCCATCATTTTACCTCATTTAAGGCATGATTTCTTACTCATTTCACTAGTTGCATTAGGTACGCCGTTCTTCCCTATTTATTTACTAGTTTTTTTACTATTTAGGGTGTTTTTCGATTTCTCAACCGTTCGGCTTCCTAGATTACATGGTCATGCATGAATAACACAAGTCGTGGACTCTTGTACACGACCACACACTAAAAACTTTGAAATTTGAAACTATACGGTGTGTCTGTTCGGTAAACACCATGTACTGTCCAAAGGCATGCTCGGGTCTTCCCTTTTACACGACCTCACATCCCATGTTCCCCAATACGAAGTGTATGTTCGGTACACGCCGTGTAATGTATTATATGGCCCAACCCATTTTTAGTTCTCACATGGCCAGGACCTCATATGATTATACATGGTGTGTAATATATACACACCATGTACCATTCTCTAGCCAGGTGACTCACCAACTTGGCGTGTCTTTCCAGAATACACGGGTTGCTTCCCGCTACTAGTACTCATCGTGTACTCTGAAATTACACGTCGTGTACTTTTTTTTCTTATTTTTCTCACATTTTCTCTTTTTATACTTTTTATTTTCATTTCCTTCTATTTTATTTTGTTTTATTTTTCTTTCTATTTTAGGTAATGGTAGATCACGGTCCTTCCCGGGGGAAGTGGCAGACCTCCACCACTGAGGGAGAGAGACCCATTTTTTGGCAGATCCGACTTCATCCTCTGACACAGCCAGACCCAGACTATTTGGTCTACTAGCTCCATGCATTGGCCATTATTCCACCGCCCACTACCCTAGTAGAGACTGGGCCTAGCACAGCTGTACCTCCACCTTCCAGCACAAATCTTTTGAGTGCCACCATTTCTGATACACCAGCTATCGTTCTCCATATTCCATCTTCACCAGTAGCTAGCCCTATATCGACAGCTTCCTCTACTGAGTCTTCCCATACTATAGCCAATCTACCCCCAAAGCCTGCCCCTGCTACAGCACCACCTGGACCGGCTCAGGTGGGTATCCCCTATCTGTGTATGGTATTCCTAGCTACCGACTTGGTACACGATAGAGTCTGGCATTTCTCTCGCCACCTGATACCCTTGATCAGTCGCTATCTAGACCCTGTTGTGCCTCAGTAGCTGGTCATATGGGAGGAGTTGAGGGAGCTCCTTGGCTACACATCATTGCTGTATATCTTTTAGCTCAGCACTCATATATATAGAGATTTATTTTTTGAGTTTTCTGCATAATTTTAGTTTGATAGATGTAAGTACCGAGTGACATTTAACGATACCGTACCGGTAGTTAGATTTCGGCTAGGCGGCCACCATTTTTCCCTTTCCCTACCTAACATTGGCCGAGGGTGTGGGTTCTACCCCCATTTAGTCACCCCACCCCGAGTCTCCACCTTTCTCTGCCCTGAGAGCCCAGCCCTCATGGCTGCATGGAAAGATATTGCCGGCCCTAACCACCCATACGCCCCCACCTCCCAGAAGATCACCCTCATCCTTGACCCTATCATTCGCTTCACTCACCGGTGCTTTAGTGCCATTATTTTTCCACATTATAAGGATATGGGGGTCATGACTGCTCGTGACATGGAGCTACTTGCTTGTGTTATCATGTAGGCCTACCCGGACTTTCCTTACCTTACTGCCACATATTTCCATGCCATGTTCACAGGCCGTCAGGGCTACCTAAATGGCGGCTTTTATGCCACTCGCCTTGCCACCCACCCTGGCGTCTTTGAGCCTTCTCTTCCACATGATCACCTGGGTACCCCTCAATGGATGGAATTTATCATGCTTATTCGCATGGGATTAGTCCGGAATTAGGGGGAACCTATGTAATTTCCTATACCCAAACCCCACCTACTGGCAACCCTCTTTCCCCAGCAGATGTCCATGCTCCTCTTTCCCCACCCCTTCCTACCACCTCCCATGTTCCTTCTTCCTCTACCATTCCCCCTCCTGGCCCTTCCCATGCTCATTCCCCCTCCACACCCTTGGCTGTCCCACCCCCCACCCTCCACCTAGCCGATATCACCCTTCTCCTGACTTGTAGGGAGTAGCAGTAGACTACTATCATTCAGTTCCAGGTCCACCTTGAGCAGATGATGGAACTGATCCTACCGCATCTTCATCTTCTCGTTCCTGAGCCGACTTCTTACTCCTCCAAGCCTACAATGACTCCCTTCCTGCCTACTAACACTGCCTTGGCCACAAACCCCATTCTCATTACCACTATAGGTGATGGTCCATTGCCTCTTATCGATCTCGAAATTCCCAATGTTTCTGCTGCAGTGAGCCTCCCACAGGCCAAGGCCCCTAGCTCTACCACTACTACAGTCGCTACTGCCGACCCCCCTGTATCGGACATGCCGTCCCCTGAGGCAATGCATTGATAGTGACCTTTCTATTAGTCTTATATCTCTCTTTTTCCCTTTTTCTGTGAGGTGATATTGTGCAGTCTTGTAGTTTTATTTTTCATCGACAGTCACATGTATCATGGAGCGACTTGGGCATCCTTTTTCACTGGGGGAGTATTTTTCTATTTTTGGTTGTCTATCTCTTTGAGTTTACTTCTTTCACTACTTTTAATCGTATTTTTCGCATTTTTTCCCCTTTCCCAACCATTACCTTGGTATTTCACTTGGCAAACCATGTGTGGTATTAAGTGTGCGGGAGCCTCTCTCTATTTCACCTTAGTCTTTTCCCTTGAACTAATCTAGGAGACATCATTATTAGATTATATATTTTCAAATGTTAAGAAATTTTTGTTTAATCATATTTATAAATGTTTAAAGTTATCAATAAGATCATTTTGAGTGTTTCATGCTTATTTTGATTCTTAAGTGTTTTTAAAATGATTTCTGATATAATTTAAATTACAAACTTCTAATCCTTGGATAATTACATATATTAGACTAATCAATTATTTTTCAAGGCATGACCAGATTGTCTCTTTATTTATTTCTCCCACTCCCGAGAGGTATTCTAAACACCTTTGTCATATTCTTTCTAATACCCTATTTCTTTAGAGATTCTTAGAATATAGATAACTACCCGAATTTTCATGTTTTCTTTTAGAAACATGAAGAATTTTTGAATTACCTTAAAATAATTGAGGAATAAGATTGTCAACCCCGTTATCTTGAGCCTACCCTACATCTTATCATCATGAAAGCTTGTAGAGACCATGAATAGCCTTTATAGGAATCCATATTACAAGCCTATTTCAATTTCTACCCTAATTCTTTTATGATTTTGGAAGATTATTTATTTGACCTCAAAATAAGGGATTGGCATCACATGGTATAAATTCATGAATGGTAAAGAAATGAAGTATGGAGGAGTACCTCTTGAACATTTGGGGTGAAAAAGAGTTCCAAACCTCTATTTGGGAAATTCAGAAAGGTTCCATTTGTGATTTAAAAAAATGATACAAAAAAGGGTCCTTACACACACATGTTGGATTGTGACTCCTACTCTGCTAAAGGAGATTGTGGTGATGAGATCATCTGATTAAGATGGTTGAGGACATTTTTAAATTGAGTTAAACTATGAATATCATGCATTGTTATTTAAGAATTTAGCCTCCCTTTTCAAGCCTCAGAGTTATTTTTCACATCTTTACCTACCAACCTTTAGCCACAGAAACATCTGACCCTATTTGAAAAGTCCTTATGATTTTTGTAAAACAAATTTTCTAAAGTGGAGAACTAGAATTCTTGAAAACCTATGGATAGAGTGTATATAACATTGATTGAGCATAAACTTATTTAAAAACTTCTTGAGTGTTCAGCATATTTTTGGTGAGGTGAATCATCAAGTGGATTGCTTATATTTGTACGGATGAAACATGTGTTAAAAGAGGATGTAAGTAGTTAATTTAATTATATATGTGGAATGATTCAAATATCTTATTAATTGAATTTCTGTGTGCCTTTTAGAATTTTCCTCATCAACTGTATCATTTATACTTTTTATTAATTAAATGCATCCCTTTTAAAAAGTATAGACTCTTTTAATAAGATGGTGAGGTTTTTCTTGAGTGCAAGAAAACGACTAAGTGTGGGGGATTTTGATGCACCCGATTTGGGTATACATTTTCATATATATTATTGAAAATAAAAACATTTTTTCACAAAATATCTATTGTTTCATGAACATATTCTTTGATTTTGGAGAGTATGTTTATTTTAAAGATATTTCTGGACAAAACACACAAATCTAGAGAAGTTTGTGAAAATTGTCCAACTTTACGGCGTGTACATTTATACATGTCATGTATATTCAGATGGGGACATGGATCCAAAGGGGGAGTACATGCCCAAGTCACTGGCCTGAGACTAAACGCCATGTGGAATAATGATACATGTTTTGTACCGGCTTCTAGATGCGGTTGGTGGTGCTTGCTAAGGACTACATGATGTGTGTGGCGACGCTACATGTCGTGTACTTACCACCAACCAGCTGCCAATGCCATGTGAGTCAAAGACGGCGTGGCAGGCCACCTATCGAAGAAAAACCATGGAAAAAGTGAGTTAACAAGACTACACGACGTGTAATTTTATACACATCATGTACTTATGTTTTCTATAAATAGCAGCCTTGGCCATCATACCAAATAGATCCAGAACACTTGAAGAGAGGGGAACTTTTGCAGCCATAATCCCGAGCCACCGTTGTACCGTTATTCCACCATTACACCTTCGGAAACCTCTCCTCATAGCTTATTCGATGACCACATCAGGTATCGAAGGAGTTATTTTCATTATGTCTTATATGTGTTACTAAAAACCACTTGTGTTGGGGCTGTGGATGATGAAGAGTTTTTGTATGTTAGATTGATTTATACGGTTGTGTTTGATCTTTTAAATTATTCTCATTCTTCTTTAACCTTTGTTGAATACCACTGAGAATTCTAATCTAGACCAAGGGGATAATTCTCAGGGATCTAAAAAAAGAATGATAGTGAATTCTATCATGACCATTGAAAGGATTCATTGATTCAAAAATGGACTAAACTAAAGTGCGAATTGTGAAACATAGACTACCGAACACAGGAGTCAAATTTCTTCGATTCCAAGATAAAATCAACTGGACCAAGGGAATCTTGTCATTAATAAGATCTGGAATGTTGAATTATCATGAAAAACACATCCATATAATAAATCCGTACTAAATCTCCATAATCACCAAAGTCCCAACATGCTATTTTCCTACTAAATACATCTAAAATTCACTTTTTTTCTCTCTTAAATTGTTTAATATTATTTAAAGCAAACAAACATCTTCAACAATCCCAAACAAGAAAATACACTCTAAATTCAGCATAACTCACTGAATTAATTCTAAACTCTATTGAATTCATGCACTTTGCATGTTCCATGTGGATCGACCCCGCACTTGCACTATACTATGTTTAAGAGTGGGTAATATAAATTTGGGACACCGATAACATACCTTATATGAAAAGACTCACCAATACTTGAATGGAAGATTTTGTTATAAAAAAATTCTATGAGAGGTAAATACTCATCCCACATGCCTCGAAAGTCATGTGACCAAGACCTCAATATGTCTTCCATTGTTTGAATAGTTCGTTCTGATTGTCCATCAGTTTGTGGGTGGTAGGCAGTACTCAAACAAAGATTAGTATCTAGGGCCTTTTGAATACTTTTCAAAATTTGTGATGTAAAAAAGGGATCACGATCAGAAAATATTGATAAGGGTACACCATAAAGTCTTACCCCATATTTAATATATGGTCTTGTAAAACATTCTAGTGGTAAATCTTCTCTTCTTGCATGAAAATGTGCTTATTTTGAAAGACTATCAACAATGACCATATCACATCATTCTTTCTTGGAGTCTTTGGTAGACCCATGAAAAATTCCATCATAATATCATCCCATTTCCACATATGAATTGAAATGAGTTTTCATGACTCTTCTAGGGCGTTTTCATCCATCCTTCACCTATTGAACACCAAACATCTCGACACATAATCAGAAATCCCCCTCTTCATTCATTCCCAACAAAATGTTCCTTTAGATATATATAAATCATTGTTCTAAAAGGTTTTATAGATAAATTAGAGCTTTGAACATCATCCAATGGTTCCTTTTTTATCTCAGGAATATTGGGAACACAAATCGTCTTTCCGAATTTCAAAATGCCACCTTCATATACGAAGTCAGTCAAATTCCATTCATTTATTGATTTAATTTTCTTTTAAAACTCCCCATAATCAGCCTTAGAACAATTTAACCTTTACTGTAACGATGTTTTGGAAACCATTTGAAAAATTTGTGATTTGTTACCTTACTTGATAATTCTTATATCCATCTTTACTAGATCCATGAAAATAAGATCACATTCAGCTCCCATCTTGTTATGAATTTCATGGTCCTTTCTACTCAAAGAATCTACTACCTTATTTTCCATACAAGGGTGGTAGTGTATTGTGAAATAATGCTCATTGAGTAGCTCAATCCATCATTTTTGTCTCATGTTGAGTTCCTTATAGGAGAATATATATTTCAAACTCTTATGATCTGTATATATCTCACATTTTTCTCTATAGAGTTAATGTCTCCAAATATTCAGAGCAATGATTACCAATGCTAACTCAATATCATGAGTTGTATAGTTTTTTTCATTAATTTTTAGATACCCTGATGTATAGGCAATCACTCAATCATTTGGAATAAGGACACAACCATGTCCTTTCTTTCATTCATCACTATAGATAACAAAACCCTCATTCCCCAATTGTAGGGTTAAGATCAGAGAATTCAGTAACTTCTTCTTAAATTATTCAAAAAATTATTCACATTACTTTGTCAGTACGAACATAACCCCTTTTCATGTGAGCTTGGTCATTAGGTAGGCTAAACGGTTGAAGTTCTGAACGAAACACCAATAATAACATGCTAAACCAATAAAACTACATACCTAATATATGTTCATTAGGGTTGTCCATACTCGAACAAATATTTTAATCGTAGGATCTATATATATATATTCTATCCTTAGAGACAATTTTCACTAGAAAAAAAACTGATTGGAGCAAAAAAGCACACATTCTAAACATCCCATAAAATTTACATCTTCTCAGAGTCTTCAGAATAGTGAACAAGTGGTTTTCATGATCTTCATGGATTTTGGAGTATATCAGGATATCATCAATAAACACCACCAAAAATTCATCAAGATATTTCATGGAAAATCTATTCATCAGATCAATGAAAATAGATGGTGCATTAGTTAGTCCAAAATGCATTACTGTAAGTTCGTAATTCTCATACATGGTTTAGAATGCAGTTTTTGGAATGTCTTCCTTCATCACAATCAACTAATGATATCCAGATCAAAGAACAATCTTAGAAAAATATTGTTCTTCATCATGTTGATCAAAAAAATCATCATTTAGTTGTAGAGGACACTAATTATCTATTGTAATAGCTTTGATTTCATTGTAATCAATGCATAGTCTCATGGATCCATCTTTCATCTTGAAAAAAGTGGACATGGGATCCCAATAGAGAAACACAAGTTTGAATAAATACATTATATCTCAATTCCTCTGGTTATTTCCTTACTTCCACTAACTCCATAGTGTACATTCTATATGGGGTCTTTGAAATGGGTCTTGAACCAGGAATTAAGTCAATGGAAAACTCAATTCCCCGCTCCGGAGGATGTCCAGGTAAATCCTCTAGACAGATATCAACATATTCTTGTACTGCATAAACATATTTAATTTGAATATTTCTTTCACTCCCCATAGATTTTCGGTTCTCTTCCTCTCCAATAATTTAATTTAGTAGAGATACTGGGTGTGGATCTAGATGAGAATTAGATGGTGATGTTTTGGCCCTAATGATAAAGGATTCCACACCATTCTAAAAAATTAAAACTTCCTTCTTCTTGCAAAAGATCTTCGTATCATTATTTGATAGGCAATTCATAGAGAGAATTATATCAATTTCAGTCATTGGTATGATGATAAGGTCAGAAACTAAATTACATTTATGTTTAACGAGAGGGACTAATTGACACGCATTTGTTGCAATGATACATCCACTAGGGGTTTTGACTAATAACTCCTTTATTAAATCAAATTGGGCATATATAATTTTCTTGTAAAACTGGGAAGATATAAATGAATACGATGATCTAGAATCAAATAAAGCATTGGATAAGTTTAATGAAACAATCAGTGAACCTCCCACCACTTTTTTAGGAACTTCAACCTCTACGGTTGTGACCGTATAAGCTTGGCCTTCCTCCCTTGGTCTTATTTGGGTAACATTTCACTAATTCTTAGGAAATTAATGTGAATTATTCCCCACATCGTTGTAATTGTAGAATAGAACTTTAGTAGCTTCTTTCTTTCCCATTTCCTTATTTCATTTTCAAGAGTTTCCATCATCCCTCTTCTTTTATTATTTTCCTTTAAAGTCATATGACTTAGAAAATTCATTATCTGTCTCGATATCACATGAGACTATATCTACATATGTTAAGAATATTTGTGTGGAAAGAGTCCTTCAGAGGAATGGTTTTAAACATCATAGAATTGATCAATTTTTCTCCTTGAATTATATATGTAGTCTGCAGTATGCCTTGACAGCCATGTAGTGTTGTCTTCATACTTGGCAAAAATTTTATCCTATTTTTTCCTCATATTCAATAACTTCCTCTCCATATCTTCTTGTTGTTCACAAGGGAAATATTTTTTATATTTATTTCCTTAATATACCTCCATTACATCTCTTTTATTTCTTCCTCCCCCATTGTGTTTTGGATTAATGACCACCACTGACCCGCATATCCCATTAGAAGATAAATTTCTATGACAACCTTCCCTCTTTCATTACATCCCAATGTAAAAAAAATAACTTCTCTAGGGAACATATTCACTTATCTACTAAAAAAAGGTTTGTATTACCACTGAATGATGGAGGTTGATGTCGCCAAAAGCGATCTAACATAGATCCTCAAAGTGGTGGATCGAGATAATCCATATGGGTAAGGTTAGTATTTATTACTTGAGAATGTTGTCCCAGTATAGTTAAACGTTTCTCCGCACCAGTCACAGCACTAGAGCCAACATCATTATCTTGCATTAGTGGGAAGTCCCTACAGGGGACACACCCATTCATGAGTTTTTCATTCCTTACACTAGGTATCATTCCTAAGTAATGGAATACAATTGATTTGGGTATGAATCATAATTTGTAAAATCAATTTAGAAAATTACACAGCGTAAATCGAATTTCTACATATATCTAATTTCTTGATCATAAAAATGGTATATTAGAAGAAATTTTTTTATTTAAATACATCATATTTTCTTGTAATGAAAATGTAAATTATCTTAAGCATATCCCCCTGGACTGTTGTACCTAAGAATGCAGCAAGGCCCATTGTCGTGTACCTAGATACCTCAGGTAAATCCGGAAACTCTTTTTCGGAGCTTTCACTCCTAGGTAAATCTGGGCCAGAGCCGCCTCTACCTACTCATATCCAAAAAGGGATGTATTACTTTCCAAGATCCACATAAAATAATCCTTACCAAAATACTTGGACATTCTTGTATGTTTATCCTCAAAGACAATCTTAGTGACTCCTCCCTAATCAACGTTTTCAAAATCTAGTGTCCAAGTGTTCTACTTAACTTCATCTAATACCAACTGTAAAGACCCAACCCTAGTTTCCCGAAGCCACTGCCTTATTAGATTATATTGCCATACAACAGGAAATAAGCATCCTGAAGGTCCGAGTAGTTTAGTATCATTGGAAACAAGGTATATACATAAGTTCAATGTTTCAACATGAAATAAAAACAACATAGAAACTCATTAGACACTTCCATAACTCCTAGGTTATTTCAGCATGACAATCATACTAAAATTATTCATGTCATAAGAAATTGGAACATAAGAAAGGGGTGAGATCAAATGATTAGTAATGGTAATCAATATAGAATGAGATAACATAAACATTAGACATGGTGAATTATTGAAAACACATTCCTTTAAAAAAATAAAATTCAACGTGATATGGAAGAAATATGAGCTTGGTAAATATTTCCATAACATAACATAATCATGTGTATTATACTATTCGAATAACCACATGAACCATCAATACTATTTTCATAATGGGGGAACTCATAATGTGGGACCAAATAACCAGACCAGCAAGTCCTCATGCCAAGACCTTAAATAATCATTTTGTCAAGGCATTATATCAGGACCGTAGTTTGTCTCATGATACATATCGATGCACCAAGGGGATATAGAGGGCCCCACCCAACACTTAATATGTCCAATTCATTCCTGATATGAATGGTGATAAACATAAACAACATATACATTCATATTTAAATTCATATATGAAATGCAAATAACTTTCCCCAAACATTAGGCATAAACACTTGCCTTTCAGAGTAAATTGTTGAATGGTATTAAGATAGCACATCCATCGCCAAAATAATCATAAGAAATTAAATTAAATATGGTATATGATAACATGGAATACTAATCACAATAATACATAAGAATCAACAAGAGTGATGAAATAGATGAAGATACTATTATAAAATCATCGAGTAAATCTTGAGATAAATACTCTTTTACCTTCCAAAAGAGTACTTTTGGAAATAAATTTTCTTAAAAACAGAAGTGAATTAAGATAGTATTTTCAAAATAAAATGACTGATTTTATAAAAATAATGGTTACCAAAAAAATTATAGAGTGCCATGAAAATATATAAGATTTTGAGAAATTCTCTTGGATTGGGCTTGTATTTCAGAAACAATTTCGAAAGTTCCCTTTAAAACATGTTACCATCCATAAAATAAGGAAATATTCTTGTTGGTAAACATATAGATAACCCAAAATAATTATACATTACCCAATAATACACAAGAGTTTCAATGAGGTAATTACATAATAAAAGTAACCTCAATGAATATGGATGTTTTGGTGGAAAACCCTTACCTTATGTCTGAAAGTGTTCCTCTCTTGAACATAACATCATGAGAGACAAAAATAGACTTATTAATAAATTATTTCAGATCATTTTAGACATTTATTTAGTTTATCATAATTCTGTTTAGTTCATTTATGCACTTAGTGATAAGTTATTATATTGAATTTCCTCGTTCTAGAGTGTTTATTTTATTTATTTTCATAATCGGTTCACTTGATCTTATATAACGGGGTAAAATGGATGTAAATATCCAGAATTTAAATTGAATATTATTTATAAACATACAGAATTGTTAATGGTCATTTCAATCATTTCGTTACATGGTAATAGGATAATCATTAGATGATAACCACTTTGATTATTTGGCTGTATTTTGATTATTATGAACTAGTTTTGTAAAAGATTTTAACAATATGTGCACATACTGGTTCATGAATATTAATTACATTATAATACAAATATTCTAGTGTATTTAAACCATCTAATTGGTTTCACGACCAGAACATAAGGATTAAATGAAGAATGAAACTTCGTCATCAACACAGGTTATAAATTTGAACCTCATGGATGATGATTTCTTTTATAAAAATAAAAGGGAGGGAGTAAGAATGTTGATTATGTTTATATCATTAACATGATATAATTATAGTATATATATGATAATGGATTTATCATGGTCATTTGGAAAAAGGAGGTGAGGAGGGAAAAATAAAAGGGTTGAAATTGAAAATAAAAGAAAAGTTGAGAGACTCCTTAGGAAAACTTGGCAGCCTAACGACGTCAATTAAAATTTCATAAAATGAATTGATGAGAGAAAAAGGGTATCTCGTCAAATGGAAATAAAAATTACAGTAAGTTTAATACATAATATAAACCCTAATATATGTTAATGTAAATTCAAAAAGATAAAATTAAATAATTGTCGACTAAAAGAGGAGGGTTAAGTATTCCCTTACCTTGTAGAGTAACTACTAGAACATGATTTTTGGGACCTTGGGGGGCTTAAGAACACCTTGGGAGGACTACTAGTGATGTAAAACCACTAGATATTTTCATATGATGGATTTGGAATGAAATAAAACTAATGTATTAGTGGGTATTTATAGTAAAAGAGAGAGAATGTTTTATTAATTTAAAAGGACACCTCATAAGAGGTTTTTTAAAAATCATGGGATTTCCCATGGTATTTTCCCATGTTTTTAGGCACTTGGGACACCTCGTATCATATATTACTATAAATAAGTCAACCAAACTTTTATTTTAATTACTATTCCATTATGAAGTCATTAAACTACTGAAAACCCGAAACTGTATTTTTACTATTCATGAGAAATTCATATAATTTAGAAAAATCTCAAAAATTCAACCATACCATTTTTCAACATGTAGAATTCAAAAATTCACTCCATTTTTAAAAAATAATTCTCTAAATATTATTATTTTAATTATTGAATAAAATCTTAGTTAATTCAAAAAATAACTATTTTAAGGTATAATTAGTTGTATATCACATTTAAAATTTAATTAAGATCTCATTATCTTATTACCTTAATAAAATAAAATAATATCATTGTTTAATATTTATTAGGGTCATGTTACTATTAATAAGGTTATGTTACTATTCGCCTAAAATAATGTTTTTTCTATGAGACTCTAAATGACATACTAGTCACAACTCTAGATAACTATTTTTCGAAAATCAAAACATTTTACAGGAATATTTTTGTTTAATGTTTACATTATAAAATGAATTTAATATTTATTCTCCAAACCTTGGGGTTTTACAAGACCTTTTGATTTTTTTTATATTATAGTGTTTTATTAGGTGTTTTATGGGATTAAGATATATTCAGTAGTTTTTTGTTGTGTTTATTGCCATTGTTTCGATGGTGGATGAAATAGAGGTTCTAATGGGTGTGTTTAAGAGGGGAATCGTATGGATTATATAAGATGGTATAGTGTTTATCTTGATGAACTATGGTGATATTGTTATTTGGGATATTCTAGGATAGAGTTTTCTTATCATTATGTTCTAGTTATGATGTTTAAATGTCCCATTAGTTTTTATTTTTATATTGTGTGGTTTTTTCAAACCTTATTGTTTCATAGTTTAATGATTCATTGTTGAAATACCATCAAGGTCGGAAAAATAATAAAGTGGAAGAGGTTTATAGGTATATATCCTCCTTGAAATTAATTAGGGAGGAAGTTACAAATTTATTTAGTATATCCACTAACCCTAACATTGAGGATATTTTGGAGGAGGGTGAGGTTTAATATTTGTTGGAGAAGCCCCAAAATAATTTGTGAGTTTCCATGGGTGTTTACCAGATTTAGAAAGAATCTCAAAGGTTGTGAGAGATTATGTGTGTTTATTTGGGAGATTCTTCTTGGGGAATAAATGTTTAATTTTTCAATATAATTTTCCATACCCAATTGAATATGTATGCTCATTTGAGGAAGGGTTCTAGTGAAGTTATATTCCCAGTTGTTGAGAAGGTGGAGTCAAGTTTTATTTGTTGTATATCTTGATATATATATATATGATAAGTGTTAGGAATACTATTATGTACATGGTGAGGATTTCTTCTTTGTGTTTGAGTGGTTCTTGATATCTTATGACTTTAAATATGCTTTTTTTCTGGTGTGATGTTTTGAGAAACCATCAATATGTCCATTGAATAAATTATCAAGTTGGTCGGACAATGGCATGGAGTTATTGGTGGGGTAATTCCTTGGATTAGTCCTATTTCATTACCAAAAACCTTTTATATTATTTATTAATTTTGTTTATAAATTTTGATTAGTTATTTTCAAAATATATGTATGATAATTTCTAGAAGAATTTCATAAACATCATGTTTCATATTAATTTTAATTTTTTTGATCATGATGATAGAATTTTTTACCGAGGTTTGTACATATTGAAAGATGGTTTTGTGGAAGAAGAATTTTAAAATATGTTAATGATTGGTAATTATGGTGAAACATTGGATTCATTTGATGGTGAATATATGTTTGTTAGGTATCTTATATAACTGTGATGGTTATTGGGAGAATTTTTGTGGAAGTATAAAGGTTTAGATGTTATTGAGGTAGTTGGTATCAGGTTAGTTTTGTTCAATTATAGGTGATACTTAGGTGAGTTTTTTATATTATATTGAGTTATAAAGAGGCATTGAGTCATAGAATAGGGTACCAAGGAATATGATTAATATGTGCATGCTCAGTATCCCATGTTTGTTTTGAGTTTTGGTTTGGTTTTTTTCAATGGGTGATGTAATTATTAGATGTTGTGGATTTAAAATTTTTTCATTTCCTTTTTTTGTAGTGTTCATGTGTAGTGACTATGATTCTTTTGTATTGAGATTCCTGAGAGGTATCTCACAAGATAGTTGTTCGTAAACCCTTGTTTTTTATGTTATGTGTTTGGTTTTTAATCATAAGGATGGGAATTCTATGGGAGGTATCTAACGTAATGTTGATGACCTTCCAACTATTAATTTTTTATTACCCAAAGGTTGGTGGTCTCAAGGAGGATTTTGGGGGTGTTTTTATGTCTTTGGAGATGCTTTGGTCTAAAATTTGCTACAACATGAACTAGTGTATGCTGTGGCAGATCTAGTTTTCTACTATTCAAAATTGTGATTGTAAAAATGGGTTTGAAATCCATTTTGGAGTCAGTGGAAATGAAAAATTTAATGGGTGTGGGTAACATTCCCTAGAACCCAATATTTCTAGAACTAGTTCTCTATAACAACAAGACTCGGTCCAAGCCATGTTGGATGTAATGTGGGTGGTCTGGTTTTCTTTGAAATGGAACTTTCTTCCTTATACATTTATTGATTCAATGGAGAAAATCTCATTATCTTTATGGGGGTTTTTACTGTATTTTTAGGTCATTTATTCTTATATTAATCGATCCACTCCACTGTTTTGAGAATTCCTTAATTTACATATGCTCTAACAAATTTATGGTATTGTTGAAATCTCATTGACATTGATGATATATTTTTTTGGGAAGTATTTTATCTTCCCTTACCTGAAACCTTCTGATTTATTCCTTCTATATTATAACTCATATAATGGTTAATTAAGTTATATTTTTCCGGGTTTTTGGGGATTTATTCTTTGATAATATTGGGTATTGACCTCTTATTTTCTTCAGTTGTGAGCAGTTATTCTTTATTAATCTTCGATCTAGTTAGGGGGTCTGTCAACTATCATTCCTTATATTTACATGTGTACAAATCATGAATTTATCATCAATTGGTTTAATATTATGTGTTATCTAAATAAATATAATTAACCAACATAATTGAAATTGAAGGGTAAGGGATGAAATAACTTGATTTTTACTTGTTGTTGTGATCTTTCCTATATGGTTATGAATTATCTTTTATTCATGTTCATTTTTTTGTGGATTTCAGAAATTCCGAACCATGTTGTTCATGTTTGTTAAAAATCATCCCTCTTGAAAGAGATAATAAGTAATACCTGAAAAATAATTTATTTTCTAAGGATTATTTCTTTTGTTTCATAATTCTCATGAAATTAGTGAAGTAATTATTATAAAATACCATTTGAGATTGAAATATTTGATGTGTTTGGTTTTGATTTATGGTGTATTAGATGGGTTTTGGATAATATGAGAGGGTATTGTTTTGTTTTTTAGTTTCTTTGTATATATATAGTGAATATAATATGATGAAATGGGTTTGAATGATTATGGTAGTTAATAGGTGGAAATTGTAATAATGTATAGAATTATTAATAACATAGATAAATTAAATATGAATTAAATAATACTATTGAATGAAAATAGTTGATAATTGGGAAATATTGAAATTTTTTGACCTGAAAAGGAATATGGAATGTAGCTTGTGTGTATATTTATAATTTGGTGTGATAAATTAGAGGTTGCATTGGTAGTGGCGGAGGTTATGAGGAATTATGGAATTTTTTTAGTTGGGATGATACATTTTTCTATGAACCTATAGGTTGGTTTATTATCATATAATTAAATATTTTATCATTCCTCATGTCTTCTTTACACACCCTATATATGTTATGTGATTACATCGATGTATAAACTTTTTGGTTTTCTGGTGTTTTTTCAAAACAACTATGATGATGAAGACAGATGACTGACTATGCCATCTTCCCTACTCTTCATTCAAGAAGATAATTACACAAATGGGTTTTTATGTATATAAGTAAAAATTTCACCAATAATTATATGGTTCATGGTGGGGTTCATTCCTAGTAGAAGGAAGGAACGAGGTTGATTTCATTCATGTTCACCATTCCCTAATATCATTGTTTTGTGGTAGTGGATCTGAAGTGGTTGTCTAGGGGTCATCAAAAAATATGTGATGTGATTACCAAGGTGTTGTTGGGTTGGATGTGTTGTGGTTTCCATGGTGTATTTTTTAATGGTTACTACAAAAGGGATTAATGTTCTTGGAAAATAGGAATTAGGGTATGAGAGTGGGAATCAATTAAATAGTAGTTCTTGTTACCCTTCTATTGATATAATTCTTCTTATGATAAAATATTGTATGTGTTATTTAGTGAATGGTCTATGGTGAGGATGATATTTTTAATTTCACTTGTTTAGGTTCATGTTGTTTTATCTATTCATTCACTAGTGTATTAGCATAATCTTTTCACATGTGCATGAGATACGTCATGTATAATCCAACGGAGTATACATGTTATACTCACCCAATGTATATACAAACTATTTTTAGGTTTCCAAAAGGTCTGCATGGACCGATATTGATATTATTATCCTAACCATGGCATCTTTTTTGAGTCATGCCGTTAATTTTTTTTATATTTCATATGTATACTCCCTTTCTACTTTTTTACATTATACATGCTTAATGGGATGGATTTTAGTTTCTCATTTTTCTTTTATGATAAGGATTTGTTTGTTTGTTTTATTTTTTTCTCCCAAAACATACTATTCAATTGAGATTAATTAATTCCATATTTGAGATTTTATAATCTCAATTATAGTTATATGATTGAATATTATACAAATTACTACAAGTGGGTGGTGAATTATAGTCATTAAAAATGAAACTTACAATTTTATCAACCTCATTAATAAAGTTTATCAGATAAATTTTCATATTGATATACATTAAATTAATATTTTTAAATATTTTTATAAAAAATATAATATAAAATTATTAAAAATCCATATAGTAAAATTTCAACATGAATAAACAAGTTAAACTAAATTTCATAATTTACGTAAGAAGGCTTAAAAACCTGTACAAAAAAGTATCTACACGTTAAAATTTATAGTTAATGGGTTATTTAACCTGACATAAGGTATCCATAATATTATCCTTATCATAATGGTATATCATCTATAGACGTAGAATCCCTCAATTGGAAATTTTTTTTGGGTCTCTATTTACTTATCCTCGGGATACCTTGATCAGACTGATAGGAATAACCTTATATCTAACTAAACATGTTATCCCTCTATCAACAGTATTGGACACTAAGATTAAAAATAAAAAATTTAAGTCATGATATGATATCCTCACTAATTTATTTTATAAGGAAAATCCCTCAAAATAATTAATTTAAGTGCAGTAAGGTAATAATATGTTATATATACTTCAGAGAAAAATTAGATCATCGATTGAAAAAGAAAAAGATCCATTATCGTTGAACTTGTGTCCTTATTTATAAGAAAAAAAATAACGGTCATATTCTTCTCTTCATAAGTATGGTTAAGACATTTAATTTTGACTCACAAATCACCCACTTAATGAAAAGAAAAATTCAGAACATTTTTAAATAGAAAAATTAATTTTGAAATAATGAAACGTACTCCACCTAAAATATGTCACTGTAAAACAATATCTATTTTTTGTTTGATATTAACGTAAATGGTGTATTATATCTATGTTCATATATCACGCGAAATATTATAGGATTTACTTAACTCTATGAAAATTGTGTTATCAATGAATATTATATTTTTACTAAATTTCATGTCAAAATCATTTAGTGTTTGTTGCATTCATAACACTTGGGCACACCAATTTTCAGATTCTCTATTTTCAGCTACAGAAGTGGAATGTTTTATCGAGTGTTTTTAATCCAATTCCCTGAGTCAGACTCTGGAACTATAAAATTTAAATATATAAATGTAATTTTCCTGTCTAGTTGACATCCACCAATGTAAAAATCCAAAAGTTATTGATTTAAATATTAGTTCTATAAGGATAAAAAAATCAATTATTTATATTTCCCTTCATATAATTAATAATTCATTCAAAAACATTATGATTCAATTATTTTTCATTATCTTGATAATTTAAAAAGAATAATATATAAAACATGATGTGAAATCTACTAGATCTATAATATAAAGAACTACCAATCATTCCTCTAAAAAGTTTTTGGTCCACTACTTTCTTAGATTCATCTATATCTAATGATTTTGAGGTTGCAATAAGAGTAAAAATATTCCTAGAATTTTCATATAAAAAAATAATGTAATTATATATATAATTTTCTTTATTTAATAAATATCTTTAGTGAATTTCAGATATTTAGAAACCATAATATAACATAATTGTACCCAAAATTTTCATTGCAAACTCAAAATTAATTATATTTTCAAAGGAATCAGATAGTGTTTATTGAGTTTAATATATTATAATAACATTGACATAAATTTAAACCATTATGGAATACATTAACTTTTTTAATAAAAGGGTTTGATTAGTAGATCCCTTAAAAAATTTTGATGTAATAATTTGATAAGCCTGTCAAACCAAGCCCCTAAGGTTTGTTTGAGTCTATAGAGTGCCTTAATATGTTTATAAAAAAATTTAAAAAATGATTTATTTTCAAAAAATGGATTCTATTTTATAGAAACACCACATATACTTTTTTTATTAGAAAGGAACACATCCCTTATATTTTATAAAGAGTAAATCTTAATAATGATTCATATTCTTGAAGTGTATGAATAGATTATAGTCTAGTTATTGTAAAAAAATTGGATTCGTAGTGTATACCATCATCTTGATTAGAACCCTTTGAAACAAGTATTCCCTATTTCATAATAATATTCCATTTCCATTGCATTCATAACGGAATACCCATTTTACTATAATAATTCGATTATTTATAAAACCCACATATTTTTTCCTTTCAAAATAATTATGTTCATCCTACATTTTCGTTAACCAATATTCATCATTTAAAGCCTCATCTTGATTGTTAGGTTCAAAATACAATAATAATGCACATTTTTCACAAATTTTTCTTAAGGATAATTTAGTTTTGACTTTTTTACCTACATCACCAATAATATTATTAGTGTTGTGATTCCATATGATTTCTAAAATCCATGGGATTGTAAAATTTTGTTCTCCAATAAAAAGTTTGTTTTCTTCTAGTGGTATGAATTTAGAAAATTATTCTTCACTTATTCTCTACAGTAAATAATTATCCATAATATCTTGAAAAATGTTTTCCAAATGATCATATAAATAATATTTTTCATTTAATTTAAAATAAGATAAATTTAATTATATTTAACATAAACAGTTTTATGAAAGTGTTTTTTATTTTATTGAAAATGTTATAAGAATTAACTATTATGGAATACACAATAATAAAGGTTTTATCAAATTTTGTATAAAATTTATGTAAATTATCTTTAGTATTATGAATGAATACTTTATAACCAAAAAGTTTTAAGTAATGATTTTATTCATTCTTTATTGCTTTAACCCTTAAAAATTATCCAGAAAATGTCTACTTAGAACTTGATTTATTATTTAATAGAAAAATATAATTGATTTTACCCAAATTAATGTTTAGAAATTGATTATTCACTATTGAAGGTTTTAGTAATATTCTTAATTGATGTATTTCATAATTCAACAAAAATATTTTGTTGTAGATCTCTAGGAGATGAGAAATAATTTATGATACCTTTCTTACTAGTTTTTATCAAAATTATAATTTCATAATTCTCAATCATGAACATTATGAATTGTAAAAAAATGAAGGTTCATCTCAATTTTAACACATGCTACAATGTTTATAAAATAGAAAAGATATTCTACCATTTTGGCTATAAGGTAGATAAATGTATATCTTGTGTATTCATTAATAAAGATATATAAATAGTATTTTCCTACATTAATTATAGTTTGTGTTGGAAAAAATAAATCCATATTCACTTACTATAAAATATCAGAATTTGAAATCTCACATGTAGATTAAATTATAGAATTATATTTCTTTCCAAATTTAAAATGATCACAATGTTTTCTAGAATTAAACATAATCATTGATGGATATTTTTACAATCCATTTCATTGAATGATTAGTTGAATTTATTACATTTTAGGGTTCTAACCATATTTTTTATAACCAATATTGACCCTCTATAAAATTTATTCAAGTTATATTTTAATTATATGGTCTTCTATGTTAAGAGTTTATACATTCTCATGTATTTATATAGAAACAATAAATTAATATTTAAAACATTTATTAATACATTTCTCATTCTTCATTTTCAAAATATATCCTTCTTCAGATAATTGACTTATATGTATGAGATTTTTCTTATGTGAAATAACAAATAAAACATTTGAAAGTAAATATTTTCCAAGAATTTATATATCACTAATATTGTAAACACCTATTTCATAATTAAAAAAAATAATTTTCCACCAATGATTTTAGTGGTATGATATAAAAATTAATTATTATTTTTCATATTCTTAGAAAAAAAACTATCATATTCCAAAATAATTAGTTTTTTTCACTCATACCATCCTTGTGAAATAGAAATTTTTTTTTCCAAGATGTGATTGGGTTGCGAATGATTAGATGAAATCACTTTAGGAATCTTCATCCACTAGAAAATTTTTTGTTGCACATATAAAAACATTTTAGAAATATATTATTTATGAAATCAAAAATTCTGAACCTTATTAAAGAGTTATTCTTCAAATGTACACCACTATGAATTTTTTATAGAAGGGGGAATTTTTTCAAACAAATTAATTATTTTTAAAATGTGGTTTTTCTATAGTAAAAAAATCTCATAGGTATTTATGTTTTTTCTCAATGGTATATAACAATTACCAAAATTATGTTTCCCCAATGTAAAATTTGATTAAAGTATCTTAAAACCATTTTTTATATTTTAATTTCCTAATTAACATCATATAATCATTTTTTGATACAAAAATATATTTCTTCACTAATTATAATTTATGTTACAAAAATATCTAGTTATTTTCTGAAATTATATAATTTATGTTGGTGTGTTCTTCCTAAGAATATAAATAGTATTTTATAAAATTATTTTTCCCTTTTTCAGGAAATGTAGAATATCATGTTACTTAATCAATACATGGTATTATATCCTCATGATGCGATGTAATAAAAGTTTCTTTTTTTGAATAATTAGAATATTATTCTATAAAATAATGATAGTTGGAATTTAATGTTAAATTTTTAAGGGATTCATCATATACTTTTTCAATGGATTTTCGTTTGGTCTAAATAATTATTGTATAAAAAGAAAGACATTTTTACTACCACTACTGTTATTTAAAGAACATTCTAATGTACAACATCTATAACTTTTAGTTTACGTGTCTAATTATTTTATACATTTCTTTTACTTATTCTTATAGAACATCCTCAAAATATTATCATTCTTATCATACTTTTTCCATATTTGAAAAACATCTCTAATATGAAAATGTTTCTTTCATTCATAAAAAATAATATTAGAAGTGTCGGTATAACTTATTTTCCTTTGACTCTTCTTATACGTATAATTATATTATTTGTTGTAAATAATCTAATTAATTATTTTTGAATGTTTATAATGCTCATTCTAGAATTGTTTCCTTCACCTAAACTGGGTTTCCTCATTATCTTTATTCTTCTTAAATTTTTTTTAATTTTTTCACATTTTTTAACTTTTTTAGTTTTTTTATATGTAGAAACAAAGGCTACCCAATCTTATTTATCTCTTTTTCTGCATCATGTTTTATCATAAACTTGTATTGCATGATAATTCTAATAAACGCATCTAAACACATCATGGTAAGATGTTTATTATCATATATATATTTTTACTTCTATTATGATTCATTTTTCATAATATAAACAATATATCTATCTATGTGGTTTTCATTCAACTCTTTTTCACTAAAAATTTAATGATTGATTACTATAGTCATATATCAATGTTGCATTTTAGTTAATTATTCTTTATGTAGAAAGTAAAATGATTCAAAATCTACACATAAAAGAACTCTAAGAGATTACATATCATTAGAACAACCAAAATGACTAACATCCATCTTTTTCTGAATATTGTTAATATTGTCAAAAACATAAAATATGATTATAAACATTTCTAGTCATAGATCACAAAAAAATTATTTCAAACATGATAGTTTATCTAATATTATATATTTTCCTATATATTTAAGGTACTAAATTTATTTTTTGGAATCTAATAGATTCCTATCACTAGTAAATAATTTTATACCCCAGTATTGATAATGAAATTATCCATATAATCTCTCTGATATTCATAATCTAGAAAATTGATGATTGGTGGTCTTCTCGAATTTATATTCTCAAGTGTCCCTATATTAAAACCGTCCAACATAAAACAAAATATATTATTATCTACAAAATAAATAATTAGTGTAATTTTTTATAATATATTTAATCAACCTATGATAATAAATGTATGGTAAAATTATTTTACACAATAATAATAGTGGGGGAGAATTTTAAGAAATAAAAATTTAACAAAAATTTTTACCACCTTATTTATGAATGTTTATCAGAATATGTTTTAGAAAGATATGTATTATAATCAAAGATAAAAAAATTATTATAATTAAATATATAATCTATTATTAAATAAGAATAATAAGAAAGATAAAAATGTACAAAAATAGTTAAACAAACATTAATAATATATGTAAGATAACTTAAACAATATTTATAATAAAGCATCAACACTATATACTTTAGTATTAAGGATTTAATTACCATAACATAATGTATCCATGATAATAAAAATCTCATAATGTTTAGTATTTTTAACAAATAGAATCTCTCAATCCGAATGATTTGACATTGATCTATCTCCCTAGCCTTAGGAACCCTTGATCAGTCCGATCAGAATAATATTCTGTCTCTCAAACACCCATATTCTGAATTTCAGGGAGGTGGTTATAACTACATTTAATTAACTTCATCATCACATTATTTTTTTGGTAAAACAATGTTATTTCCAATGATAATGAGAATTTATAACCACTAGAATACATTTATATGTCTATTTCTATATTGAAAAAACGGCATCTTGTAAAATGAATATAGTTCTTCATTTGGTTGGCATTATACATGTTCATTGGGTAGACATGTATTTCTCTATATAATAATTTCATCATGATAAATTTTATAGAATATTGTCTAGTGGACTAAATTATACAATATCTAGGTTAATTTTTGAACTATATTCCTATTGAACTTGGTATGTGTCTTTTTGATGTAAAAAAGTACATGTCTGTCTAATATACTTTAGAGAACTCATTCTAGTAATTCTAGGAATCTACATATAATAAAACTATTATAATTTACTTAAAACAACATAAGAACATAGGAATTATAAATGATATAAATTTATTATCATCTAATTATGTTTAGTGTGATTTTTAAAAATAATGTTAGAGAGGGTTCTTTCGACCAAACCTAGGGCTGTAACTCAAGGCCTACTGATGGCAGGACCCAGGCTCATTATCTCCCTCTCTTCATTGTGGAACCAAGAGGGGTTCATTTTGATAGATGGGGTCTTGACATTTTGTGTGAGTAAAATTGTGGGCCTTGGGCTAGTGTTATTCTTTTATGCCATTCGGTCTTCAGGTCATGTAATGGGTCCATCTCATATAAGTTAAAAAATGAGATTTTCCATTGTTTAATGATTGGGAATTGACCCCACACCATTTAAAAATTGATAATATAATAGATAATTATATATTTTATTATAATTTATAATATCAGATGTCGAATAAAAATTTTTAATAAATTATTGTATTTATGATTTATTATATTATTTGTATTAGTTTTTTTATTTATCATATTAATTATATTAATAATTTATATTTATAGTTTATAATTTAATATTTATCATATAAGTTGTACTTTTCACTAAAATTTATTATTTAAAATTAAACATTTTAATCATATCAATAGTATTGTTATATTATTTATGTAGTTAATTATTAATTGTTTTGGGCTATGTCGTACGTGACTGGTTCTCAGTTGCAACCTCCATATGCAAATGAATAGTGTTTGATTGCTAGTATCCCATTTGTGGGATATTCCCCATGTGGTAATTCATGCATAATGACATAGGAAGGAATTCATTGGTAGAAGTGAAAAACCTAGATCAAACTAGTTTTCATAGGTATGGTTGTAACGTAGGACCTTTGGGATAAATATTGGGTATTCAGTCACCATAATGTGGTAAAATATTAGTTGGTAAATCCTTGGAGCATCTAGTAGCCTATCAATGTTATCCCATAGGTGTTTGTTGTTTCCATTGTTATAAATTCCATGATCCAATAAAAATTAATTATTAATTGTTTAATTTTTTAGTTAATTATTATAAGTAATTAATTATGTTATCAATTAATAATTATGTGATTAAATATTAATTATAATATTACTTATGATTAATAATTATAATTAATTTTTTTATATTATTATTTATAATAATTTATATTATTTATTGTTAACTATATATGTAATTGAATTATAAAATTTTAATTATTAGTTATTTAATATTTATTATATACCATATTAATTAAAAATTAACATTCTTAGCTATCAATTCTATTATTAATTGTAAATAATACTAAAGAAACACAATATATATATATATATATATATTATTTATTAGATTAATAATTATTTATATTATTTATGTTATTTATATTATTTATATTATTTATATTATTTATATTATTTTTATTATTTTTATTATTTTTATTATTTTTATTATTTTTATTATTTTTATTATTTTTATTATTACCTTTTAATTTTTATAATATAAATTATTTTCTTTATAAATTATATTATATTCTAATTCGATTTATTTTTATTAATATATAGATATTTTTTTATTATAACCAATATATTGTAATTATAATGATGGTAAAGTGAAACGGAATCTCATATGGAAACCAATAATGGATAGTAAGGTCCCCACCCCCATATAATAGTTAGTTCTAGGGAGATTTTTATGTTTTGGGATATCATTAATGATTATAATTCGGAATAAAAATTATTTTTTAATTTACTGTTTTAATTTTTATTATATAAAAAATATATATAAATAAAACAAAATAAAAATTATTTCGAAGGACCTAGAATAAAAAAGTAGGATTTTGAATACTATAATAGATTATATATATATATATATTACATTCTTGTGTATAGTAAATAATTTTTTTAAAAATTAAATTTTAAAAAACTGTGTCGAGCAACAAATGTTTTGATGCTCAACTGACCAATTTACCTGATTTTAAAAACACATAACCCATTTCATTAAAATCAATAAAAAACCCATATATAATATTTTTGGAGTATGAATACATAATAAATATTCAGAATATATGAATGGTAGGTTGAAGATTGATGTCCCCATGTAGAAAAATCCCAAAATTCACCAATAATATATAAATATTATAAAATTTTTCATTAAAATATTATTTTCTAATTCAATTCCATTTATTTTGGATGTTATATTGTTCAAAAAATAATGTATGTGGGTTATGGATTCATCAAGAGTTTTATCATCAAGGTCAATGGGTTCCATGGGTTGGGTTCTTCAAAATATATTGTAATAGATTTATCAGGGCATACTAAAAATAGTTGATGAAAGAGACTTTTATTGGTTATAAAGTTATAAGCATTGATAATTTTAAATTTTATCGATTCTAATTTCACCTATAATTTAGATTCATCTATGAAAATTTCTAAATATCATTCTCCGGATTCAGGGTTTAATATTACACATTTTTTGAAATTCAGAGTTATTATTATGTAAATTCATTTTAATCTTACACATTCCCCAATGATATCTACATTAATTATTTGTAAAGAGGATTGTATTTGGATTTTCCTCTTATAGGTTAAATTTTGAAGAAGGATATGGATGAACCTATCTTTTAATATAAAATAATATCCTTAGCTGATGATATAAATCATTTTCATTTTTCCTTGTTGATTTTTTCCATAACTAGACTTGTTGTTCATCAATAATACATTACTCACTTGGTCAGTAATTAATAAGCTATGAAGGATTGTGTTATTATTATTTTTTAATTCTCAATAATTACTCATATTGTTTTCCCTATTATAAGAAACCCCAAGAGAAGTTATTAATTGATTCAAAAAAAATCTTCAATTTTAGGTATTATTTACTAGATATGAATTCCTACCAATAATGGATATTTCCATTTCTTATTCTGTAATGTGGAATGAAAATTTTGTTCTTGGGTTTTTGGTTCAATTTTCATAAAACTAATATATATTCTATTAAATATTTTTTTCTTATATATAACCTTTTAGTGTATAGATTTCTAGGGATCATGTCTAGACTCAAATCATTGGTATTATCTTTCTTTTTGTCACACTATCATTCTATTATATATATATATAAATATATTTCATATATATACCCTTTAAAACAATGAAATAAAAATAGTAAGATTGTTTTTTTATTTTATTTAATAAATATTGAATTTTATTTTAGTTCCAAATAAATTGAAAATATTTTTCTTACTGATATCGATGAAGTGATTGATATCTAATTTAAGTATGGAAAACTTCCTTCTAAGATTCTTGTCAATCCAGTGTAAATTTTCATATAAATTTCAATTGAAACACAATTTTTCATTTTTTTTATTTAAAATTTCATGTGGGGAGGACCTTTAATAAGATGATCATTAAATAATCTAATAAACATAATAATAATCCTACCATTCCCAAATATCACCCATCTTTGATTTGGGGTGTAATTTTTTCTAGGGAATACAAGCCAATGATATGGGATTAGAAGAAGATCCATCTTTATTGATGGGTTTTCATGATAATATGGGTATTGATAAGGGGAAGTGTTCAATGAATTTTATAGGAAATGTGAATAGGGTAGGCATTGAAGGAACATGGTGGTAGAGGTTTTACGGTCATTTAGTAGCTCATAGTACTATAATTACAGTTAATGAGAAAAAACTAGTATCTAAGAAAAGTGGAAGGGTCATGATTTGATATAGTGGATGGGGGTTTAATACTCATGATTAACACATTACATTAGATATTTTATTATTATGGAAATCGAGAGTGATGTAGATACTGATTTAGGCAACGGGGTGTATTTTTCTAAATGAGGTAACTGAGAGAAATTCAATCACTTACTTTGGAAGGATAATAAAATTGTTCTCTAATGTATTAAAAAAGTCAAAAAAAAATTCTATATCAAGGATTCATTTTTATAAAATTTTAGCCGCAAAGTGATGTGATTACGAGTCATGTTTTCAATTATAATGTCAATATTCATTGTTCTCCCGCTATTATTATATAAATTCTTGAAAAAATTGTTCCTTTTGCTTCTAAGAATTACCTTTCAAATTATCATAGTTTGGAAATTAATGAAAAAGATATGATGGAAAAAAGATATTTTTCATTATTATTTATAATCAACCTTAATGGTTGATATTATATATTTTACGTATTTATCACAGGTTCAATATTCCCTGAACTAGGGGGTGTTTTTTCATCATATTAAGAGTGATTCAAAAGAGAATAATCGCATGGTTTTTGATAGGATGATTGAGGTACCCAATGTTTCTAATATTTTCATAGATAGGGATATAAAAATGGCACATCCAAATACTATTAATCAAAAGTCCATAGTTGTTTCTACTATTTTATTTAATTCTAATATTGATTGGATTTCAATCAAAGACACTTTTTAAATAGGAAAAGTATATTGTTCATCCATCTAATAGCATGATGGAAATTTGTGTTTCCTCCTGTAAAAATTTTTACATGATATAATCTATAAATAATTAAAATGTTTTCAATTTAATATGCTTGAAAATTTATTAATTCTAGTGGAATGATTTTTTTTTGTGGTGAATCAAATTCATCATATCATGGAATAATATTCAAACTGTCAACTAAGGATACATACTATAATTGGAAGAGAGGTCATCATCTATGAGGATAGAGATGTCAGTGCTTCCTCCATGTCATGGGTACTCATTCATAGCCCATGTTGTTATATTTTTTAAAGATTCATTTTTTTTTTTGGATTATATGAATTCAGGATTTGTATAACATGTTTCATTGTTACTTTCATCAACCTTTGGAATTGGTTCATTCCATTATTTTTTGGATGGAACTTTTTTATGTTATGGTTTTTGTTTTATTTCATCTTCACGTTATAAATTTTCATATATTCATATCATATTTTTCCTAATTTGTGTTTAAATTTAGTTCATTATTTCTAAGACATATTTTAAATAGGTGCATGTTATGTTTGGTATCACTAAATGTCAATGTATAAAATCTTTTTCCCTATTTAACAGCCTTATTTTTCATAGGTTCATTATCAGTTAATTTCATCATTTATTAATGTTTTTTGGAATAAAAAATTATTTTTTATTATTTATCTGTGTTTCTAAATGGTTTTAGAGAGTTTTAGGTTTCTTTTAGGGGTGAAAGGAAGGTGCAGGGTTACGAGAAATCTAGGCGTTCTTTCCATGAAATTGTAAGTCTTGTTGGGAGAAGTATGGTGGTTTGATCAAGGATAGAGAAACCTAAGTGACATTACCTATAAACTAGGGGGTTGTATATAAAATAAACTCATTGTTAGTGAAAATTTTACCAAACCTTGTGACCAAACCATGCGGTTTCCAAGAGTATGAATAGAGCATTACATAGATAGCATAATGTTTAAAAAATTGTAACACAAAACTATTTGTGCATGAATTGATAATTTTAAAATCCACTTTAAGGGAAATTAATCATTTGAAATAATTTATTCATATTCTAAAATTAACCTATTTCAATCCTATACCCTACAATATATCTCCTTATAAATTATCATCACTTCTGAGCTTGATTATAGTGGATATAGGTCGGATAGTGATTGGTGAATTAATGTATGTGATATGTACACATCCATTCTCCTAGTTTCCTATAGATTTACCCATATTATATTGAGAAATATCTTATAACCAATATGTTGTGGTGAAATTTATGGATTATAATGAAATTTAAGAATAAATTGTTATATCTTTGATAGATGAGGGACAGATCTATTGTATTTGACTCCATCCTTTGGTCAATCTATGATGTAGAGACCTTGGAGGATCCAGAGAGTTGTGTTTGTATAGATCTAAATCCATGGGTATAGAATCATATTGAGACTTATTTTAGATCCCTATTTGTGATAGAAATTTTATTGGATCTAGGGGTCCTTAGTGTGAATACGCGACCTAGTTGGTTCATGGGCGTAACTCAAGTATTATCTCTAGATGGGAATTGGAATATTTAATCAATGAGATAAATATAGGATTTCATAATAATTTAGGTTCAAGTTATTGATTTGTTTTCCATGTTTTATTACATTTATATTAATATCCATAAGTTCCTTACGTGACATTACATGTTGGTGTGTGTGTGTCGATGATTCATAGAGAACCCTTGTGCAATATATTTTTTTTGTGTGTAATTTTTTATCCCATGAGACAGGTCTTGTTAAGATGTGCCTATGTATATATGTGACTGACATGATGAAATAATTTCCATGTGAATTATTTGTTATATTTTATATCATTGTTTTCTAACCATGGAAACAATATAACAGGTATACCCATCTTGGATCAGTGGCCCAGAATGGGGAGCATGTTCAGACTCTTTATGTGACACGGTGGCATGACTGAGTTAGACAATGGGGAATGATGGCCTTGTGTATCCTAAATGTGGGCATTATGATCTAATGTGATCTGGCCTAAGAGGTGATAATGGGGTAAGATTGTCTTATGTGATCTTAAATGAGAGATAGAAACATGGAATGATGAAATTTCATTCCCTAATAAGGAGTCCTTGGGTTCGTACTTCCACTGAGAATCCTTATGGTCATCCGAACAACTTATGGTGTTCCCATTACCATACATATATTCTTATTTCATGGAGCTAAAGCGGATATAGCTGGGGATTGTTAAAACTTGTTTAACACACAATCACTCAATATGGTTTTGTTTCCATATGTGTTTATTTATTTTATTATAATGGAATAGACCTCTACAAATATGTACACTTATGTTAAATATGGATTGGTGTTTCCATACTATTTTATACTTACAACCTACATGGTAATCTCAATGCTCATAAAAAAATTTCATGATCAGTGATCCATTGAAGGGAAAGCACAATGATATACATAAATAAGGAGATAATGGGTTGGATTCATAGGTGATGTTGGTACATTCTATAGAGTATTAAAGTTTCTTTTATTTACTATTCTATTTCATGTTGTTGGTTTGACACACTAAATTTAGGTTATTTCTCATTATCCATTTATGACTTAGAATTCCATATTTTTTCATATTTTTCATTTTACATCTACTGTGATATTAATTTTTTATAAATTTATGTTGTGAATTACCAATTATGTCTATGATCAAAAATTCTATATTCTCCCAATTTTTCTTTAGACCCCCACTACTAGTCAATATCCTCTTGATCATAGAGAGGAATTAATGGGTCTTATAGTGTATCCACTCAGGTGTTTCTCATAAAATTGGGGTTTTCATGAATTAAAATATTAATAAAGACCTGAGGTTTCCTATCAATTCAGTTTTGGTTATGGTGGAAGGGAGATAAGATGTGTGGAACCTAGATATGGTAGTTTCTAAGTGTCTATCGAGATCATGTGTATCTTACCTCCTTTTTACTGTTAATTGAACAATGGGGATTTTATATCCCATTAATACATTGGTAGGTATCATGAGAAAAACTAGTTTTGGATTTTTCCTATATATATACAGTGTCTTGGTTGAATCATTAGAGATATGTTTATGATGTATGACATTATTAATTCCCTCATTATGAGTGTAGGAATTGATTTTCCATGTGATTATTCAAATAGTAGAATCTCTATGGCTATGTTTCAATTTCATGTGGTCATTTATATGGAATTATTTGATCATATTTCATTCCTTCCATATTATGGTTTAGTTATTGATTAAATTTTTAGTGTTTTACTCAATCACCTTTCTATAACTATTTATACATTTTTGATAGTTTCTGTTGTATATATACACATTAATGAGAATCTATGCTCACCGATTTATTTTGTCTTATATTTTCTAGGATATAAGGAAACTTTTTATGATTTATATGTAGGTTTATTATAGTAGAATGATGATAATTGAAATTTATTTTCTATGTTTTATTTTACGTTTTATATTGTAATATAAGGTTAATGTTTGTAATCTAGCTTCCAAAATTGATAAATTTATTGTTCCATTTGGATTAAAGCCTTGTATCTATGCCAATGTAATAAAATTATGAAATTAGCTCCAGGATATTGGGGTCAGGGTGTAATATTTGGTATTAGATGACAGCTTTTAGAATCCATAAAAATAGATATGGAAAACATAGATTAGGGACCATACCCCTAATATGTACTTTGAGGATAAGTATGGAATAAAATCAAAGAATTTTTTTTAAGGTAGAGATTATGTGGGTTTTCCTAGAAATATATCACTATCTTGGTTCAGCAGGTAGAATTGGTTCTAGAATTGATGTACATAGAGATAAAAAAACTCTGACATGGTGCATCAGGCCTGACTCGACAAAACCTGGTACATTATAATGGGAATCACTATGCTTCTATTTTAAAACTTTTGGGGATATGATTAGGATAATTCACATTTTCCTTATAAAACATTATGAAGTATTTAAATAAATGTTTAAATTAAAAAAATTGTTAAATATGAAGGTGTTTTAGATTGAAAATATGGTGTTAAAATATTATATAAATGATTGTATTTATTTCTCACTATGAATATTGTTACTAACCCTATTATTTCTAGTTTTAGTCAATGGATAGAACCTGAAGCAGTCATGTTAACATATAACATAATGAAAAAGGTGGTGGTAATGAGAATCAAAATGAAATTTGTATAGGATTGAATGATATAATGTAATTCCTAATCAATATTCCCAAAATATGATTAACATCTAATACATTAACCAACTCTAGAACATTCCAAATAATATAAGGATGTATCTTCTTAAGATCTCCAGTGGTGGAGAGCATGGAAAAAATAAATCTTGATTTCCATCATTCTATAAATGTTTATGGAGACACCCAAAACGTATCCATTGTATTTAGTAAATGATTTATGTGTTGGAAATAAGAAGATATAGAAAATAATTTTTAGGGAAAATGATGTGTACAATGAAGGGGAATAAATATAATCCTAACAATCCATGTGTAGTTCATTTCCCTAAATGTGGGGAACTTAGGAATTAACCCGGGCATTAAACTCATCTATAGGATAAAATATATACTAGGTAAGGACCTATGTAGAAATAAATTGATGAAGTGTAACATCCTTATTAAATAAAGAATATAATATTTTCATATTTATTAAAAAAATTGAATTAAATGTTAATTTTTTTCAAGGTTATTCTATTTCCAATAGCGTACTCATCATGAAATAATGGGTTTCTTTGAAATCTTTTGTTGCACACAACTTTGAGTTATACCGAAAAATAATATAAAAATATTATTATATAAATGGTAGTTTATGCCTAGCCGTTGTATTGGCAGGAATGAAAAGAACTGACTAGAATATGTTGACATAAGTTTTTAAAATGTTTTTACATTTATCTAATAAAATTTAGAGGCTTAAAATGAGAATGAATCCAATTTTAAGAATAAATACTCTAATATTTTTAAAAGACCATTTTACCTCATTTTGAAGGAGAACCCCTTTAAAATCTAGTTATTATTCATTTTATATGATATATTTGAAAAAATAAACTTAGTATTTATAAGACGGAATCAAATTTTAATTTGGGTAAAATTTTGGTATTTTTCTGATAAAGATAATATTTTGATGAATAGTGATAAATCTTACATTTTAATTCAAAACTACCTTTTAATACAATTTATCCATATGGTTATATTATCCTTTTAATTGGTTTTAAAGTTTAATTGGATTATATTTTTACCATTTAATCCAATTATGGTCATTATAAGTAATTTCACTTTGAAATTGGACAAAGACAAGTGTCAATCTGTTGATAGTTATTATTTCTTAAAAACAAACTTTTTGTTTTGACAAAGAGAATTAATATTAAATTAATTTATGAAAATTATATGTTTTTAATTTGAAAAAATTGGTTCCATATTTGGAATCATCATGTCAAAATTTTGTAAATAGATAACTTTTATTAAAATAAATTATGAATATTTACTTCAGTAAATATTTTATTAATCATGGTTAATGGGTAAATTTGTTAAATAAGGGTAAAAAATAATATCATAATAATATTAAATTACTCTTACAGTTGTACTAAATATTTTGGTTAAGATATTTCTAGCCAAGGGAAATCTTCAGTCCATTTTGGTACCCCATAGAGCCACTTGGATGTGATAATGGCAATTTATGTAAATTAATTTAAAGTAAAGACAAAGTAACATAAACATATATATTTTAGAAAAAAATTTATATGGGGTTATAAAAGTGATATCTTTGACTATAAATATTAATTTTAATGATAAATATATTTCCTACATCATGGTATTTTTTTATAATTTTTATACATTAAATAAATAATCATAATTATGATATAATAATGATGGAGTAATTTATTCATTAAAAAAATTCATATAAATTATATTATAAATATTAAAATAAATTTATTTTGAAAATTTGTATACCATACAAAAGGTTCATGGAAAATAATTACATGTTATCTCTTAATTAATGATGTTTTATAAAAATAATAATGTTTTTATATAATTTCTAAAAGTCACGATATGAATAACTTAGAAATGGACACAAATGAGTTTTTAAAACAATTAATATTTTATTTAATGATAAAATAATCCTAAAAATATAATATTCTACCAAATGAATTAAATAATATTACAATATTCATAAATTATACATTTTGGGTTGCTTGTAATTTTATTTTAAATATATTACACATATAATATGAATATATAATAGGACTTGGTAAAAGATAAATAAGTTAACAAAGGGTTAAATAAAAAACAATAAGTATTAAAAAAATCCTAAACATATCCTATTGTTATTGGATTATTTTTTTAGACTTACATGCACATTATATTTTAATTAAATATGTTTTGGACAATTTTAAACCGAAAATATGTTTATAATAAAGTAACACTTTCAAACTTTCTTAAAGAGCCCATCATCTATCTTATAAAAGGACACCATCTCTAACCCATTAATCACACCTCTCAAGACCCTTGGATCATCCAAACTCTACTCCAAGAATCTCCCAAAATCCCTCTATTACTTTAAGAAGCCTTCCCTAAGGCAGAAGGCAATTTAATAAAGCCTTTTGATTCAAACCAATGGGAGTTACCCGATTTAAAGGTAACGTCTTCTCTCAAGTTATTTTCTTTTATTTTCCTTCTCCAACACCCTAAAATATCTTTAATAAATTCTTTTATAACAAAAAAAATTATCTTAAATATACTAGGATGTTTTTATGAGGTTTATTATAACTACACATCGACACACCTCCATCTAATGGATATGAACGTATTGTTTACGTGGACGACGAACTACTGCCTCATGAAACAATGATTGTTCAATTATCTCCTACCACCTCTCATAGTGTCCATTATGATGGAAATGTATTTATATATTATATATATTATATTTATTGTTTACCTATGCAATTTATTTTTATTTTATAGAATACCATAGTGGTTTCCATAATGGGTAAATATGTTAAGTTCATTTGAGGAAGTGCGGTCTACCGCCCCCTGAAAGTGATATGACTCATTCATACCATATGTGGAACATATAAAGGATGTATTTCATGAAATTATAATTGATATTATACTAGAATTTTACAATACCTATTTATAATTATGTTTTTATTCCATTAAATATGAAATATAAATGAAATTATTGTTTATGCGTATGTACGACTTACCGTCTCCATAAATGGTGAATTTCATTTCTTATCTCCAAATTTTATGTAATATAATAAATACTGGATATATGTGATATATATGATATCTAAATCATTAATTTTATTCTGTATATAATTTAATTTTGATGACATGGACAACTTGTAATTATAAGAAGTTCATTTTTACTCAAGTACCAAATATCGGTAAAACGACCGTTATTAACATAAATGATTATGTAATGTTTATGAAGTGGTAATAAGTGATATAAAAGGAATAATAAACATGAATAAAGGTTATGAGGAATTCTGAAATTAAATTTAGTTTATTATTCAAGAGATTAAAGAACGAACAACTCATGTCGGACATGAGGTAATGGAACTTCTTAACCAAATTTACATTATTTCGGTTGATCTTGTACTTATTTATTATTTCATTCTATGATTATGTGATAAATAAAATTTTATTTCTTATATTATATTTATACTTTCTTATGTTTATTTACAGTTAATACAAATAATATATCTATTTTATTTACAAAACGATATTTGTAAGGGAACCTTTCACCCTCCCCTTTTAGTTAAGGACTTCCTTTATGTTATGTATTTTTAGTTTCCATTATATTATGTTGGGATATGTTCTTCTATATCCTTATTTCTTTCACGACCCATCCTCGGGTCCCATGCCGTGACTACCCCAAGCCCGCCTTCTATAGGCCAGGGGCTGGAAACTAGCACCAAGGCGTAAATCCCAAATAAAGGGAAGACATTTCCTTTATGAAGTAACATACAAAACAGAGTACGCAAGTAAAATAAACACTAAGTAAAACTGAGTACAAGGTATGTGCTGGAAAAGTAAATGGGCCAGTATAAAAACCCAACTGAAAGTATAGTACAACTGAAAGGAAAGTGCAACAACAGTAAGAAAAATAGCAACATTGAGTCGTCCTCTGAAAATCCCACCTGAAGGGTGGGTACAGATACTCTCCTCAGCTCCTCGAGTCCGACCATCCGATCCATGTACGTCCCACCAAGTGGTCCACCTCTGGGTACCGTCCAGCTCCACAAGCCTCCACAAGCCTCCAACCCGATCAGTGCTATCCGTCGTCTACATCCAACACAACGTAGTGCGGGCATAGCCCCGTGCAGGGGTGAGTATACGATACTCAGTGGGGACCCCGAGACCCCCGAAGGTCTCTCAGAATCCATGAAGGATAAACCACAAATGAAAGACATAATCACGAAGTATCAACAACACTACTTAGGTATATGCCCATACATATACCTATGTCATCAGTTACAGTTCGGCTCCAGCTCCCGAGCCCAAGCACAACCCAGTCCACAAAGGAAATTACAACACATTCCATACAGGAAAAACACAACTAAGTCCACACAGGAAAGAAATTCAAACACATCGATGATAAATATTGAAAATCAAGACTCAACTCACATAGGTATACACTTCGTAAGGAGATAGAGATGATCGGATGTAGCCACTAATTCATCTAAGTTGTCGGACCCACATAGGATACAAGACCAGATAAGTTGTCAGACCAACAAAGGATATAAGACCAGCTACTCTTCCGGACCCACTCAGGATACATGTAAAGAGGTCAAATACTGCCAGACCCACATAGGATATGAGAACAGTATTCATCGTCATCAAACCCACAGAGGATCCCAGTACGGTCGTCGTCGCTGCCGAACCCACGGGGGAACCAAGTACAGTCGTCGTCGCTGCCAAACCCATGGAGGATCCAAGTACAGTCGTCCTCGCTGCCGAACCCACGGAGGATCCAAGTACAGTCGTCCTCACTATGAAATCCACAGAGGATCCAAGTATAGTCTTCCTCGTTGCAAAACCCACGGAGGATCCAAGTACAGTCGCCATCATCGCAGTCACAGCCATCTCTAGGGTTCCCGCACACAGCATGCTCGATTTCGGGAGGGTCCGCTCCTCGATCCAAGGGGGTCGATACATCAACTATCATGTTTTCCAGATTTTATGTATCCCGAAGTTCCGTCTCATCAAGATAAACCCAACGTGATAGACGGTGCGTCAATCGGACGCCCGGTCTGAGAGTTATTTTCTTTTCCGTTCTAGGGGCCTGGTTGGTTTTTAAGCTAAAATCAACCCAAACGTACCCCAGATTCCCCTAAACCTCAAGAGGAGTAATCCAAAAGGACCATCACTACAAAAGGATCCCAACACAATTGACGACACGTCAATCGGTTGTACGGTTCTTGAGATATAAGCGTTTCTGCCCCTAGGGCTCGGTTGGTTTAGAGTTCGAACCAACCCGGCCGTACACAAACATTTCTGAAACCTAATGTGTAATATACCGAAGCGACCATCTTGGTACAATTATTCCTACAAAACAGATAGTTCATCGATCAGAGGTCTGTAGCACATGTTATGGAAAAAAGACCGAAAGCAGTCTGAAGTGGGGGTTTGGGCCCGGTCAGACCCGGCCCAACCCCCCCCCCCCCGGGTCGGCCCGAATCGGATCGACCAGGCCCAGGTCCGGGTCCGGCCCGGCTGGGCGCGGCCCAGCCCAACTAGTGCAGCCCGGCCCAGCCGGGGGCACGCTGGCTCGGCCAGCGACCCGAGCAAGGGGGCACGACGCCCAATCTGTCCCGCGGACGTGGATCCTGGCGCCGCGTCTCCCCCCGCCCAGATCTTGCGTGGTCAATATATTCAGCCCTCTCTTCCACGGATTCATCCATGACGGGCTACTGTCGAAGACGTGTCGGGGCACCGCCGCGCTGGTGTGGCGCACCTGAAGTGTCTTCCGAGGACCACCAGACGCGCTCTGGTGGTCCGATTTGACCGTCGTCTTCACCTGTGGCCCTCTTGGTACCCACTCTTCACTACGACGGCTTCCATATTCCATTGTAGTCTCGTTTCATTGACGCCCATCCATACGCACACAAATAAAAAACTGGGAGGGTCTTCGGGTCGTGTTTGTTCGGCCCACGCCCTCAGCGTTAGTCGATAACAATTTGACAAGGATAAACAAGGTTTTACGTTGTACGAAGAACAAATTAACCCGAATAATAATGAAACAATCCATACATCATTTATCCCGAAAACAAATATTCCCAAAACGCAAAATAATTCATTCGTGGATCAACTTGATAATGAGTTGACATGCGTTCTTTGTTTTAGGAGGGATGAATCATGGGAATATAACGTACTCAAAAATAAACCCCTACCTCAACAAGGAAGATGATCGCCAGCATCGCGGTATACGGCGTCACGGGGAAAAAAGTTCATAGGCATCGTCAGAGTGCGCCGAAGAGGAAGCGGTGTCTCTTTTCTTGTCGCGGAGAAGAGGAAGGGTGGCGCATCGTCGATCTCCAAGGAACCAGGGTTCTTCGTCATTATTCATCAGAGGCTAGCGTTTTTCGTCATTCTTCGTCGGAGGCCGGCGTTCTTCCTCGCACAACGAAGCTCTCCTCCTTAATTAAATAATAGGTTCCTCCTATTATTCTATTAATCACGCAAAGAAACTCTCCCAAATTAACTCACCACATTAAATAAAACATGATGTCAATTAATTAAAGAAGGTTGGGAGAAGGTTCCCCATTATTAAACGTGTTGGCGGTTAAATAAAAAGGAGGAAAGGGGAAGGTTCATCAATAAATTATGGGTTGACATAATTTAATGGAGAGATTGGCATTTAATGGAGGATTTCCAAATTAATGAGGGAATATTAAAGAGATTAGAGGGAAATAAATGTTGGGGATCATGTGGGCCCCACTTATCTAACCTTCTTTAGAAATAAAAATTTGTTCTGACAAATTTTTATTTATTTTCTAAACAAACCCCAAAAAAATTATCTTCTCTTTTGCGAACACAACTACGGTAAGTGTCCCCTTAAGAAATTACCATTGTTTTGAGTTCATCAGTGCCCTTGGATTTTAAATCCAAGAACCATTTCAAAAGATAGAAAACCCCGCTCGTTCGTTCACTGAACGTACCCGAGCTAAACTTCGGAGATTTATTTCGGGCACACCGGGCCTCGGAATCAAGCTTCTTCAGAAGCCAGAAACTCATAAAATTCCAAAGTATTTAAAAACAATTACTTTAAATTTTAGGGTCTTTAAATTACTCCCACCTCAGGTCTTTACGTCCCCATAAAGATACAACATAAACTAGTGGAACAAAAGAGGGCACAAAGCACGAATCAGATCCTCCTACTCCCATGTGCACTCATGAAGGTTCTCGTGCTGCCAATGAATGCGCACCAGAGATATCGACTGTCCACGTAGGACCAACTCCTATCGATCCTCGATCTACACCAGACCTCCACAAAAGTCACCCCATCATTGATGTCCAGCTCCCCATGGTCGATGATATCTGTCGGGTCATGCATGTATCTCCTCAGCTGAAATATGTGGAAGATGTCGTGCACCCAGTGCAACTGAGGTGGAAGGGCCATGCGGTAAGCCACCTCGCCTACCCTGCTAAGGAACTGAAAAGGCCCGAGAAATCATGGAGATAACTTGTCGCCGCTGCCAAATTTCCGTAATCCATGTCGAGGTGAGGCCCGTAAGAGAACGTGGTCGCTATCCTCAAACTCTGATGCTCTCCACCTCCTATCAGCATAGGACTTCTGTCTGCTTTGTGCAGTCCTCATCTGCTCCTGGATGACCTGCACCTTCTCTGTCGTAGTCTGAACCGTCTCTTACCCAACGAGTGCTGACTCCACTAGGTCAGTCCAGCACAGAGGTGATCTGCAAGGTCGGTCGTACAGTGCCTCGTAAGGTGCCATCCCGATGGTGGAGTGGTATCTGTTTTTGTACGCAAACTCCGCCAAGGGTAGGTGATCCTCCCAGCTACGAAAAAAGTCAAGGACACATACACGGAGCATGTCCTCGAGTGACTGAATGGTTCTCTCCCTCTGGCCATCCGTCTGAGGATAAAAAGCAGTGTTCAAGCGTAGATTCATCCCTAAATCCTCATGTAAATCCTTCCATAGCCGGGATGTAAATAGAGCATCTCGATCTGAGATGATAGACGATGGCACACCATGAATCCATACGATCTTCTAAAGGTAGAGGCATTCCAATCTCTCTACTGAGCTCTGCACTCTGATCGGTCGGAAGTGGGCCGACATGGTGAGTCGGTCTACAATCACCTAGATGGTGTCATCTCCTCTAGAAGTATGTAGAATCCCCATAACGAAATCCATCGATATCTCGTCCCACTTACACTCTGGGGCCTCTATGGGATATACCAAGCCTACAGGTACCTGGTGTTATGCATTTACTTGCTGACAAGTGAGGCATCATGAAACGAACCCTGCTATAATGTTCCCCTTCCTAGGAGTATAGACTATCTCAAGTCATTGTCCACATGGAACTCAAGTCAACGACATTGTCTCAGGTCCCGGTACTTCTATGATTGGACACACCTAAGACTTTTGAGATTATAGTAGACCATAAACCGTTCGCTCAACGAACCATGGGTGTGACTGGCCATTGTAAATAACTCGAATACACCCGTGTTCTCTTACGTCCCATAAGAACTGCTAAGATTTCTACTTTTCCAAAAAGAGAAATTTGATCTCATCCCCTGGATGAAACACGTTATTTTCTAAATAAAGTTAGTCCTGACATGAATGGTACAATTTCATGCCATGAATGACATCGTAAGGCCTCGACGCTACTACCAAGAGATCCAACTGTTACTCTCACCTCCAAAGGTGGAGTCACACTATCAACAGAAGTGTGTCGTCACTAGGTCTCCTCTAGTAGGAATCTCAAAAGTGAGGGCCAGGTCAAGAGTTTTAACCAGAACCTCTCAGTATCAACCACATAAAAAGGAAAAGGAAGAAAACGTCACAAGAACAAGGGTCTTTTATTACTGTAGCTCAAAGTAAAATGAAACAAAGAATCCACAAACAACGACATTAACAAAGCTAGAAGCAACATGAACAAAAGTCTCGATGCCTGGAGCTAGTCCCGCTCCTGCCCGTCTGCTCCTGGAGCTCTCTGGTCGTGGGCCTCAGCTACCTGAAGTTGAGCTCTCCCATGTCCATCAATTCCCTACGGTCAAGGTGGTCCTTCAAGTGGTGGGGGTGGTAGGGCCTCAAAACATTGTCCACTACCTACTCCTTGGCCATCCCCTCTGCCACGTCTGCCTACCCCTGGCAGACCACCATGGTCGAACCTCTACCTGGGAGGTCCATTTACCGTCTTCTGCTCATTTATAGGGCGGGTCGGGCAATCTCAAGCCATGTGACCCTGCTCGCCACATGCATAGCACTGCCCGCTCCTCGTATGGCTGGCTTTGTGCCATGTTCCCCGCACAGCCGAACCTGTATCCTAAGGTCACCCACCTGAAGGCCTGGTCTGCTTGGACCCATGCATCTGATGTCTACTATCGGCTGTAGAAGACTCCGCTACGTGTCGTCCTGTGGAGGGTCTCGCCACTGGTGACTGCTCAGCGAGGAAACTCCCCACTAGTACCGCTCTCTCCAGCACCCCTTCTTGCGTCGATATGTTTTGGGAGATGATTGAAGCCCTAATCTCATGCCTCAGCCCCTGCTCAAAGGTCCGGGCCCGGAAGAATGGGTCGCATACCATGTTCGTGGAGTAGCGTGAGAAGTTGGAAAATCTCACCGAGTATTGGGCTACTGACATGCTGCCCTGCAGTAGATGTAGTAACTCCTGGATGCACACCGCACTGATGGTGGATGGAATGAACTCTGAGCAGAAGAGGCTCTCGAAGTCCATCCAAATAAGAGATGCCTCATCATGCACTTGGAGCTTCAGGATCCACCATCTACCTGCTGCTACGTGTAAGAGACTCGCTGCAAGGATCACCATGAGGTCTGCTGCTGTCCCAACCAATCTAAAGACTCTAACAATAGCCTCCAGCCAATCCTCGGCTGCCTGAGGATTCGTCTCTCCACAGAACCTGGGCGGCCTCTACCTCTGAAACCCGTGCAACGCACTCAGGAGGCGTTCAGTCTCTGCCGCTGGGGCGGGTAGCATCGGTGGCTGGTGGGTAGAGGTACCGCCGGTGCCTCCAGTATAATGGGGCCCCGTATCGAGGCCTCGTCACTCGGTGGGCTTCCATCCTGCACGTAACTCAGAACCCTAGCTGGCTGCCTCCGTGGGGCCATCCGGAAAAGAAACAGGTGCGCCACGGTTAATACAGTGTAGCTGGTGAGCTGACAAAAATCAATCACAAAGAAAACTTTTGAAACACACATGCAATCATTTTTTTCGTGCACTTAGTCGAATATCAGAATTCAGGGTCCTGGTGTATGGATACTTCGGCCTTTGTACCAACACTGGACTCCCTGGAGTGAAAACCACAGTCAATACTCTTAACATTATTGCTTCACAGAGAATAAATTATCAGAGTCCTAAGTTCTACGGTAGAACCGACTGCTCTGATACCAATTTGTCACGACCTGTCCTCGGGGACCGTGCTGTAACTACCCAAAGCCCGCCTTCCATATGCCAGGGGCTAGCGACTAGCACCAAGGCATAAATCCCAAAATAAGGGAAGGAATTGCCTTTATAAAGTAACATACACAACAGAGTACGCAAGTGAAATAAACACTAAGTAAAACTGAGTACAAGGTAAGTGCTAGAAAAGTAAATGGGCCAATATACAAACCCAACTGAAAGTATAGTACAACTGAAAGGGAAGTGCAAAAATAGTAAGAAAAACAGCAACACTGAGTCGTCCTCTAGAAATCTCACCTGAAGGGTGGGTATAGATAGTCTCCTCAGCTCCTCGAGTCCAACTGTCTGCTCCGTGTACGCCCCTCCAAATGGTCCACCTCCGGGTACCGTCCATCTCGACAAGCCTCCACCCCGATCAATGATGTCCATCTTCTGCATCCAATATAACGTTTTGCGAGCATAGCCCATGTAGGGGTGAGTATACGATACTCAGTAGGGACCCCGAGACCCCCGAAGGTCTCTTAGAATCCACGAAGGATAAACCAAAAATGAAAGACATAATCACAAAGTATCAAAAAAACTACTTAGTTATTTTCCCATACATATACCTAAGTTATCAGTTACAGTTCGGATCCAGCTCCCGAGCCCAAGCACAACCTAGTCCACAAAGGAAATCACAACACCGTCCACAAAAGAAAAACACAACTCAAACCACATAGGAAAGAAAGTCAAACACATCGATGATAAAGATTTAAAATCAATACTCATATCACATAGGAATACACTTCATAAGGTGATAGAGATGATCAGATATAGCCACTGATTCACTTAAGCTATCAGAACCACATAGGATACAAGACCAGCTAAGTTGTCAGACCCACAAATGATACAAGACCAGCTACCCTACCGGACCCACTCAGGATACAAGTACAGTGGTCAAATACTACTGGACCCACATAGGATACAAGAACAGTAGTCATCGCCATCGAACCCATATAGGATCCCAGTATGGTCGTCGTCGCTGCTGAACCCACGGAGGATCCAAGTACAGTCGTCCTCGCTGCCGAACCCACGGAGGATCCAAGTACAGTCATCCTCACTACCGAACCCATAGAGGATCCAAGTATAGTTTTCCTCTCTTTCAACCCCATGGAGTATCCAAGAACAGTGGTCCTCGCGGCTGAACCCACGGAGGATCCAAGTACAGTCGTAATCGTCGCAATCACAGTCAGCTCTAGGTTTCCCGCACACAACATGATCGATTTCATGAGGGTATGCTCCTCTAGCCAAGGGGGTAGATACATAAACTATCATGAACTCAAATGTTGATGTATCTTGAAGTTCCGTCTCTTAAAAAGAAACCCAATGCGACAGACGGTGCAACAATCGGACGCCCGGTCTGAGAATTATTGGCTTTTCCGTTCTAGGGGCCCGGTTGGTTTTTAAGCTAAAAAAAACCTGACCATACTCCAGATATGTCCAAACCTCAAGAATAGTAAGCCAAAAGGACCGTCACAACAAAAGTATCCCAGCTCAATTGACGGCACATCAATCGGTTGTCCGGTCCTTGAGATATAATTGTTTCTGCCCCAAGGGCCCGGTTGGTTTCAAGTTCAAACCAACCTGACCGTACCTAAACGTTACCAAAACCTCAAGTGTAATATACCGAAGTTACCTCTTCGATCCAAGGATTCCTACAAAACTGACGGTGCATCGATCGGAGGTATGTAGCACAAGTTATGGACAAAAGACCGAAAGCGGTCTGAAGTGGGGGTTTGGGCATGGTCCGACCCGGCCCAACCCCCCTAGGTCGGCCCGAACTAGGTCGACCCGCACCGGGTCTAGGTCCGGACCGGTTGGGCGCGGCCTAGTCCGGCTAGGCACGGCCTGGCCCAAACGGTGCAACCCGGTCCACGTGGCCCGGCCTGGCCTTGCCGGGGGCATGTTGGCTCGGCCAACAAGCAGTGCAAGGGGGCGCGGCCCACCTTCTGTCTCGCGGACGCGGTGCCTGGCGCCAAGTCTCCCCTCTCCCAGATCGCACGCGGCATTGGGATCCAGCCCTCACCACCGCGGGTCTGGCAGCGATGGGCTACTACCGGCGGCATGCTGGCAGTGTCTTCCACGGACCACCGGACGCGCTCCGGTGGTCCGATTTGACCACCGTCGGCACCTGTGGCCCTCTCGAGACCTGCTATTCACTATGACAGCCTACATACACCATTGTGGTCCTGATTCATTGACGCCCATGCATACGCGCCCAAACAAAAAACTGCAAAGGGTCATTGGGATGTGTTTTCTCGACCCACGCCCTCCGCGTTAGCCGATAACAATTTGGTAAGTATAAACAGGGTTTTACGTTGTACGAAGAACAAATTATCCCGAATAACGATGATAAAATCCATCCAGCATTTATCCCGCAAAAAACTATTCCCTACCTGCAAAATAATTCATTTGAAGATCAACTTGATAATGATTTTACCCACATTCTTTGTATTATAAGGGATGGATCATGGGAATATAGCATACTCATAAATAAACCCCTACCTCAACAAGGAAGACAATCGTTAGTATCACGGTACACGACATCATGGGGAAAAGGGTTCGTAGGCATCGTTGGAGTGAACCGAGGAGGAAGAAGTGTATCCTTTATTGTTGTGGAGAAGAGGAAGGGTGGCGCGTCGTCGATCTCCGAGGAACTGGCGTTCTTCTTCGTTCTTCGTCGGAGGTTGGCGTTCTTCGTCATTCTTCGTCAGAGGCCGGCGTTCTTCCGTGCAAAACGATTCTCTCCTCCTTAATTAAATAATATGTTCCTCCTATTATTCTACTAATCACGCAAAGAAACTATCCCAAATTAACTCACCACATTAAATAAAACGTGATGTCAATTAATTAAAGAAGGGAGGGAGAAGGCTCCCCATTATTAAACATGTTGGCGGTTAAATAAAAAGAAGGAAAGAGGAAGGTTCCTCAGTAAATTATGGGTTGACATAATTTAATAGAGAGATTGGCATTTAATGGAGGTTTTCCAAATTAATGAGCAAATATTAAAGAGATTAGAGGGAAATAAAAGTTGGGGCTCATGTGGGCCCCACTTCTCTAACCTTCTTTAGAAATAAAAATTTGTTCTAAATTTTTTTATTTATTTCTTAAACAAACCCCCAAAAATTAACTTCTCCTCTTTTGAGAAAGCAACTACGGTAAGTGTCCCCTTTTGCAATTACCAGTGCTGTGAGTTCATCGGTGCCCTCAGATTTTAAATCCAAGAACCGGTTCAAAAGTTAGAAAAATTCTCTCATTCGTTCATTTAACGTACCCGAGCCAAACTTCTGAAATTGATTCTGGGCACACCGGGCATCAAAATCAAGCGCCGTCAGAAGCCACAGACTCGTAAAATTACTAAGTATTTAAAAAAATCCTTAAAATTTTTGGGTCTTTAAAATTTATATACATTTTATGTCCATGTGATGAGAGGACCTTTTATCTCCCATCAACACATTATCTTAATTTTAATGTGACGCCATTATGTTGCAGAATTTTTGTAAGTGAATACATCTCAATTTTATTTAATTGAGGACTATATTGATATTGTGAACCTTTATTATCCTATAAGGTGTATATACTAACCACTGAAATATGATATCATCAATATCATTATTCTGATGATATTAATGTTTTGATTAATTTCAATCTTTAATTATATTTATTCAATTATTTTCTCAAGTGGTAAAGGTCTCTTCAACTAAAACATCATTTTAATAGTTTTAAAGATTTATCTTTCACATTAATGTCCATGTTTTTAAATGTTTTTACAGTTTTATTTATATAGACATGAGTGTTTTAAATTGTAAATTCCATTCAAATGTTTCAAAGTGGTATAAGACACTTTGATTCAAAACTCTTCTTTTTGAATTTCTTAAATGAATTGTTTATGTCAATATCTTAATATGATATCTTGTGAATAAAATGTGGAAATGATAACTTTAATTTATTTTTGTTTATGTGTTATTAATATTTTATGGTTCATTGGAATTTTTTACTTATATGGTTGGTTCTGAGATAAATCTAGTGTGGGTGAGCCCAAGATTGCTCTCTAGTGCATTAGATAACATGATGGAGGTAAACGTTAATGTTTCTCCTGAGAAATTTATGGAATATACTATGATGGGTATTCCAAATGTAACTCACTATATAGATGTGAATGATTCACTATATTTACTTTATGAATGATAAGTTACCTTTATTATTTATTATCTCCATGTGTTATTCCTAAATCTTATGATTTCGTTTGGTATGTTAAAGATTGAAATGTATTATTTCATTGATTTTTATGTTTTGATGGACTAATGTTTTCTTTCCTTGTTTTATAACCCTTACTGAGCTTTTTATGATCATCCCATGTTTTTGAAAAAAAAATCATACTGTATAAGGAAGGTTAAGAGAAAGGAATAATTAAAGATAAGTTATATCAAGAAAATAACGCTTTTTTATTTAAGGAGTTTTTTTATTGTGAAAAACATTAGAGAGCGTAGAAATGTCTACCTAGTAATTTTGAGATGTAATGTAATAGTTATGGAATAATTATATAAAACTCTAAACCGGAAAAGATCCTCAATGTGAATTATTAACTAAATTCAAGATTATGTCATTTTTAAGGATGAGGACTTAGAGTAGGTTTCAGAGGTCAATTTAGACAACTTTAGGGATGAAGAGTTTTCTTTAAATGTATGGTTAGTCCTTGTGTCTATTATTTCAGTTAAATCCTAGTTTTATAACTTATTCAAATCAATTCGTGTCTGTTGAAAATGGAAGGAGGAGGATATCAAAAAACATTATTATCTCTTCCTGATGACATGCTTTCCATAATTATTTCAAAGTCATGTTCAGAATATTGTGAAACATTTTCTGGCATGCAAATCGCTTGCAAGAAGTTGTTTGAGATATCAGAAACCTACACTATAGCTCAATATCATTGTGGATCATGGGTTGTATTTAATTAAATCCTATTTTCATAATATTCTCATATTTTCAAGAAAAGTAAATATTATCAAAGAATTTTAAATTATTTTACCTTATCAATAGATTTTGAAGAATATTTTTATTTTGAAAAAGGAGTTGAATAAGGAGACCCTTGTGCAACCTAATTATATTTTCTTTTAAAATATTTTCTCTCAGCACTTTCTTATGAAATTTTAAAAGGACCATTTATTGAATATTTCAACTCAAATTCGGTCTAATGTTTTTATAAAAATCATGTTCTATCAGTTTTTTTGAAATTATATGTCATACATGATTATTTTGCAAAACTATTTTCTTGTGAACACCCATTTGACCCATGTTGTACATGGTCTATTTGGATGAAAGAAGAAAAATATTTTTAAGGATCTATAAATAATTTTTGCATTGCATGGACCTTCTACCTACAGGAACAATGTGATGCTAAAACAATGTGGACACCATGATCAATGTATGATGTTATTTATATTGGGAATAGTTTTATATTCTCATATAGAGATGAAAAAATTGATAATATATAATATGTTGAGTTGTAAATGTATTTGGATAAAAAAGAAAGGTATAAAAAACAGTTGAGGTTAAAACATGTAAGGGTTATTTTTTAGTTTTATAAAAGGAAAAACTGTAAGATGGGTGAAAACCCGTCACATCCAGTATGGTGATGGAATCGAACCCACAATCGAAGGGCGACAAGGGCGCATTTCCTACCATTGGCCTATGTGATGTCCCTGGTTATTATGACTTATTATTTTTAGTTAAATTATTTTACAGATCACGAATAAGTTGATTTTGGGAACTTATGTTTTATCAAATGGATATCCTTAATATAGGAAAATAATTTGGTGATTAAGTGATAAAGGATATTTTAGAAGATGTTTTCTCTTTTGGAACATTATATGATTAAGGTAAATAGAATACTATGAGATCTCATTTTTGGAGTAATGGTTGAAATTTTATTTCGTAAAAATATATGATTTTATTGTGGAAATATGGTGATTTGGGTTATTTATGGAAATGATTAACCTATCCTAGAGAGTATGTGATTAGTTAATTACACATTAGTATGAGACTTCAAGAGTAGTCGATGTTTTTTGGAGATAAATTTTATGATTTATGTGGAAGACTTTGTGATCCAATTCTTCAGAATTTTGGGTTTTAATCATAGATTTCATTACTTTGAATAATTTTAAGGAAAGTTGTGTATTTAATAGTTTTTGTTGAACATTGGGTAATGTTTGTTCAATTTTTTAGATTAAGAGTTGTGTTTATTTTTATAAAATATTATCCTTTTGGGGGTTATCTTTTCTTGTACAAACCATTTTGGGTTTTGGTCAAAGTATATTGATAGGGAAAATATATAGTTTCACTTTGGAGGATTATTTTATTCTCTATAAGTTGATTATATTTCTTGAGGTGTTACCAAGTCATCTTTAATACTCATCGTTTGGAGAAATGATGAATATTTGGTAGAAACTTATTATAGGATGAAAATCTACTTGAAGTGTAAGTATATATCATTATTTCCTTAGTCAATATCATAAATAAATTCTCCATCATTATGAAATGGACCTTAAAAAACATTTCCTATTTACTTTTCCTACTAGGAACCAAATTCCATTTAACCAATCAAAAGTTTGTGGTTTTCTTATTGTTAACTTTCGCCTGATCATGTTTTCTATTACTCTCCATCAGAACTAGACAGTATGTTTCTCCTCCATATCAATGATATCATGGAAAACTAGTATGTGTTATCTCAGGTGACCTTTTCTCTTATATTTTTTTAATGTGATAGTTTTATTTAATCTTTTTTTGTGTGGGACTTTCAATGAAGTTTCCAAGCCAAATTTTAAAATTACGAGGACACAATTCCCAAAAGGGGTGAAAGATGTAACATCCCTGGTAAATAAAGAATAAAACATTTTCATATTTATTAATATTTTCTAATTAAATATTAATTTTACTTTCAAAAGGATGTTATGTCCAATATAGTACTCAATAATCAACAAGGGTTTTCTTTTAAATATTACATTGCACACAACTTTGAGTTATACCAAAAAATATTATAATATTATTATTATGTAAATTGTAATTAATGCCTCGCAATTGTATTGGTGGGAGTGAATAGAACTAACTACAATATTATGACACATGTTTGTTAGATGTTTTTACATTTATCCAATAAAAGTTAGAGGCTTAAAAAATAAAAAATCCAATTTTAAGAATAAATACTCTAATATTTTTTAAAAGTCGTTTTACTACCTTTTGATAGAGAACCCATTTATAATATAGTTTTTATTACATTTCTATGTCATATTTGACAAAATAAACTTCTTTTTTATAATTAGGGGATTAAAATTTACTTTGTGTAAAATTTATGTATTTTTCTGATAAAGTTCATTTTTTATTGAATAGTTAAAATACTTTAATTTAATTAAAAACTACCTCTTAATCTAATTTATATGGTTACATTACCCTTTTAATTGGTTTTAAAGTTTAATTGGATTAAATTTTTACCATTTAATCCAATTCAGGTCTTTGGAAGTAATTTCACTGTGAAATTGGTTATAAACAGGTGTCAAACATTTGATAGTTATTATTTCTTAAAAACACGCTTTGTGTTTGGACAATGTGAGTTAATATTTAATTAATTTATAAAAATTAAATGTTTTGGATTTGGAAAAATGGGTTCCATATTTTTAATTTGTAGGTCCATATTCTGTAAATAGGTAAATTTAATTGTTAGACATTAGGGATCTTTACTTCAGAAAATATTTTATTTACCATGGTTAAAGGGTACATCTATTAAATAATGGTGAAACATAATATTATAATAATATTAAATTACCCTTAAATGTGTCCTAACCCTATTTTTTGAGATATATTTGACCAAGGGAATCCATGGGTTGATTTTTGGACCCCATTAAGCCACATGGGTGTGATAATGACACTTTATATTAATTAATTTAAAGTAAAGACAAAAGTGACATAAACACATATCTTTTAGTAAAACAATTTTTATATGAGGTTATTTAAGTGATCGCTTAGACTATGATTATTAATTTTAAATAAAATTATATTTCCTGCATCATGGTATTTTAGTTATAATTTTTAGACATTAAATAAATAAAATTAATTATGACACAATGGTGATGCAGTAATTTCTTCATTAATAAAGGATTAAAATAAATGATATAATAAATATTAAAATAAATTTATTTTGAAACTTTTTATGCCATCCACTAATATTAGGAAAAATTATGACTTTTTATTTTTGAATTTATGAAGTTTGTTATAAAAATCATGTTGGTATAGATTTTTAAAAAGTCTTGATGTAATTAGTTTAGAAATTGAAATAAATGAGTTTTTAAAACAATTTAAATTTAATTTAATGATAAAATAATCATAAAAATTAATGATTCATAATAATGACTTAAATAATGTTACAAATTTCATAAATGATCCATTTTGGGTCTCTTTAAATTTTATAGTAAATATATTAACCATGTATTATAAATATATGTGAGGACTTGGTAAAATTTAGATAAGATAACAAAGAGTTAAATAAAAAAAGGTAAGGATTAAAAAATATCCAAAACCCATAAATTTATTATTTAATTACTTTATTTTGACTTATATTCACCTTATATTCTAATTAAAAAATTTTTGACATTTTGAAACCAATAATATGTTTATAATAAAATAATACTTTCAAACATTTCTAAAGAGCCCCTCCTTCTTATAAAAGGCCACCATATCTAAATAATTACTCACACCTCTCAAGATCATTATCTCATCCAAACATTTCTCCATGAAGCTCCAAACATCCTAATATTCCTTCTAGAATCATTCACCTAGACAGAAGGCAATTCAAGAAAGACTTTTGCTTCAACCCAGAGGGAGTTACCTAATTTAAAGGTAACATCTTCTCTCCAGTTCGTTTATTTTATTTTCATTATCCAACCCCATACCCTCTATTTATTACATTATTTTATAAAAAAACATCTATATTAAATATATTAAGATATTGTTAAGAGGATTATTCAAACTACACATCCGCACACCTATATCTAATGGATACAAACATATTGTGTCAATGGACGAACGGACTACTGCCTCAAGAAACAATGATTGTTCAATTATCTCTTACCGCCTCTCATGGTGGCCATTATGATGGAAATATATATTTATATGATATATATTATATTTATAGTTTCCTTATTCTTATTTATTTTTATTTTATATCATACATTTATGGTTTCTATAATGGTTAAATATGATAATTTCATTTGAGGATGTGCGGACTACCACCCCCTCAAAGTGATATTACTCGTGAATTGCATAAATGGAACATATAAATGATGGAGTTAATGAAATTATATATTATATTATACTATAATTATAGTATACCTAGGTTTCATTATTTTTTCATTCCATTAAATATGAAATAGAAATAAAAGTTGTATTTATGCGGACATACGGCTTACCGTCTCAATGAATGGTCCATTTAATTTCTTATCTCCAGATTCTATATACTGTTATAAATACCGGATATATGTGATATATCTGATATCTAAATAATTAATTTTATTCTGTAGATAATGTAATTTTGACCACATGGAAAACATGTAATTATAAGAAGTTCATTTTTTACTCAAGTAACAAATATCGAAAAAATGACCATTATTAACATAGATGATTAGGTAATGTTTATAACATGGTAATTAGTGATATAAAAGAAATAATAAACATGAAAATGGTTCTTAATAATTTATAAATTAACTTTATTTTATTATCCATGAGATTATAGAACGAACGAGTCAAGTCAGACACGAGGTAAGGGAACTTCTTAACCTAATTTACATTCTTGGGGTTGATCTTCTACTTCTTGATTTTCTCAAGCTATGATTCTGTGATAAATAAATTTTGAGGTCTTATATTGTATTTATAATTGTTTATGTTTATTTATAATGAATACACATAATATATCTATTTTATTTAAATAATTAACTTTGAAGGGGAACCTTTCACCCTCCTACATTAGTCAAAGATTTTTTTACGTTATGTCTTTTAATTTCCATTATGTTATGTTGGGTTATGTTCTTATATATCCTTATTGTTGTAAATTTTATTTCCAAATAATGAGAGACCCTTATCTCTACCATCAACTCTTTTAATAAATTTCAATGTGACGTCATTAGGCTGTCTAATTTTCGTAAGGGAATATGTATCAATCTTCTTTCATTGAGGCATATCTTGATATTGTGAACCATTATTATCCTATATGGTGTATATATAGCCCTTTGAAAAATGATATCATCAATCTCCTTATTCTCATTATATTAACATTTTTTTAATTTTATTCTCTAATTATTTTTATTCAATTATTTTCTCAAGTGGTAAAGGACACTTCAATTAAAACATCATTTTAAATGTTTTAATGATTAATCTTTCTCATTAATTTCCATTTTCAAATGGTTTTGGGGATTTATTTATTTGGACATGAGTGTTTTAAATTGTAAATTTCTTTCAAAAGATTTAGAGTGGTATGGAAAACAATGATTCAAAACTCTTCTTGTTGAATGTTTAAAATGAATTGTTTATGTCAATATCTTGAACTGATATCTTGTGAATGAAATGTGGAAATTTTAACTTTACATTACACTTGGTTATATGTCACGAATATGTTATGGTTATTTGGAATTGTTTACGTATACAGGTGGTTTTGTGATATACCTAGGGTTGCTGAGCCCAGGATAGCTCTCCAATGCATTGGGTAACTTGAATGAGGAAAACGTTATGGTTTCTCCTAATAAATTTAGGGAATATACTATAATGGGTATTCCAAACGTAACTCCATGTGTAGTTGTGAATGCTACATTGTACGTATGTTATGAATGATAAGTTACCTTTATGATTTATGATTTCCATGTGTAACTCATCAATCTTATGATTTTGAGTGGTATGTTAAAGATTCAAAAGTATGATTTCCTTAATTTGAAAGTTTTGATGGACTAATGTTTTCTTTCCTTATTTTATAACCCTTACTGGGCATTTTATTCTCATCTCACATTTTTCAAATTTTTTTTATAGGGTATTAGGAAGGGTAAGATAAAGTAATAATTCAAGAAGATTCATATCAAGAAAATAACTCTTGTTTGTTAACGAGTTTTATTACTATGAATAAATTTGGATAGAGTAGAAGTGTCTACCTTGTAATTTTGAGATGTAATTTAATAGTTATAGCCTACCTATCTAAAACTATATACCAGAAAATATCATCAATGTTTATTATTAACTTAATTCATGATTATTTCATGTTTAAGGCTGGGGCCTTATATGAAGTATTTATATATCAGGGTTATATGGAAAACCTTGGTTAAAAGGATATTTTGTGATCACCCTTATTCCATGGATGTCTATCATATTAATTTTGAGTTATATTAATATAGATTAAGACAAATGGCATCCTATAGGATGGTAGATATCATATCACATCTAAAAAGGTTATGGGGCATAAAACCACAACTGAAGGGTGATACAGGTGCATCTCCTACCACTATCCTACATGAAGTAATAATCAGCCTGGGTTTTTTAGATAGTAATAATATCTAATGGATAATGGTTATTTTGATTTTAGGGAAATTTGCTTCATCAAATTAATAACATAGTGATTTCAAAATGAATTGGTTATTAAGTGATTAATGTTAATTTTGATGATTTTATCTATTTTGAGAATCTTATACGATTTTGGTAAAATGGATATTTTGAGTAATAAAGTTGGAACTATATTTTGGAGTAAAACATGATTTTGTTATAAACATAACATGATTCATGATATTAATAAAAATTGTTAGCATATCTTGGATATTACGAGATTGAAGAAATTAATTTCTACTATGATACATTATGATTTATTTTTGTTATTTGGAATATTGTAATCAAATACTTATGATTCTTGGGTTTCAGTATCATTTTATAATTTTTATGGTAGGATCGTCTTTTGTTGAATGGCTTGTTGATCTTTGGGTATTATAGTTGAATTTTGGAGATTATTTTTTTCTCTTTATGTACTATTTTATTATTTTTTAATTATTGTTTTATATTATCTTAACCATTTTGGTTTTTCATAATGTGTCAATACAAGATAAATAAATTGTAAATATTTTTTATATTATGTTATTCTATAGAATGTGATTCTACTTCTTCAAGTGTGAAAAATTCGTCTTAATAACTCATTATTTTGGAAAAATGATATGATTGTTATGGAAATTTATTAAAGGAAAAAAATATACATTTCATGTAACGATGTTTCCTTATTTTAATATTTTATGAAGTCTATGAATTCTTCTACTCTAGGGACTAGATCATGAAACCAAAAATTATATCCTAGTACCATATTATTCAATTAATCAAATATTCCCATAGATCATTGAATATTTGTAGCTTTGGGATGATTATATTTCTTCTATCCACGTTCTCTATCACTCTACATCAAAACATTATGGTTTCATTTCTCTTCTATTTACATGTATTCGTATATTGACCCCCCATATGTGTTATATTTGGTGGAATTTGTACTTTCCTTTATTTATTTTAAATTCTATGTATCATTAATCCTTTTTCCGATGGTGGATCCTAACAATGATATTTTGAGAATTCAAATCCCATGTTTCAATCCTAAGTTCGAATTTCAAGGACACAATTTATTAAGGTATGGTAGAATGTAGCACCCCATGATTTTACAGTATGTATCTTCTTAAATGAATTCAATTTTTGATACCTTACAGTGTTTTAAACACCAGGATTGACTTATGCTACATACAAGAATAATTTCTCTTATGATACATGTAAGGCTTAGATTTACCAAACAACAATATAATATTAAAATATTATTATATAATAAGATATAACATAGCTGTTAAGTTTTATATTATTAATAATATTAAATAAAATATGAAAATATATGGTTGAATTTGTTGGTTAAAAAATAATTATAAATGAATATAACAACCAACTGAAAAAATAAGAAACGTTTTTATAATGGTCTATTTTTATGCTCAAAACGTCATTTTATCATAATAAATCAAATTAATTAGTATTATATAATTATATTAATTAAATATATATGTTATAAATTAAATAAAATATTTTTGATATTCATATAATTGATTTTCTAATAATAAGTTAAGAACATTCCCAATATTACACATAAAAAATTATTTTTTATATAAAAATTTTTTTACCACCTTTTAATGGTGAACCAATTTATATCCAATTTTTGAAAATTTTATTCATTATATCTGAATAAATAAACATATTATTTTAAATCTTAATATAAAAAGTTACAATAGTTTTTTTTTATTTTTCTGATAAGATTCACTTTTAAATGAGAAGTGAAAAATACTACAATTTTAATTAAAAAATAAATCTTTCATATATATATTTTATAGTGTTAAACTATATTACTAAATTTTGTTTTTTATAAAAATATTTATATAAAATTTAATTCAATTTTTGTCATTCCCATTAAATTTACATTGAATTTACATATTAAAATGTTTGAAGATTTTTCATTTTTAAACATTAATAACCTATTTTCTCACCCCATCAACAGGATAAATATTAAATTTATTACTGAAAATTATGTATTTAAAATTTTAAAAAATAGATTCCATATTTAGAATTAGTTGTTCCAAATTATGTAAATGTGTTTCTTTTATTTTTGGGCATATGGTTTGTAAAATTTTGTAATTTTTTAATTTCCATGGTTAAGGGTAAATCAGATAATTATGGGAAATTTTTTTATAAAATTACACTAACACCTATCATAATTTCATTGGATGAGTTTTCTCTCAACCAGATGTATATTTGAGCTGAAATTGTAACCCTTTTTAAGACACTTTTTTGATAATATTACATTTATTGTATTTTATTTGAAGATAAGTTTAAAATTCCAAACTCATGTTTTTAATTAGTATTACATTTTTAATAAATGGTTATAGAGATGTAAAATTAAACTGTTAATATTAATCGGAAAGATAATAAATTTATATTCATTGTGCTGGTTTATTTTTAATTTTTTGGGAATAAATAATTTAAATAAATTCATTCATAATCATTAAGTAGTAAATGTTTAATCAAAGGAAATATCAAATAAATGATATTAAAAATATTAAAATAAATAAAAATTTACTTAATTTATGACATCCATGAATTTTATAGATAATATAAAAATTTCAATGATATATTAGAAGTGTTGGTTCAAAATTATCATTATTTTATTATATTTTTAAATAGAAAAATAATTATGAGAGTCAAATTTGAAATAAATAATTATTTATAATAACTATTTTATTAAATGATATAAAATTAATATAAATATAAAATTATAGCAAATTACTATAATATGGTTAAATTTTTCTTTAATTTTCTATTTTTGGTTATTTTTTATTCTATAGTAAATATATTAACCTTAAATAGTAAAAACCCAAGTAGTCACTGTAAGAGTTAAAGGGTTGAACCAAGGATTTAATACAAAAGATGAGGTTAATATTGTGACCAAATAATGTTTAAAAATAACTAGTTTATAGTATTTACATTGATATTAATATTATCATTTAAATATCTCGCTTTTTAGATATTTTAAATTGAAAATAAATTTATATTATTTTATTATTTTAAAGTATTAAAGACATGACAATCCCCTCTCATATAAAAAGGCACATAATCCTTCAATTACTCACCAAAAAATATGCCTTGTGTCATAAATAAACCCAGACTATTTCTCCTCCAAACATTCTCATTATTTTATGGAGGTCCTAGTTTTTTAAAAACCAAAAACTTGTGTCTCTAAGAAGATATCCAATGTAAGTCCGCCAAAGAAGAGGTGATTGTTTTACCAATTCATTTAACATAATTTCTTATTCTACTTCCTATTCCTATATTTATTCAATAATAAAGTAATAAATCCAATTGAATATATATTTTATGATATTATTATGATTATGGTACAACTGTATTCATCCTTTTATCAATCCTACGAAAAACAATATCACCACGTGTGCGTACATACGGCTTACTATCTCCACAATGTGGTGTAATTTGTTTTTCATCACCACTATATTTGTATAGATATAATGATAAAAATAATGGATAAAATAATTAATATTAAATGATATTTATTCATTATAATTAATATATAATTCAATTCCTTTCCAAATTAACATTAATGGAATGATAACATCGCTCGTGCTTACGTATGACCAAACGTCTCCACAACACGTTGTGATTCATTCTCCATGTTAACCATTGAATAATGATTATAATAAATATATATATATATAATGAGGTAATATAATATTTGTGACCATAATATCATTCTAGATATGAATAAAATATATCATATGAATAATAAATAGGACTTACACTACAAAACATACATAGGAAAAATAAGAATTTAACACCCAAAATAGGGGTAATAATGAAATATTATTAACAAAAATATATAATAAGATCATATATGATATAATAAATTTATATATGATTCTATTATATTTTAAAAACATGATTTATACCATTATATAGGATCTTAATGCCGATTCAACATAAGGAAAGTACAATTTATGGGTTAACATTGAAATCTTGTCATTATTTGAGATTCTTTATACATTAGTATCTACTGGGTAATATTTAATATCCATGTCAATGTTTCTTAAAAATTTGTTCCAAAATAATTTAATATTATTCAAAATAAATTTAAATAACTTTACCTAAATTTTACCTTTTATAGAATGGTTTAAAACGAATCTTTTTTCTATTTTCCAAACAAGGTAATTTATGGAATTTCTGACAAAAGGAATGTTTATTTTTATCTTATGTGGCATTAGTGTATTTTTCTTCCATGATGATAGCGTAACATTTTTAAGTTTCCCTTGCAATATTAAAAGGTTATTTTAAAAAGAAATTTTTTAATTTACAATTTAATGACATTTTAATAAATGATTTCAAATTAAAAAATGGGTATTACTATGTAGTTTTTTTATGATTTTATTAGATTATTTTCATGTATATCAACATTATTTTTTAGATATTATGCTTGATTGGGATTGATTTATTATGATATAAGATACCATTTTTAATTGATTTTTTTTATTTATTATGACACTCTATGTCTTATTTTGATAATATTCATGGTTTATGGTTAAAGTATTCACACTTCATATACAAGTTTTAATATAAATTTTTATGTTGATTATGTTTCATCACCCCTTTTATATGAAGAATTTATTGGAATTAAGTGATTTCCAAGTGCCACTATAGCCCCTTAATGAATAAGTAGTTCTCATGAGACAATCTAATTTAGGTTTTTAACTTTTTTTGTATGGTTTCTTGGCTGAATCCTTGACAGTATGTTTATGATGTCTGACATTATGAATTTCCCCATTATGAGTATAGTTATTGATTTTCAATCTGATTATTTGACTAATAGATTCTCCATGGTTATGTTTACTTATCATGTGGTTATTCAAATGGAATTATTTGATCAAATTTCATTCCTTTTTTATTATTAAATTGTTATTTATTAAATAGAATATAGGCCTCGGCCTTAAACCTTACTTAATATTGAATTAAATGAATAATTCACATTGAGGATCTTTTCAGGTTTAGAGTTTTAGAGAATTAGGACATAACTATTACATCTCAAAAGATTACAAAGTAGACACTTCTACTAAGTTTCCATAAAATAAAAACTCTTAAAAATAAACATGTCTAGTTCCATGTTTTTGATAGCATGTCTTTCCTTGAACCCATCCTTGACCCTATTCATCTTTACGTCCTGTGGAAAACATTTCAAAAACATGGGGTGAGCATAAAAATCCCAGTAAAGGATACACAAAGGAAAACTGTTAGTTTTTTCAAAACAATAGGTAAACCATGAATACTTTACCAAAGTAATACTTTTCATCTTTATGATGTAGTAAAAACTATTCATGGAATAAAAGACCATTACTTACCCTTTTGTAACCAAAAGATTACCATAAAACCCATATAAAGAACACATAACATATAAAGGTAACTTGGGACATAAACATACTTTAGTGGAATAACCATATGGTTGACTTCCACACATATCACTTAATTGAATAGCCATATGACCGACTTCCACACATACTTAATGGAATATCCATACGACCGACTTCCATACCCAATGCATTGGAGGTTATAATGTAACCACCCGTCCTGGTATTCAAGGAACCACCCGTAATATGGTTTATCATGTAACCACCCATAAAATGTCCAAGTACCATCATTACACATAAAATACTGAAAATATAAACATTTCTACAACAACATTTCATTTTCAATCACAATAAGTAATTCCAAGATATTGAATTAATCAATCCATTTTCAAAAAATCATTTAAAAGAGATTTTTGAATCAAAGTGTCCCATACCACTTTGAAGCTTTTAATGGAATTATAATTTTAAAACATTAATGTCCATATAAATAAATACTAAAAACCATTTTGAAAACAAGGACATTAAAGATAATGATTTGGAATAATGAATCTTTAAAACATTTAAAACGATATTTTTGTTAAAGAGTTTGTAACAAAATGAGAGACTCTTGAATACAAATAATTGTGGAATAAAATTTAATCTGAACTTTATAATATCATGAGAATAAAGGGATTCATGATATAATATTTCAAAGTATAGTATACACACCATATAAGAGTGAATTGGTGCATAATAACAATGAAGTCTCAATGGAAATGTAAATTGAGATGAAATCCATTATAAAGATGGTATCCTTAAATTAAGGATAAATATATCACATAATTATGTGTGAGAAATATAAATACACTCAATATAAGTGGATATTAAGTGTGAAACAATCATAGGTCATTCACACATAATCTTGGAAAAAACAAAACCAATGATGTAGATATTTAACTCAATGAAATGAGATTGAGTTATGATTTCCCATACAAGTTCGTAAGAATTTATCAATGAGATGATTATGTGTAGAAATAGTATATCCACACAAAGACTTGTGGAAATCACAACATTGTGATTCCACACATAATCTTGGCAAGATAAAATCAATAAGTAGAGGTTTAACCAAAAGAATTGAAAGTGGGTTAAGAAGTTCCCTTACAGAAATCCGACAGCCTAACAGCGTCACTTTAAAATTCAAAAAATGAGTTGATGAGACAGAAAATGGTATATCATCACTTAGAAATAAAATTTACATAAATAAGTATATATAATGACATATCCCAACATAATAGTATGTGAATTAAAAGACATAACAAAAAAAGTCTTTTAAAAAGAGGAGGGTGAAAGGTCCCCTTATCGAGTTGGGTAACTTTCGAAACGTACACCCCATGGAAGAAGGGTCATAAAATGAAGATGTAAATACCCATAAATGAAATTATACTACACAAAGTGTATAATAAAGGGCATTACATACACAACTCAATGGAAATAGTGGAAAATGTATCATAAATGTCACGGGAATAAAAGTGTGATGAAAAACCCCTTACGAAAACTCGGCAGCCTAACGACGCCACTTAAAACTTCCAAAAATGGATTTATGAGTTCAAATAGGGTATCCCATAATATGAACATAAAAAGTAAATATTAGGAATATAAAATATCATCCCCAAACATAATAAAGATGGGATTAAAAGAAATGACATAAATGAGAGTACTTAAAAAGAAAGAGAGAGGTTGGATCCCTTACCTTGTGTCCGACATGACTCGATCGTTATTTAATCTCCCGAATAATAAAATTTGGTGATTTTATAATTTTTTAAGGACCTCCTTTAAATATTATTATTCAGTTCATATCACATAATATAATGTTATAATAATTGGTTAATAAAGTGAGTTCACATCAGATGTTTTTGTCGATGTTCAGTACATGAGTAAAAATTGATCTTGTTGGAAAAGAATTTTCCATGTAGTTATAGGTACATCATCTCCAGAATAGAATTGATGATATAAATATCATATATATCCCGTATATATTCATTTTATACTATTCCATAGCATTTGGAGATAAAAATTAAAAGCACCGTTCATGGAGACAGTAGGTCGTATGTACGCATGAACGCTACTTTCATTTTTTGTCATATTAATGGAATTAAAACAAAATGAGATATATATATATATATGTTATAATTCCAGAATGATATCCATCATTTAAATGTAATATATTACATATATATCCATTATATATATGTACTTAAAATAGTACGTAACATTTTGAGATAAGAAATGAAATGTACCGTTCATGGAGATGGTAAGCCGTACGTACGCATGAACGCTACTTCCATTTCTATTTCATATAAAAAATAATGATACATAATAGTATTTTAATTCCATTATAGTATCATATATAATATAATTAAATATATCCTTTATACATACCACATATAGTATTAACGAATCAAATCACTTTGAGGGGGTGGTAGTATGCACTTCCTTAAATGAAGATATCGTGTTTACCCATAATGGAAACCATAAAGGTATGACATGAATGAAAAATACATAGTCTTAAGTAAAACATAAACATATTATATATCATATATAAATATAGTTTCATATTAATGGACACCTTTTAAGGTGTTAGAAGAATATTGAACAATCATCGTTTCGTGAGGCAGAAATTCGCCATCCACGGAAACAGTATGTTCTTTAACCATTAGATGTAGTTGTGTGTAATTTTAGCTCTAATAATTCGTATAAAAACATCCTAGTATATTGAAGATACTAGAGTTGTTTCAAAATAAATGAATAAAAAGAGTTTAGGGGGTTGGAGAAGCAAAATAAAACAAAAGGACTCAAGTGAAGACATTACCTTAAAATCGGGTAACTCCCTTTGGTTTGAGATCAAAGGCTTCCTTGGGAAGACTTATACCCAAATTGAGGCTTCTAAGAGTTAGATAGGGATTTAGAGAGACAAAATCGTCAGGGGTTGGCCGAGCCAAAGGCTTTGGAAGTGTGCGTAAGGAGGTAGAGGAGGGGGCCTTTTATAAGAGGAGAGGAGAGGCACTCTTGGAAAGTAAGGAAATGTTACCTTATTTTAGAATGATTTTAGGATTTTAATGGTCCCACATTGAAGTGTTTCGAGGATAAGGTGATAAGGGTTCGAAATAAACCCATCCAATAGGTTTTGGACATGTGTAGGTCATAGATTTTACATTATCTTTCTATTTTATTTAAATCGTTAAATAATGAGGTAATCGTTGCATCATCATGGTGTCATAAATAATTTAATTTATATAATTTCTAAAAATTATAAAAAAAATACTATGATTTAGGAAATATTTTTATATTTCTAATAAATATTTATAGTCAAAACTCTGACTTTTATAACCCCATGTAAAAATTGTTTTAGTAAAACATATCATGTTTGTGTCATTTTTACTTTAACATTAAATAAAAAGTTATTTATGTCATTTCCCAAACAAAGTGGCTCCATGGGGTACCCAAGTTGACCCATGGATTATCTTGGTCGGCCATGACACATCCACTGAGGGTAGAACATGTGTCAAGATCATCTCATATTATTAAAACATTATTTTTACCTTAAACTACACTAATTACCTCTAATCGCGATTAAAAACTTAAAAGTTACTATTCACAAAAAAAAATATTTTAATCCCATTGAACCACATTTTACTTCGTAATGAAAACCATGTATGTCGGATTTTTTAAATTCAAAACACAAAGGTGGTAAAATTTCATTAAAATGAAAATCAGTTTTTTAAGTACCACTTAGTGGTTTCACTATTCATCAAAAAATAATGTTTTTCAGAAAAATACCAAAAATTCACCCTAAGCAATATTTGATATTCCGAATTCAAAAATAATTTCTATTTTAAAAAATTAAAAAAATATAAGTTGAATTAATTAATTTATTAATTAATTCCCGCTATCAAAACAAATAGCGTGTTTTTATGAAACAAAAAGTATCAAAAGATTGACATTAGTTCAAGTCTGATTTCAAAGTGAAATTAATTCCAATGACCACTATTGGATTAAATGGTAAAAATATATTCTAATTTCACTTTAAAACCACTTCAAAAGATAATCTAATCATATTAAAAAATTAGATTAAAAAGAGGTTTTGAATTAAAATACAATATTTTTCACTATTCGTTAAAAATGATGTTTATCGGAAAAATACAGAAAATTTACACAAAGTAAATTTTGATGTCCCGATTATAAAGAGGAATTTTATTTGGTCCAATATAATTTATAAGAGTGAAGAAAACTATATTTAAGGACGATTCGCTGTCAAAAGTTGATAAGTGGACCTTAAGTGAAAATTAGAGTATATATGCCTAAAATTGAATTCTTTTCGTTTTTTAATCCTTTATCCTTTATTGGATAAATGTAAAAACATTTAAAAAACATATATAATCATATTTTAGTTATTTCTATTCATTACCACCAATACAAAAACTACTTTTTAACTAACATTTAAAATAATATTATTTTATTATTAGAGTGCAACGTAAGAGTTCAAAGGAACTCGTTGTTGCATATTGGGTAAGCCATCAAGCATAGTGTTCCCTTTAAATTAATATTAACATTTTATTCACAAATAGGGATAAATATAAAAATGTCATAATCTTTATTTACCTGGGGTGTTACATCCTTCCCCCCTTTTGGGAATTGCGTCCTCACAATTTTAAAATTGGGCTTGGAAACATCCTTGAAAGTCCCACATCAGAATAAGAGTCAGTAAAACAATCACTTTAAGATAAAGAAATACAAGTACAGAGGTCACCCGAGTTAACCTATACTAGGATTCCATGTAGGAAAACATGGACATGGAGGAGAAAACATAGGGTCATGTTCTAATGGAGAGTGATAGAAAACATGTTTAGGAGAAAGTTAACAACAAGAAAATCACAAACTTGTGATGGGTTAAACAGTATTCGATTCCCCAGTAGGAAAAGTTAACAGAAATTTTTTTTTTTAAGTTACTCTTCATTGAGGAATTTATTTTTGAACTTAACTAAATCATAATGAAACATACTTACTTGTCACGTAGACTTCCAACTTTTACTAGATTCCTTAATCAAACTCATATTTTCTCCAAAAGACGAGTATTTAGGAAGACTTGTTTGCATTAAGAGTACTATAATCAACCTCCTGGGAATCACCTAATCCAGAAAAGAGAACTATCTATTTCCCATGTCTTTAGACAAAATCCAAAACCATAATTTTTAGTATGAGATCAGATAACCCACAAAAGTTTAATCTTTTATAAAAAGAAAATCCATTCTTAATCTCCAAAATTTGTACACAAAAAAAACCCAAAGTTCAACAAAGACCATTCGATAAACAATTGTCCATAAAATTCTTCAAAGTAAACCAAACTAAGATTGAAACCCAAATATTTTAATGATTTATTCACACAGTCTTCCAAGGTACAAATTAACTTTTATCTCCAAATAAAATCAGTTGCTCTTAAATTCTCATATTGAAAAGTAATTAACCTAATCACATATCCTCCATGATAGGTTAATCATTTCCATAGATAACCCAAAATAAACTTACTCTTGATTCCTAAAATCATCTAACTAAAAATAATTAGTCAAACTAACTAGGGACTTCACGTAGTCTAGTGGTAGGAAATAAATACCAGTCCCACTTTGGTTGTGGGTTCGATTCCCAGAGCTTTGTCCTACGCGACGGGTTGTCACACAGTCTGTTTGTTTTCCTTTTTACAAAACTACATAATTCTTAAATAATTCCCAAAAATTAGTTAAAATCTTCCAAAATAATCATAACATATTTTAACCTCAATTTTATCTCATTCCTTTCATTTTCCATCATAATATATAACAACCCATAATTACCTCAAAAGTAAGGATCATATAAACCCTAATTGTTACCTTTATAATTATTACCTTAACTTCCACATTGATTGGTCATCTTGTACATGATGCATTAAATAACATACCAAGGTTCAAGTGGTTGATCATGACTCCTTGATATTTTGTTTAGAACAACCACGATTTTCCTCATTGAATACCCCATTTTATCTAGTTTCTTAATCAGAGAACCACCACAGTTTCCTTCAAACCTGTTGTCTCTTTGGTGCCAGCTAGATCCATCCATTCACTAAAAACAGAAATGTCAGTGTGAGTGTATCAACAAAACCATCATGTACTAATGAGGAAGGTAAACACTAATATATACTTACTCAATCACTTTATCTAAAACTAGGACTCCTTATGTAATCCTAACCATTTTGGTACTGTCACTTATGCTTAGAGAATACCCTAACCTCTAAAGTTATCTAAACCGACCTTTGATACCAACTATAAGGCACCAGCCTTCAACCTCACTTAATATTGAATTAAATGAATAATTCACATTGAGGATATTTTCAGGTTTAGAGTTTTAGAGAATTAGGACATAACTATTACATCTCAAAAGATTAAAAAGTAGACACTTCTACTAAGTTTCCATAAAATAAAAACTCTTAAAAAGAAACATGTCTAGTTCCATGTTTTAGATAGCATGTCTTTCCTTGAACCCATCCCTGACCCTATTCATCCTTCAGTCCTCTGGAAAACATTTCAAAAACTTGGGGTGAGCATAAAAATCCCAGTAAGGGATACACAAAGAAAAACTGATAGTTTTTTCAAAACAATAGGTAAACCATGAATACTTTACCAAAGTAATACTTTTTATCTTTATGAATTAGTAAAAACTATTCATTTAATAAAAGACCATTACTTACCATTTTGTAACCAAAATATTACGATAAAACCCATATAAAGAACACATAACATATAAAGGTAACTTGGGACATAAAAATACTTAAGTGGAATAACCATATGATTGACTTCCACACATATCACTTAATGGAATAGCCATATGGCCGACTTCCACACATACTTAATGGAATAGCCATACTGCCGACTTCCATACCCAATGCATTGGAGGTTATAATGTAACCACCTATCCTGGTATTCACGGCACCACCCGTCATATGGTTTATCACGTAACCGCCCGTAAAATGTCCAAGTACCATCATTACACATAAAATACTGAAAATATAAACATTTCGACAACAACATTTCATTTGAAATTACAATAAGTAATTCCAAGATATTGAATTTATCAATCCATTTTGAAAAAATCATTTTAAAGAGATTAATGAATCAAAGTGTCCCATAACACTTTGAAGATTTTAATGGAATTATAATTTTAAAACATTAATGTCCATATAAATAAATATGGAAAACCATTTTGAAAACATGGACATTAAATATAAATATTTATAATAATGAATCTTTGAAACATTTAAAACGATATTTTTGTTAAAGAGTTTTTAACAAAATGAGAGACTCTTGAATACAAATAATTGCGGAATAAAATATAATCTGAACTTTATAATATCATGAGAATAAAGGGATTCATGATATAATATGTCAAAGTACAGTATACACGCCATATAAGAGTGAATTGTTTCGTAATAACAATGAAGTCTCAATGGAAATGTAAATTGAGATGAAATCCATTATAAAGATGGTATCCTTAAATTAAGGATAAATATATCACATAATTATGTGTGAGAAATATAAATACACTCAATATAAGTGGATATTAACTGTGAAACAATCAGAGGTCATTCACACATAATCTTGGAAAAAACAAAACCAATGACGTAGATATTTAACTCAATGAAATGAGATTGAGTTATGATTTCCCATACAAGTTTGTAAGAATTTATCAATGAGATGATTATGTGTAGAAATAGTATATCCACACAAAGACTTGTTAAAATTACAACATAGTGACTCCACACATAATCTTTGAAAGATAAAATCAAGAATTATAGGTTTAACCCAAAGAATTGAAAGTGGGTTAAGAAGTTCCCTTGCAGAAATCTGACAGCCTAACGGCATCACTTTAAAATTTAGAAAATGAGTTGATGAGAGAGAAAATGGTATCTCATCACTTGGAAATAAAATTTACATAAATAATGATATATAAGAACATATCCCAACATAATAGTATGTGAATTAAAATACATAACAAAAAAGTCTTTTAAAAAGAGGAGGGTGAAAGGTCCCCTTATCGAGTTGGGTAACTTTCGAAACGTACACCCCATGGAAGAAGGGTCATACAATGAAGATGTAAATACCCATAAATGAAATTATACTAAAAAAATTGTATAATAATGGGCAGTACATTCACAAATCAATGTAAATAGTGGCAAACGTAGCGTAAATGTCACGGGAATAAAAGTGAGATGAAAAATCCCTTACAAAAACTCGGCAGCCTAACAGCGCCACTTAAAACTTCCAAAAATGGATTTATGAGATCAAATAGGGTCTCCCATAATATTAACATAAAAATTAAAGTATGAGGAATATAAAATAACATCCCCAAACATAAGAAATATGGGCTTAAAAGTAATGACATAAATGAGAGTACTTAAAAAGAAAGAGAGAGGTTGGATCCCTTACCTCGTGTCCGACATGACTCGATCGTTATTTAATCTCCTGAATAATAAAATTTTGTCAATTTATAAATTCTTAAGGAACTGCATTAAATATTATTATTCAGTTCATATCACATATTATAATGTTAAAATAATTGGTTAATAAAGTGAGTTCATATCAGACATTTTTGTCGATGTTCAGTACATGAGTAAAAATTGAACTTGTTAGAAAAGAATTTTCCATGTAGTTATAGGTACATCATCTCCAAAATAGAATTGATGTTCTAAATATCATATATATCCATTATATATTCATTTTATACTATTCCATAGCATTTGAAAATAAAAATTAAAAGCATCGTTCATGGAGACGGTAGGCCGTACGTACGCATTAATGCTACTTTCATTTTTTGTCATATTAATGGAATTAAAACAAAATGAGAAATATATATATATGTTATAATTCAAGAATTATATCCATAATTTAGATGTAATATATTATATCTATATCCATTATATATATGTACTTATAATAGTACATAACATTTTGAGATAATAGATGAAATGTACCGTTCATGGACACGGTAAGTCGTACGTATGCATGAACACTACTCCCATATCTATTTCATATAAAACATAATGATACATAATAGTATTTTAATTCCAATATGGTATCATATATAATATCATTAAATATATCCTTTATAGGTACCACATATGGTATTAAGGAATCAAATCACTTTGAGGGGGCGGTAGTCCGCACTTCCTTAAATGAAGATATCGCATTTACCCATAATGGAAACCATAAAGGTATGCCATAAATGAAAAATACATAAGTTTAAGTAAAACATAAACATATTATATATCATATATAAAAATATTTTCATCTTAATGGCCGCCTTTTAAGGTGTTAGAAGAATATTGAACAATCATCGTTTCGTGAGGCAGAAATTCGCCATCCACGGAAACAGTATGTTCTTTAACCATTTGATGTAGGTGTGTGTAATTTTAGCTCGAATCCTTCTTATAAAAACATCCTATTATATTGAAGATAATGTATTTTTTATAAATTAAATGAATAAAAAGAGTTTAGGGGGTTGGAGAAGCAAAATAAAACAAAAGGAATCAAGTGAAGACATTACTTTAAAATCGGGTAACTCCCTTTGGTTTGAGCTCAAAGGCTTCCTTGGGAAGACTTATTCCCAAAGTGAGGCTTATAACAGTTACAGAGGTATTTGTAGAGACAAAATTTTAAGGGTTTTTCCGAGCCAAGGGCTTTGGAAGTGTGGGTAAGGAGTTAGAGGTGGGGGCCTTTTATAAGAGGAGAGGAGGGGAACTCTTGGAAAGTAAGGAAATGTTACTTTATTTTAGAATGAGTTTAGGATTTTAATGGTCCCACATTGATGTGTTTCGAGGATAAGGTGATAAGGGTTAGAAATCCACCCATCCAATAGGTTTTTTACATGTTTAGGTCATTAAGTTTACATTATATTTCCATTTTATTTAAATCGTTAAATAATGAGGTAATCGCTGCATCATCAAGGTGTCATAAATAATATAATTTATATAATGTCTAAAAATTATAAAAAAAATACTATGATGTAGGAAATATATTTTTCTTTCTAATGAATATTTATAGTCAAAAATATGACTTGTATAACCCCATGTAAAAGTTTTTTTAGTAAAACATATCATGTTTGTGTCATTTTTACTTTAACATTAAATAAAAAGTTATTTATGTCATTTCCCAACCAAAGTGGCTCCATGGGGTCCCCAAGCTGACCCATGGATTTTATTGGTCAGACATGACACATCCAATGAGGGTAGGACAAGTTTCAAGCTCATCTCATATTATTAAAACATTATTTTTACCTTAAACTATATTAATTACCTCTAATCGCGATTAAAAACTTAAAAGTTACTATTCACCAAAAAATTATTTTAATCTCATTGAACAACATTTTACTTCTAAATGACAACCATGTATGTCGGATTTTTGAAATTCAAAACACAAAGGTGGTAAAATTTCATTTAAATGAAAAATCAGTTTTTTAAGTACCACTTAGTGGTTTCACTATTCATCAAAAAATAATGTTTTCCCGAAAAAGACCAAAAATTCACCATATGATATATTTGATATTCCGAATTCAAAAATAATGTCTATTTTAAAAAATTCCAAACATATAGGTTGAATTAATTAATTTATTAAATAATTCCCGCTATCAAAACAAATAGCGTGTTTTTATGAAACAAAAAGTATCAAAAGATTGACACTAGTTCAAGTCTGATATCAAAGTGAAATTAATTACAACGAACACTATTGGATTAAATGGTAAAAATTTATTATAATTTAACTTTAAAACCACTTAAAAAGATAAACTAATCATATTAAAAATTTATATTAAAAAGAGGTTTTGAATTAAAATACAATATTTTTCACTATTCATTAAAAATGATCTTTATCGGAAAAATACAGAAAATATACACAAAGTAAATTTTGATGTCCCGATTCTAAAGAAGAATTTTATTTGTTCCAATAGAATGTATAAGAGTGACCAAAACTATATTTAATGACGGTTCGCCATCAAAAGTTAACAAGTGGACCTTTAGTGAAAATTAGAGTATATATGCCTAAAATTGAATTCTTTTCGTATTTTAAGCCATTATCCTTTATTGGATAAATGTAAAAACATTTAACAAACATATATAACAATATTTTAGTTATTTCTATTCATTCCTGCCAATACAACGACTACGTGTTAACTAACATTTAAAATAATATTATTTTATTATTAGAGTGCAACATAAGATTTCGAAGGAACTCGTTGTTGCATATTGGGTAAGCCATCAAGCATAGCGTTCCCTTTAAATTAATATTAAAATTTTATTCAAAAATAGGGATAAATATATAAATTTCATATTCTTTATTTACATGGGGTTTTACATAGAATGTGTTTTAGTTAGTCACTTTTCCATAATTTCTCACAGTTGTTTTCGATATCATCTTCTTTATGCATACCCTTACTGAGAATCTAATATCATCCCATTATTATGTTTAATTTTTCTTAGGATACCAATAATTATTTTATGACTAATATTTAGGGTTATTCTAGGAGAATATTGACATTATCAATGAATTATTTATGTTATATTTTACATTTTATGTTGTAATGTAAGGTTAATGTATGTAATATGGTTCCAAAACTACTAAATTGAACAAGAATTTATGATTAGAGTCTTGTATCTTTTACAATGTAATAAAATAATGCACTAACTCTGGTATAATAGGGTCATGGTTATACATTTCCCTTAATATAGGTTCATCTGGTAGGTTCATCTAATAAACCATGGTTAGTCCCTCCATCTGGGGCCTCCGTTTATTTAGAGAAACAAAATATATAATACTATCTATCCATTCAAATCTACATATACTCTATCTAATTCCACCACATATAAAACTCTATCCAATTTTTGATTGATTCTTCTTTTTCAAAATATTCAAATGCTTTTTTTCTAACCCTATTTGTTGGATTTCTTCTATACATCATCTCTCTGAAAACAACTGACTGAAAACTCCATGTATAAATGAAATGTCTAATGTTTCTCCACAAATTATATCTATTCAACATTATAATTATAAAGAAATTTATCTCTCCTTTTCTCTTGTCAATAGTGTTAGTACATGTTTTTTCATACACCCATTTTAATATTATCTATCAATGGAGTATATGAAGGAACTCAATTTTATATTCTTGCTTAATGAAAAACATGATTTCAAATTACATGAACTTATAAAATTTTATAAACACTTCTAAGGAATTCTAGAACATTATTTAATCTTATAGGAAACCCCAAATAACCCTCTTAGATATCCTTATCTGTAGAGTTATGGAACATATTTAAACATTCATAACACTCATAAAGAACCACTATCTACCTCAACAATTTTAAGAATATTTTAATGACTCTGATTTTCCATGTATTATTTTTTAAAATATATGGATTGTTTTTTAGACCAATCATTGAGGTGGCATGTGATTCCAAGGCCCAATGTGTCCAAAAGAAATATTTGAAATATATTATCTTTATTAAACATAATGCACATGTAGCATTTTTAGAAAATTTATATAACTCTTGACCAGAAGTCATATTATATATATGAGGACACATTGAGTTCAGAACATAGGTTTTTCCTTAGAGGTGACATAATATTTTTGGCGCATTACATTTTTTAAGAAGTTATCACAGTTGTAAATGAATAAAATAAAATAATTAATAATTTTTTTTATATTTTTGGACACATTTCCTTTTCTCATTTAATTTTACAGTTATGAGTCAATGAAGATCTAGACAACTATTGGAGGTCTTTCATGGAGAACCATGATAGATTGGGATTGGAAAATGGATTGTTACACCAATGGAGTTTGTGGATATCATAAATGATATAAACACAACTTTTCTTTTTTAATTATAAATATAAGCTCTTGTTAGGATGTTTTTTAACAATTTCCATCGTGTTTCGTAATCCTGGATGAACTAGGATCAATTCCATGAATTGAATTCATATGCTCAACAATAGTAAAATTAAATTTATTTAACTATTTTATTATTCATTATTAATAATCCATCTCCATTTGTCTCCTTATACAATAAAATATCAAAGAAAAATTAACAATGGTTGTGTTTCGTTCTTTATGTCTTTTGTATTTTTGATTTCTTCCACCGTTCTTCACACGTTCATTAGAGGCATTATCTTTTGGCATGTGGTTCTATGAATAATCATTTCCTTAGAACAACGGATAAATATCACATGTGTGGTTCATTTTTAATGGTGTGGTTGAGGTGAAATGATTATAGTGGATGATCAGATGTAGATCTGATAGGTTTACAGCTTCTGTTCTTCCCAATTTTGAAAAGTGAGGAAGAATAGATTGATGGATGGTTTTATGAGCTGATCGATGACCCATATCCCAACTAGCGGTGAAGATAACTATCATCCAACCCCATATCTATATATTATGGTGAGGACAGTGGTTCTGACGATGCACCGTATGACACTACAGAAGATCTACAGGATATTTAAAATCCCTGGAACACGGTGTGAAATGCGGATTCACACGTCGTGTGGGCCACCCTGACTATAGGTATAGGTTTCTAATAGGATTTAAGTATCACATGCTATGGTACTTAGTCACATTCCATGTGTCCCTTCCTAGTTGAATCTGTGTCTATATCATAAAGTACTAGAAAATGGGAAAAATTATACGGGCAATGGGATACCATGTAATTGTACACAAACATGGCCACTTGTACATGGGTTTGTACATTGGCATGCCAAGTACATAGACACAGCCTAAAAAATGTTTGGGGTGTTATGTGACACCACATGTCATGTAATCCTTATACACACTATGTATATTGGGACATACATGTTGTGTGACGATTTACCACACTAGAAGACATAGTGATAGCTAAACACACTATGTACCCCAGGTACATGTTTTTTACCCCATTCAAGAGTGTTTGTCGATCTTCAATTCCTTAGTTTGAACCTTTCTAGGTAGATCATGCTCCCATGGTATATTCCCTCGAGGGTAAAGTGCATAATTACATCCACATCACATAATTATGATCCCCACAAGATGATTAGCCTCAGATAGAGATTCAGATTCCCTTTTTAGTCTAGAGTGTGATCCAATATCATCCTTGATCCCTAGGTTCTGTTTGTGGAATCTTCATAACCTCCCCGAGTAGTTTTTTATCCTCCATTTAAAAGTATGTATCTGTATGTTTTGTGGTATCATTGACATATAATACCCTCTGTATTAGGTTGATCGAGATAGGGTTCATGGTGTACCCTAGCAGTTCTTGGTGTGTCCATTCTCTAAGTATCATGGTATTCTTATACTAGTGTTATCTCATTGAAAGGGCCCAATGATATAAACCTCTTAATCTAGTTTCATTAATGATAGAACATCTTGTGGTGTGGAATCTCATGGAATGGCCATTACATCAAGCAGATTCATTTGGAAAGCAATTGGTTATGACCGCTTGGTGGTGTGGTGTCAATACTATCTATATTTGGGTGTTTATTTTGTATATTGATTGTTATATATTTTATTGAGAACACTATACATGGTGATTTATGTTTAGTATTTTTGGCGTGACCTAATTGGTATTTTTATACTCACCCCTACATGCATATTTCCCACACATTTTGTGTCCTGTATAGATGAAGACACTTTTGACGGTGTCCTGGTAGGACTGGTGGAGTGTGGATTGTAGTTATTTATTTTCATACCTATGTGTTTACTATGAGATTTCATTTTACTTTAGTCCTCACCCTTGTAGAATGAAGAAATCATTACCATTTTTTTGGTTGAGCTTGTATTTGACCCCTTTGTGATTCTAGTACTTTATTGTTGTACACTGTTGTGGGGTCTTAGATATATTCAGACATTGTTTCGGTTTTTTTATATTTCAGTATTGTTTTTTCTTGGAGATGTGTGTGTGTGTACAAGTAATTTATTCCAATGCCTCTCATTTTTTGGATATGGATATTAAGCACTAGTCTATATTCCCAAACCTATAGGAGTCGGGGTTAGGGAAGTCATGGGTAAAACCACATCAGGTCATGTTGTTGCATAATGGGATCAAAGGATTCAGTTCTGCCTTAGGATTAGAGTTAGTGAGATTTGTTAAAGGAACCATTAATTATTTTCTTGAGTTTATCTTTCAGGATAGGGTCTCTAGTGATGGTATGGTAGCTGATGTATCTATACACCTGGACACCGATCACCTTCCTTACGACTCAGTGAATATTAAAATATTTTTAGGGAATTTTTTTACATGAATCATATTATAATTGTTGTTTTTTCATTTCATTCATGAGTTAGCTTCCCCTATATACTCTTTTGACTATGGTAATTTTTGTTTTATTTCAATATACCTCCACATATACATATATACAAGATTCCACAATGTTATCATAAAGGTTGATCCCCCTAGTGAAGAGGAATCAGTATTGGGGCATGTACCGGAGATATAAAATGTTTGTTCTTTACTAATTATACCACCACCTGTTAGGTAGTAGAGAGAACTTCCATTACCATTTGGGGATTCGTGATGGATAAGTGTATTACACAAGTTTCAAAGGTAGCACCCTCCCAGGTTTTGGGATGATCCAGACCCATTGATGAGAACTGGCAAGATGTAGTCACTCCCATTTTCCACCTTATAAGGATGCATGTAGATCAGATGAAGGTCCCCAATGAAATTCTTCTTCGGGTATCTATTGGGTTATGGTAATTCTTAGTGACTTAGTCACATGATGAGACAAGTCTCTTATGATCATACTTTGAGTGTCTCTTCAGTTGGGAGTTCCATCCGACCATGTTTTGATCAGTATGCATACTTGATATTTTGCATCTGTATCAGGGTAGTATGATTATGGCGGAGTACTCGGTGAGGTTTTTTATGTAGTGGGTTAATCCTTGGATATATTGTGGGGTCAGTTCATCAATGTTTGTACCTTCGAGAAGGGCTTTCACTGTGACATCAATGCTTCAGTGGTATCCCTTTTCATTCTTACCTATGATGGGGTGCTTGAGAGATCCTTGGTGGTTGAGATATTTTTGGAGAAGGAGGCATTGAATGTGGGTGATAGTAGTGGGAACCCATTAGTAGGAACCTCGATAGTATGTATTCGATGGTAGTTATAGGGATTCAAGCATGTAATATGATTCAAGTAGTTATCCCAAGACATAGGTTTAGTAGTGTTGGTCTCCAAGGGTGGCTCAAATTAGCTTGGGGAGAGGCGGTGTTTATGCTATAATGGTCAGGTAAATCTATCTCATTATTTTCATACCCATCTTACATCATGTTGTGATATAATTGAGATACCATATATAAAGAGATCGATGTAGGTGATGTGTGGAATGTAGGGTGGTGGATGGGGCAGAGGGACCTAAAGTGAAGCATGATTTGGTCAGGGGTTAAACCTTTTATTATCACCACCCACAGGTGGTCCGCACCTTAGATAGAGAGCTAGTGGAGTAGGACTAGACCATCTGCATGAATTTGATTCCTTTGACCATGAGGATATAGGGATGAAATGAGGAACAATTTTTTTCTTTTCTATTTTCTCTATAGTACTGATAGAATTAGGTTTAATTCATTCATTCCTTTCCACTTCTCTAGTTCATGAATTAGAGATTATAGTTCATCTATTGGCTCAAACATTGCGGTTGGAGACTCTAATATGTGGTGACTCAACAATTTCACACGTAATCTAATAGTATGATCATGAAATTGGAGGATATAGGGTTTTATGGGATATCATTGTGGGTTCTGTAACACCCCGAGTTTCCACGATATGCCTCTCTTTCAATAATGCAATATCTTGCATTGTACGCAAGTTCGAGTTCTAACACACCGCGACTAATCAAAGTAGCCGTTATGAGTAGTAATACCCACTTTTTAAAATTATAGAAATTTTATATTTCAAAATGGACGTCATTTTTGTATTCATAATATCAAAATTATCCTAAGTTGAATTTTTTGTAATTTTCTGAGAACTTCTAATTTTCTATGAATAGTGAAAAATACTTAAAACAAATTTTTTAATCAAAATAATTTATAGTGATAAATTATACTATTGAGTGGTTTTAAAGTATAATTATAATATATTTTTACCATTTTATCCAATGGTGTTCATTATAATTAATTTCACCTTGAAATTGGACATAAACAATTGTCAATTTTTTGATATATATTGTTTCTTAAAAACACGCTATTTGTTGTGACAACGGGAATTAATTATAAAATTAATTAATGCAACTTATATGTTTGGAATTTTGTAAAATGGTCATCATTTTTGAAATTGTAATATCAATTATAGCTTAGGGTGAAATTTTGGCATTGTTCTGAAAAACTTCAATTTTTGATGAATAGTGAAACCACTAAGTGGTAGTTAAAAAACTGATTTTTCATTTAAATGAAACATTACCACTTCTGTTATTTGATTTTCAAAAGTCCAACATACATGGTTCTCATTAGGAAATAATATGAGGTTCAATGGGATTAAAATAATTTTTTTGTGAATAGTAACTTTAAAGTTTAATTAATCGTGATTAAAGGTAATTAGTGAAATTTATGGTAAAAATGATATTATAAAAATATGAAAATACCTTTACACATGTCCTACCCCTATTGGATGATTCATGGAAGACCAAGAAAATCCATTTGTCAACTTGGGGACCCCATGGAGACACTTTGGTAGGAAAATGACATTAAAACCTTTTTATTTAATGTTAAAATAAAAATGACACAAACATGAGTTGTTTTACTAAAACAATTTTTAAATGGGGTTATACAAGTAATATTTTTTTACTATAAATATTAATTATAAATCTAAAAAGATTTCCTACATCTTGATAATTTTTTTATAATTTTTAGACATTATATAAATTAAATTATTTATGACACCATGATGATACAGCGATTACCTCGTTAATTAACGATTTTAATAAAATAAAAAGATAATGTAAAATATAAGATGTAAACTTGTCAAAAACCTATTGGATGAGTGTATTTAGAACCTTTATCACCTTATCCTTGAAATATATCATTGTGGGACCTTTATAATCCGAAAATCATTTCATAATAAAGTAACATTTCAATATTTCCAAGAGTGCCCCTTCTCTCCTCTTATAAAAGGCCCCCACCTCTACCTCCATATAAACACATTCAAGACATTTGTATTGGCCAAACTCTACCCAAATACTCTCTAAACTTCCCTCTATTACTCCTAGAAGCCTCACTTTGGGCATAACTCTTCCCAAGGAATCCTTTGGCTCAAATCAAAAAGAGTTACCCGATTTTAAGGTAATGTCTTCTCTTATGTTATTTTGTATTATTTTTCTTCTCCAACCCCCTAAACTCTTTTTATTAACTTATTTTGTAACAACACAAGTATCCTCAATATACTAGGATGTTTTTATAAGAAGTATTCTAGCTACACTTACACACACCTACATCTAACGGTTAAATAACATATAGTTTCTGTGGATGGTGAATTTCTGCCTCATGAAACGATGATTGTTCAACACTCATATAACACCTTCAAAGGTTGCCATTAAGATGTAACTATATTTATATATGATATATAATATGTTTATGTTTTCCTTAAGCTTCTGTATTTTTCATTTATGGCATACCTTTATGGTTTCCATTATGGGTAAACGTGATATTTTCATTTTAGGAAGTGCGGACTACCGCCCACTCAATGTGATTTGAAACGTTAACGCCGTATGTGGGATGTATAAAGGATAGAGTAAATGTTATTATACATTATATTATACTGTAATTATAATATACCTTTATATAATTATGATTTCATTCCATTAAATATGAAATAGAAATGAAAGTAGTGTTCATGCATACGTACGGCTTACCGTCTCCATGAACGGTGAATTTCATTTCTTAACTCAAAATGTTACGTAATATTATGAATGAATGTATATACTGGATATATATGATATATATGATATCTAAATCATGAATATAATTTTGGAGATAATGGATATTCTACCACATAAATAACTTGTAATTATAAGAAGTTTATTGTTGACTCAAGTACCAAATATCGACAAAATGACCGTTATTAACATAAATAATTACATAGTGTTCATAACATGGTAATAAGTGATATAAAAGGAATAATTAACTTGAAAAAGGATCTTAAGAAAGTAGAGATTAACTCTAGTTTATTATTTAGGAGGTTAAATAATGGTCAAGTCAAGTCGGACACAAGGTAAGGGATCTTCGTAACCCATTTTCTATTCTTTGGGTTAATCTTATACTTTCAAATTATGTCATGATATTATTATGTCCTATATTGTATTTGAACCTTATTTATGTGTACTAATATTTAATACACATAATAGATTTATTTTATTTAAAAAATTATCTTTGTAAGGGAACTACTTAACCCAATTTCCATTATTTGGGTTAATCTCCTACTTTCAAATTATGTCATGATATTATTATGTCCTATCTTGTATTTGTACTTTATTTATGTGTACATATAGTGAATACACATAATAAATCTACTTTATTTAAAAAAAATGATCTTTGTAAGGTTCTTCATATCAATCTCCTTTCATTGAGGCATATTTTGTTTTATACACAACTTTCTTTTATACGGTGTATAAACCCCTTTGACTTATACTTTTATTCAGAAAGAATCTTTTTTACAAAGCGTTTTACTAAACAACAAAAGGAATGGTTTTGTCTTACGTGTGTGGCAACAATGACTTCCCCGCCGTCGAGACCATTATTTGTGTTTCGGCTTCCTCTACAATCCATAACTTTTTTTAAAATGAAAAATAAATACAATTTTTTAATTTTCTTTTATTTTGGTATTGAAAATGGTTTTGAAAGTGTTTTTATTATATCAATGTGTTGTATTGATATCTTGTTATTTATATGTGAAAATTTTATGTTTACTTTATGCATTTTTTATGTGATACGATTATGTTACGGTTTATGATATGTTTAAACCTGTTCATATGTGGAATGCATTGGACTTAATAAGTGACGGGTGGAGCCAGCTATAGCTCCTCGATGCATCGGCAGGTCTCATGAGACAAACTAGTGTCTTGGAACGTGGCCTTGACAAAATCTTATTTGTAGTCTTGGCACGAGGCCTTGGATACATGGTTATGATAGTCTGGCATTATGCATTCCCTCATTATGAAAGTTGTTATTGATATTGCATGTGATTAATCGACCAGTAGAATATCCATGTGAATAGGTAAATGGCATTATTTCATTTTACTTTTTCCATATTATGCTCAAGTTCATGTTCAAAAGGCTTTTGTTTTAGTTATACATTTCCTTCAATGATTGTGTTTATTTATAAAAGCTTCCGCAATATTGTTATCCTTACTGAGCATCTGAGCTCACCCCTTTCAATGTTTTAATATTTTCCAAGATGTGAAGAAGTTTTTTATGAATGACCTGCAGGGATAGTTAGAAGAGGATATGAGTGTGGACTATGGAGACTTTGTTATTGTGGTTTTTCACTTTATGATGTAAAGTAACATTTATGAATGTATCTAGTGTTTCCAAGGCTACTAAACTAATCGGTCCTTCGAGACTTGATCTTTTGTGATCATGCCAATGTTTCAAAGTAATGCACTGACTCTGGGTAACTGGGGTCAGGGTGTTAAAGTTGGTATCAGAGATTGTTTAGTACTAACCTTGGAAGCTAGATTTAGATAAACTCTGATTAGAGCACATAGCCCTAAGATAGTATTTGAGGATTAGTATAGAAGAACTTCCTAGAATTTTGGTATTATAGAGATTTTGTGAGTTTTCCGAGCAATACATCCCTGTCTGGATATGAGCAGGTAGAGGCGGCGCTGGCACATATGTACCTAGGGGTAAAACCCGAAAACCCCGCTTTGAGCTAGACTCGAATGAGAACTGGTGCACGACAACGGGCTTTGCTGCACTCTTGGTTACGACACTCCCGGGAGATATGCTTCAGATAATTCTCAATTTAATTACAAACCATTATGAAGGGCTTATGAGTATATACTTCCTCAAATAAAACATTTATTTTTACGATTATGGATTATATCCATAAATAGTTCAATTTATGTTAACTGTTTTACAAGTATGTAATTATGTATTTCGATTCATAAACTAATCTAGTTTATAAAATTGTTTAGAAATGGCAGCTAGTGGAAGTAATGGAAACCGTATCAATACACGCACTCCATGTAGGGATTTCCCTCCTGCTCAAGATAATTATTGTGGAGCTGAAGATACAACTGGTGTTGATCAACTTATTACCATACTGGGACAACTCACTCAGGTTATGAATAATAACCTTACTCGTATGGAGCACCCTGATCCGAAACATGGAGGGTCAATGTTTGACCACTTCATGTGGCAAAAACCACCAACATTTAATGGGGGTACAAATCCATTAGTAGATAAGCGATGGATAAAATCCTTAGAGAAAATCTTCTATGCCTTGGGGAGTAGCGAAAGGGAGAAGGTTATTATGGCAGTTTACCGCCTCACTAGAGATGTCGATCAATGGTGGTCATTGATTCAAAATACAAAGGAAGATGAAGATGTATCAAGTATGGAATGGAGAGAGTTCAAAGATCTTTTCTTATAAAAATACTTTCCTCGTGACCATCGAGCAGATATAGAAAGGCAATTTCTGAGTCTGAGGCAGAAGGAGGATGAGAATGTCGCAAAGTATGAGGCCAACTTTACAAGGATAGCGATGTATGCTGAAGATTATATACGTAACCCAAGAAGTAATATTGATCGTTTCTTTGATGGGTTAAAACCATTTCTCTATCGAGCTTTAGTATCACAATCCTTCTCATTGTACGAAGAAATTTTCTCGTGTGCTATCAAGACAGAAAAGGAATTCTCTAAGTCTTATGACAATAAAGTAAAGAAAGAGAAGAAGAGAACGGTGGAACAAGAGACAGATAAATGAAAAATGGGAAAGAAGTATTTTCCATTATGTGATAATTGTGGGAAGAATCACCCGAGTACTTGCCTAAAAGGAATGGTAGTTTGTTATAAATGTAGAGAAAAAGGTCACCAGGCTCGTGATTGCAAGGGAAAGAAAGAGGCTATCAATGTTGAATGCTACAATTTTAGGGAAATTGAGCATTATGCAAATGAATGTCCTAAGTATCAGTGAAACTTACCTTAGAAAAGGCCAAGGGATCAAGGACAATCTTATGTTGTTACTACAATTGAAGTGGAATAATTAATGTATTGGTGCTTTTCGACTCAAAGATTATATTATGGTTATAAGAATAATGTGATATATATAAGGATTGTACTACAGTGCTTGTTGTTTCCATTAAGGTTTTAATATGATGATGGTAATCATATTTTTATATGTGACAATAAGAGAATCTTTACTTTGTCTGAGGAATCTGATGATACAATTGATTTTGGAATTTAGAGACCTTTTAGAGAAAGTATGGACAGAGGTTTTTGGATAACTATAAAGGTTGGAATGGATTAAGTTGAACCTTGGATAGTATTGTTTAAGGTTAAAACATTTATGAAGATTACTTTTGGAATATTATAATACAATATTTTTAGGAAAAGGACATCCTGCAGGTCGGGGGATAACCCGTCGTGTCGGACAAAGATGTATGAATCGAACCCACAACCATAGTGCGACAGGCCTTTATTACCTACCACTAGCCTACAGGAAGTCCCTGGTTATTACAAAAATGTTTTCCTAATCTAAATGGTATGTGTTAATATTTGTAACCTTATACAATTATGATAAATAGAATATATTTGAGTTCTATTACCTTTTGGAGTGAAAGATGGGTTTGTGGTAAAAATTTATTAAAGAATGAAAGTCTACATGGCAAGTAAGTGTATTTCCTTACGTTCTTATTAAATATCCTAAATAAATTCCACAACTTTATGAAAGGTAACTTAAAACAAAAATGTTGTTGGTTAACTTTTCCAATTGGGGAATCAATGACCGTTTAACCAATCACAACTTTGTGATTTTCTTGTAGTTAACTTTCTCTTAATCCTATTTTATACAACTCTCCATCAGACCTTGATGGTTTATTTTTCCTCAATATCCATATTTTCATAGAATACTAGTATGGGCATTCTCAGGTGACCTTTGTACTTCTCTTTATTTCTTTTAAAGTTATATTTTTATTAACCCTATTTCCGATGTGGGTTTTCCACAAAGGTATTTTCTATTTTCAACCTTTTATTTTCAACGAAAATTTTCAAATTGCGAGGACTCTATTTATTGTAGGAGGTTAGAATGTAACACCCCGAGCTTCCACGATACGCCTCTCTTTCAATAATGTAATAGCTTGCATTGTACGCAAGTTCGAGTTCTAACACACCGCGACTAATCAATGTAGCTGTTATGAATAGTAATACCCACTTTTTAAAATTATATATATTTTATATTTCAATATGGACTTCATTTTTGTATTCATAAAATCAAAATTATCCTATGTTTAATTTTTTGTAATTTTCTGAGAACTTATAATTTTCTATGAATAGTGAAAAATACTTAAAACAAATTTTTTAATCAAAATAATTTATAGTGATAAATTATACTATTTACTGGTTTTAAATTATAATTATAATATATTTTTACCATTTTATCCAATGGTGTTCATTATAATTAATTTCACCTTGAAATTGGACATAAACAATTGACAATATTTTGATATATATTGTTTCTTAAAAATACGCTCTTTGTTGTGACAGCGGGAATTAATTATAAAATTAATTAATGAAACTTATTTGTTGGTAATTTTGTAAAATGGACATCATTTTTGAATTTGTAATATCAATTAAAGCTTAGGGTGAAATTTTGGCCTTGTTCTGAAAAACATCAATTTTGATGAATAGTGAAACCACTAAGTTGTAGTTAAAAAACTGATTTTTCGTTTAAATGAAACATTACCACTTCTGTGATTTGATTTTTAAAAATCCGACATACATGGTTGTCATTAGGAAGTAAAATGTGGTTCAATGGGATTAAAATAATTTTTTTGGTGAATAGTAAATTTAAGTTTAATTAATCACAATTAAAGGTAATTAGTGAAATTTAAGGTAAAAATGATATTATAAAAATATGAAAATACCTTTACACTTGTCCTACCCCTATTGGATGAGTCATGGCCGACCAATACAATCCATGGGTCAACTTGGGGACCCCATGGAGCCACTTTGGTAGGAAAATGACCTTAAAAACGTTTTATTTAATGTTAAAATAAAAATGTCTCAAACGTGAGTTGTTTTACTAAAACAATTTTTAAATGGGGTTATACAGGTAATATTTTTGACTATAAATATTTATTAGAAATATAAAAAGATTTCCTACATCATAATAATTTTCTTATAATTTTTAGACATTAAATAAATTAAATTATTTATGACACCATGATGATGCACCGATTACCTCATTAATTAACGATTTAAATAAAATAAAAAGATAATGTAAAATCTAAGAATTACACTTGTCAAAAACCTATTTCATGAGTAGATTTAAAACCCTTATCACCTTAGCCTCTAAATATATTATTTTGGGACCTTTAGAATCCAAAAATCATTTCATAATAAAGTAACATTTCAATCTTTCCAAGAGTGCCCCTTCTCTCCTCTTATAAAAGGCCCCCACCTCTACCACCTTATTCACACCTTCAAGCCATTTGGCTCGGCCAAACTCGGCCCAAATACTCTCTTAACTTCCCTCTCTTACTCCTATAAGCCTCAATTTCGGAATAACTCTTCCCAAGGAAGCCTTTAGCTCAAATCAAAAAAAGTTACCCGATTTTAAGGTAATGTCTTCTCTTATGTTATTTTGTTTTATTTTGCTTCTCCAACCCCCTAAACTCTTTTTATTAATTTATTTTTGTAACAAAACCAGTATCCTAAATATACTAGGATGTTGTTATAATAATTATTCGAGCTACACTTACACACACCTACATCTAATGGTTAAAGAACATACTATTTCTGTGGATGGCGAATTTCTGCCTCACAAAACGATGATTATTCAACACTCATATAACACCTTCAAAGGTGTCCATTAAGATGAAAATATATTTATATATGATATATAATATGTTTATGTTTTCCTTAAGCTTCTGTATTTTTCATTTATGTCATACCTTTATGGTTTCCATTATAGGTAAACCTGATATTTTCATTTTAGGAAGTGCGGACTACCGCCCCCTCAAAATGATTTGAAACGTTAATGCTATATGCGGGATGTATAAAGGATGGAGTAAATTGTATTATACATTATATTATACTGTGATTATAATATAACTTTATATAATTATGATTTCATTAAATTAAATATGAAATAGAAATGAAAGTAGCGTTCATGCGTACGTATGGCTTACCGTCTCCATGAACGATGCATTTCATTTCTTACCTCTAAATGTTACGTAATATTTTGAATGAATGTATATATTTGATATATATGATATATATGATATCTAAATCATGAATATAATTCTGGAGATAATGGATATTCTACCACATAAATAGCTTTTAATTATAAGAAGTTTATTGAGACTCAAGTACCAAATATCGACAAAATGACCGTTATTAACTTAAATAATTACATAGTGTTCATAACATGGTAATAAGTGGTATAAAAGGAATAATGAACTTGAAAAGGGATCTTAATCAAGTAGATATTAACTCTAGTTTATTTTTCATGAGGTTAAAGAACGGTCGAGTCAAGTCAGACACAAGGTAAGGGGTCCTCTTAACCCAATTTCTATTCTTTCGGTTAATCTCCTACTTTCAAATTATGTCATGATATTATTATGCCCTATATTGTATTTGTACCTTCTTTATGTGTAATTATATTTAATACACATAATATATTTATTTTATTTAAAAAATGATCTTTGTAAGGGAACTTCTTAACCCAATTTCCATTCTTTGGGTTAATCTCCTACTTTCAAATTATTTCATGATATTATTATGTCCTATATTTCATTTGTACTTTATTTATGTGTAATTATATTGAATACACATAATCAATCTACTTTATTTAAAAAAATGATCTTTGTAAGGGTCTTCATCTCAATCTCCTTTCATTGAGGCATATTTTTTTTTATGCACAACTTTCTTTTATACGGTGTATAAACCCCTTTGACTTTTTCTTTCATTCAAAAGGAATCTTTTTTACAAAGCGTTTTACTAAACGACAAAAGTAATGTTTTTGTCTTATGTGTGCGGCAACAATGACTTCTCTGCCGCCGTGACCATTATTTGTGTTTCGGCTTCCTCTATAATCCATAACTTTTTTAAATGAAAAATAAATACAAAGTTTTAATTTTCTTTTATTTTGGTATTGAAAATAGTTTTGAAAGTTTTTTTATTATATCAATGTGTTGTATTGATATCTTGTGATTGAAATGTGGAAATGTTATGTTTCCTTTATGCATGTTTTATGTGATATGATTATGTTACGGTTTATGATATGTTTAAACTTGTTCATATGAGGAATGCATTGGACTTAATAAGTGACGGGTGGAGCCCGCTATAGCTCCTCGATGCATCGGCAGGTCTCATGAGACAAACTAGTGTCTTGGCACGAGGCCTTGACAAAATCTTATTTGTAGTCTTGGCATGAGGCCTTGGCTACATGGTTATGATAGTCTGGCATTATGCATTACATCATTATGAAAGTGGTTATTGATATTTCATGTGAATATTCGACCAATATTATATCCATGTGAATAAGTAAATGGAATTATTTCATTTTACTTTTTCCATATTATGCTAAAGTTCATGTTTAAAAGGATTTTGTTTTAGTTATACGTTGCCTTAAATGTTTGTGTTTATTTATAAAAGCTTCCGCAATATTGTTATCCCTATTGAGCATATAAGCTCACCCCTTTCAATGTTTTAATATTTTCCAGGATGTGAAGAAGTATTTTATGAATGACTTACAGGGATAGTCAGAAGAGGATATGAGTGTGGACTATGGAGACTTTGTTATTGTAGTTTTTCACTTTATCATGTAAAGTAACATTTATGAATTTATCTAGTGTTTCCAAGGCTACTAAACTAATCGAGCTTTCGAGACTTGATCTTTTGTGATCATTCCAATGTTATGAAGTAATGCACCGACTCTGGGTAACTGGGGTCGGTGCGTTACAGGTTCAATGATACATTACGCCTTAATATTAGTTATGGACAATCAATCCATAGTTTATTCCAAGATTGACTATTTTAGGAAGAGGATGCGTTGTGTCCATAGTAACCGAATGAGGTTTTACTTTGTGGGTGAAAATAAGACCATGTAAGAGCATGAAAAGATTAGTAATATATGTTTTCATCCCATTAATCACCATTTTTCTATCATGACTCATTGTGTAGTGGATTCATCAGGCTATAAGTTTTTTATGTTGTTATCAGTGTATAAGAAAATATTTTTAGAGGATGTATGTGTTTTACCTCCCCATTGAGAGATAGAAATATATAATAACTTGTAAAAATGTATGGAATCCATATCTACAACAATATATCTGATCAATCCCATAGAGATTAAAGAGTTGATGTTGAATTTGGAAGACATAAACGAGAAGGGCTTTGTGAGACTTAGTGATTCCCTTATATAGAACCAATGTTGTTTTCTAATAAGGCAGGTGGGAGCAAGAGGATTTTTGTGGATTTCCATCACTTAAATTTGTGAAAATGTAGAATAAGTATCCAATATCAATGATATTTGAACTATTTTATCATTTGAGAGGGGAGTGATGGATCTTAAAAATTGACCTTAGATCAGGATTTCACCAGTTGGAAGTACGTGATGAGGATATATGGAAGATGAAATTATGATGTCATGATGGTCACTATGAGTATTTGGTGTGCCCATTCAGTGTTACAACCACCCTCACAGTGTTCATGGGACTCACGATCTAGATCTTTAAACCATTATTCTACTAGTTCATGATAGTATTCATTGATGACATTATAGTGTATTCAGTGTCCAAGGTGGAGAAAATTAGACACTAGAGGTGGGTCTTAGACACTTGTTATGAGAATCAAACATACATAAAACTCTTGAAGTGTCAATTTCGAATTTTATTAGTCAACTTTTGAGGTAATTTAATCTCAGAAGAAGGGGTATATTTGATTCAAAAAATGTTTAGGTTTCACTTTTGTGGGAGTAACCTAATAGTGTTTCTGATGTTTAGAGTTTCCTTGGGTTGGCAAGGTACTATTCAATGTTTGTGCCTGATTTATCTATATTAGCATCACCCTTGACATATTTGAATCAAAAGGGGTATCCTTTCCAGTTGATGGAATGGTGCCAAAATATCTTTTAGGATATTAGGCAGAGGTTGACAAGAGATTACACCTTGAGATTACTAGAGGATGGTGTTATGTATGTAGTGTTCTGTAATGCATCATGGACCATAATTGGTTGTGTTATGATGCAGAAGTAGGTGGTTATTGACTAAGGTTTACATCAATTGAGACCACCGGAGAAGAACTACACTACTCATGATCTTGTGTTACCAACAGTATTATTCTCACAGAAGATGTGGATATACTACATGATGGGTGAGCTGTTTAACATTTACTCTACCTAGAATATTCTCAAGTATATCTTCTCACAAGAGGATATTAACATGATATAGAAGTGATGTTTAGAGATCCTCTAGAAATATTCCATTGAGGTCATTTATACTCCTACTAAGGGGAATTTGGTGGTAGACTATGTCATCAGGAGATCATTTTCTTAGTTTTGGCCATGGCATCAATGTAGTTGTCATCATTGTTGTTACCTTTTTTGGACATGGAAACTAATTTCTATAATCAGTTGATTTTTGTTACCTAGAATCTTTTACAGAATATTTTGTATTCTTAGTGTTAAGACACGGACTTCGATACCATATGTACTCATATATCCATTTTTCATTATTTAAATAGATATTTTTAATATGGGGAGCATGCTATACTTTTTAGTGAATGTGTGATGGTACTATTTATGTTGTGGGGGGGTGTGATGTGGTAGTTTAATAAATCCCTATTAGATCTACATCTAGTTGTGTAAAATATGTATCAGGACCTCTTATTTTAGTTTTGGTGGCCATGAATAAATAAGGGAGTTATGGATTTTGACACCTGATGCCTCACATTCTAGAAAATATTGGTTGAGCACCAAGTTCCAATGGGTTTAGCTCAACCCCATGAGGTGACATATAGGATGTGGGATGGGATATCCATCGATTTAATATTGTTTTTACCATGTACGTCAAGGGTACATGATACTGTTTGATTGGTCATATACCTACGCAACAAGTTGGCCCACTTCCAAGGAATTCTAGAGTAGAGTTCCAAATATATCATGGGATTCCTCTATATACTAGAGATAGTCTGACTCCATAGGGTTCCCCTAATGATTATTTCTGACTGTTATCTTCACATCGCATCATTGATTATGGAGGGGATTAAAAAAATTCTTTGGGTATAATTTTGGTTTTAGAACTGTGTTTCACCCCCAAACTAGTTACTAGGTAGAGAGGATCATTCGGGTATTTGACAACATATTATAGTCTTGCATGTTGGACTTTTTCCATAGTTGGGAGGCTCATTTACCCTTGGAGTAGTTTGAATACAACTACAGCTACCATTCCACCATTAATATGGAACCATTTGATGATTTTTACAGGTGAACCTGCATTTCACAACTTTCTTGGAATAATCTTGGAGTGTTAGTACTCATGGGAACAGATTTGGTGCGACTTATTATAGAGAATTTGAATATCATCCTGGAGATGATTATGAAAGAACATATCCATCATAATTATTATGTAGAGTGAAAATAATGACCTATGGAGTTATAGGAGAGAGACCATGTGTTCATGAGTGTCTCACCTCGACATGGATTTTTTTTATATTTTTATGTGGTATCAATTTATATTCGACATTCATTGGTCCCTTCCAAATACTATTTAGAGATGGAGAGGTGGAATTCTATTTAGATATGCCACCATTGATGGATTGAGAACATGATGACTTCCACATGTCGTAGATGAGGAGATATGTATTCTAACCATCACTTGTTGTTGAATAGGGTGAGTTGGTCATCAAGGATGGATCTACCTTTAGAGAGTACGCATTATAGAAAAAGGATCTGGAAGACAGTATCATTCATGGGAAATATATTCCCCTTGTACGTGTTTGGTTTCCACACTTGAATCCTCAGGAGAGAACCTCAGAGTGGGAGACTCAGATTTGAGCCTAATATCATCATATTTTTGGATAGTTACTCTCTTATCAGGATGAAAATCAAAAAGGTATAAAGAATTTAATGAATCAAGTTATTCATGTATTATTTTTAGATATTTTTTTAATTATTTTTGAAACCAATCACTGAGACAGTGTGTGAATCCAAGGCCCAATATTCATGGAATACATGTATGAAATTTATTAAATATATTAAATAGAACATTGGTCTAGTATTTCTATTAATCTGGAATAATACGTGAATAGGGGATGAATAATAAGTTTTAGGGAACCGTTGTGTTTAAAATGTCAGTTTTACCGTAGGCGTGATATAACCATTGTTTGTGCGAGCTATTTGTGAAAAATCAATTATTCGCATAAATTGATAAGTTAAATTAAATAATTAATTTGTTTTATTATTTTAGACATAGTGACCCTTATTCTATTTTAATTATATGGTTATTGTATTTCATTAGTGTTGGACTCACAAAACCTATAGATATAGACAACTATTGGAGAGTTTTCATAGAAAATTAAGATAGATCGGGATCATATTGTGGATCATTGTACCAACCAAGTTTGTGGATCTCATCAGTCATGGAAAAACTACTTTTATTCATAAAATATTTATAAAAAATCTAGATAATAAGTTTTGTTATGTGTCTTCTATCCTGTTTCTTAATACAAAATGAATACATATCAATTCTATGGACAGAATTGATATGAATATCATCCATATAATTAAATTGATAGAACTGTTCATTTTTTTCATTTATCAATGTTCATTTTTCTACTTCTACAATAATAGATCGAGGAAAAACTAATAATGGTTGAGGTTCATTCCTCATATTTTTTGGTCTTTTTGATTTCTTGCCCCATTCATCACACGATCATCACAGCCATTTTATTTTGGCACATGGTTCGATGAATACCTTGTAGTTTATCATTATGTGGCTATAATTTGGCCCAACAGATCAATAACATGGGTAAATTTCATGATTTATGGTATGATAGTGTTTCAATGGTGGTGGTGGATGATCGGAGATGGATCATACAAGTTTTCAACCTCTATTATTACAGGTATTGGCACATGAGGATGAATTGGTTGATGGATGGTTTTTTGAGAAGATCGAGGACATAGATCCCATCTTGTGGTGTCATTAAGGCTTTATCAACCCCATCACTATAAATTCCTTTAAGGATTGTGGCCCTGGTGACGTGGTGAATGAAGTAGGGGATGATATGAAGGGCTCAAAATTCTTGACCAACACAGCATATAATATGACAATACATACCTTAGGGGCCCAATGGTTAGGGTTCTAGGGTTTGAATGGTGTTATGTATAACTAACCATGTAACCCTTCCTAGTTGGATTATCATTTACATCAGGAAGTACATGGACACTAGAAAAAGTACATGGCTAGGGGCATGCCTTGTACTCAGACATGGACACGGCCACTGGTACACGGGTTTGTACACGGGCCGGACAAGTACAATTATGGGTCCATGTTACACAATTAGGGTTTCTTGTATCTCTACATCCTATTTACTCCTTCTATATATTGTGTATTATGATTATTACATTCCATGTGAGGTTTTACCACATGGGAAAACATGTGGATATCTGGTCACGCCGTGTACCCCCTTGTACATGTATTCAACCCCCTTCAAGAATTGTGGTACCTCTTACTTTCCTTAGTCTGGACAATTCTAGGTAGAGCATGTTCCCTTTTTCCATCCCCTCAAGGGTAAATTTTGACATTATATCCATATGATGGGATTGTTATCCCCTTTAGAGGTCGACTATCAGATAGAGTTGGGTTGTCCCACAGTGAGACTAAAGTGCAGTCATCTATCATCCTTGTTCCCAAGTTAGGGATTGTGTAATTAGAATGAACACCCTGAGAAGGGATTTGATTTTCCATATAGGATGTCCTATCATTGTGTTTTTGTCATCATTGAAATATGATCCCTATATAGTAGTTCTATCTATACTTGGTTCATGGTGTCCCCTATAGGTTCTAGGAATGACCCCATATAAGAGTATCAGGGTCTTCTTAGAATAGTGAGCTCTCTTGGTTGGGGCCCAATGATCAAGACCTATTCTTAGAGTCTCTATAATGATATCATATCTCATAGAGTGGACTATCCCCGAAGGATCATTTCATTGAGAAAAATCACATGGATGGAAGTTGGTTATGGCCTCCTGGTGGTGTGGCCTTTTTTCTGAGTGTATCTCAATATTTTTGTTATAAATTTATTTGAATATATGTTAATGAGCCCACTATACTTGGTGATTTTTTGTTCATTGTTTTCATGGTTTACTATTTTATATTTTTATATATACCATTGCATGAGATTTTTTCACATGTATCGTGTCTTATTAAAACGACAACCCGTTTAGTGGTGCTGTGGGGGGATATGGAAAAGGTGGAGCATAGCAAGAGCATGTCATGCTGAGGTTTTTACTTGTATCTTAGGTTTTACATTAGTCATCACCCTTATATAATCTTACACTATTGATAGTTTTATTGGTTGGGTTTGTATTTGGAATCTTTTTCCGCTTTTAGTACTTTACTATCATACTCAGTTGTGGGATCTTAGTTGAATGAATGTATTGTTTCAATTGATTTACATTTTATTAATTTTGTGGTCTTATATTTTTTCTATGTTTATAGGTAATTTAGGCTAATTCATACCATTTGTGGAATATTCCTTGTCGATTCTGGTCATCATCCCCTGACCTATTGGAGGCGGTCTTGGGGTAGTCCCGGGTTGAACATCAGTGGGGTTGGTCATGAAAAAAATTGATAAAAAACTATAACAACGTATTATTAGAATGTTCATTCTAAATTCATCATAAAGAAATTGAAATTGAATCATATTAACATTAATTGTTCAACAGGTATAACTTCATAGGAAATATTATATCCAATCATCACAACACTTCTTACCTCTAGGGAACATTATATTGAAACATATTTCTAAGGACTTCAACCCCAATCTGCTATCGAAAAACCCTCTATTTGATGACATTAATCAAAACCATCCATCTAATGAATTAAATACATTGTGACTAATAATACATTACTAAAATTTTATCATAGGATCATACATTTCAATCTGATTTACATTATGCATATGTAATTATTTCTGAAAATTTTAAAAATTGTCTCTCTGATAGGCTTCGTTTAAAGGCATCAACCAAAAATATTCAAATAATGATATTAAAAATAACATACTATTTTCATAAAATAACAATTTTAATATTGATAGAAATTATAAATTTTTATCAAATAATTCTTGAAATCCAAGAAAAAAATCATCACTACCTAAAAATGAAAATATTCATCAGATAAATCGATGAATTTCATTTGATTAAAAACCTATAAAAGGTTAATTTAATGAATATTTTATGAAAAAAATAATTCAAATGATTTGACTCATAAACATAATCAATAAATTATTATGTAAGGCCTATATTACACTTACATAGCTTAGGTTGATACATGGAATCATCCTTTGAATGGTGAACTTCTCAGATAATTGTATAAAGAAATTTATACTATAAAAAATATTTATCTTCACATTTAAATCAAGAAAGAATAATGAAGTTTTCAAAACTCAAGATATATAGTGAATAAAAATAGATAATAATTAGATGATTTAAATTCATCAAACATATCTTCTGATGAATCTTTTTTTGTATGATAGGATGATCATTCAGTAAAACACATAGATCTATTACCTCATTCAAATGACCAATGTCTGATGGAATTGTTCTGGTAAATAACATCCAATATTCTCGTTCTTGGAACCAATCACTATCCAATAATATTTTTTGAAATTATTAACAATTTAATGTGATATTTGGGCTTAAAACGTTATGTTAATAAAAATTTATAAATATTGTACAACACCTATATTAAAATATTCTTACAACCAAGAACATATTAACTTATTAAAAATTTATAAAAACACTTCTGAAAATTCTGGTCTCAATAATATCACCTTTGGATTTTCTTCTTTACCAGAGAACATAAATCACTAAAACATTGAAAATTTTGAATTGGGTTATTTATCAAAAATTAAAATTCTATGTGACCAAACATAGTGTAAGAAAAAATAATCATTAAAAATAACACAATGGTTTCCATAAGAATTTATTTATTAAAAATATCATACACATCGTAAGAAACATTTTTTTATGATTCAATCTTGAAAAAATATTCCTAAAAGAATAAGTTCTCATGCACCCACATCAAAAAATGTTAGAATTGTTCACACATCTAGAAATCACATTTTACCCCTTTTAATCATTTTTAATTTATGCACTTCCTTAAAAAATTTATCATATATGAATGGATAGGTTTATATTACAATTTTTTCTCCCCCATGACAACACTATCCAAAGAAATTATGGGGGAGGGGAAAGAATAAAATACATTACCCTTGAAGATAGAGATAATGATAACTGATTATCAAACTCATATTATGATTTTATTTCCTTCACTAATGGTTTTTTCAATACATCAGCAACTTCCTCCATTGTAGGTAAAAATCCCATATTTAGTTCTTTCCATTTCAAATTCTCTCGTATAATGTGATATTTTATATCAATTTTCATGGAAGGATATTATTGCATCAAACTTGTAGAGACCTGGGCTTTTTCTTGTAAGACTTTGGAATATTTATACATATGTTTAAAGATCCAGGCATTGAGACGACATGTAATTCTGAGGCCTGGTGTGGCTGGAATAAATTATACAAAAACATTAATTGTTTTTGTACTATTCATGCAATGGAAATAGGATATATATTAAATGGTTGATCAGATCATAAATTCAAGACCAAAGTTGGGTCTGTAACACTATGTTTACTCTAGGTGAAACATAAATTATTTTGGCGTGGGACGTTCGGACCCTCACTCGTTAAAAGTAAGTAAATGGAGGAATTAATTTATTAATTTTTTCATTTAATATCTCCAAACCAAATAAATATCAAACAGTAAATCGGATCAGTAATATGAGTCCACTGTTTAGTTTAAAGCATGTCGTTTAACCTAGAAGGAGTATATGCTTTGTCAGTGCAGGACCACTGTGAGAAAAGTCACTGAGGGGAAAATCCTCATTTTGGAATGGCCACTTAGTGATTTTTATCACTGAATTTTTTTTAATAGATTTCAAAAGTGGTATCAAAATGTAAATATGATACTTTTGTTGAGTTTGAAATGGAGTGTTTTACCTAGGAGTGATATAAAATGATAAGTCACAGAGCTTTCAGAATCCATGACAATCAGCATAGTTTTATTGTTTTATATAAATTTTTTTAATAGTTTGAAATAAGGGAAAACCCCTAATTTCCCTTCTGTCTCTCTCTCCAACACTCTCTCAACTTTTCTTCTGCGTTCTTCACTGTTCTTCTCTAGATCGAGGGGAAATATTCACAAAAACCTCGGTGGATTAAATCTTGAGCATATCGAAGGCGTCACCAACTACAAACAACCGGAACGAGTTAGAATTTGGGTAATTTTTTTGCCCCTTCATTTGATTTCATAGTTTTCTTTAAACTCATCTTTTAAATTTTATTATTTTATAATTAGGACGATGACCAAAAAAACTACCATCATTCAAGACCTGTTCTAAATCCCATGTCGGATGTGTTCTTTTTCTTTCTTAGTCTGAATTTTCTGATTTGCCAAAACATCAATGGATCATTGATCGGGGGTAAGCGATCTGAATTCCACGTCCTGTGGAACCAAAATCTTCCAATGGATTTGAAATTGGGCCAACGGAGTTATTGTGGTGTTCGATGGAAGCCATGTCTTTATCAAGGGCAGTGGCCGGAGGTCAAGAAGGCATAGTGGTGGACCCTGCCGAACGATTTAGTGGGAGTGTGGGAACTCGGCGAGGTAGCACCCGGCTGAACGGTTTCATCGACCGGAGGTGTTCGGTGCGGTCTCGCAGGAAGAGGCGGATCTTGGGGGGCCAGTGTCGGTGTGTTGTGCGGAGAGCTGGGAGCACCAGGCTAGCGCGATCGAGTGGCACAAAGGAGCGTACGGTGGTGTAGCAGGCCGGGGCTCTAGTGATATCAAGCTTAGTAGGCGGGAGAAGCCCAAGGTCAGCACCTCAGGGTAGGATGGAGCATAAGACAAGGACCCGCATCCCACGGGGCCTACTTGTGTGGTGTGCAGACAGAGACCCATCGTGTGTCCGGTCTGAGCTAGAGAACCGGACCTGCTGGTCCAGTTGTATTGGCATGGGCCACAGCCATAGAGCCGCGGTGTGATGGGTCGAACCCACGACTGGGCCAAGGGACGGTCGGGACGGGTCGGCCTGGTGGAGAAGGGTCTGACCAATTTGGGCTGGATCAGCCCGGTTTGAACCCACTTCACATTCAAAGAGGTGTTTCTCCTAAATGGTGCATTGGTTTGATGATTTGTCTAGGACCGTGGGTTCCTCTCATCGATACATAATTTTTTAGATGACATTAAATAATTTTAAGTTTAGTGCTCGAAGATGGGTGACCCGGAATGCTTTAATTTAATAATGATAAATAATTATTAAATCTTCCAACGGACGTGTCTAATGAACCAAACATCCATTTGATGTGTTGTCAGAGTCATTGTGACCTTGGAGTTGAGTCGACCCCTCCAATGTTGGTTAAAGACCATTTTGGTTTGGTTTTGGTGATCGGTGGCATGAAATGTTTACTGGAAATAAATAATTACTTAATTAATTAATTATCCTTGCGTCAAACCTAACTCTAGTTTGGGATATCTGATTGACATGTCATCAGCGGAATCATGACCCCAGACCTCGTGTGTAATTTTAGAGATTCATTCTAAAGTGTTCGGGTTGGAGACAAGGTGTGGGACCCATAGGTCTTGGTTAGCACATTTTATCGTGAAATGCCACATTTTCATGCGACATCTATTTGGGGTGTTTGAGTACTCGTTTTTTAGTGTCTTTCTGAGGGGATTGAAATGGTGTAATCCACCCACCTAAATTTGGGACTGAGGTGTGGGAACCACGTGGTGGATATCAGACATATGCTGCATTTTAATGAATTATGATTCAGAAGCCCGTTCATGGTAAATTAATAGCCTAAATTTCATGTTTATCTAAAAGTATTGCAATGTTGTGATCTGCATGGCATGTTTTAGGATCGAGGTAAGGGCCCCATGGGGCCCCATTTGAATGTGACTCTAGGAGATGCAGCTTTTGCATCAGGAGTCCGTTTCGAACGAGTGAGTAGTCGATCATGCATTTTTTTGGAAAGGATCAAGACTTTGTGATCTATTTGAATGTTCATAGCCTTATTCGTGATCTTTTTAAATGTGGAAACATGAAAGGAATATACGTGGAAGATCCTTTTGTCGTGTTTGAAGTGAATTCATGGCTTAGGTTAGGACCAACTCTTGTGAGAGCAGAGAATATGTGTGAAGTGATATGGTCAGTGTTCATGGACCGTTCAAGGAGGTGTGTCAGTTAATCTATGATTCTGACCCTCCGGCTTGGCGATGAGTGTCATGAACTCATCAGCTTTACGAATAATGTGGCGTGTACTCTAGGTGTACCGTTAAACTCCTAGTGGTACTTGATCACCCTTTTGGGACCCAAAAATAGTTAGGTACACATCCAATCAATAAGGGAGTGTAACACGTGGTGTGGGCCCCACACGTGTCATGTAACACTACGAATCATCTACCTCTCTAATCTCTTTCTTGAGAACTCGAATTTTGGCTAGTGAGTAGCCTATCTTGACTGATTGTCCGTGTATGATGCAATGGTTCCCTCTGCATTGTATTTTGAGATACAATTCAAGATGTTCTGAATGTGTTGCATGTCTGAGGTGATGCTTGATGATGAGAGTTATGGTAGTGATGTTTACAGAATCACCTGAGCAATCCTAGATTACCCTCAAGTGAGGTTGGGAAATAGTGTTTGTCATTCTCTTTTGGTATTACACTCTAATGAGGTTGGGTAGTGGAATTCACTGGTTAATCTTTCAGGCTTACCCTCTGGCGAGTATGGGCAGTGGTGTTCTCTGTTCACTTTCGGGATTCCCCTCTAACGAGGCTAGGCAGTGGCGTTCTTCGATATCATTCAAGGGTTACCCTCCAACACAAGTGGGCAGTGGTGTTTTCCAGTTACTCTTTCAGGGCCTACCCGCCAACTGGGATGGCTAGTTGGTTCACCAATGAATTTAATAAGTATATCCTCCAATAGGGATAGATAGTGGGTTTATGACTTTATGACACGATCACTCGATTGTGTGTCATAGAAATGAGATGTACATGAATTGACATTGGACTCGAAAGAAAGAGGGGTTCTTTTTCCACCAAGGCATGTCATTGTGACACGACCTAAAAATTTGAAGGTGAGACAAAACCGCCCAAAGAGGATAGTATCAATGTTAGGTGATTGAGCCCCTTTGACTTGCTGTTCTTGGAAAACATGTGGGATGCTGGGCATTTATGGTGTTTAATTCTATAACAATTGGTGAAACTTTTCCTAAGATGATCTAGGGTTATAGAGATACCCTTACTCTCTCGTTTTTCTTCCTCTGGTTGAGAATATATATATCATAATGCAGTACCCTCTCATTGGTTACACTCTTTCCAGGAAAGGTGAAGACACATGGGGTATGCCACATTCTTTCTGTGTCTTGCTTCTCATGGTTGGATGATTCTACTCTCATATTGTAGGTAGAGAAGACTCGAAGAGAAGTTCACCTTCTCACCATTTCTAGCTCCTCATTTTTGGATGAGATTACTTCTCTTCTTTTTGGGTTTGATTTGTTCTCTATTACTGTACCTTGTTCTAATTACTGATTCCCTCTTCATTACCTCACATGATCCTCCCATGAGCCTTCGATATAACCTACTATGTATTTTTATACTCACCTTTTCTTGGGATTTTCCCACACTCGGTGTGACCTTGCAGATGACAGACAGGTTGATCGTGACATCCGAGGAGAAAATGGATATGGGGTTCTTGGATCACGTGTGGTGGTCGTAGTTTGGAATCCATGAGAGGGGCTCTCTCTCAACATTTTTACTTTTCCACATGTAGTTGGGTTGTGGCACTTTTCTAGTTGGGCTTATATTTTTCCTCTTTCCCTTTCGTTTTACTTTAATGTACATGTTCTGTATATAGGTTAATACATTTTTTTGGATTATATATAGTAGTTTTGTATATTGTTTTCCTTTCCCTCTACACTTTTTCATTGAGTTGGTCATGTGTGTTTGTACAGGTAATTAGGAAAAGGCCTCCCTGAGATTCTAATGCCTTCGGTGATGTTCGCTAGCCCCTGCCCTATGGAGGTGGTCTTGGGGTAGTTGCAGATCGAGCCTCGGTACGAGTCGGGTCGTGAAAAAGTGGTATCAAAGGTGGTTCATTCCTTGGGATGTGGTTCAGATGATCCCTAAAAAGAAATTTTTTGTGTTTTACAGAAACAATGTCAATGTGTCTCAAGAGCGGATCTCAGGATCATAGAGCTAGCAGTTGGGGATGCAGGAAAATGCATGCTATAAATTTCTATAATCATACATTGCATTAGATGATAAAAGGTACACTCTATGAAATTTTTTAATTTTTTCCGTAAAAATTGGTAAAACTGCATGAGGAAATCTTGTCGTCCATCTCTTTGTTCGAGGAGTTACCAAGCGTGACGTTGGGCATCGGTGTAACACTGTGTCGGTGTTTTTAAAATTAAAATTGAATGGAAGATAAAGAGGTCGTATTTCCCCAATGAGACTAGTTTTTTAACATGAGAAAAACAATGAGGGAGAGTCAGTACCTCCCAAAGTGGATAGTATCGAGGTTTGGTGTATGAGTCCCTCTGACATATGAATTCCTGGAGGGGTTCTGCGGTGGAGTGTTTGAGCCGGTTCTGGAATTTCTAATTGGGCTTCTTTATTTGACCATACTTTGTGTGAGGTGCCACTAGTGGGTTTGGCATAGTTCCTATTTTGGGGTTTACTCTCCTTCCAATGGGGGTAAAGAAAAGTGGGGTATGCCACATACAATCTATGTCTAGCCTCATGTGGATGGATGAGTTTTCTCACCTGCCCTTTTCATTGGTAACTTTCTTTATCATCGTCAATATTGATAATGTTATCAATTATATGTTGAGGTGATGGACACCCCATAAACAGAACAATGTGACTCACTTTGTGGTCCTGGAAGCGGTAGAATTCTCCCTGAGAATGTGGAGACACTATCTCCTGGGAGAGCAAATTGTTGTTTTCTCAGACAACCACTGTCTCAGGTGCGTCTTTACCCAGAGAGACTTAAACCACATATGGCGGTGCTGGTTGAAATTCCTACAGGACTATGACTTCAAGGTAGTCTATGCTCTTGAATGTGGCATCACTGTAGCAGATTCCATTACCAAAGAGTCTCTGGCACACCAGGTGTGGGAAGTTTTGTAGTTGTTAGCTTCCCTATAGTTGACCCTATTGGAGTAGGATGGTGAAACTTTTCCCCAATTGATGGTGTTGACTAATTTACTTCTTGAGCGTGTAAGAGAGTCTCAATTGTGATACACCTACTTTGAAATCATGTGTGACCAGATATCCTTGGGTGTTTCACCAAATGGATATTCTAAAAGAGGGAATCATGAGACCCAATTCTATAGAGAAACCATGATTCTAGTCGTGATGTAGAGTGTATAGGTTCGGTTGTGGAAGTACATCGAGTTTCTTTGGGCTATTTGGAAATCTTTCTAGAGATGGGGTTGTTTTCTACTGCTTTGCCTACCCTCTCAATAGTAGCAGTGGGAGAAGGACATCTTCCACGTGTCGCAGCCGATGAGATACATCTATGTCCATATGCATTTCATCAAAAGTAGCAGACCTTATATGTATAAACCATCCCATTTGTTAGTGTGTTGTTCTAGAATGGTGTTTTGTAGGTTTTATTGGGAGCTGGAGAGACATGTGTGATCTCAGTGTCCCGAGTTTTTTCTCCTAGTTTTTCTTTTCCGGGAAGAAAAAATTGAATGAGGGAACGATGTAGAGACCAGGTTTTTTCTTATAAGATATTGAAATATTTCTACATTTGATTCCAGATCCAGGTGCTGAGACGGTGTGTAATTTCGAGACCTGGTGTGCCATGAATAAATTATTCAAAAATATTAATTTTTTTTGTCTATTCATGAAATGGAAATGGGATATCTCTTAAACGATTGATCAAATCATATATTTGAGACCATAGTTAGGTCCATAACACAGTTTTTACCCTAAGAGGGATATAAAGTATGTAGGAACATGACATTCAGACACCATTCTCATTAGTGGTAAGTAAATAGAGGAATTAATTTATTAATCCAATCATTTAATAGATCAAACACAAATAACACCCAAACTATAACTCATATCGGAAATCTGAGTTCATGGTTGAGTTCGGAGCATGCCCTTTACCCTCTAAGGGGTATAAGCTTTTTCAACGCATGATCACTGGGAGAAAAGTCACTGAGGGGAAAAATCGTCAATTTGTAATGACCACTTAGGTATTTTTTTCTCTGGCATTCTTTTTGAATAACATTCTAACGAGGTATCAGAATGGAAATCTAATACATCAGTTGAGTTTGAAATGGAGTGCTTTAACTAGGTGCAATATAAAATGAGATGGCCTGGAGGTTTCAGAATCTATAGTCAACGGAAGAGTTTCAGAGTTTTTATATAAATTCACTTAAGAGTTTGAAATAAAGGAAAACCACTAATTTCTCTTCTCTCTCTATCCCACTCTCTATCAACCGTTATTTGGTTTTCTTTGCCTTTTTTCATCGGATCGAGGATCAATCCTCACCGAAACCTCAGACGATCAAATCTAGAGCTCAGCGAAGGCTACGTCAACGATGAACGACCGTATCGAGGAAGGAATCTGTTTAATTCTTCACCCATTTGTTTTATTTTTTATTTTTCGTAAAATTCTTATTTTAGATTCTATAATTTTAGAATAATTATTCTCATCAAATGAACATTTCCATTGTTCGAGACTTGTTCTATGTCCCATTTTCGATGTGTTCTTCTTCATTCTTCTCCTGAATTTTTGGATGCACCAAAACAACAATGGATCATCGATCAGGGGTAGGCGCTATGAAGGTGTCATCATGAGGAACCCAAATCCAACTTCAGATTTGAAATAGGGCTGCTAGAGTGGGAGTGGCGTAGATGGAAGCACTGGGTCCGGCAAGGGAGGTGGTCCGAGGTCCAGGCGTCTTAGCAGTGGAGCTGGCTTTAGGTTTCAGCAGCATCACCGTAATTTAGAGAGGCATCACTCTAGTGGATGACAGCATAAACTTGAGGCATTTATCATTGTGGGGCGATCTGAGGCAGATCTCTGAGGGTTGGTATCATCGTGGCGTGCGGTGAGATTCGAGCACCGGGGCGGCGCGGTTGAGCGGCACAAAGGAGCATGGGGAGCAGGGTGGTGCATCAGGTTGGGGCTCCGGTGGTGTCACGCTCAGCATACGGGAGGAGCCCGGGGTCAGCACCTCAGGGGTGGGGGAGAAGCAGACAAGGACCCACATACCCAGGTCATTCATGAGTAGTAGGAAGACAGAGACTGGTTGAGTGGCCGGTCAGAGCTAGAGAACCGTACCCACAGGTCTGGTGGTGTCAGAACGGGCCACAACCACATGATTGCAATAAGCTGGGATAGTCCCACGGCTGGGTCATGGGCTGGAAATTTGGATCAGGCCAGCCAGGACAGGTCGGCCTAGCAGAAAAGGGTCCGACCAATTTGGGCCGGACATGCACGTTTTTAACACCATTGTCATTAAAAGGGGTGTTTCTCCTAAACAACACATTTGTTTGACGTGTTGTCTATGGACTTCAGTTCCTTGAATCGAGGCGTTATTTTTTATAAGTATTTCGAAAATTTTACATTTTGTGCCCCATGGTGGGTGACCTATAATTCTTTAATTTAAAAATACTTAATTATTATTAAATATTGCAATGGACGTATCTCACAAATGATACCACTATTTGACGCGTTGTCAGAGGTGTTGTGACCTTGGTGTAGAGGTAGTCTCTCAAAAGTGGGCTTGAGACCTTTGTGATTTGGTTTTATCTCTCAATGGAACGAAACACTAAATTATAATAAATAATTACTTAATTAATTAATTATTATTGCATCGGAACTAACTCCCATTTTGGAAGTCCAACTGACGCATCATCAGTGACAGCATGACCCCAATCCTTGTGAGGACATTATGATATGCTTTCTGAAGCATTTGGGTTGAGGAAATAGTTTGGGCCCGACAGGTCTGGTTCCAACATTTTATATTGAAATTCCACTTTTTCTCATGAAATCTGTTTGGGGAGTTTGAGTACTCATTTCTGGGTGTTTTTTTAAGGGGATTGCAATGGCGCAAACTACCCACCTATATTCAGGGCTGTGGCTTGGTCTCTACAAGGAGACATTCGGACATATGCTATGTTTTATGACATATGTTTCATAATTCTGTTTGGGGAAAATGAATATCCTACTTTATATGTTTCTCTATAAGTATCATAATTGAGTGATCCAAATGATTTTTTGGGGATCAAGGTACAGTCCCCACCAGGACCCATTTATGTGTGACATTGGGAGATACAACTTCTACATCATGATTCTGTTTTGTATGAGTGAGTATTCAATCATGCATGTTTTCCCACAAGGATTGCAATGGTGTGATTCATTTGAATATGAGTAGAATTATTCGTTATCCTGTTAAATGTGGAATCATGAAAGAAATATCAGTGGAATATTCCTTTTTCATGTTTGAAGATAATCCAGGACATATGTATGCACAGAGTCTTTTGAGAGCAGAGAAGACATGTGAAGAGATACTGTCAATGTTCTAGGACTTTTCAAGGAGGTGTGTTATTTAATCTATGATTCTAACCCTCCAGCTTAGTGACGATTATCGTGTGCTCGTTGGATTTGTGGAAAATGTGGTGTGTACTCTGGGAGTACCTTTACATGCCTAGTGGTACTTGTTCAACCTTTTGGGACCTGGAATTTGTTAGGTACACACCCAGGCAATGAGGGAGGGTCGTCACACATGGTTTGGGCCTCACACGTACCAAGTACCACTATGAATCTAATACCTCTCGTATCTATTTCTTGAGAACCCAAATTGTGGCCTATAAGTAGCCTATCCTAAGTATTTCCCTTCGTACGATGCAATGGTGCCCTCCATAGTGGATTTTGAGATACGATGTGAGATGTTCCGAGTGTGTTGCATGTATAAGGAGATTATTATTAAAGAAATTGATGGAAGTGATGTTTACAGAATCACCAGAGCAATCTCAGATTAACCTCCAATGAGGCTGGGGAGTGGTGTTTTTTGTTCACATTCAGGCTTATCCTCCTGTGAGAATAGGCATTAGCGTTTTTTGGTTACTATTTTGGGCTTACCCTTCAGCGTGGCTGGGTTGTGGTGTTCGTTGTTCTCTTTCCGGATTACCCCCCAGTGAGGTTGGGAAGTGGTGTTTTCTGATATCTTTCAGGGATTACCCTCCATCACAGTTGGGCAGTGTCATTCTCCAGTTACTCTTTCAGGGATTACCCTTCAACTGGGTTGGGTAGTGTGTTCGTTGATAACTTTTATAAGTATATCCTTCATCAGGGCTAGATACTGGGTCGAAGACTTTGTGACACATTCTCCCGATAGTGAATCATAGCAACGAGACATAGATGACATGACATTGGACTCTCAAGAAAGAGGGGCGCTTTTCCCACCAAGATGAATCCTTGTGATGCGACCTAAAACCATTTGTTAGAGATAGAACCACCCAAAGAGGATAGTATCGAGGTGCGTTGATTGATCCCCTTTGACTTGTAGTTCATGACAGATGTGTCGGATGCTAGTCATCGATGGTGTTTACTTCTAGAACTGTCGGTAACTCTTTTCATGGGCTGATCTTTTGATATGGATATCCACTTACTCTCCCATTAGGTTTCCTTTGGTTGATCATATATATATATATATATATATATATATATATATATATATATATATATATATATATATATATATATCGTATTGCAGACCCACTCCTTGGATTTTTTTACTCTCCTTCTAGGAGAGGAGAAGACGTGCGGGGTATGCCACATTATTTCCCTGTCTATATTCTCTTGGTTGGACGAGTCTACTCTCCTACTGTATGTATATAATACTCGATGAGAAGTTCACCTTCTCACTGTTTCTAGCTAATCATGTTTAGATGATCTTACATCACTTATTTGTTGGGTTGATCTATTCTTTTTTATTATACCATGTTATATATATCACTTCCCTATTCAGTACCTCACTTGCTGCTCCCTCGAGCCTTCGGGGCATCCTACTAAGTATTTTTATAATTAACCTTTCTTATGATTTTCCCTCAGTCTGTGTTCCTGGGAAGACTATGGACAAGTTGATCATGACATTAGAAGAACATAGGGATATGTGGTTCTTGGACCACGTGCAGTGGTCATTTCTTGGGATCCAGGAGCATGGCTCTCTTTCAACAGTTTTACTTTTCCACCTGTTTTCGGGTTGTGTAACTTTTCATGTTAGACATGTATTTTTCCCCTTTCCCTTTGAGATTACTTTTCTATATTTGTCCTGATTAGAGGTAGATTCATATTTTTTTTATATATAGCAGTGTTTTGTATTATTTTCATTTCCCTAAGAACTTTTTCATTGAGTTATCTACATGTGTGTGTGTGTGCAGGTACTTAGGAAAAGACCTTCCCGAGTTTGTTATGCCTTCATCGCTAGTCGCCAGCCCCGGGCCAATGGAGGCGAGCTTGGTGTAGTTGCGGCTCGAGCCTCGGTATGGGCCTAGTCCTACATAGTGGTATAAAAGGTGGTTTTTTCCTTCGTGCATTGTTCAGATGATCCCTAAAAATGAATTGTTTGGGTTTTAGGGTAACATTGTCAATGTGTCTTGAGAGCGTCTCTCTGGAAGAGGGAGCTGGCGGTCAGGGATGCGGGCAGCTACATGCTATAGATGTCTATAATCTTGTAGAGCATGAGATGATAAGTTATACGATCTATGTATTTTTCTAATTTTGTAAATAGAACTTGTCATAAACTACGTGGTGTACTCTTTTCGTCCAACTCCTTGTTCGAGGAGATACCAAGGTTGACGCAGGGCATCAGTGTTACCCTATGTCGGTGTTGTTCGACGTAGCTTTGAATGCATGAGAAATAGGGGTTCTTCCCCCACTGAGATGTGTTTTTATGACGCAATAAAAACTATGTGGGAGAGTCATTACCACCCAAAGAAGATAATATCGAGGTGTGCCGGATGAGTCCCTCTGACATGTGCATTCATGGTGAGGTTGTGCGGTGGAGTGTCAGAGCATGTTCTGAATTTTCCAGTGGGAATTTTCAACTTTACCTCCCTTTTCTTGAGGTGCCACAAGTGTGGTTGGAAGAGTGCCTATTTTTGGAGATTACTCTCCTTCAAATAGGGGAAATACACATGGGGTATTCGACGTGCTTTCCATGTCGAGCTTCTTGTGGTAGGATGAGTATTCTCTACTACCCTGTTCATTGGTACCCTGTGCGATCAAGGTCAGCATTGATACTATTTTCATGTATAGGTCGAGGTGATCGATAACCCATAAATAGAACTACACTACTCACTATGTGGTGCTGGAAGCGGTATTCTTCGCCCTAAGAATGTGGATATGATTTCATCTGGGAGAGCGTTTTGTGTTTTTCTCAGACCACCAATGTCTCAGGTGCATCTTTACATAGAGAGACATGAACATGGGGTGGAATTTCTAGTTAAAATTCATATAGGAATTTGACTTTGAGGTAGTCTATGATCTGGAAAGTGATAGTGTTGTAGAATATTTCCTTAGCCGAGAGTCTCAAGCTCACCAGGTGTGGGATGTTTCGTAGAAGTCACATTCCCTGCAGTTAACCCTGTTGGAGAAGGAGGGTGTAACTTTTCTTTAGTTGATGGTGTTGACTCATTCACTTCTCGAGGACATAAGAGAGTCTCAATTGTTATGCACTGACTGTGAAATCGTGTGCGACCAGATATCCATGGGTGTTTCACAAAATGGATATACTGAAAGATGGACTCACAAGACCCTATTCTAGAGAAAAACTGTGATTCTAGTCGCAACGTAGATTGTAGAGGTTTGGTCAGGGAAGTACCCTGAGTTTCTTTGGGTCTTTTAGAAATATTTCTAGATATTGAGAGGTTTCCTACCACCTTTCCCTACCCTCCCAATAATTGGAGTGGGCTTAAAACATCTTCCATGTGTCACAGTTGACGAGATACGTATGTGTTCTTACACATGTCATCGAAAGTAGAAGACCTTATGATTACGAAGAATCCATTTGGTTCGCCTATTGTTCCAGCATGGTGTTGTGGAGGTTTTCATAGTATTGGGAGATCTAGGTGTGATCTCAGAATCCCGAGAAGTTTCTCATTGTTTTTCATTTCAGGGATGATAATCTTGAATTATGGAATGATGTATAGACCCAGTTTCAGCTCTGTATGCCTTTGGAAAATTTCAAAATATGTTTCCAAATCCATGCCCTGAGACTACCTAAAATTTTGAGTTCTGGTGTGCTAGAAATAAATTACACAACAATATTAAGTGTTTTTATACAATTCAAGCAATGAAAATGTGATATCATTTAAATAGTTGACCAGGTCATAAATCTAAGACCATGGTTGGTTTCATAACGTGGTGTTTACCCAATGTGTGACATAAAATATGTCTGTACGGGATGATTGGACCCCACACTCATTAGCAGTAAGGTAATACAGAAATTAATTTATTAATTAATTCATCTTATAGGTCAAACCCAAATAACTCTCTAAAGGTAACTTGGATCGGCCATCCATGTACAGGGTTGAGTATAGAGAATGTTGTTTACCCCAGGAGGGGTATATGATTTGTCATTATAGGACCACTGTGAGAAAAGTTACCCAGGGGAAAAATCATCATTTTGGAATGACCAATTTTTTTTCACTGGATTTATTTTTGAATAGATTCCAAAAGAGGTATCAGAATGGAAATATGGGACTTCTATTGAGTTCTAAATGGTGTGTTTTACTTAGAAATGATATAAAATGAGAGGGCGTGGAGGTTTTAGAATCTTCGCCCATCAGCAGAGTTTCACTATTTTTATATAAATTCACATAAGAGTTGGAAATAAGGGAAAACACTAATTTACCTTCTCTCCCCCCACCACTCTCTCTCAAATGTTCTTTCGAGTTCATCTCCATTCTTCACTAGATCAAGGATCAATATTCTTCAAAACCTTAGTGGATCAATGCTAGAGTGCACCGAAGGCGTCGCCAACAACAAACAGCCAAATCGAGGTAGGATTATGGTTAATTTTTTCCCCTTTGTTTGATTTCACATTTTTCTTCCAATTCATCTTTTAAATTCAATTATTTTAGAATTAGGATGATGACCAAACGTAAACAGCCATCGTCTGAGACCCATTCTGAATCCCATGTTTGACGCATTCTTCTTATTTCTTCGTCCGTATTTTTTGATCCACCAAAACATTAATAGATAGTCAATCGGGGGTTGGCGATGTTAAGGACTTGTCTCCAAGATCCCAAATCCACCTTGGTATTTGAAATTGGGCCACCAAAGTGGTTTTGGAGGCTGACGGAAGCCCAAACATTGGCAAGGGTTGTGGCCAGAGGTCGAGGCGGCATAGCAGTGGAGTCAGCCAAAGGAAGAAGCGGGAGCACAGGACTTTGGTGAGGTGACAATCAGCTTGATAGCGGTGTTGAACAAAGGCATTCATCATGGTGTGGCAGGCCGAGGCAGAGCTCGGAGGGACGATGTCGGCACGGCGTGCGGCGAGCCGGGAGCACCGGGTCGGCACGGTCGAGCGGAGCAGAGGAGCGTGGGGCGTAGGGTGGTCCGATGTTTGGGGCTTTGGTTGTGTCACAGTCAGCAGGCCGGAGGAGCAGGAGGTTAGACCTCAGGTGGGAGTGGCAGAAAAGGACCCATATAACACATGTCCCACTTGTGTGGGTTGCAGACAGAGACTGGTCGCACAGCTGGTCAGATCTGGAGAACAAGACCTGTAGGTCCAGTTGTGTTGGCACAGGTTGAAGCCACAGGGCCACAGTGAGTTGGGTCAGACCCACAGCTAGGCCACATGCCAGAATTTTGGACCGGGCCAGCCCAGTGGAGAAGGTTCTGACCAATTTGGGTTGGACCGGCCCGGTTTGAACCCCATTCGCATTCAAAGGGATGTTTCTCCTAAACACTGTATTCATTTTATACACTGTCTACAGCCCTTGTTTCCTCCCATCAAGACGTACTTTTTTAGTTGTATTTCAAGAATTTTATGTTCCTTGCTCAAAGGCGTGTGATCTGGAATGATTCAATTTAATAATAATAAATTATTATTTAATCTTGAACTGACGTATCTTTTCAAACTGAACATACTTTCTACACGCCGTCAGAGGCGCTGAGACATTGGAGTAGAGTTGGTCCCTCCAAAGATGGCATGGGACCTTTTTGGCTTGGTTTCATCACTCAATGGAATGAAATTCTTAACACGAATAATTAATTAATTTATTAATTAATTATTCTTTCATCGGACCTAACTCTCGTTTGGGATGTCTAATTGATGCGTTTTTAGCGGTTGCACGACCCCATTCCTCGTGCATACATTTTTAGGTTCATTCTAATGTTTTTGGGTTAGAGAAATGGTGTGGGCCCCATATGTCATAGTTCGCACATTTCATGGTGATGTGCCACATTTTCACCCAGCATCCACTTAGGGTGTTTGAGTACTCATTTCAAAGTGTTTTTCTAAGCGGATTGCAATGGTGTAATCCACACGCCAAAATTCGGGGATGTGGCATGGGCCCCACGAAGTGGATTTTGGATGTATGCTGAATTTTTATGACATATGATTCATAAGCCCATTTGCTGGAAAATGAATAGCCTACTTTTTGTGTTTATCTAGAAGTATCATAATGGCGCGATCGATATGACATGTTCTGGGAGTGATGTGTGGGCCCCATGGGGCCCTATTTGTGTATGACGCTGGGAGATGTAGCTTCTGCATCAAAAGTCCATTTTGGACAAGTGAGTAGTTGATATTGCATTCTTTTTCGTAAGGATCACAATGGTGTGATCCGTTTAAATGCGTGGAGACTTATTTTTGGTCTTGTTAAATGTGGAAACATTAAAAGAATATCAGTGGAAGATCTTTTTGTTGCCTTTGATGAGAATCCAAAGCTTAGGTCATCTCAGAATCTTGAGAGGGCAAAGAAGATGTTGGAATACATAGAGTCAATGTTCTAGGATCGTTCGAGGAGGCATGTCAATTAACCTATGATTTTGACCCTCTTATTTAGCGATGAGCGTCGTGTGCTCATCTTCTTTGCGACTAATGTTCCAGGTACTCTCGTTGTACCTTGACACGCCTAGTGGCACTTTTCCACCATTTTGGGACTGAAAATGGTTAGGTGCATAGGCAAGTGATGGGGGAGGTGAACTCATGGTGTGGGCCCCCCACACATCGTTTACAACTATGAATTTTCTACCTCTCATATCTCTTTCTTGAGAACTTAGAATGTGTCCTACGAGTAGAATATCTTGAGTTTTTCTATGTTTACAACATGATGGTTCCCTCCATAGTGTATTTTGAGATACGATGAGACATTTTATGAGTGTGGTTCCTGTCTGAGGTGATGCTTGAGGATGAATGTGATGGTAGTGATGTTTATAGAATCACCAGAGAAATCCATGCTAACCCTCTAATGAGGTCGGGCAATGGTGTTTATCATTCTCTTTTGATCTTACCCTCTAGTGAGGATGTGATGTGGGGTTCGCTAGTTACTCTTTCAGGATTACCCTCCATCTAGGCTGGGTATTGGTGTTTTCCATTCTCTTTCGGGCTTATCCTCCATCGAGGCTGGCCAATGGTGTTCAACATTCTCTTTCAGGCTTACCCTCCATTGAGGCTAGGCAATTTCGTTCATCGTTATCATTCAGGTCTTACACTCTAACACAACTGGGAAGTTTCATTCTCTAGTAACTCTTTCTGGGATTACCCTCCTGCTGGGCTGGGAAATGGGTACGCCGATGAATTTTATAAGTATATCCTCCAGCATGGGTAGATAGTGGATTCATGAATTTGTAAAATGGTCTATCTATTGTGTGGCATAGTGACAAGACATACTTGACGTGACTTTGGACTCTCAAGAAAGAGGGCCACTTTTTCCACCAAGATGCATCCTTGTGATGTGACCTAAAACTACGAGGGTGAGAGAGAACCACCCAAAGCAGATAGTATCAACGTGTGGTGATTGATCCTCTTTGACATGCATTTCAGAGAAGGTGTATGGGATGATGGGCATCAATGGTGTTTACATCTAGAACTATTGGAGAAAATTTTCCAAGGATATGCTAGTGATATGGAGATCCCCTTACCCTCTTGTCCGGGTTCCTTTGGTTGAGCATATATATATCATATTTTAGTACCCACTCCTTGGGATTTTGTTACTCTCCTTCGAGGAGAGGAAAATATGTGTGGGGTATGCCACATGCTTTCCATTTCTAGCTCCTCCTGGTTGGATGAGTCTACTCTCTTACTATATGTAGAAAATAATCAATGAGATGTTCACATTCTCACCATTTCTGGATCCTCATGTTTGGATGAGATTTCATCAATTCATTGTTGGGTTGCTCTATTCTATTTTAATGTACTTTGTTCTATCTACTACATCCCTCTTCAGTACCTCACTTGCTGATTCCTTGAGCCTTCGAGGCCTCCTAATGGGTATTTTAATACTCACCCCTGCTTGCACTTTTCCAACACTTAGTGTGCCTTTGTAGACTAAGGACAGTTTGATCATGAAATCAGAGGAGCATAGGGATACGGGGTTCTTGGAATACGTGCTATGGTTGTATCTTGGGATCCAAGAGAAGGAATATCTATCAGCTATTTGGAATTTCTACCTATTTCTCGGTTGTGGTACTTTTCTGGTTGGGCGTGAATTTTTCCACTTTCCCTTCCAGTTTACTTTTCTGTAATTGTACTGATTAGAGGTTAATGCATATTTTTGGTTTATATATAGTATTGGTATATCTTGTTTTCCTTTACCTCTACACTTTTTCATTGATTTGGATGTGTGTGTGTGCATGTTATTAGGCAAAGGCCTCCCCGGTTTTTTTATGCCTTCTATGCTGGTCGGCATGCCCTGGCCTATGGAGGCGTGCCTGGGGAAGTTTTGGATTGAGCCTCGGTACAGGTTGGGTCGTGACAAGCCTTTTTGATATATTTATAAAACATTTATTTTCATAACGTATGAGAAAGGGTAACATAAAATTCACCAAAGAATTCTTCCAAACATGTTTCCACCGATATATGTTGTGATTTATATTGAGTGAAATCTACATACTCAGCTTTATACATAATAAGAGTGCCAAAATTCTTCTTCTTCAATTAAAAACTCACACATCATTCTCCCCAAAAAAATACTCCACTACACGTGGACCTTTATTCATCATAAAAACCGGGAGAATTTATATATGTATAACCAAATAGATTAATCATTCCTGCTATTTTATATTTTATTCGAAAATTAGTTGTTCCTTTGATATAACTGAGAATTATTTTTGCGTCTATAATAACTTTTAATTTTTGGGAAAGTTGATACATGGAACACAATATAAAAACATACACAATATCTGGTTTGGAAGCTAGTAGATATAACATAATTTCAAAAAAATCTTCTTAATCTCTTTAAAGAATCCCATTTTCATTATCCCAATTTTAAAAACATGGTTTCAAAAGTAATTTTTTAGAGACTAGCTTTTAAATTTTCATTCCAAGAAGCCTCATAAGTTCTTTAGCATACATCCCTTAATATTGAAAAAAATATTTCCTATTTTGTTTAATTTTTAATCAAATAATTTATTCCATTTTTTCCTAACATAATAATTTAATTTAATTTTTTTTCCTCCATAAAAAACATTTCACATTTTTCCTCATCACTCTCAGAAAATTCAACATCATAAACATAAATAGTCAAACTGAGGTAAGCATATTTATTTTATTTTATATAGATGTTTCTATAAAGTCATTATTTAATGATGTTAATATATGTTAATAATGTATACTATTTACAATACCATGATCTTGGATCTTTCTTCATCCGATACCAATTCTTCTTAAACATTCACACATGACTTCCTACTTTCACAATCTTGAATGCACATAGTAATTATGTATAATCCTTTTCATTGAGCTCTGTATTATAAAAATCTAACATGGAATCCATTAGGAAAATTTTAAATGTTAATAATGAAAAAATATTATTAAATATTATTACATTTTAAAATCATTCCACTAGACATGAGATCTCATCAAATTCAATTAATTCAATTTATGAGTAACCTACACAAACCAGTCATGCCTAGTTTACTATAACATATCCATTTTCATTCAAATTTTTTTATAACAACCACTTTGTACCAATCACATTATTATTTTTGGGTAAGGGTAAATTATCTAAATTATCATTCTTCCCACTTTGATAATGATCTTTATTAAAGGATTCAATCCACTCTTGTTGATCTATAACTTCATTAACATATTCTTGATCAACCTGTGATTATAAGAATCTATGTGAAACTTTATTTAATTCTCATCTTTTTTTAGCATGTTTTTGTTCATCATCGATGATGTTTTGTACTTAAATAATTTTCCTTATCATGGTATTATATGAATGACATTGTTTCTCATCACATGAGATAGTTGTTTTAAAATATTTATCCTGGCCTGCTTCAACATTGTTATTTTCTTTGAGAGCAATTTCATATTGTTTAACTACAACCTCCTCATCATCCCTTTCATTCAAATCTATAGTTTTCTTTGAAACATTTTTATTAGACTGTTCAATAATTTTAACATCTTTCAATGCATCAATATTTATTATTTTTTATTATAAAATATATACCCTAAAAAATCAGAAGTGTAGTCACTAATGATTCCATAATCACATCTGTGATCAAACATACCAAGATTCTCACCCTTGAATTTTATATTGATTGTTCTGTTGATCACCCTTATTTGTTTCAAACATGGGGTTTCTTTGTAATATATCTTGATGGGATTCATATTAGTGATAAACCTATAGAAACCTCAATTATGAACGTAAATTGATGTTCTAATTTCTTGACTCCAAAAATATCTAGATATATCATGGTCGACCAATATTTTTCATTCCATTTGAACCTGTCTTTATTTTATTCATTCATAAAAACAATTCTATTATGGTGTTTCTGTTTAAAAAAACTTATAATGAAATACATTATTTTTAGGATTATCTCTATAATTTTCACTTGTATATTATCCACCATTATCATGTCAAATTTTCTGCATAGAGTATCGAAACTCATTTTTAGAACATCTCCTAAAACACATAATCATTTTTATGACCTTTTATTTATGTTTCAAAAACATAATAAATGTTATGTGACTAAATTAATTAGTATATAAAATAAACTAATTATATATGTTTTTTTGATTTCTTATTCATGGGCCCACATATATCAGAAGGTTTTATATCTAAGGGATGAGTTGAATGTATCTCAATACTCTTATGTGCTGAGTTTGTAATCTTCCCATTATATTATATAGAACAATAGTCATCCCATATTATTATCATGGTTATAATATCATGAATACTTTCACTATTTGATAGCTTTCTCATATACTTCTAACACTTTTCCCCCATCATTTTATGACAAATTTTTTCATCATTAATCATGCTTACATTGAATCAACTTTATACATAACCATCTTGGAAAAATATTCTTGTGGTTCACTGGCCTCTAATTACAACATTTCCATCCCAAATCTTTAAAATAAAAACAATATTTTTAATGAAAATTTTTTCATTCATCCATAAATATTTAACACTTCAAAAAGAGTGTTTCATCCCATAAACAAACAAGGATCTTTTGGATTTTAATTTTTTATCCCTATATATAAAGGATCCAATGCCTTTGACTCTAACTACCTCATCATTTACAAATATCACAATACAATTTTTTTTTAAATTTAAATTTTTCAGAAATTCTAAATCTCCAATGATATATTAATAAAACCCTCTATCCAAAATCCAAGACGATTCACCTTTTGTATCATTAAGATCAATTTATAAAACTATGGTTATTTTCCTTCCTTTTTTCTAAAACATTCTATAAGATTTAAGGTATATATTTTTTTAATCCAATGATATTAAAATTCATCTTTAGAATGATGTCTATGTAGTTTAAATATTTCAAAAATAGTTTCAAATGGTTGGAATATATTTTAATCATTATGATTTCATTATCATGTAGTGTACTTCAAGTGGGTTAACTCACCCTCAAACATTAAACTCTCAAAACATTAAATTAATTCTGTACTATTTTTGGAATTTTTGTAATTCTATTTTAATATTTGACAAGTTTATAATGAAAATTCTCTTACTCTTCCTTCTCCACCTTCAAATTCTCATCAAGCATGATATTAAGGTTCTTACTTTCATCATACAAATTCATTATACTATCAAACACATTTTGAACATTGGATGTTTTTTCAAGAAGGGATTCATTATTGTTTTGTGAAAGATTATATTTCATAATCGTATTTTTTTCACTCATGTCTTACAATATTTTAAATACATTATTTTAAATCTCTCTTGAGAGTGAAATCCACGAGAGTCACTTCTTCTTTATATTAATAGATACTATTTTCATCACTACTGAATATTTCATAATTTACTTTTTCAATAAGATGTTTTTTAGAAGAATCATCATTGATGTTTTACTATCATCATATTACTCAAACATAGATAATTTGTTCTCAATTTTTATTTAGAGAACATATTATGTCATAACATAGAATAGTATTTGGATATTTTTTTTTATTATTATTCAGGGATCTTTTTTATGTTTTATCAAAATTGTAACATTATTATTATTCTATTCATCAAATAAAATTTGAAGAAAAATTTCCAATGGTTCCATATCCTAACCTTTTAGTGATATAATTTCTTTTTATTTCCACTTCCACATTTAATAAATTCAAAAAGATGATATAAATTCATCAATGTTTTTAATATCCTTATTTTTAGTCTTAGAGTCATTGAATTTATCTTAAAAAATATTTTCATTTCCTTTATTGGTTTCTATGAATTAAATTTATCATTAAATTTTCTCTTATAATTTCATAAGTGATGATAGTGTTATATAGGTCATCCATAGAAAAACTTATATGATCAATATCTTCCATGGATGAAACATTAGCATAAAATTTATTAGGAAGAACCTATATTCTCTTTTCATCAATTGTTATATATTCTAGCGTCAAAAAAAGAAAACTTATGGTGATTATAATGTCATTCATTATTTTAAAGAAGTCAACAATATGTTCATGTCCACCCATATTAAGATCTTCAGGAATAAACATCTATATTTGTGACTTTTATATCTTCACATTTTTATTTATTTAATAGAAGTTCTTCAAGATTTCAACTATTTAATAAGATGCTTCAAATCCTTTAAAATCAAGAAAATCACATTCAGAGAGTGATGAATTTTTATAGTTTATAAATCACTCATCATCCTCTATATTTTTCATATCAACATCTCCAAGTGGGACATCCCTTGAATGTGGAGGCCAACGATCCATACAAGCAAATATAAATTTATAAATGAGGGTTATAAGATAGTTAAACATTCCAAATTTCTAAATATTATAGTTCTTTACAAGATAATAGGAATACCATAAATATTAGAGAATTATTTATATAAATGGAATATTTCCTTTTCTTCAAACTCCATCAAATAGTCACTGAAGGGAAATTTCACTCTACTACTTCGTGAATGGATCAATATTATAATGAAAAGGTGGAGGTGGTGAATCAGTGATATTTGATTGTTAATTTTTAATTTTTTAAGCAATATAATTCAACTCCTTTCATGGAGATATGACATTTCTAAAAATAATAATTGAAGAATAAAAATAGGAAAACAATTATTTACAAGCTTCAATACTCAATAAGAGTATCTAGTACTTGTAATGGATTGGAAAATATTTAATACCATATAGTCCACAGAAAAATGAATCAGTTTTTGCCTAATGTAAGTTAATATCCATATAGATTCATTTTACTATAATCAATCATAATTGAATGTGCTCCTGGAATGTCTACATAATTTTTAAAAACATTTTAATAACTATAGAAAACCATCACCAACATGATTTAGTATGTTTTCACTGTAATTTTTGTTCTTTATTAATTATTAATATTTATGAAATAAATTCTTCTTACAATTCTTACCCAATAGTGTGTAAGAAATTATTTAGTCTATCAGTTGTTCATTTGATAGATTCATCCTAATAAAATCATCCAGGTGCCTCTTTTTGGGGTATCTATCCATTTCATGGAACCAAAATATTCATACAATAAATTCATTCACCCCTGAAAAAATTATGTATGATCCCACATAATATAATAGAATGTTGGATGTCATACTGATTCCTTTTTCAAACTATGTGACTACTACCTTTTAGAAAATATTTTTTTGATCATTTATATACACTATCTATCTAATAATAGTAGATGGAAAACTGTTTCTAGAAGCAATCTATCCACTAAATCTCTAAAAATTCTATTTGATCGACTTAATAATTATAAAACACTTCATCTCTAATTTTCAAAAGTGAATAGTGTGTTTACATATTTTTTTATACACCACTATATATAGTTTCACTCATAATAGAAAATTTTTGTAATTCATTTTATTTTACCTTTGTATGAATAAATAAATTTCAAATTTCTAGATCATTTGAAATTCATTAGAAATTTATGAAGAATTATAGACTCTTATTTTAGCTTATATAAAAGAAAAAAACTATATCCTCCATTTAATTTCCTAAAAATAAACTTTACAAAACATCATAAAAACAGCTTAACACTCTACAAGAACCATAAACTTCCACTATGGTTTTGGGAACATTGAATGTCTTGATTATCATCCTCATATTTTAAACATATTTACAAATGATTATAAAATAAAATCAAAATATTTCATCTCAATATCAATTATTAATATAGTAGAACATCATAGTCAAACTTCTATTTGATCATCCTCACAACACTTCAAATGTATATTTAAATTTAGACTAAAACATTTATCAGAATACTTCAACCCCAATCTTTTATCTGAAATAATTATGTCTGATGAATTCAACCAAAAACATCTACTTAATGATTACAATACATTGTTTTCAATCATACATTACCATAATTATATCATAACATCATACATGTCTATTAGATAGACATTATATAAAAATCATTATTTTTGAAAACATTACAAATGGTCCATCTAATGGAATCATTAGAAAATCATCATCTAATGACATCACTAATAGCATCCCTTTTTTCTTTAACAAAATTTATTATTACAGTGTTGATTGGATAATGATTCCACCAAAAACCTCAACCTGATTTTCTCAGTTTGACGACCTTCATCCAATTGAACCAATCCAGTTAATAGCAGTTTACCTTCTCAATTTGATAAACATTTTTGAAAGGATTTACAATGTAAGGTAATTTATATACATAAAAATGATAAATTTATAATCATTTATCATCATATAAAAACAACTCTAACCAACAATTATTGCAACCAAAAACATCTTAACACTATCAACCTCTTTCGAAACACTTACAAACATATTGGTCCCAACAAACTAGGGAAAGGAAATTTAAATTCAATATATCTTACAAAAAAATTTCCATAGTTACAGAAGTATGGTGAGTGTACATCGCAATATGAAAGGTGTATTCTAATATTGTTAGTGTCGGATAGTGAATGTTTTATAAGATTTTTATGTGTTGAAATTTTAACCCATGGTTATCATTTCATCTTTGGTGGATGATGTTAAAGTGAGAAAAGAGTCATATCCTAAGTGTGAGATAATGTGAGAACACTTAGAAGGTAGTGACCTAGTATTAGGATGGTTAGTAGATGATGATGATGTGATCATCATACATTGGTGGATTATACCGACAAATGCTATTGGTGAGGAACTGATGATAGAATCCATTTTCTTTTGGAAAAGTCATTTCATCCATTATCAAAAATATGTATCATGATATCCCACACCAGTACAGGTTGATTGGTATAAATAGAGACATCGCTAGTTTTTTCTCACAATGAATTCCCTTTTAAGAGGATAAAGGTTCAGTGTCAACCTCTTGTTTGATATCTTTAGTCACTTATGATGCCTATATTGAAGTGGTAATACATGATGATGGAATTCATGGAGGGGATAACATGGAACCTAATGAGATGCGATAATTTTTGGGTGATTTTCAATCTTTAGATGAAAGGGGTTCAACAATTTTTGATTTGAGAAACCCTTTCAGAAGAATTTTTTGGGAAGTTATTTTTATGGGTGATCGTACACCTATATGGAACTCCATTGGAAATAATATCATATAGAGAATCTTGTTTCTTGTTATAGATTTAGAAGGTCTTATAAAGGACTTCGAGGACCCATCTGAAATTGAGTATATCATATCAATCACAGACTAATGGATAGTCAGATAGTAAAATATGTATTTTAGAGGATATTATATGGGCACGCATTTTAGACTTTAGTAGATCCTAGGATGATCATATATCATTTTTTAATATTTCATATAATAAACACTTCAAAAGACTTATCAGGATGGGACCTTATGAGGCTCTTTATCATTGGTTGTTTCATTCACCAATATTATGGAATAAAAAAGGTGAGGTAGCTATTGTGGGGATTATCATGGTACTATTGATTAATGAAGGAGTGTGGTTGATACGTAAGAAGTTAGAAAATATAAAGAGTATTATGTGATCATATCCTTATTAGAGTATGTGACCCTTAGATTTTATTTTAGGTGATTGGTTTTTCTTGTGTGATAATCCTCAACTAGGGAATCAACCACTATAGAATAATGTAAAGTTAATGGTGTTATATTTCATATCATTCTTGATTATCAAACTAATCTCGATATTGTTCTATAATATAGAGCTTCCAAAATGATATCAAAATGATGTGTTTCATATGGCTTGGCTCTGTAGGTACATTCCAAATCTTCTGTATCTGATCGATTATTGGGATGTTGATCTTGATCATGACACATCATTAATGGAATGCATGATGTAGATCATTGACCATAGAGATAATGTTTTTTTGGTGATAAAACCTCAAATTTTTTTAATATTAGGGAAGAATTAAAGAACCCTAGAGGAATATGGCGAGTATCAGTATGATATTAAGGTTTAGTGTCCCATGTTGTTAACGAAAAATTCCTAACAAAACATCTTGAAGAAGAGAATTCTTTAGGGTATTCAATGTAATGGAATCAGATTTATTAGGTTTTTTATGAGTTATTAAAGGAATTTAATCATTTTTTTGGACCTATGAATTATTTGGGATGATTATTTAGTGATTATAGTTGTTTTGGAGAGTTTTATAGGCCTTAATTTGGAGTTATGGTTGGATAATGATAAATAGAAACTATGTGGATCTTTGTAGGAAACCATACGACTTGTTTTGAGAAGGAAAATGGTTGGATCACAATTAGAACAAACAATCTTACATTCCCCAGTAAATGTGTCAATTGGTAAAAGGGGTAAAATAATTTTTTTCACATTTTTTAGTAAACTATGTGACCAAACCATACATGTTTCTAGAAGAGGTGAATAATCCATCATGGTTGTCACATAGTTTGGAAAGTCGTGCAACCATAACATGTGTGCATTAATTAATGATCTTGTAATCATATTTAATGGAAATAACTAAGCTATATAAATTCATTATTCTTCCTATATTTCAGGTATATTTATGATGGATACTCCATAGGATCTCTTAAGATATTTGATTATATTTTTAGAGTAATTATAAGGTATTCAAGTGTGTTGGTGATTGGGTAACTATGGTATTTGATCTATAATGATTTTTTCATCATGTTTCATCTATATCTACACTTATTACCATTATATGAATTGTATATCAAAAATTTAAAGGATATATCTATGGATTCAGATGCCATCTAATGATAACTTAACGGCCCATTGGTAAACTTCAGAATGATCGACTGGATTGGCAGCCTTCAACTATTTAATACAATATATGGTCCCATTAGGGGATCATGATAGGTATGTTGGTTAACATCCAGTATAATTGATTTATAATCTTCTCAAATGAAATTCTTAAATCCTATATGTTATTGAATTCGTATTGGTTTTTAGGGACATTGGAATATCATCTCGATCTTGTTGGTGAACAGGTGTGAATCGATTATTGTCTCTATATGGGAATCAAATTATCCATTTAAGAGATATGAGTAGTAATTTTTTACCATATGGGTCCTTAGTCATGAGTTTATTTCCATGTTCTTTATATATGACTGCATAGCCATATGTTCCTTATCTGAATTGACATGTGTTTGATTTGGTTATCTAGAATCAAATTCAATGTACATTATGATAAATTTTATTTGAGGTTTTGAATAGTAAAAACCTACTATCATGTCATAATTTTTCTTATGTGTGACATAGTAAGTGATAATGTTCAAAGAGTAACAGTTTCATTTAAAGGTAATAGCAGTTCACTAATATGATGAGATCCCATAAGTGCCACAAACGTATTCTTAAATATGTATTCAATATAAAGAAGATATCATTTGATGGGACAAAAATGATATATTCTATCGAGTGTGGAGTCTCAAAGGGAATTGATTCAATTTCTCATTGTTTACACCCTTGGTATTATCCAATGTATGAGATTATGAGAACATAGCCTATCATAAATAATCTCACATTTATAAGTTTCATTGGATTATGATATCTAGGGATGATTGTATTGATCATCAAAATATAATAATATTATTAATGAATAATATTTGTCTCATATTATGATGTAATGAGGAAAAATGGGAAGTCATATATTTGTGAAAAATTAGGATACATTGGGTTCATCACGATTAATATTGTATTAATGAATAATGTGAGAATGGATTTTCCCTTCAATTCTTTAATGGATTTTCATATATCATTTCCTGGAATGGAAGTGAAATAGCCTAAATAAAACAACTGATATAGTGTTCAATGGGTAAGATTATTTCCATAAATTTCAATGAAAGAGACATATAGAACATATGTAGACAACAAAATCATACAACCAGATTGATTTTAGATATCATGATAAATGAATTATATCACACATTATGTGTTCATATGAGTTTTTATATCATTTTGGCTTCAAATTATTTCTCTTTGGGTTTCTTGGAATATTTATAGATGATATCCTTAGGCTATATGTGCTCCACCTATTTCCAATAAGATAGAGGTATAGAGGGTCAGACACTTTTTATATCTAGAACCTCAGTTAAATAACAAAATTATTTATTATTTGAAATTTTGAATAAATATTATTCATGTATGTGGTTTAATAAGTATTCATGATTATCTTCACTGTATATATTTAGTATGTATTTTAACGAGTTAATATTTTGTTAGTATAATATGAAATAAATATTTATTTACTAATTACTAAAAAGATATATTTTTTACTTATTAGTGAATAATTTATGGGTGTTTATTTATTAAATTAAAAATAATTATTCATGTACTATCATATATTATGGTGGAATGACCTACCATGTTTACAGGACAAGTTAGAAATATAATATATTAAATGTTATAAGAATAAATTAGATTCAAATTATTTGAGAAAGAATATTTAATTAAATTGTTTGTTTTTTGAATTTTAATTAATAATAATATTATAATTATTAATATAGATATCCTGTTATGCATAGATTATGGATATAATAAGGTCACATATAAAATTATTATTTTCTAGGTCTATCACTATTTAAAAATAGTTATATTGTTTTCAAACAATATTCTATACATTGTATAAGTTTTTGGAAAATGACTTCAGAGAATACTCGCAGTCCCTATAAAGATCCTCTCACGAACACTCTCAAGATCAAAGAGTGATCTTCCTCCACCACCCATCTTGACACAAAATCAGTTTCAGAGAATCCTTATTGGATTTTATTCTCATGATGATCAATAAAGAAAGAAGAAAGTTATAGGATCTTTCATTGTTTGACTCAGATATTCAAATAATGATGATTAGAGGTTCATGGTACACTATTAGATAACCACTATAAGGGATCTACAAATGATTCCAATAATTCAGTGATAGTATGATGTATATATATTTTTAGATTCATCAATGAATAAATAATTCACTTCCAAGTAACTCATTTACAACATAAATAATTTATAAATCATTTTGTGTTGATCTTTCTTTTGTTTCAATGTTCTCATGCCAATTAATCTTTGATTCAATTCCATTATTAATGAATTTATGCAAATATGGGCATCTATAATTAAACATTTTAAAAAAAATTATATGTTAATACTTTACCTGTTTTTTGGTTGTTCCTATAAACTTGATCATGTTTTCTAATGTGTAGACACAACATAGAAAACCATTGTGTGATATGATATTTATATGTATGTTTGTAGACTATGAGAACATTATTTTTGTTCTAGGACTCTTGACACATGTGGGAGATATGATTAAAATTTTTCCATGTGATTTATTTGGTATATGATTTATTTTTTTGATCAACACATCTTACTAAAGTGATTGGTGGACTTATTGTGACTCGGTATCTCTAGAGGGGGAGAGTGTGTAAACATTGAATATGACATGATGAAAATACTGAGTTAGATAAGGTCATATTTTGGACTTATGTGGCATGAACATTGGCCATGATGGATATATGTGATAAGACTATAGAGATATATATTAGGAATGATTTCTATGTGTGTTACGAACTAGAGGCCCATGACATGTAATACTACAAATCATCTATGTGGCCAGATCATCCACATTTGATGCTCCCATGACCATTCAGATATTCAAATGACATGGAAATGAAGTTGGTATGACTGAGGTTCATGGATTCTTTGTTAACACAAGAACACCCATAATGGTATAGTTCAATTTTCTTTGTATTTATTTTTTATTCTTGTAATACACCTCTATATACTTGTGAACTTATGTTAAGGATGCATTGGTGGTGTCCTACTAGGTTATACTCATACGCAACATGAGAATCTAGATTCTAGTCTTGATTTCACGATGAGGGATCCATTGAAGGGAAAGGTCCCTATGACAAGTAGATGTGGAGACAGATTCTTGGAGTCAGAGGCAATGTTGTTCATACTCTAAAAAATTGTTTCAGATTTTATATATATTCCTCTTTCATGATACTTTTTTTACCCTCCCACATTGGGGGACTATTCGGTTATCCATATATAAAATTTCAACCCATCTATTTTTGAATTATTCAGTTTCTTTCTTTTTTAATGATTATATTATTAATATCTCTGTTATGAGAACTCAATAATGGTGATGAATACAAAGGGTATAGTCTACCCATGATATATTACACACTCACCCCTAGTAGACAGTCTCCTTCATATGAGGAGACAAATATGAGGTCAAAAAAAATCTCCTGTCAATTGTTATTTGAACAATCTTAAAACTCACTTATTGGATGTTGCGTTCTCAAGTTATTGCTATTATAATAGGAAAATTGTAATGGGCTTACATTCATTTTCTAGTTTTTTCATAATGTTTTCATTTATCGGTACCTTATTAGGAACCATCAATAAATCAATGGGGGATTTTTCATTTTCTTGAAACCACATGTTGTGGGTAGATGTTTTAAAAGGATATGTTTATTTTAGATTTTCATGTTATGTTTTTCTATTAGCTTGATGCTTGAGGGTGAACTCTTTTCAATATTTTCTTTGTATCTTCTTAGTGCTTTTACACCACATCTTTGTTTTTTCTACCCAAATTACTCTATGTGTGCATCTCTTTTTCATTTATAAAATAATGGAGTTAATATCATCGAATTTTCTCAATAATAAAATATTTATAAATTATATAAATCATAATATTATAATTTTTTATATACTAAATGAAAAAATAAATGTATATACACTTTTCGTAATATATTATTAATTATAAAAATGTAAAATTGTACAAAATATTTTAGATATTTATGGTTAAATAAACTTGATATTGGTAATTTATATAATATATATTATTATTATTACTAATTATTTATATATATTTTCATGTTGTATTGATTATATTTAAAAAAATTATTTACTATTAACTACATTTAAAAATTATTAATTATAATTAAAAACCATTCGAAAAATATGTATATATTATTAATTATTAAAATAAATTAATAGTTAATATATATATTTCAATGTGAAAAATTTATTTATGAAATATTTTTAATTATTTAATTTTGAAAATATTTTTTACTATATATAAACATATAAAAAATATAGAAATATTAAAGATTATATTTAAAAACAAATTTTTTTACAGTAATATCTAATTATAAAAATATAAATAATATTTAATATATATATTTATATGATAATAATTTAATAAAAATAACATTAATATTTTTGATATACTATTAATAATTATATAAATTTTTTTAATATCTAAAATTATTTAAATTAATATAATGGTTATTTTAAATATATTGCTAATTAATATGAAATTTATTATCCACTATATTTAAAATGATAATAAATTATTATTCTTAAATAATATATATTTTAATTATGGATGACAATTAGGAACATGTTTATGGGGCAGACAAACTATTCAAATTCGGTTCTGGTAGGTATTAGTGATGGCTCACCCGAATACTCGTACCAAGTAGTAATTTTGATAAAAATATGTTTTTTATAATATTTCCTTATAAACTATAGAAAAAGTGGGAGGAATGATGCATGATTGGAGATGAAAATAAGGATGTCATGACTACAACACGTGACTCATGTGAGAGTTTTCATGAAGTATATTCGCACATCGTAAATTATAATGCATCTTTTTCTAATGGAAAGCATCGCTCTCATGAATAGAGAGACTCGGTCTCTTAATCTCAATGGAAATTTCATCAGAAAATCAATTAAGAATATTGATAGAATTATTGTCAATTTTTAGATGTTTTCAGCTTGGGGACTCTGTCTTCCCGTAGAATATGATGAAGAAGTTGAAAGTTTGAATCAATCTGATCATTCAATTTGTGACTGATTACTCTAGTAAAATCAGGTTATTATGCCAGGTGAAGATTGAGAATGATGGAAGAAGGTGAAAACAAGGGAAACATTGGAACAACAGCGCAATAGGTGGAGCCGTGATGAATCTCAGGATAATAGCAGGGTGCAGGCAGCAGACTTCAGTCCAGGATAGAGATGCTAGAAAGAAAATATTAAGAATGAAATTGATTTGTCAAGATCAATGGTGATCTATGGAAATGACATTCCATTACCATTTTGGATTATATGGTGGTTTAGGAAACTATTGTTGATGGTGGGGTTGACCTGTATTACAGATCGACACTTTTTTCATTGGTTGGGGATCTCTACTGTGTCTAATATAGATTCTATGAGGGGTACCCATCATACGATGGTGTTGGAGGAGAATGGTTCCCCACCCATTGGTGGTGTGGGGATTCTTCCATGTGGGACAAGTTTCATCAGGAATTCAAGATGCGACATTAGAGGTTCGATAATTGGAAGGACCAAGAATGAGCTTATGGATCATGGACAATGACTAGATTTATCGATATAGGTATTTTGGTGGTGGGCATGACTAGTGAAGGTCGAGAAAATGGGTCGAGGGTGGTGGGTTGGATCATCTCTAGGCCATAATTATAGGTTCCAATGGAGATATTGGTTGAAAATCGGTTGATGGTGACTACCTAGTGATTACCTCAATGCAGGGTCCAAAGATGGCGATGATGGTGAATGCTCGCGATAGCCTCAGGGGAAGGAAGACTTCCGGTGAACATGTTGGTGAGATATCAAGTCAAGGTAGGTGGCAACATGACATCTAGTGACATGTGAAGATCCAATTTTTAGGGAATGTGATGTGGGTCCTTGATAGATTAGATAGGGGTCTTAGTTGGTGGTGATAGGGTTTTCAATGGATATATTTGTGTTATATGTGGTCTATAGGCCATGATTTCCTTCATATGTTTTATCATCCACTGACTGGAGGTATCATTATTTTCCTATGGGTGGAAAGTTGGGAACTTTAGGTGCGTTTTTGGGTACCTTCCCACATGAAAGATGATATTTCCTCCACTCACTTTATAGGTTCACTATTATATTACCAGCTTTCTCAGATTGTAATTATAGTCTTCATCTCATCCCATAAAGTGATTATGATTCCAATGGTGAATAAGGAATTGATGTTGATAAGTTATGTATTCACTGGATCATTTTTTAATCACATGATCAATCTGATAAAGTTTAAATGGACAGGCCATGACTCTCCCCAATGCTATGTCTATAAATAATCATTTGAAAAAAATCTTGTTTTTGACCGAATTCAGGTTCAATTAGAGACACCTCTTTGAAAATGGTTTTAACTTTTCATGTGTTCCACATACCAATTCTGATACTACGCATGGGGGTTCATTACCCCCAGTGTTCACCTATTACATCCAACAGCATTCCCACAAGGCTCTCCTCTCATTCATGTCTATTCTCAATTCAATCGATGATGAATCATAGATTCTATCATAGAATATTCAATATTATGTTTTGTAAAATTAATCATTCATAATTAAAAGAAAATAGTTTCAGGTACTCAATGAGTTCAATGAAGTAAATCAGGTTCAAGGTATGGTAAAAATTACACATTTTAAGCTAGTGTGGGTAGCCTAGGATATAATTTTTTTTTGTGGTGGGTTAGCCTTAAATTTGTGGGTTCCTAACCCATTTTCATCCTTAATATATATTAATTATGTAGTATTATAATATTCATTTATCTACTATATTAATAATATAAACCCATAATTTTTTCACGACATTTTAATATTTATAAAAAAAATTAATTGAATGTAATTTGTTTAATAACTATATTTACTTTTTTATAATGTTGATAATATATAGATATATAATTATTATTAATTATATATGTATATGTTATATTGATTATATAAAATATATAATTATCTTTTAATTACATATAAAAATGTTTAACTATAATTTAAAATATTATTATTTATATAAATGAATATTTCTTTGACAAATATATAATTAGTTACATAAACGTATATGTAGTTTGGGTTTGTATTAGTGGTAAGAACCCCATAATAATGTATGAAAAATGGGGGATCAAAACCCATTGGGAATAGGTACTGTAGTGGCACTGTAGCAGTGGTCATACTATAGCAATGGAGGTACTATAGTGGGAGTAGGATATTGTAGCAGCAGCGGGGCATTGTAGCAATGGCTTGAACTGTGTGGGTACTGTAGTAGGCGGGTATTGTAGCAATACTATTAAAAAATGGGCCTTAGGCCAAAAAAAGGGGGATTACGATATATGTAATGGGATACATGACCACCGGCTCTTTGGGCTATGTAATAGGTCTCCCTCCACCAAGTTAAAAAGAGGTCTTTACTTTGCTTTGATAATAAAATGAGGCTTCGGCCCTAACCTTTTAAAAAAATTATATAAGTGTATTATTATTCTCATCAATGACTCTATGTATACATACAAAATCATTTAAAATATATATTTATAATTAAATACGTATACATATTATTTTATAATTTTAGTTTTATAATAATTTATATAAAATTTAATGAAAAAATTACTAAAATTATAAATATAAGTTCATTTAATATATTTATTTAATGATTTAAAATATAATTTTTTACAAATAAAGATTTATATATATAACCATATTTATATTCACATATTAATATGTGTGTGCTCATGCACGCTGTGATGACCCAGACACTCTTGGTCCTTCCCTTTTCCAAAATCCAGGTCCTAAAGGTGTGGCGCCTCGGTGAGACCGATCGGTGCGACCGATCGGTGAGACCGATCAGCCTCGCCCGGCCTTGTCGAGTTGTTTCCAGTAGCGCTCTTTTTGCGCAAATAGGGTTTTAAACCCTATTCTGACTCGTTTAAGCTTGTTTTAAAGACCCGTAACGTGCATAAGAGTTTTAATTAAATACTTAATCAATTCATGAGTCGGTTTAAACCACCCGACCCCCTTTAATGACAAGTGGATCCGCGTGGTCAACCCACGACCCCCGCGCCTTACGCGGTTTCTCGTTTTCACCCCAACCGTCCCCGACTCTTATAAACCAAGGGTTAGCCATGGTTTCTCTTTCATCGATCGTGGATTTTCACAAATAGCTTCTGGTGCATCGGGCGCGCCACATCGTTATCCGTAAAGTTCCGTGCCTGGCCTAAGCGTCGATCGTCGATCAAACAGGTAGGGAATTTATCCTTTGCCTCTCTCTTTTGTGTATCATGCGGGGTGGGTGTGCTTTTGATTCTGTTGGATTGGGTAAACCAGACCTAATTAAATATAATGAATGAATTCTATAAGGAAAGAGGGGGCTGTGATCATTGATGTTGTTTATATTACGACCATCTTGTTGTGTTGTGCTGGCTTATTCCTTCTGAATATCGAGGCCGTTGGTGGTCGTTGTTTGTGCACTAATGAACCCCTGCTGATGTTTTAAATGGCTTGTTGTGGTTGTAAACTCCTACTGTGAAAAGTAATTGGTTAATCACGTATATCCGACCAAATAGATTGAGGCACCAGGATCTTTCCTTCTGTGATAACCCCCAGTTAAAACACACGAAAATTGAAATCATGGAGTGTGTTAAGTTGTTTAAATCTCAAAATACCGGCATAACCCTGACTTGGGTTGATGGTTGTAGTTGGTTGTTTTCTTTTCGGGCCGATTGGTGGAAATATGGGAGGGGATGGGATCCCCTGTCTTGTACTCTTGGTGGTTGTGTGAATTTGGGGACGGGATCCCCTGTTGGTGTGGACTCGGTGGTTGTGAGTTTTAAGACCCGGTGGTTACTTGTTTATATCATAAATTGGGGTGGGATCCTCTGTTGTTGAGAACCAGGTGTGGGCGTTATGGTTGATGTTTGACTGTTTACATTCCTGGACTTGTGCCTATTCTTACTAGTTGCCCAGTAGTCCTTAAAATTAAACATTATCACTGAACTTGAAACAAGAATGGGACAAATGGGTTTTGTTGGTGAGAGTCGTGACTTGTGACTCAGATATAGTGGTGTTGTGTTCCGTAGGCCAGTTAGAAAAACCTAGACTTTGGGTGAGTGATTGTTACCTATATCTATACTTTTAGTTTTCTGTTTCTTATTCGCGCCCCACCCAAGTTCATCACTTAGTGCTGAACACCCCCATTTCATCGGGGAGGGTGTTTTCCCAACACTATTCTTTTTGGCTGGTTATTAGCTCCTTTTCTGCTCCCTTTCCCGGATATCCCAAGTATCTTCGGGCAGGCTGTGATGGTCTAAGTTCCATTATTAGCCCAAGAACCTTCGGACGGGGTAGTGTGGTGGTTGTCCAGGTGTGCGCGGCAGGTGGTTTCCCAAGTGTCTTCGGGATGAGGCCCAGGTGTCTTCGGGCGTGGCAGTGGATTTTCTAGACCAGGTGTCTTCGGGCGTGGTGGTGGTTGTTCTGGCCTAGGTGTTTGCAGGCGTGGTTACGTGTGACAGTTGTGGCCCAGGTGTGTGTGGGCGGTATTTCGGCAGTGGGACTGCGTGTGGTTGTGGCCCAGGTGTGTGCGGGCGGGTGTGGCAGTGGGACTGCGGTGAGAATGGCGGGATTGGTCCGATGCGTAGGATGTCTCAATAACTAGTGGGAAAGTGGCACGGGGTACCCAAACATCGATGTGCTCTGATACCTTTCTGTCACGACCCGCCATCACCAAAAGGAGGGAAGGGTCAGCAGATTGTCAGGCCCTTCCTTCTTTAAGTTGAAGGAGAGACAATGACCCCCGAGACCCGCCTTCACCAAAAGGAGGGAAGGGTCAGCAGATTGTCAGGCCCTTCGTTCTTTAAGTTGAAGGAGAGATAATGACCCCCGAGACCCGCCTTCACCAAAAGGAGGGATGGGTCAGCAGATTGTCAGGCCCTTCCTTCTTTAAGTTGAAGGAGAGATAATGAACCTTGAGACCCGCCTTCAATAGGTCCCGGAGTGGCGACCAGCACCAAGGGTATAGAAATTTCTCACAAATGGAAGGCATTACCCCTTTTTGTTTTATAAGATCGAGAGATGAGATGATGAAACTCAACAACACCCAGGTAAAAGAAAAGTAAAGCCAAAAATAAACCATTCCCACATGCATGTTCCAAAAGTAAATCCACAAGGTACAAAAGGTGACTACAAAGGTAAGTACCAAAGAGGAAAATAAAAACAACAACTGCAGCTGCTCCAAAGGTCCGAGCTAGTAAGGTCCTGAGTGATCCCTGAAGTCCTCCTGGAAACCTGAAAGCAGTTTTATATACGTAGGGTGAGCACACATCCTCTTATTGTTGACCGAGATGACAGTGGAATCAGTAGATGCTGAAATGGTGGAAGTGCCAGAGATCGTCCATGAGTTTATGGACATCTTTCCTGAGGAGGTGACGACTCTACCCCCTCGACGTGATATCGAGTTCAGGATAGACTTGCATCCCGGCACTCGTCCGATCTCGATGGCTCCTTACTGGATGGCACCTTCGGAGCTACGGAAGGTGCGGATACAGATTGATGATCTGATGAAGAGGGGTTATGTTCGTTCGAGCGCGTCATCGTGGGGCACTCCAGTCCTGTTCGCAAAGAAGGAAGATAGTGGCCCCAGATTGTGCATAGACTACAGGAGGCTGAATTAGGTAACGATCAAGAATCGATGCCCTCTTCCGAGAATAGATGATCTTTTTGACCAGCTGAAAGGGGCAAGATGGTTCTTGAAGATCGACCTACGGTCTGGGTACCACCAGCTGAGGGTGAAAGAGAGCGACATCCCGAAGACAGCGTCCAGGTGCAGGTATGGACACTTCGAGTTCGTAGTCATGCCCTTCGGTGTTACGAACGCCCCGGCTATGTTTATGGGGCTTATGAACTCCATTTTCCGAGAGTACGTGGGAGAGGGAAGCACATATGCGTACCCAGTACCCACAGTGGTTTTGAGTTTTGTTCCTTGTTGTACCTGTTGTGGTAGAACGTTTTTCCTTTTGGCTACGAAATGTACTTTTTTTCTTTCCTCTGTTTGTGTGTGAAAAGCCACGGCTATGGGGAAGGAGAGAACCCGACCCCTAATCAAGACACATTAAGGTGGATGCGATTAAACCCGTGCGGGCGAGTCAGTGCCGCCCAAAGCGGATAATATCTTAACATGAGGGATGATACTCCCCAACCCACATGCTCGGGCATTTTGGCATGGTATGTTGCTCAGTTCGTGACAAGAAGGTGTTCTTAGTTAACAATGAGGTTCACTCTTGAGAGGGATCCTTCGTGGTGGTTGTTCGGACCCGCCCTTCCCTTCTAGGTTGTTTTAATTGACGAGGACGATAATAGTTTGAGAGGTATCTGATTTGATGACCCAGACTCTCTTGGTCCTTCCCTTTGCCAAAATCTGGGTCCTAAAGGAGTGGCATCTCGGTGAGACCGATCGGCCTTGCCCGGCCTTGTCGAGTTGTTTCCAGTAGCGCTCCTTTTGCGCAAATAGGGTTTTAAACCCTATTCTGACTCGTTTAAGCATGTTTTAAAGACTCGAAACGCGTATAAGAGTTTTAATTAAATACATAATCAATTCATGAGTCGGTTTAAACCACACGACCCCCTTTAATGACGAGTAGAGCCGCATGGTCAAACCACGACCCCCGCGCCTTACGCGGTTTCGCGTTTTCACCCCAACCGTCCCCTGCTCTTATAAACCAAGGGTTAGCCGTGGTTTCTCTTTCCTCAATCATGGCTTTTCACAAACAGCTTCTGGTGCATCGGGCATGCCGCATCGTTATCCGTAAATTTCTGTGGGGTGGGTGTGCTTTTGATTCTGTAGGATTGGGTAAACCAGACCTAATTAAAGATAATTAACGAATTCTATAAGGAAAGAGGGGGTTGTGATCGTTGATGTTGTTTATATTATGACCATCTTGTTGAGTTGTGTTGTCTTATGCCTTCAGAAAATTGAGGCCGTTGGTGGTCATTGTTTGTGCACTAATGAACTCCTGCTGATGTTTTAAATGGATTGGTGTGGTTGTAAACTCCTGCTGTGAAAAGTAATTGGTTAATCACATATATCCGGCCAAATAGATTGAGTCACCAGGATCTTTCCTTCTGTGAAAACCCCTGGTTAAAACACATGAAAATTGACTTCATGGAGTGTGTTAAGTCGTTTAAATCTAAAAATACCGGCATGACCCTAACTTAGGTTGATGGTGGTAGTTGGTTTTTTTCTTTTCTGGCCGATTGCTAGAAATATGTGAGGGGATGGGATCCCCTATCTTGTACTCTTGGTGGTTGTGTGAATTTGGGGATGGGATCCCCTGTTGGTGTGGACTCGGTGGTTGTGAGTTTTAAGACCCGGTGGTTACTTGTTTATATCACAAATTGGGGTGGGATCCTCTGTTGTTGAGAACCGGGTGTGGGCGTTATGGTTGATGTTTGACTGTTTACGTTCCTGGACTTGTGCCTATGCTTACTAGTTTCCCAGTAGTTCTTAAACTTAAACATTATCACTGAACTTGAAACAAGAATGGGAAAAATGGGTTTTGTTGGCGAGAGTCGTGACTTGTGACTCAGATATAGTGGTGTTGTGTTCCGTAGGCCGGTTAGAAAAACCTAGACTTTGGGTGAGTTCTTGTTACCTTTATCTATACTTGTATTTTTCTGTTTCTTATTCGCACCCCACCTAAGATGAGAACTTAGTGCCGAACACCCCCATTTCATGGGGGAGGGTGTTTTTCCCAACACTATTCTTGGTGGCTGGTTATTAGCTCCTTTTCTGCTCCCTTTCCCAGATAGCCCAAGTATCTTTGGGTAGGCTGTGATGGCCCGAGGTCCATTATTAGCCCAAGAACCATCAGGCGGGGTAGTGTGGTGGTTGACCAGGTGTGTGCGGAAGGTGGTTTCCAAAGTGTCTTCAGGATGATTCCCAAGTGTCTTTAGGCGTGATAGTGGATTTTCTAGCCCAGGTGTCTTCAGGCGTGGTGGTGGTTGTTCTGGCCAAGGTGTTTGCAGGCGTGGTTACATGTCATAGTTGTGGCCCAAGTGTGTGTGGGCGGGATTTTGGCAGTGGGACTGTGTGTGTTTGTGGGCCAGGTTTGTGCGGGCGTGTGTGGCAGTGGGATTGTGGTGAGAGTGGTGGGATTGGTCCGATGCGTAGGATGTCTCAATAACCAGTGGGAAAGTGGCACGGGGTACCCAAACATCGATGTGCTCTGATACCATTCTGTTATGACCCACCTTCACCAAAAGGAGGGAAGGGTCAGAAGATTGCCAGGCCCTTCCTTCTTTAAGTTGAAGGAGAGGTAATGACCCCCGAGACCCGCCTTCAATAGGTCCCGGAGTGGCGACCAGCACCAAGGGTATAGAAATTTCTCACAAATGGAAGGCATTACCCCTTTTTGCTTTATAAGATCAAGAGATGAGATGATGAAACTCCACAACACCCAGGTAAATGAAAATTAAATCCAAAAATAAACCATTCCCACATGCATGTTCCAAAAGTAAAGCCACAAGGTACAAAAGGTGACTACAAAGGTAAGTACCAAAGAGGAAAAGAAAAACAACAACTGCAACTGCTCCAAAGGTCTGACCTAATAAGGTCTTGTGTGCTCACCCTACATATATAAAACTGCTTTCAGGTTTCCAGGAGGACTTTAGGGATCACGCAGGACCTTACTAGCTCGTACCTTTGGAGCAGTTGCAGTTGTTGTTTTTCTTTTCCTCTTTGGTACTTACCTTTTTAGTCACCTTTTGTACCTTGTGGCTTTACTTTTGGAACATGCATGTGGGAATGGTTTATTTTTGGCTTTACATTTCTTTTACCTGGGTGTTGTTGAGTTTCATCATCTCATCTCTCGATCTTATAAAACAAAAAGGGGCAATGCCTTCCATTTGTGATAAATTTCAATACCCTTGGTGCTGGTCGCCACTCCAGGACCTATTGAAGGCGGGTCTCAGGGGTCATTATCTCTCTTTCAACTTAAAGAAGGAAGGGCCTGGCAATCTCCTGACCCTTCCCTCCTTTTGGTGAAGGCGGATCGTGACACACGATTAATGAACCTACGAAGTAATGTGTTCAATAGTTTAAATCCATACATATGTTTTTATGTACCACTATATATAATATATATATTTTTTATTTTATATCAATTTATATATATAATAAGTTTCAACTAATAACTATATAAATTTATTATAAATATAAATTAATCTTAATATAATATATAAATTTTCTTTTAATTAAATTGCTTATATTTTAATATTTCAATCAATTAATTAGTTAACATATAGAATAATGTAACAAATCTATTATTGTAATAAAATAATATATAAAATTTTAAAGGATTGACTAATTTGTTCATTTATAAATTAAATTTAAAAATATTTTTCTCCAAACGAATTTTATATATTCTTTTTGGTAAGATAACGACACTAAAAGGGGGTGAATTGAGTTCCTATAAAAATTTCTATTTAAAACATCTTATTTAAAAATCCCCAATTAAACAAATTTGGGACAATTGACCAAAGTTGTAGATTTATAAATGATTTAATTGTTCAAAATAATTATCAAAGAGTGACTAGTTCTCAGTTAAAATACGTTTAACCATTGGCTTAACTTTTGAATTCAATATATTAAATCAAATTCAAATACAAACACTATATAAGATTAACTATCAAAGAAGAGTAAATTTTTCTTATTTGAATAAACAGAGATAGACATGAAAATTGAACTTTAACACAAATGATAAAAACAAGAGGTTCAGTCTTAGGAAGAGTCTTAATCATATGCACATGGTTATCACTATCCACCAATAATTTTATATAAACAAGGTTGATCCACACCCTGCATCTGGGTTTACACCAACTTAAAAGTTGTCTAGGTCAACAAGACCTCTACCACAGTTTTATGTGGGAAACAAAATACAATGAGGTCACAGAGAGACCTCTTCCATAGTAATACGTTGGAGTGAAATGGTATATATAGATGAGTGAGTGAAGATATATTGTATCCTATATATTATCTTGAGATATGGTGTTTGTATGTGATACAGATGCACACACTACTTGAAAAGTAGTAAAATTATACAAAACAAAGCAGAAATAATGAGAGCGGGTTTAGAATGCATTGAGTGATGTTCTTGGTACATTTGGTCTTCTTCAGTAAGAAGATGTCAAGCTCAAATCCACTTTTGGAAGAAAAAAAAGACACAAAATAGAGTTTCATCGATGCACTATGTTTTTATTTTTAGTGAGTTTCTTATTGTAGATTCTCTATGTTTATTTGTCGTTGCAAGGATGTTTGCATTATTTGGTTTATATAAGATTATTTCTTGTAGACAGCCAGTAGGAATGGCATGTATATGTTCTCTTCTTCTTGTTCTTGTGTGTCACACTGCATATATAAATATTCTTTTATGACACCTTTTATTTAATTTCTAGTGTTTTTCATTTGGCTGATAGGGAGCATGATCTCCATCATGACCAGGTACCTCGTACCAAGTACTACCTACTAACAAGGGTACAAAAGGTCATTAATAATATCAATATCATTAAATAACTCAAATATTACCGTTATAAATAAATTTTAATTTAAATTATAAATGAATAAATGACTAAGTCTGGAACGGTTCCACAGGAACGGTGACCCATGATCAGTAACCTAGATGTAGTAACTTAGCCTTTGTCTCTCAATACTGTCTTAATAATAGTGTCTCAAAATTTTTGAAAATTTCTGGATCAGTGTCATAATAACGGTGTATAGTACCTTCTGAAAATTATGGATCGGTATTATAAGAACATTATAGTACGTTGTAAAATATTTGGACCGGTTTCATAAGAATGGTGTCTGGTCCATTGTGAATATTCTGGACCAGTGTAATAAGAATGGTGTCTGGTCCTTTTCAAGAATTATGGATCAGTGTCACTACAATGGTAACTCATACATTGCAAATTTTCTGACTAAACAGTAAGATCGATAACTATGAGTCCACTGACAGGTGATTGTGAGTTTGTTGACTGGTGAGTAATACTTATTCAAATATTTTCAACATATATTATGTGGTAATACTTAACAGAATATATTAAGGTTATTCATAAACATAATGAATCATAATGTCACAAAATTAAAAAAGATTTGTGAGCATTAAAATAAGAGGATCCCAAAAATCTCCCCATCTTTGATGATCAACAATCAAGGCATTTACAAGACATACATAATGATCATAGAAAAGGATAAATATTTTTCATAATTTATTAGATAGATTATATGAAATCAAAATGTAAACAAATATTAATTAAATTCAGCATAGAAAGAATAATGTCAGAGAAATCCAATATAGAATCAGAGCATATATAAGAAATATCAGAGAAAATACTCATATGTTAGTATCATAGAATCGTATAGTAGATCATCTGAATACTATAAATAGTTTTAGGTGAGTTAAATTTCATCTCTATGTTCTCACCCTTTTGGTTTTATCAAAATTAATATAGGAAAATGAAAATAAATAATAAGCACAAAAGTTCATGAACAAGTTAATAAAATAGTTAGCACATTTCATTGAGTACATCAATACGGTACAATGAAAAAAAGTTAATCATATCCCTATAAAATATAATCCAATCACTTAGGCTCTATTTCCACTACATATTTTCCCTTGTGAGAGACATTGGGTGTAGAATTCATAAGTGCAGAAGTGGTTGGTTAAGAAGTGCTTGGAATGGAAGGGACAGATCGAGTAGGGAGTGAATGTAGTGGCATGACTTCTAAAATAGAATGCTCAAGTATTGGGATGAAAAAATACCAAGTTAAAGGTTTCCCACTAATACTAGTATGATATTTCTTAGATTGTGAGCAGGGGTCATGGTTATTAGTGCAAATGAAGCTGATGTAGAACAAATTAGAAAATGTCTCAGGGGGGAATCTGAGGGAGAATCAATTATTGTACTGTGATGATGCATACAAGGCTTCTACAGATTGATTTATTCCTTGATGACATCACCACCATACTCCATAGATTTCTCAAAACCATTCTTGTTCTCCAAGAAATTCTCAGGTGTAGGAGTAAATTACTTCAACTCTTTGACTTTCTCATGGAAATATTGAGTCGCTAGAGGTAGCTTCAAATTCTCCACTAAATACATGAAATGATTTTTCAGGTGGTTCTCGGTATATAACCTCTTAAAATAGTAATCCACTTTATAAGATATTTGATCTTGAGAATCAGTGGATATTTTGGAGTAAGATCTTACCATGTCATGCACATTCTCATTGTTCTTTTGAATCTTACAAAGGCATTCATTATCAGAACCACCAATAGAATATTGAAGATCTTATCTAATTACAAATCTAATCAAATAACTATCCAATGGTTGAGAGGTTTGCGCAGAGGATGATTGAGCTGGAGAAGGTGAGGTGAAGGTATTAATCATTTTATGAACCATCTCTAAAGATCCTTTAAATTAATATGTCAGTTAATTGGTTGCAGAGAAAAGACCACTCGTTTCATTGGATAATTTTTCATTGTTCATGACAACTTCTTCAACCACTGAAATCAAATTCGCATGAATATGAGATAGACCCTTTCTTGAGATCATGTCAGCATCAGCCCCACGTAGACTAGAAACTAGAGTTAGAGCTGGAGAATCTTTCAAGTCCCTCTTCATATCCCCAACCAATGATATTAAGAACATTATGTAATTACTTCCCTTCCTATTTCCAAGCATTTCCTCACTACTGGAAATCCTAGTTTTACCAACTGTTATATCCCAACGGTTTACTAAACTATTGGGAATAGCCATCTATACCAAAGGTTCTCAGAAACCGTTGGTATAGATGGTTTTATAGACACTTTTACCAACGGTTCATTACAGCCGTTGGTATAGAGGAGTTTTTACCAACAGTTCAATGAGAACCGTTGGTAAAAGTTGGATTTCAGTGACCTTTTACCAACGATTATCATTAAACTGTTGGTAAAGGTTTGGGCTGAATGTATATACCAACGGTTTTTAAAAACCGTTGGTAAAAATTTCCCCCAAATTGGAAGTAGCCCTTCCTCTCCCCCATCCGCGATCCAGAGCCCTAAACGGAAGCTATCGGTGATTTTGGAGGTTCTTCCGGTTCTCTTCCTCCATCCCATCCAAGGTGAGTTATTTTCTTTAACTTTCAGTTTTTATTTTCGATTTTGATGTGTATATGTTTCTCTTTAGGATGAGACCAATTTCTATTCTCATATTCCCACCCAATTTATGTTCCAGCCCTATTTATGTTTCGGTTCATTATTAAATTCCATGCATATTCCAGCCTATATAGATTGCATTAGAAGGTTGTGTAATTTTTTGATGTGCCTTTCATGTTTCATTACCAAGAAATTTTTATTATATGTTATAAAATTCTATCACATGTTTAGTTTTAACATTCATAGTTACTTTATTATCTTGTGTCAATAATTTATATTAATAATCTTTTCATATATTCCATCGTTGAGTGTTTTTACTTGTGCAATAGAATTCCAAGATCATGTTACTTCATAGTGATTATTTAGATATCAAAGTGTTTTATTTTTCATGTTAAATTTATTAAAATGTTTTGGGGACTAATTAAAGTTATTAGATTCCAATTTCCATGCTTCTATGCTTGTTAAGAATTAAATGAAATATGATGGTTGTAATTAAATGAAATTCAATGTTCAATTTTTATCATGTATGGGTGATTAATACATTGGAATGTGATGAACCATATAATTGAACCATTGTTGATGCAAATTATATACCAAAAGTTTATTGAATAAAAGTTATTCTTGTGAATTTCGTTACATCATAGATAAAATGTTTGTGGTTATATGAGAGATACCTCTGATGGTTCTTTGATCATTTTTTTATGGAGAATGAATGGTTTAGGTCCGGTATTAATAGTAGCTTCCAGTGAGACCGTTTTGGTATAAGGGGAAACGAGATTATGATCTACAAGGGGGTGATTGAGTTGGTAGAGACCAAACATTATTTGTTACTTGTGTTCAAGAACCATAAATAGAGTGTTCCAATTAGGTGGTCATCAGTAAAGTCGTAGGTAAGATTTCCAAGTCCTGTTTCATGAAGTTGAATATGTGGTGCTATAGTGGTTTTGGATTGTTTGAGGTACTCTTAGTGTATTATAAACCCTCATTTGTTCCATATTCATTTAAATTGATTTAATATCATTTTTTTCACACACACCATTATATCCTCTCAAACTATATTTAGAGTGTATTTTCATTCTTATGGTGTTAAATATTTTAGTAAATGTTCATACTAGCTTCTCTTATGTGTTCTAGGGGTTTAGACTAATGACAGGGTTGCATGATTATTTTGGGGGTATTCTTTTCATATAAATATACCTATACACCCCGACCCCCTTGGACAACCTGACCACCCCCACGGACAGCCCGCCCACCTAGACACCCCGACCCTCCTAGACAGCCCCCCACCCCCTAGACACCTCCGACCCCCCCGGACGGCCCCACCACCCCTAGACACCCCGCACCCCCTGGACACGCCACACCCCCTTGGATAGTCCCGCCACTCCCATGATCCTCATCCTACTCCTCATCCTGATCTACATGAAGAAGTTAAAGTATAAAACTCATATACTCCCAACAAGACCCTTAAGGATTATGTATTCCTTGATCCACTTCCAATATCTTACTGGTCAATACTTGAATATAGGCATTAGAAATTTTGTATCTTATTTTCTTATATACACTGTATTTTGTTGTATTTCATAATATGATTCTCATATAGAGTAATGTGTCAGTTATGATTTTATATAGAGTAAACAATTGTCATTTACGTAAATATTTTTTTTATTAAACTTTAATATTATTGAATTGCTTTGAAATGACTTATTGCAATTTTTTTACAGAATGGATAGAAGTTGGATGTACGAAACTGATCAGATTTCAACTGATTTTCAAAATAATTTGAACAGCTTTCTAGATTTTGCATTTGACAAGGCTTCAGATAGTGGTCGCATACACTGCCTATGTTTTAATTGTGTTGCAAGACCTTGGTTGAGCCGTGAAGAAGTTAGCTATCATATAACCAAATATGGTTTCCAAACAAACTATTATGTGTGGTATCACAATGGAGAGAAAATGGAATCTCAAAATGTTGATGATCCAAATGATAAGACTGAATTGGAGAGTTTGATATATGATCGGTTTCCATTTATTCGACATCATGAGAAGGAAAGGATTTCCAGCCAACAAGATTTCGATACAAGCACACGTGATGCGTCCAATGAAAATGATGATGTTGATAGGGTGAAAAAATTGAATGATGTTGCGACGACTCCAGTATATCGGCAATGTGATAAAATGAAAAAGTTGGAATTTTTAATCTGATTGTTTCATGGGAAAACTATGTATGGGATTTCAAATACTGCAATTGATTAGATTCTTACCTTCTTAAAAGACTTACTTCCAGATGATTCAGATATTCCCTCAAACCACTATATGGCATGGAAGTTGGTTGATGAACTTGGATTCTCAAAAAAAAAATCATGCTTGCCCGAATGATTGCAGCTTATTTTTGGAGGAAACTGCTGAAAGAAATGATTGTATAAAATGCGGAACCTCCCGATGGAAGCCAAAAGATGATGGAACACCATCTCGTGTGCCACAAAAAGTAATGTGGCACTTTCCATTGATCCCTAGATTACAGAACCTTTTCATGTCTGATGAAATATCCGTAAAAATGTGATGGCATGACACCGAGAGAAAAAAGAATAATGAAGAGTTGGTTCACCCTACAGATGGATTTGCATGGCAGAGATTTGATGCTCGATATACTGAATTTGCAGCCGACGTGCGTAATGTGAGACTGGGTCTTTCATGTGACGGTTTTAATCCATTTGGGTAGATGCTTACATCGCACAGCACATGGCCGGTTTTCATACACATTTATAACCTTCCCCTTGGTTGTGTATGAAAAAGAATTACACTTTCTTGAGTATACTGCTATCTGGCCCTTCTGATCCCGGCAATGATATAGATGTATACATGAAACCTTTAATAAAAGAGTTGAAACTTCTTTGGGATGTGGGTGTGCCCACATACGATGCATGTTCGAAAGACATATTTCAGATGTGTGCTGCACTTATGTGGACAATCAATGATTTTCCTGCTTATGCAATGATGTCTGGATGGAGCACAAAAGGAAAATTGTTATGTCTTATTTGTATGAAGAATACTCGATCGAGAAGACTGAAATATCATCGTAGTTTTTGTTTTATGGGACATCGACGATTCTTGCCAATGAACCATCCATATAGAAACAATCATCGAAGATTTGACAATACCATGGAGAATGACGATCCACCTCAGCGTATGTCTGGAACTGATGTGCTTAATGAATTGAAAGATTTCAGTTATTCATTTGGGAAGAGTGTAATGAAATCTAGAAAGAGGAAAAATGTTTCCAATGATACCTATTACAATTGGAAGAAGAAGAGTATATTCTTTGAGTTGTCATATTACTCAACCAACTTGTTACGTCATTGCTTAGACGTAATGCACATTGAAAAGAATATATTTGAAATTTTGCTTTCGATTCTTCTAAATGTCAAGGGGAATACAAAATATGATTTATGATCTCGACGTGACTTGGTAGATTGGGGGATCAGACTAGAATTGCATCCTGTCTGTATCAGTGAAAATAAATGGCAAGTTCCATGTGCTTCTTATGTGATAACTCCTGCTGAAAAAAATCAATTTCTGGAAGTGCTAGAGACTATTAAAGTTCCTGATGGCTATTCAAGAAATATATCAAAATGGGTCAACAGAAAAGAGTTGAAGTTGAAATCTTTGAAGACTCATGATTATCACATCCTTTTGCATGAGTTGATTCCAATAGCAATCCGTCATCTCTTGTCCAATAATGTTATAGTCTCAGTTATTCGGTTGTGCTATTTGTTTAGAGATCTTTGTGCTAAGAGGTTGTCCAAATCCCTCGTGTAAAAATTGTTGGCAGAGACACCATTAATTTTGTGTGAGTTAGAGAAAATATTTCCTCTATAATTTTTTACATGCATGTTGCATCTGATTGTCCATCTTCCGACCGAAATACTTCTTGGAGGACCCGTTGCTTTCGGTTGGATGTATCCAACTGAAAGAAAAATGTGCACATTGAAATCATATGTTCGGAACAAGAATTATCCCGAAGGTTCTATTGTGAACGGTTACTTGGCTCAAGAATGTATGGATTTATGCTCAATGTATTTGTCTGATCATACTACGAGAATAAACAGACCAATGAGAAATTAAGAAGAAGAGTATGGGAAAATTGAACCCAGTTTTCCATCACTTCCTCAGATAGGAGGAATTCCGGGATCATATACATTGACAACATTAAGCCTTGAAGAGCGAGAGATGGCACATCGCACAGTGTTGTTCATTTGTGATTTGTTCTATGAGTATATCAAGTAAGTTAATTGTACATGTATCTCTTATCTTATCTCTTGTAATTTTAATTATTTGTTAAACTATTATTATTTTTATCTACAGGGAACATAAAGAATTGATATATAGAAAGCATCGTTCTTTATCTTTGAGAAAGAATGAGACTTTTCATAGCAAAGGGTTTTCTGCTTGGTTGAAATTGAAGGTAAAAATTTTTCTGTAATAACTAAATAAAAATAATATTTAATTAAGTTTACTATTTGTTTATATTTCACGTATCGAGATTGCCTATAGAATCTGTTTATGAGGAAATAAGAGCTTTGGATTTTGGTCCTAATACCATGGTTCGTGCTTGTAAATCACTTGTGATCAATGGATACAAATTTATTATCACTGAACGAGAAAGAAACATGAGAACACAGCATAATGGTGTTATGCTAACTGCCACAATAGACTGTTATGCCAGTTCATTGGACACTAAACCTTGTTTTGAAAATGATTCTTATTATGGTGTCGTGGAGAAAATAATAATTTTGGATTATTACTCACATGGTCGAGTCACGATGATGAAATGACAATGGTTTGATTCAATGACGAGGCAAGGCACCTTTATTGATGATTGTGGATTTCGAGTTATTGACATGACTCGCACTCTTGCCACCGATGAACCATATGTATTGGCATCAATGGTGAAAAATGTTTTTTATGTCAAATATCATAGTCATCCAAAATTCGGTGTAATTATTGAAGTAAATCCCAGACATGTTTTTGATGATGGTGATGATGAAGTTGACACTATCCCTACTACAATTGAAAGCAATCCATTTATTACTTATGATGACCCCAAAAGCTCAATTGTCAGAGTTGATTGTCAACCCAAAGTTGTGGTGGGAAATATATAGAATCATACAGTCATGTTCTCACCTATATGTTTCACCTACATCATTCAGAGTGTGTATCCTAGTACTTACCTTCATAACACCATAAATATTCCGTTTCATAATGTTCTTTTAATCATAATGGTTTTTCTATATTTTGTTTTTTGGGTTACAAATTAGTTATCTATTTCTAATTACTTCCATATTTGTTTTCATTGCAGGAAATGACACCCATTGAAGAGAGGCGGCGGAAAAAGATGACATATAATAATCGTCGCATGGTACAAATGGGTGTTCCTCCACTCATCCCTGTTGTGAGTATTTTATTTCAAATATAAATATTTCAATAACGTATAATATCATGTGTTTACTTTTCTGTCAAACTTTTTTTCAGCATCCACCCCCTAGACGACATATATCTGAGGAGGAGCCTGATATTGCCCCCAGTAGAGAGGTTGGTGGTAGGAGGGGGGTGGTGTCAGAGATGGACGATCATCTAGTGGTCCTGGTACTGAGGCCGGTGGTACGGGGGCTCATGGGGCGAGAGTTAGACGACCCACTACCACGGACGTATCTTCTACACCCTATTTTGATCCTGGCGTGTCTTCAGGGACATATGAGATATTTGGACCTCCGATGTTTACACTACCAGCTGGCCAGAGGTCTATGCCATCATCTTTTTCTTCTGGTTCATTATCTCCAGGCTATTATATTCCACCTTCTTCGACTCCTGTTGTGACACAGTATGTGGCTGAGGAGCATACACTGAGGGACACTCCACCTGTACAGGATATTCCATCAGCTTATGCACCCATTGATCCGACTACCACAGGTATATTTATATAAATCTATCAAATTTTTATACCAAAATTTATTTTTATTATAACTTGTATTGATATTATTTTTCATTAATAACAGCTTCATCTACATATAGGAGGCGGGGGAGGGGGCGTACTCGCTTGCGTGCGGTATGGAACCGCCATACACAGTTGATGGTTGAATACAATGTTGATGGACAAATTATTGAGAAATCTGGGCAGCAATGTCGGGGTTTTTTGGCGATGCTAGCCAAATACTCCGATATCATTCCGGTCAGCCCTCTCTCTTGGAGACATCTGCCACCCGAAGTCAAGGATAACACGTGGGCACAAATATGGGTAAAAAATCTATTGGATTTAATGTAGTATATTTTTGTATTTAAATGAACTAATCAATTTGGTTTTAGCTTCGGTTTAACTTCACTAATGGAGAAGGTGCACGACCAGCGCATTTAAAAGAGCCAGGAGAGCTTTGGAGAGCTTATAAGCATGAGATGTATGTTGGTTGGTGTAATAGAGTGGGCATGGAGTTAGATACATTACCTATCGTGGATGACTGCCCGATAGAGCAATATCGCCAAATGATTGCCCATTGGGAGACTGCCAAATTTAAGGTATTAATCTCATTTGAGTTATTTAAATGAGAGTTTTCATATTTTTCATTAATATAATATTATTAATTATTAATCATTATTTAAGAATATTCTGAAAAAAAAACAAAAAAAACATTGATTCAAAGCAATACCTCCACACTTTGGGGTGCACAACTATGTCAGATCATGAGAGGCAGCAGGTACGATATAGTTGTTTATAATTTTTCTTTAGGACTTTCCCTTTTTAGTGGATCCTACTTAAATTATGTGATTTATTGAATAATGAATATATGATTATACTTTCACTTTATATTGTTTCAATGTCATTACAGAAGCACAAAATGAATATTGAAGGACGTATCCCTCGAGAAAAATTGTTTTGCTTGAGTAGAAGAAAAAAAAGATGGAACTACGGTAAATGAACCGACCAAAGAGAATATTATAAGTTTTAATTTGTTTATTTCAAAGTTTAATATCTAATTTGAAATTTAATAATCTATTAATATTTTTTTCAGGCTGCTTTAGAGGCTCTTGATGCCCAAGATCCTGACAATTTTGGGCCACACGATCATTTATATCAGGTTTTGGGAGATGAGCACTCTGGTCGAGTACGCTGCCGACCTGGTAAGAACATAGTCCCGATGAGGTATTGGTTGTCTCCAGGTATCCATTATCGTACCACCGAGTTGGAACAGGTCAAGGAGCATGGAAGACAGTCTGATAAAAGGGTCACATAGTTGGAAGTACAAGTTCAAACAAGAGACAAAGAATTTATGAAACTGATGAAAGAATTATCTTCATCACTTCCACCAGAGGCTAGTGTGGCTTGTCAGTCATTTATGTCGTCGATGGGTGCATCATCCAATGCACCAGGTGGCAGCTCTAGTGGCGATCAATATGATGACATTCATAGTGATGATGAGGATGCTGAAGAGGAAGAGTGCGAGGATGAGGATGTGGACGAGGGCGAGGATGGGGCCGAGGGTGAGGATGGGGCTGAGGGCGAGGATGATGCCGAGGACGAGGATGAGGCCGATGATGAGCATGGGGACGATGACGAGGATGATGACAAGGACAGAGATGGCGGTGAGGATGAGGCTGATAATGATATTGGTGATGGTGATTGTGATCAGAGGCAGATTGATCCATTACATTTTTGAATTCTGTATAACTCTTTATTTTTGAACATGGTTTTCCACTTTGGGGTTTTCCTCTACTTCAGAGGGATGTTGCATTTGGATTCTGTTTTTTGCACTTGATTCTTATTGTATTATTAGTCTACTACCTAGACCTTTAGTATTCCTTGGTACTGTGATACTCATTTTTCTATTTTTTTTACTTAGCTTTCTTAGTTATCCATGTATCTCATGTTTATGCATGTGGAAAATGATATGGAACATGTGCTTTGAAGTAGTGGTCGGCACCACTCAAAGTGTCTAACTTTTATTTGAAATGGACAAAATTTTAAGTGAAAACAACAACTGGCATACGAAAAACAGACCAAACGCATTCGGATTCTGTTTGAACTATAGGAAAACAATCCATGGGTTATATGTGACGTGTACGAGTCAACCCCGCCTCAATCCAAGGGCTGGTGTGGCCGGTACCATGCAAAGTGTCTTTCTTTTGTTTAAAATGGATGCGCTTTTAAGTAAAAAAAACCACATACGGAAAATGGACCAAACGCATTTTGATACTACTGATACTTTAGTACATGTATCCATGGGTCATATGTGACGTGTACGACTCAACCTCGCCTCAATTCGAGGCGCGGTGTGGCCGACACCACTCAAACTGTCTAACTTTTATTTGAAATGGATAGGATTTTAAGTGAAAAACAACAACTGGCATAGGGAAAATAGACCAAATGCATTCAGATTCTGTTTAAACTATAGGAAAATGATCCATGGGTCATATGTGACGTGTACGAGTCAACCCCGCCTCAATCTGAGGGCCGGTGTGGCCGGTACCACTCAAAGTGTCTTTCTTTTGTTTAAAATGTATGTGCTTTTAAGTAAAAAAACCACATATGGAAAATGGACCAAAGGCATTCAGATACTGTTGATACTTTAGGAAATGTATCCATGCGTCATTTGTGGTGTGTAGGAGTCAACCCCGCCTCAATCTGAGGTGTGGTGTGGCCAGAACCACTCAAAGTGTCTAACTTTTATTTGAAATAGACAGGATTTTAAGTGAAAACAACAACTGGCATACGGAAAATAGACCAAATGCATTCGGATTCTGTTTAAACTATAGGACAACGATCTATGGGTCATATGTGATGTGTACGAGTCAACCCTGCCTCAATCTGAGGTCTGGTGTGGCCGGTACCACTCAAAGTGTCTTTCTTTTGTTTAAAATGGATGCGCTTTTATGTAAAAAACCACATACTGAAAACAGACCAAATGCATTCAGATACTGTTGATACTTTAGGACATGTATCCATGGGTCATTTGTGGTGTGTAGGAGTCAACCCCACCTCAATCCGAGGCGCAGTGTGGTCGGAACCACTCAAAGTGTCTAACTTTTATTTGAAATGGACAGGATTTTAGGTGAAAACAGCAACTGGCATACAGAAAATAGATCAAACGCATTCAGATTCTGTTTAAACTATAGGACAAGGATCCATGGGTCATATGTGACGTGTACGAGTAAACCCTGCCTCAATCCGAGGGCCGGTGTGGCTGGTACCACTCAAAGTGTCTTTCTTTTACTTAAAATGGATGCGCTTTTAAGTAAAAAAACCACGTACAGAAAATGGACCAAAGGCATTCGGATACTGTTGATACATTAGGACATGTATCCATGGGTCATTTGTGACATGTACGAGTCAACCCCACCTCAATCTGAGGCGCGGTGTGGCCGACACCACTCAAAGTGTCTAACTTTTCTTTGAAATGGACAACAGTTTAAGTAAAAACAACAACTGAGATACGGAAAACCGACCAAACCCATTCAGATTCTGTTGAAACTGTAGCACAATGATCCATGTGTCATTTTTGACTTGTAAAAGTCAACCACACCACAATCCGAGGTGCGGTGTGGCCGACACCACTCAAAGTGTCTAACTTTTCTTTGAAATGGACAACAGTTTAAGTAAAAACAACAACCAACATACGGAAAACCGACCAAAGGCATTCAGATTCTATTGAAACTATAGAAAAACGATCCATGCGTCATATGTGACGTGAACGAGTCAATCCTGCCTCAATCCGAGGGCCAGTGTGGCCGGCACCACTCAAAGTGTGTCACTTTTCTTTGAAATGGACAACAGTTTAAGTTAAAAAAACAACTTCCATACGGAAAAAGAACCAAAGGCATTCAGATACTGTTGATACTTAAGGACATGTATCCATGGGTCATTTTTGATGTGTAGGGGTCATCCCCACCTCAATCCGAGGGCCGGTGTGGCCGGTACCACTCAAAATGTCTTTCTTTTTTTTAAAATGGATGCACTTTTAAGTAAAAAAAACCACATACGAAAAACCGACCAAACGCATTCGGATTCTGTTGTAACTTTAGGATAACGATCCATGGGTCATTTGTGACGTGTAGGAAGCAACCCCGCCTCAATCCGAGGCGAGGTGTGGGCGGAACCACTCAAAGTGTCTAACTATTTTTTGAAATGGACAGCAGTTTAAGTAAAAACAACAACTGACATACGAAAAATGGACCAAACACATTCAGATACTGTTGATACTTTATGACAAGGATCTATGGGTCATTTGTGACGTGTACGAGTCAACCTTGCCTCAATATGAGGCATGGTGTGGTCGGTATCACTCAAAGTGTATTTATTTTGTTTAAAATGGATACGCTTTTATGTAAAAACAACCGGCATACGGGAAACCAACCAAACGCATTCAGATTGTGTTGATACTTTAGGAAAACGATCCATGGGTCATTTGTGACGTGTACAAGTCAAATCCGCCTCAATCTGAGGCGCGGTGTGGATGACACCACCCAAAGTCTCTCTTTTATTTCAAAAGGAAATCATTTTAAGTGAATACAACTGAAATTTACAGTCATCAACGATAGTCACATACTATTTTTCATGAGTTGGGTAGTTTCACTAATGGGGTCATAAGTGACGAGATTCCTAAGAAAATACCTATTCACCATATATTATAAACAATACAAGTTCAATGAAAAATTCATCACAAATCATTACAAACCCAAACCTAGGATCACAAAAAAAGGGATTTTAGCCAATTTTAAATTATTATTCAACTCTAATAGATATTTATCAAACTATTCTTCCTATTAAAATTTTATGGGGAGGTGTGCTGGTTGGGGGGTTGTGCATAGGTGAGGTGAATTACCACTGGATGATTGTTGTCATATGTGTTTTTTGGGATATTTTCAGTTTTTTTTATACTATTTGAAATATGTATGTGGTTTTTGTGATATTTTTTATACAGGTGTATAGTGGAGGGTATTTTGAGGGCTATTGTGGAATGTTTTTTTATGCAGGTGGATGGTAGGGCTACTGGAGGACTTCTGGGGGGCTGCTGTGCAGCAGCTCTGGCAAAGGTTATACCAACGATTCAGAACCATTGGTATATATTTTTCTAGAATTCTGGAAAAGGCTATACCAACAGTTCTGAACCGTTGGTATAAGATTTTTCAGAAAAAAGCTATCCCAACGGTTTAGAACTGTTGGTATATCCTTTTCCAGAATTCTGGAATGATTATACCAACGGTTCAGAACCGTTGGTATAGCTTTTTCTAGAATTTTTGAAATCTTATACCAACGGTTCTAAACCATTGGGATATCATTTTCTAGGGAATCTTATACCAACGGTTCTGAACCGTTGGTATATCCTTTTCCAGAATTCTGGAAAAATATATACCAACAGTTCTGAACCCTTAGTATACGCTTTTCCAGAATTCTGGAAAGCTTATACCAACGATTCAGAATTGTTGGTATAGACTTTTCCAGAATTTTGGAACACCTATACCAACGGTTTGGAAAACCGTTGGTATAGTCTATACCAATGGTTTCCAGCCTATACCAATGGTTTCAAACCGTTGTTATAACCTACTTTTCCATTAGTTCCTCTTGTATCTAATAAATCATCTTGGGTTGGCATTTCAATATTAACTTCTATAGAATCATTCTAGAATCCATTTCACTAAGGTCAGTCATAGGAGAAAGTTGTGACATCAAAAAAATTCTAATTCCTCAAAACATATTGTCACAAAATACCATTAATAATTCCAAAATTACATAGTTTGCGATTGTCTGAGAAGGAGTAGGAATAATTATTGGAAATTAAACAGAAGCCACTTCTATAGATGTGATGGGTTTGATTTGAAACAATTTTGAAAGGTCTATTTTCCTAACTCAGGATCTATGAGATACATCAACATCAAAATATCTTGGAAACATATACCCAGAATCTACTAAACATGGATCAAGAAGATTTTGAAATTAAATCATTTCCAATGTAAGGTCTTTATCCCCCTCAATTGACTCTTCCCATTGAGAATTAAGTGATTCCATCACCTAAATTATGTTCACATATTCTACTATATTTTGATACATTTCCGTCTTAGCTACATTTCCTTCTAATTGAACAGCATGTTCAATGATTTTTCCACCGGGTAAATAGACATCTCTTTCATTTCCTTTATCATGATTAAAGTCATTACCACCACTTTGATCATTCTCCTCACTCTTTCCTCTTTTATTAGATTCTTCAGCTTTATCTATAGTGGATTCTCCTTCAACAATTTCATATTCTTCATTCTCTTTATCAACAACTTCATCAACAAAAATTTCTTCATCACTAGTAACTTTACCCTTAACTTAATTTTCTCTACATTCGTTATGAATAACTTCATTTCATTATCTATCAGAAACATTCTATATTCCAAAAATATCTTCCATTTCAACATCTGGGTATTCTACTACCTCATCTGGTTCCAAACCAGGGTTAGTGATATTCTTGGGTCTTGAGGTATGATCAATATAATTAAAATACTCATAATGTTTTTTATTTTCTTCAACACAAGTAATTTTTAATGGATTCTAACTTATTTTCATTTTCCTACATATCTCATTAGACAAAAAAAATCATAATCCTCAATGGTTCCATAATTCTTACCCTCTAAGCCTTTGGCTTGCAGCATTGCATATATGAACCTTGAATAGAATTGGGAGGTGTATTTTGAGGATGTTTTGATCATATCACACTAATATATGACAAGATATTTTCACAAGTTTATCTTATAAACATTTATCAAGATATGTAACTATAACACAATAAGATATTTTAAGGAATAAAAATCACCTTTACTTGGACAGATATGATTTTGAATGAACATGAATAGCAATCTGGTTTTCCCATACAAGTCAAAAGAAATAGACCTTATCCTCTTTCCATCTCTTGTTAAATCAACCAATGCCTCTTCCAGGATAAAAATATCACTTGTATGTAGAGGTCCTCCTTGATTATCCTTAAAGATACCATTAGAAGGATATTTTAAACAATCATCCCACAGTTTTGAAGATAAAGGAAATCTTTATACATATACCCAACTACTGACCATGAAATCCTCTTTGGCATTGAATGAAAACTCAATGTACTAATAAAACTTGAAAACAAGCTTCATGTATAAGGGTCTCTTGTTATTTTTGAATCATTATGTCCATATATGCACTTCCAAAAATATAATACCAAGAAACTTAATCAGAATAATCCATCTTCCAAAAACATCATTTTCCATTATTATTACACAATCTGTGAGACCAGGGTTCAAAAGGTTTCTTAGGCATTTTTTTCTGAGTCTTTTTCAACTTCATCGATGATCGGAATTTCTCTAGGGTCGAAGAAGATAGACACTTCAATCCAGCCATTCCTATAATAAAATGAGAGTTCAAAGGATAAATAAGTGTTTGATAGACAAAAGAGGTTTCGTTTTGGGATTTGATAGTAATAGAGAAGTTATAAGTGATATGGATTTACTGAGTTTTCTCATTCAGTGATTTAAAAGTCGTAAATCAAAATCATAACATAAAAATGAAATGAAATTATTAAAATTGAGATGAAATAAAAATTACTAAGTATAAAATGGTGACTCACTATAGTTTGCTGACAATGGTGTCATCATAATGGTGTCACATCAAATGATAAGACATCAATTGGTGAGACCACAGATTGTGAGACAGAAACTGGTGAGACAGAAAATTGTGAGACAACAATAATTGAGACAAAAACCATTGAGACATCAAATAGTAACACAAAATTGATCATTCCAAATTCTTGTATGATGTAAGTTATTATTTTGTAATTTAATGGATTAGAAAAAATGTCGGAAAGATGATGTTCTATTCCAATTAATTCCATAAATATATCACCTTTTTTATAATTATCTCTCAAAAATTTATGTATTACATAAATATGTTTTGTTCTTTAATGAGATATTAGATTCTTAGAGAAGTTAATAGCACTTGTGTTATCACAGTTTATAGGTACATGTTTAAATTGATACCCATAATCTATAAAAGTGTGTTTCATCCATAAAATTTAAGCAAAAAAACAACCAGAAGCTATGTATTATGATTCAATAGTAGATATTTCATCAAAAAAATTATTTTTACTACACCATGATACTATATAGTTTCCCAAATAGTGACATGTTCGAGTGGTTATTTTTTTATCTTACTTAAAAACTAAAAAAATCAGAATCAGAGTAGCTAACAAAATCAAATGATTTTCCTCTAGGGTAGAAGAGTCATAACTTAGTTTAATGTTTGAGGTATTTTAAAATTCTTTTTACATCCTGAAGATGTGACCCTCTAGGATTTTCTTGAAAACAAGCACCCATACATACACTAAAAATAATTTCAGGTCAACTAGCAGTCCTATAGGGAAAACTTCCAATCATACCTCTGTAATTGGTTTGATCAACATATTTTCTATTTTCATCAAGATCCAATTTATTGGTTGTACTCATCAGAGTATCCAAACTTTTAGTTCTATCCAAATTAAAACGTTTTTAAAGATCTTTATTATATTTACATTGATTGAAAATAATACCTTATTTATTTTTAATGATTTTAAATCCATGAAAGAAGTTTATTTCACCCATTAAACTCATTTTAAACTAATTTTTCATCATTATTTAAAAGTAAAAGCAAAAAAAATTGATGATCCAAAAATAATATCATCAACATAGATTTTCACTACGAAAACATTATTACAAATTCTTTTATTATAAAGAGTAGGTTCAACTATTACATTTTTTAAACCTGTTGAAATAAGAAAAGTGTTGAGCCTATCTTTCAATGCTTTTGGAGCCTATTTTAAACCATATAAATTCTTGGTAAACTTCAAAACATGATTTAGAAAATGTGGGTTTGTAAAACCGGGGCTTTGTTCTACCCAAACATCCTAAAGTATATACCCATTTAAAAATGTACTTTTAACATCTATTTATTGTAGTTAAAATTAAAATGAGCTTAATATTTTAGTATGATTATAATGGTTTTAAGTTAAGAAACTGGTTCAGATGTTTCTTTATATTCAATTCCTTCTTCTTGATTATATCCTTGTGTAACCTATCATTACTTTTTTTATAATATGGTGCCAACTTTATCCAGTTTATTTCTAAACAACCATTTAGTATCTATGTTAAATGTGTATTTAGGTTTATCCACTACTTTCTAAAATTATTTCTATCACACTAATTAATCTCTTCTTACATAACAATTATCCAAATTTCATCACTGATTTCATCATTGATGTTCCTAGGTTTAATATGTGAAAAGGAGGTTTGATGTCCAACCTGATTCTTATGAGAAGTTACAGTCTATGTGAATTATCTAAGTCTCCAACTATAACATCTAAGATGTTGTTTTTTATAGTTCTAATAGATCTAGAAAATGAAGGACTAGTCAATTCTGGAACATCAGTGGGTTCAGGTTCACTATTAGTAGAGTCTAGAGATTTTATAGAACTATAGTATTTAACATATTTCTTAATAGTAGGTTCATGGGGTCTATAATTTATGTACATATTGGAAAATCTTCCTTAATATCTTAAATTGGGGGTTTAGGCTCATGTGAATTCATTTCATCAAATTTAACATGTAAATATTCTTCCACACATTTGGTTCTTTTATAAAAGCTCTATAGTATTTACTAGAGGTTTAGTAACTTAAGAAAATTCCTTCATCATTTTTAGATGAAAATTTTTCATGATTATCCTTAGTGTTAAAAATATAGACTTTGTAACCAAATACTTTAATGTATATAACATTGGGTATCCTATTATTCCAAATCTCATAGGGAGTTTTATTAAGAATTGGACAGATTAAGACTATGTTAATTATGTAACAATCTGTATTTACTTCTTCTACCTAAAAAATAAACAGTTATGTGATACTCATTTAGTATTGTCCATGTAATTTCTTGTAAGGTTCTATTCCTACTTTCTACAACTCCATTCTGATGGGGTGTCCTAGGAGCTAATAAGATATGACTATATCCATTCAATGAGTTCAAAGATTCAAACTCTTGATTTTCAAAAGAATGGAAATGATCACATATTAAGAATTTAATTCTAAGACCACTTTGGTTTTCTACTATTCTGTCATACTCAATTAAATTAGAACAAGAATCACTTTTGAGAGCTAAGAAAAAGTTCCAATTATACCTAGAAAATTCATCTCCTAGAATATATACATAGTGCTTCCCATTAATACATGAAACTCTAGATGGTCCAAACAAGTCCATTTGAACAAAATCAAGTGTTTGAGAAGATGAAAATTCTTTCTTTTTTTTGAAAGATATTTTTTTGTTGTTTTACATTTTGAAAATGATTGCAAACTTTATTATTATTAAATTTCAGTTTTGGTAGATCCTTGACTAAAAAATATCTAGTGAGATTTATATGGCAGAGAATGTTACAATATCCTAGCCTACTATTTCAGATCCTATTCTCCTTTTCAAAGGAACATAATCAAGAAATTATTTGAGAAACTAATGAATTTAAATTAACAACATTTAAATTTTCATTTCTAAAGGCAGTAAAAACTAAATCATTCTGAGAAGTAAAGACATTTCAAGAATCATTTTCAAATTTAACATGATTTCCATCATCTCATAATTGAGATATTATAAAAAAAATTAATTTTAAACTGTCTATAGAATTAAATTTAGAAATTAAAATTGAATTAGACTCACCACTTTCACCAAGGCCATGATTTTTCCTTTTTCATTGTCACCAAAGGTTAGATTCCCACTATAAACATTAACAAGATTCTTGAAGCTCTAGTAGTCTATTTTCATGTTTTTTGAACATCCACTATCTAGGTACCATATGATTTTACATGATCACTTCAAGTTTTCTTTTCTTAAAGACAATTCAATCACAAAAATATTTTGGTAACCATACTTGATTGGGTCTAGTAACATTAGTGATATATGCATTGGGAACCCACATTTATTTCATGAGTTTCCTATAAACAGATTGTAATGATTTCAAAGAATAATCTTTTTTTTGGTCTAGAAATACTTAATGTAGTGAAAGATTTTCCATTTCTCGAACAAGAATACAATTTATCAGTTTGAGGCACAAAAACCGACGTTCCGGATTGTGTTACAAAATTCCTCTATCCAGGTTTTTATCAAATAAAATAGTATATTTCGGTGAAACATAATTACCATTAATTCTTATTAGATTATTCTTTCCATTAATAGAATTTTCTAGGCCCCTTTTCAATTTCTCATTAGATATTTTATTTCATTGTTTTCTTTAAGAAATTGAAAATATTTCATTCTCCACAGTAAACGTGGATTTAACAGTAGAGGTAATAGCATGTTTTTTTAAACATTATATTAATCATTCTTCTCATTGAATTTGTATTCAAAAAAATCATTAATCAAACATTTCTTTATTTCTGATATTCTTATAATCATATTAAACTTTTTAATAGTAGTAATTTTGCATAGGATATTATAATGTTACCTCCAATTTTTTTTCATAAAAAACATATTGGATTTGTTTTCCATTTCATCATATGAGGATTCTGACTCACTAGAGCTATCTTCAGAAGCAATCCATGTTGCCTTCATTTAATTTTCATATCTTCTATCTGTATCCTCATATTTCTTTTTATACTTTAATTTTGGACACTCAACCTTTACATGTCCTCTTCTCTTACTCTCATAAAAAACAATTTCATTTGCATTTTCAACTTTTTCCAGTTCTTTTCCCAATTTCCCTTATTGTCATACAATCCTTTGCATATGGGATTCTTGAAAAACATATTATTTCTATAGAATTTTTTGACTCATCGGGATATCTGACCCATTTCTTCATTAGTGTCAGATTATGGTTCTTTATTTCTTGATCTTTCATAATGAGTTTGTTCATTTTCATTTTCTTTATGTTTAAAAGCAGTAGTTTGGAAATCCCCTAACTTTCTCTTTGGTTCACAAACCTCTTGTGTTTTACCATCTGTTCTTCCTCACACAACAATAGCATTCCAATCAGATCCTTTACTGGTAACCTACTGATATCACAAGATTCTCTAATTGACACTGAGGTTCCTCTCCATATGTCTGGTAGACAAATGAGAATTTTCAGGATATGTTCCTTATCTATACCTTCTTTTATGAGAGAGATCATAGTATTAAAAATTTCATTAAACATGAGATACATGCCTGAGATAGGTTCATCATGATTGATTATGATGTTATCATATTTAATAGCATATTTTTTAAGTCTTTTTTCCTAAACATTACAAGTTCCTTCATGTGAAATAGATAATGTATCCAAAATTTCATGGCATGTTTTACATAATCAAATCCTATTGAATTTTTCATCTCTTGAAGCACAAAATAAATAATTCATTGATTTGTAGTTATTATTATGAGTTGTCCTAGTTGGGTTATCCCAATCATTTCGAGCAGTAGAAGGAATATTATATTCATCTAAAATAGAAGACCAAATTTCAAACCCCATACTTTATAAATACATTTTCATCTTAATTTTCCACTAGGAATATTTTTTTTCCATTGAAAAATGGAGTTTTGTTAAAATTTTCTCATTCAAATCTATTATCCTTAAAAAATAATATAGAATTTATTTTAAAGAGATAAAAATTTATTACTAAAAGAAATTTATAGATCATTAAAAAAACTAAAATCAATGTTGAGAAGATTTGAAAAATCATTGAAAACATTGAAAACTTAATATTAAGAAAATCCTTTGATTCCAAATGATGGTTTGAGAAGGACACAAAAGACTGGGGTTAATTGAGTTCTTATGAAAATTTATTTCTAAAACACCTTATTTAAAATTCCACAATTAAAACAAATTATTGCCAGTTTACCAAAGTAGAAGATTTATAAAATATTTAATTATTAAAAATAATTCAAAAAGAGTGATTAGTTAACTATTAAAATAATATTAGTAGCTATATTAAATTTCTAATTCATAATATTAAATTAAATTAAAATAAAAACACTATCTGTGATTAAATTTCTACATTGAGTAAAGTTTTCTGGTTTGAATAAACAAAGAGTGAAAAGAAAATCGATCTTTAACACAGCGGATAAAAACAAGAGGTTTGGTTTCAAGAAGAGACCTAGTTTCCTCCAAATCATGATCACCAACCACAAAACAATATATTTAAACAAGGTTGATCCACATCATGTACCATGGTTTACAATAGCATACAATCTATCATGGTCAACAATACATCTTCAACAATTTTATGTGGGTAAAAAAATACAACCAGGTAACATAAATACCACATCCAAAGTTATATGTGTTAGTGAAATTATATAGGTAGATGTGTGAGAGAGGAAATATTGTACCCTCTATCCTAGCTCTGGAGACAGTGTGTGTTTGTGATATAGAGACACACACTACTAGAAAAGTATAAAAATTATACATAACAGAGAAGAAATAATGAGAGAGGATTTAGACTTCTTTGTATGATTTTCTTGGTGCTTCTCGACTACAAGCATATTTAGATGATAAGATTAAGTACACTTCTAGAAAACCAACACAAAAATAGAGTATCATTGATGCTACGTGTTTTGATTTTGAGAGACATGCTTCTTGTAGATTCTATTTTTTTATTTTTTTCTGCAAGGATGCTCTCACTCTTTGGTTAACAAAATATTCTTTCACGATCATAACTAGAAGTATTAGAATGAATATATTCTCTCTTTCTGGTCTTGTGTGTCACAACACTTATTTCAATAATCTCACATGTCACCTTTTATTTAGTCTCATGTGTTTTTGTTTTGGATGACAAGGATCATTGTCTCCATCATGTGCAAGTACCTCGTAGATAGTACTACCTACTTATAAGGGTAAAAAGATCATTAATAACATCTTCATGATTAAATAACTCAAATAAGACCGTTAGTTATAATTTTGAAATTAAATTACAAATAAATAAATGACAAATTCTCAAATAGTGTCACTAGAATGGTGACATGGGAGAGGTGACTCAAAAGCGGTTACTCAACCATTGTCTCTGAACGGTGTCTTATGAAATGTGTCTCGGAGTTTTGGAAACTTTTTGGACTGATGCCATAAGAACGGTTTTTGGTTCATTGTAAAAATTCTAGACCAGTTTCATAAGAACATTTTATGGTCCTTTTATGAAAATTCGGGACCAGTTTCTTAAGAACGGTGTTAGGTCCTTTACGATAATTCAAGACTGGTGACACTGTGATGGTAACTCATACATTTCAAATTATCTGACTTAACAGTGAGAATGGTGATTTTGATTCCACGGACTTGTGACTGTGAGTCCACTGACCAATGGCTCATACTTATTCAAATATTTACATCCTATCTTATGAAGTAATACTTAACAGAATATATATTGGTTATACATAAACATAACTAATAATAATGACATAAGATTAAACATTATTTGTGATCATTAAAACTAGAGAAGTCAAAAATATTCTTTTCTTAATATAAATAGATAAATATTTTGTCAAAAAAAATTATATAAATAATAAAGTGAAAATTTATTAGTGCTAGATAAAATACCAAAAAAAATTTATCAATTATAAATTAACCACTGATAAAAATCGATTTTTATCCCTACTTAATTTTATCATTGATATAAGAACTATGTTTAATAGTTCTTATAAAAAGAGATCATAAAGGTCATTTCCTTTTTTATGTGTTTATGCATTGGTGAAATTTATTGTTGAGGTTTTATGGAAAACCCCGCATTTTTTGGTTCATACTGAGGAATCTATAATGACAAATGCTTTATGATAGTTTTTTAAGAAAGCATATAGGAATTCTAAAAACTTAGTGTGCTTAGGAGGTAGCATAAGAAATAATAAAATAGTCATATCTACTTTCTTTTCAGTGATTTTACATTAATTTCTTCATATTATTTTCTATAATATTTTTTTTAATAAAAAACCCATATTATTTAGCAATACATTCATCATTATAGAAACATAGAGTCTCATGAAGGTTAGAGAGGTGAAGACCCAACACACTAATAGCGGATTTATATTCATATTTTTGTAGTGTGACTCTTTCCCTGATTCATTTATGGTTTTTATATTCATGAATATTAACAGTATATATTAATTTTAATCACCTCACAAAGTTAAATAAATTAGGCATATATTTTAAGCTCAGTGTGGGGGGAATTTCAAAAAATTTCCCTACATGAATCATGTTATATTTAAATGATCTATGAGACATGTTAATCCTGATTAAAATTAATGGTTTTTTCTTTATCATAAATTAATTTCAAATTTTTGAATGGAGTTGGAATTAATGAATTAGAAATTTAACTTATGTATTGGAATATGAAATCACAAGATACGTGGATTTTTCAGTTCTAATAGTAATTAATTTTCCTTTTTAGGTTAAAATAAATATTGGAAATCCTTATACTAGTACGGTTAACATAATGAAATATCATTGAGTCATTAATATATGTTAGTTCTATGTTTATATAAAATTTTTGAAAAATTAAAATTTATAAATAAGATTTAGAAGAAATATAAGAGTTGAATGAAAATGTTTTTTCCAAGTTTGATCAATCATAGATAGTATTAGGGGGGTTCATTTTCGTAGAAATGTTAAATTGTAGATTTCATAAACTATGTTGAAATAAAAGATGATAGATATTTGACGAACCAATGATTTTTTCATGACCTATTAATTTTACGTTACCTTGAGGGATGCCTAATGATTGGAATTGTTTAGTTTAAAATAACCTCAATTCATGATTTAATTAGTGATTTTCATAAAATAAAATGATATATATATACACACACAGAAAATTTGTAGCGTACCTTCTTAAACATAGGTTATAATGGAGGAAAATGATGTGCATATCATATATGAATTATCAAATTTCCAAAACCTGTTAAAGAATTATAGTGAATTAAGTGAATATGGTAGCTTGTATAAACTTTTCCACCTTTACTTAAGGTGTAATAGATTATAAAAATCTAATTTTTAAAATAAATAATTCCTACACATCGATGAGTTTCCATGTTAAAATGAATACTATAGTAACCCATTTTAGGAAATGAATTCATTTGTGCAAATGTTGAGGCAGATGGGTTAGGATAATAATTTTTTAAATATGAGGGAATATGATCAGACAAAAATTGATGTAGTTTTTTCTATTATTTATTAATTTAATCTGTTTTTTCCATAAGAAACACCCTTGTATTATATTGATTTCAATCATTTTGGGTTTTGAATATATAAATTTTTTTAAAATTTCCACATGAATGCTAATATTGTAATATGTTTAATAATTGTTGGAATCTAATAATAATATTACTAGAATTATTTAAACACTCATAATATTTCGTTGGTATTATTTTATGGCCCTTGAATTTAATTATAATGTTTTTGTTTTGATATTGTAGTATATATCATTTACATTACCTTCTTTTAAAGGGATAGAGTGAACCCCTTTTATTAATCCAAAGAAAAACCTTTTTTACTTTTATATAAATTTATAAAATTATAATTATAAATACAATAATAATAATAATAATATGTAAAAACGTAAATTTTTTATTTAATTTATTATTATATTTTATATTATAAATTATATATATATACATTTAATAAAATTTATTTATTTTTAATGTAAAGCTCCCACTTCTCATAAATAATGTAAATAATTTGTAGTTTTTATATTATAATTTTATAGATGTATTTTATTATTATGTAAATAATTTTATTTTTTTATATTAATTTTAGACATGTATGTGTGTTTATATATCTTATCTAATGTTAATATTAGTTAAATATTTCAATAAAAAATTATTTATTAATAGAATTGAAATTTTTTGTATATGTTGGTATTAATTTTTTTTAATTATATTGATTTTGTAAATAAGTGTATATTACATTTATATTTATTTATAGATATATATGTATATTTACATATTGAATAATAATTAAGTATATAATATAAATATTTTGTGGTCATATCTAACGTAACAACTATAAATTATCTTTTTATATTACACACCTATTATATAAAACATAATATATTAAATTACTTATATATATAATATTTTTTAATAAATATTAATTAATATATTTATATATAAATTTTTAAAATAAAAAATACATAAATATGAAAAAACATTTGAGATTAGATGTAAACATTTTTTCATTTAAGAATAACATTTCCCCCCATCAGCCATATTTTGTTTTACATATATGTTACTTCCTCCACACATTGATTTTTAAATTCATATTTTACGATAATAAAATTAATTAGTTCATTGAAAAAATATTATAATTTATTTTATAATTTTTCAATTACATATATGTATATATATATATATTTATTTATTTATTTATACATTTTATTTTTTATGTAATATATATTTTATAATATTATTATTAACTAAATATATATTTTTGATATTTGGTTTATATATTTAGTCTTCTAAACAAGTCATTGATGCTTGAAGGAAGGTTTTTATTAAACATGATAACTTGGATTAGCTTCCTATAGTCCACAAACAACTGAATACTACTACCCAGCTTCTTTATGAACAACACTAGAGTGCCCCTAGGTTGTGTTCTCAATTTTATAGAACCCATTGTCTCAATTTTCACCTTAAGTTCCCTCAACATGTATGGTAACATATGACATATATAATTCTATTTAGTTTACATCGCTAAAAAGATCTCAATATAGAAATCTATTCCCCTACCAGGAGGATGTATTGAGATGTAATCAGGGTAGAATTCTTGATATAGGTCCACTATATTAGAAAAATAGTAGGGAGATATTCCCTAATCTAGTGAAAGTATTATTCCATCTTCATGCTACATAATAAATCCAAATTTAATCTGTTATCATCCCACTTTTCAATATATTACATCTTATTAATTGGTCAAAGAAATCCCTTAACCCCTTCCTTAGTAATTGAGAAGGATACTCATCTCTAATAGAAATTTACATGAACCTAATATATAGCATAACGGTCCATTCTTAATATCACATTGATGGTCTCCATCTCAAGAATCATGTAATTCCCTAGTTTCCTATTGATGAAATCTACTATAGAACATTAATGAAATCTATAGAGATGATCCAATTTATCCCCCAAGGGTGAGTTAAAAGAGAGAAAATCATATGATGTAATATCATTTCACTATTTTTCTTGGGCTTATAAACCCTCTATTTGATCATGTCTTGGTTGGGTTTGTATTGGGTTGCTTCAGGTACAAAGTTTTTTTTAATTATGGGTTTTTTATGTTGGGTGTGTTATTTTACAAAGCTGTGCGGCCACCCAGTATAATCTTTGTTACCCCAAGATGTGGACGTTTTCATATTTGGAATAATGTTTGAAAAATTATTCACCCACCTTGACTAAAATTTTCACCTAAGACAGTGATTCCAATGGGGTGCATGATTTGTGTGCATGGTTTCCCTACCCATGGGGCCCTACCTATTAGACTGTCCATGTGGTATTTTTGATTACCAAATGTTATTAAAAAAATTCTTGAACCTTGTTTTTACATCCCAATCGACCCCAAAAATCCCTTAGTTGAAATCATAAGAAATTTAATCTCTTAAGAAAAATCTTTGGATCCTCCAAACCCCTTCATAGTAAGATCAAATCATGGAGAATCTCGTTTGATCTGTCTCTTATAGGTGATCTTATCTTATTAATTCTCTTATGTTCTCTATTTCATTTCTCCATAGGGTTTGTTTGACCATAATGTTATTGATGGATTGAAACTCATTTGATTTGAATCTTGAATCTAGGATGGATTTCTAGATCTTAGTTTCCATCATTTTTCATTGGTAATTCTTGATGTAGGTGTTTATTTTTGATACCATGATTAAAGGTATGTTGTTTTATTGATATTTCCCATGTAATAAACCCTGAATTTTCATGATTTGTATTAAATTTATTTAAATTTAATTTTGAAAATTCAATTTGATGAAAATTGTAATTTGAATTGATTTTGTATGTATTAAGAGGAAAAACCCCAATTCCAATGGAATTTTTATTTCGGGTGTGCTTTGGAAATGGATGAAAATTGTAAATTTATTTGGGAAATAACATCATAACATGGATTAAATTGATTTTTTTTAAGATATTATTGGTTTTATTTTAAAATGTAATGAAATGAATAAAAATTCATTATTTGTTTTTCAATTTAATTTTGAATATTGAAAAGGGAGATTGGGAAATTTAATTGTAAATGATGTTTTGATTTGATATGAAATGAATTTCCTAATATTGATTAATTAAATGTAGCATATGTGAGCTTAGGTATTTAGTTAGTAGTTGGGACATGCACGCTAGGACGATAATTTAATAGAAACTAATTGGTGATGATAACACTAACTAAAAAATTATAGGTATATAATTTTCCCTTATTTGGGAGTGGATGGTTGTAATTAGCCCTTAAGTAAAAGTGGATGATTTTAATTTTCACTAAAGTAGAAGTGGATGATTGTCCTAATCACTGATAGGAGAGTGTGAGGATCCCATGGCATGTAATTAATGTGGAACAGGGCATTTGATGAATAATTTATGATTTATTATGATTATGTATATATATATATGTGTGTATATATATATATACTAGAAATGAAATGAATCGATGGATTCTGGCCTTAGTAAATTAAATGAAATAAGGAATGGAGTTAGGCATATAAGGGGTTTTTACATAAACAAGTGTTCTTCACACCGCATCTATCTACCTCTACCAGTGGGGCATAATAGTTAGGAGACGTGAATGTCCACATCCCCCTAAGATAAATGAGAGCCCTCTTTTCCAATGCATCCACTACCTGATTGGACTCCCGGTAGAAATGTGAGACATCCACTCGAATTTGAGAGATCTTGTTGATGCAATCAACCCACTGAGGCAGCACACACCAAGGGACATGAAGCATCTTGGTTCTCAAAGCATGAACCATAGTCTGATAATCAGACTAAATCCATATAGATTTCCAATTAAATTGGACAGCATACCAGATAGCATAGATCATTTCCCACAGTTCATCTTCAATGGCAGTTCCAATTCCAATGGTGTGGTGGAGGAATCCCTTTACAAACCCATGATAGGTGCAGAACACTCCCTAACAACCCAAAGAACCCAGTGCGCCAAACACATCACCATCAACATTTACCTTAAGACAAGGTACAGTGTGTTGTATCCATACAATATATTTCATCATTAAAGGTTTGTGTGGATGACCTGAAACACCAAGAATTGTCAGAATTTGGAGGTCATAAACTGTGTTAGACATGGTACCATCCTTCATAAGAGAAGTTACAAAAACCTTCTATGTGTATATCCACCATGCATTGATGTATCGTGGATTTCACACCACTGAAGACAGTAGCATTCCAGGCTTCCCATATTACAGTAATAACATCACCAATAGTCGCTAACAATAGGTTATAAACCTGCTCACTAAAACAGCCATGAAGCAGGTTGTACATCTGATCCAGAACTATCCCATAGGTATCCAACAAAACCCCAAACACAGAGCCAATATAAGCCCATAATTTCTTGGCATGACTACACCCTGTGAAAACGTGCTATACAGAATCCCCCTCAACTTTGAAGAGGAAACTCATGGAGGCCATCTGAATACCAGACCTCTTGAGAAGATTATTTCTGGGAAAGTGATTTTTATAGATTCTCTAAATTATAAATAACCTGAAAGGTATAATAAACTAAGCTCTAGATTTCATTATCCAAGAAGGTGGAGAATCTTGACCCCTACATAGATTCGTGGAAAAATCCCTATAATTGAACTTCCCATTTTTGCAATAGGTCCAAATCAATGTGTCATGATCCATAAAAACATAATTGTTGATTTCATCCTCTACTTACATATGAATATTAAGAGAGTTCATCTGGGAGAGTAAATCCGATATAGAAAAAGTGGCTACTTCAGGTGTCACATTTAGATCACGAAGGGGTTGTGTGAGCCACTTTTTTTTTCCAATAGTCCAGTCTGGAGTCCCTGCAAACCAACCATTTGGTATCCTGCATAATCCTCACATATTCCTTCATGAGAGAGGCATAATCCAATGAGGAAAGATAATACATGTAACCATTTAGATACTTCACTATGATTCTATTCGAAATGAAATCATCATTATTTTCATTAGATATCAGGTTCCAAGAGAATTTCCCAATCAAACCATCATTAAAGGTATGAAGATCTTTGAGTCCACGGCCCCCCATATCCACAGTCTTGATGCACTCCTTCCAAGAAACTATAATCAAATTCCTCTCATGAGTTGACCCCATCCATATGAAATTCTACACCATTCAGTGAATCTCTTTTAGAAGTCCTCTCAGGCAACGATAGAGAGAGAAGGATTATAAAAACTTCGATGGCATCCCTGACTTCACAAGGCATACCCTCCCTACTAGGTACTTAGACATCCCTTTCTAGTTGGCCATTTGACGCACAATACCATCCTAAATACACTCCAAGTAATTTATTTTTCACTTTCCCCCTAAAACAGTGGGATCCCATGGTACTGGAAAGGCAGAGATCCCCTCCTCACCCCAGGATACCTGACAATTCTGTTCCTTTAGCAACTGAAATTCCATTCCCAAAAACAATGTAAGACTTGTACCAACTGATGGAATGGCATGTGACCTCCTCATAATGACTGAAAAGATAATTAATAGAGTAAATAGGTTTCCTTTGTGCTTGACCAGGTAACTAGATGTTATATGCATACAATAGGTTAGTTGGGGCACGTTCACTCACACCAGCCCTGATCTTCTTGTAGAGTCCTAGTTGAGCAAGGTCCTTAATACATCTACTAAGGTAATCCTCTGTAATGGAAAAAAGAATACTAGAGAGTGGATCATCTTTCCATACCACTAGGTGAAAGGGAAAAACCCCCTTGGGGCACCATTAATAAGAATTGACAGCCCTGAAGAGCCAAGTATGATACGCATCATATTCACAACCCCATTTGAAAATCCATACCATCTAAGGGAATCAAGAAGGAAGCTTCATTTATATGTGTCAAAATCCATGGAAATGTCATTTTTGAGGGGAAATTTCCCAACCCTTTTCATCCTTCTCATAATATTGACACTCTCAAAGGCCATAAAGATACACTTTTGGATGCTCCTCCTAGGGAAAAATCTAATTTGATTATTGTTCATCATTTCATCAACAATCCCACTCATCCTGCTCACCCGAAATTTACTGATTAGTTTTGGTATTGTATTACCAAGTGAAAATGGCCAAAAATACTTGATTTTTAGAGCATTCTCTTTCTTGGGGATGAGAGCAATGAAACAGGAGTTCATTCCATGGGGCATATATGTGTGAAAAAAGAAATCTTTAATAGCCTATTCAATATCATTATGAAAATGTCCCAAGAGAACATTAATATTTTTAAGTGAACCCATCAGGACCTGGGGCATTCTCATGATTGTGAAAGAAGAGAGCATATCGGATCTCCTCTTTTTATGGGGGAGCAATTAGAAGATGATTTGAATGATCCTCAATACAAGGGCAGATGTTTTCTACTATGCAGTGAATACTGGACTTCCCATTATCAGAATATATTCACTAAAAGTTCTCAACAATGGACATAGAAATCTCACTTTCTTCAGTGTAGAGGTGCCCACCAATGTGGATCACCTTATTCCTGTTCATGCACCCTCTTTTCCTTGTACAATATGTTGATGAACTTGGAGTTCTTGTCCCCATCCTGTAACCATTTCACATTGAGTAGATTTTTTAACAATATTTCCTTTTCCATTAATAGATCATCATGTCTATTGTGGGATAATATTTCCTATCTAGATACGATAGGTTGTTGCACCTAACTGATCTGAATCCTGGTCTGCTCCTATTCTGATTTCCTGATATCCTCATCAATTTTTTAAAATGATTTGCTACTCCATTCCCTTATAATCCCCTTAAGATGTTTAATTTTCATAGAAATTATTTTGAGAGGACTCAAAATGGCTACAGACCCCCATGCCTCTAAGGAAATTTCCCTTCTTCCAAGAAACTCAAGCCATCCATTATTGAACCAAAAGGGAATAGGGGCTGACCTCGTAACCTGGGTGTTAACATCAACAACAAATGGAATATGATCAGAGGTGTTCTTATCGAGTGTAAATCCAGAGACTCCATGAGCTATAGCATTTTCATCAATACAGATGAAGCATATATTGAGTTTACTAGATTTTTTCCCCTCCCATGTGTATCTACACCATCTGAAATCAGAACCAGCTATGGGAACTTGATCCAGATTGCAGAAATCAATGCACTCAAAAAATTTAGTCGTAACAGCCCTATGGAATTTGGCTCAAGTTTTATCCTCAGGCTTCAACACTATATTAAAGTCACCCAATGAGAATTCATTTTTGCACCATCCTCTTAGAGGTGACTCTGAGTTCCTCCCACAAATCCATCCTCCTGATGTATGAATTATAGGAATAAACAAAATATACTGAAATTTCATGCCCAGCAAAGTTTTAATTAACCTGAACAATTTGAGGCCTACTATCATAGAAAGTAATCTTAACGGCATCATTCCCTAACACCAATAAGTGGTTAATATGATATGCATTCTGATTGTTGGAGACAAAGATGTATCCTAGGGAGCCACATTAGAATCCTTTCCAGTTTTCAAAGAGGACTTTACGTTCAGCAATACTAACAAACATCAGCTTGTAGGCCATACCATAATGTCGAAGGGCCCCAACCATGTGGGAATTTCCCATCCCTTGACAATTCCAATAAATAATCCTCATTTTTTACTAGCCATGCCTCATTTCAGAGCCCCCCCCCCCACTTTCTCTCCAACGAGTCCCGTTTTTTCCCTTTCTTCCCCAAGTTGCCTTGCACCTTCTTCAGACCATATGCAGGGAAATACTACTATAGAGATCCTTAGTCAACTGGGTTGTCCTACTATCTCCCTTGATAGTAGCATCATGAGACTCCAGTCTATCACTAGGAACAACCGCAGCCCCACCTGGTCTGACTGTAACATGTTATGTGACTTGATTCCCCTTCCCCAGCTGGCCCTTGTCTCCATCACTCAACAACCCCATAGTTCCATCACTGAAACAATCCCTGGTTTCAATAGTAGTCTCTCCTAGGCAGGTTGTGACTTCTTCAGTGTGTCGCGTGCCATTATCATAATGCGGCCTTCCATCTGACCCTCCACTGGAGGTAGCAATGGTACCCCCTGCAATGGGTGTGACAGACTCATAGTGTTGATCCACTTCCACCTCATCCTCCCATAGTATTATACTCAAGGGAATGAATGTATTTTTAGATTTTAGAGGGGGGTCACTTCCCATAGTAAGTCTCCTTCGGGAAGCCTTAGCGGGGGAAATTTTAGTGAATTTCCCTTCTAGATCATAAGCAGGATGTCGATCCATACACACATCACTGCCAATTTTTTTAGACTCTTATGAAATAGGTAATCCATATCGAGTTCCATCATGATCAGTCCCCATCCATTCAGGTGTTCCCATCTCTACATGGGCAGTGACACATTGAGGTTGTCTAGAGAGATTTTCTCTTTCCATGCCCTCCTCGTCTAATGTAGGCCCAACCAGTGCCCCATTGTGAGGCAGATCATTCACCATGGAAACAGAGGATGAACCCCCCATATTCAAAGTTTCATTCTTCCTGTGACCAAGTCCTTTGGCCATCTCTCTTGTTCTCCAGGGTCTCTAGAGAGCTTTTCTCCTTCTCATTCCTTCTTCTACACATGCTCTCATCATGTCCCTTCATCTTGAAAAATGAAATTATTTTTCCCACTTTCACTCATCAATCATATGTCCAATGAATAAGCAGTTCAGAAAAAATTTTGGCTTCCTCTGATATAAAATTTCAAGCTTCATGCTGTCATCCCTTGTTGTAAGAACCACCTCCTCAACAAGTGTAGTCAACATATCAACTTCCAACAAGATTATAGAATAATTCCCAAGCCTTGGATTGTCTGTCTGTTGGTCCAAACGAATGGGGTATCCAACAGAAAAAAGCAATGTACTGTAGGATCCTTGGATTCCAATACATCAAATTTTGCTTGTATATTCTGATCCATAATTTAGCATGAGTATTACAGACATTCATGGGATCAAAATTTTTATCCCATTCATACAAATTTAGAAAACTAGGGCTCAAGGATATTGTTCCCTAGCTCCATGATTTACGCTTACCCTCATCCGAGGGGAATACCACATGATAGTAACCCCTTCCCATCGTAATCATTCTAAAATCATCAAATCCCCAAACCTATGCATCCCTTTTATTCAGATCCTGAAATTTCCACAGCCGCTCACCCTTACGAATGATGAATCTCATGATAATCAAGTACCAGCAAAGGTTGACCCATTCCTCAACCGCTTCCTGATTGGCCGACACATGGGAAATTCTCCCCTTCCTTATCACTCTCCTAGGTGATGGTGCTTCAACGTCTGAGAAGGATGGTCCAACTACATTTCTCACAATATCCGCAAAATTTTTCTTTATCCTAGAAGTATCATTCGAAGAAGATACCTTGACAGCCTCAACCTTCATTGAAAATGAGAACTTCTTCCTGTGACTAATAGCTTCAGCACAGGGCCTCTCCTCACTAGCCTGATCCGCGCACATCCCCGGGGTGGGGTTAGAGGTATCATCTGCTTCGCCAGGCTAAGCGTTTTCACCCAGTTCCCCTTGAGCCATCTTCGTGTGTGTGTGTGTGTGTGTGTGTGTCTACATATATATATATATTTCATTGATTGTGAAAGTGTTTTACACATTTATAGTTGATTTGTATAAATATTTTTATTTAAAATGATTCATAAGGAATTTTTTGAAATGATTCCATATTTTGAAATGAAAAGGATGTTTTGATTTAAATATAAAATTATACTATCATTCAATAATTGTTTTATAATTAAAAGCAATATTTGGTATATTTATTATGTATACTTATTATCAAACACTTTTTTAGACCCTAGTGAGGTTTTATCTCACACCCTAATATTTCCTTCGATTGTTTTTATATTTTATTCTTCCATGTTTTAGTAAGGGGAAGGAACCTCTTGGAGGAGGTTGATTGTCTTGATCCTTTGGGATTCATGTTCTGATACCTTGGGATGTTTTAGTTATATTTTTTCATTTTTTAGTAATTTGATGATGTACAATTTTTGTTTTTATATACATGTTTGATTATTTTAACTATTCTCTCTTTGGTGTTTTGAGCAGACCGATATGTATATCTTGGTTCTATTATTTTTTTGAAATATAATTCCTTCCTTTATATTGTTTACTTCCTAGATCTATTCACTAACTTGGGTGGATCGGGAATTACCTTTGGTTTATGTTGGTTCTAGCTCAGGTATTAGGGTGCCATGGTATCAGGGTTAGTTCATGAAATTTGGGGTCAAAGATGCTGGTTGTACTCCTTTACATGGTATTAGTATATAGTTTGGAATATCATTTTGGGAATTAGGAAGAAGTAGTGAGTGAATTTTTATCCATATCTCATCATAATGATCCTTATGTAACTATAGATGGTTTGAGAAATTCATCTTCCGTAATAATTATACACTTTTCCCTAATCCTCATTTTGATGTGTAGATAAACTAATCTTATTTTCTTATCATATGGGATTAGCTTCCTTGTTTCCCTTTTTTGGGTGTTGATCTGAGTAATCTTATGATTAATTCTTTTTTGTTATAATATTTTCTAGAATCATGCTTCCTAGAAGATATGTGAATAAAATAAAATTTGTAAGATTATAGTAAACCACAATAAGAAAATTTCTTATGGACCATAATCTGGTTGAGGTTATTGTACATTTTCTGTAATCTTTAGGATAAGCACTAGAACCTATTTCCATCCAGGCTCTAGTTGTGAAACCCCAATGTAAAGATAAGATCCTAGTTGCCCATAGTCGGTGCCTTATTACATTACATTGGACTGATTACAAGAAATTCATATCCTGAATTAACAAATATTTTAGTAGATTTGGAAATTCAGATTCATACATACGTTCATCATTACAACTTGAAATGAAAGACAACATAAAATATCCATTGGGAACATCCACCACTAAAAGATTTTCCCTATAATTCAATCTTAATATACCTCTTCATGTCCTAGGAAAAATTAAATATAAGAAGGGGTGAGATCAGATGCTTAGTAAGGGTAATCAATATAGTGGAAGATAACATAAAACATCGGCATGGTGAATAAATTAATACACATTCCTTTATAAATAAACATGAACATAATATGGTAGGAATTAGCAATGTAAATATTTCTATAATAAAACATATTCATGGGTATTCTACTCGTAAAATAACCTCATAATATTTGAATTTATAGATTCATACTGTGGTAAATTAATATGCAAGACATTCTAAAACAAATCGTCAAGGATTCATCCAATACATCTAAAATTGATTAAGTCCTTGGCCAAAAACATATCTAAAAATGGGCAAGGCCTTAGCCATGTCCATATCTATTTGTCTCATGAGACCTATCGATGCATTGAGGCGATATATTGGGACCCCCAATCACATAATAAGTCCAATTAATTCCTCATATGTACATGGATAAACATAAAAAATATATAAATTCATATTGAAACTAACATATGAAATGAAAATAACTTTTCCCGAACATTAAACATAAACACTGTCCATTCAGAGTAAATTTGTAAATGGTTTTAAAATAGCACATCTATAGTAAAAATATTCATAAAAAATCAATTAAATGGGATAGATGATATAAAAAAATATTAATCCCACTAATACATAAGAAAAAACATGGTTTATTGAAACAGATGAACCCAATATTAAAAAATCATTGAATAATTCATGAGATAAATATTCTTTAACATTTAATGGAAGAGTTAATTTGGAAAATTCATTGTATAAAAACAGAACATAAGTATTATATTATTTTCAAAATAAAATGAGTTACTTTATAAATATAATTGTTTCTAAAAAATATTATTGAGCTCCCTTGAAAATAAGTAAGAATTTGAGAAATTCCCTTGAATAGTGCTTTTATTTTTAAAATAATTTTAAAAGTTCCTTTCATAATGTTTAACTCAACATAAAATAAAGAAGGATTAGGGTTGGTAAACATATATAGAACACTCACAAACAATTTTTGAGGAATATATAATTGTACATAATAATTTCATTAAGGTTATTATATAATAAAATTAACTCGAATGAAAATGGAGGTTGGGGTGGAAAACCCTTACCTTATGTGTGAAGGTGTTCCTCACTTGATCTTAATGACCTGAATAATAAAATTTTGGATCCTAAATTAATGAGTAAATAAACTAAAATACATGTAATTGATTTATTATAAACTTATTTTGATAATTCAATGGATTTATATGGGTTAATAGGTTCAATTTCATTATTTGTGAGTGTTTTATTCCTTTCTTTTCACGATTGGTTTACTTATATTCATGTACGAATAAACATGTATGATGAGAATTTTATTCCATAATATAAGATGTAAGTTTTTATTGAACAACCAGAATATTACATGGTTATAAAATTGTTTTTTTTTGTAGTATAGAAGAATAATTATATAAAACATTAATAATAGTTTTTTGGGTTAATTGGTCGTTATTTGATCATAACAAACTCATTTTTATTTATAAATTAATATAATGTGTAAAAACATATTAAAAAGACTTTAATAAGTTATAATACACTAATTATAATTTGGTTCAACAGTTTAAATGGTTTTATGGCCATAATTTAATAATGTAAAATCAATTGAAAACCTGGCGTCGTTGAATGTGATAAATTAGCACACCTGGGATGGTGTTTTCATTTCTATTATAAAAGAAGTGGAAAGGAGGGATGAGGAATAATTTTTAATTTATCATTACAAAATTACATTAAATTTATGGTTGTATATTCATCACAACATTTTTTTTAAAGTAGTTGAGGAATCAAAATAATTGAACATGAAATAAAAGAAATAAAAAGGGGAATTTACCGCTTGAAGTGATTTTCCTTGAGAGCCTCATTAGGGGAGAGGTTTTGGTTATTTTGTGAGAAAAAGGGATTTTATATGTGTGGGAGGATATTTATAGGATATTTTCATAGAATTTATATAAGTCGCAAGGCTTTAGAGGAGTGAAGAGAAGAGGGAGTGGGGGTGGGGTTATAGTGGATGAGATGTGTGATTTGTGAATATCATATTCATTATTTTATTATTTCCCTAAAGACAACCAATAGTTTTGTTTAATGTAACCGATAATATTAATAAGTGAATGTGAGTACAAACTAAGTGTTCTTACATCATCTATGATTCTAGGAATAGTTAATTTAACTGATAATGTATATATACGGTAAATTACCATATTTTACTATTCATCAAAAATTCATATATTTTAGAAAAATCAAAAAAAATCACCCTAACCATTTTTTAATGTGTACAATTCAAAAATTAAATCCATTTTTGGAAAATAATTTTCTAAATATGATTAATTTAATTTTTAAATAAAATCTTAATTTATTGAAAAAATTACCAATTTTAAAACTATAATTCATTTTATATCACTTTGAAAAATAAATCAATATGATATTATATTTTAACATAAGAAAATAATAATAATAATATGATTTACTCTTTATATGGGTTATATTACTATTCATATTACTATTCACAACGGTATGTTACTATTCATCAAAAATTATCTTTGTCCTATCAGACTCTAAATAACTTAGTGAACGCAGCAGTATATGTCAATTTTTCAAAATTCAAATTACATAGGTGGAAATAATTGTGTTTTATCACCTAGGTTAAAACAAAGTGGTCTTTTTTGGAGACTCAGTGTTTCATGCATTTATTGATAAATCCTTGGGGTGTTACATTCTCTACTCCTTACAAAAATTTCATCCTTGAAATTACCAGAATGTTACCTCACAAAAATATTTGGGTAGTTTTTCATCATAATCTCCTCGGTATCCCATCTTTCCTCTTTGATTTTAAGATTTTTTCAAAGTATATTTACCTATCGTGTTGTTCGATTCCTCAACACGTGTTCCTTAGTGTCCGTAATTTGGATAGTCTCTTCACAGTATGATAGGTCATGTTCAAATACTATTCCATCAAAAGTGAGGAAATGTGTTGGTTCTGTAATGTAATTTCTCAACAGTGAGACATGGAACACCTTGTTTACTTTATACAAGCTAGGAATCATATCCAAATGATTTGAAAAACTAAAATTATCTCTATGATTTCAAAATTTCTAATTTACCAATGGCTCAGTTTCTCTTTCTTTCCAAATCATATAACACCATTCCATGGAGATACCTTTAGGAAAACATGATCTACTACTTAAAATTCCAAATCCTAGCGTCTATTATCAGCATATCTCATTTTCCTACTTTGAACTGGTTTGATATGCTTTTGAATAGTCTTTACCTTTGTTGTGGTTTCCTCCACAATCTTTGGTCCCACAAGCTTCCTTTCACTGACTTCATCCCAATATGTTTGTGTATGGTATCTCTTCCTCTAAAATGCTTCATACGGTGCAATTTGAATACTTTAATGGAAAATTTTATTTTTGGAAAACACTCCTAAAAGAAAATATTGATCCCATATACCTTGAAATTCAAGTTAACATGAACTCAACATATATTATAAGGTTTGGATCATCCTATTTGATTTCCAATCAGTTTGAGGGTGATAAGTAGTACTCAATCAAAACATGGTATCAAATTTTTTTTGAAGACTTTTCCTAAATTTTGATGTAAATAGTGGATCATGCCCATCCCCAATTGATAGAGGTGCTCCATTAACTCTCAAAATATCATTGATATAGAGTCATTCTAGGCATTCAAATGAAAAATCCTCCCTTATAAAAACTAAATGTGATGATTTCCAAAGTCAATCAATAGTTAGACATATCCCATCATTATTTATTGGATTTTTGGGTAATCTAATGACAAATTCCATGGTTATGTCATCTCATTTCCATGTAGGAATAGGGAATGGTTTCCTGAATCCTCTATGATGTTTTCTTTCAGCCTTTATATGTTGAAAAACTAGACATCTTGATATATAATGAGCAATTTCCAGCATCATGTTTCCCACCAGAAATGTTCCTTCAAATATCTATACATTATAGTGATACTAGGGAGTATAGAGAAATTGTAGCTATGGGAATCATCCAATTACTCCCATTTTAGATCAGGTATAGTGGGAACACATATCCTCTTCCAAAATTTCGGAATTCCATCTTCATGTAAGAAGTCATCCAAATTCCCATTTTTTAGGGCATTAATTTTATTTTCAAGGTTCTGATCCACAAGATGAGAGATTTTAATCCTTTCAAGTAAATATGATTAGTAAACCAATTGAAAAAGTATTGTTGTTTCACCTTATTAAATAATTATCATGTCCATCCTTTTTAGATCGAGTAATACAGGATCGTTTTCAATCCTAATTTTGTTTAAAACTCCATTATCCTTCCTGCTCAATGCATCAACTGCCTTATTTTACTTTAATGGTTGGTATTGTATGGAGAAATCATAATCCTTGAGTATTTAGGGTTTTCTCCCTTGCCTAATATTGAGTTCTTTATGTGATATGATATACTAAAAATTCTTTTAATCCGTATATATCTCACATCTTTCACTATAGAGATAATGTCACCATATTTTTAGATCCATGATCATATTAGCTAACTGAAGATCACAAGTAGGATATTTTTGTTCATGAATTTTTAACTCCCATGATGCATAGAAAATAACTCTATAATTCTTGCATAAGGACAAAACCATGTCCTTTCTTTGTTGCATCACTCAAGATCACAAAACCCATCATTCCTAGATGGTAGAGTTTTGATTGGACAATTCATTAATATAATCTTTAATTATTAGAAATAGTCTTCCCATTCATTCTTCCTTATAAAAATAACCCCTTTATCTGTAATATTGTTCATTGGGTTGGCTAGATAGGTGAATTACATTATCATGCACACATTTCAAGAAGGGAATTATATTGCAGATGGGATTTCCAAAAAAGGTATCTTGGAAGAAGGATGCATGTGACTAAAGGTTGTGCTTGATGACTTGATGCAAATTATAGTAAGGGATATTTGTAAAATAACTTCATTCCATATTGTGTAGCTCTTTTATTTTTCAATATTATAGCCTTTGTGCTCATCTATCTAAAAAATGGACCTCAGTTATGTTCATTGTAGTAGTCCATTCTTGAACAGCCTTTCTCTTCATAGGATTAATAGATATTCCATCTATAGTGACAATGTGGCCGATAAAAGAGGATGATTAAATACAAAAGTAACACTTTTAAAGAATCCCATATAATTCATTTCATTTAAGAGTCTTCAGAATAGTGAGCAAGTGATTTTCCTGATCTCTGTAGCTTTTCTAGTATACCAAGATATCATCAATAAACACCACAAAATTGTCATCAAGATATTCCTTGAAAACCGTGTTCATTAGATCCATAAATACAGAGGGTGCACTAGTCAGTCCAGAAGGAATTAATGTATACTCATAATGCCCAAACATGGTTTGAAACACAATAATTGGAATATCTTTTTTTCTCAATCATAACTGATGATATCCCTAATGAAGAATAATATTCGAAAAATAATGGGATCCATGATGTTGATCAAACAAGTCATCAATTTGAGGTAGGGTATTCTTTTTATTTATTGTTATATCATTGATCTCTCCTTATTTAATTTACTACCTAATTGATCCATCATTCTTTTTAATGAAAATAAAAGGGTCTCCCTATGGAAAAAAACACTAATGTGAATAAATCATTTATCACTCGTTTATTCTAGTTGTTTCTTTAGTTCTACTAATTCCACAGTGGCCATTATATAAGGATTAATAGATATAGGTTTTCAACCATGAATTAAATCAATAGAAAATTCAACTTCCCACTCAGGAGGATGTCCAGGTAAATCCTTCAGAAAAACATCAAAATATTTATACACAATAGGTACATCCTCAATTTTAATATGTATTTCATCACCCATAGATATTAAATTCACATCCATTCCAATAATTTTATTATGTATTTCTAGTTGGGTTGGATGTAGATAAGATCTATATGAATATTATTTTTCACTAAAGATAAGGGATTCTACATCGTTGTCAAAAATTGTAACCTCCTTCTTATTGTAATATATTTTCACATAATGTTTAAAAAACCAATACATATCGAGGATTATATCATATTGGATCATGGTTATTATTGTAAAATCATATGATAAAGCATGTTTATATTCTATAATGGGGACTGCCTGCCACATCAGTGTTTTAATGATACTTCCTTGAAGATTTTGTACTAAAAACTTCTTTACTAAATAAAATTGTATGTTTATAATTTTCTTGGAAAACATGGAATATCTAAAATAATGCAATGATATAAAATCAAATAAAGCATTGGCTAAGTCTGAGGAAAAGACTAAATTACCTTCCACCATGTCATTAAGAACTTTAATATCAGCTTTTTTTATCATATAACCTTATCCATGCTCCCTTGGCCTTTTCTGTGGAATTTTTCCTTGAAGATTGGTAAAATAATTATCTTATTGTCCCATATCCCTATATTTATAACATTTAACATTATAAGATTCTTTATTCCTCTTGAAAACACTAGCTTCCTGGTCTTTCTGTCCACACATGTAACACACCCCTTTATCTTTTAAGCAGGCAGCAGGGTCTTTCCTTCCACAATTATCATAGGGTGGAAATTAAACTCTTCCCATATTCACCATTTCCTTACTTCATTTTCATGTTTTTTTAGCATCCTCCTATCTTACATTCCTTTAAATTCATAATACATAGAGAACTCATTTTTCATCTTGATATCACATGATACTATGTCTTCATATGATGAGAATGTTTGGAAGACCAGTGGCCATCAGAGGAATGGCTTTAGGCCATAAAATAATTGATCAATCTTGATCCTTGTATTATTTATATAGTCCACATGATGACATTATAACCTTGTGAAGTTAGCTTTATACTTATCAAAATTATCATCTTCCTTTTCCCTCAAATTCAGAAACTACCTTTCCATATACACTCAATATTCATGAGGAAAGTATTTATCTAATAAAAGTTCATTAAATTCACTTCATTCCATGTTTTAAATTTATTACTCATCCTTTGTGTTTTGAATTAGTCACCACCATTGATCAGAATCTTCTAAAAGATGATAAACTACCATGGAAATCATCTCCCATTCATTACATCCCAAAGCATGAAATGTCTTCTCAAAGTAATATATCCACTGATCTACTCTGAATGAGTTTATAGTCCCATTAAATGATTGAGGTTGTTGTCACATAAAGAGATCTAACATATCTCCTTCATGTTGTATATTTGTATGCTTCATTTGGGTATGGTTATTTTTCATAACCTGAGTATAATTTCTCATTATAGTTATAGGTTGATCTGCACCAATTGTAACTCCAGATCTAACATCATTATCTTGCACTGGAGGGAAATACCAACATTGGATACATGTGTTCATCTGAGTTCCATTCTTGCCACTAAGAGCCATTTATGAATAATTAAATATCCTAGATTAGGTTATGGGTCATAATGTATAATGTCAAAATAGAAAAATACTTTGAATAAATTGAAATCATATTCTTGGCTAATCCCATAATCATAAAAATGGTTTCTTTGAAAGAAAAATTTAAATTTAAATCCATAATAATTGCTTGAAATGAAAATGTCAATTATCCAAATAATATCTTTTGGGAGTGTCAAACAAGGTGCACAGTAAGTCTAGTTGTCATGTACTAGGATACCTTCGGTCAAGCCCGAAACTCCTTGTTAGAGTTTTCACTTCTAGGTACAACAGTTTCAGAATCACGTCCACTTGTAGTATCCAAACAAGGCTGTATTTGCTAGAAATATCCTAATAATCTATTCCTTTCCAAAATACCAGTATTTTATGGTATTTTTATCTTTAATGACTATCTTAAGGGATTGTACCCAAATCTTCATTTTCTAAATATAGTTTTCATGTTTTCTACTAAATTTCCTCTAATACCAACTGTAAAGACCTAACCCCAATTTCCTAATATTGATTTCTTATTACATTAACTTGAAATGATTATAATAGATTCATATCCCAAAGTTACAAATAGTTTGAATATTTGTAAATCTAGATACATACATAAAATCCACATTACAACTTGAAATGAAAAACAGTATAGAAGTTCTATTGGGAACATCCACCACTAAAATATTATCCTTGCAAGTCATTCATAATAAACCACTTCATGTCCTAGGAAAAATAAAACATAGTAAGGGGTGAGATAAGTTGCTCAGTAAGGGTAAACAATACATCTGAAGATAACATAAATATTTGGTGTGGTGAATAATAGAAAACACGTTCCTTTAACAATAAACGTGAACATAATACGGCAGGAATATGAGATGAGTATATATTTCCATAATAAAACACAATCATGGTTATTATACTAGTCTAATAAACTCATGAACATTGAATTTATAGATTCATAATGAGGTAAATTCATATGTCAGGCATTCTAAAACATACCATCAAGGCCTCGGCCAAAACATCTAAAAATGATTAAGGTCTTGGCCAAAACCATATCTAAAAATGGGAAAGGCCTCGACCAAGTCCATATCTATTTGTTTCATGTGACCATCCAATGCATCATGGGGATATAGTGGGCTCCATAAATCACATAATAAGCCTAATTAATAACTCATATGATCTATGATAAACATAAAGAACATATACATTAATATTTATACGAACATATAAAATGTAAATAACATTTCTTGAATATTAAGCATAACACTAACCATTCAGAGTAAATTGGTGAATGGTTTTTTGATAGAACATACTTAGTAAAAATAATCATAAAAAATTAAATTAAATTTTTTATATGATATAACAAATTATTAATCTCACAAATACATAAAAATCAACAAGGGTGTTGAAACAGATGAAGACACTCTTATAAAATCATCCAGTAATTCTTGAGACAAATACTCTTTTACTTTAAAAAGAAGAATTCTTTTGGAAAAGTCTTTTTATAAAACCATAACCGATGTAAGATAGTATTTTAAAAATAAAATTAGTGATTTTATATAGATAATGGTTTCTAAAAATAGATTATAGAGTTCCCTTGAAAATGGTAAGAATTTAAAAATTCCCTAGAATCGAGCTTGTATTTCATAAATAATTTTGAATGTTCCTTTTAAAATGTTAACTACACATAATATAAAGAATTATTCTGGTTGGTAAAAATATATACCACACTAAAACATATTATATGAGTATTAAATAGTAATAAATAAAAATTTCATTTAGGTATGTAGATAATAAAAGTAACCTGAATGAAAATTTAGATTCAGGTGGAAACCCTCACCTTATGTCCCATGGTGTTCCTCACTAGATCTTAATGACCAGAATAATCAAATTTTGGATCATAAATTAATTATTACATAACATTAATTTCATTTAATTGATTTATTATAACCATATTAAATTCATTCATGTCTTTTTGATTGGTAATAGATTCAATTTCATTATTTGATAGCATTTTCTTCCATGGTTTTCATGATTGGCTTACTTATATTCATATTCGAAAAAAACATGTATAATGAGAATGGTTCCACAAAATAGAGGATGTTTGTAATTATATAAAAACCAAAAGATGACTTTTTTATAAAAAAACATTTATTGGGAGTGTAGATGAATCATTATATAAAACTTTAATGACAATTGTTTGTGTTAATTTATGGTTTTTTATCACAACGAACTCATTTTGATTTAAAAATTAATATCTCGTTCAAAAAAGGATTCAAGAAAGATACAAGAAGTTATAATAAATATATTATGGTCTGGTTCAACCATCAAAATGGTTTCATGACCAGAATTTAAGATGGTAATAAAAATTGAAAACATGACTTCCATGAATGTGATAAATTAACACACCTCATATAGTGTTTTCATTTCTAGTATAAAATAAGGAGAAAGGAGGGATGATGACGAATTATTCTTTTTTACATAACAAAATTCTAGTACATGTATGTTACTATATTTTTCACAACATTTGTATGAATGTAGGTGAATAAAGAAAATATTTTAACTTGAAATAAAAGAAATAATATTCGGAATTTACATCTTGAAGTAATATTCCTTGAGAACCTATTTAGGGGAGAGGTTTCGGGCTTTTTATGAGACCAAGGGATATCGGACTTTGGGGATGATCTTGGGAGGATATATGAGTATAATTTAGGCAAGTCACAAATCCTGAGATGGGTGTAGAGGAGAGGGAGTAAGGGGGGTTATAGTGGAGGAGAGGGGTGATTTGTGAATATGTTATTCATTATATTATAATTTCCCTCAAGAAAACAAATAGTGTTGATTCATGTGTCCCATAAGAATAATGAGCATGTGTTAGTTTGAACCAAGTGTTATTACATCTTCCATGATTCTATTAATAGTGAATTTAACTGATAATGTATATATACAGAAAATTACTGTATTTTATTATTCATCAAAGATTCATGTATTTCAAAAAAAATACAAAAATTCACCATAAACATTATTCAACGTGTAAAATTCAAAAATGAACTCCATTTTTTGAAAATATTTTTCTATATATGATTAATTTAATTTTTAAATAAAATCATAATTTATTCAAAATAATAAAAATTTTAAAACTATATTTCATTTTATATCACTTTAAAAAATTAATAAATTTCTAATTAACTTATAAAATTAAGAATATAATAACAATAATAATAATATGATTTACTATTCCTAAGGCAGAAATTACTATTCATAATGGTAAGTTACTATTCAAAAAAATTAAATTTGTCTTATCAGAATCTAAATATCTTACTGAACACAACTATATATATCAGTTTTTTGAAATTAGAATTATTGTGGTGGATAAAATTATGTTTTACCGGTTAGGGTACAACAATGTAGAATTTTGTGGAGACTCGATGTTTCATGAAACTATTAATCTTCTGAAATAATGCTCATGAGATACTTGTCCATAATCCACCAGAGTTCCAAGGCTCTAAAAATCCTCAAGGGTATGAGGATTGGTTGAGAAGGATCATGATTTTTTTGGGTTATTTGATATTCCTGATGAGATCAAGGTGAAACACTACTATAAAACAGACTTCCAACAATAATTGGATTTATCATCTCTATCTAAAATGAATGCTAAACGTACCCATTATGAGAGCTACAAAAAATAACTAATAAAGGCCACCATTATTAGTTCTAAAAATGAATTTATTAAAGGGGACACTTGAGATTGATAATAAAAAAGAGATAATACTGGGGACCTTATATTAGCACTAGAAAAAAATTCCTAATATAATGGGTCACATTATATGGGATAATAAAAGATCACTAATAAAGACCATATATCAATGCTATCAAAAATGGGATGATAATGGGAGGGCCTTTATTAGTTCTAGTAAAGAATCACTAATAAAGGGGGGTCTTTATCCGTTCTTATTTACTAGGGCTGATAATCGGTAAATTTAATAAAAAATTATAAATCTTTAAAAATAATATATTAACATAAAAATATTTTTATATTAATATATATATTAATAATATATTTTGTGAAATATGATTTATATAATGATAAATATGAATTTACATTTAATATTTAAAATATTTTGGAAGAAATGGATTACCAAAATAACTACAAAATAAAAGTAATCAATAATTTCCTAATTTTTAACATGTGATATTCATTTAAAATGAATTTATTGATAAAAAATGAAAATATTGTTAAACACTATAAAATAAGTTGAAAACGTGACATGAACTTCAAATAACAATGACTATTGATCCGGGTATCCGTTTCGACTCTACCACAAATCAACTCAAAACCTGCAATGAGCACAATGTCCTAGTGACAGGGAGAACCCTCAATCACTCCTTTAAAGGCTAAAAAGGAACTGAACGCCACTAAAATTGAGTTTTTAGTCGAGGTGTCGCCTTTTTAAAAAATTTGACGGAACATCATCCTCATATAAGGGGGAATTGTTGGCTTTTTTGTATTAGAGACTGAATTTATTCCTATGGATGAATTTAATGATGATAGTATAGTTTTGATGATTTATCATTTTTCATATTGGACTATTATTTATATTCAAATATAGAAAAATATATACATATTTATCTTATATTCAAACATGGAAATTTATTTTTTAAAACTAAATATGTAATCATATTTAAATATAAAAATATATTTCTCAATGTATAAATATTACCTACAAAAAAATAATACCCATTTTATTTAATATAAATATGTATTAATATTTACATAACTATACAATTAATGTATTTATAATGTTTATGTAATTAGATATTTATATTTCTGTGTTTTTTTACAGAGAGATATATATTTATCTATATATTCTAATATATGTATATAAATATTAACATATAATATATGTAAATAAATTTAATATGTATAATTATATTTATAGATTCACAAATATATGTTAATATATATAAATATTTATAAATATTTATAAACACACACACACATACACACAAATAAAAAATTATATATGTATTTAAATATATATATATATATAATTAATTAAAGAATGAAACAATATAGGGTAGCGGAAAATGCACATGCATATGAAGGGGAGGTCTCATGTTCCATACTTGCTAGAGGTTGGGGCATGCACATGGGGTGGAATTATGTAAAGTGGTATAAAAATGGGCAGCCCCAAGTGAATGGGTAACAAGCGGTGATAAAGTGGGTCGGGAGTGCTGATAAATGTGTTATGAGAAGAGGTTCAATCAAGAAAATATCCCCCGGGATCATCATTTTTTTAGAAGTGATAAATGTGATCTTTAACAATTCTAAAAAGAACTGATAAAGGTGGAATTTAACAACTCTAAAAAATCACTAATAAAATCCCCATTTCATAGTAATTTTTTTAGTGAAATTAAATGGGTGAATATATCTGTGATTTTTTTAGCACTGTTAAAGAAAAACCTTTAACATCACTCACGTTATCAGCTCTTCTATAGATCTAATAAATCCATTTTAATATCATTTTTAACGGTCATATGTGTACTAGTGAAATGTGAAACCTTCAAACTGGAAGGACCTAATAGCATATAGTGGAACATGATGTTGATTGAGAAGAATATTAGTTGTTTAGAGTGGAACTTCATCAATGTTACTTTCACCGACCATCTCTATCCAGAGTCTATAGAGATGGATAATGATATGGATTTTTTTAATCTTGTGAAAGCTAAAAGTACCATGATAAAATATGTGAATATATTTTCATATCATTTGCATTTTTCACATGAGATAGTATAGAGTGAGAATATGAAGACTCAATAGGTAAATATGGGACTTAGATCTCATATTCATTCTATGGATTTGTTTCAATTATAATTATTCTTATTCATATGTTCAGGATAATGAATTGATGGTTGATCTGGACCAAAATTGTTTTTCTAGGATGACATGACATGATTTTTCTCTCAGAGGAAGTCTTGTGAGTTACATCAGAGGAAAGAAAAATAATGATGAGTCTTGTAGCTATTCAAGACATTAGGGGTCTTCTAGATCTCTTATAGTTCCTAGAAGATTCCATTTGACATTCTTCTATTATGGAAATTCTGGGAACTTGAAATAATTTTTAATAAGGTACCCAAGACATGTGCTTCCTATGGAATCTCATGTAACTTGCATATCAATTTTTCTCCACATAGTGGAACAGGCTCATTAGTACTCAATATTACTATGGTTCAATGAGATTCTTCAAGATATAAGGGGTTTCTTAAACATGCATCAATAAAGATGCCTCCTCATGTAGTAGATGAGTCTCCGGACAAAGAAGATACAAGTCCAGTGCTTGTGAGAGTTGTCATCACTATAGATTTATCTTAATGACTATGTTATTTGATATCGGTGCATATAATTCATTAATTTTGACTCATATTTTAAAACTATTAAATAATCCTATGGATAATTTATATTATGTGATGAATATTACTGCACCCCTCATAATCAATAAAGAGAAGGGTCTCCATTTTATTTCTTTTGTATTCTATTTCTTGGAGGTTGATCTTTCTTTTTATTTTAGGGTTCCCTACATGAAACCTATCGATAAACTATTTGGGATGGATTGGATCATTGTTAATAATGAAAAAATTTAGTTCTATATTTAATGGTCTCTTTTACTGTACCCGGTGGGGTGTGGAGTATCATTAAGAGAGAATGAGAACCAAGGTAAGGTAGATCTAGAACTTATTATCTATATATGGGGAAATTAATATTGGTGTTAAATTTCTATATTTTCGGAAAATCATGGAGTGATGATCTCTATTAATTTTTCATCATGTTTCCAAGCATTTTTTCTTCTATCTATTCTAGTATTACACTGGTAAGAGATGTAGATTTTTCTGTTGCTTTAGTTCATAGTAATTAACTAGTGACTATAACTTCTTATGACATGGAACCAAAAGAAAAGAAATAGTTGAAGACTCAATTGGTTGATATGTTAGAGAACTTATTTGTAATTATGAGTGTGTCTCCTTGGGTGGAACATATTCTCATCTCTATGAAATCTAATAGAAAACTTCACCTATGTGAAAATTACCAAAAACTAAATCGAGTTATGGTAAATAAAAAGTAACAATTTTCACTAATTGATGATATTTTTTACCAGTTTAAAGGGTCAATGTGGTTCTCAAATATTGATCATAGATCTGGTTATCTTCAATATATAAAAAAAGAAATTTTAGGTTCATAAAATTGCCTTTCGGAGAAGGTATAGGAAATATGAGTTCCTTACCACTCCATTTGGCCTAACTAGTGATCTTTTAGAATATATGGATTTGATTATCAAGATAAACCATGAGTATCTTGATAGAATCATGGAGGTATTTGGGTATCGAATTTGGGTTTACTCTTTATTTGAGGAGGATCATGTGCATCATTTGAGAGAAGTTCAATATTTTTTCTGAAATTGCCAACTTTATGTCAAGAAATCTAAATGTGATTTATAGATTAGGAAGTCAATTTATTTGGAAAATTATTCATGAATCATGGTATTTCAATTGATCCTAATAAATTGAATGATGATATAACATTGGAGAAATCATGTTATGTTTTTTATATTCAACTCTTATTGGGTTTAGCTAGATATTATCACTGTATCTTAAAGTTATTCTCAAATATGTATTATTTGATGAACACTATAACTCAGAAGGGAGTGATGTTTACTTGGGATGATAAATTTTCGAGTTATTTTGTTTGGTAAAAACATATTTTGATGTCTGTGATAGTGTTTACTCTGCTAAAGGTTAGTAATGGGAATGTTGTCTTCTATAACACATCTGGTTCCATATTGGGATGTGTTCTTATGCATAGTGATCACATAGTTTCTTATAGATCTTTGTAGCATCGGTCGCACAAAAGGGATTATTCAACCCATGAACTTTTACTTTAATCTATGATTCATGATCTTAGATGTTTGTAACATTACATTTTTGGATAAATGTTTACCATGTATTCAAACCAAAATATTTTGAGTTATATCTTCCCTAAAAAATATTTAAATCTCCCATAGTGTAGCTTTTTGGAGTACCGGAAAGGAATTTAATTCAAAATCATCTATACCCTAGGGAAAGGTAATTTCATCGCTAATGTTTTGAGGAAGAAACATACAACCTTGGCCATGAAATAATAATCATAAGAGTGGAACTTGATGGCTCTTTTTTCACATTTTCATATTGGAATTTGGGAACCCATGGTTGAGGTTTTCTTGGTTAGAGTTTAGTTGACCTCTTTTCTTCTCAATATAGTTCTTCAAGAACAACATCTTGATGATGAATTCTACATAATTAGTTACTATCTATAGAATCCTACCTTTTTAGCACATACACTTTCATTACATTATACAAAACCAGGGATCTTTAAGGTTTATTGTCTTGGAAACCAGGAACTCAAAACATGAAAACATAAAACATTCTTCTTAAATACTTGAAATACTTCTCCTTATGTTCATCCTAGGTTTATTACTACATCTAATAATATGGGTACATATATCAAAAGAAAGGGTGAGCAGAAGGCTAGTAAGGGAAACAAGGGAAAAATTTAACATATGAACTTGAGATACATCAATAAATTCATGAAAAATAACTTTAAGGCATGAGAAAGAAAACATGAGGCATATCATAATAAAAATAACGTATTTCATAACTTGAAGATGTGGTTACAACATATAACATAGAAAATCATGAACATATCACCAAGGTCCATCCCCAAGGTGTCATTTTAAATTACCAAGGTAAACCCCAAGGTATCGTTAAAATTGTAATCTCTAGTGGTTACATCATTACCCAATGCATTGGAGCGCTATCAGGGTGCACCCTTAAATTTGAAATCTCTAGTGGTTACATCATTACCCAATGCATTGGGGCGCTATCAGGGAGAACCCTTAAATTTGTATTTATTATCATGTGATCCACATTTATTATCATCGACATTTCATAAATAACCCATATATCATAAAAGAAATGAGTTTCATTTCATAATCATAACATTTTAAAGACTACTTTAAGGACATGATCTTTAGGTCAATTTAAACCCACGGAAAAAGGAAAGCGGGTCTCATGTATGTAAATCCTGGAATTTAAAATAGAACATCTTGATATATATGTGAATACCCTTTTAGAAGAAAGATATTTGAGTATTAACTTAATAAAATAAAATAATTTGAGAAAAAGAGAGAGACATTTTGAGACGAAAATCTTGTAGCATTACGGTTGTGTTATTGGGTTTTAGAAAACATTGAAAAGAGAGGGGACATGAGTAACGCACTCATAAATGATCTATAAAATAGTAGAGGGACAGAATATAAAGGATTTAAGAATATGGTAATGAAATTTTAAAGATATACCATATGAAATGAAGAACATCAAAGGAAGACAAAAATAAGATTTCTTTTATTAAAATTCGGCAGCCTAACGACGTCACATAAACTTCAAAAAAATGAATTGATGAGATAAAATAGGGTCTATAATTATATGAAAATAAAATATCAGTATGATATATATAGATATTATACCCCAATATAATAAAAGGGAACTTGAAAGACTTGACAAGAAAATAGAACTTGAAAATGAGAAGGGTGAAAGAATCCCTTAAAAATTCGGCAGCCTAACGGCGTCACATAAACTTCAAAAAAAAGAATTGACAAGATCAAATAGGGTCTCTCATCATATGAAAATAAAAGATCAGTATGATAGATTTAGTGATCATACCCCAACATAATAAAAAGGAACATGAAATACTTGATATGAAAATAGATCTTGAAAACGAGAAGGGTGAAAGAATCCTTAAAAATTCGGCAGCCTAACGGCGCCACATAACATTCTTAAAATGAAATGATTAGAGAAAGAGGGGGTCTCTCATCATATAAAAATGAAAAGGACAGTAGGATGAATATAAAAGAACATCCTCCAACATAAGAACATGGAGCATAAAAGAAATGACATAAAAGAGAGTACTTGGAAAGAAAGAGGGAGGTATGATCCCTTACCTTAAAACGTAACTTTTAAAACTCAATGGTTGGGACCTTGAGGGCTTGGGGGCACTTTGGGAGGACTTATTGGGAGGTAATGAGACCAGAGCTTCATTTGGGGAGAGTTGGGAGTAAAAACTAAAGGAGTAAAGGGTGGGTATTTTTAGGGAAAGTGAAGGGACAAGACATTAATGGCCAAGGGACACCTCATTGGTGGTATTGAAAAAATCATGGGCTTGCCCATGCTATTTGCCCATGGTATTGGCCACTTGGGACACCTCATACCTTATCTTACTATTCATAAGTCGACCATATTGATTACATACTTAATACATCATTTAATGATGTCATTAAACACCCGTAACTTAAAAACTGTATTTTCACTATTCATCAAAAATTCTACTTTCTCAGAAAAATCCCAAAATTTCACCTTAACCAAATATCGATGCTCTAATTTAAAAAATGAACTCCATTTTATAAAAAAAAATTCTAAATATTTTTAATTTAATTTTTAAATAAATACACTATTCACCAAAAATTCATTTTTTCTAGAAAAATCCCCAAAAATTACGTTAACATAATATAGATGCTCTAAGTTCAAAAATGAAATTCATTTTATAAAAATAATTTTCTACATATTTTTAATTTAATTTTTAATTACAAAACACTATTCACCCGAAAAAACTAATACTTGACTAATAATTTCTGAAACAGTTATTTACCTATTTTATTGAATCACATTACTTAATCAATGTGGCTAGATTATATTAATACTTTCTTTAAGTGAGATTACTAATCCATTTGGTCAAATTACTAATCCTAAGCATAAAATCACTATTCATAATTTACTATTCATCAAAAATTAAGTTGATCTTGTTAGAATCTAAATTTCGTACTGAACATAATTGTAGAAGACCATTTTTTGAAAATAATTACACATTTTTAATTATTTAAGGTTTACATAAACATTTAAAAAAAATCCTTTCTCTAAAATTCAAAAAAAATAAGCATACTATATTTATCCGGACATTTGAAAATTCACAAACTTCATCATAAGAAGAAATCACAATTTTAATTATAAAAAATGATTATGGTCTCCTTACATAGCCTCTTATAACCCCAGCATAGGACCTAAGTGTAAGGTGTGCTAAGGTAAGAGAATCTGAGGGCGCCTCGGCCAACATCGCATGAGTAGTAATTTCTATCAGTTTGAACTTCTCACGAAGGTGATTTCTTTCTAACTTCACATGATGAAGTTTGGCTTGGGTTTGGTCCAGAAAAAATCCCAGTGGTGCTACTTCCTTCCCAAGTTCTGTTAGATGGGCTTCGATCGGTCCAAGACTACTAGATGAGGCCATTGAATCATCTTTCTATATTAATTAACCAAGATCACTTGTATTTAGAGACAATAGTCGCAACATTCAGTTTCCAACGGTCATACTGACTAATGGGCATATAACAGTCAAACTCAACAGTCTCATTTTAATTATACTGATGTTATCAAATGAAATAGTTTTGTTGAGTATGAAAAATAAAATAACACACCAAATTAGAAAACAAGATTTATTCAAAATTTCAGGTCGTTACATTCTTCCCCCATTAATAAATTGCGTCCTTACAATTTTTAAAATTGGGCTTGGAAATTTCATTGAATGTCCCACATCAGAAAAAGAGTCAGTAACACTATTACATTAAAATAAAGAAATGGAAGTACAAAGGCCACTCGAGTTAACCCATACTAGGATTCCATGTAGGAAAACATGGGCATGGAAGAGAAAACAAAGGGTCACGATCTGAGGGAGAGTGATAGAAAACATGATTAGGAGAAAGTTAACAATAAGAAAATCACAAACTTATGATGGGTTAAATGGTATTTGATTTCCCAGTAGGAAACATTAGCAGACAACATTTTTGTTTTACGTTCCTTTTAATAGTTTTGAAGAATTCATTTACTACATTGAATAAAAACACAGGGATATATATTTACCTTCAAGTAGAGTTTCATCCCTTAATAAGTTTCTACCAAAACTAATCTTTTCTTAAAACGATAAGCATAAAAAACACTTGGTCTCATCAAAAGCACAAGAATCATATTCTAGAGAATCAAATAATACACTAAAGATTAACTATCTATTTCTTCTATCTTTAAACATTATCTGAAAAACAGAAAGGGTAAGATAAAACAACTCTTCCAAAATAAATAACCCTATAGGAAGGGAAACTACTTTTAAATATTCAAAATTCCACTGTACTACCCAAAGTTCATCATAGACAATTCCATAAATAATTGTCCATCAAATTCCTCAAAATAAACCAAACTAAGATTGGAACCCAAATACAAGAAGGATTTGATAACATAGTCTTCCAAAATAAACTTCATCGTTCATATCCAAACAACATAAAACACTCCTAACATCTTATAAAAAAAGTAGCTATCCTAAACATATTTTCCCCAATATAGGTTAATCATTTCCATAAGTAACCTATATTACCATAATTTCACCTTAAATTCATCGATTCTTCAAAATATATGTCAACCTTTATTCCTCAAAGAAAATACCGTAGTAATCTATTTACCTCGATCATATAGGGTTCCAGAAACAGTGAATGTCTTAAAAAATAATAATAACCTTTTAATCCCCTAATAAACTTTTTCTTAAGAAGAAAAGCTTCACAACATCAACATGTGGTACATAACAAAAGATGTTCTCCTTAATGATATAAAACCATCTTAGGTTGTGACACGATGTTCTTAGAAAACATTAAATATATACCCATAGGGAATGAACTAAAAAAACAATATGACATAGACAATTATTGCGAAGAAGTCACATGTACTTTAGTCATCAAGATCTATCTCAGCATAGGACTTGCATTATTCCCATATCCTTGAAGATTGTTGATGCTCATCATGCTTCTCATCCCTTCCAAGAGATTATTTTCTTGGATAATGTCTAACTTCTCCGCATTTACGACATTGAAATGAATAATGTGCATTAGATCGAACCTTATCTCTATTCATCACATTATCCATTTTTTAAATCAATTAGCTACTTTATGCCCTATCACCCCACACTTAAAACATCTCCCAGTTCCTTTGTGACATTCCCCTTGGTGCCCCTTTCCACACTTTTTGCACAAAGGAAATTGGGTCTTCTTTCCCTTATCAACTTTATCAGATGAACATATTTGAGACTTCATCTTCTTCTTCCTTGATGAATTTGGGCATTCAACTAGGTACCAATTATTAATTGTGATTTTTGATAGCTGGTTTGGAATAATCACAAAATGTTCAACTTGATATCTCGTCATCTCTATCACATTAATAGGGTAATCATCACATTTACTATCACATTGGTTGTTGGGACATGTTCATCCATTTACTTCCATTAACTAAGAAAATAATGTATAACTAGGGGGCTTAAATACTTAGCTAACAATCATGAAAAGGAAACTTAAAGCATAGAACGATAAACTTGTAGAAGAAAAGTAGACCCTAACTTGTGATCCCCCTAGGTTCCAGTCTAGGTTATCCATGTCCATATATTCTTATGTGAATATTTATTTTATTTTATCTTCGTTACTTTAATAATGGTTCATACTAATCTTATGAATTTACCAAAGCATATCCCTCGAGAGTGTCTTAACCAAGAGTGCAACAAGGCTCGTTGTCGTGTACCAGCTCCCATTCGAGTCTAGGTCAAAGCATTGTTTTCTAGTTTTACCCCTATGTACATCAGTGCCAATGACACCTCTACCCTCTCTTAGATAGATAGGGATGTATTTTCTTGATAAACCACTTACTCAGTACTCATCAATATACTAGGAAGATTTCCTATATCTAAACTTTTCTATAGGGTTCTTCCTAAAGTTTTCATATCCTAATTTCAACAAATAACTAAACCATCCTTTGATACCAAATATAGCATCCCTCATTTTTATCACATAAACTCTCATTACATTACACAAAATCGAGGATCATTAATGTTTAGTGTCTTGGAAACCAGGAACTCAAAACATGAAAACATAAAACATTCTTCTTAAACACTTGAAAGGCCTCTCCTTATGTTCATCCTAGCTTCATTACCGCATCTCATAACCTGTGGACATACATCAAAAGAAAGGTTGTGCAGAAGTCCAATAATGGAAACAAGGGAAACATTTAACATATGAACAGGAGATACATCAATAAAGTCATGAAAAATAACTTTTAGGCATGAGAAAGAAAACATGAGGAATATCATAATAAAAATAACGTATTTCAAAACTTGAAGATGTGGAGACAAAATTTGACATAGAAAATCATGAACAAATCACCAAGGTCCATCCCTAAGGTGTCATTTTAAATTACCAAGGTAAACCCCAAGGTATTGTTAAAATTGTAATCTCTAGTGGTTACATCATTACCCAATGCATTGGAGCACAATCAGGGCGCACCCTTAAATTTGTAATCTCTAGTGGTTACATCATTACCCAATGCATTGGGGTGCTATCAGGGAGCACCCTTATATTTTTATTTATTATCATGTGAGACACATATATAATCATCAACATTTCATAAATAATCCATATAGCATAAAAGAAATGGGTTTCATTTTATAATCATAACATTTTTCAAACTGCTTTTAGCACATGATCTTTATGTCACTTTAAACACACCAAAAAAGGAAAGCGGGTATCATGTATGTAAATCCCAGAATTTAAAATATAACATCTTGATATATATTTAAATACCCCTGTATAAGAAATATCATTGAGTATTCACTTAATAAAATAAAATAATTTGATAAAAAGAGAGAGACATTTTGAGACGAAAATTCTGCAGCATTATGGCTATGTTACAGGGTTTTAGAAAACATTGAAAAGAGAGGGGACATGGGTCACCCACTCATAAATGATCTATAAAATAGTAGAGGGACAGAATATAAATGATTTAAGAACATGGTAATGAATTTTTAAAGATATACCATATGAAATTAAGAACATGAAAGGAAGACAAAAATAAGATTTCTCTTATTAAAATTCGGCAGCCTAACGGCATCACTTAAACTTCAAAAAAAATTGATGAGATCAAATAGGGTATCTCATAATATGAACATAAAAGATCAGTATGATAGATATAGAGATCATACAATAATATAATAAAAAGTAACTTGAAAGACTTGATAAGAAAATAGTACTTGAAAATAAGAAGGGTGAAAGAATCCCTTAAAAATTTGGCAGCATAACAGCGTCACATAAACTTCAAAAAAATGAATTGATGAGATCAAATAGGGTCTCTCATCATATGAACAAAAAATATCAGTATGATAGATTTAGATATCATACCCCAACATGATAAAAAGTAACATAAAGACTTGACATGAAAATAGATCTTGAAAACGAGAAGGGTGAAAGAATCCTTAAAAATCGGCAGCCTAACGACACCACTTAACATTCTTAAAATGAAATGATGAGAGCAAGAGGGGGTCTCTCATAATATGAACATTAAAATAATAGTATGATTAATATAAAAGAACATCCTCCAACATAAGAACATAGAGCATAAAAGAAATGACATAAAAGAGTGTACTAGGAAAGAAAGAGGGAGGTAGGATCCCTTACCATAAAATGTAACTCTTAAAACTCAAAGGTTGGGACCTTGAGGGCCTGGGGGAACCTTGGGAGTACTTCTTGGGAGGGAAGGAGACCAGAGCTTCGTTGGGGGAGAGTTGGGAGTGAAAACTAAAGGAGTTAAGGGTGGGTATTTATAGGGAAAGTGAGGGGACAAGGCATTAATGGCCAAGGGACACCTCATTGGTGGCATTGGAAAAACCATGGGTTTTCCCATGGTATTGGCCACTTGGGACACCTCATACCTTATATTACTATTCATAAGTCGACCATATTGATTAAATACTTAATAAATCATTTAATTATGTCATTAAACACCCGTAACTTAAAAACTGTATTTTCATTATTCATCAAAAATTCAACTTTCTCAGAAAAATCCCAAAATTTCACCTTAACCAAATATCGATGCTCTGATTTCAAAAATGAACTCCAATTTATAAAAATAATTTTCTAAATATTTTTAATTTAATTTTTAAATAAATACACTATTCACCAAAAATTCATTTTTTCCAGAAAAATCCCCAAAAATTACCTTAACATAATATAGATGCTCTGAGTTCAAAAATGAAATCCATTTTATAAAAATATTTTTCTAAATATTTTTAATTTAATTTTTAATTAAAAAAACACTATTCACCTGAAAAAAACTAATACATGACTAATAATTTCTGATATAGTTACTTATATATTTTATTGAATCACATTACTTTATCAAGGTTCCTAGATTATATTAATACTTTCCTTAAGTGATATTACTAATCCATTTGGTCACATTACTAATCCTAAGCATAAAATCACTATTCATAATTTATTATTCATCAAAAATTAAGTTGATCTTATTAGACTTTAAATTTCATACTGAACATAATTGTAGAAGACTATTTTTTGAAAATCATTACACATTTTTAATTATTTAAGGTTTACATAAACATTTTAAAAAATCTTTTCTCTAAAATTCATCAAAAATATGTGTACTATATTTATCCGGACATTTGAAAATTCACAAACTTCATCATAAGAATAAATAACAATTTTATTTATAACATATGATTATGGTCTCCTTACATATCCCCTTATAACCCCAGTATAGGACCTAAGTGTAAGGTGTGCTAAGGTGAGAGAATCTGAGGGCGGCTTGGCCAACATCGCACGAGTAGTAATTTCTATCAGTTTGAACTTCTCATGAAGGTGATTCCATTCTAGATTCACACGATGAATTTCGGCTTGGGTTTGGTCCAGAGAAAAGCCCAGTGGTGCTACCTCCTTCCCAAGTTCTGTTAGATGGGCTTCGATCTGTCCAAGACTACTGGATGAGGCCATCTAATCTTCTTTCTATAATAATTAACCAAGATCACTTGTATTTAGAGACAATAGTCGTAACATTCAGTTTCCAACGATCATACTGACTAATAGTCATATAATAGTCAAAACTCAATAGTCTTGTTTTAATTATACTCATGTTATCAAATGAAACTGTTTTGTTGAGTATGAAAAATAATATAACACACAAAATTAGGAAAGAATATTTATTCAAAATTTCGGGTCGTTACATTATCTCTATGGTGGGGAGGATTTTTTTTAATTGATCATCCTCCAAATAGTGTATTCTATGTTTTGGGAATATTTTTTTCAATTAGCTCTGGGGAAGGATGTGATGGTGGATTACCATAAATCACAGTTGGTTGTGGACCCATTAACCAAAAAATTGTTCTATGAAATGTAATGATGATTATGGTGGACAGGTAAGATATAAAATATTGATGACATTGTTTCATACTGTTGTAATTTCAAATAGTTCAACACTTAGAATCTATGACCTTTGACTTTCCATCAACCCCTTCCATTGCTGACTTGTATGTGGCATGAAATTTCTATTGAATTTTCAGATGGGTTTCCATGTACAAATAGAATAAATATTGCAATAGGTTTTTTGATCGATGGCTGACCAAATTGAGTTTCTTTATACTCATTAGATATTAAAACTATGTTGTGGATCATGGAAATATTTAGTTTAAATATATTTTCAACTTTTCATGGAGTCCCATATGCTATAGTCTCTTATATAAAAACATATTTTACTTCTCTCTTTTAGAAATTCCTCTAAGAGGCACTAGGATGTTAGGTTTTTTTGAGTATGAAATATCATTTGTTGATAGATGGATAGAGAAATAGGGCTATACATATTCTTGATGATATTATTCATGATTGGTTATTTGATTATTCTGGAGTTTGGGATAACCATTTTGGACTGGTTGAGATTTCATATAACATTAGTTAGCAGTCCATGATTAGAATGGCTCCTTTTGAGGAGTTGTATGCATGACCTTGTATATATCTATTGTGTTGGTAGGAGATCAGTGATGGTTACTTGGCTAGACCAAGATTGGTAAAATAGAAAATCGAAAAGATTCAACTGATTCATTAGATAATGTTGACGGAACATTGCTTGTATAAATCTCATGTTTATTGTCTTTGTAAACCATTGGAATAATATGTTAGTGATCAAGTGTTTTTGAATGATTTTCATGGTTTGGGTCATTGATGATGGGAGGTAAGGGCATATTTCCCCTCATTTTGGGGTATATTTTTAGCTTTCATAGAATGATGTAAAATTTTATTACTATTTAAAACTTCCACCCAAGATGACATTGATACATAATTCATTCCACATATCGCAGTAGAGAAAGTATAATTCTGATCCATCTCATGTTTTCTGCTAGATTTGTCTTTATTTTGATCTTGATTTATCTCTTACTGAGAATCCAATTATTATTTTTGTTTTATAAATGAAGATACTTCATGGTAGGAAAATAAAATTGGTTATGATACACTTGAGTTGTAGTAGAGAGTGGAATTGAAGAGAGAGTAGTGACCTCATCTTTTTTTATATAGAATATTCTTAATACATTTTATGGGGATAGAAATATTATATAGCTTCAATGATGTAATATAATTTAATAGTTTTCATGTAATCATCATGACTCTTGTTTATCATGTTTAGGTTCAGATTTATCTCATCTTGGTTAAAGAGGAATGTAGAATATTTTGGGAAATTCTATGTTGTTCGTGGTTGGGGAATAACTTTACCAAACAGTGTTCCCACAAAGTCTAAAACGTGAAAACCCTAGTATTAGGGGTTTTCATGGTTCACATAATGTTTGTAAAATCATTTTCTCACCTATTAGAATCCATGAACCTTGTATAGTGAGTCTATTGGCATCTCACATTTATGGTGTATAGCTTTCCTAAAATGTGGCATTTCCCATCTAAGCATGCATGTGGTTTTTATATTTCTAAAAATTATTAAAAAGTTCCTAAACCCCATTTTAACCTCCTTATTAACAAAAACTCATCATTACACAATATCCTAGGTCTGTAAGACCTCAATCTCCATTTTTATCTCCCCAATCCCCATCCTAGGTAGATCGAAGCATGTAGAATCTAATTTGTTCCCTCTCTAGTAAGTTATATTATCTCATTCCATCTCTAACTCCCTATATCTGTTTCCTATATAAGTATTGGTACATCATAATGTTATTTATGGATTTACAATATTCTTATTTGAATTTGAATATAGATAGTATTTCTATATCTCCATTGATTTCATTTGGTGTTGGCAATTACTACTTCGAGTGTTAGGTTTTCATACCATGATTAAAGGAAAGTTGTTCCATTTATATTTCCAAATTAATTAACACTTGATTTTCATAATTTAGATAAAATTTCAATCAATTGAATTATTAATACCCAATTCAATGAAAATTGGAATTCAAATTCATTTTGTATGGTTTTTGAGGAAAACTTCATATTCTATTAGAATTGTAATTTGGTGTATATTTTGGAATTTTGTTGTAATCAAAAATTTATTTGATAAATCACTTTAAAATTTTGATTCAATTGATTTATTTAAAAAAAAATTATGGTTTTTTATTTTTAAACGACTTTAAATGATGAAAAACCCATGATTTCATTTTGAAATTCATTTAGAATAAAAAAATGGGATTTTGGGAAATTGAGTTGTAAATGATATTTTGATTTCAAGTGAAATGTATTTACTAGTATTTATTGATTTAGTAAAACAAATGGGGGCTGAGGTAGTTATTATGTTGTTGTGACAAGAACTCTAATATCACAATTCCATATAAATGGATTAACGATGAAAAGACTAATTGAACCATATTTGGCTTGTAATTTTAATTTATGTGGGAGTTGATGACATTAATTTTTCATTTAAGTGGGAGTGGATAATTTTTGTGATCCTAGATATGATATTGTGAGGATTCCATATCAATTAAATAGTGTTCCATGGGTAATTTGACCATTGTGTTATGAATTATTATAATTATGTTGATATATATTCCATTGATTGTGAAATTTTTTATTCATTCCCAATTGACTTATATAATCTATTTTATAAGTGTTTATTAATCCATTATTTTAAATGTTTCAATATTTTTAAATGAAAATATTGTATTCATTTAAATATTTAATTGTACTATCATGCATGTTTTTCGAAATTGAAACAATGAGTTTGTCTATTTATTATGGCATATTATTAAGGGACACATGGTGAGATCCTACAGGGATTTTATCTCACACCCTACCTTTGCATTCAGGTGTTTGTATATTTTCTTCTACATGCATTGAGTAAATAGAAGGAGTCTTTGGTAGAAGGTGTATTTTCATAACCGTTTTATTTTTAAGTGTTTATACATTTAGTATGTTTTGGTTTTATCTTGTTAATTTTTGGTGCGTTAATGATGCATCGTTTGGGTTTTGATATACCTATTTTATTCATTATATTGTTCTCCCTCTAGAGTGTTGAGCATACTAATATGTATCTATTTAACCTTCTATTTTTGTGAAAAAACATGTTTTCTATTTAATATTGTATTATTCCAGGTGATAGTTTCCAACCATTGGTGTCTAATAACCCTATTCATGATGTGGTGATTCTAGCTCTAGTATTAGGGTACCATGGTATCTGGATAGTTCATGACAGAAGAAAACATTACCAATAATCCATGTACAACAACAACAAGAGTAGATATAAATGAATGGAAAGTTATAAAATCAAAAAATTAAGAATAAATCATAGAGGTAATTTGTTACACATCAAGTTTTTATGAATTTAGTTTTTTTGGTTAAATTATATTTTATTGACAACTTTTGTTATAATAAAAATTGAGTAATCTTGCACTATAGGAAACAAAAAAGTTATTCTTTGGCTATTCAAAACTCCGGATTATCTTATGTTAAATACAATAATGAATTTTAACAATACAATGATATATTATTAATATAGTTATTTAAAAGTGAGCATTATAATCTAGAATTTAAATATACAAATAAGAATAGTAATAACAAATTTTTATATTTTTTTTATCAAGAATTTTTAAAAATAAAACATATTGATAGCAAAATAAATAATTTTTGATAAAGTATGTATATGTTTCAACGAACTATTTTCTAAATAAATTATATCTTTTTGTGAATAATAATTAAATTATATTTTGATTATTTTGGAAAGAAATTTGACAAAATGAAATTAATTTTTGAATTCATAATTATGAAAAAAAATTCTTTTATTACGAACATAAACATGATTTATTACATAAAATTCCCTTGATACAACATAGAAGATCGAGTGGTCTAGTGTCTTTGGGGATTAAGTTCATTACATAAAAACTTAAATCATTAAATAAAATATCTTTATTGAAAACTTCCTTTACATGACCACTACATTCCCTCGTACTTAGCATTGTATGGGATATCCTGAGGACATTCATAAGAAAAGGGTGATCTATAATGCCCAGTAAGGGAGTAAAAAAGGTATAACATGAAGAATACAGTACATGTTAGTAAATAGGAATATAAATGGGGCACAATAGAAACATGAACATAAGGGGATGATATAACATGATTATCATAACATGAAAATGTGGCAACAACATGAGTCAAGGCTCATTGCACATGGAGCATAAGTAAACCCTCATTGCACATGAAGCATGAGTAAACATTATGGCACTGAATTATCATGATTCAACAATCATTTCGCATGAAGTATCATGATACCCTACTTTACCCAATGCATTGGAGTGCAATCAGAGTGCACCATTCATAATCATTTCAATTCATGCATAAGTGTGGCACATGGATCATATAACATGGAATCAGTCAACATCACAAGTTATTCGACAAGTAAGTAATGTGGAATAAATTAATGAATGTAACATTAAATATTTATATATTCATAAAGTGGAATAACCTTGATAGATAAATTGGCATGGTATTCACTACACAATGGCATTGGCTTGGAAAATTGGTGCAATTTTGGCATCGTAACGGCGTGACATAATAATTTATAAAAATATTTAATGAGATAGAAATGGGTATCTCCCCATATGTACATGAAATGAACAGTAATGGGTTCATATAGATAAATGTACCAACAAAATTAATGTTATTTGGATTTTTAATGCAAAAGAATTGCTTGAATGTAAATGAGGAGAGAGAAATTTCTTACGGAATTTCGGCATGGTAACAGGTGTACATGGGAGGCATCGATGAGAAATAAAGGTGTAAATCATCATTCAAACATAAATAAGAGAGTATAGGGGGGGGTTCAAAATCATACCCCAACATTTATAATTGAAACTGAAATGGCATAACAATATTAAGAAATTTGGATAAAATGAGAAAGCAAAGAATCCCTTACTTGGATTTATGATCCCGAAGGCTTAGGAGAGGCTTGATAGAGGTATATTAGGAGAATGGGGTGCCTTGGGAGGATTATAGAAAGAGGAGGGAAATGTTTGGACGAACTCGAAGGGATTTTATTGAAGGGGAAGTGGGATCATGGGCAGTTTTATAGAGGAAAGGAGAAGGAATTCTTTATTATTTAGGTTTGGGACACCTCACATTAAACTAATTTTAACCACAAACCATCCCATGGTTATTTCCCATGGTTTTTCCCCGTGGTTTTTTCCAAATGGGGGTGGAAAAATATATTTTATAAGTCTAATGGACTAAATTCTTAAAATAATTTGGTTTCATATGTGCAGGTGAGTCACACTCTCAAGGGAAACAATTTAAAAAGGAAACATTTTTATAAGTCTTGAAGGGCCCACTAATGCTTTGTAAAATAAATCAAAAAAACCCAAAATAACATTATTTTATTGTTAAAACATATATTGGCAGAAAATAATGTTTATTTTATTTTATTACATCATTATTGGTTCATTATGATGTCATAAAACACATTATATATTTAAAAAGTATTTAATTTTTACCCAAAACATTGATTATCTCATAAAATTCTGAAAAATTCACCGTTGGATAATTTAGATGTCCTTATTCCAAAAATAATATTCATTTTTTCTAAATAATTTTATAAATATGTTAAGTTTCACTTTTAAAATAAAAACTGACATTTATCGAAAAATCATGGGTTTTGACAAAAACAGCTTTCGAAGCTTAATAAAAATTACAATTCCATTCATAAAATTATATGATCAATTATATTTAAAAAAATTAATTTAATAATAATTATTATGATTTATTAAAATGTTATTTAGTTCAAAAATTCATTAATTCATCAAAATAGATTTCGTAGTTGAATATTAACTAAAAATATTATTTGTGCTTTAAAAACTATTTACAATGTAACAATAATAAAAAGAATTTATATTTTATATTAAAGTATAATGTTCATAATAGTAGTAATTGGGTATTGTTACATAAAAACTTAAAGTACTTGAATTAGACTTTAGGGTAAGGTGCACGATGGTGACAGACTCTTGGGGTGGCTCGGATAACACCGCTCGGGTGATGATCTCTATTAACTTCAACTTCTCCCGTAGTCAGTTCCACTCAAGCTTAACGTGTTCAAACTCATCTTGGGCTTGGTCAAAAGTGAATCCATTGATTCCAGCTCCTTTATGAGCTCTGTCAAATGGGCTTCGTACAGGGCAAGTCTACTGGATCAGGCCATCACTTCCTTTGTCTAAGTAAATTGGATTTTTTAAAGCCCTATATTTATACTAATCATGTGATCACTGTTCAACGGATATATTAGAAATGACCAAAATTCATAATGTTATTTTAAAATACAAAAACATAAATCCAAATAATTTCATATTTTATATAACCATTTTACATAATAATACATTTAATCATATCAAGATGGATTTTCATTAATGATTTTTTGGGTCGTTACAATCTTCCCCCCATAAGAAATTTTTCCCATGAAATTTCATTTTGAAACACTAAAAAAGATGTGGGAAACTTTTCTTCATCACTTCCTCTTATTCCCATATCGCTTCTTCAAACTTGTGTTTTCTTTACAACTCCTTGATGAGTTGCATTGTCTTATTTCATAGATCCTTTTCACTACGATCTAAGATCCTCACCGGTTTCTCTTCATAGTAGAGGTCATTCTCCAATGGAACCACCTCTCGATTGAGTACATTTGATGGGTCGGGTATGTACTTCCTCAAGAAAGATACGTGGAATACATCATGTATTTGAGATAGTTTCAGTGGAAGTTATAGTAAATAGGCCACTTCTCCAATGTGATAAAGGATCTAAAAAAGGAAAATGTACCATGGACTAAGCTTTCCCTTCTTCCCAAATCTCGTAACTATCTTCCATGGTGATATGAGGAGGAATACCATTCCTCCAACATGAAACTCTAGGTCTCGTCTACAATTATTAGTATAGATATTTTGTCAACTCTAAGAAGCATTAATTTGATGATGGATGGTCTTAACCTTCTCAACCATTTCTTCAACCATTTCTAGAACTAGGATTTTTCTCTCCCCAAATTCATCCCAACATGTCAGTGTTCTACACCTCTTCCCATACATGTCTTTTTAAGGATCTATTTGGATTCGTGAGTGGAAACTATCGTTATAAGAGAATTAAAAAAGAGAATGATTATTGATCTGATCCTTCTTTGAAGTCCATTGAGCATGCTCTCAACATGTCCTCCAGTTTTTGGACAGTCCAATTAGATTGGCCTTCAGTTTGAGTATGATAAGTCATACTAAATTTAAACTTCGTATCTAGAGCATGTTGAAGAATCTTCAAAAACATAGTGGTGAATCATGGATCTCGATCAGATACAATAGATAGTGGTACTCCATGCACCCTTAACATTTCCCTGATATATATATCTGTTCCAGCTTATCTAATGAGAAATCCTCCTGAATTTCAATGATGTGTGTAGACATTGTAATCTGATCCACAAGAACACAGATTGCATTGTTTCCTTTGGATGTCTTCAAAGACTATTGACAAAGTCCATGGTGATGTTATCTTGTTTCCATGCTAGTATAGACAATGGTTGAATCATCCCCTTAGACTTCTTCCTCTCTACTTTCACATGATGACACACCAGGCACTACGATGTATACATAGTGATCCCCTTCTTCATATTGTCCCACCAATAATGCTCTCGAAGATCTCGATTCAACTTTGTGTTTACTGGGTGAATAGAGAAATTAAATCTATGTGCATCATACAAAAGTTCCATCATTTGCTTCGGACTTAATGGAACTCATAGTCTTTTCCCAAATCTAAAAATTCCTTCATTATTTATATTGAAATATGAGGATTTTCAATTTCTAATAGCTTCTACCTTCTTCTGAATTCCCACATCATCCATTTTACCATTATTTATCTTTTCTAAAAGAGATGTCTGTGCAATCATTTGTGAAAGGATTGATGATGTTCCCTATTTTATGATTCCCATTCCATCTTCATCAAATCTAAGATGATTGGATCCTTATCAATTCTAATCGATGATAGAATCACTGGGTTCTTTCTATATAGACCATCTGCCACCTTGTTCACAATCCTAGGGTAGTAATGGATTGATCAGTCATAGTCTTTGATCAGATCTAACCATCTTTGTTGGTGCATGTTCAACTCATTCTTTGTGAATATATACATGTGTATTTTGTGGTTCATATATATTTCAACCTTCTCACCATATAGATAAGGATACCAAATTATTAATGAAAATATCACAACAGTGAACTCTAGACCATGTGTTGGATAATACTTATCATGAACATTCAATTACCTGGATGCATAGGCAATGACATTGTCATTTCGCATTAACACACAACTCAGGCCCTTCTTTGAATCATCACTGAATACCACAAAATGTTATCCACATGTGGGTATTGTGAGAATGATCATAGTGATAAGCCTCCTTTTCAACTCCAAGAAGATTCTTTTTCATTCATCACTCAATGTAAACTTAACTCCCTTCTTAGTTATCTAGGTAAGAGGGTTTGACAATTGTTAGAAATTTCTTAGGAATCGTCGATAATATCCAGCAAACCAAAATAATCTACGGATATCTATTACTGTTGTTGGCCTCATACATCCTTCTATTATAGTTATCTTGGAGGGATCCATAGATATCCCACTACTTGTGATGATATGGCCCAAGAATGAGACCTCCTTCAACCATAACTCACACTTTGTGTACTTTTCATAGAGATTCTCCTTTCATAAGGTATCTAGAATAGTTATTAGATACTTCTTATGACCCTCATGGGTTTTTGAGTATATTAGAATATCATCTATAAAGACTACCAAAAATTGTCGATGTAATCTCTAAAGACTATTCATCATGTCCATGAATATTTCTGGATCATTAGTGACTCTGAAAGGAATTACTATGAATTCATAGTTCCCAAATCTTGTACAAAAAGCAGTCTTTGGGATATCGTCCTTCATCGCCCTTTTGTGATAATATCCCAACCACAAATCTACATTGGATAAGTATTTTTCTCCACGAAACTGATTGAACGAGTCATCAATTTGTGGGAGAGGATACCTGTTCTTTATTTTCATTTTGTTAATATCATGATAATCAATGCAAAGGCGCATTGATCCATCCTTCTTCTTGATGAACAGGACTAGTGCACCCCATGGTGATGTACTTGGGCATATAAACCCTTTATCCAGATTCTCTTATTGTTGTTTATTCAGCTCCTCAAGCTCCACAACAGCCATTCTATATGGAGTCTTGGATATTGGAAATTCCCTATGTATAAGATCAATTAAGAATTCACCATCTCTTCTAGGAGGAATAGCATAAAATTCCTTGGGAAACACTTCAGTGAATTCCCTCACAATAGGCATGTCTTCAAGGATGGTTGCCTCCTTAGACTCAATTATCTGAGCCAGATATGCGTGCTCATAGTGCAGTAATATCCATGCATGAGATAATGGAGATAAATAAGATTCATCTTCCATGAACTTGTACAAAATTGGGGGTCGATTCTCTATATGGAGAGTGATTTCCCTCACACAATAAGTTATGTTGGCTCTATATAAGGAAAGCCAATCCATGCCAAGAATTGCATCAAATTCCACTTGAGGGATAATGACATTGTTTTCCAAGAAGTTCAATCCAATGATTAAGATAGGGGAGGAGTTAAATTCATGGGATGTAATGATTTCCCCATTTTCCATACTCAACGACATCTTTACTTCCAAGATTTGTGGTGGTGTTGGGGTTGTTCCACTAAAACATTGGGATATAAAATAATTTTTAGAACCTAAATCAAAAATTATGCTAGCTATTATTAAATGAATAACTAGTGTGCCTTTCACTACATGGTTTTTAGGGTTTACTTCAGAAGTAGTGATAACAAAAGCTCGCCCTTGCTGCCTTGGAGTTTGTTGGTTGACTCTGAAAACCCTTGTCTTAGGGAACTGATTTTCATGATGACCTGGTTCTTTGAAGATGAAGCAATAAATTATGTGTTGAGAGTCAAATGGAGTGTTCCTCTCCTCTATCATAGTCGCAGGTTTTTATTTTTGGTAGTTAATGTCTAGGTGATCTTCTCTTCCACACCTGAAGCATTTCATCGTCCCCTTCAGGAAATTTCAGGGGTGTTTCATTCTGCACCATTGGCTAGTGGGGTGCTGTATTTTCTTATAACCATTGGATTTATCCATCGGACCACCAAAATTGAAGTCTACCTTATGCTTCATATCCCTATGATACCCATGAGGTTCTCCGATCTCCATTTCAACCTTTATGGAACAACGAGAAATTTCCTCATAGCTGTCGAAGTCACGGAACAACAGGGATTTATGTAGGCTAGGTTTCAACCCACAAAATAAGTGTTCAACCTTTCATTTGGGGGTAACAAAAAAGATAGATGTGTATCGTGCCAGACTTTTACTTTCTTCCTCGTACACTCTAACAGATTCATTGTCTTTTTTCTTTAGGGAATGGAAGTCATGTTCCATCTTAAGCCGGAGGGTGCGCATAAAATATTTATCGAAAAACATTTTCTATAAATCCTTCCATTCCAACACCTCGATCTCATCCTCAGGCTTTGTATTTTTGATCAATGTCCACCATTTATCGGCTTCACCCTCCATACGATAAGTATCCAAAAGCACCTTATCTTGTTTGAAACATTGGTGGATGGAGAAGATCTTTTTATTGGAGTTGGTCCATTGTTCGATGATTGAGGGATCGTGTGATCCATTAAATATAGGAGTTATTTGTCTCAAAAAGCCCTCAACAGTGACTTGTTCATTATTAGGGGGTTGAAATTTCCACTTGACCCATGTTTCTATTCAAATCTTGAGTTAACTAAGAGAGAATCGTGAAAAATTTCACAATTCCTTCACCCATCGGATTGGGCATCTCATTTGCACAGTCATCACATTAATCTTCACATCGGTTGTCAGCCCAAGTCCTCCTATTATCTTCCTTTGGATGGAATAAAAGGAAATTTATGGGTAACACATGAAGGTTGATCCAAGGACAAAAAATAGATGACTAAAAAAATACTTTTATTCCTTATCTTATGAATGTATAGGCTTCAATCTATGTTATCCATGATCTACTTTCTACCATATATTCTTAGGGGATTTTTTTTAATTCCCTTAATAATGGTTCATACTAATATTGTGAATTTACCAATATATATCCCCTGGGAGTTAATTAACCAAGACTACAGCAAGGCCTGTTATCGTGTACCAGGATACCCCGGGTCAAGCCCGAAACTCCTTGTCGGTGTTTTCACCCCTAGGTACATATGTGCTAGAGCCACCTCTACATGCTCGTATCCAGACAAGGATATATTTTCTTGATAAACCACTAACTCAGTACCCACCAAAACATAGGTTTGTTTTTATTATATATAGTCTTCTCTATAAGGCTTCGCTTGGGTTTTGTTAATCCTAATCTCCAAAATAACTAAACATATCCTCTAATACCAACTATGACAACCCTTCTCTTTATTAATTACATAAACATGATTTATTACATAAAATTCACTTGATACAACATTGAAGATTGAGAGGTATAGTGTATTTAGGGCTTAGGAACGTTACATAACAATGTAAAACATTAAATATGAAAACTTTATTGAAAACTTTCTTTACATGACCCCTATATTCCCTCGTACTTAGCATTGAATTGTATAACCTGGGGAGGTGCATAAGAAAAGGGTGAGCTATAAAGCCTAGAAAGGGAGTAAATTAGGTATAACATGAATATTACAATACATATTAGGAAATAGGCATATAAATGGGTAGTAAGAGAAACATGAACATAAATTCATGATATAGGATCATAATCATAACATGAAAATGAGGAAACCACACTTAACATGGAATTAGGATGAGTCGATGCTCATTGCACCTAGAGAATAAGTAAACCCTCATTACACATAAAGAACGGGTAACCCCTGTTACACTTGAATTAGAATGATTCAACTATCATTACACATGACGTTTCATGATACTATACTTTATCCAATGCATTAGAGTGATATTAGTGCACACCCTTCATAATCATTTTATTTCAGCCATAAGTGTGCCACATGGATTATATAACATGGAATAAATCAACATGATAAGTTATTCCATGATTAAGGAATTTGGAATAAATAAATGAAAGTTCTATTCAATATGTATATGTTTATAAAGTTGAATAACCTTGATAGAGAAATGGGCGTCGTATTCACTACACAAAGTCATTGGCTTGGAAAATCTGTGCATTTTTAGCAGCATAATGGGGTGACATAAGAATTCATAAAAAAAGGTTGATGAGAGAAAAAGGGGTGTCTCAATATATGTACAATAAATGGGATGTAAGCGGTTTATATAGATACATGTCCCAACATAAGTAATGGTATTTTGATTTATAAAAAATAATAACTTGAATGTAAATGAGGAGAGATAAATTCCTTACTGAATTTTGGCATGGTAACAGGTGTACATGTGAGGTACCGATGAGAGAGAAAGGGTTCAATAATCATTCAAACATAAATAGTAAAGTATAGGGGAGGTGAGAAATCATCCCACAACCTTTAAAATTGAAACTAAAATGGAATAATAGTATTATGAAACTTGGATAAAATTAGAAAGGAAGAAATCCCTTACTTCGAAGTGTGATCCCAAAGGCTTGGTAGAGGCTTGAGAAATGCCTCATGGGAGCTTGGGGTGCCTTGGAAGGATTCTAGAGAGTGGATGGAAGAGGTTGGATTAAATCCAAGGGATTTGAGTGAAGAGTAAGTGGGAGGTTCGGTGGGTTTATATAGGAAAGGAGAAGGAATTCTTTATTATTTAGGATTGGGACACCTCATATTAAACTAATCAAAACCACCAACCATCCCATGGTTTTTGCCCATGGTTATTTCCAAAGGGGGTTGGAAAACAATTTTTACTATGTATAATGTATAAAAATCTTAAAATAATTGGGTTTCTTATGTGGAGATGAGTCACACTCTCAAGGAAAACAATTTAAAAAGACAAAATGTTTTATAAGTCTTGAAGGGTCCACTAATGCTTTGTAAAATAAATCAAACAAACCCTAAATGACATTATTTTAATGGAAAAACATATATTGGCAGAAAATAATGTTTATAGTATTTTATTACATCACAATTAGGTCATTATGATGTCATAAAAGACGTTATAAATTTAAACGGTATTTAATTTTTACCCAAACTTTTGACTGTCTCCAAAAATTATGAAACATTCACCATTGGATTATTTCTACGTCCTTCTTACAAAAATAATATTCATTATATATTAATAATTTTCTAAATATGTGAATTTTCAGTTTTAAAATAAAAACCGACATTTATAGAAAATTCATGGGTTCTGACAAAAACAATTTTCAAACCTTAATAAAAATTATAATTGCATTCATAAAATTATGAGATCATTTATTTTTAATAAAAATTAATCTAATAATAAAAATAATTTATTAAAATATTATATAATTCAAAAATACATTAATTCATCAAAATAGATTTCATAGTTGAATATTAACTGAAAATAATGTTTTTTCTTTAAAAACTATTTATAAAGTAACAATAATAAAAAGAATGTAAATTTGTTATACAGGAATAATGTTCATAATCTTAGTATAGGGGTATTGTTACATAACCCCTAAAAACACCCACACAAGACCATAGGGCAAGGTTCTCAATTGTGAAAGACTCATAGGGTGGCTCAGATAACATCGCTCGGGTGGTAATCTCTATTAACTTCCACTTCTCCCATAGTCAGTTCCAATCAAGCTTAATGTGTTCAAGATCAGCTTGGTCTTGGTAAATAGAGGATCCCAATTATGCCACCTACATTCTGAGCTCCAACAAATTGTCTTCGTATGGGGCTAGTATACTAGATTAGGCCATCACTTCCTTTTTCTCAGTAAATTGGATTTGTTAAAACCCTATATTTATACTAATCATGTGATCACTATTAAATAGCTATATAAGCAATGATCACAATTCATAACGGTATTTTAAAATCCAAAAACATAAAATCAAAAAAGTTAATATTTTATATAACCATTTTATAGAATAATACATTTAATCATATAAAGAAGGATTTTCATTAATGAATTTTTGGGTTGTGACAATATTCTAAAAATTATCATAGGATGAATTTTTTGGATTTTTTTGTAATGATTCATTTTTTAATGACTAGTGAAAATTAATGAATTTTAATTGAAAATTGTCTTTTTCTAAATTTATTTAGAATTTTAACTTATATTTTAAATGGGTTTAGAACTATTAGTAGTTAATTTTTATATATATTACTATAATTTTAGTTTTTTAAATTAATTTTATATTGAAATTGGATATAAAAATAATGAAAACATTTTAACATTTTCACTTTGAAACTAACTTTCTTGTCACGACTGTGGGATTAATAAAAAATTAAATTTATACACTTATGTAAATTGAATTTGGAAAAAATAACTACGTGTTTTTAATCAAAAAAATTTATATTATCAATGAATTATAACTTAATTTTTCACCCTAATTATTAGTGAAAGTAGTTAAAATTGATTAGAATGATTAATGGTAAAATATGGTTTTGCGTATTACATGGTATTGAGTAAAAATTAATTTTACACAGAGATAGGATTATTATTTTATATCATTTATTTAATATCTAGTATAATTATGTTTTATTTATAAAATAAATATAAGATTATAATTATTATTAATGGATAAATTACCTTCATAAATAGAAATATACAAGTAACCTTGGTAAAAACTATATGAATAAATTTGATAAAAATTAAGGACTAAAGAATAACATGTTATTAAATGTGTTTATATTGAGTGGATGAGTTTTTTATTGAGAAATTCATCCCTAAACTCCATTATTATTCAATTATGGATGCACATATGGTAATGAATAACTTCCATTAGGAAATACATTTCGGTATTTACATAAATTCTACCCACCTCAAATATAAATGACTTTGCCTTCTCCTCTCTTCATCACACCTTAACTCCTCTTTGGATCATAAAATAAATAAAAAATTAACTTCCAAAATTACATAACCTCATACAAGAAGCCCAATTGTTATTCATAATTACATCCTATGAAGGCCTTTAGTTCATACCTATGGTGGATACTCGATAAAGAGGTCACATTCATGAATGAGCATTTTTGTTTTATATATTACTCTAAAAAATAAAATTTTTATTATATAAAAAATTTAAAATAAAATATGTATATATCATATAATTAGTTGTTGTTATGTTAAGGTTATGACCAAAAAATAAACTCACTTCTATCAAATGGGTTATGAAATCGATATTCGTGTGTTTGGAGGATAAATATCTCATGAATCAATGTCGATAGTTTTTTAATTAAAACCTTTCATGGATTGGGATAAATATGGATTTATAATTAATATATGTTATATGTTATATTTTTTAAATTTTTTTCTTTTATAATTTTTATATCACACATACCTTAATTTTTTCCATTTTTTGGGAATACGATAATGTAGTTTGTGTTTACAGTGGACTACCACCTCGCAAAGAGATGAGATTCATTCCTGATTTACATAGAATATATTAAGTATGGGTTTAATTAATTTGTTATATGTATTAAATAACTATGATTTATGATTTTTAATATATGTAACTTACTTTTATTTCATTCAAAATGAGAAAAATGAAAACAATATTCATGTTTTTGTACATTCAACCATCTCCACGAACTGTGTATTTCATTTCATATCATTAAATTTTATGGATTAATATGAATACATATATAATAAATATATGTGATATTAATATCATTTTTATGAATATTTATATGTATAAATAAATATCAGAGTATGTGTAACAAACTATAAATAATCCAATCATATAAGAAAAATAATGCGGCTATTACGTGAAATATAACTTTAACATTGAATTTTAAATAAACCGATAATAAAAGGTCATAATAAAAAAATATATAATATTATATATATGTTAATATGGTTCATTAATTTTATTATAATAATATTATATTCATTATACATGAGTTTTGAATGAGTATGATGGATGTCATGACTTCAGGAAATAGATTTCCATCTCACCTCTACTTTTCATGAGACACATGCCATGTTCACCACCAATTTAATTTATATAGTGTGTATAGTAACGATGAATGTGTTTTACGATTGCTATACTAATAATTATTGGTATTTACATATCTATATTATCATCTCTCTATAATGGGGTTTACGGTTCAAAAGTTACCAAATCGATAAGAGATTTTTGTTTCAATTTTTCTTCTTTGAGACACGAATTATGTTCTACACCAATATTATTTCAAGAGGTATATATACATTACCTTTGACATGTCATATATTGAATTTATTAAAACTAAATATATTTTAACTTCAATTTTATTTTATTTATTTAATGGGGAATATGATTCAAGTATACCAAAATGGTAAGGGTCCTATGTTACAATATCATTATTATCAGGATAATTTTTTATTTTGTTTCCAACATGGAAATATCATACCTTACCTCTCAATTATTCTCATATATTTTCGTATAATATGGTTTTTAATGATATCATAATATAATGGTACTATTTTTTTACTCATTGGTTTATAAATCTATTGAGAAAATATTTTTAATAAAATCTGACATTATTTCTGTTCTCGGTCAGAAATTGTTTTTCTCCAATAAATAATTATTAAAAAAATTCAAAAATAATTTTTTATTCTCCAAATTATCGATTAACATATTTTTTACTCATGGTTGAGTTTTTATAAAAAATGAATGTAATATTAATGTTCTTCTCAAAAACAATTCCTTTTGGGTTTTATAGAAAATGTAAATGGAATTATCATTTTCTAATGTACGAAATGACCTATATATTACAATGTCATGAAAAATAATTTATTAGAATAGTACTTTATTTTTTAAAATATATTTTAGATGAAAACGGTCTTAAATCCTTTTTTGATTTGAAAATAATTTCTCATTTCGGATACAATTTTCTCCTCAAAAATTGTTTTGAATGATCTTTCAAAATTATTTTCCATATAATATTGACATATGTTACTATTACCAAATCATTATTGGGGATCTGATCTGAGGATATCATTAATATTCTTTCTCTAAATGGGTAATTTTTTGATGGAATAATTTTTATAAACCTCATTTTTTTCATTGGTAATTTTATGATGACATGTTTATGAAATTTTTTTCTTTTCATGGGTTATTTCAGGATGAAATGATTATGAAAATTGTCTCTTTTCCATAGGTTATGATATGATGAAATATTTATAATTCTAATTTAATTTCATGTTTTGTGATATGATGAATTTTTATGACATTATGACACACATATATATGGTTTTCATTATGTGATTGGTAGGACCTATATCTCCCTCCAATGTATTGGTAAATGATTTATATATCTAATTAGATATACATTGTAATAATAGATACTGAATAGGGTATTGATAGACAAGGATGGTACATAGACTGAAACCAATATAGTAATATAGTGTTGTAATGGATAGAAAACCCAGTAAAGTGATGAACTTGTATTCTATGATGGCCTTGAAAGTGATCCTTTGGAAATATGGAAATGAATTTCTATGATTATGTTTATGCCCAATATTCCATTCATTATGCCAATTTTATGCTCTAAGAGATCATTGTTATTTATTTCCTTATTATTCATGTATTATAAATATCCATATTTATTCAATGATTCATCATTTTGATCTTTTATATGAATTTTATTCTTTATAAATGTTATTCTCATGCTCTCATAAAATTATGACCATGTTATGCTTATTTATCTACCATGTTTACCCATGCTGAGATTTTGATCTCTCCCATTCTTATGTTTTTATTACCTAGTATATGAATAGGATTATTATGTATTATATGTCTAATAAGGGTGATTTTTGTAATAAATGTAGTGGGAGATGATGTAGCTTACTTATCTTCCGGTGCTAATATTTCCAAGTTACGAGATATAGTAATCTATTATGGTCCTTTGGTATGTGTTTGTGTAAGGTAAATAATATCATCTAAAAATACATAATATCCATGTATTAAAATTCATGTTCACTATATATAGTCTTAAATTAATGGTTTAGTTAACCTTTGGAAACTATAATGTCAAAAAATTGGGGATATACTTAAGGAGAAGTTTTATTATAAGTCTAAGAATGAGTCAAAAATATGAAATTGTCCAATAATTCTAGTAAAGGATAGAGTGAGTGGTTTCCTATAAATACTTCTTTATCTAGATACTACATGTTTATATTCTTTAGAATAGATATACCTAGGTATACCAACCCTGAAAACATCGTATTGATCTAGACTCGATCAGGAACTGTTGTACGAAAATGCGCTTTATTGCACACCTTGTTTGACACCACTGGGGGATATAATTTTTAAATTATATAACTATTTCTGAACCATAATGGATGATTTATATAGAATATTACTATTAATGAACATGGATTAATTGAATTTTTCACATATTTAAATGAATATTTCCGGATTTACACATCATAAATTATATTTCATGATTATATGGTTCCCCGCTATGATTATTGTTTCTTAAACTATGATCCCTAGTTTTAGTCAATGGTTGGAACTCAAAGGAACATTGTTAATTCTATGTGTGATATTAAATATAATTAGTTTCCTCCTTATAATCCAAATATTATGGGATAAGGAATAAAAAATTTTGTTTCTATAATCACTCAGATTTATCAAGATGTGAATCATGATGATCATCCAAATGATCAATGTTGGGAACAATGTTCTTTTGATTTCTTCATGAGGCAATGTCCACCATACATCAGTTTATTCTCTAATCTCCTAGTGGATGAATAATGGATCAATTCCACTAAAATAATATTTTCCATTATCTAGTTGTTGGAACATGAAATGTTCGTTTCCATTAAGTACTATTTCGAAGGAGAAGTAGATCAATGTTGGATGGTTATTATGAATATTATGAAACATGATGAAATTGGATCAATGGATTGAATAAGTTAAAGAACATATTATTCTATATTTACTTTCTCATATTCCTCATATGAAGATAAATATTGAGTTCCTTGAGATAAATAAAAAGTGAGATTAATATGTTGGTACTTATTATGAAAAGTTTACAAGACTATCAAGGTACACTTCAAGAATTATCATCCAACATGAACATATAGATGATCAGTTATAAATTGTCTTAAAACCAAGTCATTCAAGGTTTTTATCCACAAGATACATCAGTATATATGATGATATTTTTTATGTTATATCAATAAATAAATGGTCATTGGAGTTGCGTATCAATATTATGGATTTAGAATGAAAAGGAAGTTGGAGTTAAAAGGAAAATATAAAAACCATGGATAGAAGATGATTGGTTTTCATTTCTTCTCAAGATCTATTAATAATAAAGGAGGAAATATTCTTAAAGTGGCTACTAAATTTTCTATGTGTGGTAGGTATGTTCATCAGGTAATGGATTTTTTAAGTGATGAGAACAAGTTAACTAAAAATGTGGATAGAGAGAAAGCTACCCAGAGTGCACCTCCCCCACATTAGTGATCAAAGTGTTAGAATAATGGGAATTATTCTAACCAATTCCCAAAACTGGGGGTTAATGATGATGATATGCATCATAAACATCTTAAAATGATGGATAAGGGGAAATATCATGCGATAATTTTTGTTGATGAGGGGTATGGTAATGAAATGGTGAGAGGTACAATTACCATCCACTCTACAAATACTAGTTAAATATTTGACTATATATCCACACAATCATTCATATATATGGAATTTACTAAGGGTATAAAGATGTGACCCAAACAATTACATGTAGAAATAGTAGAGAAAACACTTAATGATATGATTATCACATCTCATTTTTCTAGTTCATCTCCCATCGATGTTTGTGGGAATGTGTTTCCAAAAAAATATTTTCATTCTTCAACTTGTTTAATTTGATGTCATCATAGGCATGTATTAGATTTATATACATAAATCCCACATCTATTTTCAAGGAATGGAAGTCACTTTTTTAATTTCAAACCAAAAAAATCGTCTCCTAAAAATTTTATGATAATTATGAACTTCATATAGAGATAAAATCCATTGTATGGTTCTAAATTCCCATTAAGAAGGGGTGTTTATCTCAAATGGTTGGGTAGAAACATGATATTGATAATATGTTTATTATTCATAAATTTTAAGATGTATTTATAAAATAATTACTTATTCTTTTTTCAAAAAATAATTTTTATTTTTTGATAGATATCATATCATGTTCCACACCAATAACAAATACCCATTATAGAATGACCCTCATTGAGATATAGGAATTTAAGAAAAAATACCAGGAAATCCATAAAAAGGATTCATTCGGCCATGTGTGTCACCTAGTGGTGTGCCTATTCATTTTAATAAAAAAGATGGATCAATGTGACTATGAATTAACTATCTTGATCTAAGCATGATCACAATTAAGAACATGTATCATTTTCCCCGCATTGATGACAAGTTTGATGACCGGTACAGAACTAAATACTTTTCCATGATTTAACATCATTTTAGATAACATTAATTTATTATTTAGAAGAATGATATACCAAAGATGGATTTCTGTACATGTTTCGGACACTATGAGTATATATTGATGACTTTCAGTCATTGTAATTCCCCTATTATCTACATATATTTAATGAAAGGAGTATTTAGAGATTCCCTTTATTATATTTTCATAGTATTTATAAATGATATTATTATCATTTAAAATATAAAATAATAGAATGAAGATCAATTTAGGAATAAACCAATGACCATAATGAAGGATAGACTGTATGAAAATTTTAAAATTCATGATTTTTTTCTACAAAATATATCATTTTTTGGTTATATATTCTCCATAGAGGGTATATCAGATGATAAATCAATGATGGTGGCTATTGAATGTTGGAAATGACCAACCACAATGAGTGATATTCTTAATTTTCTTAGTTAAGCTTGATATTATCAATATTTTTTGTCAATTTCACCTAACTCTCTAATACTTTGACCATGCTAACTCAAAAGGGATCCAAGTTCCTCTAGATAGATGAATATGAAGAATATTTCAAGGAATTTATGGGAATATTAGTCATCTAACCTTTTCTAACATTACCATATAGTGGAGAAGAGATTATAATATTTAGTAACGATTAATCATTATGAATTTTCAGTAAAATTCTACCTTTGGAAAAATAAAAGGCTTGATTATGCTTTCAGTTGAAAGGATTGGGATAGATTATCCATTATGAGGTGAAAAAAAGATCTAATATTTATGGATTTTACATGGGTGGAACTATAATTGATGAAACATGGGTAAAATTATAATCTTTCTCAATTTAATGATCAACCATATGTCGAGGTAATGATTAAAGAGTCAAATAATGAAGTAGTAGAGATGAAAAAGAAGGATGGAAATATTCTTGGGTTTATCAATGATAATAATGGAATGATAAGGTTTATGAACTATGTATGTGTTCAATCCATACCATACATGAATAAAAAATTGTTAGAGGAGGCTTAGGGTTCCCACCATAATGGTCTAAAAGCCTTCATATTTATAGATTTTCTGATAACCTCCTTTTCAAGGGATGAGGGGGAACCCTTACAAGGCCCATAGGCTTAGAGATTACAAGGCCCGTAATCATAGGAGATTACATGACCCGAATATTTTAGTGAATTCAACTAGAATATCGACAAGGAACTGCCCCTCCCCAGCATCTACATCATGATAGTAGCTCTCCACCTTCACATGGTCATCTAACTATGCTTCCCGTGCAAGCACATGCTGGTCCCGATGGCATAGACATACCCTCTCATTTTCAAAAATCCATTTTTCACTACTCGGGTGATTTCCCCTTCTCTGAATCCTCTTCTGGGCCTACTCTTTTATTGCAGTGTGTCTAGGGAAACTGCTTGTGGCCCGAAGGCCTTCAAGTGGCCTGAAGGCCTTAAAGATGGCCCAAAAGCCATACTGGCCTGAAGGCCTGGGTGGCCTGAAAGCCTTAAAGACTCCAGGCCCAATTTGGAGGCCCAAGGTGAATAGTTCCTACTACTACAGTACCGAACAGTACATGTTACAGTACCTACTATAGTACCAACAAAGTGTACAGTTCTGCTACAGTACTACTACAGTCTCCCTGGAAATATGCCTCTACCTGGTTTTGAACATGTGTCTTGTGGATGCACTTAAGGATACCTCACCAACAGAGTTGTGGCTCATGTAAAAAACATTGAAGTTTAAAGATTTATAGTTTTTTCAATGAATACTTTTGGAGGGATGGAATGTAGAGAGAGATATCACATAGTTTGAATCTATGTGAAGGGTATACCAACAGGTTAAGTATGAAAGAAAAAATTCTAAGGGGATGTTTCATTCATTACCCATACCAGAATGAATATGTGAAAAATCACTTGGAATTTGGTTGTTGGGCTCCCCAAATCATCTAAAGGGAATAATGTTTTATGTGTTGTAGTGTATCACTTTACAAATTTATCACACTTCATCACTATCAAAGAAAACATATCTCTGGATTATATTTCTTGGATATACATTAATATAGTGGTAAGGTTTCAGGGATTAAAAGATACAATTCTAAACTACAAAATATTTAACATTTTCCAACATGGACATATCTATTGGTAACAGTACATTTTCTATTGGTAAAAATTTTTACCAACACATATATCCCTTTCACTAAGTTATTGTAAAAATCTATATCACTAAATGTTATTATAATAGATAAAATGATTATTTTATAATCATAATAATACCAAAATATAATATATATATATATATGCTGGTAAAAAAATTATAAAAATTTTAAATATTGATAATAGGAATATCAATAACTAATATATATTTAAAATTATTTTTAAAAAGAAAAATTATGAGATATGATCTCAATACCTTATTATAATACATTTTATAATATATATTTAATTAATTAAATATAATATTTTTTATTATAACAGTTATAAAAAAGTTTAGAAAACCATTTCAAAGAGATAGTAAACAATATCCTACCAAAGTACCTTTATTTTTCTAAATGATTCATGACTTGGTTATAATAATACAATAAATACACAACCAAAATAGGACCTCATTTGATTCCATGATGAATAACACAAAACTCATGATATGGAATAAAAGTCCAAATGATTAAAGGTGCACAATCAAGGTCTATTCAATAGTTTTTTAGAAAATTCTTGAAAAACTAAGGTATATTTTCCACTAGTCTGGTATCTACATCAAGCATCGAAACCATCATCAATATAATATTTACATACAACATTTGTGAATTTAAAATCCTTGAATATGGTCTTCCAATATTGGCTCTCTATGAGTACCCTACATCAATCTTTGAAAAAAACATTGAAAACAAAAACCTCCATGAAGACTAGCTACAAATATCAAATATGAAATTCAAGGAACAAGCTCTACAAGGAGGATGAGGAAGGAGCTTTCACCACAGTAGAATCTAAACGGATTGCAAGAATGATAGGGTATAGCACCTTTCATCGGGACAAGATTGTTCATGCACGAGAATGCCTAGTCGAACAGCCATGCGAAGGTGGAAAGCTGATTTCACGATGAAGATGCAGGGGAGGAGCAGTTCCAAGTAGTTAGTCTAGGTTATATGTAATGTTTGAAGCCTATGGGCAATGAATTCCTGTAAGGACTATGGTCCATGTAATTCCTACACCTACGGGCCATGTAAGAGTTCCACCTCACCCCTTGAAAGGTGGATTATCAAAAATATATAAAAAAATAAAGGCCTTTGGGCCATTGGAGGAAGTTAACATCAAATCCACTTGAAATAATGACATGTGAAAATGTCCTTCATCTCAACATTATAAACACTTCAACAATCACAAAATCAGATCCTAATATTTTGTAACCCAACTAAAGATAAAAATTAGTTACAAGAATTCAACCTAAAACCAATTAATATGTCTAGAAATTTTTAAAGCATCCAAAATTTGAATCAAAATTTGACATGAAAAATAAATTTTAAATTAGGAAAATTTATTACAGGTTTTCCTTTTACATGTCTGTTCAAAATATGGTATTTCAATGTATTATTCCTCAAATTCAAAAATATGATATACAATATGATGTTCAAGTTAAAAAAATATAATTAATACTGATCTTGTAAGTATTATAATAGTAAAAACATTTAAATATCTCATTTTAATATAAACATTGGCATTAAAACATTGTAGGAATATAATGGAAATGTTTTAAAGATTATAAAAATGGCGCATGGAATCTATGAACCAATTTAATTCATATAAAATGAATAGATAAAACCCTAATTCCATTAAATTCATATAAAATTCATCCCACTCATAGAACATAATTTATAAAACATTAAAAAATGAAAATAATGTATAAAACAATGAATTTATACAGAATAATAGAAATAGCTGTAAAAAATATTCATTTGATGATCATCTAAATGTTAAAAATACCAAATACCATTCAAATAATAAATTTTATACTCTCTTAAAATCATATTTGATTAAGTAAAAATAGAAAATAAAACATCATCTATGATAACATAATATTATAATATTATTGAAACTTTATGAAATACTATAGAAGGTCAACAATGTGGTAATGCATTACTTTTTTAGTGATAATAATTAATAGGTTAATTATTTTATATGAGTGACCATTAAAAATTTTAAAATGATGAATGTAATATATTAAACATTATAATGAAGGATTCTTCATCATGATAACATATAGTGGGTGATATACTTGTGATTTTTGAGATGTGACATTTTTCAATAATTATACCACACAATGGTGATGAAAAAAAATTTAAGTTGAAGAAATAATATAGTGGTGGTAATGAAATCTTTAGAAGACATACATAATTATTATTTCTATAATAAAAAAAATTAAAAAATATTATTCATTTATTATGTTCTATATTTTGTATGTATAATAATAAAATTTCTATAAGGTAACTTTATTTGAATTTATTTATAATGGTGTTCACCCATATGTATTTATAAAAATTTTATAGTTTGTTATAATTATGAAATATTTATTATAATTCGTCAAGAATGAAATTGATTCAAATATAATTGGAAGTTGTCCTGGAAAGAATATACAATATTATATTTTTGTTCTGATATTCATGGATGAAATTTTTAAGACTAAAATTTGTGTTTGGTCCAATTTTTTCAAAGAATATTTGTGTATATAGGATGACATGATAAGTTTTTTATTTCCCAATAGATCAAAAAAAACTATATATCCTAGATATTAATATATAATTCCAAATAAAAAAATTATTCCCCTATTTTCAATTTTAATGGTTAATTATTGAATTTAACACCCCCCCCCCCAACACACACATATTTTACACACATAGAAATGAGACAATTTACTATTAAAATATTTTCTTTAGTGAAAAATAGGATTATTGGGATTGTGAGAATAATTAAATTTATAAAAATATTATAAAACTAACCTTATAAAAAATGAACTATTAATAATAATAATATTTGGGATACTATATAATGAAATAAATGTCTACCCTATTAATATTTTAGACACTATATATGGAAATGAATGTTCCATTCTTACTGATCATGGCTTTGTATAGAGTTGATTGAGGCATAAAAGATGATGCAATAAATAATTCTGTTGGTACTCCAACCTTAAGGGTCAATATTGGTCACAAATATAACACAATATTCAAAAGAATCATTTTATAATTAAATATTTCAACTACATTATGGCCATCGTCTCAACATTTGAAGGAGGTCTATGAACCATTACTAGAAAATGGTGTTATGAGATCGTTGTAATGGTTCAGATAATACTTCAATTTTGAAATATTTATATCCACATGGACATGAGTTGAGTTACTGAAGTTTATATGAACTATATTGAGATAAATTCTTCATGATAATCAATATTTCAATAATCAATTTCTATGTGTTAAAAAACCGAAATATACAAAGATATTTTTTATAATATTATATTAGTGCTATAATTATTTTCAATATCAGATAAATTTTAACACCATTTTTCAATAGGTTCATAAATTTCATAATAAAAATCTAGTGAATATAATAAGAAGTTTGAAAAAATAAGTATTTATTGTCGATAGAAAACATGTTCCTGCTAATGTTACCAAACTACTATTGTTTACAATGTAATGTGGTTATTCGGTCCCTATAAAATTACAATCATTGATGTTCAATAAATATTAACATAATAGTGAAATTATAAAAATAAAAAAGTGACTATATAATCTTTATCACGCTATTACCATGAGATTTAGGAAGTATCCATGTTTCTATTTCATCATTAAATGATTTTTTTCCATTTCATACAAAATGGTTTTTTTATTTCAGTTTTTCTATAATATGTTATAAATATTACAAAGATAATCTATTATGGTGATTACACAAGGAATATATATATTGACATATTACACATATTAATATTACACATATATTATATTAATGAATTTTAATGAATGATACCAGAATAATGAATAATTTAAATCTGTTGCAAATAATTAATGAATTATAATATTATTCCAATAATGAATCAATGGTTAAAAAAATGAATAGATTGTATTAATTTAATAAATTTTAATGAATGATTAAAAGATAATTAATTTCAATATACTATAGATATTATGCATATTGAATTTTAATTTATGATACATAAATAATCTATTATTGAGATTGCACATATAATCTATTAATGAATTATAATGAATGATAAAAATAATGATATATCAAAAAATATTATATAATAGATAATATTACACTTATATAGATTTTGAATTTCATAGATATATTATAATGTGATTTTATAGACACAAAATTATATTACACATATTGATATTCTAGAATCCACAATGAAGAGTTTAATACAATTCATGTCATTTCATTGATATTCTAGATTCTTACAAATAGATTTTTATTAAAGTGAACACAATATCAAAGTGATTATAGGTAATAAAATAAAAATCATCTAATTATTAATATATATTACGAATATAAATTATAAATTTTATACTATTGATAATGGTTCTTTAAATATAATAGAATTATTGTAGTAGTTTCCAAGAATATCATGAAATATTTAAAAATTAAACAGTGTAATTATATTTTCTATTAATATTATGATGGAATCATTCACATATTTTTTCATTCTGTGGGTGTAAAACATATAATTTTATAATTTCCAACAATAATATTTCTTATTCTTGTATTAGATCTTTTTATGATTTTTTTCATCTTCTGAAACATCATAAATAGAACCCATAACACCGTCAAAACAATAAAACAATCGTAATGGATTGAAAGTATCATAGTTATTTTATTAGTTTTCAATTATACATTGGATGTGGTGTTTATATAAGTAGAAAAGGCCCTTGATTTTGGTAAAAGGCTTGCAAGATAAACATGAAGATGATAATTCAATAGAAAGGTATGATATAAGGTTAGTTGTAAAAGGTGATGGTCAAAGGGAAGAATCAATTAATTTTAATGGGATGAGAACTAACCAAAATGGAATGTGATATATGGGCCAAAAAATCAATATATTTCCTTATATAAACTATATATTAGGAATTTTCACTACCCCCAATAGGGTTCTATACCAAACAATAATAAAAATATCCATCGATAATGAATAATAAAATAATTTTACAAGAAACAAGAAACTCAACCAGGTCATTAATAAATTAATACCATGGGATTTATAAAAAGCAGTGAAAAATATAGAAAAAATATTACTAATTCCAATAATCTGTAAAATAATAATAATTTTTTTGAAAATGGGTACAAAAAATATATTCCATGGATAGGGTATAAATTATAATTTTTAAGAAAACAAACCATGAAGTGAGCCAAAAAATAAGGAAGATAGATTTTATGGAAATGGCTAAAAAGTTTTTGCAGACATGGAATGTAGAAGACCAAAATGTTTAAAATTTTAAATCAAACCATATAATAATTTTAAATGATAGTGTGAAACCACAAAAGGGGAGATTCCAATAAATTTTTAGCATAATGTTCATTTATATCAAATATAGAAACTTCATTAATAATTCTTGAATTAGTAATAATTATATGTTACTAAAACTAAACTCAAAAAATGATTTTATACATGATAATAATTTCCCCTAATATAAATAGTGACAAGATATTCTAATTTGAGGAATGAAGAAAATTATAAGATAATATAAATGACATAAAAAATTTGATGTTATAAGACACCAATGAATAATGATAAAGATTTTATTAGTGTCATCCTCCAAATATCTTGATATTGGTTAAAGAAAATATAGAACACTGAATATGGGTAGATACACATATGTAGTAATAAATATAGTTCTTTATAAAAGGATACTTGAATGATTGTTAGTTAAAAAATTTCAGTAAGTAAAACAATAAGCATACATTGTAAATTAAAATTAGAAATTGGGATTATACCTATAAGAAAATTAATATTCTTAAATGTTGACCTGGATATTCATTCATAGTAAAATAATTAATTTTCAATGACAACCCTTATTTCAATCATATTAATGAAAAATAAATTGAAATTACTAACGAGTATTTTTTGTCTCCCTGATATTAAACAGATAAAACATTTAATATGTGAATTATGAACATTTAATATGTAAGACAATCAAAATAGACAATACTATATCAAAATTTTCCTAAACATGTTCTATAGTGACTATACCATGGCCATTAGTATACCTTATAAAGGGTTGACAAGTATATAAAATAGCTTTCAACTATATGTAGTAAAACTACCCAAAATTATAGCACATGGAGTTGAATAAAACAATCGAAACACTTCATAAGGATATAAAAAACACCTAAATGGTAGATAAGAAAAACCAGTGATTCAAAATAATTAAAACTAATAAACCATTCCCATCATAATGTACCAAAATGGAGAAAAAATCATGGAATGGAAAAAACACCATATCAATATCCAACAAGGAAAAACATCCAAAAACTAAAAATATGTGTAGACAGAGACCTAAAAATTGGATTGCACCAAGAAAAAACATTGTATGTGAAGTCAACAGTGCCCCAAGAAAAGTTAATAGTTTGAACAACAAAAAGATGGGATCCCATTGAATATAAGAAAAGGATTAACCAAAATATTAGAGATAACCAAACACTATATCAAAAGGTCACCACAAGAAAAATAAAGGAGGAAGTCAAAGACAAATGATGGATTCGGTCCATGATAAAATCATGATAAAATAATTAGATGTTATAAGTATCTATTGTCCTCATTTTCTCTAGGAGGAGGTGTGGTGGAAGAGTATTGATGTGAATAATTTTCACCCTTACACACCAAATCATGAGTGGTAGAGAGTTTCTAAGAAAACAAGAAGGGAGAGTTAAAGAGAGGGTAGGGGCACCGAAGTCAATGGGTGGTCTACGATCCCCTCAACAGAGTTAATCAACAAAAATACTTCAAATCGTCGATTTAGGACAAAAACCCATAATTGTTTTATCATAAATTTATAAATGATCGAATATATTGAAATTCATACATAAAAAATGAAATTTTAAAATATGATATTCTACATTTTTTTAATCAAAAAAATCATGATATTTAAAAGAATAAAGTAATGGGCTTGTTCAATAAAATTCAAACATAAAATAAATTATGTAATATCTAAATTTTATAGTTTTTATGAAATATGTATTATTATTTTTATAATAATTATCTATTTTAGATATAATGAACATTCATTAAAGGATTTATATCTTTTCTTATGATATAAGTTTACACAATTTTTAATTAATATTTATTTTATTATATTTTTTTAACATTATTTAAAATATAACATTCTAAAAAAGTTATTTTTAAAAAAAATTGTAATGGTAAATAATTATTGATAATAATTATTAATAATAAAACATTAATTAGGTGATAAATATTTATCAGTATTAATATGATAAACCTATAAATTTAGGTATAAAAATTAAATTAACATGTTTAAGGGGTGAATAAAATATATATTTAAATATATTAAATATCATATTTATTTATTTTAAGTATTTAAAATCTTATTAAATGATAAATCTATACACTAGTGATATTTAGAGAAATTTGAAAACAAATCTAATAATGGGATATTTTTAATAATAAACAAAAAAGAGATATTGACTTTAGTCTTAATTATAGAAAAATATTTATAAATATTTATTTCTCATAATCATTTATTGATAAAACATTTTTCTTTATTGAATAGTTTATTATACATAAATTTTTCCTCGGAAAAATATTTTTTTGGTAATTGTCATTATTAACAAAATATTAATGTGTGAGTGAATAAAATGTTGGTATTAGTATGATAAGGAAATTTTCGTAACTATTGTAAAACTATTTTTTATTGTGGAATGATCAATATTTGGAGATATATATTGTTGAAAATAATTAATTTTTCAAAAAATTAATACCAATAAATCATCATATATTTTGAAATTGATCATTTTCATTAATAGATATATTATCAATCAAAAAAATTATAATGGTATAAATTATTTTTTTAGTGGTATCTAGTCGGGATCCTAGGTTTACCACAATGTTCTGGGGAAGTCTTCAACAAGATCTTTATATAATGTTATGTTTCATTATTTTGTATCATCCTTAGATAGATGGATATTTTGAAACAATGATTAAAACCTTTAAAGATATGTTGAAATCATGTTAGTTGGATATCAAATGGGGTTTGGGGTCAAGACCTTACACTAGATTATTATTCTTATAACAATATATTTCACTCATGAATTTAGATTACACCCTATGAATCCCACTATGGAATGAAATTTGGAGGTCTAACATGCTTGAATGAAGTTTGGGAAAGAAAGATATTGGGACCTCAGATAGCTATAGAAATTGAAGATAAGGTTAGATCCACTTAGTTGAAAAATAAGTAACCGTAGAGTTGGCAGAAAATTTATATTGGTAATCAGAAACATAACTTTGAATTTTTTTTGGGTGATAAGGTGTTTCTAAGAATTTCTCCACGAAAAAAGGTTATGAGATTTCGGAATAAAGGGAAACTAAGCCCTAGGTATATCGGTCCCATTGAAATTCATGTTTATATTAGTATGGTATCCTATTTATTGGCGCGTCCACCAATCCTTTATTCAGTACATAATATGTTCTGTATATCTCTATTGATTATGTACATACTTGACCATTCACATGTACAAATCTTTAAAGTCATACAACTAGATAAAGATCATTCTTATAAGGAATAACCGATGGACATCCCGGATCATACGAAGAAAGTCCTATGAGTCAAGTCTAGTCACTTGGTAATAGTTTTTAGTGAAACAACCTATTTTAGGAAGCTATGTGGAAATTGAGGATATTTTGAGGGAGAGAATCATTTTAAATGGGTAGAATCTAACACATTGAGTTTTCATGAATATATTTGTTTATATTAAATTATAATTCATTGATTTATTTGATTAAATATAAAACTATGTGAAGCATTAATTACAAGTAACAACATATTAATATAGCACTTCACTTAACATTGGATTAGATTGTGTTGCACATAAACTTTACTATTAACAAAAACATGATATATTATTAATATAGTTATTTAAACATAATTTTTATAACCTTTCCATTAAACATAGATATATTTATAGTAAATAATTAATTTTAAATATTATGTATAATGGTTTTATATAAATAAAATATATTGATATAAAAATACATAATTTTTTGTAAAGTCTTTATATGTTTCCAAAAATACTATTTTCTCCCAAAAAATAATGTCTTTTTTGATCAATGATAAATTAATTTTTTGAAACTACTAGAAAATTAATTTGATAAAATTAACATAATTTTTGAAATCATAATATCAAAATTATCTATCAGTTAGTTTTTTTTAATTTTTCATCAATGTTTTATTTTTTATAAATAGTGAAAAATATTGAATCTTAATTGAAAACCGTCTTTTTTCTTAAATTAATTAAAAAGAAAAATTATATTATAAATTTTTTCTAAACTATACTTATTTCTTCTATAAATATAATAATTCAAAATATTCCATTTCAATAAATTTAATTTTTATTTGTGATATAAAAACATTGTATACATTTAAATATTCTAACAATAAAAACCCACATTCTCTTTGCATCTTCTAGATTAATTTTAAAAAAAAATATGAATCCAATGTAAAATGAATCTTAAAATTTTTATTAATTTTTTTCAATAGTCATAATTTATATTATCAAATATTTTTACATATTTTTTACAATAAGTATTAGTGAATGAAGTTTAAATAAATTACTATGATTAAGGTAAAAATAGGGTGTTGCACATTACATGGATTAGAGTTAAAATTAATTTTACACACATATAGTATTTTTATTTAAAATTTTTTATATCATATATAGAATAAGTGGTTTAAAATGTTCAAAAAAATTCTTTTTAATCAAATTTTTAATGGTTAAATTACCTAAGTAAATAAAAAGATACATGTTACCTTGGTAAAAACTATAAGAATTCAATTGAGTAAACTTAATGGATAAAGAATGCCTTGTTAAAAAAATGGGTTTCTATTGAGTGGTGGATTTTTTATCAACAAATTAATACCCCCCCCCAATTATTATTCACTTTTTTAGGAACATGAGGTCAGGGAGACGTCCCAATCATGGATGTTATTGGGTGTTAACCAAAATTCTAGTCACCTCACTTATAAAAGGTCTCCCTTAGTCCTCTCTTCCTCACACATTAAAACCTTTTGGATCATCCAATACCAACCAAAATCACATAAAAATCCATAATCTCATCTATAAAGCCTTATTTTGGGCATAATTATATCCTAGGAAGTATTTTAGTGCGATCGTAAGGAGGATACTTGAATAATATGTAACCCTCAACAATATGTTTTTTTAATATCATTCTACTCCCCCATAAATTCATATTATAACATTATTATATTATAACCTAATTATAATACATTTACATGGATTTTTTATGTCAAGTTTACTACTGAAAACGTCCTAATCATATATCAAATCTGTTATAAAATCGACATTCATTTTTATGGAAAACTACCTCTTTGTGAACTGATGTTGTTGATTTTTTTCATTAACACAATTAAATTTTGGTAATAATGATGGATTTATAATTTATATATTATTATTATATTCTTCTTCTTCTTCTTCTTTTATAATTTTATATCACACAAACATTCATTATTTCCATTTTGTTGGAATATGATAATGTTGTTCATGTGTACGAAAGACTACCGCCTCGTAGAGCAATGGGATTCATTCATGATTGAAATGGTATATATTAAAGAAGGCTTTAATAAATATTTATGATATATATGGCTTAAATATGATTATGTGATGATAATATACATCACATAAATTATTTATTTCAAATTGAAAAAAAAAAGATCGTTCATGCGTACATACGACATACCCACTGTATAAAAGGTATATTTAGTTTCCTATAACTAAATATTATGGATTACAATACATACATATATATTGAATATGAAATATTTTTATATCATATTAATTATTCATTATATGATTAAATGATGATTAATGTAAGAGGATAAAAATATAACAAATCAAAACATATATGAAAAACAATGAGGTTATTACCCAGAAAATAACTATAACATGGAATGGTAAATAAATGGGAATTAAAAGATCACTTCAAAATAACATATAGTATTATATATATGAATATGGTTCCATAATATATTTATAAAAAAAATAACATATATTATATCATATTTTTGAATGAGTACTATGTAATTGAAGACATAGGTTAACTGATGTCATCTCACATTTAATTTTAGTGACGCACATGCCATGTTCAACCCCTATTTCATTTATATGGTGTGTATACTTCCTATGAATTAATTTTATGATTAATTCACTAGGATTTGTTTCATTTAAATATCCATTTCATGGTATCTCTTTCATGGGGTTTATGGTTCAATGTTACCAAATTGATAATGTATTTTTGTCTCAATCTGTCTTCTTTGAGACACATGTTATGTTTTCACCTATATTATTCCATGAGTTGTATATACAACTCATTATACATTAAATATAATTAATTTATTAATCCTGCTGATATTTTAAGTTCAATTTTATGGTATTTATTTCATGGGTCTTATGATTAAATGTTACCAAAGTGTTAAGGGCCTTAGGATACACTTTCATCGTTATGAGGGTTGTTTATGATTATTTCTCAAATGTTGAAATATCATGATATAACACACAATAATTATCATGAAAATTATTATACAATAGTTATTAAAGTCTTCTTCAAGTAATGATAATATTTATCTAGTATTTTTTAATTAAATAAATCTAGATTAATTATTATGAAAACCCGACATTATTTTTATTATGGGCGTAAATATGTTTTTTTCCAGAACCATGTTTGTAAAAATTTTCTCTAAAATGTTTTATTATTATGAAAATAATTTATTAAATTAATTTTCACCCATTTTTAACATGTTAAAAAAAATTAAATAAATAATAATTTCGTTTTCTAAAATAATAACTATTTTTCTTTTACCAAAAATGTGAAAGGAGTCATCATTTTTACATGTATGAAATGAATTGATAATTTAGATGTCATGAAAAATAGTTTCATCAAATAAACTTTTTAATGTATTTAATGTTTTTTTCAATGAAATTAGTTATCATAATGTTTTTCCTTTTAAAAAGGTTTTTCAATGTGTAAAAGATATTTTCCTTTATGAATTTTTTAAATGATATTTCAAGGTTATTTTATAAATATGATTGATGTTTGTTTGCCTCACCTATGATGTACACGGGATATTATATGAGGATACCATTAATATGCTATCGCTATATTATTTATGTAATTATGGATTGATTTTTATAAAACCAGCTAATTTTCTAGGGCTCTTCTGTGATGAAATATTTATGAAACCCACTTGTTTTAAAGGGTTATATTATGAATAAAAGATTATGAAACCTATCTATTTTCTAGAGGTTATGATATAATGAAATGTTTATGATACTAATTCCATTTCATGGGTTATGACATGATGAATTTTTTGACCTTTTGGAACATATAAATATGTTTTACATTATGTAACAGATGATAAATATATTTACCTTCAATGTGTTGTGTAATGATTTATATATCTCATGAGATAAACATGATTGGAATAGGGATTGATCTTAGTAAAAATACAAATGGTTAGAATGGTTAGTGAACCTAGTAATGTAAGAGAGTGTTGAAACATGGAGTGAACCCGGTATAGTAAAATACATTATCATATATGATGTCCTTGGAAATAGCCTTGACTAATATATAAATGATTATTTTTACGCTTATTTGTTTTCAAAAAATTCCTAGCCTTATTCTAATGTTATTCTATCATTGATAATTTTATTTAACTTCCTTATGATTCATGTCATATGAACTACCAATATTTATAACATGGTTCGTGATTATGAACATTGATATGCATGGTATGATTTTCAAATGTTATGATGATGTACTCTTACCCTTATGATCATGTTATGCATATGTATCTCCCTTTATTACCCTTATACGAGTCTGAGATCACCCATTATTATTCATCACATACACAAGTTATTAAGAAGTGTATTGTGTATGATATGTCTATGAAGGGTACTAGTTGGGAAGAAATTATTTGGAGATGATGTATCTCACTTATGAAGTAGTGCTTATGTTTCCATGTTTCTAAATACAATAAACTATTATGGTCCTCGGGCATGTGTTTGTGTAATGTATTGAATATTCATTTAAAAAGATGTTAAATCATTTTACTAAAATCCTAGGACACTATATTATCATGAATTTACCCATCATTATTGATCTTCATTCTCTAATATCATCTAGAAAATCGTAAATGTAATGTCCCAAATCTGGGTGCCACTCAACTAGTACCTCATACTCAGTTGGACATATGGCCTCAAGTGAATTCCCTCAAATGACAGAGGCTTCCAACTAGTAGTGAGGGCCTAGGGTGAGACAGTGGGGAAACTATTCCGTAATTGTAAGAGTGTAACATAACATAATAATAATATTCAATAGTTGAAGTAGTAAACAACATACAAATGAAATAAACAGTGGAAGATGGATAAGATAAATAACCAAGAATCGTTCAATACAAAGATGATGCAACATGTCACATGTTCTGGGAAATCATACAAATAATTTACACTCTTGGAATCCACACTATATGTTCCAAAAGAAAAATAAACAAAGGAAACTAAAAATCATCATAAGCCATGGCTCAGTCCCATGCTATACTACACTTAAGCAGCAGCTCAAGGACCTGTATAAGGGTGCTTGCCCTTAACGACAACTACAAAAATATAATCTATTTGGGTCCAAAAGCATCACCCAAACATAGTGTGAGAAATAAGTACATTAAAGAAATCACAAAAATATTTTTCCCATCTATCAATGAGTATATACTAAAGATAGTGTAGAAAAGGAAAAGAAGTAAACTAGGATGTACCCAATAGTAAACAATCCTATAATTACTATTTCTAATATTTGTTCATTATGTTAAGTTCAACCATTTAATTATGTTAAATTTTATAAGTCCCTAGATCCTTACCAAACCTATAAATACCCCATATAACGAATTCTCAACATATAAATTATATGTATATCTAAAAATAATTATAAAATAATTGAATCCAAGCTTGTTCTTTAGCTTGGTAGACACGTAAAAAATCGTTCCATTTCAATATTCAACTTAAAATATGGACCACAGTTAGTGAAAATCATTTTCCTCAGGTATAACCAAATCCTCACCCACATGCATAATAATTCATTTCCCAAAGGAATAACAAATCCTCACCCACATGCATAACAAATCCTTGCCCATAGGCCTAATAAATTCTCACCCACATACATAACAAATCAATCAGGGTCAAGCCTGGTATATCAGTATTTTAACATATTAAACAACACATGTAAATTACACTATTACATGGTCAACCTATGACAACTCACATGGGAATCACACATATCAAGAAATAAGTTATTTAAACTATCACAAACCTTAAATGAAAAATAGAATTTCAGGGGGCAAAGGGGATGTCACTAATCCCAAAACCATTAATCAAATCAATCCCAATTTAGAACAATTTCAATTGCATTATAATAGTAATTCAAACTTAACAACCCAATAAGTTAAAACAAGGTATGAATCATATGTGACCTTGGTCAAAAAGCCAAAAATGGTCATTACAAGGGAACTCACCCACTGGGTGGCCCTATATCAAACCAATAAGCTCAAACATGCCTAATTTAATTTAATTCATGATCAAATCAAAATTAGGAATGAAAAAGGGTCAATTTCCAATGAATTTTAAACCCTAAACCTGGTAGAATGGTTATATGGCCCATATAAACAACTAGACATTGAGAGAAACACACAAGACCACCTACCTCGTTGTAGTACGACTCTCTCCATCCAACATCGGTCTTGGATTCTCCATAGAAAAGAGTAGATATACAAAATGGTTATAAACACTTGATCTTAAATAACTATATTGAGATAATAAATCAGGAATAAAGGCTCAAGAGGAATCGAGATATCACCAATTGGGTTTGAACGCAACCGATGGTGAAGGAATCGGGGTTTGTATGACCAATTGGGATAAAAAAACAACTCTTGGAGCTGCTGTTCGCGACCCTGGATGAGCCTTCTGTCCATTAGATGAAAAATTATACTACTTATCAATTTAATCATAAATTACACACATGGTGTGTACATAATATTAAATTCTAGGTTCCGTACAATGTTCTGGCCCGACCTTTATGTCGTTGTGTACTGGGATTACATAGCATGTAGCCTTCGACACACAACGTGTACCTATAAGCACAAGATGTTTCGTTCTCAATCACATTATGTAACAGGCCTGCAGCTATCCCCTAAACCACTTTTCCCCCAATTTATTATGTATCTACTAAAAACGAATGATCCAAACATCAAAATAAGAACCGAGTTCTTAGAAAACTCCCCTTTAAAGAAATTTATCCCTAAATTTTCCATCTAAGGGTGGTGAAGAAATATCTGAGAACAAATTTGGCCACTATGATCTTACAAAAACCTCCTTCTCTTATGTCTCGTATTTTACACATCTGTGATGCCATAACACCCTACCAATGTAGCATACCGGCAAGATATAACCTTCATACGATGATCCAAAATACGAATGGGATGCTCCTCAAAGGACACATCTTCATGAAACTACACATCCTCATGTTGAAATGTGTCAGACTAGTCCAGAATGAAACATCAAAACTATGAAACATGGAAGATAACATACATATCCCTGTACCTCTGAGGTAACTGCAATCGATAGGCAACCATCCTGACCCTCTCCAGAATTTCAAACGGACCGACGTATCTCGTTGAAATCTTACCCTATCTCCTAATTATCTTATGTCCCAACCTTAATGAAACATGCAAGAAAACTCAATCCCTATCCTTGAACAACAGAAATCATCTGTGGTAATCAAAATTAGATTTCTGACAAGAATTTATAGTATCTATCCACTTTTGAATCAACTGGACCAATTCAGAAGTCTCCTTCATGAGAAATGCCCCCAATAAAGCTGCCTAACTCCCCTCCAGCCATCATAGGGGTGATTGGTATGGTGTAATATACAAATCCACATAAGGTTACATCTCTATAGTCTAATGAAAAATATTATTGTAGGAAAATTAATATAGGGTAATATGCTTCTCCAAAGACCCCCCCCCCAACCCAAATTCTAGGATTCATGCCCGCAACATGTCCTCCAGCACCTATATCATACGCTCTGACTGGCCATCAGTAGGAGGGTTATATGTTGTGCTCAGAAGCACTTATGTACCCATAACCCACTAAAAACCTACCCAAAATGATATTTAAACGAGAATTATCTATCTTAAATTGTAGAACGAGGGACCCCATAGAGTTTTACCACATCATGAATATACAGCTTCCCATGCTCATCAACACTGAATGTCTCCTTGATTGGAAAATAGTGAGCGACCTTCATAAGTCTATCAACCACCAACAACAATAAATCATTAAATCATTGTGATGTCAGAGAACCGTTTAGGAAATCCATCATGGAATCATCCCATTTCCACTATGGAATAGATAACTACTATAAATGTTGTCTTATCCATTGATGTCCGGCCTTCACCTTCTGACTGGTGGAACATATCATAATAAAACTATCCACCTCTCACTTCATACCCAGACACCAGTACAGATGTTGAAAGTCACAGTACATCTTGGTAACTCTATGATGCACTTCCAAAGCTGAAACATAAAACTACCACATAAACTCTTCACATATTTCCACCAGAACCCTGACACGTCTATGGATCCGCAAGATCTCATAATCACCCATTGTCCGATGTGGAGGTGGATCCTCATCTGCTACACTCTTCTGCAAGAATAGTCCCTCATAATATGATTGTTTCCTCATCCTAAATATTTCTAGGATGGTATAAGTCACAACTAAATAAGAAAAGAAAGTATTTTCATCACTACATTTCACATCTAAGTGCATCATAGAAAACAACTCCATAAGCAGCCACTCACTACTCACCTCCTTCACTACCTGCATATGAGTCCTCCTGCTCAATTCATCAGCCACTACAATTCCTTTTATAGGCATGTAGGAAAGCATGAAGTTGAATTACTAAAGGTATTCCACCAAACATTGTTTGCTCAAATTTATATCACGCTGAGTAAAGATGTACTTGAGACATTTTTGGTATGTGTACACCACAAAATGCTCCCTGAAAAAGTAGTGTATCCATAATATTAAGGCACAAACAAACATAATTAACTCGATATCATTCATCGGATATTTCATCTTGTGTGGACTCAATTTCTGAGACTTGTGCGTGACAAATCATTCCCCCTTCATAAGCATTGATGTCATCCAAATACCATATGTGTCATAGTACACAGTGTATCTCCAACTATACTCTATAAAATTCAGTATATTTTCTGATGTTAATCTCACATTCATCTCCTGAAGGGATGTATTGCAAGAATATAAGCATACAAACTTCATGACCTTATTTTTCAAGCCCATTATCAGCACTGCTATGCATGATAAGTCCTATATGGAAAACCTGTATTAACTATCCATCCCTATAAAACATCGCACCTCAAATATGTTTTTGGGATGATCCAATGTAACTACTTCTCTAAACTTATCTGGGTCCACTGATACTCTTGTCTCTGAGATGACGTGACCTATGAAGTGAATTTGATCCCTCCAGAAGTGAAACTTTGAGGGATTATCATATAACTGATTCTCTCTTAGTGTATTCAAAACAATATCAATATGGTTGGCATTGTCGTGTTGATTTTGAGAATATACTACGATAACTTCCATGAAAACCACCACAAAAGAATCCATGTAAGGATGGAACACTCGGTTAATTAGTTTCGAGAAGACCACTGGCGTGTTCTTGACACCGAACAGCATAACCAAATAATCATATAGACCAAATATACTACGAAACGTGGTATGAGGTATGTATGAAGATCGAACATGTACATGGTGATATCTGGACCTTAAATTAATTTTCCATAACATTCATGATCCTCAAATCTGATCAAATAGTTCATCTATGAGTAGTAAGGTATATCGGGTTTTAATCGTCAGCTGGTTAAATTTTCGATAGTCCATGTATAGCCTGAGGGTACCATCCTCCTTTTTTGAAGAAAGGATTGGAAATCCCCAGACAGAAGTACTGGTTTGAATAAACCCATTTTCCTCTATATCCTCTAGAAGCCTATTGAGCTTCGGTATCTCTTTCATAACCATCCTATAAGGTGTAATGGATACTGATGAAACTCCTGGCACTAGATCGATAGAAAACTATACCTCTTTTACCGAAGGCAAACCAAAATGTTCATCTTGGAAAACATCCCTAAAATGATCAACCACAGGAGAAAAAACTATCTAATGTGTTCCTTGGTCATCCAAATATAAACTGTAAATCTACGTTGTCATCCCACTCAACCCCCATTGCTCAGGTCCATCTTGACATTTCTGGACATCCTACTCCCCCTTGTATAGAAACGATTTTCCTTCTAGTGACGTAAAACTCACCTTGAGATGATAAAAATCGACAAAGGCTTGAAAGGATACTAACCAGTATATTCCAAGTATGACATCAAATCCAGTCATATTTATGACATAGAGATCCCAAAAGAAGTTACACCCACCAACCTCAAGGGGGCACTACTTAAACTGATGCACACATGTCATCCTTATCCCTAACACATTTTCTAGCATCATAACATCATCAAAATAGAATACACAAGATCCCAAGGATCTATACAATGAGAAAAGATATCAAATAATGTGAATCCCATGTATCAAATATTGCATAAGTTAAAATAGAGGTGACTAGAATAGTACCTCTAACAGTAAAAGTCCCAGGATTCTACTCCTGTTGGGTCTGTTGCATTGCAAAATTATGGAATGTATTGTCACCCTATGACACTTCTTGGATTCCTTGAGCTAATTTACTCTATTGTATATAAAAACATGGATGTTGGCTACTTCATCCATGACCACTACATTATCCTGAGTAGCCTAAAGTATTCCAATTACTCGATTGGTGAGAAGCTGGTGACAATTCTCCAGAATGTGGAGTCAGTGCAGAACCTCTCTCACTAGATGCTGGAGGAAAATCCCAACAGTAGTGATGTAGATGCCCCATCCTGCGGCAGTCTCATCACTCAATTGGTTCTATCAGGAATTACGGTCTCATGTGCCCAGCTCTTCCATAGTGATAGCACCTTACCTGGCTACCATAAGAAACATTGTGACAACTTTTATCCCCATAAGAAAGCTCCAAACGATGCTTCTTGATCCCAGTCAACACTGTACTAGATCTCGGTGCTGAACCACCCTGGTTCGCACCTCTAGCTTCCCATAGATTATGCTTTGTAATTAGTTCCTGATTCACAACAAATTATACATAAGGTAACCTAAAAAATTTCACCTACAATCGAATGTCGTACCTGATACCATCCTTGAATCTCCTAGACCTTGATGTCTCATCACCCATCAAATTATGTGAAAATATACAAAGATCTATGAAGCAGTAAAAGTATTCCAACACTGACATAGCTCCCTACTCTAGATTCATGAAATTTTGGGATCTATCGGCCCTCATCGTATCGAGAAAATAGTAGTCACAGAAGACCATCTAAAAATATCCCCATTCCATGTCCCGATGACACTCAGTCTCATTAATAACATCCCACACCCTCCTAGAGGAATCATGCAATATATTAGTTGTGATCTTGACCCTCTTCTCATGAAGCATCTCCAGATGCTCGAAGATCATAAGTATGGACTCCAACCATGACTCTGCATCCTATGGTCCACCATACCCTAAAAAGGTAGGTGAATGGTTCTACTAGAATACAATTGTCAATTCTTCCATAGATGTGGCAGGCTAAGTTACTCCCTGGAAGGTCTGTATAAACCACATGAATCCTTCATGGAACTATACATCTACACCTGTTTCTGGTATAATAGATGGTCCCTCAACTGGCATGATTGGAGGATCCACTGGTATCCCATGGCCTACCACCTCTGGGGCATGCATATTTCCACTCTCTTGGCATTCAACTAGAGGTCTTCATGGTGGAATTTCTTTATAATGTCCAAAACATAAAGCTCAATATAAGAATTATTCATCAAGGTACATAGTTCAAGAACTAAATAACTAAATAGGAGATGAAAACCCTCAATCTTTCATAAAATATTAGTACATGATGTGAAGTAATCATACATGGTGTGTACATGTAAACATGTACATGGTCATGTACTCTTTCCATCCTGAGCGTGTAAATATCCCATATGCATGGAATGTTGGGACTATACAAGGAATTTACACTTAAGATCATATATGGTCATGTATTCCCACTGGCCTAAGCATGTATACACCCTAGGTACACAACCTGTTAGTCTACTATATGGTGTGTACACAATTCTTCTCTCATAGCCACGTATATTTACATGGCCCGAATTACATGGGTATGCCTATATCAAAACTAAACAAGGTGTACATAAGGTACACAATGTGTTATGATCAAAAAATAACAACCGTTGTTTTCACTCACATAGTCGGTGACATGGTCATCTATCACACGGAGTGTACTCAGATTACATGATGTGCACTTGGAAGGGTTCTTTTCTTCTCAAAAAGAAGAACATAGGTCATGTGTTCTTAGGACCACACGTCGTGTTTTCATGGTTTCGAGATAGTAAGACTTAAAAACATCCCCGGAAACCCTATTTTTAAAAAATAAAGAAATGGAGTTCCAAATTCTGATCTGTGCGGGTCCACACTCCCTACAAATCAAGGTTTGGGACCCATATACAATTAATAAAAACACAATTTATATCTCATGTCAGAAACATGGTCATGTATGTTCCTTTCCAAGAGGGTCCATACTCTTCAGGGATCAATGTTTGGCATCCATCCAATTCGATCATGACATGTACCAATACACCTATCACTACAATAGGCACATCTATCATGGTATCTATCACAACATCATGCATATCTAGCATGAAATCAATCACAACAGCTTGCAATCAGTAATTCTCTCTAAATGAAATGGAAATAATTCATGGCATGAGATTTATAACAATGGACTATATGATTCATGAGATGGAATATCGTTATCTCATCATGTTACAAAAAAAATAGTAACAAAACAATATCAATAATAATAGCAGAAAATAGGTGTGTCACCCAACAGTGAAATCAAATCAAATGTAATAGCTAAAAATCCAAAAAACACAATTTAATTTGACGTAATTTGTCTTTTCCGTGTACACAGGGTAGATACTCTTAGGAACAGCTAATTATACATCCCCATTTCCTTCATATCTCTTTATTATGTCTTCATACATTAAGACCAACCATAAAAGAAAACTCCCCTCTAATTCCACTTTGTAATGTCTTGGATCCAAGTGGCACTCAACTGGTGCCCCATACCCAGTTGGCCACATGGTCTCAAGTACATTTCCCCCAAATGCTAGAGGTTGTCCACTGGTAGAAAGGTTCTAGGTTGTTATAGTGGGGAAAATATATCCTCATTAGAAGAGAGTAACATAGTGGAATAATAATATACAATAGTAGAAGCAATAAAAATCATAAAACTCAAATAAAAAATAGAAAGACAGATAAGATAAATAACCAAGCGGCATTCAATAAAAAGATGATGTATCATGCCACATGTCTTAGGAAATAAACCAAACAATGTACACTACATGAATTCACATTATACTTCCCAAATGAAAAATAAACAATGTATAATAATAAGCATCACATGGCATGGATCGGTCCCATGCTCTCCTGCTCCTAAATAGAAACTCAAGTACCTATAGAAGGGCACTTTCCCTTATCGACACCTGCAACAATATAATCTCTTTGGGCCCAAAAAATTGAACCAAAAATGGTGTGAGATGTAATTAATAGTAGGCAACCACCAAATATTTGTTCTTATCTATAAGTGAGTATATGAAATAGGTTCTATACAAAAATTAAAATCATTAAACTAGGAATTACACAAAAGTAAACAATTCTAAAATATGTGTTTCCCATTTTCATTCATTATGTTCAGTTAAAAAATTTAATTATGTTAAATTATATTTGTCTCAAGATCCGGCCTAAACCCCTCAATCCCCCAAATAAAGAATGCTCAATATATACCTTAAGAGGATATCTAAAAAATAATGTGAAGACAAAATCAAAGCTTGTGCTTTGTCTTGGAAGAAGCGTCATAAATCATTTCCATTTCAATATTCAAATCAACATCTTTCCCACAGCCATAGGAAATCCTTACCCTTAGGAATAACCAAATCATCACCCACAGGAATAAAATTCCTTACTGACAGGAATAAAAAATCTTTTCCCACAGGTATAACAAATCTTTTCCAACAGGCCTGACAAATGTTCACCCACAGGAATAAAAAATAAATTATGGGGGAAAGCCTTGTATATCTGATATTCTATATATTAGAAAACACATGTTAATTACACTGTTACATGGTTAACCTATAACAACTAACATGGGAATAACACATATCATGCAACAAGTGAATTAAGCCGTCAAAACACTTAATTTATAATTAATGTATCATGGGGAAATGGTTAAATCACTAATCCCAAACCCTTTAATCAAATCAATAAAAATTGACCAAAATTGATATTCAATTATAAAATTAATTCATACCTAACAACCCAATAAGTTAAAACAGGGTATGCCTCATAGGAATCCTTGGAAAATGGCCATAAACTATCATTCTAAGGGAACGCACCCATAGGGTGGCCCTAAATTAAACAAACGAGCTCAAACATCATTTATTTTATTTAATTCATAACCTAACAATCACTAGGAAACAACAAGGGTCAATTTCCAATCAAGGATTCACACTAAATATGGGGTAATGGTAATACGACACATATAATCAACTCGATAATGAGAGAAAGTCAGAAGGCCGCCTACCTCATCGTAGTAATACTCTCCTCATCCTGCGTTAGGCTTTGATTCACCCTAAAATGGATTATATCTACAAAATATATATAAATTCTTGTCCTTAAATAGATATATAGAGAGAATAAATTTTTAATAAAGGCTCAAGAGGAATTGAGATCTCACCAATTAGGTTTGAATGCAACTGACGGTGAAGTTATTGGGGTTCAGATAATCAATCGGAAAGGAAAACGTCTCTCAGCACTACTGTTCATGATGTTGGATGAGTTTTATGTCCATTTGATGAAAAATGACGCTACTACCCAATTTAATCATATAAAAATTACACAGTGTGTACTTGAGATTACATGCCATGTCCATACAGTTTTATGTCCTGACCATTATTTGGTGGTGTTCTGGGATTACATGGCATGTAGCCATTGATACATGGTGTGTACCAATAAGTACATGACATGTAGATCCATGTCATGTTGTGTAATAGTCCTGAAGCCGTCCCCTTGACCTATTTTCTCACAATTTCTTTAGTATCAACAGAAATGGAAAGGTTCATGCCTCAAAAGAAGAACCAGGTTCTTAAAAAACTCCCCCTTCAAGAAATTTGTCCCTGAATTTATCTTCCAAGGGTGGTGATGAAATATCTGAGAAAAACTTTAGCCATTATGATCATATGTAAACCTCCCTCTCCCAATTCTTTTCCTTCACTCGGTTGTTCCAACGTAGTACTCATTCCAAAGTTATAGATTCTCCACAAAGAACCTTTGTTCTGCGATCCACAATACAAACGACGTGCTTCTCAAAGGACGCATCTTCCGGAAACTCCACTTCCTCTAGATAAAAGGTGTGAGATAGGTTTGGAAATTAATGCCTCAATTGAGAAATTTGGAAGCCATCATGCATAGCTTCATAACTCTGAGGTAACTGCAATTGATAGGCAACTTGCCCGACCCTCTCTAGAATCTCAAATGGACCGTCATAACTTGTAAAAAGTTTACCCTGTCTCCTTATTCTCTTATGTCCCAACCTCGGTCAAACTCGTAAGAAAAATAAATCCCCAACATCAAACTCTATAGGTCATTTTTGGATATCAACATAAAATTTCGGATAGTATTGTGTAGTATCCATACAATTCTGAATGGACTGGACCTGTTCAAAAGTCTCCTGCAATAGACATCATCCCAATAAATCTTCATCACCTGCCCCTAGACAGCATATGGGTGATTTTAATGGACTATCATACTAATCCACATAAGGTTCCATCTCAATAGTCACATGGAAACTGTTATTGTAGTAAAATAATACTAAGGTAATATGCTTCTCCCAAGAGCCCCCAAATTTTAGGAAGCATGCTCACTGCATGTCCTCTATCACCTGTATAGTACGCTCTAACTTGCCATCATTCAAACGGTGGTATGTTGTGCTCAATACCACCTATGTACCCAGTACCCTCTGAAATATCTACCAAAAATGATACATAAAGAAGGATACAATATATAAAATGATAGAACGATGGACATCATGAAGTTATACAACCTCACAAATAAGCATCTTCCCAATATCATTAAAATTGAAGGTCTCTATGATCAGCATGAAGTGAGCAATCTTCATATATCAGTAAACCACCACCAAAATTGTATCATTACCTCAGGGAAACCTCAGTAAACCCATCATGAAATCCATCAAACCATCATCCCATTTTCAACCTAGAATAGGTAACTGCTGAAAATGCATAGATATTCACTGATGTTCCACCTTCACCTACTGACAGGTGGAACACCAAAAAATAAAACAAGACACCTCTCTTTTCATACCCTACCACCAATACTAACAGTTCAAGTCACAGTACATATTGGTAACTCTGGGATACACTGCCCAAGTTGAAGCATGAAACTCCGGCATCAACTCCTCACGTATCTCCTTTAGAACCCAGACTAGTCCATGGGTCTTCAAGATATCATCATCACCCCCATCCAACTAGGAAGTGGATCCTCACCTACTACACTCTCCCATAGGACTAGGCCCTCATAATCTGACAGTTGTCTCATCCTCATTCTATCTGGTAGGGTAGAAGTCATAGATAAAAAAAGGTAAATTCTATACTAGACTATCATGAACATCCAAATTTTATCTCAAAAAAGAAAGACCTAAGCTACCAATCACTACTGGCATCCTGCACTACCTGCATCTGAGTCCTACTACACAAAGCATCAGCCACTGTATTTACTTTTACAGGAATATAGGCACGCTATAATTCGAAATACTGAAGGTATTCGACCAACATTCACTACCTAAAATTTAGATCACATTGGGTAAAGATGTAGTTCGGACTTTGTTGATCTGTGTACACCACAAAATGCTTCCACAATAAGTAATGTATCCAACAACGTAAGTCATGAAAAACTACGGCTAACTCGAGATCGTGCATATTATATTTCCACTAATGTGGACTCAACTACTAAGGCCCATATGCAACGACTCATTCCCCCTGTATAAGAACTTCTCCTATCCTGATACATGATATGCCGCATTAAAAATTGTAACTCCTGCCCGGATCTGGAAAAATTAGTATCGGTGATGAATTTAACCACCATTTCAACTCCTTATATACGTCTTGCAAGAATATGTCCATACATACATCACACCCATATTTTTATAGCCAGTAATTGGCGTTGCTATGCATGAGAAGTCCTATATGAAACCCATATTGTAACCAACCAGCCCAAGAAAACTATACAAATAAAAGATGTTCTTGGAATTCTCCCAGGTAACTACTACTCCCACATTCTCTTTGTCCCTTGATAATCTTGTCCTTGAGATAACTTGGAAAAATAAGTGAATCTAATCCATCTAGAAGTTTCACTTTAAGATATTAGCATATAATTGATGCTCTCTCTGCATATTCAATATGGTCTTAAGATAGTTGGCAGGGTAATGCTGATTTTGAGAATATACCAACATATCTTCCAAAAAAACACCACAACAGAATCCATGTATGGATGTAACACTCAGTTCATTAGTGCCATGATGACTGATGGCATGTTTGTGAGACCAAACGACATAACCACATACTCATATAGACCATGCCTGCTACTAAACACATTACGAGGTATGTCTAATGATGAAACACATACCTGGTGATATCCTGACCATAAATTTGTTATCAAGAACACCGAGTCTCCTCGAAGCTGATCAGACATGTAATTTATTCATGGTAAGGGATATAAATTTTTAACCATCAGTTGGTTTAGTTTCTGATACTCCACGCATTTCCTGAGGGTACCATCCACCATGTTCACAAAAAGGACCGGTGAACCCCACAGAGAAGTACTGGGTTCGATAAACCCATTTGCCTCAAAATCATCTATCTTCCTCTTAATATTCTGTAGCTTTGTCATAGCCATCATGTAATGAGGAATGGATACCATTGCATCTCATAGAACTATCTCGATATAGAACACAACCACTCTTACCAAAGGTAAACCTGAAAAGTCATCTGAGAAAACATCCCTAAAAATATTTACCACTAGATGGAAATATATTTAATGTGTTCTCTAGTAATCCAGATATAAACTAGCAATATAAGTTGTCATCCAACTCAACCCCCATTGTTCAGGTCCAATCCAAATTGACTGGAAATCCCACTCTCCTTTGTATAGAAACTATCAGCCTTTTATTGGTTCAAAACTCACCCCATAGTGATATAAATCGAAAACGTCTTGAAAGGAGACTAACAAATCCATTCAGAGTATGACATCAGAGCCTGTTATATATAATACATAGGGATCCCAAAATATGTGACACCAACCAACCCTAAGGGGGAACTCCTTACATACACGCAAACCTACAGTCCTTATCCCTAATGGAGTGTCTAGAAACATAAAATCATTAGAAGGGAAGACATAGAGCCCAAGGATCTGCACAATGAGAACATATATATTTCTATATGAATATCTCATATCAATGAGTGTAGAAGATAAAATGGAGGTGATTATAATAGTACCTCTGATAGTATAGGGTTTGGGATCCAGCCCCTAGTGGGTCTACTGCACTGCAAAAGTCTGACTTGTATTGCGGCCCTATGAGACTGCTTAGGAACCTTAAGCCAATTCGTATTGTTTTATCTGAAATACTGGGGTCTATCTACCTTCACCAAAACCACCACCTTGCCCTGAGTGGCATGATGTATTCCAATAACCTGACTAGTGAGAAGATTCTGACCCTACTCCTGAACATGGAGATGGTTCTTAACCTCTCTCACGAGATACTGGTGGAAACGCCAAAAAGTAGCACTGTATTTGGCCCATCTTTCTGCATTCTTGGAACTCGACTGGGTCCATTGGGAACTATGGTCTCATATTCCTATCTTTTCCACACTGATAGCACCTCGACATGCTACTAGAATAAACATTCAGACTCCTTGTATGACTGTGAGATAGCTCTATATGATGCTTCTTGGTCCTAGTCGAGACAGTACCAGATCTCATTTTGGAACAACAATGGTTCACACCTCCATCTTCTTTCATATTACACTTAGTAATCAGCACCTAATTCAAGATGGAATATACAAAATGCAACATAAAAACGTTCACCTTCAATCGGATGTTGTAACTAAGAACATCCTCAAATCGCCTAGCCCTTGATGTCTTGTCACCCATTAGAAAAGGTGTGAATCTATGAATTCCAATGACACAGGAAGAGTTGTTCATCACTGACAAAGAACCCTACTCCAGATATAGGATCTTCCGGCCTCTATTTTCTCTTATAATCTTGGTAAAAGTGTATTCATAGAATACCATCTGAAAATATCCCCATGCCATGTCCCGATAATACTATATATCTATGATAACATCCCACCACCTATTGGAATAATCACTTAGCATATAGGTTGTGAGCTTGACCCTCTTATCATGTGGTTTTTCAGAATGCTCAAAGATCGTAATCATGGACTCCAGCTATGACTCTGCAGCCAATGGTCCACCATCCCCTGAAAACATTGGCATATGTTGTTGTTGGAATACTCACATCAGTTCTACCATAGATCTGGCAGGCTTAGGTACTCCATATAAGGTCTTTATAAACCTCATGAATCCTTCACGGAACTATGGATCTACACCTGTGTTTATTATAATAGATGGGGCCGCAATTGGTACAATTGAAGTATCCGCTAGTAGCCCATGCCTCCCACCTACTAGGCATGCTAATTTCCACTCTCCTCGTGTAGAACAAGAGGTCGTGGTGGATGAATTACTCAGTAACGTACAAAACATATACCTTAGTATAACCTTTATTCATCAAGGTCTATATTTCATGAATGCAAGAACTAAAAAAGAGAATAAAAGTCTCAAATGTTCAAAAAAATATGAGTACACAGTGTGTAGGAATCATACATGGCATGTACACATAAAACCTTACAAGGTTGTGCACTCCTATCGGCATGGGTCTTTAAATGCCCTAGGTACACGACATATAGGGAATGTACATGGCGTGTACACTTCAGCTCTTACATGGTTGTTTACTCCAGCCATCCTGGGTGTGTAGACGCCCTAGGTACATGACATGTTAGTAGAGTACACGGTGTGTACACAAGTCTTCTCTCCTGTCCATGTACCTTTACATGGCCAGAGTTATACAGGGCTTCCTATATTAAAACTACATGGGGTGTACATAAGGCACACGATGTGTTCTGATGAAAACTCCAAACCCGTGTTTTCTCTCACATGGATAGTGACACATCCATCTATCACATGGAGTGTACTCATAGTACATGGTGGATAATTGGAAAAGATCTTTCCTTCCTGAACAGAATAATGAATGGCATGTGTTCATTGGACCACACACCATATTATCTAGGTTTCTATACAGTAAGCATCAGAAACTTCCCTGAAACCTCCATTTTTTCAAAAGAAAGCAACGGTGTGCAAAATTATGATCTATAGGGGCCCATACACCCTAAGAATCAAAGCTTGGCATCCATATAAAACCCATAAAAACACAATTTACATCCCATGGTCGAAAAACAGTCCTCCAAATACTGATCCAAGAGGGACATACTCCTTAGGGATCAATGTTTTGTGACCATCCAATTCAATCATAACAGGTACCAGTACACTTATCACAATAGTAAGAATATATATCATGTTATCTATCAAAATACCATGCATATCTAGCTCGACATCTATCACAATAGCATGAAATTCATAATTCTTTCTAAATGTCATGGCAAGAATGTATTGCATGTAATTTATAACAAGTTCCTATATGATGCATGAGATGGCATACTCTCATATCATTGGGTTGTAAAAAAATAGAACCACAATGATATCAATTATAACAGCAAGAAACAAGTGTGTCGCCTAATGGTGAAATCTAACCTACTGTAATATTTAAAAATCCAAAAGTTACAATTTAGTTCGATGTAATTTGGATTTTCCCTATACACGGGGTAGCTACTCCCATGAATAGATAATTAAAAAACTCCATTTCCTTCCAAACCCTTTTTAATGTCTCCAAATAGTAAGGAAAACTAGAAAAGAAAACTCCACTCTTATACCACTTTGTAACACCCTGGATACGGGTGACACTCAACTAGTGCCCCGTACCCAGTTGGCCACATGGCCTCAAGCGAATTTCCCCAAATACCAGAAGCTGCAAAATAGTAGCGAGGTCCTAGGGTGTGATATTGGTGAAAATATTCCCTCAATGGAAGAGTGTAATACAACAGAATAATAATATACAATAGAAGAATAAATAAAGAGCATAAAACAGAAATAAACAGTAGAAGAGAGATAAGATAATTAACCAAGCAACATTCAATACAAAGATGATGTAGCATTTCACATGTTCTAGGAAAGCATCCAAAACATTTACATTATAGTAACCCATAATATAAGTTCCAAAATAAAAATAAACAATGGAACCCAATAATCATCGCAAGCCACAGCTTGGTCCCATGTTCTCCTTCTCCTAAACTACAACTCAAGTACCTATAGAAGGGTGCTTTCCAATATCAACACCTATAAAAATATAATATTTTTGGGTCCAAAATCATGACCCAAATTGGGTGTGATAAATAAATCCCAGTAGTCAGCCACCATAGATCTGTTCCTATCTGTCCATGAGTATTTGCAACAGGTAGTGTGGAAAAATGAAAAGTAATAAAATAGGAAGTACCCAAATGTAAACAATACAACAAGTCATGTTTCTCAATTTTGTTCATTGTGTTTAGTTAGACCATTTAATTACATTATATTATATAATCCTAAAGATCTGGCCTAAACCAATCAATCCCCCATATCAATAAGGCTCAACAGATAACTCACAAGGCTATCTAAACAAATAAGGTGAAGAACAAATCCAAGATATTTTTTTTGTCTTGGAAGATGTGTCATAACTCATTACATTTAAATATTCAACTCAACATCTTTCCCACAGGAATAATAAATCCCTTCCCTCTAGCAAAACAAAATCCCCACCCATAGGCATAACAATTCCTTCCCCACATGCATAACAAATCCTTTCCCACATGGATAACAAATCCTTTCCCAGAGGCCAAACAAATTCTCGCCCAGAAGAATAACAAATAAATTATGGGAAATATTAGTATACCAGATTTTTAGAATATTAAAATACATATGTAAATTACATTGTTACATGGTTAACCTATAAAAACTCATGTGGGAAACACAAATATCATGAAACTAGTGAATTAAACTATCACAATTCTTAAACGATAATTGGCATATCATGGGGAAAAGGGGAAATCACTAATCCCAAACCCATTAATCTAATCAATCAGAATTTACCACAATTGATATTACATTATAAAATTAATTCATACTTAATAACCCAATAATGGAAAATAATGTATGCCTCATAGCCAACCTTGGCCAAACAGCCATAAACAGTCATTCCAAGGGAACACACCCATGGGGTGGCCCTAAATCAAACAAACAAGATAAAAAATTATTAGTTTAATTTAATTAATGACCTAATAATAATTAGGAAAAAACAAGGGTCAATTAACAATCATGGTTACACCCTAGACATGGGATAATGGAAATACAACACATATAAAAAACTCAACATTGAGAAAATGGCACAATACCACCTACCTCATCATAGTACGACTCTCCTTGTCCATCGTCGAGCTTTGATTCTCCCTAAAACATGGTATATCTAAAAAATGGGAATAAATTCTTGACTTTAAATAACTATATTGAGAGAATAATTCATGTAGAATAGGTCAAGATGAATCTAGAGCTCATTGATCGAGTTTGAACGCTACCGATAGTGAAGGAATTAGGGTTTAGATGATCAATCGGTAAGGAAAACGGCTCCTGACACTATTGTTTGCAACCCCGAAGGAGCCATCTATCCATATAATAAAAAATGATAATGATACCCAATTTAATCATAAAAACGTACATTGTGTGTTCTTGAGATTACATGCCTTGTCTGTACAGTTTTCCGGACCGACCATTACGTAGTCGTGTACCAGGATTACATGGCGTGTAGCCTTCAATACAAGGTATGTACCTATAAGTACACGGTGTGTAGTTAACAGTCACATCATGTAATAGACCTACAGCCACCTGTCAACCTATATTGCTCCAATTTTTTATGTATCATCTAAAAAAGAAAGATTCATACCTCAAAAGAAGAACCATGTTCTTACAGTACACTACATAAACTATAATTACCTCACCTCCATAGTCATGCCCCATGTCATGTGATTCTCCTAGGTCATAGCGCTCCATTATGTCTAAATATTATTCATAGGATCCTGGAATGCACCTTGACTTTTCCTCATATAGATCAAATGAATCACTTGAAAATATTAATGTTGTAGATGAACCATCATTTCACACCATTGTCACTCCATCATATATTTTCCACAAGATTAGTTGAAGTGACCCCTCTATCCAAAATTATAGTGTCGTTCGTAATTCCATTCCAAATATGAAAAAATGATTCCCTTATATGGTCAATGTGGATAATTACATCCAAAAGAATTTCTTCCTACTTAATATTCCTACTTCAAGAGGAGGATCCCACAACATCACTATAGAACCCAAAAAAATTCAAGTGAGTTACAGAATAATCATGAACTTTCAACCTATTGTGTTCTTTTCTCAATCATCGGGGCATCATGCAACACCATGTGATATGTTGTCAGGTCTAATCTTCTGAACTGGTTCGCTCTTACTAGACTATTGTTGATCACAAACATCTAGGAATTATAGACCTCATTCACGACCAAAAGGGGATAAAATTGAAGAAACTCCGGGAAACGATTGGAGTAGAATGACACTGACATCATACCCTGCTGAAGAACCATAAATTATTTAGTGATATCAAAAATTGGTGTGTTATGAAAACATTCCTACAAAAAGGTCCTTGAATTTCACCCATATAAGACCCTAATTCCTAACCACCTGGTTCAAGACACCCCACCATCTCCTAGCTAATACATGAATCATGAAGGAAGATTAACTTACTTGTTAGTCCTCAATAGTATCCACTATATCAAATATCCTTTCAATGGTATCAATTGAGTTCTCAGAATCTTGAGGACCTCTAATACCATTGAAGGATAGAGGATGTTGGAGCTGGATGTCTATAGTAATATTGACCATTTTTCTAAGAACTCGTCAACCTTGAATATAAATAATATATGAAACACATGTCTGAAACGATTCCATATCCTTAACCATTGGAAATGAATGTGAAAATGATTAGTTGAACCATGGTGTACATCAAATCAGGGAACATGGGCATTCTCCATTGAATTCAAATGTCGGCGTGCTTCGTTAGGTGATCCCATCACATGTCTATGAGGTGGAATATCTACAATTAAATAGATACACATAGAAATCCACTGAAAACATACTTAAAATATCAATTAATTAATCAAATAATAATACCTAGGAGATATCAATAAGAAGGTATATCGTAAGAGGCTACCCATGACCATAAGTCATAACCTATATTGTACCACCCAAGGCCTACACCTCATCTTTCAAACTTTCATGCTAGTCACATTCATACACATGTAACAACTACTATTGTCATGTTAGAATAATCCAAATTATAACACAATATATCACATAAGAAAAAATACTATATACATACATTTAATTAAATGATCTTCCCTGAATAGAAATAAATATATATATATATATGACATGTGATCTTCCATACCTATCCATGATGCATATAAGAACTCATATCCCATAAACTATAACAAAATAACATACATAGTATCATCTTGAAAATGTAAATCCACAACTATAACAACAATCCCATCATCGGTAACTCAGATGCACCTAAAATATGAGCTATATAGTCACACATGAAACTACCCAACCTATGTTTCACATCGATTAACTTTTTTATACAATTTTCATAAACTTAACAATGAGAAAACTAAAAATGAAACCCAATGCCTATAATACCATTTTGTAACACAATATATTGAACCATGAAGTTTGTTCTAAAGTAGATCAGACCTCATGCACACCTCCTATAGATACCCAAATCTTGATATACATAGACATTTCATTACTTTTTCGGAATACATAATACATAACAAAAACAGAAACCCAAAGACCGTATTAGTTTAGTGTCTTCGGAAACTCGGAACATAATCTTCTAATCATGGTGATTGATCTTCAACATTTCCATAAAGATATTCCCCTTGGGTTTGATTACCTAAAATCTTTATTTATATTTGGGGGAAAAGAAAACATAAAAAGGGTGAGCTCAAATGATCAGTAAGGGTAAACATGGATAACAAAAAACAATCCCTAAACATTTGAACGTAAGAACTTGAACATAAAACAAAAATATCATGAGTAATAACATAAATCTTGGCAGTACATTAGGGATAGATGATAAAAGAACATTAATCATGATAAAATAGCATGGGAATAAAACATGTAATTATGGAAAACCATTAAGAACTTGTTATGATTTCCATATTAGCCAAGGAATTTTTTCTAAGACCTTCATGGTGGAAAAATTCCATTACTGAACAGGGTATACTTATCGTTCTAGACCTGTATTACTCAACCAGATTTAGTTGCTGTTCCAGCCATGTCTGTGTAATAAGATATAAATATTTAACCAATGCATTGGAGGGAGATAAAAATCCCACCCATCTCATAATGAAATCATTATTACTTGTGTCACAAAATAAACATAAATCATTCATCATAACCCAATGAATAAAATGTGTTTCATAAACATCATCTCATCATAATTTCATCCATATAAAACAAATGGATATCATTTCACAATAAGAAGAATCAAACCATGTAAATAATATATACATTATACTTGAAACATAATAATACTAATTAATGTCATCTTAGATGGAAAATATTTTTGACAAAACACTTGAAATGAATTCTTGAGGAAAATATCCTTTCTTCTTGAAAATAATTTTCTTTTCACAAAATTCCATTCAATTTTAATAGAAAAGGATTTTGTTGAAAATAATCCTAAAATATTTTATAGTAATATTCATGAAAATAAGGATTTATGAAACCATAAAAATCCATTCATGTCGTATAAGCTAAAAAAACATTCTTATCGTACTTTTGCAGGAAATGTTAAAAATTTCCTCGTACGGTAAACAAAATAAGGATTCCTTCCAAAACACAATGTAAAAGTAAAATTGGGGTAAAAATTAATTTAAAAATACATGGAATAATATTAAACAATTTATGAAAAACATTTTTATGGAAAAGTATGAAAAATATAACCCTCGTAAATACTTATGTATAAGCAATCTTTGATAAAAATGAGATTGCAAAATTATCCCTTACCTTATGTCCAATTTCATCTGTATGTGTCCGAGAGTCCAATATAGTAGGTTTAAATGGATTATTAACTTGAAAAATAACCATAATAATATTTATGGTATCATATATGATTCAATTATGACTTTATATTACCCGTTATTTTATAAATTCCATGTTAAAGCAACATTTTGGGTAAAATTGTTTCATTTATCATACGTGTTTCAATTTGTTGTTCTTGATATTATTACTTATATACTGATTTACTTAATTCCATAATTTCAAACATGATTTATATATAATATATATTCAGAATATAAATACATATGATAGATCAATAAATGGAAGGAAATACACCATTCATGGAGACGGTAGGCCGTACGTACGCATGAACGCTTTCTTCATTTCCTTATTGAATTGAATGGAATTATGTAAATGAAACATATATGTAAATAAATACAGTATCATTGTTATGAAATATATTTCATGATTATTTATTATATATACTTTATAATCATACTTTAATGGTTAATCATGGAAAATGAATCGCATCGCGTTTGTGCAGACGGTAGTCCGTACGTACGCACGAGCGATAATATAATTCTTTTGATATTAAAATAATTTATAATTGGATGGTATATCATATATAAAGAATAATAATGTTATATTTAATATTTATATCACTTATAATCATTATTATACACATCCAAATGATGAAATGTTTGAATAAAAAACTACACCACGACGTGGAGATGGTAATCCATACGTATGCATGTGTGGTGACTTTTTCATTCATAGGATGAATAAAATAACTAATATGGTTGTACAGTTTTAAAAATAACATCACAGTATATATAAGATATTGGATTTATTAATTTATAATTGAAAAAACATATAAGGAGGAAGTGGAAGAAAAAAGTAACTTGAAATAGGTGGTGAAATATTTACCTCTTCTTCGGGTTCTTCCTTTTGATTTGATAAAAAGGGATCTTTAGGTTGGCTTTATGACTAATGGAAGGCCTATAGGATGAATGGACGAAAGTTTATAGGGTATTAGGGATGGGTTTTTCCAATACAAATGAATTTTGAGGTGTGAATTTGAGAGAAGGGAGAGTGCCCTTTTATAAGAGGGGTGAGGGGAACCTTAGGAAAAACATAAAATATAATTTTATAATAAATTCATATTCGGTTTATAATGGCTCAAAAGTTACTTATTTATAGTATAGGGTGGGTATGGGCCTAAATCCTCTCATCCAATAAGTTTTATACAAGTTTAGTTTTCCATTTTAACCTTATCCTTAAGATTTAACTCTAAGTTAAATAATTTAACTTTTACCATGTCTTCTTGTATTCTTACACTATATGGTTAATAAACTTACTATAAACTTCCAATAGAACCCCAATTGGTTCCTTAATGCCATATATATTATCATAAAAGTCTTTTGGCCTAACCTTATATTTTTAGGACCATTATATTAATTAATAATATAATATTTGTTTTAAAATCTCTTTTATGTCAATTTTGACACTATTTGGTATTTTGTTTTTGATAAATTAATAACATAATTATTACTTTGAAAACAATTAATTTAAGAAACCCAAATATGTCATATTAACCTAGAAAATTAGTTTAATTCATAAAAAGTCTCAAATTTCATTTATTTGGGTATTTATAATATCAATTATATTAATATTTCATTAATAATTTAATTATTGCATCATCATTGTGTCATAAATAAATTAAATTATTTAATGTCTAAAAAATATAAATAAAATATCTTTATGTATGAAATATTTTTATCTTTCTAATGAATATTTATAGTTAAATTTATCTTATATATAACCCTATATTAAAAATGTTTTAGTTATTAAACATTGATTTTAACTATTTTAAATCTTCTTTTAATAAAATAATAATAAATGTCCTAATCTAATATAAGTGGACCTAAAGGGTCATATTTTAATCATAAGGTTGTTTTTTGTTTAATTACTCTTATCCAATATATTTAGGACATGTGTTAGGGTAATAATAATATCATTTTTTCCCTTAATTACACTATTTACTTTTAACTGTGGTAAATAAAAGTAAAAAGTTACTATTCACCAAAAATTATTTTCATCACATTGAACCACATTTTACATAGTGATAACAACTGTGTATCTTGAATTTTTGAAATTCCACTCACTGATGCGGTAAAATTATGAATTATGTAAATTTGCAAATTCTCCTAGGATGTGGATAAAAGACAATAAAAAGTTCAATAAAATTTTTATATATCGAAAATTATTATAAAATTACTCAAATGAATTGCATTGAACTTATATAGGTATTATTTATCTAATTTGAGGGAAAATAAATTTTAACAAAATAAATAATTATTTAAAAAAATTCAGTTTTAAACTATAACTCACTGTTTTTAACTATTCATCAAAAATTGAACGTTTTTAGAAAAATACCAAAAAAATCACCCAAAGATAATTTCGATATTAGTAATCCAAAAATGAAGTCCATTTTGAAAGTTAAAAATTATAAAATTTCAAAAATTGGGTATTACTATTCATAATGGCTAGTTTATATAATATTTTAATAACATATCGTTATTTAGTGAAACTCAGTATTACGTACAACACAAGATATCGAGGAAGGTTGCTCTTTCTTGTAATGCAAGCCAAGAATAGTGTTTTGTATACTACAAGATAAAACTATGTTGCGAATAGTGCAAGATAATCTTGGTGTAGCATACAACACAAGATATCAAAGAAATTAAAAATAATATTTCACATAAAATATCGGGGTGTTACATTCTTCCCCCCTTAAAATGAATTTCGCCCTCTAAATTCATCGGGGTTATAAGTGGTTTACTACTTGAAATATTCATTCATAGAAACCCACATCGTAAAAAAGGAATTCTAAAACATAATTTTAAAAAGAAACATAACGGTTACCTAAATTAACTCATCACTGGGTTTCCACATAGAATAACATAGGTGAAAATATGGATGTGGAAGAGAAATATAACCATCAACATCTGATTAAGTGTGATATACAACATGGCTATGAAAAATAAAACAATCACAAAGCCATAAATTTTTGATGATCTAAGGTACCTCATCAGATATGAGGACATTTGGAAAACATTTTTGGATTTCAAGATCATTTCCCAAATGTTGAAGAATTTTTGAATTAAAATAAATACTTACATGATTTTGATATAATCTTACCGTTGCTCGTGCCTTGAACAATTTCCACTTCATCTCTTAAAGAAATAAAGTTTAATTTGACTTTTGTGAAGTGTTCGCAGATCATGTGATAGAATGATAGGTCATTCCATCTGTCTCAAACATAAGGTTAGCAAAAGTTATATACATAAGTCCATTTATGGTGAGATTAATCGTATATGGTTCCAAAAATGGACTTATACTTCATCAATAATATCGATTAATAAAATAAAACTAGTTTATACTTACAAGGGACTTCCTTTAGGCCAGTGGTAGGTGATAAAGGCATGTCGCACTGCAGTTGTGGGTTCGATTCACGCATCCTTGTCTCATGTGACGTGTTGTCGCCCATCCTACAGGTTTTCCTTTTTCTAAAACTATACTATTATAACATTTTATAAATAAAAACAAAAATTTATATCCTTAAGAAATACCATATGATGTCTAAATTAATCCATTCCAACTTTTAGGCTTATTGAAAATACTTATGTCCGATTACTAGAACTGTAATCTACCGAGCATGTGAATTCCTTCATTTTTCACCCGTATATCATAAGATATATCTTGTTTGTTGTCACATTCCAATAATGTGAATTACTTAATTATGTATTCTCTTTAAAAATGAAAACCCATTGAGCTTTAGTGAAAACATGAATGCTATCAATAGTTAACTCCTTCCACATACCAAAATTCCAAAAATTATATATACTCAAACCATGATATAACATTGTCCTTATATCAGTCATGAGCTCATTAATACTATCAAACATATTTTTTTCTCCTTATCCCTTCATTATGCACATATCATCTACTTTCCAAAAGTACTTCAATCACTTTTCATGGATACCGATACCATACAATTATTGAAAAAAATACACAGATATTCCAAAATTCCATGATACAATAAATGAGATTCTATGATACTATTTTGAAATTCAATTACTTAAACAGTTAATCATTCAAAAATTTCATTATCATACTCAACATCACAAATAGTGATCGCATGTGACTTCCCTTAGTCCTTTTCCTTAAGAGGTTGCTCACGTCCATCATCATTAACCCTTGGATTAGAGCATTGGTTAGCATAATGCCCCATTTCCTTGCACATGAAGTATTGAAGTGTTGGTGGAGCATTCTCGGTTGTCTTTTCTCTATTCACATCATTAGAAACATTTTTCCCATTACTTCTGTAACAACCCGATATTTTATGATAAGTATTCTTTTTAATTTATTTGATGTCATGTGTTTTATGCTACAACAAGATTTTCTTGTGCTTTACGCAACACCATATTAGCGTGCAGTATACGCAACACTATTCTTAGATTGTGTTACACACAATTTCAAGTTCGTTTGATAATAGTCATTCTACGCAACATTGAGTATATATATATATATTCAATGTATAAATGAAAAATGGTTGGATTCTGTTATAACGAAACAACAAAGGAGTGTTTCACAACATTCAACCCTGACTTGGATTGCATTACACGCAATCGTGACCTTCCTCGATAGTGTGTGTTGTACGCAATACTGGGTTTTACTAAACAACGATATATTATTAAAATATTATTAGAACTAGCTGTTATGAATAGTAATACCCACTTTTCAAAATTTTATAAATTTTATCTTTCAAAATGGACTTCAATTTTGGATTCGGAAAATCAAAATTAGCCTAGGGTAAAATTTTGGTATTTTTCTGAAAACTTTCAATTTTTGATGAATAGTGAAAACACTTGGTTACTATTTAAAAACTGAATTTTTATTTAAATAATTATTTATTTTATTTAAATTTAATTTAGGTCAACATTGATACATAACACCTATATAAGTTCAATGGAATTCATTGGAGTCATTTTATAATAATTTTAGATATATAAAAATTTTATTGAACTTTTAACCGTCTTTTACCCACCTCCTAGGAGAATTTGCAAATTTACATAAAACAAAATTTTACCACTTTTGTTAATGGAATTTCAAAAATCCGAGAGACACAGTTGATGTCATTAAGTAAAATTTGGTTCAATGAGATGAAAATAATTTTTGGTGAATAGTAACTTTTTACTTTTTTTTACCACAGTTAAAAGTAAATAGGGTAATTAAGGGTAAAAATGATATTATTATTACCCTAACACATGTCCTAATTCAATTGGATAAGTTTAATTTGACCAAAAACAACCTTAGGAATAAAAAATTAACATTTAGGCCAACTTGGATTAGATTAGGGCATTTAATATTAATTTATTTAAAAAAGGGTTAAAATAGGAAAAATCAATGTTTAATAAGTAAATCATTTTTAATATAGGGTTATTCATAAGATAAATTAAAAAATAAATATTAATTAGAAATATAAAACTATTTACTACATAATGGTATTTTATTTATAATTTTTAGACATTAAATAATTTAATTTATTTATGACACAAAGATGATGCAGTAATTATCTTATTAATGAAATATTGACATAATTGATGTTATAAATACCCAAATAAAGGTAATTTGAGACTTTTTATGAATTAAACTAATTTTCTAGGTCAATATGGCATGTTATTATTGATTTAATTAACTTTTTATAACTAACCATTCTGATATGAGTTTCACAAAAATCAATTACTAAATAGTGTCAAAATTGACATAAAATAGTTTTTAAAACTAATATTATATTATTAATTGTTATTTTATTCCTAAAAATATAAGGTTCAGCAAAATGACTTATATAAGGTTATATATATTAATAATAAACAACTTGGGGTTCTTTTGGCTTGTTATAGTAAGTTTATTAACCATATAGTGTAATAATACAAAAAGACACGGTAAAAGTAAAATTATCTAACTTAAAGTTAAATCTAAATGATAAGGTTAAAATAGTAACCTAAACTTTTCCAAATTCTATTGGATGAGAGTATTTCGACCCATCCCCACCTTATCTTTGAAATAAATTAATTTGGAGCTATTTAAAACCGAATATGACTTTATAATTAAATAATATTTTTAGTTTTTCCAAATGTTCCCCTCTCCTCCCTTATAAAAGGGCACCTCCTCCCTCTCTTCCTCGCACCACATTGAGAATTAAAGCTCGTCCAAACCCTAAATATGTATCCTCTCCACATCCCTATAAACATCCTAGATGTCCTGATCTTCTTCAAAGACCAATTTTAGTGCCCTAAGAGGAGTTCTCAAAGAGGCGCTTCAAAGAAGAGGTAAAGTCCGTTACCGATTCTTTCAACTTTATTTCTTCTTCCACTTATTCTTCTTTAGTTTTTTAACTATGAAGTAATAACATCAGTATCACTCATATACTTATATGTTATTATATGTATGAAACAACCCTATTTCACCATCTATCCATCCTACGGAAAACGAAATCGTCGCGCGTGCGTACGTACGGAATACCGTCTCCACGCCGTGGTGTAATATATTTTCCAATACCACCTTAATTGGATGGGTATAATGGTGTAAATAATAACTATAAATAGTTATTATAACATCATAATGATTATTATATATTGTATCATCCACTCCAATTCAATTCAATAATTATGGAAATGATATCATCGCTCGTGCGTACGTACGGACTACCGTCTCCACGATGCGATGAGATTCATTCTCCATGTTAACCATTAAAGAATGATTATAAAGTATATATAAGCAATAATAATGAAATATATGACATTATAAAGCTACAGGATTTATATATATATATATTTACATTATCTACTTAATTCCATTATACTCAATAAGGAAACGAAAACAGCGTTCATGTGTACGTACGGCCTACCGTCTCCATGAACGGTGTATTTCTTTACATTTATTGATTATTATATTTATTTATATTATGAATATATATTATATATAAATCATGTTTTATATTCTGGAATTAATTATTCATGATCTAAGTAATCATATGAATAAATACAAGTCAAATCACAGACCATAAATGAATTGATTTTATCCAAAACACTACATTAACATGAATTTACAAAAGAACGGGTAATATAAAGTCATAAATGAACCATATATGATGTAATAACAATGAAGATGATTATGTAATAAGTCAATGACATTATTTAAATCATTATGCAGTAGGTTCGGATACATACGAAGCATATCGGACATAAGGTAAGGGATAATGTTTCAATCTCAATTGTTTTTTATCCGAGATTGCTTATACGTAAGTATTTACTGGGGTTATTTCTATCATACATGTCCATGTTTTATAAAAGTATTTTCATGTATTTGTAATGTCCTTTTTACCCATTTTTGACTTTTACTACATGTTATGTAAGGAATCTTTCTTTTGTTTACGTTACGAGGTACTTTTTTGACTTTTCCGGCAAAAGTACGAGAAGAATGTTTTTTTATCTTATACGGAACGAACGGATTTTTATGGTTTTATAAAGCCTTATTTTCATGAAGCTTACTCCAAAATATTTCATGACTATTTTCAACAAAATACTTTTCTTTTAAAATTGCATGACATTTTGTGAAAAGAGAATGATTTTGAAGAAGAAAGGATATTTTCCTCAAGAATTCATTTCATGTGTTTTATCAAAACAATTTTTCATCTAAGATGAAATTATTTCATATGTGTATGTTTCAAGTATCATTTCTCTATGATTTAAATGGTTTCAGTTTTCTTATTATGAAATGATATCAATTTCTTTTATATGGATTATGTGATGATGAAATGATGTTTATGAAACCCATTTTATTCTTTGGGTTATGATGAATGATTTATGTTAACGTTTATGTTGTGGCACAAGTAAGAATGATTTCATTATGAGATGGGTGGGACCTATATCTCCCTCCAATGCATTGGGTAAAGATTTATATCTCATGAGATAGACATGGCTGGAACGGTAAGATAATTTGGTTCAGTGTTACAGGACTGAAACGAGGAGTGAACTCGATTCAGAAAGGGACTTTGTCCACTAAGATAGTCTTGGCAGAAATGCCTTGGCTACTATGGAAATCATAACAAGTGTTGAATGGTTTCCACAATTACATGTTTTATTCCCATGCCATTTTATCCTGATTCATGTTCCCTTATAATATATGCCTTACGTACTTCCAAGATTCATGTCTTTCCTAAAGATTTTGATGTTTAGATTTCATGTTCAAGTTTTTTCATTCAAATGTTTATGGATTGGTTTATGTTCTCTATGTTTACCCTTACAGGGAATTTGAGCTCACCCCTTTTATGTTTTCTTTTCCCCAGGATATAAAGAAAGGTTGTAGGTAAGAAAAAAAAGGAAGATCTTTATGGGATATGTTGAAGATCTTTCACCACGATTAGAAGATTATATTCCGAGTTTCCAAAGACACTAAACTATTACGATCCTTGTGTGTGTGTGTTTTTTATGTACTAAGTATTCCGCAAAAGTAATGTAATGTCCATGTACGTCAAGCTTAGGGTCTCTATAGTTGGTATCAGAGGAAAGGTTTAGTCAACCTTTGGAAACTAGGATACGAAAACGATAGTGAGATCCCTAGAGATATTTCTAAGGTATGTCTAGGGATGTCCCTAAGGATAAGTATATGTATTGGATATATTCCAAGAACTACGGTAACGATTTTAGAATTTAACCTAAGATTTTAGATATTGAGGGTACTCCCCCTTTACTATGTTGTTTTCCCTAGAATGATTTTTTCCTCTCACACTATTCTTTTTGGGTTTTAGAAAATGGCTGGAAACTGGAAGATTGACGATAATGGAGGATATGGCGGACAATGGAATGATATTCTTCATAAGAACCCAAATGAAATGAGATCGGAAATTCCAAACATTATTATTATTCCTAATCAGCAATCTCATAATATGATCAATAATCTCAACACTGGTAAGTTTCCCGACTCAGATAATAAGAGAAATATTGAGTTTCATGATGATCATAGAGGAAAGAAAGTTCAATTTCCCTCTTGTAAATCATGTGGGAAGAGGAATCGGGGAGATTTCTTCAAAGGATCTGGAAGATGCTTTGGGTGTGGAAAAGAAGGACACAAAGCCAATAGGTGTAAAGGAAAAGGTTCAGTTAACACCATGGAAAAGGATAATGGTATTGCTACAACATCAACAATGATTAGATGTTATAAATGTGGAATGTATGGGCATTATGCAAACCAACACCCTAGGGGAAAATCTCATTAAGAGAATCAGCATGGTCATATGAGTAGTATTTATGTGGATAATGATGAAGAGACTACAAATGAAATATCAGACGAAAGAAATGATGAAGCTCGGTCAGTGGTTTAAGAAGTTAGTGGAATGATTGTATGTTTATAAAAAATAATGTATGGTACTGTGGAATAAAGAATCATCTAAGGATTGTTACACTATTATTTTCCCTAAAGTATTTGAAAGTATATGTTGAATGGTACCAGTAACCATGAAAATTTATTCAAATATTTTGGAAAGCAGATGATATGCGCATAATGAAGGTATAAGAAGATGATGAGTTGTTTGATTGTATTCATGAGCTCATGATTGATATAAGGACTAAGTGATATCATGGTTTGAGTATATAGAATTTTGAGGATTTTGGTATGTGGAAAGTGTTAACTTTTAACTGCATTCATGATTTCACTAATGTTAAATGGGTATTCATTATTCAAGAAAATATATGATTAAGGTATTCACATGTTTGTAATTTTACCAACAAGATATATCTTATGATATATGGGGGATAAATGATGGCATTCCCGTGATTGTTATGTGAAATTTCAAGTAATCATTTTCTTTATACTATGAGCTTGGACCGAAGTATTTTAGATAAGCCTAAAGATTGGAATGGATTATGTTGGTCATAAGTTTGTATTGTTTAAGGATAGAACTTTTTTCGTATTATTGATGGGAGGTTATAGTAATATAGTTTTAGAAAAAGGACAACCGGCAGGACGGGCGACAGCCCATCGCATCGGACAAGGCTGTGGGAATCAAACCCACAACCGAAGTGCGACTGGCCTTTATCGCCTAACAATGGCCTACAAGAAGTCCGTAGTTAGTAGAAACAAGTTTTATTTTATTACGCAATATGATATATGAAGTATAAGTTCATTTTTGGAATCGTATACGATTAACCTCACCATAGATGGACTTATGTATATTTGATAACTTTTGCTAACCTTTTGGTTGAAAAATAAGGAATGACCTATCATTCTATCACATGATCTGTTAACACTTCACGAATAACAAATTCAACTTCATTTCTTTAAGAGATGAAGTGTAAATTGTTCAAAGCATGAACAACAGTGAGATTGTACCAAAATAAAGAAAGTATTTATTCTAATTCAAACTCTTAAACTTTAGGGAAATGATCTTGAAAACCAAAAATGTTGTCCTAGTGCCCTTATATCCGATGAATCGGATGGTACCCTAGATCATCACAAATTTATGGCTTTGTGATTGTTGGATTTTTCATAGCCATGTTCTCTACCACTCTCCATCAGAACATGACGGTTAGATTTCTCTTCTATATCCATATTTTCACCTATGTTCTCCTATGTGGGAACCCATTGATTAGTTAATTTGGGTAACCATTACGTTTTATACTTTAGTTTTTAAAGCCAAGTTTTGCTATTTCATTTTACGATGTGGGTTTCAATTAAATAAACTTTCATGTAGAAAACCATGTATAACCCCGACGAATTTCAAGGGCGAAATGCCTTTTAAGGGGGGTAGAATGTAACAACCCGATATTTTATGATAAGTATTTTTTTAATTTATTTTATTTCATGTGTTTTATGCTACAACAAGATTTTCTTGGGCTTTACGCAACACCGTATTAGCGTGCAGTATACGCAACACTATTCTTAGATTGTGTTACACACAATTTCAAGTTCGTTTGATAATAGTCATTCTACGCAACATTCAGTATATATATATATATATATATATATTCAATTTATAAATGAAAAATGGTTGGATTCTGTTATAACGAAACTACAAAGGAGTCTTTCACAACATGCAACCCTCACATGGCTTGCATTACACACAATCGCGGCCTTCCTCAATAGTGTGTGCTGTACGCAATACCGGGTTTTACTAAACAACGATATATTATTAAAATATTATTATAACTAGCCATTATGAATAGTAATACCCACTTTTTGAAATATTATAAATTTTATCTTTCAAAATGGACTTCATTTTTGGATTCGGAAAATCGAAAAGGTAAAATTTTGGTATTTTTCTGAAAACTTTAAATTTTTGATGAATAGTGAAAACACTGGGTTATTATTTAAAAACCGACTTTTTATTTCAATAATTATTTGTTTTATTTAAATTTATTTTAGGTCAAAATTGATACATAATATCTATATAATTTCAATGTAATTCATTGGAGTCATTTTATAATAATTTTAGATATATAAAAATTTTATTGAACTTTTGACCGTCTTTTACCCACCTCCTAGGAGAATTTGAAAATTTACATAAAACATAATTTTACCACTTTTGTGAATGTAATTTAAAAAATCCTAGAGACATGGTTGATTTCAGTAAGTAAAATTTGGTTCAATGAGATGAAAATAATTTTTGGTGAATAGTAACTTTTTACTTTTTTTTACCACGGTTAAAAGTAAATAGGGTAATTAAGGGTAAAAATGATATTATTATTACCCTAAAACATGTCCTAATTATATTTGATAAGTGTAATTAGAAAAAAAACAACCCTAGGAATAAAATTTTACCATTTAGGCCCACTTGGATTAGATTAGGACATTTAATATTAATTTATTTAAAGAAGGGTTAAAATAGTTAAAATAAAAGTTTAATAAGTAAAGAATTCTTAATATAGGTTTATACATACGATAAATTAGACTATAAATATTAATTAGAAAGATAAAAATATTTCCTACATAATGGTATTTTATTTATAATTTATAGACATTAAATAATTTAATTTATTTATGACACAAAGATGATGTAGTAATTATCTTATTAATGAAATATTGACATAATTGATGTTATAAATACCCAAATAAATGTAATTTGAGACTTTTTATGAATTACACTAATTTTCTATGTTAATATGACATGTTATTATTGATTCAATTAACTTTTTTTGAACTAATCATTCTGTTATGATTTTCACAAAAATCAATTACTAAATAGTGTCAAAATTGGCATAAAATAGTTTCTAAAACAAATATTATATTATTAATTGTATTTTATTCCTAAAAATATAAGGTTTGGAAAAATGACTTATATAAGGTTATATATATTAATAATAAACCACTTGGGGTTATTTCGGCTTGTTAAATTAAGTTTATTAACCTTCTAGTGTAAGAACACAAAAAGACACGGTAAAAGTAAAATTATCTAACTTAAAGTTAAATCTAAATGATAAGGTTAAAATAGTAACCTAAACTTGTCCAAATTATATTGGATGATATTATTTCGACCCATCACCAACTTTATTTCTTCTTCCACTTCTTCTTCTTTAGTTGTTTCATTATGAAGTAATAACATCAGTATCACTCATATAATTATATGTTATTATAAGTATGAAACAACCCTATTTCACCATCTATCCATCCTACGAAAAATGAAATCACCACGCGTGCTTACGTACGGAATACCGTCTCCACGCCGTGGTGTAATCTATTTTCCAATACCACCTTACTTGGATGGGTATAATGGTGTAAAGAATAACTATACATAGTTATTATAAAATCATACTGATTCTGATATATTTTATCATCCACTCCAATTCAATTCAATAATTATGTAAACAATATCATCGCTCGTTCGTACGTACGGACTACCCTCTCCACGACGCGATGAGATTCATTCTCCATGTTAACCACTAAAGAATTATTATAAAGTATATATAAGAAATAATAATGAAATATATGACATTATAAAGCTTCTTTATTTAAGTATATATATATTCATGTCATATACTTAATTCCATTATACTCAATAAAGAAATGAAAACAGCATTCATGCGTACGTACGGCCTACCGTCTCCATGAACGGTATATTTATTTCCATTTATTGATATTATATATATATATATATATATATATATATATTCTAAATATATATTATATATAAATCATGTTTTATATTCTGGAATTAATTAATCATGATCTAAGTAATCATATGAATAATTACAAGTCAAATCACGGACCATAAATGAATCGATTTTACCCAAAACGCTACATTAACATGAATTTACAAAAGAACGGGTAATATAAAGTCATAAATGAACCATATATGATATCATAACAAATTAAGATGATTATGTAATAAGTCAATTACATTATTTAAATCATTATACAGGAGTTTCGGATACATACTAAGCATATCGAACATAAGGTAAGAGATAATGTTGCAATCTCAATTGTTTTCTATTCGAGATTGCTTATACGTAAGTATTTACTGGGGTTATTTCTATCATCCATGTTCATGTTTTATAAAAGAGTTTCCATGTATTTTTAATGTCATTTTTCCCCATTTTTTACTTTTACTACATGGTATGTAAGGAATCTTTCTTTTGTTTACGTTACGAGGCACTTTTTTGACTTTTCCGGCAAAAGTACGAGAAGAATGTTTTTTTAACTTATACGGAACGAACGGATTTTTACAGTTTTATAAAGCCTTATTTTCATGAAGCTTACTCCAAAATATTTCATTAATATTTTCAACAAAATCCTTTTCTTTTAAAATTGCATGACATTTTGTGAAAAGAGAATGATTTTGAAGAAGAAGTGATATTTTCCTCAAGAATTCATTTCAAGTGTTTTATCAAAACCATTTTTCATCTAAGATGACATTATTTCATATGTGTATGTTTCAATTATCATGTCTCTATTATTTACATGGTTTCACTTTTCTTATTATGAAATGATATCCATTTCTTTTATATGTATTATGTGATGATGGAATGATGTTTATGAAACCCATTTTATTCTTTGGGTTATGATGAATGATTTATGTTAGCGTTTATGTTGTGGTACAAGTAAGAATGATTTCATTATGAGATGGGTGGGACCTATATCTCCCTCCAATGCATTTGGTAAAGATTTATGTCTCATGAGATAGACATGGCTGGAATGGTAAGTTAATCTGGTTCAGTGTTACAGGACTGAAATGAGGAGTGAACTCGATTCAGAAAGGGACTTTGTCCACTAAGATAGTCTTGGAAGCAATTCCTTGGCTACTATGGAAATCATAACAAGTGTTGAATGGTTTCCACAATTACATGTTTTATTCCCATGCTATTTTATGATGATTGGTGTTCCCTTATGATATATTCCTTACATACTTCTAAGATTCATGTCTTTGCTAAAGATTTTGATGTTTAGATTTTATGTTCAAGTTTTTGCATTCAAATGTTTATGGATTGTTTTATGTTCTCTATGTTTACCCATACAGGGCATTTGAGCTCACCCCTTTTATGTTTTCTTTTCCCCAAGATATAAAGAAAGGTTGTAGGTACGGAAAAAATGGGAAGATATTTATGGGAGATGTTGAAGATCTTTCATCACGATAAGAAGATTATATTCCGAGTTTCCAAAGACACTAAACTATTATGATCCTTGTGTGTGTGTTTTTGTTATGTACTAAGTATTTCGCAAAAGTAATGTAATGTCCATGTACGTCAAGCTTAGGGTCTCTACAACTTCGACACTCAACTGCTCGATGTCCTTCTTTTCTACAATTGAAACATTTTATAGTACCTTTTAGACAATCTCCACCATGTTTCTTTCTACATTTTGAGCATAAAGAAACATTTACCTCCTTTTCACCATTGTTCTTAGATTTTTCCTTGAACTTTATCTTTTTTTTCAAAACCATGAGATGGATATATAACACCAACTTCTAGTTCTACCTTGATAGTACAACACACAATTTCTTCATAGCTATTGAAGTCTCTTATAGTTAATTCCCTTCAAAGACTTGGTTTTAAGCCACTGAAAAATCTATTAACTTTACATTCAGGTTGGATGATAAATCCAGATTTATACCTTGAAATCCTTGTAAAATTCACCTCATATATACCAATAGATTCATCATCCTTTTGCTTAAGCTCCAGGATCTCCTTTTCCCTCATTTTTCGAAAAATTAGAGGTAAGTACTTATTGAAAAACAAGTTCTTGAACTCATCCCATTACATGGATTCAATTTCATCTTGGGGCCTCATATTCTTAATTAGAGTCCACCACTGGTCTTCTTCACCTTCTAAACAGTAAATAGCCAAAATGACTTTTTCCTTTTCTAAATAGTGACGTATGGAAAATATCTTTTCACTGGTACTAATCCATTGTTCAGCAAGAAGTGGATTAGAAGAACCACTGAAAGAAGGTGGGCGTTGCCTCATGAAGGACTCAATAGAATATTGTTCCCTTCTCTACTCATTTTGAAGCCCATAATGATTCATAGCTTGTTTAAGTATAGCAATAATATTTTGCACTCCATCTACCATATAATTGGTTTGTTCAGGAGGAAAATCATTGCATTATCCATTACATTGATCAACACAATTCCTTCGGGTTCCATCCATCATCTAAAACCACAAAATAATAGTGTGAGAGGCAAAAATCTTTCTAGGAAAACAAAAGAATAATGGGGGAGTACCTTCAATATATAACATATTAGGTTTATTTATATGACTGTTACTGTAATCCTAGGACTATAAACTATACTTATACTTATCCTTAGAAACATCCCTAGACATACCTTTGGAATATCTCTAAGGATTCCACTAAAGTTTTCGCATCCTTGTTTCCAAAAGTTACCTAAACCTTTGCTCTGATACCAACTGTAGAGACCCAAAGCATGAAGTACATAAACAATTCATTACTTTTTCGTAATAATGAATACATAACAAAAACAAACACCCAAAGACTGTATTAGTTTAGTGTCTTTGGAAACTCGGAACACAATCTTCTAATCATGGTGAAAGATCTTCAACATCTCCCATAAAGATCTTCCCCTTTGGTTTTCGTACCTAAAGACTTTCTTTATATCCTAGGGAAAAGAAAAAAATAAAAATTGTGAGCTCAAATGCTCAGTAAGGGTAAACCTAGAGAATATAAAACAATCCCTAAACATTTGAATGTAAGAACATGAACATAAAACATCAAAATCATGAGTAATGACATAAATCTTGGTAGTACATAAAGCATAGATCATAAAGGAACATTAATCATGATAAAATAGCATGGTAATAAAACATGTAATTATGGAAAACCATTAATAACATGTTGTGATTTCTATATTATCCAAGGCATTACTGCCAAGACCATCATAGTGGAAAAATTACATTACTGAATCTGGTTTACTTGTCATTCCATCACTATATTACTAAACCAGTTTCACTTGTTGTTCCAGCCATGTCTATCTCATGAGATATAAATAATTACCCAATTCATTGGAGGGAGATATAGTTCCTACACATCTCATAATGAAATCATTCTTACTTGTCCTACAAAATAAACATAAATCATTCATCATAACCCAAAGAAAAAAATGGGTTTCATAAACATCATCCCATCATAACGTAATCCATATAAAACAAATTGATATCATTTCATCATAAGGAGAATAAAACCATGTAAATAAAAGAGAAATTATACTTGAAACATAATCATACTAAATAATTTCATATTAGATGGAAAATAGTTTTGACAAAACACTTGATATGAATTCTTGAGGAAAATATCCTTTCTTCTTCAAAATAATTTTATTTTCACAAAATGCCATTAAATTTTAAAAGAAAAGGATTTTGTTGAAAATAATCATGAAATATTGTCGAGGAAGATTCATGAAAATAAGGCGTTATGAAACAGTAAAAAAAATTTCACGTCGTATAAGTTAAAAAAACATTCTCCTCATACATTTGCTGGAAATGTCAAAAAGTTCCTCATATGGTAAACAAAAGAAAGATTCCTTCCATAACACAATGTAAAAGTCAAAGAGGGGTAAAAATGAATATAAACATACTGGGAAGAATATTATAAACTTTATGAAAACCATTTTTATGGACAAGGATGAAAAATATAACCCCAGTAAATACTTACGCATAAGAAATCTTGGATAAAAATGAGATTGCAAAATTATCCCTTACCTTATGTCCAATTTCATTCGCATGTGTATGAGACTCCTGTATAATTGGTTTAAACATATTATTAACTTTTAAAATAACCATAATAATATTTATGATATCATATATGACTCACTAATGACTTTATATTACCCTTTCTTTTGTAAATTTCATGTTAAAGTAGTGTTTTGGGTAGAATCATTTCATTTTTCGTACGTGTTTCAACTTGTTTTTTCTTGATATTATTACTTATATCATGATTTACTTAATTCCATAATTTAAAACATTATTTATATATAATATATTTTCATAATATAAATATATATGAAAGATTGATAAATGGAATGAAATACACCGTTCATGGAGAAAGTAGGCAGTACGTACGCATGAACGTTGTTTTCGTTTCCTTATTGAATTGAATGGAATTAAGTAAATGAAACATATATGTACATAAATCCAATATCATTATTATTTAATATCTTTCTATATTATTTATTATATATTCTTTATAATCATACTTTAATGGTTAATCATGGAAAATTAATCTCATCATGTTCATGGAGACGGTAGTTCGTACATACGCACGAGCGACAATATCATTCTTTTGATATTAAAATCATATATAATTGGATGGTATATCATATATAAAGAATCTTAATAATGTTATATTTATTATTTATATCATTTATTATAATTATTATACCCATCCAAATGATGAAATTTTTTGAATAACAAACTACCCCACGACATGGAGACGGTAAGTCGTATGTACGCACGTGTGGTGACTTTTTCATTCATAGGATGGTTAGAATAACTAATATGGTTGTAAATTTTTTATAATAACATAACAGTATAAAGAATATACTGGATTTATTATTTTATAATGGAAACAACAAAGAAGGAGGAAGTGGAAGAATAATTGAACTTGAAATAGGTGGTGAGATATTTTCCTCTTCTTTGGGTTCTTCCATTCGATTTGATCAAAAGGGATCTTTGGTTGTATTTATGACTAAAGGAATCCCTATAAAATTAAGGGAGACAGTTGATAGGGTATTTGGTTAGGTTTTGGCCGAGCCAAATGGCTTTGGAGGTGTCAATTTGACAGAAGGTAGACTTCCCTTTTATAAGTGGGGTGAGGGGCACCGTAGGAAAAACCTAAAATATTATTTAATAATAAATTCATATTCGGATTATAATGGCTCCAAAGTGACTTATTTAGAGGCTATGTTGGGTATGGGTCGAAATACCTTCAAACAATATGTTTTAGAGAAATTTACGTTTCCATTTTAACCTTATCATTTAGATTTAACTATAAGATAAATAATTTAACTTTTACCGTGTCTTCTTGTATTCTTACACTATATGGTTAATAAACTTACAATAAACTTACAATCAAATGAAATTGGTTAATTAATGTTATATATTTTAAGATATAATTCTTTTGGTGGAAACCTAGATTTTTAGGACTAGTATATCAATTAATAATATAATATTTGTTTTAAAAACTCTTTTATGTCAATTTCCACACTATTTGGTATTTTGTTTTTGATAAATTCATAACAATATTATTACTTTGTAAACAATTCATCAACTCAAGCCTAATATGTCATATTGACCTAGAAAATTAGTTTAATTCATAAAAATTCTCAAATTATATTTATTTGGGTATTTATAATATCAATTTTGTTAATATTTCATTAATAATGTAATTATTGCATCATCATTGTGTCACAAATAAAATAAATTATTTAATTTATAAAAAATATAAATAAAATAATATTATGTAGGAAATCATTTTATCTTTCTAATGAGTATATATTGTCGAATTTATCTTTTGTATAACCCTAGATTAATAATATTATAGTTATTAAACATTCATTTTAACTATTTTAACTCTTCTTTAAATAAAATAATAATAAATGTACAAATCTAATCCAAGTGGACCTAAAGGGTCATATTTTATTCCTAAGGTTGTTTTTGGTCGAATTAAACTTATAAAATAGAATTATAACATGTGTTAGGGTAATAATAATATCATTTTTACCCTAAATTACCCTTTTTACTTTTTACAGTGGCCAATAGAAGTTAAAAGTTACTATTCACAAAAAAAATCACCTCATTGAACCACATTTTGCATACTAATATCAATGGTGTCTCTCGGATTTTTGAAATTTCCACTCACAGAAGTGGTAAAATTATGTTTTATGTAAATATGTAAGTTCTCCTAGGAGGTGGGTAAAAGATAGTAAAAAGTTCAATAAAATTTTAATATATCTAAAATTATTATAAAATGACACTAGTTAATTACATTGAACATATATAGGTATTATGTATCTATTTTTATGAAAAATAAATTTAAATAAAATTAATAATTCTTTAAATAAAAATTTGGTTTTAAACTATAACTCAATGCTTTTCACTATTCATAAAAAATTAAAAGATTTCATAAAAATACCAAAACTTCACCCTAAGCTAATTTAGATATTCTGAATCCAAAAATGAAGTCCATTTTGAAAGATAAAATTTATAAAATTTCAAAAAGTGGGCATTACTATTCATAATGACTAGTTTATATAATATTTTAATAACATATCGTTGTTTAGTGAAACTTGGTATTGCGTACAAAGCAAGCTATCGATGAAGGTTTCTCTTTCGTGTAACGCAAGACAAGAATAGTGTTGCTTATACTAAAAGATAATACGGTTTTGTGTATAGTGCAAGATAATCTTGGTGTAGCGTACAACACAAGAAATCAAAGAAAATAAAAATAATATTTCTCATAAAATATCTGGGTGTTATACCTCCCCACACACAAGAGGATTATAACTAGTGGTGACGGTTTGACCATTGTTTTGGGGGTACTATAGCCTTAGTAATGATATCCACACACTAGAATCCACAAGATATAAATAAAACATCACCATAACATAGTAGTAATTAAAAAAATCATATTACTATTGAAATATCATCTAGGTCATACAATATAAAAATAACCAAGGACCCCTTATATTGATGTTTATAAAAATTATGAGCCAAAGTAATAGTAATTAAATAAATACATTGTGACATATATCCAGATTTCATTCTGCTACCTCCACCAAACACCATTCCCAATATCCTCAACTACCTACCTTTATCCCCTTACCCTTTATTGTATCCCTAATAATTAATTCTTCACACACACCTATATTCTCATACATTATATGAGTATAAACCTAGTAGGAAACTGATATTGCATCATTAACCATAAGATCAAATATATAAAAAATTTATTAACATGCTAAATAAAATAAACATGTAGGAATTTAATAAGTAATCATGTCCCAAGTGATTGTGCACTAACCAAGACTTTAAATGTAACACCCAATGGTTTTAAAAAAATTAAATGCATGAAATACTAAGATGTTATGAAACAAAACATTGTTTTTAGGATATTTCTATAAAGTATCCATTACAACATATTTTTTCTGCTTCAATGTTTTGAATTTCGAAAAATGGTCACATATAATAGTGATTAGTAAGTTATTTGTTGTCTGGTGGAGCCAACATAATATTTTGGTGAATAGTAACATACCCTTTTAATAGTAATATGAATATTAATATTACCAAAATGAATTATAAATTCTATTATTATTTTCTTTTCTTTAGTCTTTAAGATCATGACATCTTGATTTTTTTTTTGGGTGAGATAAAATGATAAATACATTTAAAATTTTTATTTATTGAACAAAGTATGATTTCAATTAAAATTAAATAAATAATATTTAGGAAAATATTTTAAAAAAATGGAGTTTAATTTTTAATTTTACATGTCATAAAATGGTTAGGTTGAATTTTTGGTATTTTTCTGAAATTCTTCAATTTTTAATCAATAGTGAAATGTTGTAAAAAATTGTATATAAAAATTATCTGTTAAATACAATATACTTTACATCATGACTGATATAATCCCACATGTTTTAAACTAAAATTATCTCTTTAATATTTTGATTAACAAAATGAAGACAATTCACAGTTCTAGACACAAATGTTAAAATATTGATTAAAATAATGTAATATCCCTCCTCTCCTCTACTATAAATAGCACTCTCATTCCCCTCTTCCTCTCACAGCTATCAATCATTGATCATTGTATATGTTATGAAAAATACCCTCCCCTAGGCTCTTCCCATGTCCAATACATTCTGGTATCACCAAAAGACCAAAACCAAAGGCCATAAGGAGGATCTCAAGGAGAAGAGACCAAGAGGTAGGAATCCTTCTTTATTTTCTTCTGTTTTCTTTTCAATTCATTTTTTTCTTATACACTATACACCCCCACCCCCTGTATCAAAGTGTCATGAATTATCCTTTATGATATATATATAATGTATTTTTATCATGTTTATGGTAAGATTCATCATCATTATTTCTCTCATCTTCCTCTTTTCTAAAAATAAAAACACCATCCATGATGTGCCGAATAAACAAAATTGTGGACGATGTTTTCACAATTTCCATTAAATCCATAAAAAATTGTTATAAAATCATTTTAATGGTTGAAAAAGACATTAAATATTTTTTTATATCCTTTTTCATGTTTTAGAGTTAACATATATACATAATATTATGTTATATAATGAAACTTGTTCTGGATTATCCAAGAACCACAATAAATTATCTAAACAGATATCACTATGATTTATCTATTGATTCATCATCTTAACATATAACCAAAATGAGTTATTGAATCAATAAATATTATAAAAATGCATTATTACCATTTCATTCCACTTACTGAATGTAATTTCCATATAATAAGAAAATCAAATACAAATTGGCCATGAAAAGCATTTAAAGAACACACCCTAAACAATGGAAGAAACAAAATACTAATAATTAAAGGGTGAAATAATTTTATGAAATAATCATACAAGGTGTTATAAACATTAATATGTTTTCTTATGATATTAATAACACTTTTTTAACCATTATATAAGAGGTTTAAACACGTTTTAATTAAGACAAACCCAAGGTTATGGAATTCTTGACCAAATTTCTAATCATTTGGTAAACCTTATACTTTATTCACTATGTGGTATTAAGATTTTTTTTGTCGTTAATTTTTTTTATATAATTTAGTATTATTTTTATTTAATGTTCATATACATATATATATTTCATTCCATTAATTCCCAATCCAATTATATTTGTAAGGGAATTTCCTTTTAAAATCCTTTTAAATGTCCCTTTAATAAAATTAGGAAAGATTGTTATATATATATATATGGAATGAGTGGTTGTCTCATAATTTCTTGATATTATAATTCCTTGATATGTTTCTTGGAAATAGTTATTTTGCTTTTATCCCATTATAGCTCAAGATATGTTGGTTTTAGCCCATTATAGCTCAAGATATGATGGGTGATCCCCATTATAACACTCTAATGTATTGGGTACTCCGAAGATGGAATTTGAGCAAATAATTATTCCATGTGTAAGGGTGATTGTAAGAGTGATATGGTAAATATTTCACAATTAAACTAAATGATGTTTACATGCATGATAATTAGTTTTAATGAAATGCGTTTTATTGGTTTTTATGTTATTACTTGACTAACTATTTCTTTCCTTATATCCCTTACTAAGATTTTTGTGATCATCCCAAGTTTTTAAATATTTTTCACATGGTATAAGGATGTCTAAGTGAAATAAGGAATAATGTTTAAATTTTATAAAGTTTCTTCAAAAAAAGTATTTTTTATTTAAATTTCATATTTTGGAAAAAGTGGATAATGTTTTAGTAGTATCCTCGTGTATGATTATGGGATGTTATGTATGATTTATGTCCTGATTTCTCTAAAAATATATACCTAAAAAATATTAAATTTGTAATAATGTATTTTATTTTATAAAACTCAATATTATGTAATTTTTTAAATATGGATCCTAAAACCAAAACCTTCGGCCATACCTACCTCGGAACTATGTTATAAGAGTAGTAAAAATTGTTAGCTGAATGACACCGGTCTTGTAAATATATCACGTAAGACTCACCTCAATATTTTCAGTATATAGTCCCTTTTTCTCTTTAAAGAATTTATTTCTCACCTCCAAGGGATATTCATCCTTAGGGAAAATTATCCAATCATATCCAACCAGCCATGGTTGCATGGTTTTCACCTTCACATGAAGATAAGACAACTAGGAACATGTTGAATATTATGAACCATATCAATGTAGAGAGGTTAATCCCCCATTAGCACAACATTTCCATCTCCAACTCATACCATAAAAAATATCTCACTTGGAATCATACTGTCAGCTTAGAGATCATCCAACCCCAACTTATACAATAAACTCAGTAACAACCACATTTCAACTCATGAATTTATAACTCTACACTTGTTCAGTTACCATTGATAAGTCATATCAAATCTCAAAACATAAAATCATGTGATCTCACAGCTATCAGTCTACAGTCTTTGTCCAATTCCCCCCCCCCCCCCCCCACTCTTATGTAGTCACCGAACCACCTTGTAGAAACCTGTTATGTTCATACTAGTATAAGTGTTTCCATATTCCATAAAATTACCATAAAAGGAAAACATATAAAATAATAAGAACAATGTATCATGTAAAGGTTCTTACATTAAAAAACACACCCATATAAACATAAATCAGGAATATGTTTCACAGGTTACAGATTAATGCCAAAAATATCATATAACACCATGTATTTCATGGTCCACACATACACACAATCAACACATGTCAAACAATTATATACAACAAACCTATATGATATAGAATTTATATTGGAGATGGTTCCTTATATCCAAATGTTTTTCCTTTCGATTGAATGTATATTCAAACATGTGTATATTAACTAAAATATCTTATTACATATTTTTCATAGTAATTATAGAATTTAATGTAATGATGTCCCATACTATTTTTCACATTGAAAAAAGACCTAATATTGTCCATCTATGATGAAAATCCTAAAATTCCATGATGGTATTCTTAAGTCGTGTTATATGATTACATAAAATTATCTGAATGGGCTCATAGTATGTTCAATATCAGGTGTGAGTACTCATAATTATAGGAGACTATATCTCATTATGTTCACACATGGTAATATATAAGATGATAGATTATGATAATAGATTCATCTATAGTAAATAAACTTTTTTATGTTTCATTGTATATTCTTATCTTTGGTCATGAATGTTGATTCAACAAATTTTAGAATATTATTAATCCATTTCCTGATTCACACAATTTGATGCATTTCTATAGACCACGATGACATATGATCATGGTGAAGTTGGTTATGTTTGGTGTATTCCAAAAAATATGTTATTAATGAAAATGTAAAAGAAGTATTTATATCTTCCATATTTATAGAATCTGATATATCTTCCCTTTTTTTAAATGATACCATTACGTTGAAATCAATTTATTTGGGGTATTGATGGGTTTATTATAGATACTCATAGAAAAATTTATCTATAATATTGGTTGATGACATATTTTTTCAACCTAATTGATGAAATATCAACAAAATGAGACTACATTACATAATTTTTGTTGAAATGTGGTTTTTTCATTAAGACATATCATGTTCTTATGTGGGTAACATGAACAGTTACTAGATAAAAATTGTTGAATTTAGCAAATCCTACCTAATTCCATTTTGGAAGATGTCTAGAGGGTCACACCCAAAGTGTTTACTTTGATCTCGGTTAAAAAATATATTTAGTTAAGAATTGGAATAAATATTAATCTCTAGTTAGAGTGTTAAAATTTAATCAATATTTATTAAATAGGCTGAAAATATCAAATTTAAATTTATTTTCAGGGTAACCTTTTAATTATAGTAATACTAAATATTTATTTATATCTCGATTTTCATTTTTTAAGAAATATTTATTTATTAAATAAATAATTTTTTATTGATGTGAATATTGAATAATTATTTACTCACCAGTTTGTGAATAGAATATTTATATATTTATTCAATGAAAAAAACTAATTAAAAATGTATTCCAGTATTCAATAAATTCAATGGTGGATGAGTGGATTATCATTAGGTTTGATGATAAATATTATTTAACATTATAGTAAAATAATATTGATAGTCAATCCTGTTAGAATGTTCCATGAGAAAATAAGAATATTATGTGGAATGGGGTATCACATGAGTTCAATAAATTATTAATCCCCCATGTAAAAATAATGAAATATTAAACCCTAACACATGGTCTATAAATAGAACAATATTATAATCTTGATATTTTTAATTATTATGCATAATTCTCCAATCTATAATTATCCACCTCAACTCATACTCTCATGAGTGAGAGTAGTCAGAGATATTATTTCAATTGTGAAGGAATTTTAAATGATAAAAGGGGAATAATATAAGATAATAAATTAGTATCACTATCACCCCATGATTCAGCAGCACTGTTCAATGATCGAAGAAGAATTTGTTTATCCCTACTAGAGGGTCTTTACATTAGGACATTGCAATACAATGACACTATACCAATATGGTTAGAACAACCAACACCCTCAATGACGATACTTTTCAAGATTTAGGTAATATTTCTTTTTATGATTATGTTAATTATAAAATGGGTGTGAAAATATATTCTCTTTCTTTTGAAATTTTATTTGAAAATACTCCTAAAAATGATTCATTTTGATGATAATTACATCTTGTGAATTATGAATGATCTATTGAATACAAATAATTAAGAGTTTTCTATAGGCTTAGTAGGAACTTTTCATACATTGGGGACCATCAATTTGAGTCAGACTAAGAAATATTCAAGTTTATTAATATTTCTTTTATTTTTTATCATAACACATTTAAAAGATAAATTTCATTTAATTTTTATTCTTTGTTTATATTATCATCATGATCTCTTCATCCTATAATTAATTTCTTATTTACATAACCAAAATTTTTTATTAATTAATGATGGTCGCATATGAAGAATCCATCAGGAGGTACCTAGAACAATGACTAAATAACATAGTGTTACACATCATATAATTCATTTTCCTATGGTTTGTATCCTTGTTCATTGTGATAAGGCACTAGTGTGGACTCTAGGTATTCATGTAATGAATACATACCACATGTTTTAAATTCACCATATTATGACCAACTAGGGGAGAACATGGTTTTACTAGACTATTCACCATTTAGATTTCCAACCCACTATGTATTCCACGTTCTTTATTTTTTGAAATTGATTCAGGACACATTGTGTAAGTAATACACAATCTATATTTAATACACAATGAATACAATATGGAATTTTTGAAACATGAATTAGACTCCATGTATCCCTCCTACATGTCATATATCATATAATGTATTTCCAAAATTACACACATAGTCATTAGGTATATTATATAGACATATGATGATGATGATTATAAATTGTTTGGCCAGAATTTACACACCTTGTACCTTATCTATTCACATAGTAATATTAAATTTTTATAATTACTCTTTTAAAAATCATCAGCCTAAGTTTCATGAGTCAAAAAATTGATACTACATGTCAGTAGATGGATTTTATATTATATTAAATGTTTAATTAATTCCATGTAATACTCAAAAATATAACTAGTATATGATCATTTCATAATAAAGACTCGTCTTTTTATAAATAATGTAGAAAAAGATATTTTTATGTGGTCAATGTGTTATTAATTTGATAGTACACACTCTGAATTTAAAGAAACATTATATGTATACAATTAATCATTTGAGTTTTTTATATACAATAATGAATATACTAAGTAGTTTGAACAGGTAATTGCCAGGTTTCTTCCAAGTGCAAGCTTGTGTAATATTTTATTAAATTTTAATTAATAAGAAATTATTCATTTTCTTTATAAACCCATAGTTTGGGAATCTCTGAGACAATTTAATGGAATAAGATAAAATGAATTAATTTATTAATAATATAACTAATAAGATTAATTTATTTGAATTTTATCTTATTAATGAATGAATTTGAATGAATTTTAGATTGTTTTGTAAATGCATAGTTATATCAGGTGTATGATCAGTAATGAGATTTTTCTAGGATGATGTATGAGACAGTTTTATTTTATTTTATTTTATTACCTGAGTTTGGAATTATTTGTTATTGAATTTAATATGATTAACTATGTGTTGTACCTCACTCATTTATTAGGTAGGACCACTATGTCCAAATTTTCGAATGTAAATCCACTTAACATGTCCTTTGGTTCCCCTAACCTGCCTCTAAGTTATAAAACATATTTAATAAAATGATTATATAGTGGTGCATGGAGTCAATTTCGGGTGGAAACAACACAGTGGAGGGTCAAGACCAAACCAAGACGAAACCAACCTGGTAAATACATAGGTGTAAAAGTGGAATGCATCAACTCATTCCATGATTTTATTAAGGAGTTATCAATTACAACTATGTGTTGATTAATTATCAGCTCAAGATATAAAAAATTATATAATCTCATGATCACACCATTTATTTATTTATTTTATTTCCTTATTATAAATGATTTAATTTATGCATATATAGTTAAGGGAAAGATTAATACTTTCCTGTAGAATGTATTATCATATGGTACAGTCTAAGTCTAGTTTTGAGGGTCATTGAGACTTGATGAAATAGTGAGACACTTAATGAAATTAAAGTTATTATTATTATGTATCACATACACTATAATTAATAAAAGTACTAAAAAATCACCAAACACATAATCCATGTGATCAATTTAATAGAAAGACCATCCCCTTACTGATAGAAACTTCCAATAATGGTTCAGAAGCCTGTGTTTTGTGTTTCACCATGTATGGAAATATCACATTCTATAATCTTAAATCCATAATATTTTCTTTATGGAGGTGAGGGATGATGAGTTTTTTTACCCTAAAACACTTGAATGATGCACTATATGTTCATTGTTTGATGTTTTCATCCCCGTCTAGAGAACTCTTTAAGTTGAATGAGAACAAGGATGTTATAACATGCTCTAAAAAATTCATGATATTTATGAATGGAATGAATGATAGGCACAATGTGATATATTCATGACCCTAATCATGAGAAATAATGGAGAAGGTTCTCTAGTGGGGCATAACATAGACAATTATATTGCCTAAATTGAATACCTAGTGGTTTTAGGGTCAAATAATCCAAAATAAATTTGTACATATTTCATTCATTCACCATTCCATTAGATATTATCATTTTTTGTTATAAATTTCAATTTGGAAAACATGGTGACGTCTCTCCTAGATCCTCTAACTCTATTTTTCTATATTCAAAAGGATATGAATCACAATAACCCTTCTGTCATTTTTGCTGAATAAAAGTAAATTCCATGTGAATATTTCTAAGACTAACATTATGTATAAGGCTTATTCGTAACATCCATCCCTGAAGAGGGGGATCAATATACAAGAATGGGATAATATGGTATATGTTTTTCATATAAAAAGAAGATCCACTTGAATAAAAATCACACACTGAAAAAGAATAAATAGTAATATTTAGGTTTCTTCATTATCAATTATAATCTACATATTCCTATAAATTGGGTGTTAGATACAAAATTTTGCTCTCATATATTTCTTCAAATAAATAAACAAAGTATATTTTAGAATATTTATTTAAGTGAGGTAGATCTACGATCATCCTATATAGCTAAACATTATATTGTGTCTTTAGGGACCACCACCTCACATTTTTTACCGAAATAATGTTAGTTTTAAAAGATATATATTGTTCTCCTATTGAAACTAAAAATATTATTTTTGTGTCCAAAGTCGATACATATAGATATATTTTCCAAATTGGAATTAATTATTTCTTTATGTTATAATGAAAAAAAAATTATGGTAGGAAATATTTAAATGAATATATCTACTTGATGGATTATACAAACCATTTAATGGAAATCGATAGTGAAGATACTCCAAAGAACTCATACCACACCAAAAAATGGTATCACTATCCTGGTTATGTAAATTAATAACATTTGGATATGTTAAAAAAATATGGATACTTGGATTCATTTAAACTTAAACTATTTTGTGTATGTTAGATATGTTTAGGAGGAAAATAACCAAACAACCATTTATTAGAATAGGTGAAATGGACACTCAGCTTCTTGACCTAGTTCATATGAATGTGTGTGGACCATTTCTAGTTGAATACAAGGATAATACTCAACCTTTTTATATTATACTAATTTCAGTAGTTGATATGGATACATATACCTAATTAAGTATAATCATATTCCTTTAATAGATTCAAGGAATATAAGAATGAGTTTCACAAGAAAATTTGTATAATTATTAAGAAGCCTCACTCTGATTTTTTTGAAGTATATCTTAATCAAAACATCATTGATTATAATTTAGTGTTTTGGGACTATATAATACCTTAATCCTACTGATATTCTACAATTTAATGGTATAAGTGAAAGGAGAAACCAAACCATGTTCAATATTATGAGATCAATGATGATTCATGCATGTTTTCTATTATCCTATTAGGGAAACACATTGTATGCAACATCATACATACTAAATAAAGTTCCAAATATATAAAAAACTTGGTTTAAATTACATATTTTACATATAAATAAGATATGTTATTGCATTCTTGAGTTCAGGGTTGAAATTTTTTTTAAGGTTATTTATGGAAACAATTTTTACTCTAATTCCCTATGTGAATCTCTATGTGGTATCCTAATAAAACTAACTGATATTAACAATGTGATCCTTAAGATAATATTTTTGTGTCTAAGAAACATCCCACATTTGATGAAAGGGAACATATCTATAAAGAAGATTATTGGATCATAATAGACCTTGATGAATTCTAGGCTCTAGATACATATGAGTTGGCACATGAATAGATTACACAAATCCATATATAACTAGATTTTCTAGAGACACAATTACTACATTGGAGTGCGATAGAGGATAGATAACCAAAATGAAATAAATTTATAGTGAATATGGATGGTGACTAGTTATTAGTTGATAATAATGACTATGTAACCCATAAGTAAGTAGAAATTGGCACAAAATAATCCAAATGGAATGAAGTTATGAGTTATAAAATTATGTCCATAGTTTAAAACCAAGTCTTTATTTTTGTATATCCTCTAGTGGATGTAAAGCACGTTAGTTATTAATTGGTATTCAAGAATAATCTGGACAAGGATGGATAAGTCAGTACTTATAAGGCATTACTAGTAGAAAAATATTTCAAATAAAGTCATAGAAAATGAAATGATGAAACAATTTCACCATTTTCAATGATAAAATCTATTAGAATTACAATTACTATAACATCATAACATGACTATGATTTTTTTCATATAAATATCAATGTATCTTTCCTTAATGAGAATATTTAGGAATATATCTATATAAAATATCCTAAAGTGGTACTGTCTCTACAGGATACCAATAAAGAATATAAGTTGTTGATAACCATTTATATATTGAACACAACATACATGTTACAGAACATTCAGTTAGATGATACCATATGGAAATTAGATTTAATAATGAATGAATATGTATAATGTGTCTATAAGTAGTTTAGTGGCAGTGTGATCATTTTCAAAATAGATTATGTTGATGAAATTTTACTTGTTGGAATTGATATAACAGTCTTATATATTAATGATTTTTTAAATACAATATTCTCTATGAAGGACATGGAAAATGTAATAAAAGTTATTGATATGAAGATCCAGCATGATAGATACAATAGTCATATACGAATAATTGAGTTTATATTTGTTGAAAATATGCTGAAGATGTTTAATATAGAAAAACAAAGAGGGTATTGATTCCAGTGTTACGTTGAACTCATCTTTCAATGAAATTGTTTCATCAAACGCATGAGAAGATATGGAGGATTGAAAGTATTTCATATTCATCAGTGATTGTGGAAATCTATAATTCTATAATATGTAAATGTCTAGAGGATTCCTATTCCTTAATCATGGTTGGATGATATCATTCCAACCTAGGTGACTGCCAACGGATGATAATCCTGACTATCATTAAATTTATAAGGTGTAAAAAAGATATTTTTATATTTTATGGATTAGATAATGATATATTCATAAGGGGACATTCAGAATATAGTTTCCAAATAGATAAATATGATTTCAAATAACAATGGGGGTAAATATGTACTCTTAATGAAGTTATTGTGAGTTGGAGGAGATAAAAGAAATCTATAGTTACTAATTCAACAGAAACGTCTGAGTACATTGCATCCTATAAGGTATATAAATAATTATTTTGGATTCAAAACATAATTCAATAGCATTATGTGGAGACTATTTTTAAACACCTTATTATTCTTTATAATGGTAACACTACAATGGAGTCTCTTACAAAGGAGTTATGGTCATATCAGAGGAAAAATCACATAATTTACAAATTTCATCTCTTATAGTATTTTTACCATAGATGTGACCTCTCTTTGATTATATTTTCCATGGAAGAAAACATGGGGGAAGCCTTAACTGAATCCTTAAATTAGAAGAAACATGATCATCATGTGAGAGCTGTTGGACTGAAAGTAATTACAATTTGGGTCGAGTCAAAATGGTTGTCAGTTGGATGATGTATCCTATATAAAACTATTTTTTAATTAGAATGAATTTATATTAAAATAATTTGAAAGTGATTAAAATATAATATTAAATATCATTAATAGTTTTTCTTTAACTTAATGTAATAATTCCACAAAGTATCTTTCACATTGAAAATTGCATAGATGTTACTCACTTTGATGAGAAACATGAAATTGAACGAAGATATTATTAATCCTTGTTTTGTGGTCTTATAAAATTATAAAATGGGGAAAATATATTTTTATGGTTAAGTGAGGTTATTAGTAACTATATGGGACTTCATCTCATTATTTCCATAAACGATAATCACTAGTAAAAGTTATTCTAAGAACTGACCCACCTGTCGGAAACCTGCATGTCGATGTGTCGTTGAATACTCATCTCTAGGATCATGTGTAATGATCAATAGGAATTATTATTACTATTGTTTCTTTCATGAATAAATCACATTGATGTATTGTCACAAACTTTTAAGACATATCTTGGTCGATAAATTGGGTATGTTGAGTGGGTCATGAATGGTTTTTAATTAATGAATATAGTGGGGAAGTATTTATTCCTTTAATCATTATATAAGTTGATATCATGTCCATTTTAATGAAATGAAAAATTCACCATAAATTCCATTGTCTTGGTGTATTGTTGAGTTTATTTTAGTGGGTCAAAGGAATACATATTAGTCATATATATTAATGGCATGGGTATGCAACCTGCTTGATGAGGTATCGATATAATGGGATTTTATTACATAGTGATTGTTAATAAGTAGTTTATTTTCATGAAAAATATTTTCCATATTTGTTTGGATTGACCTGTTGATAGAAATTAATCTTTTACATTATATAGGAATAGGTAATTCCACTGAAGAAGAGGCATAGAGGGCCACAAGAAAAGTGTTTACATTTACATCAGTTAAATATTATTTAAATTCAATAATTAAAATAAATATTATTCCCCTGAATGAGATTTAATATTTATTTGAGATTTATTAACTTATCAATAAAATTTAAATAAATATTTATTCATAAGGTAATTATTTATTTATGTGAATAAGTAATATTTGTTTATCTATTTTTATTTGTTGTAGAGTAATTATTTATTTATTAGTTCAATAAATTATTGTTAGTTGTGATAAAATTAAATAATTATTTATTCATGATATTATGAATATAATATTTTTTATTTATTGAATCAAAAAATATTAATTATAATATTTTTTCACATATTCGATAAATTTTATGGAGGATGAGTGGACCAATATTAGTTCCGATAAATAATATTAATTTCTATGATGGTAAAATAATATTTATTGTTGTACCAGTTTTGGAAAACCACGATGAAATAATAATAAAATTATATTTTTACATAGATTTTGGTCTCATATGGGTTTAATAATTTATTAAGTATCCTTATAAAAAATATATTAAACACCAACCCTGGGTCTATAAATAGATAGTTATCATATTTTAGATATGGTTGGTTGTTTTTTACAATGCTTCCTTATAGAATTATCATTCTCCTCCCATCCTCTTAATAATGATAACAATAAGAGAGATTCATTTAACCTTGAAGGAACATGAAGTGATAGAATATGAATAATAAAATATAATACATCAGTTGAACCATTACCTAATGATTATTTATCATTGTTAATAGATAAATAAGAAATTGTGAATTACCTCTAGAGGGTTTATTACTTGAGTCATTGTAATAGTATGATGATATATCGGTTAGATTACAGTGATCAACATCCTCAATGAATAAATATCCCAAGATCGATGTATACTTTATTCTTGTACTTAAAATAAATATGAAATTGATGTAAAAAAGATATTCCCTTATTTCTAGTATTTTTTCAATATTATTTTAAAAAAAATCCCATGATGTTTACATCTTATATACTTCCAATGATCTATATAATCCAAAAAATTTGAGATGGACATTATCCTAATAGGTTCTTTGTATATTCCAAAAACTATCACTTCCATCCTCGGATGTGATGATGTCAATGGCTATGATTTTCATATGTTGATTCCCAAATCATACCAATAAACTAATCTAATTAAAACCATAATCAAAGGATCCCCAAAAAACCATCAAAAATAGTAGATCATATCCTGGACAGAGGTAATTATTCCAATACACTAGAACTGATATAGATATCATGGATGCTAATAGATCTATTAAGACTTTAATCCTAAAAGATAGAAGAAGGAGAGGAACAAGTTTTACAGTAGGGATATCTAGATTTCAATTGTAATTTTCCAATACATAAATAATTGATAATTAATTCAAATTAACCAATTATGTGTATCTTAAATAATTCTCATAGTGACATATGAGTTCAATCCATTTATATTAAAGATATTTATATCCAAATAAATAGAATTTTCCTAAAAAATAATGAAAATTATTCAGAATTTGTCTCGACCATCTATGATGTGATTCTTTAGAGGTTTATATGAATCTATGTCTTGAGAGTTTTCATGGAATGACACAAAATTACATGTAATGACACATGATTCATAGAATTAAATAAAATATCATGGAGTGAATACATCCTACAAATACAGTTCTCTACATGTCTAATCTCTTGACACAAATCATGGAACCTAATGCATCCTAATCACCCAAAATGACTAAATCACTATATGTACTAATAAAAAGTATATATTTAACCCATATTTTACCTTAAAATATATTTTTGTTACAAATCTAACCCTATATAAGATTCTTGTACTAGATATGCATCTCTAGGACTGTTCCCAAACTACTCTATCAATTATGCTAGAACAAAAAAATTCTCACAGCCAAGTCTCTTCTTAGATTCATCTGTTCTACAATAGAATTGGAACAAATGGTAATATATTCCAATTTAAAATTTACTTTCCCTATTCAATAATACAAACTAAATTCTCCATAAATGATGCATCGGGTTCCAACTCAATATCCTCACTATCAATCACATGTGTAGTACTAGGATCGTACCTCCAAAGTTGATACATAAGGAACTCATTATGAATAACTTAATATCATATAGGAAGACCTTATTACTAATACAATTGTATGATACATTCAATGATCTCAAATGGTCCCATATTTTTCCTTTTAAAATAACAGTTCCCTAACCGAGGTGACCCCGTTAAGAAAACTTAGTCTCCCATAATGAACTTTAATCATCATCAAATCCAATAAGCAACACAACTGACCATTAAGATCCCTAAATGGTGTCATCTAAATGAAATCATGGAAAAAATTATTGTATGTAAACTTCATAAAGTCCTTATGATCATTTATAAATTGAAAAAAAAAGATACTGCATACCTACAGCATAGCCCTCATGATCTTGATCTTCATATCTTACTATCCATCACTATATAGATGTTACACTATACATATCTTTAACTAACTCCAAAAACAATTTATTAATTCTTTCCAAAACCATGATTTTAATAATATATATCTCTCTTATTCAATACTATAATTTAGTCTATGATTTCACGAAATCAACTAGATATAAATCTTTCCCATATCATCCATACATTGAGTCTCTCATTTATAAAATAAATATGCCATATTCTTCAACTGATCAACTATTACTCATAAAACATCTAAAAATATATTATCCATGGTTGACCCCATCATGAATTCCATCATCCCCTCATCCCACTTTCACATAATCATAGAGAATGGATGAATCAAACTTCTTCACTGTTCATGTTCTTCCTTGATCCATTGATAAGAAATGAAAATATATATGAAGCCTGAAATGTCCCTCTAATTCCATACCACTTGAATCATCCGCGTATTAGGAATATACATCTTTATTACATACTACTAGAATCATTCCCATATATCATGATATATATTTTAATATGGATTATATAATCACTAAAAGAAATGGGATTTATTAATTAGGTATCCCCTCATCACAGTAGTAACAACTACACTCCTAGGAATATAGATCACATCATCATTATATGTAGACCATCCTAGAACTACGTCACGTCCCACCAATTATTCCTACATTACTATGAATTTTGGGTCTTACTACTGCATGTACTTTAACCATTCCATCAATATATATTTTATAAAAAATGGAGAATAATTAATCTCCACTTGATCCTCATATACATACACCAACCACTCTCTAAATGAGATCATTAATACCCATTCATCATCTTACAGTCTCTCTATAAGATACATTGTTTTCCTATTGAGATAATCGAAAAAAAAATTCCATTACATGTTCATTATCCATCTAATAATAAAATTTAGAAATATACTAAACCCAATATCTATGATATAGAGTCAAGTCCCATTAAGAGAAGATGTAATAAAAACTAATTGAGTTAATTTATTCAAAAAAAATCTCCTCAGAGAGATGATGTCTCAAAGACAATAGATCATAGACCACAACTACCAACGCCAAGTCAGATATCAAATAGTTCCACCCATGGGGTCATATATGGTGACACCCATAAGCTACTATAGTTCTATATGAGTCTATATATATTCCAAAGAGACACTTGAGCATTACAGTAAACTACATACCCAATAACATGTTCTTGAAATATTAGGATAAATATTGTTTTCAATATTCTTATTAGCTTCAAGAAGGAATGTTCACCCTATTAAATCCATTAAAAATTATCCCCATTCATAGGGAGACCATTCATATGATCTTATAGAAAATATGTTACCTAAATTAATAATTAGTACAATCCCTCAAACATATGGAACCTCCTAATCTCAAAAAAATTATATAATTCTAAAGAAATTATAGCCTCAAAATTCTTGAGGTCCAAAACAATTCCCTCCTTAGAAATTAAATTCCCATAAAAAATTATTCTTTGATCAAGTAGTGAAACTTCAATAGGTTGGAATATTTTTAATGTGCTCAATTATTACTAAACATATTCTCTATGAGTCTACATGCACCTCTAAGGTTCGTGAAGATTTTTGGATATTATAAACGAAAGCCGCAATGAATGGGTCAAGATATAGATGGAAGATCCTATTCTTTATATCAATGAACACCATCGGTTCAATTTTCTATGCAATTGTCAATATATGATACTTATATGGTCAATATCTACTCTTGAACATTGTCATAGGTATATCACCCACTTTGACCTAAAGTGAGTTGTAGCCTAATCGTATATCAATCTTAGAAAATCACTAGGCTCCTGAAAACAATATAATCTAATAATTGATCCTAAAAAATATTAATCTATTCTCCATCTTCACATTATTAAATTTTTTATATCATACATAACTAAAGACTACTATCTAACTTCTTTGTGAAAAACACTAAATCACTCTAGGTAGATGATCTAGTTATATTAAAATCATTCACCTATAAATCCTTTATTTTCACCTTATATTCCTTAAAAAAAATTTGGATCCATTTTATTTAAATGGATATATATAGTAGGAAACCCTGGCAGGAGTTCAATCTCAAACTCTATTCCCCAAATATTTGGAATTCCTTAGAATTCATTTGGCCAGACATGCTGATATTTGTCCACTTGAGGAGGAAAATAGGAGGGAGCTTATAACTAATTTTCCCCAAGGATCACCCTTACTACATACAGTATAACAGATCAAATGAAAATAATGTCGGGTCACACTCTTCAATCATAAACATCCCATTAAGGAGTGAAAAAAATATTTCTCCCAAATATGCATAGAAAGGATACATTCATCTATAGTACTCAATTGGGGATCAATAAATAGTCATCCAGTCCTTTTCAAAGATCACATAGAATCTAGTACTCTAAAAAATCATGAAATTTCATATATTTTTATATCCAGATAATACTATAGGTCATTTTTAATATCAATGGATATGAAAAAAATCATCCCCAAAGGTTTGTTATGAGAGTAAATCAGATGAAAAATTAACTAAAAAATAATGCCTAGTAATAACATTTATCGATATAAATGAATAAAAAGATTCTATATCAAATAATAAAAAATAAATAATAATGGATAATGGGATTTTATATCACATAGTAGATGGTACCTCTCCATAATCAGTTGGTAAATGATCCATTTCATAAACTCTTCTTACGTCATATTTGTGTCCCTTACCATGCGACACATAAATTACTTGATTCAAAGAGGTCTTCAAAGTCTGAATCTAATTTGGAGGACCCCAAAATACACTCTGATTCATCCTCTTAGTGTCCAAATGAATAAATTTTGAATTGTAATACAGTAGGTTACCCATCTTGGAACACCATTGATACCCCTTTATTATATTTCAACAAAGTCGTCTGAAATGATCACTCCACCACTTTTTAATGTCTTATAGAATTCCTATCAATGGAGGTAATAGGTGATCCCCTACTCTAATCCATCTTTTTACTATCACAACTGTGAATCTCCTCTTCCTTCCTTATCTTACCTCACGAAGAGGGTCCCAGAAAAGGACCATAAAAACACTCATCATTTAGTGAAGTATGGAGGAAGTTTTTTGGCGTTATCCTTCTATATGAACTTCTATATCATGAAGGACTTATGTACAACTATAGTATATGTAGTCAGGTTGAAATTCCTAAACATGTTTCTCAACACTATGTGAAGGATTATATCAATCTTCTTGGACTTTTTTTACTCATTCTTGGACAAGAGGGGAGTGAATAGATACGGCGTCACGAAATGAATAGAGTTGGCTAACACTAAAGAACCATATAATACCTCACATTATCTATCTAGATAATGTAAGGGAAAAAATCATGATGAATTTTCATTTATGTTAACCCATTTAATACCCTCATTCCCACCCTGTAGGGTTTTCACACCCCACTATCTCCAAATAGGTCTTTGCTGCGAGCAGATAGCAAACATTATATTTCTATCTTATGGAGTCCAAAATAGATAGAATATCAACTCAATGACTTCATTATAGTCCTCAACATATTGAGGACCTATAGTGGACTTGAATAATTGAGAATTATATATCTAAAAAATTCAATAATAAATGAACATTGTCCTATGAACACCTACAAATTGAAAAATCACTATACAAAATACCCTATGCTAAATTAGTTCCACAACTTGGACCACTGGTCAGGCATGAGAGCAATATCAGCAACATCCTCTTAAACATATAGCGGTCCAACAAATGTTGTTCTCAAATTTATTCTCTAGTTAATCTGATTAGATATATTATAGGTGGAATATCTGAAACAAAAAACATAAATATTGAATTCCTATAAAAGATCACTTTATATATCAACTGAAGTTGTAATTAGACATATGAAAGGGTTCCATATAAGAAGATGTATCCTAGAAGGCTACGTGTAACAATAAGTCCAAATCCTCCTATTACTACCCAAGGACTATTCACCATCTTCCTTACCTTCGTGTTAGAACCAATCATTAATTTATGTAAAAAAATGCATGATCAAGTTCAAATAATCCAATTTTTAGAACAATATATCATGAAAACTAAAAAATAGATTATGGAATTTAATTAAATTAAATACCATGTGTATCATGATATATATATATATATATATATATGACATTTGATACCACATTAACAGTTATGACACATATATGAACCCATATACTATAAACTATAACAGCTTGAAATTCTTTTGATCATCATGAAACAATAAAACCACATGTGTAACAATAGTCTCCTCACTGGTAACTCAAAGGCCTATTACATATGAGTCGACTGAGACCAAATTGAACATCCTACCCATTTTCGAAACAATCTTACTACATTATGACATGTTCCAAAACATTTCCAAGATAAAAAGTAAAAGAAAACCCATGGCCTGTAATATCATTATATAACACCCCAAGACGAATCATTGGGTGTTAGCTGAAGTGCTATAAGACCTTACACGGGACTCCATATACACAAGATCATGCAAACTAATGGTGATGTTATGAAAGGTTTTGTGGGATGATCATACCGTTGGTAAAAATAACAATAAACAAAAAAAATATAGATAAAACGTCCCAAAAATACAATAGTAAATGAAAATAATATCATAATTCTATAAAAACGTAATCCTAGTCATATAATATAATGGTCTCCAAGGCCTTCTTATATGTATGGTCATACCAGAGTTTGAGAAAAAGAAACATTATATAAATAATGAAATTGTGAAATATATCTAGTTCATGCCCCAATATTTCCATTGAACACCAAGCTCCATCGCCTCAGCTACCGACTAATGGGCCCATTCTCTTACATAGATCATCGATCATGAAGTCTGAATGTGCATTGAAATTCTCATGTAGGCTAGTTGGCACTGGAATATCTGTCCCATTGAATAGTTGAGGAAGGAAAAGCTATTTTAGACCGAATAAAAGTTCAAACATCCCAAAATCCATCTTAAGGGTATATTTTTCAAATCACCACTCCTTCAAAAATGGTTATAGAGAATCTTCCTTTCAGAGTGCTTCCTTCACAATGGAGTGATGGTTTGATGGTAAAACTTTTCACATTGTGTTTTGGAGTCAGGGAGTGCTTTGAAAACCCATGATAAATTGTCCATTTCATCCCAAGTATGTCATTCGGACTAGCACAGTCATGCCCAATCATGATGCGCACTAATTTTTTACAAGTATGTCCAATATTCATGAATCCACATTCCTATAAATACCCCCTTCATTCATACATATTAGGGATGGTTACTCGGTCTTTAATCTTCCAAATTAACCCTAATTCATGAACCTCCCAAGCATCATGAACCAATGAAAAATGGATCACCCAATGCATATGTTCTTTATGAAACACTTTTCCTTGAGTACTTAAGATACCCTCTCTATGGTTGGTATTCCTTTTTTGATGTTGTGTGCCCGTAACATAATAAAAAACTCCCTCTAAGGCACTTGCAGATTTACAATTCATTTAACCTTGGCGAATAACTCCCTTTCCAAATAAATAATTCACAACAAGAATGATGAAACCTATTTTGTAAATCCTACTCATCCAAGAATAACCTGACCTCTGTGAAGTATCTGAGCTTTTCGATTCACCACTCTGTGGTCCCTAACTTCATGAAACCCCACTTTTGGGCCTCAATATAGTTCCTCCATTTAAATAATCCTTTTTTGAAATGGTTGATTTCACAAGGCCCCCATACCCATCCATGACTTTTCCATATGAACCTTCAATCCCTATGTGACATAGGCTACCTACTCATGTGTTCGCCCGCTTCAACCCAAGTATGGATAGAGCTTCTCACATACATATGGATTCAAATAATATGCATTCTAATCCCTTTTTCTTATAAGAATATGGACCCTAGCTTGGACTTCATGACTGGACACTCCTCCAATTATTTTATATTTGTATAACCAATATTGTTCCCCTCTCAAAGGAACATGAGTCGTGGTCGTTTAATCCCATGGGGTGATGAGTGAGTCCCCCATGTCTGAGGGACATGACATAAAACCGCCCAGATCCATGACCTAGTCATACAACATTAAATTGTATGACAACATCCTTAACACATGTTGTTTAACTATAGTCTTACCCTATGCAGTAAAAAGTATTCTCTATGTATAAGAGGCATGGGAAGACCTAAAATCCTCCAACATTCACATGGAATGAGATCCTCCAGGTATCATCAACAAATTATCCCCACACTATCCAACCAAGAAAAATACTCTTGCAAATGACATATTCAAAGTATAGTCCCTACACCATCCATCATTGATGCTCCATTCGCAACATGAGAATCCTTACCACATGAAGTTAAACTGTATGGATTACTCTTATCACACGACCTTAAACTGTAGTTTTGAACACCATGGTTTTGATCATTGTTTTCTAAAAATGTTACATTGGATACATCCCTGTGGTTAAATCCAAACCAACTACAAACATGGGTTCTCCATCCAAGGGATGTACCACCATGGTTTTCCTCATGTGACATTATCACCAATCAAACATCTGAATCTTTCTAATCAAGCTATTTTATTCCATGCATCTAGGGTTTACCTCAAGGAGATTTCTCACCCATAAAACATTTGGTTCTTCCTCCATGAGATGTTCTGATCTCTCCATCTGGGATTTTCCTCCTGGGGAATTCTAAACCATCAAACTTTTTCATCTGACTCCATGTGGGGTTCTAATCCATCTATCCAGGGTTCACCTCATGGGGTGTTCTCTCCCATCAAAAATTTAGATCCACCTCCAATAGGTGTTTTAATCCATTTATCCAAGGTTAACCTTAAGGGAATTTCTCACCCATCATACATCTATATCCACCTCCATGAGTTTTTCTGATACATACATCCCAAAATCACATAATGTGGCATTCTCACTAACAAAACACTCAAATACACCTACACATGGTGTTTTGATCCATCTATATAGGGTTCGCCTCAAGAGGTGTTCTAAAAGAATAAACATCAAGATCATCTTACATGTGTTGTTATGATCTATCCATAAATATTTCTCCTCAAATGGAGTTTTAACCCATTAAAATTCTAGATCCTTATCAACAAGGTGTTCTGATGCATTCACCTAGTGTTTGACTCAAGTGGAGTTCTCACCCATCATACTTCTGAATCTTCATCCATAGGGTGTTTCGATCCATCCATCTAGTTTTCTCCTCAATGAGAATTCTCACCAAACCATCAGGTGTTACTCATTACCTCAAAAGGAAACTACTCCATGATCTACCCTCAAGTGGTGGTTTCATCATCCAATTACGTCTCCACATACTATTTAACTCATTCCCCAAGTCCACCTCCAAGAGTCATGTTGATCCATTGGTAAAACATCAGGGTTAAAATTTTCCCTCCATGGGACACACCTCCTTGGTCCATCCCCACATGGTGATCAGATTAACCAAATCTATCTCCACATGACATTAAACTCATTCCATGATCTGACTCAAGCAAACATCTTGATTCATCTCTACATGATGTAGAAATTTTGATATATTCCTAACACATACCCAATGATATGTGTGGCATGAATAAGGTGAAAATCTATAGATGGATTAAAAATATGGTTTCATTACCTCAATATCGGGAGGGTATGCCTTGGGGTTCATACCATAATATTCCTCAAATGAGAATCCCTCCTAGTATTTAGAATATATGTAACCAATGTTCCTAATTTTTGTACATTCCCGTGATTCCCAATGTGACTACCATCCAGACCGAATGTTTCTTCCCTATCATAAAGAAAGTGGAATTTATAGACAAAATTGGTGTAATTAACCAGCATCTAGAAACAGATGGCACCATGAATGAGTTCCTAGAACGTGACTTAACTCTATGGGGGGCTCGAACAAGGAGATGATCTCCAAGGAGGAATCTTGGGGTGGTAAAATTGACATCTCATCCCCCCATTTCTATTATGTATCATACATCACCATTGAAAGGGATAAAAATCCCCAACCTTTGGAAAGTGGGAATGTGGGGAAATAGAGAAAAAAATCCAATACAAATGGTTCAAATCCCTTTTAAGGGACTATTTCACGAATCCCTTATCCTTCATGAATGTGTAGATCATACAATGATCTATAGATGAGAACATCCTTTTTGACTGTCTGAAGGTTTGATGGTAAAACTCATCGAAAAAAGTTTCTTTATCACAGATATATTGGTGAACCTGTAATGTGTGGATGGTTTCTTTGCAAGAAGGAGATTCAGACTGCAGCAGCTGTGAAAATTAAAAATTCTCGCAAATTCTTCTCCAGTGTATTGAATTTTCATGAAACCATTTTCCTATAAATACCCCCCCCCCCCTATTTAGACAATTTAGGGACTGTTACTCAATGTTTCGGCTTTCAATTACCCCTAATTCATGAAATTATAGAGTATCATGAACCAATAAAAAATGGACCACCCCATGTATCTAGGCCCCATGAAACCCTTTTCACTGAGTTCTTAAGAGCCTCCACCTATGTTGGGGATTCTTTTTGTTAAGTTATATGCCATTAATTTATGAAGAAGGACCTATAAGGGACTTGTGTATTTCCAAATCATTAATCCATCATGAAGAACTCCCTTTCCAAATCAAGACATCACTCTGAGGTAGGGGTACCCTGTTTCTTATAGTCTACTCCTTCATAAATAACCTAACCTCCAAGATAAGCCCGAGATTTGTGAAGAACATATCTATGAGGCCCTATGCTTCTCAAAACACATCTATCGGGCCTCTCAATGTTTCCTCCCTTATGTTGACCCTCTTTCATGATGTTTGAGTGCCCAGGGCCCCAACACCCATCCAGGATTAGTCCAGCTGCACCTAGAGTCTCTATGTGAATTGTTCCACATGCTCTTGTGTTCAACCACTTCAACCCAAATGTGGCTTTATAATCCCACCTACCTCTTTCTTCAAATAATTGGTACCCTAATTCCATTTTCTACAAAGCTCAGGGACCCAATTCTGGGCCTTAAGAAAAACCACATATCTCTTCATTGTACGTTGGCATCAAAAATTCCATGACACTCCCAATGGTACATGATTAGTGGTCATGTAATCCCCTATTGTGAGGAGTGAGTCCCCCCATGTCGGAGCAGTATGGCATTATACTTACAAGATCCAAACCCTATTTATATGACTTTAAACTTCACAAAAACATCCATAGAACATTATTTTAAAACGTAGTGTTAAAATTTGAGGCTAGCACAATATGCTATGTGTTTGAGTGGCATGGGATGACCTCTACACCCCCACACTCACAAGGAATGAGATCTTCCTATAAGCTTCAATGTGTAAGTACTATACCATCCAACCAAGAGAAATCCCTTTTTTAAGGGAAGCTTCAATGTGTATTACCCACACCATCCCCCATTAATACTCCTTTTGCGACATGAGATTCCATACTAAAAGATGTTAAACTATATGGATTAGTCAAATCACACAACCTTAAACTATGATATCAAAATACATGGGTTTTCATCCCAGCCTTCAAAATAAGGTAATAGTATGCTTCCCTAAAGTTATATCCTGGTCCATGGTAAACATAGGTGCATACTCCTAGGGACATACCTCTAGGATTATCTCAAAGTGGTATTTTCATCCATCATTCTTTTATTTTATCCTCTATGAGGTTTTTTGGTTCATCTGTCTAGGGTTTTCCTGAGTGGGATTTCTCACCCATAAAAATTATGGATGCACCTACATGATGTGATTTGATCCATCCATCTAGGGTTCACCTAAAGGGGTTTTCCATACCATTAAACTTCTTGATCAACCTCCATGAGGTGTTTTGATCCATCCATCTAGGGTTCACCTCAAGGGGTGTTCTTAACCATGTAGCTTCCAAATAAGCATCCACAAGGAGTTCTAATACATCCATCCAAGGTTCACCTCATGGGATATTCTCAACCATTAATCTTATGGATCCAACTCTATGATGTTTTTTGATCTATCCATCCATGGTTTACTTCATAGAGTGTTCTCACCCATTAATCTTATAGATTTGTCTCTATGAGGTTTTCTCATGCAACCATATAGGGTTCACCTAAAGGGGGTTCTCACCCATCAAACATATGGATTATCAACCATGAGGTATTTTGATCCATCCAATGAGGGTTCAAATAAATGGGTGTGCTCATCCATTAGACTTTCAAATCCACCTCTATGATGAGTTCTAATCCATCAATCTAGGGTTTTCCTCAAAGAAAATTCTCACTTATAAATCATCTCAATCATCCTCCATGGAGAGTTTTCTTCTATCTATATAGGGTTCACCTCAAGGGGAATTCTCACCTAACCATCACGTGTGACACCTTCCCTTTAAGGGACACACCTCCTCTATCTACCCCTCCATTGGGTGTTCTAATCAACCATGTCCTTCTCCAAAAGACATTAAACATGTGCCTTGAACCCACCTACATTATACATGATGATCCATTGGAAAAATGGTCAGGGGTGATGTGTTTCCTATTAGGGACACACCTCCTTAGTCTAATTGTATTGGGAGTTCTGATCATCCAAATCTACCCCCATAAGAAGTTAAACTCATTCCATGATCTGACTCAACCAGATGTCACAATCCATCTACATAGGATGTAGAACATAAAACATTCCCCAAAGAGACAACTCGTGCATAAGTGTGGGATATGTGAGGTAAAATGACTTGGAAGACTTGATCATATGGAATGATTGCCAAAATATCTACTTGTGATGCCTTTAGTTATGAGTTTTAAGATGCCTCATATGAGATTCTGTCCTAAGAAGAAGAATACAGGAGACCAATGTGACAAATGTACAAAAATGTTAGCAATTCCCAACATGAAAACTCTCCTAACCAAATGTTACTACCCTTTGAATATGAATGTAGAATGTCTAGATAGAATTAGTTTAATTAAATGACATCCACAAGGATATAACACAGGGAATGAGTTCCATGGACATGACATAACTCTAGGAGGGAGACCAAGACTCAGTGATGATATCCAAGGTGGAATACAAGGATGGATAAAATTATATCCCATCATCCTATTTTGATCAAGGAAAATAAATAGCCATTTAAAGTGATGAAATATTCCTACATTTAAATATTGGGAATAGGGGGAAACATAGTCACAAATATAAGGCAAAATGGAATGAAATCCCTCTTAAGTATCTATTTTTCAAATCTCTTCTCTATCACAAGTCAAAAAATCTCACGAAGCTCACTATTTGATGGATTCATTCAGGATCACATGATAGTTTGACTAAAAAAGGCCATGCAATGTGTTTCAGAGTCATGGAGCACTTCAAAGATCTCAAAAGCATTGACGATAACTTCATGAGTCTGAATATCATACTAGTTAATCTTTACCCAATCATGATGACCACTAATTCTCTGTGATCATTTCCAATATTCATGAAACTGCTTGCCTATAAATCCCCCCCCCCCTTAATTTAGAAAATTTAGGTATGGTAACCCAAACTGTAGGATTCTGAATTACTCCTATTTTTTTAACCTAATGTTCATCACAAACCAATGTGAAATGGATCACCCAAGGTAACCAAGCTTCATGAAACCCTTTTCCATTAATTATTTGGAGACTCCTCCTATGGTGGGGATACCATTCATGAATTATTACACCAATCATGAAATAATAAGTTCTTATGAGTAAGTTGAGGATTTGATAAGCATTAATCCATCACAAAGCACTCTCTTTCCAAACCATGACATTAGGTCAAGGAAGGGACACCATGTTTCATGAAGCTAACTCCATCACAAAACACCTATCCTCCATGAAGCAACATAGATTAATGATGATCCTCTCTGTGATTCCATAAGATTCATTAAGTCCCTCTCTAGGTCCTCTCTATGGTGTATCTCTTCTTTTGACCCTATTTCCAAAATGTTTTCTGACCAGGTCCCCTCTTCCCATCCAGGAATGGTCCAACGGCACATTGAGTCCCTAAGTGACTTGTGCCACCTACTCTTATGTTAGAATTCTTCACCCCAAATATAGATATATCTTCTCACCAAACTATTACTTCTATGAATATGTACCAAATATATTTTTCTTATAGTAATAGGGACACTAACTTGGATATCATGATTTACCACTCCACCTATCAATGTATATTGAAGCACCAATGCCATGACCCTCCCATAGGTGCATGATTGGAGGTTTTGTAACCCCAAGGGGTGATGAGTGAGTACCCCCAAATTTCAGATGCATGTCATAAATCTTCCTACCTTTATTTCCAAGTCATACGATTTTAAATGACATGAAAAAATCATTAGAACATGACATTAAACTATAGTATTACCCAATGAGAAAATCACAGGATGCATCATGTATAAGTGACTTGGGATGAACTCCATGAATCGAATACTCACATTGAAAGAGATCCTCTAGGAAACTTCTACTCATAAGCCACACATCATCCAATCAAGAGAAATCCACTAGAGAAGGTCACCATTAATGCATAATGACCACAACATTCCCCATAGATGATCCTTTTATATCATGAGGATCCTTACCACATGAAATTAAAGTATACGTATTGGTCCTTCATAGGACCTTAAACTGCATGATCAAACTATCGAGGTTTTGATCCCTATCTTCCTAACATGGTATGTAGGACACCTCCTTGGGGTTCAATATCGACCAACGGTCAACTTAGGTGCTCCCCCTAGGGATGTACCTCTAGGGTTTATCTCAAGGGTGTTTCTCACACAACAAACATCTATATCCATCACTATGAGGTGTTCTAATCCATCCATCCAGTGTTTTCCTCAAGGGGTGTTCCCTCCCATCACACTAATAGATCCTCCTCAATGAGGTGTTCTGATACATCCATCCAATTTTAACCTCAATGGTCATTCTCACACATCAAACATTTGGATCTGCCTCCATGGGGCGTTTTGATCTATCCATCTAGGATTCACCTCAAGGGGAGTTCTCACCCATCAATATCTGCATCCATCTCCATGAGGTGTTCTAATCCACCCATCCATCATTATTCTTAAGGGGAATTACCTACCATGAAACATTCGGATTATCCACCATTATGTGTTATGATCCATCCATCTAGGTCTCGTCTCCAGGTGAATTATCACCCATAAAACATCTAGATATGAATCCCAAGGATGTTTTAATACATCCACCAAGGTTTCATATCAAGGGGTATTCTCACCCATCAAACATAAGTATCTGAAACCATGAGGTTTTATGATACCTAAAACTATGTTTCAACCCAAGGGGAATTCTCACCCATCAATCATCAATATTTTCCGTGGGGAGGTGTTATGATACATACATCTATAGTTCACCTCAAGGGGTGTTCTCACCTATAAAACATCTAGATCCACCTCCAAAATGTGTTCTGATCTATCAATTCATGGTTCCATGGAAGAGGATTTCTCTCCCATTAAACATTTGGATCCACCACTAAAATGAATTATAATACATTCATATAGGGTTCACCTCAAGGGGTGTTCTCACCCAACCATCATGTTTGATATCATCCCTCTTTGGGACACACCTCCTCGATCCACCACCATAGGTATTTCTGAAAAACCAATTCTACCTCCACATGATGTTAAACCCATTCCTGGTGTCCACCCCTAAGAAATATGTTAATACATCTATAAAACATCTTGTTCTACATCTTCCCTCCAAGGTACACACCTCCTTGATCCACCACCATGGGGTGTTCGGATCAAACAAATACATCTCCATAAGAAGTTAATATAATGATTTGATCCAAATCAATTGTACATCCCGATTTGTCTCCATAATACATATAAGTTAGGACTTAACCCAAACATATACCCCATTCATAAGTGTGGGATTAATGAGGTAAAAATTTGTGGAATAATTACACCACCAATGTTATTATATCATGATCAAAATGGGATGCCTTGTGTATGTTCCATAGTATGCCTCACATGAGATTCCCTCTTAAGAGGAAGAATAATGGTTAACAATGTGACTAGCATCCAGACATACCATCCATGCCAAGAGTGACTACTCTCCTGACTGAATTTTTTTTATTATTAAGTATAAAAAAGATTTTCTAGATAGAAGTGGAGTAATTAACCGGTTTCCACAAAGATATGGAACTGATAATGAGTTCTACAAACGTTACATAACACTATGATGGTTACCTAGACTAAGTGATTATCTCCACAGAGGAATCCATGAAAGGTGAAATTGACATCTAATTATCCCATTTCGATTAGGGAGAAGAAATCACTATTTAATGTGATGAAAACCACTCACATTTGAGAAGTGGTAATGCTGGGAAATGGGGACACACACCACAGGTGGGGTTTGGTGAAAGCATCGAAAATTGAAATGGTCAAACTGACGTGAAACTCGTCTCCTCAACATGAGGAATAGTAGATTTTATGATATCACCATATATTCGTGTCACAAAATCCAAAAATCTAACTCATAGTCCAAATAATAAAATGGTCGGGCTAGCATGTAACTCATCAGAAATTGGGGCAGTAAATGATGGGAATTATCAGTATGTGACATTGGTAATAAGGATCATTTGCTACATCAAAATATTGAATGGTTCTAGGGAACTAGGAATCGATTTCCTTGTACTTGTATTGATGGCTGAATCCAAAAGACATACTGTAATCACATAGCAGGAAACCAACCACCCAACACCCATATGCATAGGGGAAGGATAAATATTAATGTGGTGATCCCACCCGGCACCCCCTCCACCACAACATAGGTCATGAATACGAATAATGGGCTCCCATGCCCTATATCGCCCTCAAATATCATCTAACAAAGGGTGAATGACACACTAATTCTTCGATACATACAAGAGAGGTTCATTCCCATAAGCGACAGGGACTTTTATGACCTAAATACTTCAGTGAATCACCAAAAAAACCAACCTGAAGGGTTGCACAAGGAGAAACCACTCCCCATTCAGTCAAAAAACTGTATCAGGATTCTCACTATTGAAGGATCTAAGGACTCCCTCCCCTATGATGAGGGGGTGGGGGAGTCTAAGTCACCCTGGGTGAGACTACATCCTGGGAGTTGCCTTTTAGGTCTCCCACCATTCCCCATTAGTACTATCAATGACTGGTCCCTCATGATAAGAAGAAGGTATCCTTTAATCCTCCACTATAAAAGGTATGAACCACCTGATGCCAATGTCAAAGGTAGGCCCATGAGAAGTCTAAAAAATGAACATCGTCTTCCAAATATAAAGTTGTCCTTACAACTATTGGTGCATTCTATAAGGTCCATGAAATACCTACAATAGGTGAATACGGATCTTTCTTCACTCGATTGGGATCAAGACCCTTGACACATCATAGGCAGTCTGAGATCACTCTATCAATCACCACACCATTGATGCCTTTATGAGAAAATTGTGATGATGATATATAGTGTTGAGTTTCTACCCACACCAAACACAACCAATGAGGAGGTACTCTGTGTGATTTTGGAGTCCTATTAAAAGTCCCAACTCATGAACCAACCAACCAGTACAATGTCCCACCTCACATAACCACCTACAAACAAGGTGGTACTCTATATGAAAAAGTGATTCCCTTACCTGAAGAACCATCCTATGGAAGAAGGTAGAAGAATCTACACTAAAGGGAAAATCCCTGGAAATTTCCATTATTCATCGACCATGTCAATATTTTAGATTTCAATGAAATAACTAACTCAAAAATTCATCCTCCACCCTGACTACCCAATTAAGGTAAGGATCGTCACATTGTGATCTTTTCTACTTCAGAAGGTGAAATCCGTAGGATACCTAGGTCCTCCATAGGTATATGCAGGTGGGGGAAGTTCTATCTCCATTCTAAGGGCTCATGGTGTATCCATCCCTTTCATATCCAGTGCATCTATCTACCAATAACCAATTTAATACATATCAATTTTAGTCTGGGGTGACTCCTTCAGCTGGTGAGATACCTAATGATCGACCAAATATCACCCCTTCCCTTTCACATGAGGCAATGGAATATACTATTTCTTATAGGGATGTGATGATGTGATTGGTACCAGAATCAAGAGACACCATAACATGTCGTGAGAAGATAACTCACCTAGTGGTGCCACTACCAGCTGAATAACTACCTAGCCGATCCATATTAGTGCCTCCCCCTATCTCTCAATCATTTCCAATCAGATTATTGGATGACTATGAACTAGACTCTATAAAAGAGGGAATATGTGAAACTCAAGCTATAGATCAGTTGTGGATTATATTCAAGATATCTTCAACTACTACATTCAACATCTCAGAGTCCCTCGTCAATGTTCAAACCATATTTATCTACCATACCATCGAGGGAATGATTCACCACCTTAGTGAATGTTAGTTGGTTAATCTTGGAATACAAGGGGACATTGTGGATATTAATCCACATTGTTGAAGGGATTAGTTAGCAGTGATCCTAGTGGATCAGTGCCCCACATCTACTAGTTACCATTAGACCATCAAAAAAAATTTCATCAAGATACTCATAGTGGTATTCCAAATTATGTAAGAGGCATCTCCTCATGTTTATATCATGGGATTGTGAAATTATGATGTTCTCACCTTCATCCCTATCCTATAACAACCTAACCAACCCATTGATATTATGAATTTCCCTCTGGTAATAGTAACTTTAAACCTAGATTTTCCCAAGTTGCATGATAATAGGGGCATCAATTCAGATTTTGACATAGAATATCTACCCCAAGGGGCATCAAAATACAAGAAACACCCTTATACATGTGTCGACACCTATAAATAATGGTAGGAACTCAGCTTACGGGGTCCATATGAGACATGTCAAGCCCATAAGAACTTCAAAAATGGTAATATGCATGTTGGACCCTCTGAAAATTTTTCCATTACACTAAAAATAGAGTTTGATCCAATTGTTTCCACCTTGCTTTAGTAGGTCTCCGAGCTAGAAAGGATCATTAGTGAGCTCATGGATGATCAGCACCCTAACTATGACACTGACCAAAGGGATCATATTTTCCATCATGTGGGGTATTAAGTCCCCATATTCTAGTTTCTCATACTCATGCTTAGAAACCCCATGGATCCTGGTAGAATAGAGGTAGAGTCATATAGAAAGTGCTAGAGATATGATTCTCCAAACCCAGCCGACTAGCATGAGTATCCTCCTTAGGACCCATATCGATCCACTCCATGATATTATAAGAATTATTACTGAGTTCATGATCCTATTAGTGCATTGGTTGAATGGAGACCATTTAAATACATTGATCTTTACCAACATGATTTAATCTTCGATCTTGCCACTCACCTTAAGGCCCTAGATATACGACATGTAGCAATCCCACATGATTCAATGTTGTACCTAGAAAAGGATGTATGACATTTAAGGACCCCTAGATATTGGGAACCCCATATTTTAGTCATTCAATGTGGTTCATGACCCCCTATAGCATTTGATCTATTTCATCTCTCAGTGCAGGCCCATGTTGTGTACCCCATAATAGAAAGAAGCTACCAAGATTCATTGATCCATCCAAAAAATAGAGTGACTTGCATTCATATGGTACACCTAGTTTACCATATGGTCCATCACTGGATGGGAATATCTTCATATATATTTCCTATACCAATTTAGCCCCACCATGATCAAGACATTCATTGCTGACCACTTTATGTGAAAATAATGGCATGATGAGTGATTAACAAAACTTTTCCCAAGGTGGAAGGGAGTCGTGTATTATCACATCATTCCACTAGCTTTAGATCATATTAAAATGATGTGTGTGGGGAATTTCAAGACTGAGTTGATAGCTACCCTCATCACACAAAACTTCCTAGGAAGGTTCCTATGTTTTTCTATTAAGTCTCAATGTCTAGAAGAAGTCTTGAAGTTGGTTAGAAATTATCAACCATTTCCTCTTATAGATCCCATGATAAGGCCTTCCAAAGTATAAATCATCATCATGTTACAGGGGGGGCACCAATCCACTAGAGTTTTTGTACACATTTCATGAAGATGCATTTAGTGTTCATAAAACATCCTATAAAAAATCACTCATTTCAAAGTGCCGTAGTCAAGGCCAAGATTGATAAGAATATCAAAGAAAAATTATTCAAGGATGCACAGTACCCTAGAGCCTTGGCCAATATCTCCCCAGTCCAAAAAAAGAATGGGAAGATCATAGTCTTTATAAAATTCAGGGACCTCAACTTCAATTTAAAAAAGGATTGTTTTCCCCTTCTTTTAATATATATCTTGATCGATGTTACAACCAGGTTCCAATATCACTACTTCATTTATGGATTCTCTAGGTTCAACCATATCTAGATGGCCCAAAATAATGAGGATTCTACCACCTTTAGGGAACCACAAGATACCATTTTTCCAAGGTGATAAACTTTGGCCAAAAAATTTAGTAGCCACTTATCATAGTTCCATGAACGACATCTTCAAAGATATTCATGGGGCATTGTGGGAATGCTAACTGGATGAATTAGTTATAAAATCTATCTCATATTAGGACTATCTCAAGTACTATGAGAAATTTTTCATCTTTCTATGCACCAATCATTTGAAGAAAACCTCCATCAAGTGTCTATTTAGGGTTACCACCAGAAATATTCTTAGATTCATCATCAGATATAGAGACATTTAGATAAACCAAGATAACATCAAGGCTATCAGCATAATGCCTCCCTTGAGAAACCTCTGGGAGCTGCACAGACTTTTAGACCACATTACCTATATACACCAATTCATCACAAATATTCTTGGAAAGTTTAAGAAATTTTTGAGGCACAAGAATTAATGCACTACCTATCGTTGGGATGAGGAGTTCTATGACATCATTGAGGAAATCAAGAAGTATCTATGAAATTCTTCATTTCTGATTCCACCCATTTTATAGAAGTATCTAGACCTCTACAATAACACTCTAGAATAATCCATCAATTCTATTCCCTCATAAAAGAAAAATTATGTAAAATTGAATATTTTATACGATATTAGTCGCATGATCTATGATACAGAGACATGATACTCCCCTATCGATAGAATATATCTATAACTAGGTTTTGAAGTGTATAATTTTCAGCATTATCTACATCACCATGAAATAAAAGTGGTGTCTTTAGTAGTCTAGCTAATATATGTACTGTATTTTCCATATTGATGGTATGACTAGCACGTTGGGTGGTGTCCCTTCAAGTGTTTTATATAGGGTTCATTCCATAGAAATCCATCAAGGAACAAGAATTGGTAGACTTATTGGAAACCCATTCAGTCCCTAAATAATTCCCCTTAAATATTGATTTACTAATATAGGTTATCCTCTCAGTGGACCAGGAAATTTCATGTTAGCAGATTCACTTTGAAGGTTTTACACAGAGCCCAACTAGTAAAAAGATTAATGATCCCTAGTTTAATAAGGCATGGGGATCATCTTCATCATCCCAACATAGGTTTTCCTACAATACTCATTCTTTTTTCTAAAATGATTCACTGAAAATGAGTAAGAGTATTAGGATAACAGAACTAGTCTCATGTTGGCTCTCATGATTCATTTAAAACACCTTTAAGTTCATTAGGACTCCGAATTATTCATCATTCATATCAATTGTGATTACATCATTATAAATCTAGTGCTCAGCCACCTTCTGGAGCATAGTCACAATTTAATGTTCTAGTTCCCTTCTCTATCGAAAGTGATAGATTTTCCTCATTCATAGAATATTCGAGTTTACACCTCAACTATTCTAGATTACTACCTTGAATAGCCTAACCAGGATGACTAGTTCATCCATGTGGTGTATCAGATGGTCATCACTCCCATCATTTCAAATAATGATGACATGTCGTAGGTGGATCAATTGTATTTTTGTGCTTCTACATTAGTACCCTTGGGTTCCCCTATAATGGAAGAATCTTTTTATTGAAAAACTACTCTCATCGAAGAAATCCAACATTGTATGCCCCCACCATATCATGCCAAGCGTGAGAAAATCCATTGGCATGTAGCACTGTTTACCCTCCAGTGAAGCCCTATCATTGAGTAGACTCTCTACAGACATGGGTTTTAAGGAATTATCCTCCACTTCATCCATGGTGTTGTGATCCCCCAAGATGTGTAGTAGGTTCATGAAAGCAAATTTGGTTCCCATCAATCAGTATTGAAGCTCTTCCACCTTATTTAGAGGATTGGATACTTCTATCCCACCATTGTTCCAGAATACATCATGTATTCTAAGCGGTGTTATGCGTGTTAGATTCAAACTGACTTTGTGCATCCCCTACCAATGTTCCTACACACCACCAAGTATTCTTGGCCTTTTGGAGTATGGGGACTCAATTATGTAATCCCATATCCTCTATCAACATATCATTAATGTAGGTTTATTCTCACCATGATGTATTTTTTCTCCATTATTGGAAAAATACCTTCCTCTAAAGGAATTCAAATCCTAATCCTTGATCAAATTTTTGAGATAAAACATAATCCATCAATACAGAGTTCCTCATGTTATTCTCATAGTCATTGGTACCAACTTTCAGGTAGCCGAGTTGAATATATTTTATGCCAAGTAAATTATCTGGTCAAACCATACTTCCAGCTATCATAAAAATGAAAATGGATTGAATATAGAATTCAATAAGACCCTCTCTAACATTCTCCAAATGATGGTGGGACCGAATAAGAAAATATTGTAGGAAAAGCACCCCAACACCCTCTGGTCCTATTGGATGATGACCCAAAACTATACTAATGTGACTCCATTTTCCCTGGTGTATGGAATAGAGGAAATCCTGTACAACGATGTTCAATTTCTATCACTCTGAAAAGTATTCTATGACTAGAAAATGTTAGAAACAATATCAGATGTTCATCTACATGATCTACAATCCCTCAAAGATAATAGGATCTAGGCCTTGAAAAATCTTAAGTGGAACCAAAATAAGATATTAGGATAATTTAATAAGAAGGTTAAACTCCGTTCCTTCCTCCATAGTTATATGGTACTAACTCTCGGATCACCAATGATACCCATAATGTAGCCTCCAAAGATAGATCCCAAGTGGGAAATACCATACACAATTCATAACATCTATTCTAATGGTTCATACTCTTTAATCACAATAGATAGATAGTGTATCTATCCTCCCACAAATTATAATTTTTTCAAGATTTAATTCACATGAGAAGTTCCCCACATCCTAGAAACATTAAATTAAAAACTATTCTAGGTTTAACCTCCAATAACTTAAATTGAGAGATGAAGTATAATTATAATTTCTATAAACTGTATGTAATATCAATCTAGAATGTTTAATGTGGAATTGGGCCCCCTTGTCCCTCCATTCACATTGGGAATATCACTTCACTACACTACACTTATCCATTTGACACTCCCACTACCCAATCTAATCTCTATGACCTTAAAATAGGAACCCATGGTTTGAGATCTACAAACATAAACATTGATCTCATGGTATGAGCTCTCCGTCTGTAAACTAAAAACCCATGTTAAAAAATCAATGACCTTAAACTGAGAAGACTAGTCCCTAAATCAAAACCTTAAACATTATTTAGGTCTTCCATGGTATTGTTATGTGCGATGTGGTCCTCTTTGGTCCCCACTCACATCATGATTTTCTGTCATTCCATGCTCTTTCCTTTGGGAAAACCTATTCCCAAGGGTCTTTATTATATGACTAAAAACATTGATTTCAATTCAAATCATCATTATGTTAAATTCTATGCATGTATCATCAGGAATATGTGGTGTGGAACGAGGCCTACTTGGTCTCCATTCATGTTGGCCTTATCAATCCACCATGTTATACGTATCTGGATGTCCTCAGTTCCTGACAATAAACTACAGTCTCACCCCAAACAGGTCCAGGATACCCCATATAATAAATATTGAATGAAATACCACCCTTAGAACAAGATGTTAAACTATAGTATCACCCCATACAAGTCTAGGATTCCCCGTATAATAGTTATGAGATTAATAGACATCCTCTGTATATGATGATAAAATGATTTCATTCTCGAATAATGTTCTATATTCCTTTTAAATTTATAAGAGATGGTGTTTACTTCATCATGAATCGGTACACCTCATACGATAAATATTTTTTGGATAAAAAACATTACCCCATTCTCCAAACATGGGATGCCTCATGATAAACATGGGATACCTTAATTCCCACATCATATAGGATCACCCTCTCCATCATTTACCCCTTAACAGAATGTGTACCAAAACTACATGTGTCCTGGTAGCCATTGTTTTGGGATACATAGATATTACCAAACTTCTCATCTTTAGGCCCAGCAACAAATTCATTATCCCTTTGTCCACTTTACCAAGGTTATGGTCATAGAATTATGACTTTAGACATTATATAGTTCTTATTAAGGTTTCTATGTGGTATGTGAGCCTCTTGGTATCGATTCACACCAGGTTTTTACACTTTTTTACCATATATATACACTTTGAGTGAACATTTACCCTATTTTCCAAGAAACATGACATTAAAAAAAATATGGTCCAAACTGACCATAAACTATGTGTTCCACATTTAGAAGTATGTGGGGATTGTTTCCCTTCCTCATGGGAAGCATAGTGATGCTCGAACTTTCCATCGCCCGGACCTACCACAAACTCATCAAGTACTTCATCCCCTTAGCCCCATCATTGGTTTCAGATTTAACAATTTAAACTAATGGAAACCCACAGTACAAGCATAAAGAATTTAAACTATATGAAATTCTTAAATGGAACGTGTGTTATGGTGTTGGTACTTCTATGCCATCATTCTTGTTGAGTCATTCACTATGTCGCATTAAGTATCTCCTCATTTGGAATACTCACCATGGTCAAAACTCTATGATCAAAAACTAATATCTCACTTTCCAATCATTAAGAGCATAAACTAATAGCCAAGGTCTATAAAATATGACCTTAAAATATTATCAATTCTTAGTTTTGAATCCTACTCTCCAATACACCCCATTATTATTCTCAAATATAATGTGGCATGGAACCTAGAGTGTTTAATCCCATACAAATATTCCATCATTCCATTTACACATATAGAGTCCTTCTTTGTTTGGATTTACATCATCCTTAAAATCTAAATGGGTCCGCTAATAGTGATGGTTTATATCCAATCCACACTTCCCATCATGGTCCAATGCCCTGATGGACCTCTAGAAACAAACAACTAATCCTGTATTTCAAACATATTGAGAATTTTACCCTTTATTTTTTCTCTCCATTGTTGACTATTCTAGTTGTGGTCCATATGTTTCAAACATGATCAAAAATTGATCCCTACTCATCAATCACACCCTAATCTAGATCTCAGAAGTATAAATTTGCCTCTTTTAGACCTCCCTATATCTTAGAAGAATTCCAATTCCCTTAGTGTCACCCCACTATGCATCTGTGTGTATTAAGAAGGCCGGTCGGTGTCACTATGAAATTCTCAACCCCATATCATTCACCTCTAATTCACCCTTTCACATGTTAGGGTAATCCAATCATTATTCCATGCTTCCCACACCAATCACTATTCACATGGGTTTAAAAGATTTGGTAGGGTTTGTACTAACATGGTTAATCAGTACAAGAGAGCCAATGGTCTGAACACAATTAATGTACACTCAGAGATGAAGTCTAAGAATCGCAACATTAAATTGTATGAAAGTCTTCCCAAGAATATGTGGTGTGGAACCAGACATCCTTAGGCCCCATTCATGTCAAGATTTTCACTCTATTGTGCTACATATATCCATTTGGTAATCACCATAGGGTCCAAATATATGACCTTGAACTAAGATCATATTCTCCAGCAATCACAACTTTATACTAAGTATGAATCTTCTCAGGAATGTGGAATGTGGTGTCATGACTCCTTTGTCTCTATTCACATAGGGTTTTTCATACAACCATAGTACACATTTCCATTTGGATAACCAACACTTTGGCTCACAATCTATAACTATAAGTTAAGATCCCCTCTAGGTCGAATCATTGTGAACAAAACTATTTACAGCCCCTATAGTCTGAGTTGTAATACATTAAACTAAAAATCCTAACATCCATGATGTATGATGTGAAATTGAAGAGTAAACCCATGTAATACCTATATGTATATCTTGGAGAGATGATCCTTACCCCATTTGAAACTACATTTCCTAGTACAATATGTATGGGATGGTCAGTGAGCCTTATCCCATGCTCGGAATATGAGATACCCCATGCTTACCATGGGAGGCCTTAAACGGTCCAAGCATTAAGACCAAAACTATTTTCTATTCATTTCAAGGTCTATGTGTGGTACTTGAGCATCTTTGGCTTCATTCATGTAGAGTAATGTCTCTTTAATGCCACAAAAATTTCTACGAAACCAACCTTCCCCTATGTCCATGTATCATGACATTAAACTATTTCCCTTGTAGCCATGGTCAAACCATTATTACCATAAACTATGTGTTTTTTGTTCCTTAGTGATTGTGTGGTACCTAGGCCTATATAGAACATTCACTTCATGTTTATCTACTACATTACAAATTATTACCATTCTACTTCATTCTAAATGAGTACCATTAGAATAAACATTTCCTTAGTCCATACATCACGACATTAACATTAATTCCCATATTCCATGAAATGTGACTCTAAAATACTTTCTATAGTCTATGATGTTTTCCTTAACAAATTTTTCATCACCCCAAACCTAAGTGTGACTTGATTCTTATCCTTAAGGGATACATAGGGATACCTGTACTCCCCATCACTAAGCCAAGCTATAGATTCAACACAAGACCATTAGTTACTTGTGATGTTATAACCCCAAAAAATTCTCCTGGAATGTAACATCTTATTATTGTGTTCTCATATTCTAAAAACCCTATTATTTACCTTTCATTGTTTGGGTTTTATTTGGGTTTTCTTTGTGTAAAATTTTGAATGTTTTTGGGCTAGTGCTTGGTTAGTGTGCAATTATTCCAAACAATCCTCCCTCTTAGAGTAAACTATGCAACCCAAGGTAGTGGTATTTTTCACGGTTGGTGCACAGTTAGTCAAGTCATTCACACTATTAGGATAAATAGTCCAACCATTAAAAATAGGTGCATGGATAGTCCTCACGGTTTTTCAAACTATGCATCTCTTCCTAGAAAATAATTCATGCGGGTTTTTAATTAATCAAAATTTGGATTAAAATTTCAGGAACATCCATTTTAATTCGTCGATGGACTGAAAAAACATATAATACATTTCCCCTTATATGGATATCCCAAGAATAGTTTTTGGCCCCTCAAATCCCTCCTATAATAAATTTAAATTTTAAGAAATTCCCTTCGATCTTCTCCTACATAGTTTTCTATTCCCATTCTCTTCCTTCTGTGATCTCTCTTCTCCTCACTAAGTATTAGTGAATCCTAATGTTGATTTTCGGATCAAAAACCCATTATTTTTCATTTAAACCTATGTTTTATTCATAGATCCTTATTTTCATCATTCTCTTATGGATTTATTCATGTACAGATTTATTATCCGAGGTCCCATTATCTAGAGGTAGGTGGTTTTATCATGATTTCCAATTTTTGTAAACCATAAATTTTTTATTTTTTCAGTTGTTTGAATTCAATAAAATTGATTTATTTTAATTAAATTTATTTAAATTGGTTTCATGGAAAAACCCTATTCCATTGAATTGGGGTTTTAAAATGGGTTTTTTCATGAAATTGGAAGACCCCCAATTTCATTGAATTGGGGTGTGTTTAAGGAAATTTTTTAAATTAAAATAATGGATTTGATACAAATTTTTTCAATTTAATTATTGAATTTAATTATGGAAGTGGATTTTATGGAAAAAGGGTAAACCTCCCCCCCCCAATTCCATTGGATTGGGTGTTTATTGTTAAATTGAGGGAATCATGTGATAAAATAAATTTTTTAATTTAATTTTTCAAAGTGGATTATGAAACTGAATTATGAATTGATAATTAATTATTCCATTGTGAAAATGTAGTTAGATTTTTTTATTGGATCCTTTGGATTATATCTTGGAAAAAATGAATGTTTTTTATTAAAACCTTGTGTTGTGGTTTTTAGATATAAATTCGAATATATGAAATAGCTAATAGGATTAATTTTATATTAAGGATTCTTGAAATAAATTCCCATCATTTTTTTGTACTAGAGAATATGAAGGCCTTAGATAGTTAGTGAGTAATTTGTATGACACTTTACACATTACAACATTTTAAAACATAAATTCATCATGTCGCATCCCTTTGGTGATGTTGATTATTCCACTTTGGTCAGATTTCAAAGGGAAATATATACATATTTCCAGGCCACCATGAGTGTGGAGTCCCCATATCTTGGAATTATGGTACCTTCTTAGTCATATGACCATGTACCTCAATTGTCTATTTTTTAAATGAATATATTCTCTTGTTGTTAACTATTTTACATCCCTTAAGATTTATATAAACTATTTTATATAAAATTTCATATTTAAGCTATTTGTGAAATTTTCCATTAATTTGTTGGTGTTCCATCAATTGAAAAGTAAAGTCTCTTCTTAATGATTTTCTATCTGTTGAAATTTAAATAATGAATTTTTTTAATTATTCTTATGAAATTCCAAACCTATTTGATTTAAATTAAAAACTTTATTTGGTTAATTGAATATTTTCATCTTTTATGGAATCCTTAGTGAGACTCTATTTGGACCTTTAGCTCAAACCCTACATGTTCCATTGGTAGTTTTTAGATTATCTCCTTCTAGGTTCGAGCATGGGTAAAGAACCACTTGGAGGTGCTTCTATCTATTGATATATGGACTATGTGTGTTGAATCTATTAGGGAATTTCTAGTTTTTCCTATTTTCTACTAATTTTTTTTATAATATATTGGGTTTGTATATCACCTTGATTTTGGGTACTTTACTCCAAGTGGAGTTTCTTTTGATTTCATTCTGATTTGTTTAGTTCATTTCCACATTGGAAGTGGAAAAATCGTTCCCACTTTCTTTTTTTGTATGATGTTAAGTGTTATTCATCAACACTTAGAGATCAGGAAGACCCTTCGGCCCATTTCAAGACTTTATCGATTATCAGGTTACAAGGGTATATAGTATGGTTCATGAAAATTAGTATTAGGGCTCCAATTTGATCTTTTGTCTTGAAGATAGTATGCACTTGTGTAATCTTATCAAGTCATAGGAGGTAGTTTCAATTTAGTTCCTGGACATCTCTCGCCATAATGAACCTTAATCTACTTGGGGTGGTTAGGAAAATATGTCATGAGGATTAGTTCTAGTATTTTCCTTGATTTTTATTTGAATATATTAAAATAAAAATACTTTTTTCTATCCATTAGGATTAATTTCCCTATTGCTATGTTTGTGTGTTAATCTAATGTCATATTTATTGTCTGATAATGTTTTGTAGAATCATTCCTTAGAAGAGATGTAAAAATAAGATCCAAGAGGAAGATATTAATGAACCCCAGTGGGTGAATCCTCTCATGGACCTGAATTTAGGAGAGGTGATTTTGTGTGCTTTCCAAGCCCTGGGATGAGCACCACCTCCAGTTTCCATTCAGGATATAGTTATAGAACCTCAAAGATATGTCTCAATATTTTTTCTCATGATTTCCTTTTCTATAATATAATATCATTCAAAGGATCAAATGTTACTCAAGAGGTGGGGGAGTGTTTGAGAAGAATGGAGTTTTTTGGGGGCTCTTAGACACTCGATGAAATCAAGGTGAATAGTTTCACCTTCATGCTGGAACAACCCAGAAATGATGGTGGGACACAATGGTGACGGTGAAGAAACATGAGTGATTAGAGTGGAAATACTTCAAGATTATTTTCACCATCCAATTCTATCTAGATTCAATGTTGTGGGAAAAGTCCATTAATTTATTCAAACTCAAGCCATGTGATAGGACCATGATAGATTATGAAGATCATTTTTCTAAGGTTGTATATTGTTCACCTAAGATTGTATCAAATGAGAAGATTAAGGATAGACAGTTTGAGTTGGGACATTTATGGGATATTATTTCTCATGTTATCTTTCTAAGGTTACATTATTATGCTGATGTACTAGATATAGCTAGGATGGTCGAGATGTACCAATTTTGGAAAGTCGAGGTTATCGGGAATTTCTGTCTCTCCTAGTGGCAGTGTGAATTCCTCTCAAAGAAAGAGGAATTGTGATGATTCTCATGGTGTTTATTGACTTTTGGGTCATTATTAACCTTTTTCAGTGCTTCACATAATTCCTTTAGTTTTTTTATTGTGGAATGTTGGTAAAATCAATGAGGTTTTTCACCTAGTCCCCCAAATAATGTCTCTCCTGTGGATGCTCGGGTAATTTGTAGATAATATTCCATGTTTATTTCAATATTCATAGGGGCCTGAGATCAAATCACCTTCTAAAACTATGGAGAAATTAGATTCTTCACATGAAAAAGAGTTCAATACACATATATCTAGAATGATGAATCTTCGCACATTGGAAGTGTCTCTAGAAGAAATAGATATGTGACTAGTGATCATGAGAGGTACTAATACTATGGATTCATCATTAGTGACTACTCTATTTGATACTATTTAATGAAATTAATTTATTTCAACATGTATTTTTAGTCTAAAAAATATTAGTATGGAGATTTTATCTTGTGTAATAGATATTATTACACCCCTTCAAATGATGATAGTGTAGGTTCGTGTAGCCCCTCTTGTGTTTTCTCCCTATCAGATTTTTTGATTACTGGGAATATTATTATTCTTGACATTAAAACTCTTGATGAAATTTTTGGGATGGACTGGATAATTTAAAATAAATCTTGAATCGACTGTTATTTTTGACGGGTCTCCCCCTGTATAATATGGTATGTTTCATGTCTTCAAAGGAGAGTGGTACCTGAGGTAGATTATATCCGGAACATCTTATCCAGAGTTGGAGAAAGTGATATTAGTGTTTCAATTTGATTTTTGGTGGGAATAATTGAATATTTATCTCCCTCTAATCACCATTGAGTTTCATGATTTGTTTTCTTCAAAATTATCTCGTTTTCCCATGGTAAGGGATGTTGTGTTTTCTTTTGGCTTAATGCATGGTACTCAACCAATATCTTTTCCCTCTTACCTTGTGTAACTAGATGAAATGAAAGAGCTAAATTCCATGTTGGATGATCTTCTTGAGAAAGGCTTCATACACATGAGAATGTCTCCTTGGGCGGCACATATTCTCTTTGTTAAGAAGGATGATGGTTCACTTCTCTTATGTTTTTATTATAGAAATATCAATTGAGTTATGGTAAAGAACAAATATTAATTTCCATAGATTGATGATCTTTTTTATCATATCAATAGGGTTAATTGGTTCTCAATGATTTTTTTTTGTTCTAGTTACTATTAGTTGTGGATAAAAGAATTTGACATTCTGAAAACTGTTATCCAGAGTAGGTAAGGACCTTATGAGTACCTTGTAATTCCCTTTTTTCTAACCAATGCTCATGCAGTTCATATGGATTTGATGAACATGATTTTCCAAGAGCATATTGATACCTTCATGGTAGTCTAGGTTTATGACATCCTTTTTTACTCTACAACTGAGGTGGATCATGTGCATCATCTGAGAATAGTTCTTTATTTACTGAGAAATCAGTAAATTTATGAAAATCATTCAAATTATGATTTATGGATTTAATAAGTTATGTTATTGGGAAATGTAGTGTTAGAACAATGAGTATTGTTTTATCCTGGGAAGGTGAAGGTTGTTATTACTTAGGAGCAACTGCAAAATTTCTTCAAGATACTGAGCCTCTTCATCTTACCTGAATATTATCATCGGTTCGTGATTGACGTCTAGAATATGGATTCTTTGATGAATTCAATCAATTAAATTGGAGTAATGTTTTCTTGGAATGAGAAATGTACAAATTATTTTGTTGAGATGAAATTCCTTTTCACTATTGCGCTGGCATTGACTCTTCTAGAGGTCAAGTAGGGCTATGGGGTCTTTTTTATACATCAGGTTTAGGCTTGGGCTACATTCTTGTGAAGGGTAATCATGTTGTTTCTTATGTGTCACCACATCTTAGGCCACATGCGAAGAATTATCTAACACATGAATTGGAAATTTTAATAGTGATTCATGTGCTTGAAATTTGGTGGCTACCTTTTTTGAGAAATGTTAACCATTTATTCAGGCCACAAGATCTTGATTTATTTATTCTCTCAAAAATATTAAAATATTCTCATGAGGTGTTGGGTATAATACCTACAGTGTATAAATTTTGACATCACCTATACCCCAAGGAAAGGGAATGATGTTGAATATTCTTTGAACATGATACTTCAAACCCAGACAGTGAAATAATAATTGGAATAATGGAACTTTATGGATCTCATTGGACAATTTAATTTTAGGGTTTTTGAACCTAGGGATGAGGTTTCCTTGGAAAGTGTTCAGTTAACATCTACTCTTCTCAAATTGATTCATAAAGAACAACATATTGATGATTAGTTATATAGAAATATAGACTCTCTTAAGAGTGGGGAGACAGTGATTTGTTAGAAGTTCTCAAAAGAGGGAATTAAATTCTTTAGAAACTATTATTTGTTACTGCCTTAAGTATGGAATGAAATAATTTGGGATTTTCATAGTTCCCAGTAGGCAAATCACCTAGGATCCATAGATATCTTCTACAACATGTAGCATTAGTTTAGGGGGATATTTATAATACGGTTCATTGCTATGTTGGTTTCTCATTGTTATACATGACAATAGGATAAGGTTGGCCACTAGAAACCATTAGGTTTTCTTTAGCCACATCGAGTCCCTACTTGTAAGTGGGATGAAATATTTATATAAATTTTTGTTGGATTTTTTGTAACGAGAAAAAGAATACTATGATATTGGTTGTGATCGATAGGCTGACTAAATCAGCAAACTTTATACCCATTCTTAATACAACGAATGTTGAGGTGTTGGGGAATTTCGATGTGAAATATATTGTTTGTTTTCACATATTTCCCTCTTATATAGTTTCTGAGAGGGATCCATGGTTTACTTTGTAATTTTGGATAGGCCTTTAGGAGACAATAGGATCTCACATCTGTTTTAGTAAAGCATACCATCTGCAGTTGGATGGTCATACCAAATGAGCTATAAAGATTGTCCATGATATGTTTTCCCTTGCGATCTCAAAATTGGTGGAGCATGGGATGATAAATTGGGGATGATTGAGTTTTCTTATAAAAATAGTTATCATTTCATGATAAAAATGGCTATATTTAAGTCCTCATATGGCCATCCTTTTAAATATCTATTGTGTTGGTTGATGATTGGTGAAAGTTCCATGGTTGGACCAAGATTGGTCCAACAGATGACATCAAATATCCAGTTGATTCGTCAAATAATGGTGATTTAACATAGCTAATATAATTCTTATGTTGATCATCACTGTAGATGTTTATAGTTATCATTTGGTCACCTGGTGTTCCTGAAGTATTCACCTCTGTTGGGTCATCGACGACATGGGAGGAAAGGGAAAATTTCTCCTAATTTTGTGGGACATGTTGAGGTTTTTGAGTAGGTGGGAAAGGTTTCTTACCATTTACCACATACACAACATCTTACGTTAATACATAACATATCCCATGTATCTCATCTTATAAATTATATATCTGGTCCATATCAAGTTCTGAGCTGGAGTAATTTATAGGTCGAAAATGATTTATCTGTGATTGAACTAACAATCTGGATAGTTGATTCTAAAGAAAAGGTAATTCATGGGAGGATGATACATTTGTATCTTATGTTATGGAAGCATAGTTCCGATTCTCAAGAGATATGGTAGAGTGAGGTACTGATTAGAGACAAGTGGCCTATTCTTTTTGGAATGGAAGTTCTGAGTAAGTTTTTTTGGGATAGAATGTTTCTATGGTTGGGAGGTTATAACTAAAGGTCACTAATTTTAGTTTTTCCAAATAGCATAATTTCTTTCTTAATTTTTTTGGGTTTTTTTATGGTTTCTTTGGGATAAATTTTGAAAATTTTATAAGTTTATACACTAGTGTACAGATGGCGCATTGTTACTTCAGATCATGCACTCTAACTTAGTAAACTATGAAAACTAAGGTCATGGGATTTTTCATGGTTGGTGAATAGTTATTAAATTCATGCGACCTATTAGGATAAAATATGTTTCCAATTTAATATAGGTTCATGGTTAGCCCACACAGGTTTTCAAACAACGCGGATCTTCCCCGGAAACCATGCGTACTATTTTTTAATTAATCTGAATTTTGTTTAAAAAATTTTGAACCCCCCTTTTAGATCTCTAATATACCAAAATGACCCATAATGAATTTATCACTTACTTGGAGCTCCCAAAAAGAGTTATTAGCCCCTAGGATCCCTCTCGGTAGCGATTCTAATCTTGATGAACTTCCTTCGATAATTTCCTGATTAGTTTCCACTTCCCGTTCTCATTCTCTTGTGATCTCACTACTCTTACCTAGGGTTATTTGAATTCTTGTGTGGATTTATGGATCAAATACCAACTAATTTGGATCTATAACTATGTTATATTCATATATCGTTTTTGTTGACATTATTCGTTGGAGTTTTCTATGTACAGATTTGTGATTCGAGATCATATGATCCTGAGGTAGGTGGTTCCATCATGATGCCCAGTTTATGTTAAACCTAAATTAATTTATTTAACAAAAATTGTTTTAATTAAATTAAATTTTTTTATTTTAATTAAATTAATTTCAATTATATTATTTTAAAAACCCATTTACACAGAATTGGGGTTTTAAATTGGGTTTTTCCATGGAAATGGAAACTCCAAATTCTATTGAATTGGGGTGTGTCTATGGAATTTTTTAAAATTTTTAATAGCTTAATTTAAATTTTATATTGTATGGAAATTATTTTAATTAAATTATTGAATTAAATTGTAGAAATATATTTGATGAAAAAATCATAAAAACCCCTGATTCAAATAAATTCAATATTTATTGGGAATTTGATGGAATCTTCTGAAAAATTAAATTATTCAATTTCATTTTTTGATGTGTCTTATGAAATTAAATTTTTAATTGATTTTAAATTATTATGTTGTGAAGATGGAATAAAATGGTTTTGATTGGAACCTTTGGGTTCAATTTTGAAAAAAAGGATTGTTTTTATTAAAACCCTGTGTTTTGGTTTTTAAATGGAAATTGGCATATTTTAAATGAATAATGATATTAGTTGTATCATAAAGTTTCTTGAAATAAATTTCACATAATTTTTCATTACTATAGCACATGCAATACTTAGGTATTTTGTGAGTTATTTGTAAAAGACTTTACAATTTACAACATCCAAAAACATAAATGCATCACATCACATCCCTTAGGAGATTGTGATGAGTCCTCTTTATCTAGAGTTTAAAGGGATATCTATACATATACCAGTTTCACCTTGAGTGTGGAAACCCTGTAGCCTAGAACAATCATACCTAATTAGAAATATGACCATTTTTATCACTAGTTTTTATTTTAAATGAATATATTCTATTATTGTAAACCATTGTAAATGCCTTATGATTTATCTAAATTATTTATATAAAAGTTCCTATTTAGTATGTTTGTGAAAAGTTCCATTTTTTTTGAAATGTTCCATAAATTTATAAGTAAAGACTTTTAAAAATGTATTTTATTGTTTTGAAATATAAAGTATTAATTTTTTAATTGTGATTATAAAATTCCAATCATGTTTATTTTAAATTGAAATCTCTATTAAGTTAATATAATATAGTAATCTGTTATAGAATCCTTGGTGATACCCTACTGAGATTTTTATATCACACCCGAACTATGCTTTTGGGTGTTTTTAGATTATCTCATTTTAGGATTGAGTAGGGGCAAATCACAACATGGAGGTGGTTCTAGCTGTTGATCAGTGGACTTTGTGAGTTTTGTATATTGGTACTTGGATAGTTTTTCCTATTTTCTTGTACTTTTAATTATAGTACATTGGGTTGTTATACCTATCTGACTTATGGTAATTTAATCCCAGTGGATTTTATTTCGTATGCATACTGATTTTTTTGTTCGTTTCTACATTGGTAGTGGAAAAATCTTTCCAACATTCCTTTTTTGTATGGTGCTCGGTGTTATTCACTGACCCATAAGTATCGTGGATTTCCTTTGGGCCATGTTAGGATTTGCTCAGTTATTGAGTTACTAGGGTACCCAGGTTGGATTTTTATAATGTGGTATCAGAGTTCTAGGTTGATATTTTTTCTGGAAGTCAGTATGCATTTTTTGTAATCTTTTTCGTACTTGGGAGGTCGTTTCGATTGATTTCTTGGCCATATCTCACCATAATAAACCTTATGTCACCAGGGGTGTTTAGTGTAATATGACATGAGGATTAATTCTAGTCTTTTTCCTTATTTTGATTTGTGTATATTGAAATCCTAATCTTGATTGCCTATATTTTGGGATTAATTTTACTATCGATTCATTTGAGTTTTAATATTATGTTTTCCTTTTTGTCTATTGATTTTATGTATCATCATTCCTCTAAGGAGATATGTGACTCAGATAAAAATGGAGCTATTGTTGAACCTCATGTATTGAATCCTATCATGGACCCAAAATTGGTTAATGTGATTGTGTCCACTATCCAATACCTAGCGCATGAACTACCTCTAATTCTTATTCAAGCTCTAACTGTGGAACCTCATAGAGATATTCTGAAGATTTCTTCTAATTAATTCCTTTTCTAGAAGCCAATTTCCTTAAAAAGATGGACTTAAACTCAAGTGGTTGAGGGGTGGTTGTGTAGAATTGAGTATTTTTTTGTGTTCTTGGACACACACGATAAAATCAAGGTGATGTGTGCAGCCTGCATGTTGGAAGGCCCAAGTAGGAGATGCTAGGACATGATGGTGATGGAGAAGAAATGTTAGGGATTAAAGTGTAATTACTTCAAGGTTCCCTTCACAGACCATCTCTATCAAGATTCAATTTTTTTGGTGGAGTCTGTTGAATTTTTCAAACTCGGGTAGGCTAATAGGACCATGATAGATTATGAAATCCATTTTCTACCTTGTTCATTTTTCAACTAAGATTGTATCAAATGAGAAGATTAAGGCTCAACAAGTCAAGTTAGGACTTTGACAATATATTCATTCTCTATTTTTTCACTGAAGATACCTTTTTATGCTGATATACTAGATAGAGTGTTGATGGTCATAATGGACCTCACTGGAAAGTCAGGGTTATCAGGAGTTTCTTTCTCTCCCAGTGGAAGTTTTCATTCCTTTAAGGGAAAGGGGAATCACGATGATTCTCATTGTGTTTCCTGATATTAGGGTCACTCTATAACACCAATTGTTTCTAGAAGGTATCCTTTATTCTATCACCAATTTGGAAAGTCCTGAATTTTAGAGGGGTTTGATCACTAAAGAACCTGTGAACTGTGGCTCCTATAGATTCTCATGTCACTTGCAAAGATTCTTCCATGTTTATTACACTCTGTGTAGTGGAACAAGATCATAAACACCTTCTAAAACTATGATGTAATCATATTATTCATGTGAAAATGGTTCCATCAATAGGCTTATGGAATGAATCTTATTCACATAGTGGAAGAGTCTCGAGGGGAAGAGGATATGTGTCCCCTTGGTACAAAGATAGAGCAGGGTATTTGTAGTGCCTCTTGTTTTTTTTCTATAATATTTTTTTCTTTCTAGGATTTTTCTGATTCTTGACATGAAACCTATTGACCTCATTTTAGGGAATCGACTGGATTATTTCCAATAAATTTCGGATCGACTGTAATCCTGTGACATATCTTCTTGACTACACCTGATGGTGTGTTCCCTATCTTCTGAGAATAATTGGACCCAATTTCAGGTAGATTCATTCCATATATTCCACATTTTTGGAATGTGATATCTGTGTTTGTATTTGATTTGTAAGGGGATCTTTGAGTGGTGATCTCCCTCTATTCATCCTCAAGATTCTTTATGTGCTTCCTTCAGACTTCCCTAGTTTCCCCTGGTAATGGAGGTTGATTTTTCTATTGAATTAATGCATGGTACTTGACCAGTGTCTTTTCCCTCTTACCATATGGCACTAGCTAAATTGAAATAGTTGAAGTCTCATTTGGATGATATTAATTATAAAGGATTCATATGCTAGAGCATGTCACCATGGTCGGGGTTGGATATTATGTCTATGAAGGATGATGGTTCACTTCACCTATGTATTGATTATCGAAGGCTTAATTGATTTATGGTACATAAAAAAATTTTGTTACCATAGATTGATGATATTATTGACCGATTTAAAGGGGAAATGAAGTTCTTGGAGACAAATCTTCATCTTTTCTACCAAAAATTCCTGATAAAAGAATTTAATATTCATAAAACCACATTTCAGAGCAGTTACAAACATTATGAGTACCTTTTAATTCAGTTTGGTCAAAATAATTCACTATTATTTTTCATAGATCTTATGAATAGGATTTTCCATGAGTATCTAGATACATTCAGGGTAGTCTTGGTGTATGAAATCCAAGTTTACTCTATGTCCAGGGAGGATCTTGTGAATCATCTAAAAAATTTATGTGTTTACAGAGAAATCACCAACATTATTCGAAGCTTTTGAAATGTGAATTCCATATTCAAGAGGTGATTCTCCTATGAGATGTGGTATTTAAAAAAGGAATATAAATTGATAATATGTAGGATAATACTGTTATATCTTGGGAGAAACAACAAAATGTCTTTGAGGTCGAGAGATTCTTGGGCTTATCCGGATATTATCGCTAGTTCGTGAAGGATTTCTCAAAGTGGGATTCTTTGAAGTCTACACTAACTCAAAAGGGAGTACAACTTTCTTGGAATGGGTAATGTCATAATTCATTTTTTGAGCTGAAACATATTTTGACTAATGTTCTGGTCTTTACTCTTCTAGAGACTGGGTAGGGCTATGTAGTCTTTTGTGATGCATTGGGTTCAAGTTTGGGTTGCTTCCTCAAGCAGGGTAATAATGTTATTATTTATGAATATCAACATCTTAGAACACACTAAAAGAATTATTTGAACCATCAACTTAAACATGGAGTGGTGATAAGTGTGGTTAAAAATGGAGTTGTTACCTTTTTGTAGAATGGTTTATCATGTATTTGTACCACAAGAGAATGTGTTTTATCTTTTCTCAAAAATATTTAAATATGTGCAATAGGGGTTAGGTGGAATACCTAAATCCTTTCAATTTCAACATTTATTATACCTCGGGGAAAGGAAATTTCATTGAATATGCTTTTAGTAGTAAACATATGACTAAGGTAGTGAAATAATCATCAAAAGAGTTGAACTCGATGACTCTCTTTGCATAGTTTCAAATTTGGGTCCAGGAATCAGGGGCTAAGGCTTCCTTGGCTAGTATTCAGTTGATATCTACTCTTCTCAAATTGAATCATAATGTGAAATGGATTGATGAATAGTTCTTAAGCATTAGAGATTCTCTTAATGTTAGAGAGAACGTGAATTATTGGTCACTATCAAAATAGGGAATTCTATGCTTTCAGAATTGTTTTGTGGTATCATCTTTGGTGTAATAGGGTATTTCCAGAGTTCCCAATGGATAGTTAACTGATGATCCATGAAAAAATTCTATTATATTAGGTATATTTACTTATGTACAAGTATGCGATGTGGAATTTTTCAGTTGGTTTCTCATTATTATATGTTCAACTTGGTTATGTTTGAGCACCAGAAACATTCAAGTTTTCTTCATCCACTTCCAATACCTACTTGGAAGTGGTATGAGAACTCTTTGTATATTGTGGTTGGGTTTAGATATACCCATTGAAAGAAGAATGTTATATGGGTTTTTAATGATAGTATGACTAAATTTGAACACTTTAAACCCATTCACGATACAACCAAAGTTGTGGAGTTTGAAAATATCTATATGATTGGTATTGTTCATTTTGATGTAATTCCCTCTACTATAGTTTTTTATAGGGATAATTGGTTTACTAATCTCTTTTAATGATCCCTCTATAAGTCACTATGATTTATTTTCCATTTGATTATGGAATACCGTCTATTGTTAGATTTCCAAATAGAATGAGATTTTCATATTCTTGATGATATGCTTCGTTCTTATGTTATCGACTTTGGTGGATCTTGGGATGATCACTTGGGGATGGTTTAGTTATCTTATTAAAATAATTACCAGTCCATGATATTAATGGATCCTTTTGTGGCCTTGTATTGTCACCCTTATAAATATCTATGGTGTTGGTCAGAGATTGGTGAATGTTAATTGGGTGGGCCGACCATAGTACAAGAGACGACAACAAAGATTCAGTTTATTCTTCAGATAATGGAGATGGAAATGATTAGATATAATTATTATGATGTTACTTGGTATATAAATTTCTAATCATCAATTAGTGCCCAGGTGTTATTTATGGTTTCACCTCGATTGGGTCATTAATGGCTTGGGAGGAAAGGGAAACTTTCTCCTCATTTTGTGGGACATTTTGAGGTTGTTGTGCATGTGGAAAATGTTTCTTATCACATGGAAAATACACCATAGCTAACATGGATACATAACATGTTTTATGTCTCTCAGATTTGAGAGTATCTATCTAATCAATCTCATGTTCTGAGATGGAATAATCTTGACGTAGAACCTGATGTATCTGTGACTGAACGACCAATCAGGATAGTTGACTCTGAAACAATGGTACTTCATGGGAGGATGATACCTTTGGTTATTGTAATGTGGCAGCATTGTTCTGATTCATAGGAGACATGGGAGAGGGAGTTTCTTATGAGAGAGTAGTTTTATCATCTTTTTGGCATGGAAGCTTCTAAGTAGTCCTTCTAGGGATAGAATGTTTCTATAGTGGGGAAGTTGTAACATCCCCATAATTTTTTAAGGTTTTTTAAAACCATATTTTTATATTTATTGGTTTGGGATTCCTTTAGGGTATCATCATGAGAAATGTTGAAATTATTTAATGTTTCTAGGCTATTTCATGGTTTTCACAAAATTAGTACAAACTATGCTCCCTCTCAGAGTAAACCATGCAAACAAAGGCAGTGGGATTTTTCACTGTTGGTGCATGGATAGTCAATTCATGAAACCACTTAAGAGAAACTATGTGATATATTTAGAATATACACATGGTTAGTTCACATATTTTTTCAAACCATGTGGTTCTACTGGGGAAACTATACATACGGGTTATTAATTAATCCATATTTTGATTAAAAATTCCTAAACCCCCCTTTTAGGTCCCCGATGAACCAGAATGACCCATAATCGATTTTTGCCTTCATTAAATCTCCCAAGAAGAGTTATTGGCCCCTAAAATTCGTTCTGGATGTGATTATATGCTTTAGGAATGCCTTTTGATCTTCTCCCATTTAGTTTCATCTTCTTGTTCTTGTTTTCCCATGATCTCGTTTCTCCTCCCTAGGGTTCTATGAATCCCTATGTTTATTTTTGGATCTAATACCCACTGTTTTGAATCTAAAATTATGTTTTATTAGAATATATTGGTTTTCTTAATTCTCTATTGGATAATTCCATATACAACTCTGGGATTTAAGATCCTATGATCTCTAGGTAGGTGTTTCCATCATGATGCCCAATTTATTTTAACCCTAAATTGATTAATTTTATTACAATTCTTTGAATTCAATTTAATTTGTCAATTTTAATTAAATGGATCTCAAATACTTTGTTGGAAAATCCTAATTTTATTGAATTTGGGTTTTAAAATGGGGTTTTGGAATGAAATTAGAAAACTCATAACTTCATTGAAATGGGGTGTCTTTATGGAAATTTGTGATATATAATTGTATAATATAAATTTTTTATTTGAAGGAAATTTTATTATTTAAAATTTTGAATTTAATTATGGAAATGGATTTTATGTAAAAAAGTGTAAAAATTTGAAATTCCATTGAATTTTTGGTTTATTATGAAATTGTTGGGATCTTGAGAAAAATTAAATTGTTGAATGAAAAATTTGACTACGGGTTGTAAAATTGAATTATGAATTGATTTTAAATTATTATACTATTAAAATGGATTTTAATGGTTTTAATAGGATCCTTTGGGTTCTATACTAGAAATAGGAATTTGTTTTTATTTAAACCCCTTATTATGGTTTCTAAATGGAAATTGGAAAATTTGAAATGGGGAATGAGATTAATTGAATTTTAAGGAATCTTGAAATAAATTTATCATCATTGTTTTGTACTAGTGAACATGAAATCCTTAGGTAGTTAGTGGGTTATTTAGAACATACTTTCAGCTTTACAATCTTCCAAAATATAAATGAAGCACATAAAATCCCTTCATAAAAGATGATGATTACTCTTTTTCCTATTTTCAATGGGATGTATGAACATATTTTCATCTCACGTTGAGTGTGGAGTCCATGTAGCTTGGAAATATCATACCTTCATAGGAATATGACCATGTCTCTTTCTTGTTTTCATTTCAAATGAATATATTCAATTTTTGTAAAATATTTTACATGCCATCTAATTTATATATATTATTATATATAAATGTTTTTAATTAAGAGATTTGTGAAAAGTTCCATTTTTTTAGAAATGTTCCATCAATAAAATAGTAAATCCTTTATATAAATTATTTAAATCATTTGAAATGTAAATAAATAATTGTTTTAATTATTCTTATAAAATGTGAAACCTATTTGTATTAAAATGAATGCTCTCTTTGGTTAATTTAATATTGGCATCTATTATGAAAACCTTGGTGAGATCCTACTATCCTTTTTAGCTCACACTCTACCTATTACTTCAGGTGTTTGTATATTATCTCTTTCCATGTTAGAGAAGGGGTAAATTACTACCGGTATGTGGTTCTAGCTATTTATCTGTGTACTTTGTGAGTTGTATTCATTAGGACATGAGAATATTTTCTTATTTTCCTACACTTTTTGTTGTATTACTTTTGGTTGTAATAAAATTTTTAATTCTACTAATTTACTCCTAGAAGACTTAATTTTGTTTGCATACTAATTCGTTCAATTTCTTTCCATATTGGTAGTGTAAAAATAGTTCCCACATTTCTTTTTTGTATGATGCAAGGTTATAATCGTAGATGCATTGGAATCCAGAACAACCCCTAGTCCATCTCAGTACCAGCATGATTGTCGTCTTACCAGGGTATGTATGCTAGTTCGTGACATGTGTTTCCTTCCAATTTAAAGACCTAATTAAATAACGAGACACATAATTGGTACAAAATTCCCTTGTATATTGGTATGAGGAACGAATGACTGTATCACAATGCAATAAACTATATCCTAACCCCATATAAATTTGAGATGCCTCATATCCAAGTACAATAAGATTCAATACTCTCATTTGAGAGGGTATCCCCCTACCGTCATTGGTCTTCAACCACACAGAGTTTCATTATCCATTTAAAATGACCTTAAACTATTCACAACCTACCCCTTTTTTGGAAATTAGGGCCTCCATGGCTCCCTCACATCAAGAGAATACTATTTAATTCCACACAAAACACCATAGGGTGTTTTGATTATCCAAAATATATCACTTTAAAGTTAGAGCATGTGGTCCAAACCTCCTGACCATTATTTGTAAATAAGTTGTATTAGGAGTTTTTAGTGTGGCATTAGGCAACCTTCTAGGCCTCCTAATTCACATCGGGTAACCTTTTCACTATCACACACATTCCTTTAAGACACACCTCCTTGGTCCAAGCATTATGACCACTGACAATTTGCGGTCAAGTGATTTTTATTCACATGGTTTTTCTATGTCCTCCTTTCCATGATGAGAAACTACGATTCTACCCTATATAATTAACATTTGATGCCCTCGTGTCCTAAAATATCGATGAAATAATGGAAATCTATGAGCAGATGACCCACGTACCACTTTCGGATCACATGACGCTAAACTTTATAGTGATCTATCCTCAACAAATAACATAAAATGATATTATTATCGTCCTCATTTCATGATTTAAAACTCCAAGACATCCTAGGTACTCAATTGATAGTCCATATCCTCTATTTTTAGTCAGTTACCACATCGTTCATGTTATTTGGCCATTTATCAGCATCCTATATAATGCTTTCCCTAAGGAAATGATTGAATTTTTTTAGACCAATAAGCCTAGGAATGGCTTATAACCAACTTCCAAAGTTTTTCTACTCTCCTCTCTATTGTATAAAAATAGTATTTAAATAAGGCAACTCGTGTGATATCACTTTGTGATGTCCCAACTCGGGTTCCACTCAGAGGTTCCCTGATGTTGATTGGAAAAATAGCCTCAAGAACACCTCCCCATATGCTAGAGGCTACAGACTAATAGAGATGACCTAGGGTGTGTCCATGGGGAGATTATTTCCTTATAACCAGAATGTATCAAAATTGATAGAAAATATTATATGTAAATGTATGAGGCATATATTAATATATGGAAGGAATGAAACAAATACTATGAACACTAGACCAGTAACATTCCATTTCGAATATAATATATGAATGAAAAATAACTCAAAAAACTGATAATAATACTCAAACTATGGAAACTGAATCATATAAGAAATCTTATGATAATGTATTTTATGTCTCTAAAAACTGTAGAATATGTATAAATAGTAATAGGAAATATATTCAATACATAATAATCCAAAAGAAACCAAAAACTATCCTGTATCTCTAGAGCAATCTCATTCATCTACTACCAATCTCCATCCTGAATTAAGAAAGAAATATCAGGTGTTTGAACCAAGGCGCATCCCCTTTGTCAGCACTTGCATATATATAATCTTCTTGGGTACTAATGGGAGCTCATATTGGGTGTGATAAAAATCTCAATAGGCCACCACGAATGGCGCATATACCATCCATTCAATGAAATATAATCTGAAATAGTGTGTAGGTATATATAAATATATTGAATGTACAATAATGTAAGTACCTCCATACCTGCTTCATCCTCAAGTGGTAATGTCTCTATACATGTAATCATTTATTTTATTAAGTTCTAGTTTTTAATAATTGAGGTAGGATTATCTAAAGAATTTTCAAGTAATCCTAACAAGATAATTACAATTTTGGATCCAAGGTAATAACCAAGGAATCAATTATGATGATGATAATAAATATCATCCAAGGTAGTAACCAAGGTATCCTTGACCTCATGGGTCAAGACAATACATTAATAACCCAAAGTATGGCTATAAGGTTTCTGCATGTAATCCAAGGGAATTTTCCAAGTCATTCCATTTTAATATGATTCATACAGAGTCTTAGGATCTCATCCACGGTAAAATGATATAATAAATGATGGGCCCAATGGATGTATCCATGGATACACGTGTCCATATACAATATTTTGGATCCAAGGATTTTATTCAATAAATCCTAATATGAGAATGATAATAGAGGGATCCTATAGTATCTTGTTATTAATCCATGAGTAGAAAAGTACTTGGATCCAAGGTTGGTATATACCTTGGAAACCATCATCATTGATTTAGAAGGGTGTCCACAAGTGCTCAAGGAGTTCCCTGAAGAATCCAAGTCCGGATCAACGCTCAACACTTCTATAAAGATAACTAGGTCTATATTTAATAATAACCTTATACTTTATTCATTTAATAAACCGGGCTATGTAATACTCATGCCTTTTAATAAATCAATTTGGTTCATTCTATTCCTTTCATTAGGGTGACAAGGAATATCAAGGACATGCAAACATTTAGAATTTCAATTACATAGTGACTAATTAGGTTCAATCCCCTAACTTGCAATTTTCAATATAAGGTTCTCTAGAGACATTAAAACAAGTCAATTAATTTCATTCCAATAGGCCATGTGAAACATATAATTCAGCAACCCTGCTTCTCTTTCATAACGTTTACATCATTTTTAAGATAAACCACATAAAAGTGTTATAAACATATGATAGAAAGGTTTATCATATTATAATATTAGGATCATACATTTATTATTCAAAATAAAACATAAAAATTAATTTAATTCCTTCATCTAAAGCTTCTTAGTGACCCCAGTCCTATCCTTAGTACATATAATCACCTAAGGATATACATCAAAGAAAGGGGTGACATAAAATCCTACTTACACGATGAATAAGGGAAGTTAATAAATGTAACATGGGTGAGAATAATCATCAGCATCATAACATAAACATAGTATCATCATAATAATAACGAGAGGTAGCATAAGATAAAGGCGTGGAATGTATAAATGCATTAAATTGAAATATCATGTCTTAGTGGTCAAATACCAAAAATAGTTGTGAAAAAAAAATCTAACACCATGTCCCCTCATAACATATGATCATAATCATAATTTTATCACTATGAAAAAATCTAGCATCATTTTCACACATATTACACATAATCTCATGATATACATCACTTTACATAATGGATAGGAATGCTACATAATTTCATGTGCACCCACCACATCATAACATTTAAATAATCGTGTGTGCCGCATATATCATATATAAATACTATACATAAAATAATCCATGTAAAAAAATTGATTTCATTTCATAAATAATAAATTCATGAATAAACATAGGGTTTCACAAATGTGAAAGGGAAACAGACATTTGGTATAAGAATCATTACACATGGGTGAAGAAAAATAATATCAAGAGGAGTCAAAATATTAATTTAAAAGAAGAGTTCTTTTGGAGAAACATTATATTCATCAAAGAACCATATTGGAAACCTGAATATCCCAGAAAATAAAGTGTAAGAATAAAAAAATTAAATTTTATTAATATTAAGAGAATATCGACATTTTAATGTGGCATAAAAGAGGCATAACCCAAACAAAGGAATTATAGTTCGAGAATCCTCTTACCTTATGTCCAAATGATTTATTAATTTTAATATACTTCTTAATAAAATTTTATTGATTAATTAATTAATAAAAAACCTATTATACATGTATTTGATTTATTACACCTTTATTAATTTCATTTATGTCCTTTCTAATGATTTTTAAAGTTTAATTTCATCGTTTTGAAGTGTTCAATTTCATGGTTTTCATGATAGATTCAAGTTTATATATGTATGGAAGTTCATGTAAAATGAGAATGATTCTCTAGAATTAAAAATTTGTGTTATTAATGGTCTTAAAGAAGTTTAATTTTTCTTATATATTAGTTGGTTATATGTAATAAGGATGATCCATTAAATAAAACATTAATGAAAATGATTTAATTTATTTTTTTATTTTTTAGGACCATCTTTAACATATATCATTTTATTTAATATCTTGTTTATATATTTGTTCCAAGACATTATATATCTTATAATACGTATAATAAAATCAGATCAAACCATAATAATGCTATTTTGACCATCCTAGATGGGGTAATGGGAAATAGAAATTCATCATCCATGATAGTGGTAAATCAACACATCACAGATGATGTTTTCGATTTTAGAATAAAATTGAGAGGAGAAGAGGTTTGGTGATGGAAATTACATTAACATAAAATATTTCTTGTATTTATAAGAAACAAGAGTTATCATGTCACTTGTAAAGGGGGAGGTGAGGAGGGGATAAGAAAATAAAAGAAATTTAAATGAAAATAAAAGAAAACAAAAGAGGATTTTACCTCTTGAATTCCTTCTTCTTGAGAACCTTCATAAAGAAATTGGATTTTATATTAAGTTGAGACAAGAATTTATTGGATGTGGGAGAGATTCTTGCTAATATTATTGGGTAGAATTTGGACAAGAATAAAATCTTGTAATGTGTGAGGATACGGTGTGGTGAGGGTTGGTATTTATAGGGGATGAGATGGGGTTTTTTTATTATTTTATTCTCTAGTTTATTATTTTGGATATAGACTAGGATTAGTTATGATTCCCATGTCTAAAAAAATTAAATATAGATTCTGAGTTCAAGATAATGTTTGTTACATCATTTATACCTCAATAATTATTCAAAAAATCATGTATTTAGCTTATATCGTAAATTATCATATTTCATTATTCATCAAAAATTAAACTATTTTAGAAAAATCACAAGAATTATACCTAACCATTTCTTGATGATTATAATTAAAAAATGTAATTCATTTTATGAAAATAAATTTCTAAATATAAGAAATTTATTTTTTAAAAAAACTCCTTAGTTATTAAAAAAATACAGATTTAAATATTACAATTGATTTTACAACACTATGAAAAATTAATTATGGTCTCTTAAAATAATTTCATAATATTAAAAGATCAAAATTTTACTTTATCTATCTATTTCATGGAAATATATTTTCTTTGAAATCATTATATTATTATATAATTGTAAATTAACAATTAGGTTTCACAAAAATACCAAGTTAATTTAACATTTTTAAAACATTTATTTACTTAAAATGTGATATAATTATTTTATATTTTCAATTATAGTATTCTAAATTGTTTTTATACATTCATATATTATGTTATAATTCAATTTTCTAGATTACTAATCCTAATGATCATGTTACTATTCTAAGGGTCATGTAACTATTATATTAAAATATATTTCTTAATTTCTTTGAATATCACTTATTTCATTCTTCACATATGAGAAATATGTATTTTTTGGTTCTCTATGCTATGTATGTCTTTTATAAAATATAATATAATTATAAGAAGTGAAAATTTTCATTGATAAATTATTGGGTCATTACATAGAATATAATTTCCATTTACAATTGAGATTTATTTAATTGATTTAAACACTTTCCTTATAAGGGTCAAGTGGAATATACACATGAAAAAAATTATCGATTCATAATTCATTTAATAAAAGGTGGGATGAAATTAGTTGGTACAAGACACACACTTTAATAGGGTCATAGGTAATCCCACATGGTTCACCATGTCATTATTGAAGAAAACGCCCTAATTGGGGTGGAGAGTATTGAGGTCCCAACCTCTAACTATATGATGATAACATATTTAAAGGGATTAATGATATGAGAATGATGATTATAAGCAATTATTATGGATTGAACAAGAAACACATGAAGAAATCATCATGCACTCACCATTGAGAATTTTTAAAACATCAAGATTTGACGGAATAGTCATTAAACACCAACCTTAAGCATGTACAAATCTCTTCACCCAATATTATCTTTATTTTGGCTTGGATTAGAAGAAAACTAAACAACAGATCAATGCCCTAAAAATAGGGCATATGATCCTGCATCATAATAGCATAGTCTATAGAAATAATAATTAAAAGGCAAGCTAAAATATCAAATAGCTTGTCAGGAGGAATCCAATGAGACCAAAAATTCTTTAATATGACATCAGAGGAAGAATATTGATCAAAAAAAATGGAATATTGTACTTGGGAGGTCAAAAATGAAGAAAGATGGATCCATATTGCTAGAAATGATAAAAGAAGAGGTGGGAGTATGTTAAATAAAAAATGAGGGTAAATTTTGTAATTTCACCCAAAGAACAGGTGCACGTGGTTTGGACGCACAATTTTTTAAACCATGATCCACCCATGATTTCCTCACTACTTGAGGTGGATAAGAACATGGTTAGGTATCATGGTCATTGAAACCATGTGTTAACTGTAATAAATGGATATGTTAAAAACTACATACTGTCCATATTGGTGTGCAGTCTAATCTTCATGGTTCCCTCAAACTGTGAAGCCTTATACTTCTCACTATCAAGCCTAGTATGTTTAGGGGTAACCATGAGACCTTCCCCTCATAGTTTATCATAACCTTGTGGAAATTATTTTTTTCCAAAAAGAGGGGCTGCATGCTCCAAATAATCCTCAAACATTCTTGAATCACATGTGATCTCGTTTGGAATACATAATAGGTCCAAGAATAATAATTATAATAAAATTTAAAAGGATCCTTAACTAAGTGAATATTCGGGATATTACTTATTGAAGATTCCCCTTGTCAATATGTGGTTGACTATGATTCTCAGAGTTTGGTCCATCCTATTCACCGGATAAAGACCCCTAAATATAGTCATTGTGGACTAGCTCTAAACTTTGCGGGTCCAAAGGAAAATTTGAAAATAAATTTCTTACTAAATAGTCTAAGACATTATAAATAGATAAGAAGAGAGTGATTATCTTTGTTTTATCTTGTATCTCATCAAATGTAAATGTTTTCAGTGTTGTCCCATTGAAGTATTCAATTTTTCTAAACAATGTAATCCAGTTTTTATGTTTCTTTTATACTTTGTAGTGTGTGTTTCTCAATTTTTTCATGGAGATTATGTAGTTGGTAATCCCTATTACATTACACTTACATGGGAGTAGGCAGTTATTGTAAAAATATATATCCATTGGTGGTTTGGATATATATTTTATATTCCAAGATAAGCTGATGTCCATCTCTATCTTCTATATAAAGTTGTCACTGTGTTCATCCAATAGAAAAGATGCATTTCTCCTCACCAGTTATTTCCCAATTAACCTTCTACACAATTGGGGGTAGGAGAATATAGAATTGTTGTGTACCATTAGTAATTGATGTGTCCCTCCTTATTTAATTTGGTACAATTTTCTTTTTTCACGTTGATGCCCCAAAAAGAGACAAAATAGAAGTAAATTTCCATGTATGATTATTTATGGGCTATTAAAATGAAAAAAATGAATTTTCTATATGGGATATTAACTGATGGAATTTCATTATTATTTGAACATTTTTCTTTAATGAATGTATCCTATATAATTATATGAACCTGTTGAGAGATGAATCCTTGAAAAATTAATTAGTGGGGAAATAAAAGGATGATTTTGATGAAATTATTGTATGTCAAGATAGTTTACAAATAATCCAATTTATAAAATAACCTTACTATCCTAATGGTGTAGTTTTAGATGATTGTTTGATTATTATTTTTAATAAAATTCCATAAGATCTAAAATTATCAGGGAATGTGTAATATCAAGGAATAGATATAAAATAATTAGTTTTTATTGGAGAAAAACCTTAGGAGTTGAGTCAGACAAATATAGTTAGAAGAGTAATCTACATGTTTGGAACAGAAATTCTATATCAACATCTCATATATGGTTAGGAATACAGAATAACAACATACTTGACATGTATTACTAATTATAATTATTATGAGTTACTAATGAAGGAGGATATAGAATTATCTGATTCTTTGAGAGCATGGTATCTTTTGGATCTTTTTCTAATAAAGAAGGCATTATAGAAAAAACAGGTCTACCATTTGGATAATGGATTGGATGGGAGGTAGTGGTAGGAAAAGTATTTCATCAAAATGAATAAGTAGATTTATTAAGCATATTTTCTTCAGTTGATAAGTATATAACAATCTGAATGATTATTATAATGGTTAAGAAAGAAGGTATCTATCTTGAAAAATTAGATTTTAATATGGAATTATTTCCATGGATATTTAAAGGTGGAAATTTACACGGTGCAATCAGATGGATTTAAATAATCTAGAAGTAAAATAGTGTTAAAATTTGAAAGGAATTTCTATGGTTGAATAAATCGCCCATGTATTGGAAACATATGATTGATACCATTATAGTATAATGGATGTTCATCCAATGAAGTGAATATAATTGTGGATACTAAAGCTTGTTTAACGGTGAAAGCTTCGTCATAATTATATTAAATATGTGTGATATTATCTTGTAAGGCCTGGACAGTAAACAAACCAAATAGATAATGGTTTAGTTATCTAAAAAGATTATTATAAAGGATGTCAGGGAAGAAAAATAGATTTTGGATATGAGGATTAGGGGAAAATTTGATGCCCAGAACATTTATTTTGTTATAGTTATTATATATATGAAATATATATGAGTGATTTTGAATGTCCATATCTAAACCAATCCTTACACCATTGTCCAGAAATATCAAAAAATCTGAAAAAAAAATAAAACATGAATGAAATATGAGGAAAAGTATTTGGAAATGGTTCCTTATGAATTAGTAGATGGATGTTTGATATATTACATGATTTTTATAATGATTTACATTTCTCAAGTTGTGATAATTTTTAGAATGTTTATGGAAAATATGTGAAAGGAACACTAGGATTCAGTAATGTTGATACTCCATAGTCATAAAGGATCAGAAAATATTTCCTTATATATTAGAATCTATGATTTTTTACAATGGTATATTGATTCATACATTGGACAACATAAAATAACATATATAATTAACACGATCTATGTATTAACCTATATAGAAAGTTTTTTTAAAAATATTTCAACCCAATAGCTGGTAGTTTTATTATTATCAATGGATACATAGTATGTTGTGGAAATGAAATCATGGAAAGAAATGATATTGTTAATGGGACTTCTAGAGGAAATCAAAATCAATTAGAGGAACATAAAATTATTCTATGATAGATGGAGTGTGATATATCATATAGAGAATTTGTTGTTCTACCCTAGGAAAATACAAAACCAAATTAAGTATCACTTCATCTAAAATCTTGGGGAAGATGGATTGATAAAGATGTAGAAGATAATTAGATGTCAGAATAAAACTTATTTAATAAAGATGGACATAATCCTAGATATTTTGAGGTATGATTGTGACTTATAGTTAAATGGGAGACTAAAAAGAAATAAAGGGGTAGTCACTATTTTTTGAGAGTATGGAATGATTAAATTACAGAAGTGATCCAATGTACTTGGTGGTGGTATCGAGAAAACAATTCTCAAGTGGGAGATATTTGGGATGTTATAAAAAAATATTTTTTGGATATTTAATTATATCTTCTGAAAGGATTATTAAAATAGGATATCTTCAGTAATATGGTTATCGAATTTTGGTGGAATCGAAGAAGTCTATAAATGATATACGGTGAAGGTAGTTAAGACAACTTATTCTAAATGATGGGATGTGTATGTGGTAAAATTGACTTATGTTAGAGAAATATTATTGAATATGAAAAAATAAAATGATATCTTTTAAAGGGATATATATTATTATTTAGAGTGATGCATAAGAGTAAAGTATATTTATTTAACTATTCACTAGATATTGGAAGTTTATGAGGTGTGGTTGTCAATTGATTTGACTGGTTAGAGGGAAATCTATGAAGATCGGAAGTCAATGACACTAGACCTACTAGTTAGACTTGTCTATAAACAGACTATTGTCACAACTTTTTCACTTAATAATTTAATCATCTATTTATTATTTTTTTCATCCACGACTAATAATTGTACTAATATTTATCCTATGGAGTGAAAATACATCTGAACCATGAAAATCCCATTTTTTGTTCTATGTGAGTATATGTTATTATGTTATCCTAAATTTTTGTGTTATTCTAGAAGGTATGTTGAGAATATAGTGACTCATCATGATATTTTGTAGTGTATTCCCCTCACCTATCAATTTTCATTAGGTGAATCATTTTTTGGATCATCAATCCCTTTTTACTCATATGTGGTTCTATAAGATGATTTTTGGAATGTGGGGAGTTTGGAACAACAAGACATGCCTAAAAGGATCTTCTATGACTAACAACATTCAAATCCAAAAAATATGGGTGTGGTTTTTCCGTGAGAGGTGTAGAATAATATGAGGAATGGATCAGATCTCATGTTCCTACCTAGGGATAAATGAAGTTAATTACTGATTTTATTATATGTTTTAACCATTTTATTTTAATTAATTAAAAATAAAAAACCTACACAATACCCAAAAGAACATTGTTGGAGATTACCAAAACTCCTCTTGTATACTGGGGTCAAAGATCTCCCCCAAATAACTCTCGATAGTAGAGGAATATTCCTCTTTCTTGGCCACCAGAACTCAACTGTCCTCTTTCATGGTTATGATTAAGTATTTTCTCTTGGTAATATTGGAACCCTTCACCCTGATCTCTCGAAACACTCACCAAACCCTACACTGACACTTTAATTTATAAAAATACATTAAATTGCATTATTTTGGATGAAAATTTTAAAAAAATCATATTTTAAGACATATATTATGTAATAATATCCCCATTATATAAATACTCGTTATTAATATGTTTTACTATTGATATAAGGAAAGTATTATTTCCCAATGCATTCAAATTTTAGCCTCATGGTCTCACCCCAATTTACCTTAGTTTTTAGGGTTAAGTGGTCGCTTTTAGTTTAGCTTGGGATGTCGAATCCCTAGATACCTAAGAAGTAACCTACAAACACGTACATTATATGGGTTGTTTTCAACTATGAAGTGGCCAACATGGGTTAATTTTAAATGGGTTTAAGGGAACTCTAAGATACTTAAGTGAATTCAAATTATGAGAATGTTTTATCCTAGGTCATTACAAGGGGTGGATTTTGTGAAATTCTTTTTTAATGATTTCAATTTCATATATTCGAGATGGGATTATTCAAGATGATGAAACAACTTCATCACTAACTAGTTTAACACCATAACACCATAATAAAAAACACCTATACACTTGGAGGATCAAATTTCTGAGCACTCCTGGTGAAGGTTCATATTATCACTTGAAGTATGTGGCCTTAAAATTCAACACAGAAAAAGAAGCTTTAAAATCATCAAATAAAAACCTCAATTAAAAGAAGTGATTATAAATTAATGGGGTGGAAAATAACATTCAATCCAGTCCCCTTATACTCCCTTAGATAAACCCATAATAGGGTTATCCCTCCATTTATGATATGGTTTCAATGGAAGCGAGAAGTAGACTTATGGGGAAGGAATTGAAGAAGTAAATAAAACAATAAAAAGAAAATGATCACTCAACTGTTGTGTGAATAATTTCACAAGGTTTGGTGTAAATAAATTCACACCTTGTGGAAACTGTATCAAAGTGAGATTGAGAATAACATAATAATAGGAGAAGAGTAACATTTATTAAGATACTAGGATGAAATAAAACAACTTACAATTGAGGAAGAACGTTCCAAAGGAAAAGTGGCAGCACAACATTACAATGAAAGAAAGCATCCAAGATGATTAAATCCTCAATCACCACTTCCTAATATCGGAATTTTTGGAGCCTTGGGTGGAGCTTCCAATAGTGAAAGTCATCCCACTTGAGTATGATAGGATTAGGCTAGTGGAATTCTTGTGGAATATAGACTTTTCCACTCTTGACCCGAGGTGGAATCCATCTTGCATCCACCGAATAGAAGAGCCTAAATGAGCTTCTAGATGGCCGAATTAGAGTGTGATGTAGAAGAATAAAATGAATTTTAAGATGTCACCTAACCGTATGTGAAGTTTCATCCCATAAGAGTATATGTTTTAAGATATATGTGTAAAATAGTGGGCTGTTTTTCTGGGCCCTAGATTCTGACCCAGAATTTTATCTCCAAATTGGGCCTCCTCTAACTCCTTTAAAACTTCCAAATTAGTTTTTGGACACTTTTTGATGAAATGTTTCCCATTAATTAATATATATTACATTAAATTTTTAGAATCATTGTTCTTAGATCCTGGCCTCTAGAGTCATTTTATTGGGCTATTATCCAGTTTACATTGCCCATAATGTGTTTCAATGAAAGCTCATTTTGGTGGTCTTCCAATGTGAATCTTCAAATACTTAAAAATTATGAATTGTTCCTTATAGAATGAGAGACCTGAAAATAAAACATGAAAAATAAAATCAAGGACATTTTTTTATTTTAGGAGGAGTTAAAAAATGTACCATGTATTAGTGTATTTTAAGGGGGAATTACAATCATAATGTGAAATGATGTTCAAAGTGTAAAACGCACTAAATGGTGTTTATGAATAATAATGGACATGAATATTATATATATTAACAATGAATATTAGCCTCCTTTAGTATCTAATAACCTTCCTCTTCCAAGTCCTTTCTTTGATATGTTTATGATGATAATATATGAACTATTCACTTCATAAACGAAACATCAGGCTCTATAATTTTGTCATCAATATTGTTCTTATGTAGATGGACATGATAATATCTCAGAAGCTGTGATACAATAATGGAAATAATTCTTTTAAATATATCTCTTATTGAGTTCTAATAATTATGTCATTGTACTGATCCTCATGGAATCCCTTACTTACCACATATATTTTGTTTCAAAATTACTTGGCATTTGACCACCATAGTGTTCCTATCAATTTGAAACTCTTAATAATACTCAGTAAAACATCTCAAACATGATTGGACAACATATTTTATTATTATATGAATTTTTCTATCTCTTGGTGGTTTCTATCCACTTTTTGATTACCAATAATGTCTCTGATGTCTCTTTATAGGAATTTATCCAAAATATAAGTATTCCCAATCTCAACCCAGTATAAATATTTTCATAATTTTATACCATATAAAACGTCAAAATGTATCATTTTAAAAAACACCAGATACCTATTCTTATCGAAAAATATATGTAAGCCTAAGATGACTCTCCCATGATCCCTTAAAATCCCTAAAACATTCCAGATGTATGTCCTCTAATACTGGAATTTTAAACCAACACACCCCATATGTATGATGATGGTTGGAAGTTATCAAATATACCTAGACATCAAGATCCATATGAAAACCATTCTAGAAGAGAAATATAAAATAGTTATTCCAATTAAAAATGATACTAATAGGAACCCCATGAAAACATTCCATCTCTTAGAAATATAAATTTACTAATTTATCAATATAATTTGTTTCCTTTATTGAATGAAATTGGATTCCTTCATCAAGTATTCAATAATAATTTATATTTAATTGCTACCATAGGGTGACCATGATAATCCCATTATAAAATCTATCATCATGTAATCTCATTTGCATCCATGAATAAGAAATCGATGAATAAGACCTATGTGCCTCTTATACTTGGACATAAACCATTGAAAGGTTTTTCATTTCGAGATGAACCCCACTATGTAATTCAACATTGGATACCAATATTGTTAGAGGATTTCCAAATATATCCTCGTAATCCCAATGTTAATTAAACATCTATCATTGTTTGAATCCAATATTATAACCTAGAGCTTACGCATTAGGTATACCATAGAAACTCTAATATATAAGATCTCATATATATCATACTACTTATCAAGAATCATATCCACATCATATATATCATTCATCATCACCAAAAAAATGATTCATAAAACATAATCCCCTGCAGATTCTCATGGAGTGAGGAGGTAAAACAAAGGACCATGAGGGACTCTCTACCCCGATACTATTGGACATCGAGATACATATCCACAAAGAGACTAATTAATGGACCCACACAATTATTATTCAAAAAAACAAAGCCTCAATCATCCATCATTGTGAATGTTCAGTGATATTCACCTTCCAAGTTTTATATTCCATCATAAATCTAAAGGCCTATATGTACTCAACCCAACATTATATCCCAATGTTCAACTAATACTGTGAAAATATATTCATCAAGATCTTATAGTCTGTATAAACCATGAATAACTCACCCAATAAGTAGTGAAACCAACATAGTTGTGTGAACTGTAGATGATATATCATGATCATGAGTCAAAAAATTCATATCATGCAACCTCAACTACCTATGACTATAATAAACTAAACACATGTTTGATATCAAAATGGATCGTAGAAAAACATAATAAGTATTTCATTACAAGGTATACTCCTTACCCAATGTAGGTAAGATCAGTATTAGTGAAAAAGATAAACAAAAGACCCTTAAAATTCCTTAATGATATCTAACTTGAATTAGTGAACTCAAACATCACCCCATTCCTAGCCAGGGTTGTCATTAATGTTGAAAATTAGAGAATTTGTAAATTAATATCCTCTAGCTTCATACCAATCTCATAAATCTGTAAATCTAAAATATATTCTTCAGACTCTCCTATAAAAATATAGGCTCAACTTTCTAAGGTTCTACATGATAGTGATATTAAACCTCTCATATGAACACATCTATTTTAATATCCATATAAAACTATAAAATCACTCTATTTCTCAAAATCATTGATCTATGAATCTTTTTCATCAACTATGGGGATCCTTAGGGGAGAGACATGTTTCTTCACTATTAATTTATGAGTGTAATAATTAACCATTTCACTATTCATCCATTTCTCCGATATCATTAATAGGATTAAGGGATTAAATGACAATTTCTCAAAATAGAATATTAAATTAGAATCCCGAAATTCAATTGATCACCATACATATAACTAAAATCTTATATCAATAAAAAAATCTAGAACACTATGAACCATTGAAATATTAAGGTTAACACCACTATCTATAGAAATAGTTCTTGATAAATATCCTTGAGAGGTATATAATCGACTCCCTCCTTTATGGTGCACCCACTAATTGAATAAATAACTCGATTCTTTTCATGGATCTCTTTTCAATCCATGATATTCTAGTATCTAAAAATATTATGGAGAAAGAAAACGTGATCCACAGAATATTGAATTAGTATGAGGATAGTATACTTTATATGAACTACATATAAATAGATATGTACATAATATATATACATAGGGAAATTCCTGGCCCTCCCATAATATTTAATCATATGATATGAGAAAATAGAATATCACTTACAACACCTTGTTACCATATACTTAAAATGACTTACCTTAAACATCACATATTATTATAATATTAAACTTTATTTCATTTTATTTTCCAAAATATCATTGGGGTTTATAGTTTTATAGAATTTGGAAAATCTATGACATAATAATATCTTATATTACATGTGTACACTTCAATAAAGCATCAATTTTTTCTATAAAACAAATTTCTTTAAAATAAAACATGATTTATTTTCATGAAAAATATTTATCATTTTCAACTCAACCTCTTAATTATCCTTAGTCATCCAAAAATATATATTTTAAAATTTGGTATGAGGACAAAATTCTTAGTGAGAGACATAAATGAAATAAAAATATCGCTATTACATGAATACTTATAAAAGTTATCTTTTATCAAAATAAAAATTTGGTTTAAAATGAAACCTTTTCATACCAATGAAATCATTTACCCTTCCCAACAATTTTAATAAAACATTTCATTATAAACAATTAAGGAAAAATAATATCTTAAATTTTCCATTTCAAACATAAAAAACACATGAAAACATTTTCAAAAAGTAGTACTTTTCACTCTTATATATGGAATAACCACCAAATATTAATTTTAGAGTATCCATAATAGATACTCATGGAATAAATCAATATCTTACTTAGAATTAACTATTAGTATAATCCTTTTTGGTTAAATCCATCTCAAATTTGGAATAACCATAATACAGATTTCCATACCCAGTGCATTGGAGGGCTATCACAGACCCCCCCCCCCCCCCCGAATGGCCCGAAGGCCTTATTTTTTATTCAATTATAGATAATCCCCCTTTTAAGGGTTGATGGGGAACCCATACATGACCCGTAGGCCCAAGGTACAAGGCCCGACATGACTCGAAGGCCCAGAGGCATACCATGCCCAATACATGACCCATAGGCCTAGCCCATTAGAACTGCCCCTCCCCTGCTTCTGCATCATTGATTGCCTTTATCTCACAACCTGCATTGCTGATTGGCTAGCTCAGCCCCATACAAAGCTGCACGGTGTCTGGTCCCGATGGCGGTTGCCATACCCTCTCATTATTCTAATCCATTTAGCTCTGCTTCTGGTTATTGCACTGGTGTTATGATCCTCGTCTGGGGCTTGCTCTGTGTGAACTGGGCACTTCACGGTTCTCAATGGCCCGAAGGCCCTGTGGCTCGAAGGCCTTTGATGGCCTGAAGGCCCTGAGACCCGTAGGCCCAAACTGGTGGCTCGAAATCCCAAATCAGGTGAATAGTCTGGCTACTACAGTACCAAAATGTGCATGCTACAGTGCCTGCTACAGTACTGCTACAGTTCCTTCTACAGTACTGCTACAGTAACCTGGAAATTCGACTCCTCCCAGTTTTGAACCTGGGTCTCTTGGATGCCAAGAAGGAGCCCTTACCACTCGGGTACGAGCTCGTTGGCATCACAGACCCACACATCCTTGTTTTAACATGGAACCACATTGTTTGGTTAAAAAAATATTAAATTTACCTTGGGTTATAATATAACCCCAAATAAACATAAAAATTTTCAAAAAGAATAACATGATCAAAAAACATATAATATTTCAACAACACACTCATAGAAATATTTTTGAGGAAGATAACATTCTCATTTCAGAATCACATATTTAGAGTCCCCTGAAATTATAAATTAAAAATTTTTTGTCAGAAGTTCTTTATACACTTTTTAATTAAGGTTATAATTAAATATCATTCATGACTAAAAGAAAATTTTCTCACACTGTATAAGTTAAAACATATCCATAACATACTTTTTCAGAAAAGATACAAAGTAACTCATTTTGAAAAGGAAAAAAGATTCATTTCAAACAATTTTTAAAAAAGATAATCATGGGTAAAAATCACATTAAAAAATAAAAACATTAAATCAAATTCGTTTTATAAAACATTGTTATAAAATATGGATAGAAAATAAAAATACATAGAAAATTAATCATTTATTCTTTTAGAAGAAGGATTTAAAGTAAAGTTTCCCTTACCTTGAGTCTGAATCATCACAGATATTCATTATATTCCTAAATAATACTATCAGGTTAATTATTTAATTTATTAAGAACCTTTTTCTAGTTTATTGTTCCTGTAATTTATTTAATACAATTTTACATACAACTATTTCATTATTTATTTCCATGTTATCCATTTCGAATATATTATGATACTATATCCAAAATGACTATAGTAAGTTGACTTATCATCAAACAGGACACTATTACATCATCTCTAGAATAATATTCATAAAATTATTATAATTTTTATACATAAATTATACTTTTAAAAGCAATTATGAAGTATATTACTGAAAAATGAACCACATTACAATAATGAATATGTTAGGTCGTACATACTCCTAAGTTATGTTTCCATTTTTAAATGATAATTATTGAAATAAGGTGAATATTATTTTGTAAATATGGAATTAAAATAATATCATATATATAATATTATTTATTTAAATATACATCTATATTTTATCCTTGTGATGTGGTGATGAAAAATGACTCACATTGCTTCGTGGAGGTGGTATTCCACACATACGAATGAAGGACGTTATCAGTTTGAAGGGCATGGGCTAGTAATAAATTAAATGTTATATTAACTTTTAATAATTTTTAATATTTCATTTAGTCATATATAGTAATTAATTCCATCATTATAATCCATCCATGAGATACGGTGATGTAAAATGAAGTATATCATTTCGCAGGGTGGTAGTCCACCATACACATGAATGATGGTTTTATTTCTCATTTAATTTAAGAGGGGAAGTATATAGGTTATTTTTCTAACATAATAAAATATAATTATATGGAGGATAATTTTTTTTATTATTTTTTAATGTTTTAATAATATTTTAATGATGTGTGAGAAGAAACAAAACTAAAACATGCAGTTGGAAACTATACCTCTCCTATAAAATACCTACTTTTCTTAATAACTTGTGTCCTATAAGATTGGTATTATTCCTAATAAAGACCTATAGAATGATGTTACTGACTATAAAAAGGTATTTAGGTATTTTTTTGAAGAAAAAAATGATTTTTCATTTGTGATGGAGTGATAATAAGAGGTACTCTTTTAGAAGAGAGTGGAGGGGAACTATTGGAATTTCCCACAATATGAAATTAATATAAATTAATTTTTTATTAAAAATGGATCCGAACAATTTTTTTCAAATATAGGATTTTTATGGGTCTAAATAATCAAATATAATACTATTTTTATATATTTTGGTCAAATGTTCATCCTTATCATTTGGTTTTAACCCCTCTTTATCCATTTTAAAATTACCATAACAAAAAGTATTTATAAAATTTGAGGGTTAATATAGTTATAATAAATAGAGAAAAGGATCATAAATGAACCACGCTTTATATTAAACAATTTATTATAATCACTTGGGAGAATGTAAGATTTTTTGAAATTTCATATTATTTAATATAATATTATTTATTTTAAAATATCACAAAGGTCAATTTTTAGAACTATTCCTTAATTTGATTTTAATAATATTATTATAGAACTTAAATTTCGATAAATATATCTTATTATATCCCTAACATGTCAAAGTAAATTATAAAATTATTTTATTACATTAATTATATAAATTTATATTTATTTTACTATTTTTAATACCATTTATTTTATTTTTCCGTTAATTATATAATTATTGTGATAAAGTTGTGTAATCCTTTAATCTAATTATTTTTTAATGAAATATTAAAAATAAATTACCATAATGATGATAAATCTTATATCTTTCAAAAAAAATTATGGTCGAAAAGATTCTCTACATAGACTCGTATTAAAATACTATAGTTATTAAAAAAAGGGTGTGACTTGTTTTACTTTTGTTGAAAAAAATTTCTACAGATGTCATAATAAAATCCAAATTGAAATATAATTACATATAAACGAATATTGGATGATTATGGACAAAATAGAATCATCTAATAAAATTAAGTGAAATTTTTTTGTTCATTTTATACTCAATGTCATTTTATTTTTAACATCAATTAACCGATTTTCCATTTACCATGGTAACAAAAATTATTAAGTTTAATATTCATATTGAAAAAAATTGTGCTAATCCGACCCATAGGGGTCAATATAACTTGAGGAACAATGAGATACCACAACCCCAAGACTACCTCTGTATCCTTGGTTATATGTACAATAACTGAGAAGGAGTAACTAAAATTGGAGGCCTTTACCTAAAGAACATATATGCAAGCAACCAACCATCACCATGAATAATTTTATGGGAATAATAAATAAAGACAGTAACATTTAGAGTTAACAAAATGTAGTAACCTCTATGTAATAAAAAATAGTGCAACTGAGAATTAAAAAATGAAATGTGGAACAATGCACACACTCTAAATAAATATTTCCTTACCTGACAACAACTAGAATAGAAATGTTGCTAAGAGAGCTCGACTAATGATTTCTAATCCCCTAGCTCTAGATGTGGTCAGTGAACCTATGTATCCTTATGAACCTATGAAAACTCCTCCAATTTATTCATCATCTACACATTACATGAAACATGTGGTTGAATCCAACTCATGGGTTAGTATGTACATTCATATTAGGATAGACAGAATACTGATGATGGAGCAACAGATGACACAAAAGAAGTAGTCAGCTCAATTAAATTATAGAGGGAAATTTCCCCCAAAAACATAGATATATTCTTATATAAGAATACCTGATGAGAGAACATGGGTATATCTATATAATATCCAATTCTAAGATAAGGAGTATACTTGAATCTCTAAAGGTCCATCATTGATTCACATCATCTCGCACGTCTGTCCAAAGAAATCCTGAGGAATGCATACACTATGCCACAGCTCTAAAACCTGAGGGAACACAATATCCAAATGGTATAGGACCCACACCTTGATACAATAGGGGTAATACACTCAATATATAGAGGACTCACACACATATAGGGGAGTATTATATCGATATTTTTGTATAGAATATGGTGGACCCATGCCTCAGTGCAACAGGGGAGTACCATCACTATAACTAGAGAACTCACACACGTGTAGGAGATTATGGTCTCCATAGTTGGTATAAAAATTATAGTAGACCCATTTCCTAGTGTGACATGGGAGTAATATACCCATATGAACAATGAGTATTAAGGACCCACACCTTGGTGTGATATGGAAGTATTTTTTCAATAGATAGAGGACTCATGCCCTGGTTTGATAAGGATGTACCACCTCTACCTCTATATAGAGTATTGGGATCCTACACCCTGGTACATTTGGGAAGTATAATCTCAATGGATAGAGGACCATCATTCTTGTATGATAGAGGAGTAACACCTCTACTTGGAGAAAGAGTATTTAGGACCCACACCCTAGTGTGACTTGGTAGTATTGTCCATATCGATAGTGTCCCCACACACATTTAAGACAGGGGTGTATGAACTACACATGGATAAAGAGTATGGTAGACCCTCACCCAGGTGTGAAAGTGGATACCATCTCCATCTAAACACATTATTGATCATTCCTAATCACTTCCATCATTGATCATCTCCTTAAGAAGTATATTTCCAATAAAATATTTCTTAGTTTTCTCAAAATTGACAAAAAATGCCAGCATTTCATTATATATGTAAAAACACTAAACATAGGTTACTCAAGGGAAAAAATAAAATTTCAAATAAAAGAGATAAGAGAGGTAGAATATTTATTGGGAAGTAGATGGTATGTATGATGGTCCAAGTGGGGTGTGGCCCTGCCTCAACAGCTGGTCATGTCTCCTTTGGACATGGATCATAATCCATGTCACCATATATAGTGCGTACAGGGCATACACATTATGTCTTGGTAACCCTCAACCAACCTATATGCTCCTAGTTATTTCCATGTCTATCATCCCATGTCTATTCACATAGTCATGTACCTTATCATGTCCCTTCTTGGGAACATGGCATGTTCATGCCTGTGTACCATGCCATGTCAGTGTGTCTATTTGTGTTCATTCTTATATATTCTCATAGTACACATTAGTCTATTAGAACTGGTTCACATGGTATGTGAGGGTCCCACACGTTTCCTGATACATATATCCCCTCCAAAACCATAGCTTTTACAACTAGGGTACTACACATCATAGGTTTATCTAGAATACACACCACGTAGTAATGTTTTTTCATAGAACTAAAATTTCTTATCCTTATATCCTAGATACACCACATCTTCCACAGATTATGGTTGATTCCACCTTGAATTTCACTAAAGAGTACGGATATGAGGCCTTTCATTCCTTATCCATTTTTTAGGCAACCTTTCATCCACCCCTATGCCTGATGGTATACCCTATCATCATCTCTGGATCCAACTATTGCATCCATAACTGCCTTACATCCTGGATCCATGAAGCCATCACTACTACCCACAATCATCTACGATTCATGTGTAAACCTCTTTGTGGATTGATCTCACTCAAATCCACCTAGAAATATTCAAATAATGACCCCATGGTCTAGTGATAAATAATGAAAAGAAATGTTGGAGGAAAATAACAACAACAAAGGTGGTATAATTGTTCTCTATGATTTATTCAACAAAAATCACAGAACTAAGGATTTAAAGGGGTGATTTAATGGAATAAAAGATAAAAGTAAATTAAAAATTTAATTAATCAAAATTGGGCTCATGAAATGGGCATGAAATCACTAACAAAAGACAAGAAGATCAAATTCATTCTTTAAAAATTTAATCAGTTGTACAGAAACCAAATTTAATGAGTCCCATATCGATTATGGATCGATCATTACTGAAGAATGGATTCCCCAATGATGGGGAATATTTTCTACATTAATTTTCTCTCAATCAACCTCAACCAGTTACTCTTTCATCATCCGGTTATTATTCCCTAATGAGGAACACTTTGAATATCCTCTTAATGTCCTCTCGTTTAGGTAGATAACCACAATGGATTGAAATAATATGAAATTTGAAGAGGAAATTTGGTAATGGGTATTAAATGAACAAATTAATGAAATGAATTAATTAACCCACTTAACATACCCAACAATAGATTCCTTATCTAAACATCTGGCACTAACCAATATTATGTTGTTCCTTGGGTAATACCTATTTTACAAGATTAAACCATGGTCAAATATTTCCAATTAGAGACTCTATTTAAGATATATTACATTATTTTTTAAAAACCATGCATGCATGATATAAAATATATTTAATATTAATAAAATATCAATTCATGACTCACTAGGAATTGGAATCTCACTTTGCCTCAATCATGGGATCTAAAAATATTCATTAATATATTTAAATAGATTATAATGAAAAAATAGAGTCTCTACATTATTCCATCATTCAAATAATCTCATCCATGAAAAGAAAAAACTAAACAAAAAGGTGGGGATACTAAGCCCTCACCTGACTCTACTGCTCCAAGGATTCATCCTCTATGCTTATATGCTTCCAAAATACACAAACCAATGGAACAATCCATCCAAAATAGATCCTCAAGATATCCTCCAACACATGGATAGTGCACTCAATATTCCTATCCATATGGGAGTAAAAAGAAGTGCTCATCCTTAACTATGTCCCAAATGGATCCTAGAGGCCTCTCTATAACTGTTTAATGAACCTCACATCATGGAAGGAGACAATCATCCCATGAAAGTTGGAAATCTCTCACAAATACAACTACCAGAAACTCTCTAAGAAAATATGCTCCATGATAATAATGATGTTTGCCGACTTGGTATGATAGTAAAATATAACATTAACAAAATCATGTCCATTTTATATCTGCGGAATTCCTATCACAAATTCTAGGGATATGGAATTACATTAACACTAATAGATATTAATAGGTTGTAACAAACCAATAAGAACCTAGTGTTGGGCCATCACCTGCTAACATGAGAGACGGCTAGAAATTAAATCAGCAATGCTCTATATCATGCATACACACCAAACCTACTGCTAATGAGATATTTATATGTTTCCTACACCATCACATACAAACTAAGGAGAATTGTGAAACTATGTTATGAACTCCTATAACAACATGATAAGAACCACCATAAGTCCCCGGAATAGGATGGCATATTTCCCCTATAGAATCTATCTAGTTAATCTCATGTGGATATCTATCCATATAAGACATAATAATAGATGTATCCAAATTGATCCTCCCCCACATGCTAGTGAAATAGAGGACTCATCACCATTGACTGAAGAAAAGTTACTCCCCACTCTATCAGTCTCAGCAACTATGAAACTAAATTCCCTGATACATCCTCCACCAAATGAGAACTAGACATCCTTCTATGGAAATATACCACTATGTTCCCCTTGGAAGGAGTATAGAATGTCTCAAATTCATTCTTTAGAATGAAATCTAACTACAGACAATGCCTGATGGTATGATTTCTATATGTCATGAAAAATATGAGACTCTAATAATTTGAGGAATCAAAATAGTGAAATCTTAGAATATGGTTCAAGTACACCCTTAGATCTGTGATTTCCACTATCAAATCCAAGTCATGAGTTACATAGTGTTTCTTTTGGGGTCTATAATGCCTTTACGCATAAGATATCACTACCTAAATCTACATTAAAATTCATCATAGGTCAGATATAGGGGCATAGTAATATAGTATGTACTACATACCCTCATTTGGTAGTCTCAAACCAGGATCACAAGTAAGAGTCAGCATCAACTCCTTGAAGACTCTCTAAAACTGCATAGTCTAGGTAAAAATATTCCATTCCTACATTAAAGCAATGAAAGGGCAACAATACTTGAGAATAACACCAAAAACATCCTATAATACTCCCTCAAATCCAAGAATACACATTTCCTCTAACATGTTTTTGGATGTCTCCCATGTGATCATTAAATCACCCATTGTCGGGTCCATATATAATCCATGATCATAAATGGCATGCCCCAAAAAGTGAACCCCATGGATATTGAAGTGGAACTTTAATAGATTTTGATAAATATATTTGTTCTAACACAATTACAGAACCATCCCAATGTAATTTGAATGATCTTGTTGTGATGTAGATTAGATGGGTATTTCATTAATGAAGACAACCATAAATCGGTCTAATAATGGATAGAATATTTGATTAATCAAATCCATAAACAAAGAATGGGAATTTTTTACATTAAAAGGCATCCCCGTGAACTCATATTTTCTATATAATTATCAAAATCCTAGAATCAGAATATCAACCTAATGAAAACAAAATAGATGGTATAAATTTTGGAGATCAATCTTCAATAACCATCTCACACCTCACAAATGATCAAATAGGTTATCAATCTTATTTAAGGGGTACATGTTCTATAATTTGGTCTGCTTTAGGTGATGATAATAAACAAAAAATTTAAGTTCCCTTCCTCCATTTTCATGAACACAAATGGAGATACCTAGGGAGAAACATTGGGACTAATCAAACCCTTTTATCGAAGGTAATCCAACTAAACCCACTACTCCTGAAGCTCAACAAGGACTATCCAATATGCACAAAAGATATCAAAATGTTCTCGTTTGAAAATTCAATGCAAAACTCCATCTTCCACCTTAAAGGATATCCCAAAATGACTTTGGGGAAGACATAAATATAATGATTTTCAAATAATGTAACCAAGATTTGTGATTATATTTCTATGCTAAGGGATAAATATTCCAACTGATAAGTGATGGGATGCAAGTTCCTAATCACAATACCCACTCACTCCACTATGTGAACTCTCCCAACCATAAATTCTATTATTTTTTCATCATTATGGATACAATGGACTCATTTGTAGTGACCTTTAATCTATTCTTGGATGGTTGAAAACTAGTCTATAAACAAATTAAGTCAGAAGGTATCATTGTGATGTCCAAGTGGATGCATGAGAAACAATATACACCATGTGATATCTAGAACATCCAATAGATAAATGATATCAAATAAGTGTTCCCTTTAGTAACCCCAATCCAAAGATGTTGGGATAATGTATAAAGTTAGACCTCCGACTTTCACACTATGAGTGAAGAGATAAAGGAATGCATCACACATGTATCTACAAGTATTGAAGTAAGAATAGAATAAAAATAGACCATATTTCCAATAATCTCACGATCTATCATTACATTTTACTTTATATCCTCAAGCTACTCACAACCCCAACCTCTATCTCCCAAATCTTGGTGTGGGAATCCTTGTGTTTTAGCTTGAACTATCTTATAATGTATTACACCCCTAGTAACTCATCTCTCAATATCTGTGACGTATCCTCTACTAGGACCACATCTTCAAGGGTTTCCCTACACATACTTGGGATAACCCAGATCATGACATTTCCTCTATCATGGTGATCCATCTACAATTTTATTTCCCTCCTCAGCATATAGGGTTGGGAAATCATGTGCAAGTGACTTATCCATTCACATGAATTGGATAAACCATATCTGGGTTTCCCAAGTCCTCTTTGTTGTTCATTCTCTGCATGACCATGTTCCTAATTCTAATCATGGATGTGCATCAAGTTCCTTGACAAATTTTTTTTCTAACTGATGAAGATGAGACATCCATGGGATGTCACTTAATAAATCTAGCTACATGGAACACTCAGATATGAATATCTCAATCACCAGTTCCTATTATAGCACTCTAGAATATATAGGAATTCACAGGGGTACAACACTAGCACAAATGTCTCTATGTAGACACTACACAATCTTCCACACATAGAAGTAACAATCCTGAATCATGTTAAGGAAGTTCCATGTAAGGTAATTTAATGTAAAAACATAAAGAAAATTTCTCATCCCTCTATGTTGCAGCTTCAAAATCCCAGGAATATGAGTTGAGCACAAGTATGAGGGGTATTACTATTATAACACACTGATATTTTGTGAATTTTTTTGGAATTAAATTAATATTTTTCATATTTTTCATTTCACACAACACTGAATATATATTTTTTATATGAATTAACTATGTATGGACTAAAACATATGAATAAACATGTCACAATACACTTAGATTACTTTTTGTTAGATCCAACTCTATATTTTTCGTTTTTTAGACACAATTCCAGGTTCTTTCAGTCACTTTCGTTACAAGATTGAGTTTTACCAAACTAGAATATTCCATCAAAATTACTATTAAAATATTATTATAGTTACCACATAGTTATTGGAATGGAAATTAAAAACAATATGAAATAAATTTTTAAAATATGATTTAAAAATTATTTAAAATGAATCCTTTGTTATAAATTAGCTATAATTGAATGAAATTACTTTTTTTAGAAAACTATTTTTATATATATAAACTCTATTTTATCTTAATGAATTAAAAATCACACTATTAATGAATGTTTTTAATAAAATTTATATATTACATATTCATTAAAATTATTTTAAACTCATTCAATATAATTGATATACATAAGATAAAAATAACTCCAATTCTATGAATTAAAAGATTTATATTTTAAAAGGGGTTTTACCACCTTTTAATAAAGAATCCGTTTTAAATATAATTTTTGAAACTTTTATAATTTTTTTAGGAAAAATAATCTTCATTTTTGAAATATTGAGATCAATATTTTCTTTGGGTGAACTTTTTGTATATTTATGAGAAGTTTCATGTTTTGATGAATGGTGAAAAATACTTGATTTCAAATGAAAACTACTTTTTTCTATCTTATTTATATAGTTAAATTATGTTTTAAATAGGCTTTAAATTATAATACATAAAATTTTAAATTAAAAAAATACAAATTAGGAAATTTTAACCAATTATACATTGAAATTGGATATAAAAATATTTCAATATTTTGGACTTTTCACTTTAAAAACGTGTTATCTCATCCCGTCTTTGAGATTGATTTTATAATATGAATAATCACATTAGTAATTTTTATTACCATGGTTAAGTGAAAATCATATAATTATGGGTAAAAAATATTATTAATATTATAAAACTACCCTTAAGGTTTTAAAAATGTTATTGGATGATTTTAATTCGACCCTTAACATATGTGTTCCAAAATTGAATTATTTAATTGGAACATTTAAATTAAAATTACTTAGTTGTTATTAAAATAAAAGAGAGTGACAAAACGTCACACTCTTACTTTTAATAAGAATAATATTTTTAATATGGGGTTAAATAGAATATATGATCAACTATAAATATTATTATGAAATATAAAATAATTTTCTACATCATGGAAATTTGTTTTTAATTTTTAGTGAAGAAATAGTTATCAAAAAAAAGATACACAATGATGATGGTGTAATTATTTAATTAATGAAAAAATAAAATAAATTATATTATAAATATTAAAATAAATATAAAGTGGATTTTATTAAGGGGATCCATGAATTTTATAGCTGAATATGAAATTTTTTGGGTGTATTAGAGGATTTTGTTTGATGTTTTCTTACTATATTGGTTTTCCTAAAGTCAATGTAATGAATAGTTTCAAAATTGACACTAATGATATTTTATGAAAATAATAATTTATTAAATTATTTTGAAATCGTAAAATATAAAATAAATAAAATTGGGATGTTATATAGTATCAAAATCATAAATTAAATATTTATGGTCCAATTTACACATTATAAGTAAAAATTACTACCTTTTAATATTGAAAAAGTTGTTACTATAGTAAATATTATAATAGGTTAGTTAAGGGTTAATCAAATAGATAAGATTATAAATAACAATTAAAATAGTAAAAAATATATTGGTTGATGAAATTAAAACCTTATCTTACCTTATCTTTTAATTGATGGAATTTTGGGTGTATTTTTGTTGATATTTAATTTATTATATATTAATCTTATGAGAAATTCCCAGAGTTCTTCTCCCCTATCTTATTATAGGGTGTATCTTATTATATTTTATTCACACTTTAAAACCTATTTGGTTTAGACAAACCCTATAAAAATCTCCTCCCAACTAGTCACCCTCCATTATATAGTCCTTAATTTGGTAATAAATCCAACCAAGGAATTCCTTTATGTCAAACCCAAAAAAGATACCGGAAGAGGAGGTTTTTTCTTCATTTATTTATTGAAACCCCACAATAATTTTTATTTAATGTTTATAAAATAACCATGGTATGTAAAATATACTTATATGTTGTTATGTTAAGGGTAATACCTAGAACTTCACACACTTTCACCAAATGGGATATGTAATCATCATTTGTGTGTATGGTGGACTACACCTTGTGAACTGATGACGTTAATTACTCTGTTATCATAATTAATGGTTGGTAATAATTATGGATTTATAGTTTAAATATGATATATTTTAATTTTATAATATGATTATGTTTCTTTAATTTTTCGATCACGCATACCTTCAGTATTTCAATTTTGTGGTAATACGATAACGTCATTTCTGTGTACAGAGGACTACCACCTCCAAACAGATGTGATTCATTCACACTTTACATAGAATGTATTAAGGGTTGTTTGAATTATATTATGTGATATATATATGGCATAAAAATTATTTTTTAATGATAATATTTCATATATTTTTCTATATTTTTCTATGACATGAAAATGAAAACAGTGTTCATGTGTATGTACGGCCTACCATCTTCATGGATGGTGTGATTTATTTTCTACCTATAAATTCTATAAATAAACATAAATAAATATATATAAAGGATATATAGGAAGATTATATCATTTTTACCATTACAGATATTATGAAATCATGATCTTAGTATGAGGACTATAATCAACAATTTAAAACATGTATGAGAAACAAAGTGGTTATTACCCGAAACATAAATTAAACATGGAACTGATAATAAGTGAGTAAAATGAAGTCATATTTAAATAATATATGGAATATATAAATATATATATAATAATATGTTTGTATATTATATGTATACTAATATTATATTTATCACATAATAAGTTTTAACTTGTATGAAGGATGACAAGACTTAAGGTATGGTGATTTCAAGTTTCACATTTATTTCTATAAGACTTATGATATATTCGCCACTCATTTATATTTTTTGGTGTATATACTACATTTGAATAAATTATATGATACTTATATATAAATTTATGGATATTTTCATATCCACTTGATGATATCTCTTTCATAAGGTTTACAATTCAAAAATTACTAAATCGGTAAGGGACTTTTTTATCAATTTTCTTTCTTTGAGGAACATGTTATGTTATAAAGATAGAATATTTTATATAGGTTTATATAGTTTCCTTTTTACATTAAAAATAATTAATATTATTCTTTTCATTATACAATATGTTTCACATAATTTTATTCTCTCTTAGGTCATAAATTTGTGTTCTTTTAGAACAATGCTTTCTAAAAATGTTTTAATAGTGTTTTAAATGATATTTTATTAATTTTAAGGGAAAAAATATTCAAAGATGGTTAAAGTAGTTTTAAAATATTCCTTTATAGATTTTCAATGTTTTTTTCAATGAAAAAGGTTTGGAAAATTTTTTATTATTTCAAACATCTTTTTTTAAAAGTGGAAATGGTATTTTCCTCAAAAAAATTCAAATGATCTTTCAAACACATTTTTCAATTAAGATAACATTATTTGATGTTATCTACATTTTACTGGGGTTATGATTCAAGGATACTATCCTTATTATTTATATGGATGGTTTTTTTTAACTGAATTATTTAAGGTCATGTGGAACAAATATGGGTAGTTGTCATTAATTGATGGGTGGGACCTATTTATCATTCCAATGTATTGGGTTACAATAAATGTTCAATGAGCTAAAATGGTACATAGGTGGTCATGCTAGGCTCCCAAAAAATGGTAAATATTAATTCATACTAATCCTGAAAATATAAGGTACATGAGAGGTCATCATATTCCCATAAAAATGAGGTACACGAGATTTCTTCCTAAGACCGTAAGAAGTGGGAACATAAGAGGTCATCCTAAGCCTGAAACTAGAATTTACAAGGGAGGTTATCCCAATCCTGATGTAGGTACATGGGTGATTATCCCAATCCTAAAAAACTATAAATGTCTTGGTAGGTATCATTGGAATAAGATATTTTAATCTTATGTGTGTGTCACAAATTCTATTTTCTATGCAAGTTTTACACACTCATGGTTCATTATCATTAAATATCTTATGATTAATGTATTATGAATAGCCAATCATTAATTCTATGATTGAAGATTATGATATTCGATATTCTATGTACTCTTGGGAAATTTAATGATTCTTTTTTCATACCCTTATGATTAATTTATTCATACATAACATCCATGTTTACCCTTACTAAGCATTTGATCTCACACTTTCTTGTGTTTCCATTCCCTAGTATATGAAGAAAGGTATTACATATGATATGTCAAAAAATTATTGATATGAAGAAGTAAGTGGGTGAATATATAGATATACTGTGAACCAATTGTTTTCGTTTCCAACATTCCAAAGGCACCTAACTAATACAGTCTTTAGGCTTGTATTTTTCTAATGTAAGATATATTTCAAAAAAATGGTGCAATATATATTTATGATAAGAAAGGGTTGTTATAGTTAAAATCATAGAAATGGTTTAGTCAACCTTTGAAAAATAAGATTATAAAAATTTTAGTGAGATACCTAGGGATATTTATAAGGATATGTCAATGGACTTATCTAGGTAAATTTTAATGTTTTATAGATTTAAAAGTAGGTTTCATTATTTATGCATCCAATGAGTCATTTTTCAGGATTATGTTTCTTTCTAATATGATAAGTGTTTCTCACACTATGATTTATAGTCTTATTCAGTAAAGTGGACTATAAGGAAAATGGTTAACAGTGAATGTTTCTGATGTAGAAAGTTTGGTAATTAAAAAAATAGATGTCCTAAGTGGAAATTTCATGAAAATAATAAGGAAGGTGGTAGAAGTATTGGTTATACTACTCAAGATCCAGAGATTGCAAATGATATGTGAAATGTAAGGGATGTTTTAATGGTACTATTTTTACTAATCATAGAAATTTTTTTTAGAATATGGTTGAGGAAACTTATACATGATTCATATTTCATATTACTTAAAATAATAATATCATGAAGCTTGAGTAATGGTTTAAGAATTAAGTTGGATGAAGTAAATGTATATGTTTTGGAATAAAATGAATTTTTTATATGAATCATGAAATATATGAGGATTTTAAATATAAAATTTTCATTATTTATTGAAAAGGATATGTTGAATGGTGTTGAATACCTGGAAAATTGATTTAATGGAAAGGTGATATTCATGGGAAACACAAGATTAAGAGAAACATAACACTTAATATATTCCTAATTTTGATATAATGATATTTGGATAATGATATAGAGTATATGAATAACTATGTTAAATGGAATTGATTATTGTGTAATTCATTAATGATTAGTTGACAAAGTGTTTTATGGTATCACAGATGTAATTTCTAACATTTTTGGAGTTGAAGAATATATTCAATAATCATTGTAATAAGAAAAAATTAATGTTTCAATAATAATTTATGGTAATTACAATGTTTCAAGATAATAATTGATTATGGAATTAAAATGTATGGTATGTGAAAAATATGATCAACTTTATGATATATAGGGGATCAATTATAATATATTTTTGAGAAATTTTGTGACCTTATTTCAAATGTTTCGGACATACATATTTTAAAAGGGTTATAAGGTTACCCATTTATGGAATATTTTATGATAAAAATCATATGAGGTTTTAGATATAAAAGTATTATCTCATCATATGATGATATATGCATATTAGATAACATATGATAACCTTTTTTGTGATAATGACATATGGAATGACCTATCATTCTATTTATGGATCACATTATCTACTAATTCATTAGGAATGAAACAGTAAACATCATTTCTTGGAATATTTGATAAAGTGGAAGTTGATCAAGGCACAATGAAGTGTGAGGTTGTCATGAAATCATGTAAGTGTGTCATCTAATAAAAATTATTCATCATTAGGAAAAAGGTTCTTGAACTAAAATGTTTTCCTATTATCATAATTTTTTATGATATCAATGACATTTTTCAAGACTATTTGGGCTATGGACAGGTGATCCTTAAAATTATCCAAACCATGTTCTCTATTACTCTCCATTATAACTTGATAGTTAGATTTTCTTCCATGTACATGTTTTCACTTTCCACATATGCTATCATATGTGGAAGCCTATTTATGAGTTACTTTGTGTAACTGTTATATTTAAATTTTAAATTTTAATTGAAGTTTTGGTACTTAGTGAAAAATGTTTCTTTTATTTTCAACAAATAAACTTTATAGTTGAGAGGTAACCAAAAAACTAGAAGAATCAAAAAAAATAGGATGCGAAATTAAAATTTCTAATTTCAAAAACAAACAAAATCATAGACATGGAACATGAGGGTACCACATGACATGATCGTGAACATCAAGGTAAATCATATAAAAACCCTTAATAATCATGAGATCACAACCTATCATCATATTCTCCCTAACACCAGTGTATCGGAAAATTGGAGAAATTTTTCTGAGAATAAGAACCTAGAAAAATATTCAACCCATGATCATTAAGGACACCTTTACCCTCATCATCATCGAAACACCATTGATGTCACCAAGATCCAACACCAATAGATATCCCCACTATACAATACAAATAACTTCGTACCAATATAAAACTAATATGAAACAAACCATGGCCTCTATCGATAGTTTCTTTCCTCAACACAGCTTCTTCATCACAAGAATTTTCATCCAATACTACGCACCACCGAATGAAGTTATCACCACTTGGAACATTGTTAGCCACTCGAGAAACACATCTCAAAGATTCCTTGATAACCAACACACTAGACTAGCTTGGGGAGAAGAGATGAAACATGAAGCTAAGGAAGAACTGAAGTACCTTAAATCCTCTACATATATTAATTAACTTCTCCAAGAACAACCCTAGAAACTCATTTACCAAATAAAAACAAAAATACGCAATAGATACCATCCAAAAACAACCATAATAGCTAAAAAATAATCCAAACACAAACTAGAAAAAATTTACAGAAAGAAACATAAAATTATTAAACAAAAAGAGACAAAAAGATTATATAAAGAATCCAACTCCATAAAATAACAAGAACTAAGACTAATCTCATCCCCCATAAAATACCATTATAATATGACATGAAATAAGCATATTTCATGAAAAAAATGGGGTCATACATGAGGGGTTTCCCATAAAGGGAAGTGGAGAGGAAGATCACTAGATTCCACCACCGATTTCGACCCTAACCATCTAAAACAGCAACACATATACCCAAAACGGTTGTCTAATACGTAGGGTTAGGATAAAATAGGGGTGGTGAGTGGCATCTAGTATTCCCAAAAATGAAAAACACCAACCAAGAAGGGGGGAGGAGAAAATGAGACCAGGATGAGGAATCAATCCTGAGATAAGTGATGAGAACTATCAATTCCGAACAAATCTCCAAAAATAATAAGAGAAAGGGGAATAAAGGAAGGGGGTGTTAGGATAACTAGACGAATACAGAGACATCCACCGCAGATGTTTTAGTATTCATTTTTACGATGCGGGTTTCCATGAATGGGACTTTCAAGTATTACGCCATTGAAATCCTAGAAAAACATCAAGGGAGAAATTCATTTTCAAGGGGGATAATGTAAGAACCTGAGGTTTTGGGAATTTTTTCTGAATTAATTTAATCTTTTTGATATTTTTCATTTCACACAACACTGATTATATCTTTTTTATAGTAAATCACTAAGTTTGTCTTTCATTATATGCACCACCAAGTTATACATCTACTACATGCAACACATTGATTATCTTATTATACACGCTACACAATGTTTAGCTTATGTTACAAACAATTATGAGTTCTTTTTTATAGCATTCATTATAAGAAAGATCAGGTTTTACCAAACTACAATATATAATTAATATTTTAATTAAAATATTATTATAGGTTCCACCAATACATTAGAATGTAAATTAAAAATATTATTAACTAAATTATAAAACTTTTATTTAGATATGTATATAAAATGAATCCTTTGGTATAAATTAGATATAAATGAATGTAATAACTATTTGAATATAAATAAATTACTTTTCTAATAAAGCTATTTTTCTATTTAAAAATACTATTTTATCTCAATAAATTCAAAAAACCACTATTGATGAATATTTTTTTAAAATCATATTAAATATTCGAACAAATTTTTTGACACTATCCTAATATATTTTATAGGTATAAGTTAATAATAAATTTAAATATATTAACAAAAAGATGTATTTTTCAAAAGGGTTATTTTATAGCTTTTTAATGGAGAACCCTTTTTAAATCTAATTTTTGACACATTTATAATTTTTATATGAAAAAATAAACTACATTAGTGAAATCATAATATCAAAATTTTCTTTACGCGTTTTTTGTGATTTTTGAGAAGTTTCATGTATTGATGAATAAGAAAAAATAATGAATTTTAATTGAATATTTTTTATCTAACATAATATTACATATATATTTTTTTAATTGGTTTTAAAATATAATTAATATAAATTTAAATAAATTAGATGAATTTAGGTCATGGGACCAAATTTTACATTTAAATTTGATATAAAACATTTCAAATATTTGGACTTTTTTACATTAAAAACGCATCGCCTCGTCCCCTCTAGAGGATTAATCTTAAATTAATTTCTACAACTTCTATCTTAAGAGTTTTTAAAAATTCATTCCAAATTTTTAATTAAAAGGACCAAATTTAGTAAATATGACTCTTTTATTTGTGTTCAATATGAATTTTAACTTTAGTAATTTTTATTACCAATGTTAAGGTCAAATTAGGTAATTAAGGGTGAAAAATATTATATATAATATAAAACTACATTGAAACTTAACTGAATGTTTTTTGGATGATTTTAATTAATTTATTAAAAAATAATTTTCAAAATTGAAATATTTAATGAAAACTTTTTAATGAAAATGACTTATATATTATTAAAATGAAATAGAGTGAAAAAATTTCACACTCTTACTTTTAATAAGTATAAAATTTTTCATATGGGGATAAATAAAAGATATTTTAGACTATAAATATTATTCTGAACTCTTAAATTTTTATCTATATCAAGGAAATTTGTTTTTAAATTTCTATGAAGAAATAATTATCACAAATAACTACAATATGATGATGGATTAATTATTCAATTAATGAAAAAATAAACTTGATGATATTTGAATTATGAAAATAAATGTAATTTTAGTTAATTAAGATTATGAAATAATTTTAAATGTTAATATTACCTATTTGGGGTGTATTAAATTACTATTTTGAGTTATCATTTTGTATTATTTTTCTTAAATTCAATGTAATGAATAGTTTCAAAATTGACATTAATGATATTTTATGAAAATAATTTTATGTTTAATTATTTAGAAATAATAAAATATTAAATATGGAAAATGGTTTTTTATATGGTAAAAAAATTATTGAATTGAGCCTTTATATCCAATTTACACTTCATAATTATAAACCACTACCTTTTCATATTGAAAATGTTGTTACCATAGTCAAAATTAAAATAGTTTAACTAAGGATTAATCATAATGTTATGGTTTAAAATAACATCAAGAATTTTCTAAAATATATTTCTTGGTGATATTAAAAAATTATAATATCTTATCTTGGAATAAATTTCCTTTTTGTGGTATTTTTAATGATATTTAATTTATATAAATTAATCTTTTGAGAAATTCCATGAGTTCCCCTCCCCTATCTTATAAAAGGGAACCTCTTATTCTCTTTTATTCATACGTTAAAAAATATTTTGTTTGGAAACACCAAAAGAAATATCCTAAAAACTTCCCTACCTTCATCCTATAACCCTTCCTTTCAGAATAAATCCATCCAAGAAACTCCTTCACTACAAACCAAAAGGATATACCCGAAGAATATGTAATGTTCGTCGAAGAATGTGTTTTCTTCAATTTATTCCATGAACCATATAAATTATTTTTATTTAATTTTTATATAATATAATCACTATATTAAATATACTGATATGTTTTTATTTTGAATTTATGACCTACAACATCAAATACATCCATCATATGGGATATGCAATCATCATTCGTGTGTATGGAGGTCCACCGCCTTGTGAACCAATGTCGTTCGTTCAACCATTACCACTATTAATGGATGGGAAAAATGTAGAATTTATGGTTTATATGTGATATGTATTATTTTTATAATTTTATTATTATTTTTAAATTTTTATGTCACACATACCTTCATTCTTTTTATTTTGTGGGAATACGATAACTTTGTTCATGTGTACGAAGAACTATCACCTCACGAAGCGAAGTGATTCATTCACACATTATTTGGGATGTATTAAGGATGTTATTAATAAAAATATGTGATATATATGATATAAAAATTATTCTTTAATGATAATATATCATATAATTTTATTTCTATTAATATGACATGAAAATGAAAACAATGTTCTTGTGTAGGTACTATGTGTCGTCACAATAAACGGCGTATTTTATTTTATACCTATAACTTTTATAAATAAAAATAAATACATATATAATAAATATATATGATATTTATGTCAATTTTATTATTATTGATGTCCTGAATTCATTATCTAAGTATGTTTACCAAGAATAACAAGCCAAAACATGTACGAGAAACAAAGTGGTTATTACCTGAAACATAACATAAACTTAGAATTATTAATAATAGAGTAATATAATGTCATAAGTAAATAATATATTGTATTATATATATGAATATGATTATATTGTAGATTTATATTGAATTTGTATTTATTTTAAAAGAGTTTTTAAGGTGTATGGAGAATGTTAAGACTTAAGGTAAGGGGGTTTATAGTCTCACTTTTTTTATGTGAGACTTATGCTATATTTAATGCATGTTTATTTTTTAGGATGTATATACTACTGATGAATGAATTATATAATAATTATACTTAAATTTAGGTTTATTAACAAATTAATTTTATGATCTCCCTTTCATGGGGTTTGCAGTTCAAAAATTACCAAAATGGTAAGTAAATTTTTTTTCATTTTTTATGTTGTATCATAAATCAATTTTTTCATGATATTATATGTTTCATGTAATTGTATTCTCTCTTACATAATAAATCTATGTTATTTAAAAAAATTCTAAAAATGTATTAAAAGAGTTATAAATGGTCTTTTATGCATTTTTAAGGAAAAATGATTTCAAATATGTCTCAAATAGTTTTCAAATCTTCCATTATAAGTTTTCATGGTTTTTTTCAATGAAAATGGTTTATTAAATGTTTTATGATTTAAAAATATAAATTTCATAGTGTATAGAATATTTTACCCAATAATTATTTCAAAATATCATTCAAAAACATTTTCCCAATTAACATAACATTATTTTATGTTATTTATACCATATTGGGGTTATGATTTAAGGAAATTGCCCTTATTATTTCTATGGTTTTTTATGTTTATGGTAATTGATTATAATCATGTGGAACAGATATGTATAGTTTCCATTATGTGAAGGGTGGTACCTATATCTCCCTCTAATGAATTGGGTAATGCTAAGTGTTTTATGATCTCAAAACATACACTCGGGGTCATCAAAAGCCTATAACTAGAGGGTACATAGGAGGTAATAATAGACATTAAATAAGAAGGTATAAGGGAGGTCATCCTAATCCCACAATAAAAGGGTACACATAAGTTCATCCTAATATCCCAAAAATATGGTATACATGAGGTCATCCTAAGCCCAAAACTAGAAGGTACAAGAGAGGTTATCACAATCCTGAAGTATGTACCTAGGTGTTAATACCAAGACTAATATATTATGACTGTCTTGGTAGGTATCATTGACATACAATATTCTAATATTATGTGAATTCCAAAAATTACTTTTTTGTGCCATTATTATACCCTCATAGATCATGTTCTTTTATTATAATATTATCATGTATTATGAACTACCGACCATTAATTCCATGATTCAAGATTATGATATTGGATATGAAGTGTATTCTTGTCAAATGATATTATCCTTTTTTCATAAGATTGTGATAATGTTATTCTTACATATCTTCCATGTTTAACTGTATTGAATATCTGATATCACTCATTCTTGGGTTTCATTTCTAAAGGATATGAATAAATGTATTGATTATGATATGTAAAATTGGATTCTATATATAAATAAATCGGAAGATGAAGATGTAGATGAATGATAAACTAATTTTATTTGTTTCCAAGTTTCTAAAGTAACTCAACTAATATGGTATTTGGGAATGTGTTTGACTAATATATTACAAATTCAAAAATATTGTGTAGTGTTTATGCATGATAAGATAGTTTATTTATTACTACTCATGAAATTGTTATTGGAAGTTGGAACATGAGTGTACTAACTCAACATGAGCCTTTGTGACTAGACTATGCCAGCACCCAACTACTCTATGGATAATATTGTCTATCAGGGATACCATCAAATCAGTCGAGGTCTGCAATAGTCTAAAAAATTAGATCACCAACTCAAGACCATCCTCTACTACTTGAGGGTATGGCTCACTATTGAACCTCAGTGTCCTCTGGCATTGAATCTTGTGGACTTCACTAATACTAAGCACATCCTCATCAAATTCTACTTGTAAAATATAATTTTAGATATGTGGGGGTGTTTCCACCTATCTTCCTAGATGGAAGATCACATGAGATGCCCACTGAACCGAGGATTTATCACTCATCAAATCATAATCATGATCTTGAATCGATAACCTAGATAGCGGTCTTCATGGAAGCATCACGAAATTAATCAAGACATACCATGATCATATGAGAATATATATATATATATATATATGGAGATCATTCAATAAGGTCAGTCAAAAAACTCAATCCTATATGATGCATTTAATAATGTCCCCTATAAAAAAATCAGTATGCTGAGTCTATGATATATTTTTCAGAGCCCTAGTGTATGGATAAATTGGTCGATGCACAAAAAATGGGTTCCCGGATAGGAAATCCTCACTCAAAACAATTTGAAACCATTAACCTAAATCCCCCAACAACCGGCATATGGGGACATAACTCCAAGAACCATCCTAATAAAGAACCACCTATGAAACCAATCTATTAGGACCTGGACCATTGGTTCTTACCTTTCTAATAGAAGACTAGACAAACATAACCCCAAGCATGTCTCCATAGGTAATGGGATGGAGAAAAGCACTGATAATCTATAACTAAAATGAGATGCCTTAGCCTAAAGTAACAATTATGACATACCCATCCATCTCTATAAAGAAATTAAGAGGAATAATAAATTAATATAGTGTCATCTAGAGTAAAAATAATGCATTTAATAACCTATAATTAATAAAAAAGAGTACGACATAAAAATAAACTCCCACACATAAAAGATGTCACAACATAAAAGAAAAAACTAGAATAAAAAATTATATGAGAGATCCCATATCATTATCTCCAATACTCAAGCACTGTATGTGGTTAATGCACCTGAATATCCTCACCATCATATGAAATCACCACCAATTTGTATTCCATCTTCACAAGATAAGAAATGTGTGGGAAATTCCCCTATATGGGTGGGTATATATATACCTAGTAAGAAACCCCAAAAAATGAAGAGGGTGTAATAGAGTACATGATATAAGTAGTCATATTAACCTCAATAAATAGTGAAATGAAACTTGGCAAGATAGATATATTCTTATATAAATAATCATATACCTTAGAGATAGGGGATTTCCAACTCATCACCCAACATTGGATGATGATTCTTCCTATATATCTATAGTTCAATCATCATTCAATAGAATGTTTTGTGTCTGTTCAAATATTTCATAAGGATGGACCACACCATGCCACTGATCCACAGTCTAAGGGAGTACAATATCCAAAAGATAGAGTGACCACTCCATCGAACAATATGGGAATCCTATCATTGTATATAGGACCTTCACCTATATAGGAAAGTATTATATTTATATATGTGTATTGAATATTGGGTTCTTTTTCCATTTTGTGATAGCGGATTACCAACCCTGTAGATAGAGGACATGTTTGAGTTTAGAAAAGTACCATCTATATATATAGTATAATGAGTATGGGTGACTTTTGACCAAGTGATATAGGGTAGTACCATCCCCGTATGAACAATGAGTATCAATGAACTTCACCCTAGGGTTATAAGGGATTTCCATCTCCAGGGAAAGAGGAATCATGCCCTTGTAAAATAGTGGAGCACCACCTATTCCTATATAAGGGGTATTGGGGACCTTCACCCTGGTAAGATAGTGGAATACAATACCCATGGATAGAGTACATTCACCTTGGTATGTGCTAGGAGTTCTGCCTCTGCATGGATAGTTTGTATGGAGGACCCACAACCTAGTTCAATAAGGTGGTGCCATCCCCATGTCTAAAGGATTTTTACCCTAGTTTGAAAAGGGAGTACCACCTCTACCTAGAAAAATATTATAGATGAACCACACCCTAGTATGATAGAGGATTACCACCACAATATGAACTTTCTAGTGATCCTTCCTGATCATGCCATCATCAAGAATCACCTAAAGATGTTTCATTCTCAAAATATCAGACATTTTATCTCAAAATCCACTCTAATGCGCACCATCATGTTTTGTGTGGAAATACACTCAAGATAGAATACTCTAGGGAAAAATCTGATTCAACTGGACGAAGATGTGAGAGCTAAATGTTTTAGAGGGAAGTACAAAAATGTGTGTGCGGGTATATATAGCGTGTCGCCATGTCTTGTGTCATGGTCGTGTTTCTTATAGACATGGATCAAAATACTTGTCATCATACATAGATTGAATGGGTCCAACACATCATATCTCGACCAATCGGGGTATACTTATGTTCTCATATCCAGGTTCTTGTCTATTAATCCATGATGATGCACCTATCCGTGTACCTGTTCAGTCCCGTATCTATGTACCTGGCTATGTCCAAGCATGTGTACATAGATGTGCCCATATTTTTGGACGTCATTATGAATATTTAATTTTAGAGTAAACACCAGGCTTATAGCATCGAGTCACACAGTATATGGGGATCCCACACAGTGTGTGATTCTTATCTCAACTAGGTAACCCTAGCCTCTATATCAAGGTTATTACACAAAATATAATCTCCCAGACTACATGTTATGTAGTCGGTTTTTTCACAGAATGACATTTTCTTCTCCACATATCATAGATATACAACTTTTCATGTGGATTCCACCCAATTAATCCTTGAATATTGTTGAGTAGTACGAATCAAAGGTTGTTTATGCTTAATATGTTTTGTGTGACCAGATTCTGGCCACCCATACAATCTATGTGCTCTCTCATATCTGTCTCTTGATCCTATATTTTCTACCATATCCACATCAAATCCAGGATACATGAATCTATCACTGCTACCAGTAATGATCTCAAATTCATCAACAAAACTCCAATATATTTATTTTAAACACATCCACCATGAATCTGGGGGTTTATACATTCTATAACCCACTATAAAATAGTTTCTTTAGGACCCTGTGGTCAAATGATGAGGAACATGATGAAAGGCCGGAGGAAAGTCAAAAGAAAAAATGTTGATATAAATGTTGGCCATGTGTTCTAGGAAAACGGTCATAAAATCCTGGATTTTCAAGGGTGATTTCCTGGCATAAAATACAAAATTAAATCAATAATTTAATTTATATAAATTGTGCTCATACAAGGGGTATGTAATCACCAACAAGAGATTAGTAGATCAAATTCATTATTTAACAATTTAATCAAGAGGGATGAATCCAAAATTGAAGCGTGATACATCAATTATAGATTTATTTATGGTGAAGAATATTTTCTACAATGATGGGTAAGATCTAATACATTCCCTGTCTCTTGATCAACCTCGGTCAAATCATCATTCTTCATCCAATTCAGATTCACTAAAGAAGAATTATCTGAATCTCCTAACAAAAATACCAGTGTTATTCATAAAACCTTGGTGAATTTGAACAATATTCTATTTAAATAGTGAATTTAGTTATTTTTATCAAATGGATTAATTAAATAATATAATTAATGTACCGTCCACCTACTTTCTTATCTGAATGTCTAAGTCTGAACTACATTAGGTCACACCATGGGTAAACCCCACATTACATATTCAATAAAGTGCTTGGATTTATAATTCGATATTATATTTATGTTATATTCCATTATTTATAAAATAATATACATTCAAGATATAAAATATTTTAAAAAAAATATCAATTTTTTTCTCAGTGGACCTTGGAATCTCTTGTTCTCTTGGCGCAAAGCTTTGATATTATTCCATAATATATTTCAAAGACATATAAGAAACAAAGAGTCTCAAAAAAAGTAAAAGGGGATTATTTACTAAATTTGGACCTCTTAATTTCAAATGTAGAATCAATTTTACAAAATTCAAATCACAAAAGTGTCAGGATTTAATTTTAAATTAATCAATAAAAACAAAATGAAAACCGTTTATTATGAAAAATATGTTTTATGACCAAAAATATACTTATACCAAATAATGGTTTAAGGATAATTAAACTATACAAAATTATATTATATGTAACTAAAAATTACTTAATTTACTTTGATATTAAATTCAAATCATAATGGGATGTTTTAATATAAATAAAATGACAGTTTTAAAAAATCGTTATTTTCACTATACACTAAAAAATTAATCTTCTTAGAAAATTCTCAAATATTAATCCCAAGTTAATTTCAAAATTCTTCATTATAAAGTAAAATTAAATTTTTCATATGAATTTTATCACATTTATAGATATTAAATATAATATTCACTCATAAAAAATAAGTTTTCATGAAAACTTATTTTTGAAAAAAAATGAATTTACAAAAAAAACGAGTTTTCATTACAAAGAATTAATTAATACATTAATAATTATTATTACCATTATATATATCATAATGATAATAAAATATTCATTATCATGAATTTAATGGCTAGGTTATAATTGTCATATTTAAATAATAATATCCCATTTTCATTTATGCTCGATGTTGTGTATCATGTATGCCATCGAACAAAGTATTTCTATTTAAAATCACAGGATTTTCAATTATCCACCCATTAATAAACTATCTCCTCGAAATATTAACTCAATAATAGTAACCAGGGTTTTACTATTAAAAATACCTATAGTTAATAACAACAACATAAAAAGACTCTATAAATATTTCAATTGAAAATAGAAAAAGTTAAATATGAAGCTCATCGGGGATAACACATACTTGGTTTACATGTAGGAGAACATTAGTGTAAAGTGAAAACATGGACATGGAAGAGAAAATTTAACACTAAAAAACTAATAGAAAGTGAAAAAGAACATAGTCATGAGAAAGTTAACCATCATGATACTGTAAATCCATGAGGGGTTAAAAGAACATTGATATCAGGGTAAGAAAAATAAACAATTATTTTTTTCTTCAAAATCCTTATCCTAAAGTTGATAAATTCAATTAATTTATAGAATAATAACATAAGTAAATACTCTTAAATGAAAACTATAATTTTATCCTATAATAAATTTCCACCACATTGTAAAACATTTCTTTAAACAATGGGTATTCAGGATGTATTTTTCATGCATCAAGTAGTAGAATCATCTTCTATTGATCACAAAATATAAATAATATTAATAATATATTCTTCTTATGATTAGAAAATAACCAAACCCAAAATGGTTTGTAGAAGATAAACGAAATCCCAAAAATGAATAAACCTCAAAATGAAAAAAAAACTACCTTAATCTCCAAAATTCACTAGTAATATCCAAAGTTCAATATAGATTATTCCATAAATAAAATTTCTTAAAATTCCATAAAAATATTCTATAATAAGATTGAAACCCAAAAGTCATAAGTATTTGATAACATTATCTTCCAAGATAAATTTATTATTTATCTATGAATCCAATCACTAATACATGATGACTCATACAAAAATGTGGAATCTTTAAACATATAATGACCAATATATGCTTACCATTTCTTTAAATAACATGAATCACCATAAATCCATAGTAAAATCATATACTATTTCAAAATATAATTCAACCTTTATTCCACAAATAATATCCCTTAATATCATTAATGGTTCTAAAAACAGCACTCTTATTCAAAAATAATATTAATCACTTAAAAATGAAATCAATTTCCATTCTCATGGTTATAAATATGATCAAACACATTTTACCATAAATTGTACCTATTAGATCATTTAAATAAAAGAAAACAATGTCATATTGACCAGAATATCATGTAGACTAGTGGTAGGAGATGAAACCTATTCACCCTTTAGTAGTAGGTTCAATACTCAAGACCTTTCTTGGATGAGATGGGTCATTACCCAACCTATAGGTGTTCCTTTTACCAAAATTATATTAATACCATTCCAATAACAGTCTCAAATAAGACCTTAATATATTCTATATTAATGAAATGTTTTATCCTTAAAGGTTATCTCATACCTTTAATTTTGAATCCTAAAATTGTAATAACCCATAACTACCTCAAAATATAAAATCATATAAACCCTAAATATTATCCATACATTTAATCATATTTCTATGAAATTAAAAGTGTATTCTTCATAAAATATATTTTTCAATAAAACATATTAAAACCTAAGGGGTTTTTTACCACAAATATCTCTCAAAATAATCTTGATCATCTTTGTCTTCCACCACATAAAACCTCAAAATTTATTTCTAAGGATTTGAAAATATGATCTACCTTATACTTATAAACCCATGATGGTATTCACAACTCTTTAGATTTCAACACCTAAAAACATTATAATCTCTAAATTTATCTAAAACATCCTCTCATTAAATCCTTAATGACTCGGATTTAAAAATTATATATTCTTATGATTTTTTATTATAATTAACAATATTTTTCCTAATATCATTTAGGTTTAGTTTTTTAGAGAATTTGCAAAAACCTTCATAAAGTAAACTCATACATTATAAGTTTACACTTCTAAATAGAATCTATTTAGACCATTAAAAAATTCATTAAAATAATACATGAATTGTCTCCATGAAAAATAATAGCCTTCTTAATATTGACCCCATAATTGTACCTACTCATCATGTGAATAACATTTTAAAACAAGGTGTGAGTAAAAAAACTCAATAATGGGCACAAAATAATTAACGAAACAATCTTCATTGGATACTTACAAAATATTTTTTTTTTAAAATAAACTCTTTTTATTATCAAAACAAAATCATCATATCTAACCAATAGTTTTCATAAAATATTTAATTAGAAATATTTAGGGAAAATAAACACATAAAGTTATGTTTCAAAACGTTAAAATCACATGAATGTTTTTTCAAAAAGTAATACTTTTCAATCCTATATATGTAATGAGAATACCAAATTAATTTTTCTGTAACTGTCAAATTGACTTAAGTAAGACCTTCATGATTAGCATCTGAAGATTATCATAGAGTAAACATAAAAAAATACTCATTAAATAAATTTATGGTTATCTTCTAATTATCATTTAGGATAAACCACACTACATAACTCTATATCATTTTTGGAATAACCATAAAGTTGACTTCCATACCAAATACATTAGAGCGACATGTTGGACCCACCCATCTTTGTTTTATAACAGATCCACCAGTCATTGGTTAATAACGTAACCACCCATATTTATTTATAAATTAAACATCTATAATCACAAAATATTTCTAGGTCCATAAAATAATCAAAACACACAAAATCTTATAATAACACACTCATTAAAATATATCTGTGTTAAATAACTTTTTTATTCTGAAACCACTTGTTAAAAAATACCTAAAAATATAAAGGAAAAATTTTTATCTAAAAATATCCATGTATACCAATAAATTAATATTATGATAAAATATTGTTTATAAAGGGGAGAAATATTTCTCATTCTATATAAGTTAAAAGCATTCCTTTTATAATATTTATGTAAAAGTCACAAAGTAACTCTATCGGAAAATAAAGAATATATTAATTTCAAACCATTTAAAAAAAGGTAAACATAGGTAAAAATGACTGTGAAAAATAATAATTTCATATTTAAATAATTTTATAAAACATTTATAAAAAATTTGTATAGGGAAGATAAGTATTTATGAAATAAATCTTTATAACTTTTAAGACAATGTTTTAATATAAATTGTTCATTACCTTGAGTCTCACTATTAATATACGTTCTTTGTCATCCTGAATAATAAATATAGGAAAATTATTTAATTTATTAAGAACCTTTTTTCAAGTTTATTACTTCTCTTAATTATTTAAAACCATGTTATATAAAATTACATAATCATTTATGTTCACATCAAATGTTTTGTTGATATTCCGTTAATAAGTTCAAAATTCCTTCGGTATGTGGACTTATGGTCAAAAAAGTCAATTTTACATCATGTCCAGAAAAATATTCTTAACATTATTATCATTTTAATTCATCAATTATACTTTTAAATCCAGTCCTGAAATATTGTAATGAAAACAAAACTACTTTACAATCATGGAGATGGTAGATCGTATGTACGTGTGAGTAACATTTCCATTTTTTACGATCATTTTGGAAAGAAGGTGAATTTTATTTTATCATTACATAATTATAATAATATTATATATATATATATAATATAATTTATTTAAATATACTTATATATATCATCCCTATGATTTGGTGATGAAAAAAAAATCACATCACTTCGTAGATGTGGTAGTCCACACGTACGCAAGAACAACGTTATAATTTTTCTGTTCATGGAATTATATTAGAGTAAATGATATATAATTTTTTCATAATAATAAATATGTAACTAATATAATATATAAACATTAATTCCATCATTATAATCCATCCATGAGAGACGGTTAAGGAAAATGAATTACATTAGTTTGTGAAGCGGTAGTCCGTTGTACACACGAATTATAGTTTCATTTCATATATTATGGAAGAGTATATGGATATAAAATATTATATTAACATAATAAAATATAATTATATATATAACACTGGTTTAGTTATATTATCATGGTTTAAGATGATTTGAAGGAGGTGGAAGAAGAAACAAAACAAAAACCTGCAGTTGAAAAATATACCTATTCATTGGAAAACATCTTTTTCTAAAAAATATTTATCTTATAAGATTATTATTTTTCCTAAAAAACTCCTATATAATGAGTTTATGGAATAAAGGATGGTATTTACAAAAAAATGAGTTTTTATGTGTTATGGATAAATAAAAAGAGGTTTCCTTCTGAAAGAGAGGGGAGGGGCACTCTTGGAAATTCTAAAAATATTAAATTAATATAAATTAATTTTTTATTCCAAATGGGTCTAAATTTATTTATTTCTATGATAATAATTAAATTTTTCTAAATCCTAAAATAAAAATACTTGTTTATGTTTACATCACATTTTTATCCTCTTCATTTTCTTTTAACCCCTCGTTAAGCATTTTTAAACGTACCCTCGCAACAATAATTTTTAATTTTTGAGAATCAACATAGTCACTATAAAAGGAAAATGGGAAATAAATGGATCTTTTTGATATTATAAAGAAAATCGTAATCAATTAGATAAATCTATTATTTTTAAGAATTTTATATATTTTAATAAAATGTTATTTATTTTAAAGTATCACAAATGTCAATTTTTAAACTATTTATTACTTTGACTTTATTAATATCAATATAACTCTTGTAATTTGGAAAAATGATTCATTATATTATACCATATCAATGTTATATATTAAATTATTTCATATATTTATTATATAAAATTAATTTTATTTTAAAAAAATTTGTAGCAATAATTTTTTTCAATTAATTGAATAATTATTATTCCAACGTTGTGTGACCATTTGATATATTTATATCTTGATTAAAAAATAAAATTAAATTACATTTATGAATTGAATATTTTATGTTTAAAAATTTTATGTATATTAAATCCTATCCTTTGGATATCCTCATATTAAAATATTATATTTATTAAAAATAATATTGTGGTATGTTTTTCTTTTCTTGAAATAAAATACAATAAATATCATAATGTTATCCAACTGGACATAACATACCATATAACAATATATTAGATGAGTATGGGTTAAATGAACTCATAAAAATATAGTTCGTGTTTGTTTTTATTTTATAGTCCTTATCATTTTATTTGTAACATTAAATACCCAAATTAGCCATTATTGTGGTATCAAAAATTACTCCATTTACTATTTATATTGGCTAAAAATAAAAAGAGACTATTTAATAACATTGAACCTCCTGATTACAAATATTTAATCCATTTTTAAAAAAATCAACTTACATTAGTGTCATAATTTAATTTAAAATTATTCTTGGAAAATACAATGAAAACCAGTTGTCTCTACAAATGTGTTTTATGCACAAAAATTCATTTATACCAAAAAAATGTATAAGGATGATAAAATGTAACTATTTATATTATGTATAAAAATATTAATTATGTTACTTTAATATCAAATTAAAATCATTAAAGGTATTTTTTTAATGTAATGAAAATGAATTTTTAAAAACCCATTATATTTCATTATTCAATGAAAAATTTATTTTTTCAGAAATTTTTCAAAGAAACTTCCGAAAATAATTCTAAAAACCTGAAATTAAAAATTAAATTCATCTTATGAAATAAATATTCCAAATTTTCCAGGAAATAATTATATTTTTCACTCATAAAAACCAATTTTTGAAGAAAACTTATATTTAAAGAATAAAATTATTTTACTAAAAATTAGAATGATAATTTAAAGATAATTTATTCAAAAAATAAAAATTAGTATGATCATTATATACTTTAGAATTACATTAATAATTTTCATTTCCATAAATTTAATGGTTATGTTATTATATCCATATTTAAATAATAATATTTTGTTACTTCTTTCAAGCTTAGGGTTTCATATCTTGTATGCTCTAGAACGTAGTGTTTAATTACAAGATATCAGGATGTTAGTAAGCTGATATAAATCAAAATAATTTCATTATATGAAATGTTAAAATAAATGACACTCTATATGGATAATGATTTTTAATTTCACTTATTAATATTCAGATGTCAATATCAGTCATAGAGTGTTAGTATGAATCATACCACATGATTTTACTCATAATATTTTATTAAAAATATCCAAATAATACTTTAAATTTTTTTAAGTTAGTTACATGATATCAGATATCACTACCTATGGAATTCATAAAAATAATTCATTAAATAGGACTCAACTCACCACATTATGTACTATATGACATGAATGTATCATACTCTAGGGTAAAGGGTATTTTGAGTACTTTATTATCAATATCTCACTCTCACAAAAGACTCATAAAAATAGTTCCATTTCACCTAATATTTTATCATATACTATAAATTTTGAGACTATGTCCAAAAACCATTTCAATTTCATCGAAAATACCCTTTGAAATCTATCATAAAATTTACCATTTATCACATTATATGAAATACATTACTAATATAAATAAAAAACTCCTTTTAGATTAAATTTAAAAAACATTAAGAGTATATATCTATGTTTACTAAATCTAAATACCCATTTTTTAAACCATAATTCTTTACCCCATATTCCATTCTAGAATCAAAAAAAATTATTATGTCTTCAATTCATATGATCACATTGTATAATACATAAACTAACTATAAGACATAGAGTATGTCAATATCATATATTTACAAATAATTTATTGATTATCTATGTATAGATTGACTGGGCTGCTGAATAAATCACATTTCATTCATACATATGGATGAAAAATCACATTCCCCTCAAATTAAAGTTGGTCACATAATATCTCATATCCATGTATGTTCTTACACTTCATTGTAATTCTCAATCAAGGATCTAGACGTCACACTCTATATGTAATGACCCAAAATTTTATTATTTAAAATTACTCTTGGTCTAATTAAATGTACTGTTATGTAAGATGGTTATATAACATATTAACTTCCTTGTTTTTATGTTTTTGGATTTTAAAATATTCATAAGAATTGTGACCTCTGCTAATATAGTTGTTAAATACTGATCAAATGATTAGTATAAATATTTGGATTTAAAAAATCCAATTGAATCAGAAAAATGGAAGTGATTCCCTCATCTAGTTGAATTTCTCCATTCGAAGCCCATTTATCGGAGCTTGGAAGGGAGGTGACATCATTGTACTTTGCTCGTGACTAAATCCAAGCTGAGCTTCAACAGGTTATGCTCGAGCAGAACCACTTACGGGAGAAGTGTAAGTAGATAGAGATTATCATCCGAGCCACCCCAAGAGTCTATCACCATCGCACACCATACCCTTCGGTCTTATTAGGGTGTTACAAGGGGTTATGTAACAAGACCCTATCACTAAGATTATGTAAATTTTTTTGTATAGAGAATATACATTCATTTTTTTAGTGTTACTTTGTAAATTGTTTTTAAAAAAAAATAGAATTTTTTTATTTAATATTCAATTAAGAAATATATTATTATGACTTAATGGATTTTTTAATTAAATAATATTTTAATAAAATATTTTCACTAAATTACTTTTTATTAAATATAAATGACCGTATAATTATTATGAATACAATTGTGATTTTTATTAAGGTTTGAAAGCTATTTTTCCCAAAACCCATAAATTTTAGATAAATGTATCTTTTTATTTTAAAAGTAAAAATTCACATATTTAAAAAATTATATAGATAAAATGAATATTATTTTTGGAATCAGGGTGTCAAAATTATCAAACTGTTAATTTTTCATAATTTTCTGAGACAGATGAATTTTGGGTAAAAATTAAATACCATTTAAATATATAATGTGTTTTATGACATCATAATGACCCAAAAGTTATGTAATAAAATACTATAAAAATTATTTTCAGAAAATATATGTTTTACTATTAAAATAATTTTATTTTAGGTTTTTTTGATTTAATTTACAATGCTTTAGTGGATCTATCAAGACTTATAAAACATTTTAGCTTTTTAAATTGATTTCCTTGAGAGTGTGACTCACCTCCACATAATCAAACCAAATATTTTAAGATGTTCTCCCATTGTCCTTATAAAATAATTTTTTCTAATCCCCTATTTCAAAAACAACAGGAAAAAACCATGGGTTGGTTTGTGGGTTTGTTTTGTTTAATGTGTGGTGGCCAAAACCTAAATAAGTAAGAATTTCCTCCCTTTTCTTATATAAACCAACCCAAGATCCCACTCATCTTCACTAAAGTCTTTGGAGCTCAAAATTCCCCTGCCCTCCTTTCTCTATAATCCTTCCAAGTTTCCCCAAGATCCCAATAATCCTCTCCCAAAACTTTGGGATCACTCTTCCATATAAATAATTTCTTCATTTCTCATTTTTGCCCAAGTTTCTTTATGTTTCTATACCCTTGTATTTTCTATTTAAAATGTTAGGGTATTACTTCTAACCTCCCCGATATTGAACTACTTATGTTTGAATGATGATATACACCTTTATCTCTTATTAATTCCCCCTTTGTACATCTGTTACCATGCCAAAATTCTGTAAGGGGTTTCTCTCTCCTCATTTAAATTAAAGAAATTATTTTATATTATGAATCTAAATTACATTAAATATGCTGGTACATGTATATATATGACCCCATTACTATACATTTCATGTACATATGATGAGACACCTCTTTATTTCTCATCAATCCTTTTTATGAATTCTTATGTCATGCCGTTATGCTCTTGAAATTGAATCGCAACATTCCAAGCCAAAGTCATTGTGTAGTGAATACCATTCCCATTTCTCTATCAAGGTTATTCACCTTTATGCACATTCACTTATTAATTATATAGTTTCATGTATGAATTCCACATTCCTTAATTTTTGAATAAATGATTACGTTTAATAAAAATATGTTATATGATCCATGTGGAACACTTATCCATGAAATGAAATGATTAAGAAGGGTGCACCCTGATAGCGCTCCAATGCAATGGGTAAAGATGAGCATCATGATACATCAAGTGAAATGAGGGTTTACTCATTCTAATTCAAGTTCAATGAGGTTTTACACATGATCCATGTGCAATGTTCCTTGGATCATGATAATACCATGTTAAGTGTTGTTTCCACATTTCCATGTTATGATAATCATGTTATATCAGGCCTTTATGTTCATGTTTCTATTATGATCCTTTGATATGCATATTTCCAAACATGTACTGTATTCTTAATGTTATGCTTTTTTTACTCCCTTATTGGGCTTTATAGATCACCCTTTTCTTATGCATGTCCTCAGGTTATCCCATGTAATTTTAAGTACAAGGGAATGTATTGGTGATGTAAAAGATGTTTTCAATAAAGATGTTTTGTTTCATGTTTTAATTCATTATGTAATGTTCTTATGACCCAAAGACACTAGACCTCTTGAACTTCTATTTTGTATCAAGTGAATATTTTATGTAATAAATCATGTTTAAGTGTGTAATAAAAAGCAGTAGTGTTATAGTTGGTATCAGAGGATAGGTTTAGTTATTTTTGGGATTAGGATTAGAAAACCTCAATTAAGTTTTGGAGATAAGAATATGTATAATAAAAGCATACCTAAATTTTTGTGAGTATTGAGTAAGTGGTTTATCAATTAAATACATCCCTTTATCGATATGGATAGGTAGAGGCAGCTCTAGCACAGATGTACCTAGGAGTAAAAACTCCAACAAGGAGTTTCGGGCCGGACCCGGGGTATCCTGGTACACAACAATAGGCCTTGTTGCACTATTAGTTACGACACTCTCGATGGATATGATTTTGTAAATTCACAACCTTAGTATGAACCATTGTTAAGGGAATGAAAAAATTCCCCTGAGAATAAATGTTGGGATGTATATCATTGATAACATAGATTGAAGATTATATATTACTATGTTAACAAAAATAAAATTTATTTATAAGTCATCTGTTTTTATCATTGGATTGCCCTTTTTGTGTTACATCTAAATTTCCATTTATTCCATCCAATGGCCTTTAATATGAGGAATCAGGCTAACAACCAATGTGAAGATCAATTTTATGACTGTTCTAATGTAATGGCCAATCTAATGGGAGCGGTAATCACGAACTTTTCCATGATACTCTCTCAGTTAACTCAGTATTTGAATAAAAACATGGGTCAAGAGGAACGTTCTGACCCCCAAATAAATAATATGTCTCAATCAAGAGCTTCATGATACAAAGGCCTAATAATTTTAATAGATCATCTGATCCTTCAATTTTCAAACAATGTATCAACTCCATTGAAAAGATATTATCTATCCTTTAATGTTCCAAACAAGAGAAGGTTCTCCTAGTTGCTTATCGTATGGAGGGTGAAGCTGTTCAATAGTGGACATTAATAAAAAAATAAGAAGCCTGCAGAGGAGATTGAGGCATTGGAATAGAAGGATTTAAGGAAAAAAAATTTGGATAAATATTTTCCTCGCACCCTCCGACATAAGATAGAAAGGTTCTTCCTTTACCTTAAACAAAAAGATGAAAGATTCATCGAAGCGTATAAGGAAAACTTCACAAGGCTTGCATGGTATGCCTTCGGTGTTGTCGTTACCCCCCCCCCCCCCCCCCCGAATGCAAGGATGAAAGTTTTTTTTGTGGGTTGAAATCTAGATTACAGAAAGCCTTGGCGATTCGTGACTTCAATAGATATGAGGAAATTATATGATTTGCCCTCAAGGTTGAAATAGAGATTAAAGAATCTCTAGGGTATCATGGGGATAAGAAGAGTAAGGAGGACTTAAATTCTAGTGGTCTGATGGATAAATCCAATGGTGCTATAAAAATCTTGCACCCCGCTTTCCAAATGTTCCAAAAAGAAGAATGTTAGAAATTACATGAAGGGGATGAAGAAATGTTTTTGGTGTGGAAGATAAGGTAACCTAGCCACAAACTTCCGACAAAAAACCCCGTAGCTAAAATAGAGTAGAGAAACACTCCGTTCGACTCTCAACATGTTTTTCATTACATAAACTGAAAATAAACAGGGAACCTTGAAAACCAGTGCCCTAAACCAAGGGGTTTTTGAGGCAACCAATAACCTCCAAGGCAGAAAGGGAGATCTTTTCCATCAATACCACCAAATTGAACCCTGAAAATGAAGTTGTGATAGGTACACTAGTTATTAATTCAAGAATAGTGAACTTACATTTTGATTATGGTTCTAAACATTAATTTATATCCCAAAAGTTTAGGAAAACAATACCAACACAACCAAAAATCATTGAAGTAAAGATTTCAGTGAGTTGAGAAAATGGGGCCATCGTTGCAATCCCTGAATAAAACTCCTCCCCAGTCACAATTTTTGGTTTGAACTTATTGGTTAACCTCTTCATACTACATATAGTGGAATTTGATGAAATTCATGGAATGTATTGGCTTTCCTTATTTAGATCCAACATCAATTGACATGATAATGAAATCACTCTCCATATGGCGAATCGACCCCCGATTCTATACAATTGAAAGGAGGAAGATGAATATTCTTTAGATCCATCATCTCAAGAATGGATATTAATACCCTATGAGAATGCATATTTGGATCGAATGATTGAGTCTAAGGAAGCAACCATCCTTAAATATATGCCTATTGTGAGGGAATTCACTGAAGGGATTCCCACAGAATTTCCTGGTATTCCTCCTTGAAGAGATTTTGAATTCACAATTGATATTATACCTGGGGAATTTTCAATATTCAAGACTCTATATAGAATGGTTGTTGTGGATCTTGAAAGGATAAATAAAAAATTAGAGGAGAATCTGGATAAAGGTTTTATACGCCTAAGTTCTTTACCATGGGTTGCACCAGTCCTCTTCGTTAAGAAGAAATATGGGTCAATGCACCAATGATTTGATTATCATGATCTCAAAAAATCACGATAAAGAACAAGTATCCTCTTCCATAAATTGATAACTTGTTCGATCAGCTATGTGGAGAAAAATACTTCTCAAATGTGGATTTGCGGTCAGGATATTACCAAGTAAGATTGAATAAGGAGGATATCCCCAAAACTGTGTTTCATAAAAGATACGGGCAATATGAATTCATACTAAGGACTTTCAGACTCACTAATTCTCTATTAATATTCAAGTACGTGATGAATAGAGTCTTTAGATATTTCCTCAACAAATTTGGGGTAGTATTTATAGATGTTATTATAATATACTCCAAAACCAAGGAGGAGCATGAGGATAATCTAAGAACAATACTAGAGACCTTTCAAAAACAGAATCTCTATGAAAAGTACAGTAAGTGTGAGTTCTAGTTGAAGGAGGTCTCAATATTGGTTCATATCATCACAAGAAATGGGATATCAGTGGATGCCTCTAAGACACATTCAATTGAGGGATGGATGAGGCCAGAATCGTTAATGTATATTCGTAGCTTCCTAGGGTTAGCTGGATATTCTCGTCGATTTGTGAGGAATTTCTCACGATTTTCCATTCCTCATACCAAGATAACATGGAAGGAAGTCAAGTTTTCTTGGAGGGATGAATGTGAAGAAAGATTTAAGGAGTTGAAAAGGAGGTTTTCCACTGTACCCGTCCTCACACAACCCACAAGTGGATAACTTTTTGTGGTATTTACTGATTCTTTGATTAAGGTCTTGGGTTTTGTGTTGATGAAAAATGAAAAATTCATTACAAATGCTTCAATGAAATTGAATTTTAATGAGAAAAACTATCCAACACAAGATCTAGAGTTGGCTATAGTGATCTTTGCTTTAAAAATTTGGTTTCATTACCTCTTTGGGGAGATGTGTGAAATATATACGGACCAAAAAAGCCTCAAGTATATATTCAAAAATAAATAGTTGAACATGTGCCAATGAAGATGGTTAGAGTTGATCAAATACTATGACTCCTAAATCCATTACCACGCTGGGAAAGAGAACAAGGTGGCAGATTCTGTAAGTAGAAAGGACCCAGGGATTCTATCATTGATGAAAATTAAAAAGGATCCAATCTTCTTAGATTTCATGAATATAGACATCTGGATCATAAAGCAGGGAACATCATCAATACTTTCTCAAATGATTACTCAACAGTGTCTTTTGGAAAAGTTAAATAATTCTCAAAAGGATGATAAGGGAATTTAAAAGAATGTGAAAACTATCATAAAAGGGAAAACCTCATAACGCAATGTTAATGAATAAGAAATTGTGAGATTTGGGTCAAGACTTTGTGATCCATTAAATCCAGAGTTAAATAAGGATCTTTTGGATGGTGCACATAGTTCAAATTTCTCCATTCACCCAGGAAACACAAAGATGTATCAAGATCTCCAAGAGAATTATTGGGGGGATAACATGAATAATGAGATTACAGAGTATACATCAAAGTTCCTGGTATGTCAGCAAGTGAAGGCTTAGGAGCATAAGTCTAAGGGGATAATGAAACCATTAAACATACCAGCATGTAAATGGGGGAACATCACCATAGACTTTGTCATTGGACTTTCGAATACATCCAAATTAAACAATGATATCTGGGTAATTTTTGATCCTCTAACAAAGTTTTTACAATTCCTTTCAATTTGGGAGGACTTCTCACTGGATCAACTGGCATGGATATACATCAGATACATGGTAAGGCTTCATGGAGTACCACTATCTATTGTATCCAATCAAGATCCAAGATTCAACTCTAAGTTTAGGAAAAGTATTCAACATGCTCTAGATACTGAGATGAACTTTAGTATGGATTATCATCATCAAAATTATGGCCAATCTGATCGGAGTATCCAAACACTTGAGGACATGTTGAGAGAATGCTCAATGGACTTAAAAGGAGTATGGGATCAACATCTTCATCTTGTTGAGTTCTCATACAATAACTATTTCCACTCAAGTATCCAAATGGATCCTTATGAAGCCCTGTATGGGAAGAGGTGCAGAATACCGGAATATTGGGATGAATTTGGGGAGAGAAAACTCCTTGGTTTAGAAATGGTCGATGAAATGGTGGAGAAGGTTAAGACCATCCAGCATCATATTAATGATGATTAGAGTCGACAAAAGATCTATGCTGATAATCATCGATGAGACCTAGAGTTTGATGTCAGATACATGGGAATCCTCTACATATCACCATGGAAGAGAGTTATGAGATTTGGTAAGAAGGTAAAGCATTGTCTAAGGTACATCAGCCCTTTTGAGATCCATAATCACACTGTAGCAGTGGCCTATCGACTAGAACTCCCACTGAACCTATCTCAATTACATGATTTATTCCATGTATCACTCTTGAGGAATTAAATACATGACCCATTGCAAGTACTCAATCTAAGGTTGTACCATTGGATAATGACCTCTCCTATGAATAGAAGCCTGTGAAGATCTTAGATCATAGAGAAAAAGTTATACAAAATATGGCAATTCCCCTCGCCAAGGTGTTGTGGTGAAACAACATGTTTGAAGAGGCAATATGGGAATTAGAGGAAGTGATGATCAAGAGTTACCCGCATCTGTTTTATTGTAGGAAAAAGTAAATTTTAAGGGAAAAATTTTTTAAGGGGGGAATATTGTAACGACCAAAAGTTTTATTAACGAAAATTCATCTTGATCTAATTAAATTCCTTATTCTATAAGATGGTTATATAACATATGCACATACTTGGTTTTATGTTTTTGGATTTTAAAATACCATTATGAATTATGAAAATTGCTAATATAGTTGTTAACAATTGATCACATGATTAGTATAAATATACCACTTTACAAAATTCAATTCACTCAGAAAAATGAAGTGATGGCCTCATCCAGTAGAATTACTTCATATGAAGCCCATTTTTTGGATCTTGGAAAGTAGGTGGCATCCCTGGGCTTCGCTCTTTACCAATCCAAATTTGAGCTTCAACACGTTAAACTCAGGAGGAACCACATACGGGAGAAGTGAAAGTTCATAGATATTACCACTCAAGTGAGGTTATCTGAGCCACCCCAAAAGCTTGTCATCATTACACACAATACCATTCAGTATTATGTGGGTGTTATATAGTGTTATGTAATAATACAATATCACTATGATTATGTGCATTATTTTTGTATAGAGAATATACATTCATTTTATTACTGTTATTTTGTAAATAGTTTCTAAATAAAAAATAGAATTTTTTTAGTTAATATTCAATTTTGAAATATATTTTGTTGAATTAATGGATTTTTGAATTAAATAACATTTTAATAAAATTTTGTAACAAAATTTTGTTTTATTATATATAAATGATCCTATAATTATTATGAATACAATTGTGATATTTATTAAGGTTTGAATGCTATTTTTCTCAAAACCCATGAATTTTCTATAAATATCAGTTTTTATTTTAAAATTTAAAATTCACATATTTAGAAAATTATTTAGATAAAATGAATATTACTTTAGGAATCAAGATATCGAAACTATTCAATGGTGAATTTTTCAAAAAAATTTGAGACAGTCGAATTTTGGGTAAAAATTAAATACCGTTTAAATATATAATGTGTTTTATGACATCATAATGACCCAATAGTGATATAATAAAATACTATAAAAATTAGTTTCTGCTGATATATGTTTTAATATTAAAATTATTTGATTTTATGTTTTTCTTATTTATTTTACAAAGCTTTAGTTGACCCTTCAAGACTTATAAAACATTTTACCTTTTTAAATTGATTTTATTGAGAGTGTGACTCACCTTCACATAAGCAAGCCTAATATTTTAAGAATTTCATCCATTAGAATTATAAAATAATGTTTTCCAATCCCATTTGGAAAATACCAGGGTCAAAAACCATTGGTTGGTTTGTGTTTTTGTTTAGTTTAATGTGTGGTGGCCAAAACCTAAATAATAAAGAATTTCCTCCTTTTTCCTATATAAACCAACCCAAGCTCCCACTTCCTCTTCAATAAAAGCCTTTGAAGCTTGACCAACCCCTACCCTATTCTCTCTATAATCCTCCCAATATTCCCCATTCTCCCAAAAATCCTTTCTAAATCCTCTCCCAATCCTTTGGGATGACACTTCCAAGTAAGGGATTTCTTCGTCTCTCATTTTTTGTCCAAGATTATTTATGTTTCTATACCCATGTATTTTCAATAAAAAAATTTGGGGTATGATTTATCACCTCAAATATACTTACCTACTTATTTTTTAATGACAAGAGACCCATTTATATCTCATTAATGCCTCCCATGTACACCCGTTACCATGCCAAAATTCTGTAAGGAGTTTCTCTCTCCTCATTTACATTCAAGAATTTCATTTATATTATGAATATAAATTCCATTACATATGTTAGGAAATGTATATATATTAACTCCATTACTATCCATTTCATGTAAATATGATGAGACACCTCTTTCTCTCTCATAAACCATTTTTATGAATTCTTATATCATGATGTTATACTGCTGAAATTGCACCGCAACTTTCCAAGACAAAGTCGTTATACAGTTAATACCATGCCCATTTCATTTTCAAGGGTATTCACCATTATTCACATTTACTTATTGATTATATAGTTTCATTTATGCATTCCACATCCCTTTATCATGGAATAAATGATAATGTTTAATGAATCGATGTTATATGATCCATGTGGCACACTTATGTATGAAATGAAATGATTAAGAAGGGTGCGCCCTGATAGCACTCCAATGCATTGGGTAAAGATTAATATGATTATACGTCATGTGAAATGAGGGTTTACTCATGCTAATTCATGTGAAATGAGGGTTTACTCATGATCCATGTGCAATGGGACTTGGATCATTATAATACTATGTTATGTTTCGTTACCATATTTCTATGTTATGATAATCAGTCTATATCAAGCCTTTATGTTCATTTTTCACTTATACTCCTCTGATATGCCTATTTCCTAACATGAACTTTATTCTTTATAATATTACTTGTTTACTCCCTTACTGTTATTTATATATCTCCCTTTTTTATTCATTTCCTCAAGTTAATCTACGCAATTCTAAGTACGAGGGAATGTAGTGGTCATCTAAAAGATGTTTTAAATAAAGATGATGTGTTTCTTGTTTTAAGACTTTATGTAAAGTTCCTAAGCCACAAATACACTAGACCTCTCGATCTTATATGTTGTATGAAGTGAATATTTTATTTAATAAATCCTGTTTAAGTGTGTAATAAAATGAAGTTCTGTTGTACTATATACATGAGGAAAAATACAATGTTGTCTAATCTCTAACCGATGACATGATTAACAACATACCCAACACCCCCTAATTATTTATTCCACCAAGATTGCATTAAATAGTTATAAAAATATAATGTTTATCATTCTTGATATCTCATTTAACATAATAATTAGAGAACAATAAAATTTATAACATACACCCTTTGTATACCAATAATATAGGTTATGATATTCTATGTGATATTATTTGTGGTCCATACATCACACAAAACTAGTTTTGTGCATCATGTGCATATTTTATATCACTATTAAAATACTAGAAACATTGTTCATAACATATTTTCAAAACAAATTAGTTTATAACAAAAATCATTTATGAATAACTCAAATTCATGCTTTGATGGGTGAGTTATCATTTCACTTCATATAATATATATGCATCCAACATGAATAATTTATAAAGTATATACTTCATTTTATGAAATATGAAATATTTTATATTTTAAATGACATTCAGTTTACTTAAAAAATCATACATGAGTGACCATATAATCATTTCACATATCATAGACCTCAAGAGATACCTTACACTTATGGAACATGTAGGGTTTTGTTAAACTCATTAAATCTCTATATAATTCCAATCATATCTCAATGTGACTATCTGATAAAACATTCCCAATAAACTCATTAGTCATTAAAATGTACAAATAAATTATTTTTTTCACAAATATTAAGATTTAAGAATCATATTCCTATTGTTTAAATCCATGATTAAGTATTCAAAATTTTTAACTTCACAAAACCCAATTTTATGATTTTAATAAATAGTGTCTTTTATCTTGAAATTCTCTATTTTAATCAACATCATCATTTTTTGACCCATTCCATCAAAAAAATTCTATAAAATATTTCGGTGACTATTGTCAATATTTATATTATTTCATCAATAAATATACCTAAAAATACTTTTATGATGTATAGTGAAATTCATATTGTAATTTCATTGATATATTTTTTATTTTTTATTATTTGAACTTTTCCAAGTCTAACCATACTCTTATTTTCTTCTTATATGGTATATTTTTTCTTAAATAAAACGATATGATATACAAACTATTTTTATGTTGGTAAATAACACGTATTTCATTTAACAAGTGTATTCAGCAAATAAACTATTACAACCATATCATGTATGGTATTCTATTTGTTTGGAGTGCTGCCCATATGGGATTAATATATTCCATTGTAGTCCAAATATTCATAATTTCAAATATAACTACTAAATTTGAACACAATATATAATCTTTGTCAATTCATTCCATGATTTTAAACTCCTTTTTTACTTAAAAAAGTTTCAATTTAGAAATTTTTTGTGTTATACCCCTAAAAATATAAGTATTTATTTCTATTACACAAATACCTTATATGAACGTTTAGTGGAGTCTATAAAACTCCTTTTGGTATCCTAGATAATCAAATCACATATGGGATATTTCCTTCCCTTCCCGATAACTATAGGTTTCAATAACAATGCTAATTATTGTAAAAATAAAATATTCTATTTCTATATTATAAATTTAACTTATTTTATTTTCAAAAAAACACAATATCCTAAATATCACATGATTAGTTCATATATTCTAAACACTTTTACAGAATATCGTAATATTTTATTAACGTTATTCATATTTTCTAAATATTTCCAATAATGGTTCCTGAATTTATTCCATATCTATAATAATTATTAAAGGATATCATCTATCTCCCCAATTGATAAACATATATAATCATATTGAGTAAATGAGTAAGGAATAATGTTCCTATAGTTATTTTCCATTAATGCCTTTGAAACCTTAATATAATTGATCCATAATTATCATAATCATTTAGATTCACTTTTTTAACACCTTCAACATTTGTTACTAGAGAAGGGGTTTCTCTAATACATGTCATTTTCATATTAATTGAGAATAATTCATGCCTTTTGTATCGGTATAAAAATTTGATTAAATTAAAGTTTTATTTTATCAACAATTAATCTCAGTGTAAAGGTTAAAGATGATGATTTTGTAATTATATATATGTAAATATTTTACTAGATGAGTATCATTTTTTACATTCATTTAATAAGGAATATTATTAAGCATTCTTACACTAAAATGATTATCCCTTTTAAATGACATCAAATCCATTATTGATCTATGATCTGTATTTTACTATGAGTAGGTACACTTAAGTATTTCTCTCATCACATATATATATATATAGAGTTATATAATCATGTCTATATATATGACTCCTATAATGTTGAGAAGATAACTCTTTATAAAAATCTATCATACAAATTTACTCAAAAATATTCTTATTTTCACCTCATCGATTTTAGGGATCCTAGATTAGTGTATCCAAAATAAAATTATAAAATTATAAAATTAATCATATAAAATTCAAACATATATTGTTTTCATTGGACAATATAAACCCGATGTGCCTTTATTTATTTTAACCCACCCGATTTGATGATTAATGTCTTGAAAAGTGTATTCAATATAAGGAATTTAAAACATAATATTTGTAAAGGGTCTTTAATATCAAAATATAATCTCATATTATTTTTTTAAAATTTATCAATGATTTTAGTGATTTAATTAATAAAAATATTCATTTCACTAACTCAACAGGTCCAAACCATATTGAAGAATATGTTTTTACACAACCCATTGCTTGTGTTACTAAACCAAATTAAATTCCAAATATATTTAGACATATCCAAATGAAGCACATGTATATGTTATATTAAAGTATTTATTTAATCTAACATAATCGTATTAAATCAATAATCTCCAAAATATTATTTTGGGAGTGACGTATATAAAACCCACACACTTCTAGACGAAGAAAAAACATCTAGACCAGTGGGAAATATGACCATAAGTTCATCTACTAAAGAATAACTTATTGAATGTAGAAATAAATTTCATTATAATTCGTACACCTAGTTTGTATAAAATATTATTAAACTTTAAATTAAATCTTATAACTCAAAACAAGCCAATTTCAAGGTTAAATGATACATAATCACTTCTTATACGGACCGGGTAACTGTTTGCATGCGAGTTTTGAAATTTATAGAAGCATTTTGACTATTTTAAACAATTTAGAAATATGATTATATAGTGAAATAAATAAATAAATGGAAAATAAATATACTTAAACATGAAATAAACAATTTGGGGAAAATTCATAAATAGTATAATTATAAACACTTTATAATCCATCTATGCATCATAGAAATTCTATAATTAAATAAATAAAATCACTTTGTATTTATATATAATATATAATCATTCACATATTCCTTTTATATAAAATTTGTTTATAATATATTGTATTAAATGAAATAAAAACCTTTTATATTCTATTTTTAGTAAACAATTTACAAAATAAAAATATTTTTTATTTAATATTATTTAAACCTTGATCAAATAAATTGTCAAAATTTATTTTGATATGAGTTAAATAATTTCATTATTAATTAATTTTATATTTAAACATTTAAAATTAATTATTATGAATGATTCGTAATATTAAACAAAAACTCTTTTATATTTTCACTGTATTTTTTAATTTATAAACAATTTATGAATTTTCGTGAAAATTTTCATATAATATTTTATTTCAAATTATAATTTATTCTATATAAATTATTAAAGGTATTTTAATATCAACATTTAATATTATTATCAATAATTTATTAAATTTTTAATATACATTTAATAATTAGTTATAAAGAACTTGTTATTAAATAATGAGTAAATAATTATTAGAAAATTAAATATCCCAAAATATATTTTTTATATAATTTATAAATAATTAAAATTTTATTTAAATAAATTAATAATTTAAATATATAAAAATTAGATTTTTATACTAGATTGAATTCAATTTTATGTTGTATATTATAAGGTTCAACTTACTATGTCTGGGTTATATTTATCCTAATTTGTGATGGATAATGTGTAGATCATGATCGGATACAATGATTGTGTAATATAATACCAGAGCTTCTCAATAGTCGTTGATTATGATATGTAGCCTGTGTAGGAGTAAAAACTTGTGTTCTTGGGATGTTGACACATAATATATCTAGTATATTGTATATATGATGATGTGCTTCATTTTACAAACACAAAGTGAAGTTATTGTTGGTTATAATGACTCATATCTCATGTTATAAAATATATATGTATATTCAAAAAAAAATATTTTATATTAATATATTCTATATCATAAAATTTAACCATATCAAAACATACAATATCAAATACTGTAAGACATTCCATAGTTCATTTTTCATATAATTTTTATGATATACAGATTGATAAAAAAATATATATTTGAGGTGTTTATTTTAAAACATGATTTCATGAATCATGTATCATATTAATGCATTCATTCCATATATGGTAAGATCATTTATCTCATATGAAAATGTCTAACAGTATATCTCTATGAACCTATCAAAGTATTCCATTTCCTAAACACTTTCACCTATAAAAAGTGTTGCATCAGTAACAGATATTCTGAGAAGATATCCAAAACTTTTCACAATTCATGTATGAGAGTTCCTAGGAAACTTTTACATTACCCCATGAAATTTTTATTATTTTTTGGAATTAATCTAATTTCTCTGATATCTTGTGTTACACACAACACTATGTTTTAAAGAACCAAGATTCACTATTAATATTAATATTTAAACGTTTCTGTTATAAACTAGATGTTAAATTTTGAAGTTTGAATAGGAATAAAAAAAATTTAAACTTCATATAATTTTTTGAGATAATGGAAATATATTTATATATAAGTAACTAATTTTTGGTAATGTATTTATATAATTTAAAACTTCTTTTTTCACAAAAAAATGATTTGAATTTCTTTTTATGGGAAAATAATAAGATTATTTTATCTGAATTTTATAAAATTTATATTGAAAAATTAACTACATTTTTTAATCAACATGCCAAAATTTTATTAGTTTAAAATTTGTAAGAATTTTCTAAAAAGATTAATTTTATAGTGAATAGGGAAAAATAATGATTTTTATTAAAAACTGCATTTTTTAAAAGAATATAAAAATATAGATGTGTTTTAAAATGTTTCAAAAGTTAAATTAGTTAAATATTTTTTTTATTAATTAAATATATTTCATTCATGGTATGTAAATATTGGCTTTTAATGTTAATAATTTATATACTTATGAAAAATTTTCTTTTAAAAACCATTGCTTCATCACATCTGTGAGTTTAATTATAAATTAAATTTTTTCAATTATGTTAATGTAACTTTTAAAATTAGAGTCCATATTTGGAATAATAATAATATATGTTATATGATAATCTCAATATGATTTATGGTCAAAATGAATATTAAAAACAGTAAAAATTAATTGCCGAAGTTATGGTTAAAACAAGTTTACTAGGGTTAATTTAAAACGATAATGGAAAAAATTAACTAAAACATATAAAATTTCATTTTTTGGAAATATGTAAACATTTTAGAATTTATGTATATATAATTAGTAATTTATGAGCCATGTGTAATGTATAAAATATGTGGAGAATTTTTTCTTTTCAAAAATTCCAATTTTTTCATCTCCCCCACTTATAAAAGTTCACCCCTCCCCTCTCCTATTGAAACATACGAAACCACTTGGTTCTTCCAATATATAAATAAATATCATAGTTAAAACCCTAAACAAATTATATATACCTCTTTTTATTATTAAATTCTATTCAGATGACCTTTTTTGTAACCTAATAATGTTGTCTGAAAAAGAGGTAGCATTCTTAACTGAGCATTTTTTGTTTATTTATCATACCAACTATTACAAAGTATCTTAAAATATTCACATAAGATAACATATGTATATCCGAATAATTATATGTTATTTTATTTATTTCATGAACTACATATATTTCATTTTTGATCAGATAATAAAATAAACCCTTGATCATGTGTATGACAGACTACCCCCACGCAAACTGAACTAATTTTTTTTTCAAATCTACAACTCAAGGGAGGATATAATGATGGATTTGAATTATATATATTTTATAAATAAAATTATTTTACTTATTTAATTATAATATCATATATTCCTTCTCAATTTCTATTCCTTGGTAATATGATAATGTTAATCAAGTTTACGACATACTACCGCCTTGCGAAGTTATCTGAATCAGTTATCAATAAAGTTTTACATTAACAAGAATAAGAATAAATTTAATCAATTTTTGAGATATAAGTGACATAAAATGAATATTTTATGTTCATATATTAATTACCTTTATTTTTTTCCTTCAATCGACAAAATAGGAACAATTTTTATTGTATGTTTGACCCACCGTCTTCATGAATATGGTAATTCATTTTCTATATCTAACTTTTATGGAATAAAATAAATAAATATTTAATGAATATATATAATATTTATATATTGGTTTAAATTATTTATATTTTTTAATAATGATAAAATATAATGTACCCAAAATTATAAAACAAAACATATATGAAAAACAAATTAGTTATTACCCAAAACGTGATTTTAACAAGGAATTGTTAATAAACCAGTAATAAAATGTTTTAATTGAATCATATATGAAATGATATATATAATTGTGGTTTTATAATAAAATTATAGTAAACCTATATTTATTATACTGGAGGATCTAACAAGTACAAAGGAACATGAGACCTAAGGTAAGGTATTTATGTCTCACTTTTAATTCTGTGGGACACATTCCTTATACACCACTTGTTTTTGTGTGGTTTATATAAAATCCATTAATATATTTTATTATTATTTTAATGAATTTTATATAATAATCATATCCATAAAATATTTTTTTATTTTATAGGGCTTATGATTCAAAATATACTGAGTTGGAAACGTCTTTATGTTAAACTGTCTTTGTTTATCAAGAACATTTATTATCATTGTTCCAATGATGTGATCATATGGTATAACTCTAAAGAAAAAAAATTATTTTCATATCCTCTTTTTATTTTATGAATATAAAAGTATTCATTTCATTTTTCTCCCTTTAATTACTCTAGATTCCAAAAGAGAATTTTTTTTAAACAATCTTCTTTATTTCTCTCTTTAGTTGAAGATCCTTTTTATACCATGTCCATGGTATCTATAAAATATTTAATTAATTTTTCTAATAATGTGCATTAATTTATTAGATAAATTGTTTCTGATTTATTTCTTTTACAAAATTCTTTAAAATTAATCTTATTGTTTCTTCTCAAACAAGGAATATTATAAATTTTTATAGAAAATGTGAAAGGAATATTTATTTTAAAATTTACAACATTAAATATATTTTCCACCTACATGACCACTAAATGTATTAAATATTCCCTTATATGATTACATAGATATTTTCAGTAAAAAATTCCGCAATGTTATGTGGATTTTTATTTCTAAAAAATGTAATTTTCAATGTGGAAAGGGTTTTTTACTTAAGAAATGTTCCAAGTTATCTTTCGACATCATTTTATATATAAGATGAAATACTTGGTTATTACATAAAAATAAATAGGGATATGATCTAATGATACCAGCCTTATTCATTCTATAGATGATTTATGATTATGATGATAAAATTTTTATGAAAATAATTTCTTTTCTATGGGTTACATTGTGATAAAAAATTTATAACTCCCATTACATTTTATGAGTTTTGATATGATTAATTTTTTGTAATCTTATGGTATACATATGTATGATTTTAATTATAGGAAGGATAATAACTATATCCCCCTCCAACTAATTGGGTAATGACAGGTATCTCATGAGATAAATAGGACTGTAATGGGGAGTAAACCCATTTCTGTATGCAACTCAATCCACTTTGATAGTTTTGGGAATGAACCTTGACTACTATGATAGTTATGGGAGTAAAACAATTACACTAAGATGCCCTTTATATTAATCTTATCCTACTAAGGAGAGGATTTTATATTATTATGTCTTTCCAAAAAATGATGTCTTATTCAAATATTATACTCTAAGAGCTCATGATCATTGATTCCATTATTATTCATGTCTTATGAACTATTAAGATTTATTCCAAGGATGATTCTTATAATCTATGATATTATATTTATGGTTTTCAAATGTTATTATCTAGTTTTCATACCCTCGTGTTTATGTTATATTGATATATCCATTGTTTAACTTTATTGAGAATCTGAGATCACCCTTTATTATGTTTATTTTCTAAAGGTTTTTTAGAATGCTATTTTTCTCTATATGTCTAAGAAGGGCTATAGTTATGAATAAATTAGTGAAAGATGATTTATTTCACCTATGAAAAAAAATTTATGTATTCAATTTTCAAAAGTCAATAGACCTAAATGATTCAAAAGTTGATCATTATGTTATTTGATTAATATTCATCTATTATGACGAAATATATATTTTTTTGATGTTTATGTATTTATAGTTTATATAAAATAAAGGTTTAGTTATACATTTAAAACTATTATGAGAAAACATTAGTGATAACCCTACAGATAAACATAAGTACACGTCTATATATAGGTAAATGTCCTCGAATTTTGGTGACGGGTAGAGTTTGTAGTTTCAATGATATTATATACTAGTCTGGATATCAAAAGTTGATATAGATTTGGAATAGTTGGACCTATAGGTAATAACCTCTAAAAGGGTAAATTTATCTAGACATGACCATCACCTGGTGTATGAAAATGTGTCTTATAACACATCTGGGTCGACACTCATGAGGGGTATGCTTTTGAAATTAACAAAATCATTATGAACAATCCAATAAGATTTTAATAGATGATTTCTAATAGAGACCAATGTTAAAACTAAGGTGTTTTATATTATAAATAAGGTGTCATTATTTATACATCATATTAATGATTTTTTAATATTATGAAGTTTCTCAATATTATTAGTGTTTCTTAAAATATTCTTTTTTTTGTTTTGGATAATGAATAGAACCAGAAGAAACCATGTTTATTTAGAATTAGGTGGACTATTAAATGATTTACCAAATAATAAATCAAATGTTATTGGATATAGAATGAAATATCTCATTACTATTACCACACAATATTATAATTAAATGAATCATAATGAACTTTCAAATGATAAAAGGATTGATCAACATTATATTGTGTCCTTCATAAAGAAACATCCATGTTATTTTAATAATTTCATTGATCCACTAATTATTGATAAATTAATTATTTTCGTTGAAAGATATTTTCAATTCTCTAGTGTTTAGAGATTGAAAAATTCATTTTGGATGTCTATAATTTAGAAGTTGAAGCATATCAATACTAGAATCATATCAAGAAAATGAGTAAAAAATATGAAATTTACTCCATGTAATGGGATGAATTTATAAACTTATTTTTAAATAATTACATTCCTTATATTCCTCATATAAAATGAAGAAGGATTTCTATGAGACAAAGAATAAGGATGATGAATATGTTTGTACCTATGAGGTGATTTTTAGAATAATTGTGTGGTAAAATTAGAGCATTATAATCCACCATAAAATTAAGTTTAATAAGTCCCTCTGTGTCTTAAAACCAAGTCTCCAAATATTTTTATCCAAAAGGGACATTAGTAGCTATGAATAAATCATTTTACATCTTATCAAGGTGGAAATAGTGATTGGAAGTACCCATCAATCACATTTTTTATAAAGAAGATAATCATAAAATTAAAAGGAAACTCTAAAAACCAAAAAATAAAAGAATATGAGATTACATTCATGATCAATGTGTGTAATGAAACAAAAATGAAATTTTCTTAAGGGGACTGATAAATTATTTAACTGTGGTATGAAATGTCATCAAGAAATTTATTTATAAAGTGATGAGATGAAGTTAACTAATAATGAAAAGAGGGATAATTCACTATAGAATACACCATCCATACTCTAGTGTTTAAAATATACAATGTATGGGAATTATGATTACTAGTACACAAATCCAAAGGTTAATAATGATTATTGAAATTAGAAACCAATTAAGTTGATATTCCAAGAGACATATCATGTGATCACTATTTTTGATGAGGGGTGTGTTAATGAAATGGTGAAATGTACGAGTGACTATCCACTATATAACTTCTTAATGTCTTATTTGACTTTATATCTAACCACACTTTTATATTTGAATACTTTTATAAGGGTATCAAAATTCCACCCCAATGATTAGTTGTTGAATTACTAGTGAAAACCCCAAACGGTAAAATGATTTCATCTTATGTCTATGATTATTATTGGAAGGAATATTCTAGGAATTTGTTTCCTATAAACATATTTATTCTCCCTCTAGTTGAATTTGATGTCATTTTATGAAGATATTACCTTTGTATACATATATCTTACATTAAATTTTGATGAAGGGAAGTCACATTTGATTTTCCAAACCATATTATGATCATCTATCTGTGTACTAATAAATATAAAATCTTTATGGAGATCACATCCATTGTATGGGTTCTTATACTTATTGAAAAGTATCGTTTATATCATATATTTAGGAAGATACTCAACATCGATAATATTTTAATTGTATATAAGTTCATCAATGTTTTCTGAAATATTTCCCAAGTATTCTCTAGAAACATGTTGTTTTTGTTTTCTATAGAACTCATATATAGTGTCATGCCAATTTTAAATAATCCATAAAAAAAATATCCCTAATTAAGTTACCTAAATTGAATAATCAACTTTAGTACAATTTTGATAAGGGAACCATTCAGAAAAGTGTGTAACCTTGGGGTAAACCTATAATTTTATTAAACAAATATGATTTCATTTGACTCTAAATTTATAAACAGGAACTAAATCGGATAATAATAAATATTTAGTATCATCTACCATGTTTTGATAACTTATTTGATCAACTATGAAAACATAAATTAATTTGAAATATTGAACTTCATTTTTTATATCATCAATTGTGGTTCAAGAAAGAGGATATACCCAAGACAACATTCTATAAATGGTGTGAAAACTATAAGTATATAGTGATGACACTAGGTCTTACTAATTCCCCTTATATCATTATGGATTCAATGAATTTAGTTTTAAGATATTACCTTGATCAATTTTTGATAGTATTTATAGATAATATTTAAAAATATTTATAGGGAAAGAAGGAGTATACTGGATACTTGGGAATGTTGATAGAGACCCTAAAGAATGATAAAATGTTTAAAAAAATTAATAAGTGTACATTTTTTACAATAGAATTACTTTTTGGGTAATGTATTCTTAAGATAGGGTATGTTGGAACATCCATAAAAGATATGGGATCTTGAGTATTTTCACAGACCAACCATGGTGACTAAAATCACATGTATTCCCAGTTTAGCTAGATATTTTCGATGTTTTTTAGTAAATTTCTCATGTATATCTGATCCACTCACCATTTTATCTTAAAAAGAATCCATGTTCCTCTAGACAGATGATTGTGATATATATTTCAATGAAAAAAAAAGATAATATTAATCATTTTAACATTTCTTACATTACCTTATAGTGGAGATGGGTTTGTAATGTATATTAATGCATATATTAAGTGATTTGGATACTTTATGATTAAGAATTATATAGTTATTGTTTATAGCTAATGAAATCTTATGGTTCATGAGAAAAATAAAAGACTCATTATTTATAGTTAGTAGTGGTATTTTTTTTCCTTAAAGATATAGAGGAATTATCAATACATAGAAAAGTGTTGTATATATACTCATAAAAAATTTAATGTATATATTCACACAAAAAGAGTTGAATATGAACAAGATAATATGGTTGGTTCTGATTAATGATTATGACTTCTCAATTATTTAATACTATGAGAAAGAGAAGAAGATGGTCTATGCTTTGAGTAGAAAATATAATACTAAACTATCTATAATGAGGATGAAAATTATCTTGTAATTATAATTTTTGGAGGATTTATTGTGAAATATCTTAGGAAGGAGAGAAATATTGTTCTTCTCATGTATTCGACTATCTATCCATGTGATCATAAAAGAGCTTAAAAAGGTTGATATAGTGATATAAATGAAGGTGATAAATGATCCTAAGTTTAGACTTGATCATGATGGAATTATAACGTTTAGAAACAATTTATGTGTTTCACTCATTCCATATTTGAATAATGAGTTGTTATTGTATTCTCATATTTCATCATTTTCAATTCATCTTATAAGTACAAATATTTATAATGATCAGAAAGAGTATTTATAGTTGGTTGGAATGAAGATATATATTGTAGTATTTGTGTAATAATGATTTGAATTTCATAAAGTTGAGTTTGAGAGTAAAAAATATATGGTTATGTTACAACCATTACCCATACAAAAATGAAAATGGGAAAATTCACTATGTATTTTTTTCATTTGACTCCCAAAAACATCTAAATGGAATAATGCTATATGGTTTATATTCTTCCACCTTAAAAATTCTAGAGACATCATCTCATTCAGAGAAGATTTCTCCCAAGATTTTCAAGCTAGTATATACATTATATAAGTGGTAAGGTTTCATGGATTACCACAATCAATTGTATATAATATCCATCTGAGGTTCACCATGATGTTCTGGTGAAGTCATCATCATGCTCTTGAATTTTAGTTGAGATTCAACACTACATATCATACTCAGATAGATGGTAAGTCTAATAGAAAATTCAAACTTGATAGGATATGTCGAGATCTTGTTCTATGGAATTAAAACGTGGTTGGAATCCACACCTTCCTCAATTCAACCATTCATTCAACAATGTCTTCCATTCAATCATTAATATAACTCCTTATGAATCCCTAAGTTGAAAGAATTTTATAACTATGAAATTCGTTGAAAAATTAGGATAAATAAACCTATTTGGAAAATAATTATCTAAAGAAATAGTGGAAAATGTTTGATCCATTCAACCTCAAATCAAGGCAGCTCAGAGTCAATATAAATTTAATGTTGAAAATCATCATTATGATATAGAGTTTGAATTTAGGGAGAATGTTATTCTATGAATTTCTCCATGGAATAATGTTATGATATTTTCAAAGAAATAAAATTTGAAATATTGGTATATTAGATACTTTTATATTTTTTATTGATTAGGTATGGTTTCTTATCACTTATCTCTTCCACCAATCCTCTCTCAAGTCCACAAAGAGTTCCATGTTTCACTCTTTAGGAAGTAAACACATGATCCATAATATGTACTAAAATCTAAGATCCTACCACTAGATAATGATCATTCTTATGTGGAAAATAAAATGAATATTATGGATTGTATATAGAATTTCCTAGGAAGCAAGACCATTCATGTGGTTATTGTTTTTTGGAGAACCCACCAATTTGATGCAGCTATAGGGGAACGTGAGAATATAATGAAGTAGAATTATACTCATTTTTTATATGAGAGTTAATATTTTTTGGGGGAAATTTATTTAATGGGGCGAAGAATTTAATACTAATATATTCTAATAAAAAAATTCCTAGTAAATTTAATTTCATCAATATGTTTCATTATACTTAACAAATAGTTTTAATGAACAACAATATAGAATTAATATTTTTATTTAAACATAGCCTTTATAAGCTAGAAATTAATATTTATATTATTAATTAGTATAAAAAAAATTTAATTATTAATAATAACATGTTTATATAAATGAAATATTTTTATATTTAATTTCTTAATTTTTAGTAAATTCCTTATATGCTTTCAAAATTCTTTTTTTCTAAAAAATTATTAAAATCACTTTTTTAAAAAGATAATAAAATTAATTTTTTACACTTTTATAAAAAATATTTGAAATAATTATCTTATTTTTGGAATAAATATATAAAAATTTTCTTAGGGTGAATTTTTGAGAATTTTTTGAAAATATTAATTCTTTAGTGAATACTAAAAAATACTCATTTTTATTAAAAAAAAATTGTTTAATGGATATAAATATTTTTTTTAAATGCCTAAAATTTTAAATTATTTTAATTATGTTATTATTACAAAAATTTGGTTATTATAATAAATTTAATGTTTAATTTTAATATTAAAACATTTTATTCAAATTAAAAAAAATTCGTTGCATTACTACTTTTTCATTACATCATTAGGTTTTATTTTAAATTATAATTGGTCAATTATGTGAATGGAATTTGAAATAATGAATGAAATATTTTAAATTATAATAATTAATATTATATAATTTTTTCAACTTAATATTTGGTAAAAATTAATAGTAATTATAGTAAAAATTAATTACTCAGGTGAAGGTTAAAATAGGATTACTGGGTGTTAAAAAAATGGGTTAAATGACGGAATTCCAATCTAGTACCAATTTATAGAAAAACAATTACCTTATATTATCTAATTATTTCTAATTAACCATTTTGGATCATTTTTGGAATTTTAAAACATGGGTACACTATTTTATTTTAAAAAATTCCAAGTATGTCATCTCCCATACATATAAATGGGACTCCACTCTCCTCCCCTCTTTACACACAAAAAAAACTTTTTTCTTTCAAAAAACCAGAAAATATAACATCATTACTTTTATCACCACATATTATAGGAATTATTTTTTTATTAAATCATCCTATGAATACTTTTGGTGTTACACAAAGGAGGTTTCCCAAAGTAGAGTTAACATTCTAAAACAAGCACTTTTATTCTATTTCTCCATCAACTTCCTTCAAATACACATAAAATATTTGGTATAAAACTAAATTATATCCCATTTATATATATTTAATAATGTTAATTTCATGACATACATATATATTCTTTTCTATCAAATGGGAAATGAAATTGTTGACCCTTTCTAGAGCTGACTACCGCCTCACGAATTGATGTAATTTGTTTCCCATTACTACCTCTCACATAATTATAATGATGTATTTAAATGATATAAATTATATTAATAACATATTTATACTTATTTAATTATAATATCCAATATAACTTCTTATTTACATTCCTTGGGAATACGATAAAGTCACTCATGTGTACGGAGGACAACCTCCTCATGAAGTGATGTCATTCTTTTTTAAATTATGATTTACCTGGAAGGTAATAAGGATATATTTAATAAAAAATGTGATATATATGACATAAAATTGACTCATTAATGGTTATATAATATCTAAATTTTTTCTATTCCATGTATCAAGATAATGGAAACAACGTTCATGTGTACGTATGACCTACAGTATACATGAACATTATAACTCATTTTCTATATCTATCTTTTATAGATTACTATAAATATATATATAATAATTATTAAATATTTATATCATAGATAAAATTATTTATATTATGGAATCATGATCAAATTTAACAGACTAAAAATACGAAATCAAAACATACATGAAAAAAAATATATGTTTTTACCTAAACCGTGATTTTACCATGGAATTGTTAGTAAATGGGTATTAAAAAGTAAGTAAATATTATTTTGGAAGACATATATAAATATATTCCTATAATAGATATATAATATACCTATATTTATGATGCAATAGGATCAAATATTTACAAATTAATTCAAGACGTAAGGTAAGGGATTTACATCTCACTTTTATATCTATGGGACAGAACCTTATACAAAACATGTTTATTTTTTATATGTATATACATATCATGAAATATTTTATAATTATTCCCATACAAATTATTCCATATAAATATTCATATAACATTTTTTCTTTCATGAGGATTATGATTCAAAGGATACCATTGTGGTAAAATATTTTTCTTACAATCTTTTGTTTATCAGGATTGCTTATGATTATTACTCCAATAATGATATTTATGATTTTACACTCAAGAAACATGTGATTTTTTTATCCATTTATGTTTTTAGTAAAACAAATTTTTTTCATTTTATTTTCCAATATTTATGTACTCATGTTTCCAAAGGAGTTTTTTAAGAACAAATGACATTATTTCTCCCTTTGGTCGAAAATCTTTTTTATTCATTATCTATGTTATATAAAAATATTTTAAAGAAAGTTTTTAGTAACCTAAAATGATGTATTAAATTAATTTTTTCCATTTTTTACATTTATAAAATGGTTTAAATTTAATATTCTTCTATCTTTATGAATGATTTTCTTTTTGAGTTTTTTATAAAAATGTAAAATGAATCTTTGTTTCCATATGTATATCAAGAATGTTATTTTCCACAACTATGACAACTCAATGTTTTGAAGATTAATTTATATATTTCCAATGATATTTTAATATAAAATGATTTCCATAATGTGATTTTATTTTTTAAGAAAAATGGATATTTTTAACATTAAAATTATATTTTAATCAAGAAATGTTTCATGCTATCATTCAAAATAAATTTCTATATAATTAAACATCCAATGATGTTAATTAGTAATTTACGTATAAATTATACCTTGATACCATCCTTATTATTACTCAATATGATTTATTTTTATGATGAAACGATGTTTATAAAAAATGTTTTTTTTTCATGGGTTATGTTATGATTAAATTTTTATCAAACCCATTTATTTTCATGTGTTTTTATATGATTTATTTTCTATTATATTGAGGAATAGATATGTAATATTTTAATTTTTTTATATTTTAGACATATATCTCCCTCTAATGCATTGTCTAAAGATTGATATCTTATGAGATAAACAGGAATGGAGTTTTGAGTAAAACCATTTCAATAATGGGGTTTGTTTAATATGACTGTCTTGGTAGTGGACCTTGAATACTATGATAGTTTGTGGAGTAAACCCATTCCACTATGATAGCCCTAGAATAAAGACCTGACTACTGGGGAAATTATTTTTTATGTTTATGTGTATGCCAGATATAAATTTCTTATACAAATATTAGTATCTTAAGAAACATCTTATTTGATTCCTTTATTATTCATGTATTAAGAACTCCATGATATATTCCATGAATCTTTTTTATGATCTATGATATGTAGGTTACAGTTTTCAAAAGTTATCCTCATGTTCACATACCCTTATGCTCATGCTATGTTGATATATCCTTTATCATACCTTACAAAACATCTGTGATTACCCTATCATATATTTTGTTTCCCTATATAATGAAGAATTGTATTATTTATGATATTTCTAAGAAGGGTGATAGTTATGAAGAAAATAGTGTGAGATTATGTAATTAACCTATGAACCAGTTGTTTATGTATCCATGTTTCCAAAGGAAATATACCTAAAAAAATTTGTGACAATCATTAAGTAATGTAATTAATGTTAATCTATTAAGATGAAATATATATGTGTTATATGATAGCATATTTTTTGATTAAATCTTTAATATTGGAATTTATAACACTAAAAGGTTTTTATAGATGATAAGAAACTTTTTCAACATATCCAAAGCAATTAGAAAGCCCAAATTCTTAATATTACCATGAATGAACCCAAAATCATATGTAATAATTAAATTAATAACACACTATACCATTAATATATGGTGGTTATCAATAATATGCTCAAAAATAGTTCTTTATGGCTATATCTAAGTTATATCCAACAAACACCCTCCTTCATGGTATACCCATAGTTAAAATAAATCACTTGATGTTCTTTTGGGATCCTTCTTCTCTCTATTATAAGTTAGTATCTAGAATGGTAAATGAGGATAAAAAAGATTATTATTATGAAGAAAATAAATAAGTTGAAATGTTTTTTCTGAAAAACACCATCTCAATGTAAACTATCCTTTATATATACTTTGGGAAATTTTTGTGCATGTAATAACATTTACCCATATGGTATGACTAAATGGAGTATCAGTTATAACTATTTATAACAATAGTATGATATAACTCCTAGTAATTTCATCATATTAACTATTATATTTAATGAAAACCTATCTATAAAATAATTTGAACATTAAGATATTAATTTTCAACTCTCAAAATCAATTATTTACTGTTAGTGAGAATTTTAAATTATGATTGTACTCATAACACTGCCATATGATATAACCTAAACATATATTATTATTATTTAATGAATTGGAATGATATATTATGTCATTCATTTTGGTATTATCAAAAACAAGGAATATGATATTCATTAACATCCCATATATTCTACCATAAAATATGCACATATCGTATACTAGGATATAGAGGATTTAGAGCATATATCTATTAACACTGATATTCTAGACTCTAATATCACATTCACTGTGAAGTGATACTAACAGATCTAGAACCACCGCTTTGAGAGAATGGTGAATATTCGATGACCTCTTAGTGTAATTAGTATGTTATCCTGATATCGAGCATGATACTACTACAACATGGAGTATACTAAAATATCATTGATTAAATTGGCCACAAATGAATCCAATAATGGATGAAAAAACCTACTCACCAGGGATATAAATAATTATATTATTTTTAATATTTCTAATGAAATCATAATATATTCATGTAGGTCATACCTACACCTGATAGAATAATGAGGAATATATAAAGCCCTAACATGAAACTTATGATAACCTAAAATCAAGTCTATCTGGAAGAAATACATTCCCCCCTAAAATCGGTCAAACTATTCGTCAATAAGAGGAAGAGGATACTGGTTTTTTACTGTAACCTTTTTAAAATTATTTTAATCTATGAGACATCGTAATTAATCATACACTCTATTATATAATAACATGGTACCACCCAATCTTCATTTGTTCTGGTGAATAAATCATTTTTCATAAAGTTCCTCTAGTGAACCCTTATCACTTTATGCTTAGGAATTATCTTGTAAGGAAGATTGATTATGGGTTCAGTACCTAACATCAACTTAATTATAAAATCAACCTTTCTCACAAGTGGAAACACTGATATGTCTTTGAGAATTATATCTCAAAACTAGTCAACAATAGGGGGAATTATTATCTTTATCATGTTTTCATAATATAAAACTACAATAGAAATTTTTTCTAACATTTACCTTGACTATCGAAGGTTAGTTCCCAAATGACCTACCTATAAATCTCATTTCCTTACTAGGGTATAAAAATCACCCTTAATGGACATGAAATATACTCCTTGGTGATAATAGTTGGTGTGTTCTTATTTTTGAGTCAACTAATCTATCCCATGGATCACATCAAAATAAAAAAAAATCCATATAATTTTATATCCTTTAATCATGATAGAACACTGCAGATACCTCAAAAAAATCCTATGATCTCACCCCTAAGGTAGTTTTTATTAACATCATTCACTAAATAAAACTCAATAACCAACACAAATCACTAACAAAATGAGAAGATATAAATGTTGGAAATACACCCTTAATGAATAAAACTTATGGATGGGTGGATCATATTAAAACCAAAACACTAACCACAAATTTTCCAATATTATAATTATAATGATTTAGTTTGTAATTGACTTTATCCCTAACTATGTGATTTTGTAGCCTAATCCCTCTTTTATGTATCACCTTTATAATAGTAATTCCTTTTCCATTAGTCTCAAATCCTCCCTCTATGATGAAAATTACTAGAGAAGCCCCATCTACTATATTGATATAGTACTCCTAGACTTACCCCATAGACCTATATTTTCCTAGACTGTGTACTAGTAGTAAACTTTGATGCACTCATTTAAAACCACAATAGGTTCCCCATTTCCCCATATAATCAACAATGTATATGCTATATGTGGCCCATAGATCTCAAATGAACGTTTCTTATACACCAGAAACACTCAACAAACCCTCATCCCTAATGTGTATGATATGAATAACTAATCTACCTTCCATTTTTGTGACTTCCTTAGTGATAATAGTCAAAACTATACTCCCTAATATTTTAAGAACTTCCACCAATCCTCATGGTAGAAGCCATATACCCTGAACTCCTTCACTCAATTAGATTTATCTCATCAATGAAGGTCGGATTCACAAACATTTAAAAGTATACTATGTGAAAAATAATCACCTAAACCCAAACAACATAACTCATCCCATAATTAATCAACCTTACTATAAAGGCCTCATCCCCATACAAAATTTGAGAAAAACAAAGGATATATATGAAACAAATTACATAATGAAAGAATAATATCTCCCAATATGTAGGATTCATGAACTCTTAGGCCCTATATTTCTTCACCATCATAGAGAGGAAATTATCATAGAAACAAACCAAACAACACTTCTTTAAAAATATCAGAAACTTTTTTTCCTACACCAATGCATTGAACCATCTTTTTATTGGTCATTAAATAATATATATGGTGATCTCCAAATTCCCCTTAAGGGGTCTACCCAGAAAAAAAATATATCTTGTATTGACTCTACCTATAACTCAGTATCCCAGGTTTCACCTTCACTCAGGAATAGGGTGGATACTGAATCTAAAAATTTCAAATAAAATCAAAAAACAAGATCTCAACACACAAATCATCATTATCCATAAACATTTTAACATAAAGTAGATATTTTTTTAGGTATTCATTTATTGTCAATACTGATCCAAAATGGATTTACAACTAAATAGATGATAATGATTGATTTTACCTTCCTTCTTAGTGATCTATTAGAGTTCATCATAGTGGCATGTCACTATAATTCCGATAACTCAACATAGTACACATTCTTTCAAAATTAATTACATCACATTTTTAGATAAATGGTAATAAAAACATCATCTCACAACTCTATACACATTCCCTATAATACAAGGGAATCCATAACATGGGTTCTCTATATCCCAATCAACCCACACTGAGAGATAAAAATTCTTGTATTATCCTCATAATAAACCATCAAGAAATAATCATATTGAAAAACCATAGGCTTGGTTATGTATAATTACACTATCAATTAATATAGTAAAACACTATATATATAGTTTCTAACACATTAAATAACTGATATTTATATCTTTATCAAGGTACTTAACAATGAGTAAGAACATGAAGGTGATCCAAACCTACATGCCAAGAATGATTCATAAACACACACCTCCTTCCACATTGATCTATGTATGAAATTATAAATCATATTTATATAAAAAAGTTAATCATATTTTAAAAAATATATACCAACCATAAATAAAAAATCCAAGAACAAAAAATCATATAATTAATAATCTAGTCATTCCTAGTATGTGGGTTAACTACTCCAAATCATAAGTAATATCTTATATTCTAACCACTTCCAATAATTTTTCTAGCATATGAAATATAGTATAATAGTAAAATATAAGGTTTTTATACAACATCAAAACCACCCTTGGACTGTTTCACCTTCACCAAGACCGAACTAGGGTATTAATTTCCTCAAGAACACCTCCCCATATACCAGAGGCTACCGACTAGTTGTGAGTGTTTAATAACATCACATTGGGAGACTATTACATCTACTGAAATAAAAATTAATAAATGAAGTAATAATATTGATAAATAGTCATCATGATATAAAAAAAGTTTAAAGATAAATAATGGAAGTAAACTGCCAAACAAAATAAAAATGCAGTACATGTTATAACAAAAACAAATATTGAAATTTCAAATTTATTATAATTATATGAAAAAATATCTCAAGGGGAGATTATATAAAACATGGTTCAAAGAAAAAACTAATCAGGGTGACATCAAATCTGGACCCCAGTCCTCACTCGATCATGCCTCTATATTTTCAACTCCATATTTCTACCTCACCCATCTACAGAAGGGACCTTATCATTACCTATATCATGAAATATAAAGTATTTTTGGGTAACAAGGAACCTAAATGGGGTTGAGTGAAAAATAGTTTTCAACCAAAAATGGTGTCCCTATTCAAATCGATAATATATGTGTATGCTAATTTGAATAGGAAGTAATAATAATAATAATAATAATAATAAATCAAATAAACACCCATCAAATTCTTTAGTTATATCATTGCCCTCAGAGTCAACCATATCTCCATTGACCATTCACAATGTTGAGTTATAAAATGTCACAAAAAAAATAAAAAAGTTTTAGATGCATTTACTCCCATAGAAACATATCACAAGACAATGAATAACAATTAGTAGTATACCAAACTATGTAATCAAGTATGTAATGGTGGAAAGAACACCCAAATCATCCCACAAAAGTATCCCTAGTTTATTTTACACCTCATCCATATCACCATTATATCCACTATTTTTATTACACCAAAACTGCATCAGGAGTATGTCTATGGTTGGAATTACACTCAACATATATCAGAAAAATAACCAAGGATGGTATAAAACCCAACATTTTCCCCCAAAATTACCAATAATGTCCATATTATCATTAAATCAAACTATTAACCAAGAAACACAACCCATGTTTTTATTACCCCCAACTCCTTGTCATATATGTCCCTATGTTTGTATTACCACAAACTGAACCTCAAACATTTCCACCAACCGCATTCCGGACTATTATTACACCAAAAATTAAACCAAACACATACCTAGGTTATCATTACACCCAACCTCATATCAAATAGATAATAATGTTGGAATTAAATCCAACCTCATCTCAAGATCATAAACATTTATCATAAATGGATTAAGTAATCACATGATTTAAACCACCACTAATAAATTAATATAAATAATACTAAAAATCCAATAATGATACATATATTATAAGTCTGAACATGGGTAGGTAATTTAAATTCCCTCAATCATTATCACATCCTTATGGAATTATAAATTTTTTTGAATTTGTTAGAGTGAAACAAAATCATTTAAACTGCAAAAGGGTATTATAATATATTAATTTTCTAAGGCTGAACCCATAAATACAATGATTACAAGAATGGAACATTACATAAAAGGTTAAAAGGATTTATTATAAATGAAAAGTAATCCACAAACAACTATAACAGAACTATAAATGATGATTTAATCGAGATCATTATAATTTTAAATCATGAAATATTTAAACATAAAATTCAATGTGGAAAGGCATGTTAAATATATAATTAGGTCTTATTGATGTTTGAGACTTTTTCATAAATAAAAAATTTCCAAAATCCCCTTTTCTTATGGACAATTACTTTTTATTTTTTAGAAATATAGTGATCCAAAACTATGTTTAAACCTAAATACTCCAATTCACACAATTATCATCTATGAATAAAAGAAATTATTCAATTCACTATAAGGAATATCAACAATCCACACATTATGTTCATAAATGATGAATGGGGATAATATGTGGATTAATAATGTATGAACATGAAGGCCTAACAAAAAATAACATTAAATGTAATAATACCTCAAATACTAAATTCCCATTTTATAAAATCCAATGAATAAAGTCACTACAGTATTATTCTATCCATAATAGAGTCAAAATAAAAACATAAACTAACCTTTTACTTCATCATTCAAACCTCCCATCGATCGCCATCTCTTAACATCCACAGGAATGATTTCGTAATGATTTCTAAGACACCCTGATAAATCCCATATGGAAAAATAATCATGTATTTTTAGGTGTAAAAACCCTAACTTTTATCATGTTATATATTTGTATATATTTCCACTTTAATCTACATATACAACTCTACTTAGATATTACTTCAAAACCTTTTTAAATAACACATATATTTCCCAAAATATAAAATTTGAAATTCTAAAGGGATAGAAAATCATGAACACTCATATCTCTTCTAAAAATATAAAAACCATGACATGGGAATTCATTCATGGTGAATGATGATATTTTCATTGGTATATGTCACTAACATTGTATGATAATTATGTGACACTTATAATAACACAAAATTTTCAATATCTATCTCATACAAAAATATTATTCTTTATCACCCAATGAAATATATACTCCAAACATTATCATACTTCCCAACAAACCCTACCACACCACAACATGAACCCCTCAGTGTTGAGTTATATGATAGACTAAACAATATTCAAAAAAATAGCTTTAATTAACATGAAATAATTACAATTATATCCTTTGAAATATAAATACTCATGGAACTAGGAAATAATTCTGATGGAATAGGTCTTCTTCAACTTCCCGTTAATTTCCCATTGCTAGATTTTCTTAAAATTCCACATACCGGGGGGAAATTAATTATCCTAACATATCCATTTGTGTTATTTGATAACTCTTACATATAGTTCATTCTACTTTTTTATTTTTATTTTTATAGCTTTGGAAAATACAAATCCATTATATATAATTACATCTACAAGAACTCTTATTTATCATGATGGTAACCTAAAAAATGAGGTATATCTCTCTAAGGGAAATGTAATTATCCTTAGGTAACATGATTTTCATTTATATGGAAATGAAATTATCTGTGTGGATCAAATTTTACAAACTAGATACCCTTATGTATTTCCTTCTCCAAATTCTCACTTCACTACTTCAGACTCCCATTCATTCTAATTATTATTCAACTAATCACTACAGTCTATTTATTGTAATAAAAAATAAAACCATTTAAAAAATAAAAAATAAAATTAATTTAAAAAAATACATAAATTATAGTTATTAGTAACTTTCCCAACCACAATATGAATTTCACATTATGTGTGTTACCAATGCACACGACCATTTTCAAATTCACATTATCATTCAATGATTCCACCATTTTAGAATTATATGAGTACGTGTTACACATTCAAGAATACATTTTGGGAACCTATTAAGGTCATCTATGATATAACATATCCAGGGAAACTCCTCACAACTCCCATGAATAATTTCCATGTTTAATTGGACAAAGGTGGCATCATTTATGACCACCATATAAAATAAAACATAATAGAATGTAACAATAAAGTTTATGATTATTAATTAATTAATTATATTCCATGAAACCATATTCAATTCCATCCTAAATCATATGCACATTCCTTTTGTATTACACATATCACAATACACATTCCACATATACAAATCATGGTGGACATATAATGAATGCTGACCTCATAATCATATGATACATATAAAGTACTTTTTAAGAAGAAAAATTGAGGTGAATAGATTTTTTGGGGATATTTGGCGGTCCATGAATGAATAAGGTAATGAGATATGAAGTTGAATAAGAATCCCTAAGATTTATAATGTTTTTATATGGAAGTGGAATTGGAGAAGAATAATTATTTGTGGTTTTTGTATTTTATTTTATTTTCGACTCATTCATCATGATAAAAATCAATTTTTTAATTGGAATTTAGTATTTGGTAATGTTCGTTAAATTTTTTTAGAGTTTAATGGTATTTTGATGTAGTATTAATTTATTTGTAAGTGTTTTGTATATTAGAATAATTGGGTATGGAATATTGATAAGTCCTCATTATGTTAGAGTGTATTTAATCTATACATAAGTGTAAGTCTATGAAGATGATATAATATTAAAAAATAAAAACCCATCCATGATCCATTGATATGTAAAGGTAAATTTGATCTGATGTTTTTAAATTGTCCATGAAAATAAACAATCCCAATATATATAAGAGTGGTTCACGACACAGGGATTAGAAAATCTCTGGAGTCAATAATACATTAGAGGGACCTTATAGAAATGTAAGAGTAACTCTGAGAAGACTGTTGGAAGTATAGAAAATTTTGAAATATTTAAGAGTTACCTTACCTATTCATATTAATAACTATGACTAGACCATGAGAAATATGGTCAATTATAGAACACATAAGATTAATTTCATCATACATAAATATTGATTTGTTGATCTATAAAATTAAATCCAAGGAAAAGGCAATGTTTAAATGTAAATCAACTGGTATATATGGGTTATTACTGTAATAATTAAGAGTCATTCCAAAAATATGTATGGTTAAATGTGATTTATATAATTATACATAAAGGTTCCAATTTTAGTTAAAATTTCAGACTTCCAAAAGTTAATAGTGATATTCATATGTTAAGAGGATGATTCAAAAGAACTTTTTATTGAAGATAAAGATAATTTAGAATATACAAATATAAATATTTTAAATATATTAATTTTATAGAATAAATATCATGATGGTAAATCATGATACAATTATGGGATAACAAATAAAAAACTATGAAGATGATTTTTGCAATGTCTTGAGAAGAGCCTTGCAAAGTGATGAGAAGTTTTGAGATCTATGCTTTCCACTATTATGAGAAAGAAAGAGCTTCAAACTATGAGTAGAATAATTATAGAATAAAGGAAATAAGATTTATAAGGATACATTTTTAACTTTGAAATATTCAAAATAACACTTTTATGTATTGGATAGATCCAAAAGGCAAATACAAAGTTATAAAAGAAGAAGAGAAGATAAATAATTAGTTAAAATAAGTCATTTTCTTTGAATCTGAAATTAAAATTTGAATGTGAAGAAAAATGATACTAATATTAATGAAAAATAAATAGTGGTTTTTAATAGATGTTTCAAGGTAATAAAAAGGAAATAATTTTTGGAACCATGGTCATCTATGCATGAATTGGAGTATGATTTGTGTTTGTTGTCAATCCTCAAAGAATGTTCAAAATGTGTGCCAGTAGAGTACTCATACTAGTCATGAAGATAATAGAATTGTAGGTGGAACCATTTTCCAGTGTTTTCCAAATTTATAGACCTCATAATTGAAGAAAGGGGAAACAATGTTTTTGGGAAAGGTACTTGTGTTCCATATATGTGTCGTGTAAGTGACTTGCGCACTGAGAAAGGACTTGTGCGCCAGTACCTAGGAGGATTGGAAAGTTGTTCACCATATGATTTTCAAGATCAGAACATCAAAATATGGAAAAAGAAATAGGGTCGCGTAAGTGATTAGTGCGACAAAGGATATGGCAGTTGGAGTTGCGTGCCAGAACTTGCATGCTGAAAGGAGGCTTCCACGCCACTGTACATGGTGTCCAGTTTTCCTATAAATAGAGGACCACCCATCCTCATTTTGAATGAAGTTCAAGACTTAGAGAAATTCAGTGCTCCAGTCACGCAGGTGTAGTGGTCGCGCAAGTGGTTGTGGGTTACACAAGTATAAGTTGCACGAAAGTTGTTTGTTGTGCGTCCAAGGTGGTTTGGGTGAAAAGGAATGTGATTCGCGCAAGTGGTTGTGGGTCGCACAAGTATAAGTTGCACGACAGTTGTTTGTTGCGCGTCCAAGGTGGTTTGGGTGAAAAGGAATGTGAGTCTCTCATGTTTTAAGTTTTAGAAGTGATTGTCGCGTATGTGGTTGAGGTGTACTTGCACGCAAATTATAACTTACACACCATCTTTGAAACTTGGACGCTGGCTTGGAGAAGCGCTCCAGGTGTTGTTGAAGTACACCTGTCTTTTTGAAGCTTCACAAAAACTGGATGATTGCTTGATACCTTCGGTGCAAAGTGAGATTATTCTACTGGTGAGAGTTGGACTTCAATAGAGAATATACATACAACAGAGGAAGTATTATTTTGCAACGATGAAGAGAACTTCACGTCTATAAACTTAGTGGGACTTCACCAAAGTCAGTAAGCCAAGGGCAGTCAATGGGAGAGACACGAGGGACGCAGTGAGCTATCCCTGAACTTTTGTAAATGCGGTGAGCCTGGGACATAGTGATTGTGCCTAAACCATTTTAATCCTCAGCTAGTGAATTTTAGTGGAATTTGGTATAACCAACAACCTTTCGGCATATACTCCTTGGACATAGCCCTTAGTGGTGAACCAATTAAAAAGTGTTGTGTCATCTCTCTTCTTGTGAATGTTTTCTTTCTGATCATATTCATCATACAGGTTTAACAAGTTCCTACCAACATTGGAACAAGATCCATCACATTAAAAGAAAAATTTGTCACCCTGATTCACCCCTCCCATCTCAGGGTGTCCCGGGGTGCTACATGTGGTATCATAGCGTAAAGTTTGCTGGTGTTGAATCTGTCTTTTGTCGTTATTGAGAATGTGGTCAATGTCAGGGGAGTCCCTTTCTTCGATGGAAGTAATTTTCAGATTTGGAAGAACAGAATGAGATTTCATCTAAGATCCCTTGGAATGGATGTTCTGTTTTCCACTATACAAGGTATACATGTTACTGATCCAACAGGGCTGGCTATGACTGATGCCGATAGGAAAATTCTTGATGCCGATGCTAAAGTGTAGAATGCTCTCACCGCAGACCTTTCTGATTAGATCTATCTAAAGGTGATGAGTTTCACATCAGCAAATTCCATGTGGGATAAACTTGAAAATATTTATGAATGAGATAGCAAAGTGAAGGAGGTGAAACTATAAGTCATGCATAGTAGGTTCAATGATCTAAAGATTCATCCTGATGAAAATGCAGATTCCTTCTTCAATCAAATTACTGAAGTGGTTAGAGATATTCGGGGTCTAGGTGAAGAAATCCAAGACATAGACATTGTGAAGAAAATATTAAGAAGACTTCCACCACTTTACAATTCAAAGGATTTAGCCCTTGAGGAAAGTTATCTTTCCAAACTTTCTCTGGATGATCTACTGAGTAGTCTGGTGGCATATGAAATGAGGTTCAAACTAGAATATTCTATGACTTGAGTAAGTAAGGAAATGGCGTTCAAATCCATGGAGAAACTGAAAATCTCAAAATATAGTAGCGGTGAATATGACGAAGAAAAAGAAATTATTTCTCACATTGCAAAGAATCTCCAGAAGGGAAAAGGGAAATTCAAAGAGAAGTTACATCTCGCATGTTTTTGTTGTGTAAATGTTGGTCACATTGCCTCTCAGTGTTTAAGAAAGATCAATGATGAAGACAGTGAAGATGAAAACAACAAGAAGCCTCGGAAAAGGTTATTCAAAGAGAAGGACTTCAAATATGGAAAGAAAATATAGAGGAAGAGTTTTTTCTGTGAAGATGAAGATGAGGATACTGAATTTTTTGAAGAAGAAGAACCCGAATTTAAAATAGGAAACCATGCTTCTGTGATGGCTAACATTGAAAAGTCAGAACCCTCGATCAATAAAGGAAGATATAATCAGATTACTCCTAATGTTTATTCAAAGACTCAAATTAAGGATACTTTTTCCAATCTTGAGAATAAATGTAAGAGATGCAATAAGTGGAAGGAAATGGTGGAATAATCATCAGAATATGTTGATGAGCTTAAAGCAGAAATTAAACGACTAGAAGAACTAGTGATATTTCAGTCTTCAATCCTTGAAAGCACAGATGATGCTGAGGAACAAAATCTTATAATTGAAGAACAATAAAAGTTCACAAATGACCTTTCATCCAAACTAGAAGAGAAGTCCAAGAATTTTGAGTGACTTGAGGAAGATGTTGTTACTCTTCGGAGTAAAATTGAATGTCAATCAACCACAGTTGATGGAAAGAAGAAAATTCATTTTGGAAGATTCTCAGATGAAAAATTACTAGCAAGATCCAAGTGTGGTTTAGATGGGGTTGGGAAAATCATGAGTGGTCAAAGACCCACTTGCATGGGAAAGAGTGGAATTTCCTGTGAAGTTGAGACATCAACTACTAGAAGTAAAGAGAGCCAAAATAAAGACAAGATGAAAGTTGTACATGTTGAAAAATTACCTGAAGTGCTGAAAAATAAACCCTCAATCCAAACTAATAGAAGAACTGAAAATTATCATCAAACATTCCTAAATGATAGGTAGTTCAACTATTCTCCCAAGGAAGATTCCATGAGGGGAAATTCAAATGAGAAGACATTTCCCCTCATGAAGTGTCAGTTCTATGTCTATCTAGGCCGTACCATGTCATAATGCGAAGAGGCAAGGAGCTACTTGAATAGGGAAGATTAGGGATGACAAAAAAGAAGCCTGACTTCATATGCTCTATCTTATATAAGAAATAGTTTCCATGGATACTATTTTCATTGTTCTAACTTTTTCCATAAGGATATGTATTTTAGGTAGATATTCGATAGGAGAGATTCATACAACTCTCAATGACGTATCAATATTCACCCGCCTGGTGGTGTTGATCTCATAAATAGGTTTTCCCGTCTGGAAGAAGATTATGGGTATGAAGAATTTGATTATGTGGAATAAATAATTATAAGGCCATCAATATCTTATACTCAATTCAATATCTCTTGGAAAGAAAAGAAGAATATCGAGAAATCCAATCTTGCAGAGGTGGCCCTCAAAGCTAAAAAAAGTAACAGTACCTGGATTCTGGATAGTGGTTGTTCATCTCATATGACAGGTAATGTTAGCCTCATAATAGATATCAAAAGGAAGGTTGATGGTACAATATGATTTGGTAATGATGGATCTCTAAAAATCAAAGGAAGTGGAAGTAATGAATTAGCTAATGGAGAGCTAATGAAGACTGAAGTCCTTTATATAGATGGTCTATGTCATAATCTACTCATCATGAGTCAACTCTGTGACTCGGGACTTATTGTTACATTTAATTATAAAGGCTACAATTTCAAGGGAAATACAGGAAGTTCACTTATGAAGGGATGCAGAACATAAGGCAACTTGTATTAGGTTGATAGTAATGAAAATGTTTGTTACATGACTGTTGAAGAAGAAAAGAATTTGTGCATCGGAGACTGGGGAACATCAATCAACAAGACATGGAGAAAATACCAAAATTGAGAATTGTCGTGGACATTCCCAACCTGAAGAGTGAGCGTGAAAAATATTGTGATGCCTGCATTTGTGGAAAGCTGGTTTGTAGTTCATATTGGCCAAAGAAGAAAAGGGCATCTCATCTTCTTGATCTAATTCATAAAGATGCATGCGGGTGGATAAATGTTGCTTGAACTCAAGGAGAAAGGTACTTTGTCCTTTTTATTGATGATTAAAGTAGAATGGAATGTGATATGGTCATTCACAGGAAACGACATGTGCTTCACTGTATGAAAACATATCGGCAAATCGCTGAGAATGATATTGGACGAACAATCAAAGTGTTGTGATCTGACAATGGAGGGGAATACACATCCATTGAATTTGAAAATTACCTGCAGAAGCATGGGATACAACATGAGGTAGCTGCCATGAGAACTCCACAACAAAATAGAGTTGTTGAACGTAGGAATCAACAGGTGAACAACATGGCACGAACTATACTGATTGAGATTCATATTCCACGACATTATTGGAAGGAGGCAGTTCAAGATGCAGTGTATATTCAAAATCTAACAGGACTTTATATGGGTGAGACTAAGACACCATATGAATTGTGGAATGGAAGGAAACCCTCTTTGAAATACTTTCATGTTTTTGGAAGTAAATTCTTCATCAAAAACAAATAATGAAATCAAGGGAAGTATGGTGATAATGTAGATGAAGGAATTTTCTTCGGATACTCAATGAATAGCAAAGCCTACAAGTGTTTCAACAAGCGATTAGGAAGGATTGTGGAAAGTAGTGATGTTAAGATAATTGAAAAGAAAATCCACAAATGCTTCAAGGACTTCATATGCTGATGTGATATAAAGTGGGGAAGAAAGTGAACGTGGAGAAAATACAAATATAGAAATAGAGGAAGCTGTACAAAACACACAACAGTCACATCATGATGTCGACTCAGAAGAAGAATCTGAAGAAGAAACTATGGATGGAGAGAATGAAACTGATCCTCACGGGAGAAATTGAAGAGCTGATATTGATCCATCTAACATAATTGAGGACAAGAGTGCACCCACACAAACAAGGAGGTTGAGGAATAACACACAATCTAAATTTCTGTCTGTTGTGGAGCCATTTTTGTAACGACCCGAAATTTTTAAATAAATTTTGTTTCCTAATTTTATGTGTTATTGTTATACTCAACAAAAATGTTTTATTTGATAAACATGATTATAATTAAAATGAGATCAGTGGGTTTTGACTATTATATTACCATCGGTCAATATGACCGCTGTGAACAAAATGTTTTGATTATTGTCTCTAAATATAAGTAATCTTGGTTAATTATTATAGAAAGAAGATTAGATGGCCTCACCTAGTAGTCTTGGACCGATCGAAGCCCATCTAACAGAGCTTGGGAAGGAGGTAGCACCACTGGGCTTTGCTCTGGATCAAATCCAAGCCGAACTTCATCATGTGAAGCTGGAACGGAATCGCCTTCGTGAGAAGTTCAAACTGATAGAAATTACTACTCGGCCAATGTTGACTGAGCCGCCCCAAGCTTCTATCACCCTAGCACACCTTACTCTTAGGTCCTATGCTGGTATTATAAGGGGTTATGTAACGAGACCGTAACTACCTTGTGTAATCCTTGTTTTAAATAAAAATTGGGATTTCTTCTTATGATGAAGTTTATGAATTTTGAAATGACCGGATAAATATAGTATGCATATTTTTGATGAATTTTAGAAAAAGGATATTTTAAAAATGTTTATGTAAACCCTAAATAATTAAAAATGTGTAATGATTTTCAAAAAATGGTCTTCTGCAATTATGTTCAGTACTAAATTTAGAGTCTAATAAGATCAACTTGATTTTTGATGAATAGTAAATTATAAATAGTGATTTTATGATTAGGATTAGTAATATGACCAAATGGATTAGTAATCTCACTTAAAGAAAGTTTTAAAATAATCTAGGCACCTTGATTAAGTAATGTGATTCAATAAAATAGTTAAATAACGGTTTCATTAATTATTATTCAAGTATTAGTTTTTTCGGGTGAATAGTGATTTTTAATTAAAAATTTAATTAAAAATAATTAGAAAATTATTTTTATAAAAGTGACTTTATTTTTGAACTCAGAGCATCGATATTATGTTATGGTAAATTTTGGGGTTTTTTCTGAAAAAAATGAATTTTCGATGAATAGTGTTTTTATTTAAAAATTAAATTAAAAATATTTAGAAAATTATTTTTATAAAATGGATTTCATTTTTGAAATCAGAGCATTGATATTTGGTTAATTTGAAATTTTGGGATTTTTCTGAGAAAGTTGAATTTTCAGTGAATAGTAAAAATACAGTTTTAGGGTTTCGGTATGTTTAATGACATCATAACGGTGTCATGATGATGTCATTAGATATTTTGAAGGTTGTACTGCCAAGGGTGATGAATTATTGTTTTGGGGGCCCCATGTGGCCTAACTCCATGATAAATGACAAGGGAGAGCACATGGGTTTGAGAAAAGCACATGTGAGGTGTCCCTTGGCCATTAATGCCTTGTCCCCTCACTTTCCCTATAAATACCAAGCCCTCCTCTCATCCATTCGACTCCCCACTCATTCCCAACGAATTTCTGGTCTCATTACCTCCCAAGGATTCCTCCCAAGGTTCCCCCAATCCCTCAAGGTCCCAACCTTTGAGGTTTAAGAGTTACATTTTAAGGTAAGGGATCCGACCTCTCTCTTTCTTTTCAAGTAATCTCTTTTATGTCTTTTCTTTTATACTCCATGTTCTTATGTTGGAGGATGTTCTTTTATATTCATCCTACTTCCGATTTCATGAGATACCCCCCCCCTTGCTCTCATCAATTCGTTTTAAGAATGGTTAAGTGGCACCGTTAGGCTGCCGAATTTTTAAGGGATTCTTTCACCTTCCTCGTTTTCAAGTTCTATTTTCATTCAAGTCTTTCATGTTCCTTTTTATTATGTTGGGGTATGATCTCTAAATTATCATACTGATATTTTATGATCATATGATGAGAGACCCCATTTGATCGCTTCAATTCAGTATTTTGAAGTTTTAAGTGGCGCCGTTAGGCTGCCGAATTTTTAAGTGGTTCTTCACCCTTCTCGTTTTGAAGTTCTACTTTCATGTCAATTATTTCAAGTTCATTTTTGTTATATTGGGGTATGATCTCTATATATATCATACTGGAATCTTATATTCATATGATGATAGACCTCATTTGATCTCTTCAATTTAGTATTTTGAAGTTTTAAGTGGCGCCGTTAGGCTGCCGAATTTTTAAGTGGTTCTTCACCCTTCTCGTTTTGAAGTTCTACTTTCATGTCAATTATTTCAAGTTCCTTTTTGTTATATTGGGGTATTATCTCTATATATATCATACTGGACTCTTATGTTCATATGATGAGAGACCCCATTTGATCTCTTCAATTCAGTATTTTGATGTTTTAAGTGGCGCCGTTAGGCTGCCGAATTTTTAAGTGGTTCTTCACCCTTCTCGTTTTGAAGTTCTACTTTCATGTCAATTCTTTCAAGTTCCTTTTTGTTATGTTGGGGAATTATCTATATATCTATCATACTGAACTCTTATTTTCACATGATTATAGATCCTATTTTATCTTTTCAAATCATTTTTGTTGATGTTTAAGTGACGTCGTTAGGCTGCCGAACTTTCATAAGAGAAATCTAATTTTTTCCTTCCTTCCATGTTTTCATTTCAAATGGTATGTCCTTGAAATTTCATTACCATGATCATGTATCCTTCTTATTCTGTCCATGTACTATTTTATGGGTCATTTATGAATTTTTGACCCATTTTACCTCTCTTTTAATGTCTTCTAAAACCTCGGAACATTGCCGTTATGCTGCAGAATTTCTGTCTCAAAATGTCTATCTCTTTTTCTAAAGTCATTTTATTTTATTAAGTGAATACTCAAAGCTCTTTATTCTAAAGGGGTATTCACATATATACCAAAATGTTCTATTTTAAATTCTGGGATTTACATACATGAGACCCACCTTCCTTTCCTGTGGGTTTTAAAGTGATATAAAGATCATGTCTTTAAAGCAGTTTTTAAAAAGTTATGATTATGAAATGAAACCCATTTCCTTTATGCTATATGGGTTATTTATGAAATGTTTGATGATGATATATGTGGCTCACATGATAATAAAGGCAAATTTAATGGTGCGCCCTGATAGCGCTCCAATGCATTGGGTATTGAGGTAACCACTAGAGATTACAATTTTCACGATAACTTGGTGAATAACCTTGGTAATTTTAAAATGACACCTTGGGGATGGACCTTGGTGATATGTTCATGATTGTCTATGTTAAATGATGTAGCCACATCTTCAAGTTATGAAAAAGTTTTATTTTTATTATGATATTCCTCATGATTTCATTTTCATGCATTAAAGTTCTTTTCATGACTTTATTGATGTATCTCAAGTTCATATGTAAAATGTTTCACTTGTTTCCCTTGCTGGGCCTTCTGCTCACCCTTCCTTTTGATGTATGTCCCCAGGTTATGAGATGCAGTAATGAGCCTAGGGTGAACATGAGGAGAAGCCTTTCAAGTGTTTAAGAATAATGTTTTTTTTTTGTTTCATGTTTTATGTTCCTTGTTTCCAAGACACTAAACCTTAAAGATCCTCAGTTCCGTGTAATGGAATGAAAAGTTATGTTATAAAAGACGGGATGCTATAGTTGGTATCAAAGGATGGTTTAGTTATTTGTGGAAATTAGGATATGAAAACTCTAGGAGGAACCCTATAGAAAAGTTTAATATAGGAAATCTTCCTGGTATTTTGGTGAGTATTGAGTAAGGGGTTGCCAAGCAAATACATCCCTGTCTGGATACGAGCAGGTAGAGGTGGCTCTAGCATAGATGTACATAGGGGTAAAACCCGAAAACACCGCTTTGAGCTAGACTCGAACGGGAACTGGTACACGACAACGGGCCTTGCTACACTCTTGGTTACGACACTCCCGGGGGATATGCTTTGGTAAATTCATAAGCTTGGTATGAACCATTGTTAAAGGAACAAAGATAAAATAAAATAAAGGTTCACATAAGAATATATGATCATTCATAACCTAGATGGGAACCTAAGAGATCACAAGTTAGGGTATACCTTTCATATAAAAGTTATCCTTATATTCTTTCAGTTCCTTTTCATGATTATTAGCTAAGTACTTAAGCCCCTAATTATGCTTTCTCTTCTTAGTTAATGGTGGGAAATGGAAGAACATGTTCCAACAACCAATGTGATAGGAAATGCGACGATTTTCGTATTAATATGACAGGGATGATTAGGGGATTAAAATATGATTATTATTTTGGAAGACGTTCATTATTTTGGGAACCATATTTGATCGAGGTAAATAGATTACTACAGTATTTTCATTGAGGAGTAAGGTTGAATTATATTTTGAATAATCGATGAATTTAAGGTGAACTTATAGTAATTTAGGTTACTTATGGGAATGACTAACCTATCTTGGGTAAAATATGTTTAGGTTAGCTACTTTTTTATAAGATGTTAGGAGTGGTTGATGTTGTCTGGAGATGAACAATGAAGTTGTTTTGGAAGACTATGTTATCAAATCCTTATTTTATTTGGGTTTCAATCTTAGTTTGGTTTGTTTTGAGGAATTTTAAGGACTGTTATTTATGGAATGGTCTATGATAAACTTTGGGTAGTACCATGGAACTTTGATGATTTAAAAGTAGTTTCCATTCCTATGGGATTCTTTCTTTTTGAAGAGTTGTTTTACCTTAACCTTTCTGTTTTTGGGATAATGTTTAAAGATAGAAGAAATAGATAGTTAATCTTTTGTAGATTATGTGATTCTATAGAAGATGATTCTTGTGCTTTTATGAGACCAAGTGTTTTTGAATTCTCATCATTTGGAGAAAAAATTAGTGTTGGTAGGGACTTGTTAAAGGATGAAACTCTACTTGAAGGTAGGTATATTTTCTTATGTTTTTGTTCTATGTAGTAAATGAAATCCTCAAAATTATGAAAAGAAACGTAAAACAAAAATGTTGTTGGTTTACGTTTCCTACTAGGTAATCAAATACCATTTACACACATCATAAGTTTGGGATTTTCTCATGGTTAACTTTCTCCTAATCATGTTCTCTATCACTCTCCCTCAGAACTTGACCCTTTGTTTTCTCCTCCATGTCTATGTTTTCCTACATGGAACCCTAGTGTGGGTTAACTCGGGTGACCTTTGTACTTCCCTTTCTTTATTTTAAAGTAATAGTTTTACTAACTCCTTTTCCGATGTGGGACTTTCAATGAAATTTCAAAACCCAATTTTAAAATTGCGAGGACGCAATTTCTTAAGGGGGGAAGATTGTAACGACTCGAAATTTTTAAATAAATTTTGTTTCCTAATTTTATGTTTTATTGTTATACTCAACAAAAATGTTTTATTTGATAAACATGATTATAATTAAAATGAGATCAGTGGGTTTTGACTATTATATAACCATCGGTCAATATGACCGCTGTGAACAAAATGTTTTGATTATTGTCTCTAAATATAAGTAATCTTGGTTAATTATTATAGAAAGAAGATTCGATGGCCTCACCTAGTAGTCTTGGACCGATCGAAGCCCATCTAACAGAGCTTGGGAAGGAGGTAGCACCACTAGGCTTTGCTCTGATCAAATCCAAGCCGAACATCATCATGTGAAGCTGGAACGGAATCGCCTTCGTGAGAAGTTCAAACTGATAGAAATTACTACTCGGGCAATGTTGACTGAGCCGCCCCAAGCTTCTATCACCCTAGCACACCTTACTCTTAGGTCCTATGCTGGTATTATAAGGGGTTATGTAACGAGACCGTAACTACCTTGTGTAATCCTTGTTTTAAATAAAAATTGGGATTTCTTCTTATGATGAAGTTTATGAATTTTGAAATGACCGGATAAATATAGTATGCATGTTTTTGATGAATTTTAGAAAAAGGATATTTTAAAAATGTTTATGTAAACCCTAAATAATTAAAAATGTGTAATGATTTTCAAAAAATGGTCTTCTGCAATTATGTTCAGTACTAAATTTAGAGTCTAATAAGATCAACTTTATTTTTGATGAATAGTAAATTATGAATAGTGATTTTATGATTAGGATTAGTAATATGACCAAATGGATTAGTAATCTCACTTAAAGAAAGTTTTAAAATAATCTAGGCACCTTGATTAAGTAATGTGATTCAATAAAATAGTTAAATAACGGTTTCATTAATTATTATTCAAGTATTAGTTTTTTCGGGTGAATAGTGTTTTTTAATTAAAAATTTAATTAAAAATAATTAGAAAATTATTTTTATAAAAGTGACTTTATTTTTGAACTCAGAGCATCGATATTATGTTATGGTAAATTTTGGGGTTTTTTCTGAAAAAAATGAATTTTCGATGAATAGTGTTTTTATTTAAAAATTAAATTAAAAATATTTAGAAAATTATTTTTATAAAATGGATTTCATTTTTGAAATCAGAGCATTGATATTTGGTTAATGTGAAATTTTGGGATTTTTCTGAGAAAGTTGAATTTTCAGGGAATATTAAAAATACAGTTTTAGGGTTTCGGTATGTTTAATGACATCATAACGGTGTCATGATGATTTCATTAGATCTTTTGAAGGTTGGACGGCCAAGGGTGATGAATTATTGTTTTGGGGGACCCATGTGGCCTAACTCCATGATAAATGACAAGGGAGAGCACATGGGTTTGAGAAAAGCACATGTGAGGTGTCCCTTGGCCATTAATGCCTTGTCCCCTCACTTTCCCTATAAATACCAAGCCCTCCTCTCATCCATTCGACTCCCCACTCATTCCCAACGAATTTCTGGCCTCATTACCTCCCATGGAGTCCTCCCAAGGTGCCCCCAAGCCCTCAAGGTACCAACCTTTGAGGTTTAAGAGTTACATTTTAAGGTAAGGGATCCGACCTCTCTCTTTCTTTTCAAGTAATCTCTTTTATGTCTTTTATTTTATACTCCATGTTCTTATGTTGGAGGATGTTCTTTTATATTCATCCTACTGCCTATTTCATGAGAGACCCCTCCCCCTTGCTCTCATCAATTCGTTTTAAGAATGTTTAAGTGGCGCCGTTAGGCTGCCGAATTTTTAAGGGATTCTTTCACCTTCCTCGTTTTCAAGTTCTATTTTCATTCAAGTCTTTCATGTTCCTTTTTATTATGTTGGGGTATGATCTCTAAATTATCATACTGATCTTTTATGATCATATGATGAGAGACCCCATTTTATCGCTTCAATTCAGTATTTTGAAGTTTTAAGTGGCGCCGTTAGGCTGCCGAATTTTTAAGTGGTTCTTCACCCTTCTCGTTTTGAAGTTCTACTTTCATGTCAATTATTTCAAGTTCCTTTTTGTTATATTGGGGTATGATCTCTATATATATCATACTGGACTCTTATATTTATATGATGATAGACCCCATTTGATCTCTTCAATTTAGTATTTTGAAGTTTTAAGTGGCGCCGTTAGGCTGCCGAATTTTTAAGTGGTTCTTCACCCTTCTCGTTTTGAAGTTCTACTTTCATGTCAATTATTTCAAGTTACTTTTTGTTATATTGGGGTATGATCACTATATATATCATACTGGACTCTTATTTTCATATGATGAGAGACCCCATTTGATCTCTTCAATTCAGTATTTTGATGTTTTAAGTGGCGCCGTTAGGCTGCCGAATTTTTAAGTGGTTCTTCACCCTTCTCATTTTGAAGTTCTACTTTCATGTCAATTCTTTCAAGTTCCTTTTTGTTATGTTGGGGAATTATCTATATATCTATCATACTGAACTCTTATTTTCACATGATTAGAGATCCTATTTTATCTTTTCAAATCATTTTTGTTGATTTTTAAGTAACGCCGTTAGGCTGCCGAACTTTCATAAGAGAAATCTAATTTTTTCCTTCCTTCCATGTTTTCATTTCAAATGGTATGTCCTTGAAATTTCATTACCATGATCATGTATCCTTCTTATTCTGTCCATGTACTATTTTATGGGTCATTTATGAATGTTTGACCCATTTTACCTCTCTTTTAATGTCTTCTAAAACCTCGGAACATTGCCGTTATGCTGCAGAATTTCTGTCTCAAAATGTCTATCTCTTTTTCTAAAGTCATTTTATTTTATTAAGTGAATACTCAAAGCTCTTTATTCTAAAGGGGTATTCACATATATACCAAAATGTTCTATTTTAAATTCTGGGATTTACATACATGAGACCCACCTTCATTTTCTGTGGGTTTTAAAGTGATATAAAGATCATGTCTTTAAAGAAGTTTTTAAAAAGTTATGATTATGAAATGAAACCCATTTCATTTATGCTATATGGGTTATTTATGAAATGTTTTATGATGATATATGTGGCTCACATGATAATAAAGGCAAATTTAAGGGTGCACCCTGATAGCGCTCTAATGCATTGGGTAATGATGTAACCACTAGAGATTAAAATTTTCACGATACCTTGGTGAATAACCTTGGTAATTTTAAAATGAAACCTTGGGGATGGACCTTGGTGATATGTTCATGATTGTCTATGTTAAATGATGTAGCCACATCTTCAAGTTATGAAAAAGTTTTATTTTTATTATGATATGCCTCATGATTTCATTTTCATGCATTAAAGTTCTTTTCATGACTTTATTGATGTATCTCAAGTTCATATGTAAAATGTTTCACTTGTTTCCCTTGCTGGGCCTTCTGCTCACCCTTCCTTTTGATGTATGTCCCCAGGTTATGAGATGCAGTAATGAGCCTAGGGTGAACATGAGGAGAAGCCTTTCAAGTGTTTAAGAAGAATGTTTTTTTTTGTTTCATGTTTTATGTTCCTTGTTTCCAAGACACTAAACCTTAAAGATCATCAGTTCCGTGTAATGGAATGAAAAGTTATGTTATAAAAGACGGGATGCTATAATTTTCATTCAAAGAAGCTGCAAAGGATGAATCATGGGGGAAATCCATGAATTAAGAGTTAGATCAGATTGACAAGAATCATACATGGGATCTTGTTCAGAGACCCGAAGGTCACAATGTGATTGGCACAAAATGGATCTTCAAGAAAAAGTTTGATGAGAAAGAAAGTGTTTTGAGAAACAAGGCATGAATGGTATGTAAAGGATACTTCATGATTGAAGGTGTTAATGTTGAAGACACCTTTTCTCCAGTGTCTAGACTCGATTAAATCAGGCTTTTCATGGCCATGGCACTCCAAAGAGGATATAAATTATATCAAATGGAAGTCAAGACAACATTCTAAAATGGTGTACTTGAAGAAGAAGTGTACATTGAACAAACAGTGGTTTTTCTTCTTGGTATTGATGAAACAATGGTCTGAAAACTAAAGAAAGCATTTTATGGCTTGAAATAGGCACCACGGGCTTGGTACTCCCGACTAGATTCTTATCTCAAGAAGCTGAAATTCAAAAGAGGAGGAGTAGATCAAAATCTATATGTAAAAAATTCTCCAAAAGATCAATTCATGGTTATAGTCTACAATGATGATATCATGTTTGGTGGAAAAAGGCAGAAATTAGTGGATGAATTTTCCAATAACATGAAATAAGAATTTGAAATGTCTATGATTAGGGAGAACACATATATATTGGGGCTACAGGTGATTCAAAAGAAGGATTACACTTTCATTTCTCAAGAAAAGTATTCAAGAGAGCTGCTGAAGAGGTTTAATATGAAAGAATCCAAATCAATGTCAACTCCGATTATAGTTGGAACTAAACTTGGAAAGCATGATGATTGGACCTCTGTAGATCCCACCATGTACAGGAGGATAATTGGTATCCTACTATACCTAAAAGTGACATGGCCAGATATTGTCTTTGCCACATGTCTTGCAGCCTTCTTTTAGATTAACCCAAAGGAGGAATATATAGTAGCAGTGAAAAGAATCATGAGGTATATTTAAGGTACTCACAATTGTGGCTTATACTTTCCTACTGGAAGAGACAGTGAATTATCATCATTTCATGATGCTGACTGGGCTGGTGATGTAGTAGACATAAAGTCCACCGGTGGTGGATCATTCTATATTGGGAATAAATGTGTTGGTTGGTTGAGCAAGAAACAAGAAAGTACTTCTCTTAGTACTGCTGAAGCTGAATATATATCTGCCACAAAGGCATGCACTCAACTACTATGGATGAATCAATAATTAATAGATATTGGTGATAAGGTGAAGCAACCAATGGTGATTTACTGTGATAACAAGAGTGCAATTGATCTTACAAAGAATCTGGTTTCGCATTCTCGTACAAAACATTTTGAAATTAGGTATCACTTTATCAAAGTGAAAGTTGAAAAAGGTGTGATTAGAATGGATCATGTGGGTACTGATGAGAAAGTGGATGATATCCTGACCAAGCCACTGTGAGCATCAATGTTTGAGATGCAACGGTTGAACCTCGGTGTTCATCCACCTCCCAGTTCATAAGGAGGTTACGCAATATCCCTCTCCCAAGTTATGTTAATTGTCTTAAATCAGTTTATGGATGCGATACAAGGTTGCCGGGGAGATACTATCCAGGGGGAGTGTGGTTTGAGCTGAACAATGAACATTTATCGGTCTTTGGGTGTATTTTCAATGGGGGAGAATGGAATAAATTCAGTCATGTAATTCTTTTGTGAAATATTGAGAATTCAGTGTCGGTGATAGGATGAGAAGGAATTCATTGGATCGGAACCCAATTCAAGATTTATCTCTTGTTTTCTACACCGATCATTGGTCACGTAGACTTAGAGTGTTAGCTGAATTTGGATGGTGATCTATTGAATTTATTTACTGATTTCCAACAAACCCAAAGGGGGAGAATGTCGGAACCATGGTCATCTATGCATGAACTGGAGTATTATTTTTGTTTGTTGTCAATCCTCAGAGAAAGTTTAGAATGTGTGCCAGTAAAGTACTCATATAGGTCAAGAAGATAACATTATTGAAGGTGGAACCATTTTCCAGTGTTTGCCAAATTTCTAGACCTCAAAATTAACAAAAGGGGAAAACAGTGTTTTTGGGAAAGGGACTTGCATACCGGATATGTGTCGTGAAAGTGACTTGCATGCAGAGAAAGGACTTTCATGCCGGTGCCTGTGAGGATTATAAATTTTCATGCCATATGTTTTTCAAGATTAGAACATCAAAATATGGAAAAGGAAAGTGGGTTGTTCAATTATTGGGTTGGTCGCATAAGTGAGTAGCATGACAGAGGCTAGGGCGATTGGAGTTGCGTGCTGGAACTTTCACGCCGAGAGGAGACTTGCGTGCCACTGCACAGGGTGTCTAGTTTTCCTATAAATAGAGGACCAACCCTCCTCATTTTGAACAAATTTTGATTCTTAGAGATATTCAGTGCTCCCATCGCGCAGGTGTGTGGTCGCACAAGTGGTTGTGCATCGCGCAAGTATAAGTTGTGCGGATGTTACTTGTTGGGAGTCCAAGGTGTTTTGGGTGAAAAGGAATGTCAGTCACACATGTTTGAAGTTGTAGAAGTCAGTGTTGCGCAAGTGGTTGAGGTGGGCATGCGCGCCAGTTATAACTTGTGCGCCATCTTTGAAACTTGTGCACCGGTATGGATAAGTGCGCCAGGTGTTGTTGAAGTACGCCCATCATTTTGAAGCTTCACGAAAGCTGGATGATTGCCCGATACCTTCGGTGAAAAGTGAGATTAGTCTACTGGTGATATTTGGACATCAACAGAGCATCTACATACAACAGTGGATGCATTCTTTTGCAATGATGAATAAACCTTCATGTCTATAAATAGAGTGGGACTTCACCAAAGGTAGTGAGCCTAGGGAAGTCAATGGGAGAGACCCGAGGGACGCGGTTATCTATCCCTGAACTTTCGTAAAGGTAGTGATCCCGGTATAGAGTGACTGTGCCCAAACCTTTGTAATCCTCAGCTAGTGAAGTTTAGTGGAATTTGGTATGACCAACAGCCTATCAGGATATTCTCCTTGGATGTAGCCCTTAGTGTTGAACCAAGTAAAACATGTTGTGTCATCTCTCTACTTGTGAATGTTTTCTTTTAGATCATATTCATCATACAGGTTTAACATGTTTCTACCAATGTGGGAACAAGATCCATCACATTAAAATAAAAAGATGTCACCCTTATTCACCCCTCCCCTCTTAGGGTGTCCTAGTTTCCTACAATAATTGGGAGGAATTTTTAAGAGATATATAGTATAGTAGATGAATTTTTTTTGTTGTACAGTGCAAATAAGAAGAGCACTAGAGGAAGTTCAAGTAGAAAAGGGGAAAGAGAAAGAGTAGATATTATATTTTGTTTTAAAATCAAAAAAAATTAGTGTATTCCTAAATAAAGAGGAAATGAAACTTATTATACATATAGAATAAGTTTAAGATAACTATAATACTATCATAAGGAATAATTAAAAGATAATTACAATCCCCACCTTATAAAAGTACAAAATATTTTTGTTACTTGTTTGGAGACATCTCAGAAGACAGTTCTAATAAATTTCTATATCATAATTAAAGGAAATTTGGTTCTTCTATCCTATCCATAATGATCATACTAGTGGACGACATGGTCTCAGTTGATTTTGGATCACCCTATTAATTACCTAATCATTTTGATATTTAAACCTTGTTTTTTGGGTTCTATGTTTTTTTTATTTCATCAATGTTTCTCATTAATTTACTGAGGTCACTTACTCTAAAAGTGATGAATGATTATTTCATAATAAACAATAAATTAAAAACAATGAATAATTTTTCATTGATTCACCATACCCACTCTCAATAAACATCAGTATTCTTAGGACCATCAAAATTGGTATCAAAGTTGTCTAGGTTTCCTATAATGATCATGATGTTTGACTTTTTTGTTGTGAAGGTTTTTAAATCACCTTTTATTTTTTTCTATTTATAATTTTGAATTGAAGATATTTCTGAGTTTCATTATTAAATGTTTTTAGTAAAGATGGATCTATGTTATAGATTTTTATATCTCTTATGGGTAATATTAATTCAAACAATTGTAAATAAAACCTAATTTACGTGGGAATAATTATTACAAATGGAATGGTAAAATTAATCTATATCATTTTTACATTATTCTAAATATATTTTAGGCTACAACTGATGGTTTTGTTTTATAGGATAAATTTATAACAATGAAGAAAAAATTAGAATAATAAGGCGTAAAATATTGATGCTCAGAACAAAAATATTTCCTCCCTTTTATAGAAAGATTTTCTAACATTTAAAAGGATGAAGATAGTATAAGGAATTTGGTATAAGTTAGAAAAAATATATAAAGGTAATGAAAATTTAAATCAAGTTTAGCTAAAAGTTTGTATATTAAAATATAAATATATCAAGTAGAATTATTATGAAATAATTGATGTCATCTTTATTAAAAAAATGTTGTGTGATTATATGGTGAGAAATTACTATATTATATAGTTATTGAGATGATACTATATATCATGCCTGCTAAATTTGATGAAATGGTTTGGGAACCCCATGTCCATGATTCTGGTACACCTCCTTTGAATGATTTCATAACATTGTTAATTATAATGAAACATGAATAGGAGGTTTCTTCGATAAAAAGAGTTTGGATGATAATTAAATATCATTCATATAAATTTTGAATAAAATTATCTCAATGAAAATACATAAATAATATGGATATGAATATTAATGTCTAGATTCATATGACTCTGTTAATATAAGGTTTAAGAATCTCATGTCACTCATATCAAAAGTTTTATAAATAGGTAAAGGTAAATTTCCTGGAAAATTACAACTAATGTGTTTTTCCTAAGGGAGTATTTAAAATTTTATTGAAAATTTTCCAATTTTGTAATAATATGTGAGTTAAAATAAATTCGATTCCTAAAAATATTCTATAAGTAAGTGCTCTGAAAATTTCAGAAGATGTAATTCTTAATTATGTAGTACCAGAAATATATATTCTTTTACCAAAAGGATGGGTTATTTATCCCTAAAAGATGAAATATCCAGTAATGGTAGTAAGAGTGGTTGTTCCAAAAGTGGTAGAGGATAAAATTAATACATTTCATTAATGGATACTAATGAGAAAAGAAGTAAAGTTGTCTCAATGAATGAACAAGAGTTTTCATCAATCAGTGATGAATAGATATATGAATCTCGAAATAAAAAGTTTGGATTGATTTGACCATTTATTGGTGGATTGTGAATCTTTGTTCTTACTTTTGAATGTTTTCCTCCATTAAAAAATAACCACTTGTAGTAAGATAAAATTGACTCTACTGGAAATCAACACAGAAGAACACTTAAATTAATACATGAATTTATAAGGTTTACTACTCAGTAAGATTATCTAGTCATTGACATGATTTAGAAATAATAGAAGTCCAAAAATACACTGGAAAAAATCCTTTATGGTTTAGAACAGGCAGGTTATATCCCTCACAATCATAATATTATAGTCTCTTGATAGTACATGTTATTTTTTACAAAGATAATATGATAAAATAAAATTTTCAACAAAAAAATGAACCATCGCCAATATTATTCAACACATTGTTACTATGGAACCTCAAATCTTAACACATACCTTTCTTAAAGTTAATTTTTATCATTTATTTATTATATTAAATCTTGTGTGCATTTTTTCTAAATGTCTTATTCTAAACCTATTCATCCAAAACTTCTCCTTCAAGTTTCTTTCCATCTGATACATCTTCATCTAAACCCTCACTTATCCATAGGATCTTTCCGTTTTTGGTACACTATGTATAGTACCTCTAAATATAGTACATTTCCATATAGTACATCTTCATATGATACTAGTCTACCCAATAAATCAAACCAAAGTAAAATCACTCTCAGGTAATATGGCTAACACCTCACTTCAAAAAAAAGTCACTGTAGAAAAAAACACCTCATAAAACACATGATCGCATTTGTGTAATCATTGTTTTCCACAAAAAAAAGGAGATGAGAGAAATTAAAATTATAATTTACTACTCAATATTTTAATTACCCTCTAATTTCTTCCTTCATATAATAACCTTTAAAGCCTCTGAGCATTTTATATTCAATAAAATTCATAAAATTTTTCCTAAAATCTCATCGTTAAAGATCAATATTGATTACTCAAATATCATCTAGAATCATCATTTATACTTCATGATAATTGAGGCATTGATCATCTAGGTTAGCATCATCGTAATGTATCACATTAAAATTACTTTTTAATATCCTAAAAATGAAATTAAAAACTTCTTCATAAGAACTCCAATAGGGTATGATTTAGATGTTTCTACTATCTAAAATATTTTGATTTAATCTATATGATAACCTCAAAAAATTTCATTGTTCAATGGAGTTAGAATATTTTCATTATCTATAAAGTCCAAAAAGAAAATTTTTATGATGATTTAAAAAATTACTCAATCTAGTTGTAACCTCTTGGATCCAGGTGTCCCCCAAAGGTTCCTCAAACTCGGTTGGTCACATAACCTCAAGATAATTTCCCCAAACACAAGAGGTTTCTGAATAGCAATGAGGTACAAGGTGTGATATTAATAAAACTATGCCTCCATTGTTAGAGTATACATGGTGGAAAATAAATAGTGATCAATATTAGAAGTAGTAATACCAACAAAATTAAATAGTGGAAGACTATAGGTAAATCCAATAGAGGCCACAATATATATATATATATATATATGAGGCATAGAATATATATCTAATAAAGAATCCAAATAAGTCACAATGTTATAAAGAAATATAGAAACTAAAGTAAAAAAAATAAACAAGTAAACTCCAGTAGCATCACAAGCCTCAGCTTGGTTCAATGCTTTCCAACTCCAATAGTAATCAAGTACCTGATGAAGAAGGGAACTTTCCCTTATATATACCTATAACCATATATTCTATTTGGGTCCAAAATAATCACCCAAATAGGGTGTGAGATGAATCCTAGTAGGTAACCACTAAAAGATTTGTGCCTAACTTTTAGTGAATATATATAGTAGGTAATAAGAAAAATGAATCAATAAACTAGGATGTACTCAAAAGTAAACAAACCTACAGTTTCTATTATACTCATTTACATTTAGAAATTATTCAATCAGTTGAATAATTAAATCTTGGGATCTATCTTAATCTCTTTATCCTATGTGTAAGTAAAAAAATAGATATCACAGAATACCATCTAACAAATAAGTAAGGCTGAGTCCAGGATTGTACTTTGGCTTGGCAGACTCGTCATAATTATTCTATTATTCATAAACAAAACTATGGGAAAGCTATCATAGTCTAACCCATTTGGTTTAACATATCACTAATTCATTAAATAACAACCCTCTGGGAATATCTCATGGTCTAACCCCTTTGGTCTAACATATCACTAATCATTTACAAATGACCACTTAGGTAGCTCTCACAGTCAATACCCTTGCATCAACATGGCATCAATAAATTATAAAAGACCACCTGGGAAACTCTCAAGATCAATAATCCTAGTTAGAAAAAGAATTAGTTCGTTATAAAAACCTCTTGGGTATCTCTCACAGTCAATTCCCCTTGGTCAACCATGTACACCAAGGATCTCATGGTACATTAGAAAAAATAGTGCGCATATAATATCAAATCAGATCATGTAATCTGAAACAACTATATGTCTAATCATTCACAAGCATATCACATGAATTTAAAATATTCAATCAAACTCCATCCCAATCAACTAATTCATGGAAAACAAGTCAATCCCAACACACATCCTAGACCAAACGTACATAAACAAACAATCAAGTGAAACTCACCCATGGGGTGTCCCATAGACAAGTTATCTAACCTTACTCATAGGAAAAAACACTTAATTAATCAATCAAACCATAACATGTAATAAATTTTGTTAAATTATAATTCAAGAAATACCCCAAACATGGGTATGTGGAACTTTTAACATATTTAATCCAAAGATGGACATCAAAAGCCACAAACCACCTACCTCAATGTCGTATGATCGATATACTTGAACGACATCCCTAAAATCAGACTTTAATGTCTTAGATCTACAAAAAGGTGAAAACTCCAAAACATAAATAATTCAGAAGTTATGAAGAATGAGGAATAAATTATTTATAGGATTCAAGAACTCCCTGGTGGGATTACAATTCTCATGAAGGTGTCTCATTTTGAGCTCGAATGGAGAATTTGGGGTTCGATCTTTATTCGTCATTACTGAGCACTCATGTACATAATACATGTAGAAGAATACGGTTCGGAACATGAGACATGACCCCGTTTAGATATATCAAATAAAAAGAGAAAAATATATGGAGTTTTCATTAACAATACATGTCATGTGTTATCCTCAACTAGACCCAACTTAAGAGGGTCTGTCAGGTCATCACATGGCCATGTACTCGGCTATTACATGGTCAGCGCGTGGTTTTATGTGGCAAGCTAGATACATGAAGTTTACTCAAAAGTACAAGACGTGTACATAGAAAATCATATTTTCTTCCATTTTTCTCAAAAACAACCCAAAATCATGATCCAAACCTAAAAAGATGATTTGATTTCTTACAAAATTCCCCCCTTGAATAAATTTGTCCATAAATTTCCCTTCCAAGGGTGGTGAAGAATAATCTATGAACAACTTTGGCCACTCTGATCGCACATTGGCCTCCCTCTCCAAAGTCTCTTCCTACACTCGTTCATGCTACCATCGCACCCGTACTAGAGGAACAGACTGCCCATGGAGAACCTATGTTATTCAATCCACAATATAAATATGGAGCTCTTCAAAGGGTGCATCCACCTCCAACTCAACCTCCTCTGGTTGAAAAACATGAAAGAGGTCTGAAAAGTAATGCATTAGCTAAAAAACATGAAAGATATCATGCATAGCCTGATATATATGAGGTAACTCTAACTGATAGGCAACCGGACCAAATCTATCCAGAACCTCAAATGGTTTGATCTATCCTAGTGGAAGCTTCTTATGTTTCTTAATCCTCCTATGTCCCATCATCAGTGATACATGCAAGAAAATATGATATCCAGCCTCAAACTATGTTGGTCATCTCCATCGATCAGCATAATATTTCTGATGAGATTGTGCATTATCCATCCTCTTCTGAATCAACTCCACATACTCAGTGATCTCTTGGACAAGACAAGGTCCTTTCATAACGACCTCCCCTGCCTCCATCCAATATAGGGGTGATCATCATAGCCTACAATATAAAGCCTCATATGGTTCCATCTTAATTGTTTCCTAAAAACTTTTATTATATGAAAAATCCACTAGGGGTATGTTTCTCTCCCAATAGCCCCTTAAATCCAAGACTCATGTTTAAATCATGTCCTCTAAAACCATAATAGTCTTCTCAAACTAACCATTTGTCTGGGGATGGTAAGTTGTACTCAGATGTACCTGTATACCCAATACCCTCTATAGTCCCTGACAGATAAGAGAAGTAAATGGGTTGTCCCTATATGTAAATATATATTGTGAAACCCCATGAAAACATAATATCTCTCAGATGTAAAAAATTCCAAGATCATCAACAGTAACGGTTTCCTTGATCGGCATGAAATGGTAATCATTCATGAGCCTATCGATAACATGCCAAATAGCATCATACTCTAGAGGATACCTTTGTTAACCAGTCAAAAAATCAATTACGACAACATTACACTTCCACTCAGGAAAGGGTAACTTCTGTAATATCCCATTCGTTCACTGATGCTTCGCCTTTACCTACTGACAGGTGGAACATCACATAAAAAAACTAGGTATATCATTTTAATACAAGGCCATCAGTACTGACAATGTAAATATCAATGCATCATGGTGATACCAGGACGTACTACCCATACTGAGGCATGAAAATATCACAACATCCCCTCTCATATGTTTGATGACACCCAAACACGTCCATGAAAATTAAAAACTCAATCCTCACCTACGATCCACCCAAGAGTAGGGTCCTCACCTAACACACTCTCCTGTAGGACTAGGACTTCGGAATATGATATCTTCCTCATCCCCACTTGATCCAGAAGAGTAGAGGTAATATCTATAGGATAAATAAAAGTCTTCCCTTGTATATCAGGCACCTTCAAATGCATCTCATATAATAGATCCATAACCTTCCACTCACTACTTATCTCATGCACTGCTTGTATCTGAGTCCTCTTACTCATCACATTAGCCATTGTGTTGCCTTTCCTAGGCATGTAGGTAAGCTAAAAGTTAAAATACTAAAAAAAATAAACCCACCTTTTCTGTCTCAAATTCAGATAACGCTTGGTAAAGATATACATGAGGCTTTTGTGATCTATTTACACAACAAAACGCTCTCCCAAAAGATAATTTCTCCAACAGCGCAAGGAATAGACAACTGTAACCAACATGAGATCGTGTTTCATGTAATTCCTTTAATGTGCCCTCAACTACAAAGACCCGTACACAATGAATATGTCCCACTATATAAGATCTACTACTAGCCCAATACCTAATGCATCACTCTAAATGGTGTATCTTTTTTCCAGTTATGAAAAAATCAGTATCGGCAATGTAGTCAACCTCTCTTTAAGCCCCTAAAGGCATGAATTGTAGGAATCTATCCACAAGTACATTGAACCATTCTTAGTTAGTTCTATAAATAGAACTTCTAAGTGTGAAAAGTATTGAATGAAGTGTTTGTAGTAACCAACAAGCCCCAAAAAACTATATACCTCAAAGACATTCTTCAGCTGCTCCTAGGAAACTACCACTGTCAGCTTATTTGGTTCTGCTGATACTCCCGTATCTGAGATGACATGACCCAAAAATTGAATTTGATTCCTCCAAAAGTGGAACTTTGAGATATTAGAATATAACTGATGCTCACTCAACATACTCAATATGATCTCAATATGGGTGGCTTGGTCGTGTCGAGTGTGACAGTACACCAAGTTATTGTCCACGAAGACTACCACAAAATAATCCATGTAAGTATGGAACACTCGGTTCATCAGTTCTATGAAAATTGTTAGCGTGCTCATGAGACCGAACGGCATAACCAAATACACATATAGACCATACCTACTTCAAAATGATGTGAGAGGTATATCTGATGGTCTAACATGCAACCGATGATAACTGGATCTCAAGTAATTTTTTGAGAACACTCAAGATTTTCAAAGTTGATCAAAGAGATCATCAATCCACATCAAGGGGTATTGGTTCTTGAACATCAACTGGTTCAGATTCTAATAATCCACACAAATCTTGAGGGTACAGTCTGCCTTCTTCACAAAAAGTATTGGAGAACCCCAAAGATAATTACTAGGTCAGATAAAACTCTTTACCTGAAACTCCTATAACTTCTTCTTGACCTCTTGTAACTCTTTGGTATCCATCTTATATGAAGGAATGTACAATGCCACTCCTGGAACAATATCAATAGAGAAAAATTCCTCTCTCTAGAGGTAAAATGGAATATATTTCTAGAAAGACATCTCTAAATTGATCCACCACTAGAGGAAAGCCCATATGTGAAGTCCCCTGATCATCTAGATATAAACTAGAAATATGGGGTTTGTTTCCTATGAAACCATGATGCTTGAGTCTAAATTTTCTCTCCTGGACATCTCATTCACCCTTGTGTAAAAAATACTTTCCCTCTGGTGATGTGAAACTCACCCTACGGTGATAGCTGTCAAAAAAGGCATGAAAAGAAACTAACTAGTATAATTCGATAATGACATCGAATCATGTCATCTCTAAGACATAGAGGTCCCATAAGAAGTGACACCCACCAAACTCAAGAGGGAACTCCTTACACTAACGTACACTGGCTGTCCTAATCCCCAATGGAGGATCTAGTGTCATAACATCATTAGAAGTAAATATATATAGACTAAGGCTCTCCACAATAGAAAAAGATATAAAACAATGGGAATAACCTATATCAAAAAGAGAAGAAGCTAAAACAGAGGCAACTAGAATCATAAATCTAACCGTAGAGGGTATGGGATCCGGCTCTTGTTGGGTCTGTTCCATCACAAATGTCTGACATGTACCGCGGCCCTGTGATCCTACTTGGATACCCTAAACCGATCCAACCTCCTTTCACAAAAAACCTATCTTCTAGCTATTGATTCCATGACCGCCTCCTCATCCAGAATGACCTTAAAAACTCCAGTTCCCTGACTGATGAGAAACTGGTGGTCATACTTCTGAATGTGGAGTCATAACATATCCCTTCTTACTCACTACAAGTGAAAAAATATTGTAAAAATGATTGATATGACCCATCTTTCTGAAAGATCATCACTCAACTAGGACTCTCGAGCACTGCGGTCTCGTGTGCCCACTCTTTCCGCACTTGTAGCACACTACTCAGCTACCTGAAGAAACATCATTTGAACGATCCATGTGGTGCTTCCTACTATCGGTCAAAGGAGTACCAACTCCAGATGTTGAACCACCGTATATTGTAGCTCCAAACTCTCTCAGATTTCACTTGGTAATCATCATCTGGTATACTATAGAAGTAACATTAGTCAACCTGAAAACATACACCTATGATCTAATGTCGTACCAGATCCCATCATCAAATCTTTTAGCCAGTGATAAATCATCACCTCCCAAATATGTTTGAAGCACTAAATATCTGTAAAACAATAAGAACAATCCATCACTGACAGAATCCCCTTCTCTAAATGCAAAAACTCAAGGGATCGGTCGGCCCTCAACATCTTGGGGTAGAAATAATCATATAAGGTCCTCTTAAACTCTTCCCAATGCATATCATGATGGTGTCCCGCCTATGAGACAACATCCCACTATCTCTTGGTGGAATCACATAGCATGTAATTCGTGATCTTCACCCTCCTCTAAAGAGGAATATTCAGATGCTCGAAGATAGAAAGCATGGCCTCCAACTATTAATTTATAGCATGTGGCCCTCCATCCCTTGAAAAAGTGGGTGGATGTAGCTATTGGAACACCCTTGTCAACACTACCATAGTTGGGGCAGGATGTGGTTCTACCTAAAAGGTATACATCATCCTCATAAAGCCTTCACGGAACTGTGCATTAGCACCTATGTCTGGTATAATATTTTGTGCCAATATGTTCATTACGAGAAGATCTGCTAGTAGTCCATGTCTACAATTTTTAGTGTCTGATCACCTCCCTGTACCTGCCGTACAATCGGAGGACGTCTCGGTGGTATAACTCTACAAGTTCAGGTTCACACCTCGGTATATGATTATCAAGGACAGGAAATCAAAAGTGCGGGAATGGAATAGTATAAGAAAAACATTCATGTTTTACAATATATGCTTACATGGAATATAGAAAAACAACATGCCATGTTACCTTAAGCTGTAACATGGGTGTGTACCTCTACCAACCAGGTCATGTAATACCCTATATACATGGTGTGTTCCTCCTAAGAAACATTGTGTACTTTAATATCCTCTCATGCCCAGGTACTTATACATGGATTTCACTACATGGTTCTACTAGTTTAACACTACATGGCATGCACACCCTAGACACAGTGTATACTATAACAATTCCATCCACCTATGTCGTTAGTCACATAGACAGATACATAATCGACTATAACATGGTGTCTACTCTCAGTACACGGTGTGTTCTACAAAAAGTTTACCAACCTCACATATATTCTCACAAATTCAGTCACACAGTCAACAACCACATGGAATTTACGTATGGTACACAGTGTATACTTAAGAAAAGTCGGTTCTTCTAGAATAGAAGAACCCATGGTGTGTGTTCATAACATCACACATCGTGTTTTCTAGATTTTCTAGATATTAAGCCACTGAAACATATCTAGAACCCCAAAAAATATTAAAATTTATCCAAGTCATGCCATGTTCTGATATGTGAGATCCTACACTCCCTGAAAATCAAAGTTTGGAATTTTTATTCATATCATTTCTTAACATAATTAAATTAAATTTCAAATATGATCCACCGAATTCAAATATAGGAGGGCTAATAAAACCTCAGGGACCAAATCATGGAATCCATACAAATGAAACTTTATATATACCAATAATCATACTCCTCATGAATAAATGTTTGGAATCCTTATTCATATCATTTCTTAACATAATACAATTAAAATTCAAATAGGACCCACCAAATTACAATCCAGGAGGGCCAATAACACCTCAAAGACCAAAGCTTGGCATCCATCCAAATAAAACATTACATATACCAATACCCTATCAAAATAGAAGGTATTTATATCATGGAATATATCACAACAACATGCATATCTACCATAACATGTATCACAGCAGCATTTAATCAGTAATACACCCTAAATTCCATGCCAAGAATGCATGGCATGTGATACCTAGAAAGTTACTATATGATGCATGAGATGGAATTACACCATCTCATTGGGTTTCAATAGAAATATAACCACAATGATATTAATCATAACAAACCAAAACAAATTAATCACCCAGCGGGGAAATCAAATCTACTGTAACAATTGAAAAACCAGAAGAAAAAAATGCAATATTCGAGGTAACTTGTCTTTTGCCTATACATGTGTTAGATACTCCCAAGAAAATATTATTACAAACTACCAATTCCTTCATATCCTAGTCTATTGGCTCAAAATAGTAGGGAAAATAAGAAAATAAAACCTCCTCGGATACCACATTATAACGTCTCGGATCCGGGTGCCTCCCAAAGGTGCACCAAACTCGGTTCATCACATAACCTCAAGTTTATATCCTCAAACTTCATAGGATTCCAACAAGCAGTGAGGTCCAAGGTGTGATATTGGGGAAACTATGACCTCACTGGAATATTTACATAGCAAAAAATAAATAGTGAATAATAGAATAAGTAGTAATACCAAAAAAAGTTAACAGGGGAATACTGAAGGAAAATCCAATAGAGGCAACAATATATATAAATATATATATGATTCATGGAATATGTATCTAAGAAAGTATAAAATCAAGTCACAATGAAAGAAATCAATACAGAAACCAATGTATAAAAGAAACATGTAAACTCCAGTAACATCACAAGCCTCAGCTTGGTCTCATGCTCTCCAGCTCCAATAGTTATCAATTACCTAATGAAAAGGTAACTTTCCCTTATCTATATATTAAATCATAAAATCTATTTGGGTCCAAAAGCATGACCCAGTCAAGGTGTGAGATGAATCATAGTAGGAAGCCACCAAAATATATGTGCCTAACTATCAGTGAACATATATATATAGTAGGTAATAGGAAAAATGAAGCAATAAACTTGGATTTACTCAAAAGCAAACAAACCTACAATTTCAATTACATTCATTTACATTTAGAAATTACTTAATCCGATGAATCATGAAACCCCAGGATCTAGCCTAAGATCTGTATCCCCTTTGTGTGTAAAAAAATAAATGTCTCAGAAGACCATATAACAAATAAGTAAGACTGAGTCCAAGCTTATGCTTTGGCTTGGTAGACTCATCACAATTATTAAATTTTTTATAAACAACCCTATGGAAAAGATCTCACGGTCAAACCCATTTGGTCTAACAAAGAACCAGTTCATTTAAATAACAAAACATTTGGAATCTCTCATGGTCTAACCCATTTGGTCTAACATAGCACTAATCATTTACAAACTAGCACTCGGGCAGCTCTCTAGGTCAACAATCCTGGGTCAACATGGCATCAATAAATTATAAACGACCACCAGGGAAGCTATCATGGTCAATACCCCTAGGTTAACATAGCATAAGGTAATTATAAATGTCCTCCTAGGTTGGTCTCACCATCAATACCCTTTGGTCAACCATTTACATCAAGGATCTCATGGTCTATTGGAAAAATAGTGCGCATATAATATCAAAGAAACTCATGTAATCTGAAACTAATACATGGCTAATCCTTCACAAGAATATCACATTCATTGATATATTCAATAAAACTCCATAATAATTGACCAAGGCATGGAAAACAACATAAGCCTAATAGGCATCCTAGACCAAACGTCCATAAACAAACAATCAAGGGAAACGCAGCCATGGGGTGTCCCATTAACAAGGTATCCAACCTTATTCATAGGAAATAATCCTTAATTAATCAATAAAACCATAGTAGGTAATAAATAGTGTTAAATTTTAAATCAATAAATTCCTCAAATGTTGGTATGTGTAACTTTTAACATATTTAATCCAAAGATGAACCGTGAAAGGAACAAACCACCTACCTCAATGTCGTACAATCAATATACATAAACTCCAGCCCTTGAATCGGCCTAAAACGGTGTAGATCTACAAAAAAGTGAAAACCCCCCAACCATGAACTATCCATAAGAGAGGAATAATCGGGAATAAAGGATCTATAGGATTCAATAACTCACCAGTGGGATTCCAAGGCACCCGACAATGTCTTAGTCAGAGCTCGGATGGAGAATCAGGGGTTCAATCTTTGTTTGGCATTCCCAATTACTCCTCTGAAAAATATGGGAAGAGGAAGACGGTTCCAAACATGAGATGTTACCTGACTCTTATATATAAAATAAAAAAGAAAATTACATAGAATTTTAATTAATAGTACACTTTGTGAATTATCCTCAATCATCCCTCGACATAAGTGGGTCTGCCAGGTCATCACACGGCCATGTACTCAACTATTACACAGCCTGTATGTAGTAATACGCATCAATCTAGGTTCACCTCATGTACTCATAAGTACACTTCACATATATAGAAAATCCTATATTCTTCTTTTTCCTCAAAAACAATCTGGAATCAAGATCCATACTTGAAACGAAGATCCAGGTTCTTACATTATTAACCTTACAAAATCACTCCTCCTATAAAACCTTGTCTGATGGACTCACACACTTTTATATGTATGATGACCTCACAAATTTTCATCCATCTTTATCTATCTCATAATTCAAAAAAATCATATAGAATCATGAATACCTTATAATAATAGTTATTTTTGGTAATTTCAATATCAAAAAATCATCAATTTATTTTCCTTGTCTAAAATACTGAATCTTGTGTCCCTATGAGTTCTTTCAAATAAACATTATTTCATGTCTTCCATTATATAAGCTCAGTACTCTACTCTCCATATGATCACCTTTATCCTCTTTAAATATTCATATTTACTCATTCCACAAGAATATATGTAACATATTTATAATTTTGGATAGATATTTTCAATTTATTTAAAACTAACAATAAAATAAAACACAATGTAAACCTTCCTCCTATTAAATAGCACCATCCTCAAATATAGAATCACACAAAACCTATTATTCTAACCAATATCCCCATTTATATTTTTTTACCAAAAAAGGTAACAAAAATCACTGAATTAATTAAACTATAGAAATGGATAACTATCCAAAAACTCTAAGCCGTCAGGAGTGAGATCACTGTAAGAAATAAGAATCATTGACAAAAAATAATGTGTTTTCTATAAATAAGTGATTGTAAAATATTCCAAACTGATTTCTTAACTCAATATGAAATCATCAAAAACAAAAACAAACATCAACAAACAAATAAATATTTCAATCACTCACATCAATATAATTTAAAACAACTCTCATATTCTGACAATACAATTTACCACCTAAGGAGTACCCCTAAATATATGCTCTCCCTTGATAGGTAAACCACATATCAATGGATAAATTTAAATTGTTACATATTTTCCCCTTTAAAAATAATATCTAAAGATAAAAAAGAGAGGTTATATAGATAAAATACCTTAGAATTGAAAAGAGTGAGGTTGAATTCCCCTAATAAGCCTCATCTTATAAAATGTTTCCTTTTTTAAGGTTTTAGTATAGATATAATCTAAATTATACTTGGTGGTATGACACTATATATTTAGTTCACATCCTTTAAAATTTTCCTTGATAATGTATCATTTAATATCAATGTTCTAATATATTTAATATTGTACTAGATTCATGTTGAGATCAAAAAAACATTGATCTTCGCAACCACAGATAAAGGGAATCTTCACATCAGCCAAAAAAATTTCTAGACATGACTTCATCCACATTAATTAGGTTTTATTATTACTTCATGCTACATAATAACTATCTAAAGTGATTAGTTTCACTGATCTTTTTTATCTATTCCAAAACTCACATACTTCCCCTAAAAATTAAACTCAAGTAGATGTGGATCTTTTTTCATCAACTCAACCCACCTAGTCTATATCTATATAACCAATTAGATTCTAATTTCCATGTTTTAATATTTCAACCAAAAATAATTTGTTCATTTATTATATCATAGAATTCTTTTTCTAGAAAAAAGATCTGACACTTTTAGTGAAATTTGAAACCTAAAAAATGCGTAACAAAATAAATTATATATATCATTGAAGATATGAGATATAATAGGCTTCCAATAAATTTTATAAATTAATATGAATCAATATCAATTATATGTTAATATTTTTAAAAATTATTTCCTATTGGAAGGGTTGTGGATATTGGATTTTAATATTTTACATCGAATATTTTCAGGGGTTCCTTTGCACAATTCTATTGAAAAAGTAAAATAAAAAAACATTTTGAGATACATATAATCCAAGAATGTATTTCATATCTCCCATCATATAAATTTGAAAAAAAAATCTCCATTTCACAAGAAAATCCATTATATTATTCTTCATTATTCTATATGAATATGATATCATTAACACAAACAATCATAATGAGATAATCCACATGATTCTGTTTTATGTAGAAGTTTTTGTATAACATTCCTTTTCTAAAATTCAAAATCAACAAGGAATAGTCCAGATAATAATACCAACCTTTTAATGTTCGTTTCAGACCATATAAATACTTTTTCAATATTCAGATCTCATCCAATATGTACGCCACATGGTTTTAGGATATAAAATTCATGTTATATCTCTTCATTGATAAAATTACACTTGATATCCCTTTGGAATATCTTATATCTCATTTTTTATAAAATAAAGAAATATTATTATGGTTTCAAGTATTTATAATTAGTTAAAGATCTAATTAAAATTAATTCCACCAACATTTAAGTATCACTTATAGACCGTTATTTATTTTTTTATCAATCCCCCACTATAATTCATGTTGTTCTCAAAAAACCACTCTATTATAATCATAATGTTTTCTTTTGGTTTGGGTACTAGATACCATGAATACTTATTATAAATTTTATATAATTATTCATTTTTAAAATCAATCCTCTATTAGTATTCCAAACCATCATCAATATCACTAGGCTAATCCTATGAAAATAAAGAGGAATGTGAAATATTACTTGAGGTTATTCTTGTATGGACCTACTATACTTGATCTCCATTGATATTTGGATGTCCACTTACTCAAAAATATATGACATGAATGAAATTTTCACTCATCAATTGAAATTTATGAATCAATATCTTCATCCTGTACTATTTATAGATCATTACTTCTATCAGAAACATTATTGTATCTCTTAATAGTAATAACTTAATCATCGCTTCCTCTTATATCTGTAGGAGAATATGAAGACTTTCTATTATAACACTCTAAAATGATCACATATTTTGAGTAAAAAATATTCCTAGTTTCCTTATTATAAAACATATTTTATCTACTATTTGGATGTTAGAAAGATAAGATTACATCAATAACTATTTGATCAGACATCCTAATATTTTCACCAATAAATTTAATTATGAAGGGGATACCAAAAACCATTATGTATTTCAAAAATAGTGTCTCTTTGTAACACATATTTCATAGATTCATATCATTTTTTGGCACGTAAGAATGTTCATTCATACTATGAACTACTACTCCAATAGTTTTTTCCTAAAAGAGTCAAGAACTACCATGTTCAATCATCTTCAATCAAACCATATTTGCTAAAATTATATTCATTACTTCAACAGAACCATTATTTTGTAGTGTATATGGGCCACTAAAATTTTGGTGAATGCCATGATTTTAAAGATAACTTTAAAACTTCCCATTTTTGTATTTTTAGCTATTATTAGTTCATATATTCTTAATGGAGTATCCACATTCCATTTCATTACTTATCCTAAATATATTAAATGGATTGAGTGGATATGATTTGTGTGTCAAAAAAATAATTTATTTAATATTAATGAAATAATAAATAATGGAAATAAAATTCTTATATTCATTTATCATTTTCTTTCTCATGGGGACAAATATGTCGGAATGAATAAGCTCCATGGGATGAGTTTTATTTTTCTCAAACAAACTTATGTATTGAATTTGAAATCTTCCCTTTCTACAATATCAAACAACACCAATCTCTTCTTCTTATCAAGTTTGGAACATAAACAATATATCCTTTCTTCGTAATCTTTTATATATTATTCTATCACATATGTCCATGAATTTTATGACATTACTAGTTCTCTTCCATTATGCTCATATGGAATGTATCCTATGCATCTCCAACAAAAAATAAATTTCCCATGGATCATTTTCATCTTGTTATAGATTTATCATCTTCATGCCTTTTAACAATAAATCCATCTATTCTAATAAAATAATTTATTTCCTTCCTCAAAAATATTTCAAATAGTCAACAAATTATGTCTCAATCCATTAACATATAAGGCACATTCGGAATTCAATTTTTCTTTTCTAATGATAGAAAATATTATTAATTTGATACTAAGTGACAGATAATTTCCACAATTCATTCTCCATTTTTTTAATCACTCAAATTTATATAAAATATAAAATCTATAGTTGTTTCTTATGAACACCCACTATCGAATATCTATGATTATTCTCCATTTTAAGACTTAAGAGAAGTTCCTACATTTAAGGACTCCTATTTTACTTTTTCTTCTTTTAAATGAGGATTTTTATATTTATCATATAAAGTTTATTGTGATGGTATCATTTCAAGACATCATGTGTAAATATGTTTAGGAAGATATCATCTTTTAGAAATACTTTCTATTTGGAGAAACCTATTTTATGTTTTCAAACCAGATATTTTAGGTTATCTTATTTGAGTGGGTGGAATCCCTCCAGAACTCTACCCCTAAAAATCCTATATCATTGATGTCTTGATTTATTTTTATTATATACCCAAATCCTCGACAGTTCAAGTAATATCCATTGAATAAATATTTACTTTTATAAACTACATGTTTTCCAGAACTATTTCTCTGCATTTCAACATCCTCAAGACCATCAACCTTTGATGCTTATTGAGAACCAATATTTTTCAATAATCTCAATTTATTTTTATTTAAATTAGAAAAATATTTGTCCTTAATAGTTTCTCTAGTTATAAATATTTTTTATTCAATGTTTTATTTCATAGAAATTCCTAAAATATTGAATTCTTTTGTTTTTTTATATACATGGTCCTCTTGAATTTACAACTCTCAAAATATTCAAACTTTTTTTGAACATGTTTGGATGATATTTTTTATCCTTCAATGTTTTGAACTTCATAGACCATTTAATAACATCTAATTTTATATTTGGAATTTTAAAATTATTTATTCAGATTGGACTAGTTTCTATTGTACATGGTAGGATTCTTTCTCCATTCCACTTATCATTTCTTTAATCCTTGTGTTGTGTTTATTCACATAATTAATTTATTTATGTTTTGAATCCCTTTCAAAAATCATTATTTTTGTTCTCCATACATTGGTTCTTTATTTTCAGAAGTTTGATCATTCGTCTTCAACTTCTTGTTATCTTTCACGCATCTAAATACTTTTTAATGAAATTATTTCTATTCACTTTTAATCATAAACTCCATAAACATTTACACTTATTCTTATTTTTTAGAGTTTATTATTGCATAAATGGTTACATTATTATCATTTACATTATCAATAAGAAACTTCTTAGAACCATCATAACAGAAATTTTTAGCTTCCATTCCACAATCATAATCTTTCTCATACTTTAAAAAAATGTTTCTTTTTTTATATTTAGTTAACTTATTGTCCTTTAATTCTAATTAAGAATTTATTTTAACATCTTCTTCATTATATAATATCAAGACTTAATTTTTTCTTAAAAACTATCATTATAATTCTTAATTCAAGGAAAAATTTCTAAGAAATGTCCAATAGCTCTGTAGATAAAGGACATTAGTGGTAACATTACCTTAAACCTCCCTCTATATATTTTAAAAAAATTTGAAAAGAAGAAATTATTTCATAAACCTTTTTACCCACTTTATTATCAGTGTCATATTCAATCACCACTTCTATAAAAATATTCATACAGTTTCCTTTCATAGTAGAATTAAAAGAGATGTTTTGATCAACCTTTTCCTTGTTCTTCAAAAATTTTCTCTTTTCATTTCATATGTGATGAGAATACTATGAAAGTAATCCATAGGGAGTTTTTCATGATATCTAACTTCTAAAGATAACACCTTGGTGTAAAATTTTATAGTAATATGGTAGAATCATTAAATTTCTCATGAAAACATCTTATGGTGGTTAATCATTCATTAAACCATATAAAGAAATAACCAGTGGATTCATCATCTCCCATTTTAATATTTTTATAATTGAATATCCATATTTGTAGCAAGTATTTCTTCACCTTCATATTTACTTCATAAATATTTATCATATTTTCCTATATTGCTTTAACTATTTCTATTCTTTTAATTCTTAGAAATTAATTTTCATAGAGATAGGAAAGTATAATATTTATGGATGATCCATCATTCTCAAGATTCTTCACTTCTATATCTATTAATAGAGAACCCTCATCATGAGGATTGAAACAATTTATAGTAACTTAGATATCTTTATAGCCAATATATAATAGATATGTTCATATTTTATCCTTTTAGATATGATATTTCTTCCTTTCAAAGAATATAATTCTCTTAATATTAACAGATTAAAGCACATAAATTGTAGTATTATCCTTATTAAAACATAAATAATCCAAGAGTCAATGAAGGAAAATTCTTTTGATACCATTTAAAATGACTTTTTAGGATCTGTGTTACTACTAGGTGGGGTGGGGGATTAATCACTCATTTTCATTTATAAGGTTTTACTCTATAAGAATAACCTATGAATTTGGTTAGATAGAATTTAATCTACTAGAATACAACACACACAAAATTTCCAAAGGAATAAAATAATTTACTTAGTTAAAAAATCAATAATATTAGTTACTCATTGGTATTATTTACAAACAATATAAGAATGAATATCTAACACAAAATAATCCTTGGTTTTTTATATCAAAACTAGATTATCCTTCAATTTCATAACACTATATTAAATTTGGAAATTCATGTTATTCTTGCATATAAAATATGATAAAATAATATTTTCCACAAATAAATTAAAAGTCACCAACAGGATTCGACAAATTGTCAATATGCTACTTTAATTCTTAATACATTTCATTCTATAAGTTCTTATACTTCTGTTGGTTATATAGAATCTTGAAATACTTTCCACATAATATCTCAATCCAAACCTATTCGTCTAGAACTTCTTTTTCTAGTACCTGATATTCCCATTTAAATTCGTCATTTCTATTAGGTCAAATAAAAAATTTCTGAAATTCATATCAGTGATAATTAAATAAACAAAATAAATCTAGTAGAAAAACTAATATCACTCCCATTGAGATGGAGATATTAGTTTAATTAGAAATTTAATGAATATTTTTTTATTTTTTTTATTTTAATAAGGATGATAATGAAAAAATATTGGTTTTTGAAACAATTTAGTGAAATAGAGAGAATAAATTAAAGTAGTTTAGGTTTTAAAAATCATGTTGAATTAAAGTAGTATTGTGGTTTTATATTTTTGGAGTTTAGATGGAATTATATTTTAGAAAATAAAATTATTGGTCTATTTTTGGTGTTATAGTCAAGATTGGGTGTATATAATGGTCATGGTATCCTCCATAAAACCTAGAAATCTCCATTTTTCCACGGTCAGTTAGTTTCGGACATTGCTGAATCAATTTTATCTCGATACAATATTTAAACCAGTTTTCCCGAAATGTAACAATGGTCATCCCTCATTTTAGGGTAAAAAGTTGTGAAATTTTAAATTTCCTTTCTAACTAAATTAACAATTGTCGTGATAAAAATAAAAGGCAGGGATTTCAATTGAAAAAGTAAATTACAGTAATACAAAACAAGAATAAAAATGCATAAATTCTACAACACCTTACTACTTTGGTTATATACCTCAAGAACAAGGTGGGTTTTACCCTATCATCCTAGTGACGAGAATATAACTATGAAGGAAATATATAAAATAAAACATAAAATAAAACTACAGAGAAATTGGTGGATAACCCTATAACAGCATAGAATTTTATCTTATACATTGGTCTCTAGAGTCCTTCTAGAAGAAGCACCTCATCTCCATATTTATTGAGCTCCCAGGGGAACAATATGCATTTAATTTTTCATTAATATGGCCCATAATGAGTATCCAATCATATTATATCTTCAAAAGTCACTCAAACATTAATTTTGAAGTATCTGCTTATTTTTTCCCTATCATTATCTTTCATACATGTAATTGTTTCAGGATGTGTAATCTATGGGTGATTAATACCCTTGAATAAATTCACTATATACTTTCTTGCTCTATAAATTTTTAAGAGCATAATTTCTTGTAATTTTTTCACATCATTTATTTTTTACACAATGTGAATATTCTTATTTCAAATTCCTAAAGCTAAATTTACCTTTATTGTTCACTTATGACCTCTATTGGGGATTAGTTTCCTAGTTTCACTTTACAACTCTTCACTTCGTGTCACGAAGTTTCTTTTTTCTCTTCAAATTCATTCATTTTTGTTACATTCCCAAATATTGTTTGTATCATACCAATTATTACAAAACAAGTTAAGTAATCCCATTTTTAGAAATATTAATCAATAATATAAAGAAATAATTGTATTTAAACACCCTGAAATATATTCATGAAATACACATATCAGTACCCTTATTCATAATGCCTCTTCATCAAGAAACATTACATCTTAATTTGTTACTTGTTCATACTAATATTCTATGTCTAGTACCATTTTTTGATACCTGTCTATCTGGTACATTTTTTTGTACCACTTCATCCAAAATTTCCCCATATAATACTTAAACCAATATGAAAATAACTCTCAGGATTTGTGGATGACACCTCACTACTTAAATGATAATCACAAAAAAAAAACTGCTACTTCACTATGTACCTTCTCCCCTTTATATACTCATAGTTTCTAAAAAAAGAGAATAAATAACTTAAAATTTTAATTTCCAAAAAAAATTATAATTCCCCACCTGAACCTTCATTAACTTGATGACATTCAATTCCATAAATCCAATCAGAGTCAAAAAATATTTATACAAATATTCCATAAATATTTTCATTAATGATTATCATTGATTCCTAAACTCTCAGCTATAATAAAAAAATAATTTATGATTATTTAGGCATTTATCATCATTCTTAGCATAAATACAATGTATTACATGAAAAATTAATTTTTAATGATCCCAAAACCTATATCCATCACTTTTTTATATGAAATCTTCCTTCTAGTATGTTTCAAATGTTTCTAATTTTCAGAAACTTTTAAGTTACTCATTCCGGTTATCTTAAAAAAATTCTTCATCTAGTAGACTCACAAAATTTTCTTTATCTATTAATTATAAAATAAACCTAATATAATTGATTTATATAATTCCTTTATCTTATAACATAACAAGTTTAATCCATCTATAAAACACTATCTCATAAACTCACAAAATTTTCTTTATTCGTTTAATGTTAAAAATGTTCATGAAATGTTATTTTCCCAACAATTACAAAAAATCATATAAAATAATGAATACCTTAAAAGAACCATGATGTTTTTTTATTTTTAATATTTGTGAAGAGACACATTATTTTACTTATATGAAAAATCATTTTGGTTTCTTATTAAGTACATTCAATAAAACACTTTGTTTTATCTTCTTTCTAATCACCTCAGTTAACTAAACCCCATCCAATCACCACTATCCTCTAGAATTTTTATGATCACCTTAGTTCGATACACTCCATCTGATAAATTTATAAAGAAGAATCAACATTGTATTGTGGTTTATGTATTGACAATAAAAGAGAACACCATAAAAATCAACTCCCTATTAACTAGATTCTTCCTCATACCAATAATCACTCAAACCTCTTGGTATCACCAAATTTCAAAAATTATTCATGTTAAATAAGGAATTAATGATAATATAAACTAGGATTGTTAATATGGAGAATGAAACTTGGATAATTAAGGATACATAAAATAAAGAAGAACTGTGTGATATTTAATTCAAAAACAAGGAAGCTAAGTTAATCAAAAGTATTTAAGAATTTATAAAATTATTCCCAAAGTAGAATAAGTAGTTTTAATTAATGATAGATAAGATACTTTTACATGAGATAAATCATGAGTATATAAATGTTTCCTTAATATATAATTCAAATTATATAATTAACATCAGATATTATTTTTTCTATTTCCAATAATGAAGTAAGTTATTAGTCAAAGAACGTAAAGAGTGGTTGGGATAATGAGAGACTTTATGATTATTCTTAATGATCATGGAATCATTTGAGAAAATTTATAATCCCAATATAAGGATGAAAAATTAAATAAAATCACATAATAGATGATTATTCAGAATCAATTTTAATATGTAAATATTAACATTAATGGAAAATATGAAATTATGTGTAAAGAATAAAATTTATGAAATATATATATATAAAAATAGGAACATATGTAGATTTTCCTAGTGTTTTATTTTATCATACCAAGGTCAATAAGGCCTTCAAACTTAGGACTTTCAATGAAGTACTATTGATAGATAGACTATCTATTTTAGTTTAATATTGAAATTTTATGGCCATTTAATGTTCTATGGAGTCTACAAGAGTATGATGAGTTGTGTTTGGTTTATAGGAAAAAAATTATCCCCATTGAGAGTATTTCAAAAAAAACATTTATAGTGAGATAAAACCCTTTAAAAGAAATCCAAGAGGAATGATATTCAAAAATAAAGTGTCATTCTAAATAATTTCATTGATTTATTGAATGAATTTCATGGGTGGTGTGAAAAACTAGGGCATATCATTGAAGAGTGTATCAAGATCCAATCAGATCAAAAGATTAAACAAAAAGAGACTAAAAGATATTTGAATAGTGACAAGTCAAATAAAACAATAAAGAAGGATATGCCTCCTAAAAATAATAAAGAAGAGTATGACAGTACATTTTATATTATTGAATCTAAATAGCGTGGAAAAAATTTTATTTTCAATAAGAAGTAAAAATAATTTATATAAAATAGAATATATCATAGAATTATTGAAGATAAAGGTGCCTCTATTTTTGGAAGAAAATTTAAATATTTTGAAAATATAGTACAAATTAGTGAAAAGAAAGAGTCCATGAAATGTAATATTAATGAAGTAAAAAACAATATTAGTTCTAAAAATATAAATTTTTTGTTGAAGAAGAATTTCTCTAGTCAAAGTAGTTTCTTGTTGAAGAAGGAGTTGAATAGAAATACATGGAATTTGAAGAATAATTATCAGCCTTCACTCATCAAAGGATAAATTAAGATGGCGGTATCTCCTCTCTTACTTTTTATTTGGATTATTTTAGTTAAAGAGGGAGAAATAAAAAATAAAACCATTTATTTCCATCTATTAATGTATTTTCTTTTGGGGATAAAGACTATATATGTAGAGAATGAAAATATATTTTTTTAACCTAATGGGGGATTGATCCCTTTCTTAAGGGAAGGATATATTTATAGGGATATTTTAAAAGGGGTAAGATATGAATTCAGCATGGTTATGTGGGTTGTAAACTATTATAAAATTTTTGGTTGATCCAATAAAAAATATTTATCCCTCAAAAGTTCAAGGAATAGTTGTTCATGTGTAGAAGAAGAGTTATTCTCATTTCTTACCAGATGGCAATAAAAGTTGTGAGGATGTGGATGGAAGTCATTGTTATGGATAACATGATTTTTTATTTAATTTTATTATTTCATACATTGAGTTTACTCATATAATATTAAATGATTAAATGATGATTCATTTCTAAGTGTAAGGAGTTTCATGAGTTATTTATATTCATTATTTGACAACAGAATCCAAAGGAAGAGATTGTTGAGATGAGGAGATGTGTTGATAATATTTTCGATCTCGTGAATGAATATTTTACTAAGATATAAATTTGAAGAAGACACCCCATGATTTTTGGTGTTATTCTATGTAAGAAGAATTAAGGAAGAAAATTTTCATTTTCTTCATATGTTTTAATTTGTTTTCATCATGTAAATAATTTTAAAACTCAAGTGTTATATATTTTTTCATTCTATATGAATTTTATTAAAATGTTTTTGAGTGTTTGAATGTGTATGGAATATGTATAGAGAAGTTTGGAAGTATTTTGGAGATATTTAGAATTTTTTATGAAATTTAGTTATTTACCCAATATAGAAGTGTATCATAACTATATAAATAAGAGTAACTTTGTGATGAAGGCGTAAATATAACAAATGTTAAAACCTTCAAGAACATATTATGTGTAAAGATAACACTAACATGGTTCTTAGAAAATTAATAATATGAAATATATGAAATTTCCATTATTTTCATAAAATGTGATTATATTAGCCAGGTTTTAAAACATAGCTAATTTTTTAGTTTAGCATCACCTTTGTAAAAAAGTGTGTAATTTATCCATTTTTTGAAATATCAATAATTTATTTTTAACCACATTTTTATTATGTTAATAAATTAAATTATAAATTAAATGATATCTCTTTAATTTATATATATAGACACATGCACACATGCATACATACATAGATACATATATAGATATAAACACACAAACATATGTAAAAACCAAATTATAATAAATTTTTTAATGACTAAATAAATTGTTTTTATAAATAAATAAATTGTTTTTATAACATGTGTGTGTGTGTGTGTTAAGAAATTTATGAATATGTACATTTTTTATGTATATTTGAATTAATATATACATATAATCATATTAATAATATTACATATATGATTGTATCATATATAAGTAAATAATAAATTATATTTATATAAAATTAATATACACATACAAACATACATTTAAACACAAAAACACCAATGTTAAAACAAAATTATAACTTTTTAATAATAACTGAATAAATGATCATTTATATATTAATTAATATGTGTATGTATGCATAAATTTATAAGTATATATATATATGTTAATTCATATGTTAATATATATATATATAAACATATTGATAATATGTTGTATATAACATTAGAAATAAATGATATATATATATATAATATATTTATATATATACACACACACAAAGAGAGGTTCATAGATACACACATATGTATATACATAAATACATACATACATACATATATACATGCATGCATAGGTACACACATACATACATATATACATATTTACATATTTACATATGTACGTACGTACATACGTACATACATACATAATGTATGTATATAAATATATACAAAACAACACATAAGTTATAATATAATTATAACTAATTAATATTAAATAAATGAATGATCATTCATGTTTACATTAATATATATATGTATGTATATATATTTATGTTAACATATATATATATTAATATATGAATCCAAAGTTAATAATAACTAAATAAATGATCATTATTATTTATAAATTAATATATATATATATATATATATATATATTCATATATAATTATAAATATTTTAATTTACGCACACATATAAACATATTTATATATAAATAAATAATTAAAATATAAATATACTTATAAATTTACATGTTTATATATATTAATATATATAAATATGTATTAATATATATAAATATGTATGTATATTAACATATTAATATATATATATAATAATGTAATTTTTGGGGCTATAGGTCACTCAACCGGTACCCTGGACCGATTTTCCACAAGACCTCTGGTGAGCCTCCTTATATTCTAGATGTTCCCAACTAGTTGTGAGGGTCCATGGTACAATAGAGGGAAGAATATACCCCAATACTAGAGTGTGCAATCAGAGATAAATAATAAAAAATTGACATCAAAATAATTAATAGAATAAATAGAAGAAATAAGCCACAAAATTCTATAATCAATGTATGTGAATCAAATAAGAAGGAATATACAACTAGTCACTCATTTGGCTAACCACATATACAGGACCATAAATAATAGAAACAGAAGAAAAAAATAAAAGTAAAAGATAAACTACTACATCCCAACCAACATCTCATACCAGTATGTAATCCCTGCCGAGCTCTCCTAATAAACCATTCTATCCCTAGCCTCTTATATACTGGATCCAATAACCAGTGATGTATAATCTAGTTCCCGGTATCAATGACCACCTAAGAAGGGTATGAGTACAGCTCATTAGGACACCATAAACATAGTCTCATACATAACCACTAAATGTTGTGATATGTGAATGTGATATCTATAGAGGAGAAAATAAAATAACTATGTAAGCCTAAGTAAATACATAATCAATTATTATTGATCCTCAGGTCTGAAAAAGACACCCAAGATTGACCCATACCAACTTCAATAAATGTTGTAATTTCACTGAGAAAAATACATCACCTTAGGGGGTTATCATTCTTACCTCAGGAACCAACAATCATGAATCCACTAAGGTGTAAACATTGGATCATTTTTTGTAAACTGGGCATCTGTAAAACATCATTCTCGAGATCTTGATCTTAGGGGTGACCTAGGAAAATTATAATATATATACCAATGGAAGAATTATAGGTGTGTCCTATAAATATCTTCAAAATACCACATCAGTAAGATTGTTCCATATTACTAAGATCCTTGGGAAATCACATATCAATGACATTATGATCAATTAGATGAAAACTAGTACTGACCTGGGAATCCCATGATAATTATGCCATTAATCTCAAATGTCTATTTCCTTGGAATCCTAGTTCTCATATCCCATATTTAGAGTACTATATTATTTGTGAATTTTTTAGTCTAATTTGTACCTCCTTCCTCTTGGGTGTTATCCCTTTTAAAATTTTGAGTTTTTTTGAGATAGGAGGGTGGTTCATGATTAGTAGGTGGTTAGTAAAAATCATGTTCCATCCCTCAAAAAACCATGTGACCAAGATAGAAGAACTATCTATCCAATATGGTTAGGTTCGTGGGTATTCATCCACTTCTTGGATACCCCGAAGCCTCCTCCACTCTTGGACCATGGAGCCACCTGTTTGGAACATGGTTTGGCAGACCGCATGTCCTACCCATTTTTTTATTAAAATAATAATAAATAAATAAAATTAAACAAATAATAGTAATATTAATAAAAATAATATTATTATTATTATAAAATTTATATTACCCTCCCCATCAATTTTTACATGATCATGACCCATCCACTAGGGGGAATCACCTCACACATGCACCTCCCCCTTCAAATTGCCTCATCTCCTCATCGATTTCCCTCCCAATTTATTGTGACATAATCTCTCGGTTATGTTCATTCTTATCCCCTTACCTATTTATCTATTTTTATTTGGGATTATCTTAATCATTTATGTTTCATGTTCCAAGGAAAAACAATAACATTATTTAAGGTGTTTTTTGGTTTTTTCTTGGTCCATAATGTTCATGAGAGTCTATTTGATTCTCATTCTTGTGGTGTTTATCAAAGTAAATGGATTGTGGATATTTGAATTCAATATATATATATACATATATACAAATAAAACCATATGTATAATTACCCCATTTGTAAATATTCACCCATGGTGGTATAAATATATATATTGAGACAAATTTGGATTATATATGTATATAATGGTGCAGACGCATATAATTTTAAAGTGGTCATCGTCAAAGATGACATGTTTTATGGTAGGTTCACAATGTCCAAGACTATGAATATAATTCTTTAATTTATTAAGTGTTTCTAATGGGTTTTTTCATAATTATATAATATTGATATTTTTTGAAAAAAAATAGTTCTTTAAAAAAGGATTTTGGTTTATTTATATATTTTCCTAAATTTACAACATGTGTTTTCTTTGTTTATGATTTTTTCATACTTAATTCAAATGAAAAATATTTTAAATGTCAAATTGGTTTTTTTAAGGATAAGTTTTTTGTTTAAAAGTGGTTTAAAAAATTATTAATATTTATATCCCACTATGAAGTCCCATTTGACACATTAAAAATGTGGATTGATGTTTTCGTTGGTTTGGAAATTGATTTTTGAAGATATTATATTCTTTGGACATGGATTTGGATACTCATAACTCTAATATATTTTGAAAAATCATAATGTTATTAAAAATTGAGGTGCGCTACGATGGATTCCTAAACTATTTTTTATTTTTGGACTTGGATTAATATGATTTTTATGTGGGTTTAGTTATAAAAAAGGTGCTTCACATTGGTAGTGTAACGAGGTGAGATAATGTTGTATTATTTATTTTCATTAATGTGTGATTAAAATTTTTTTATTACTACAACACCTGTCTTTTTTCTAGTATATGGACATGACACATGGGAATCCTGTGTATCTAGGTAGGAAATATAAGGTCTAGTAGCTAGGTAGGATGGATGGATATTTTCTCAGCCTCACTATTAGGATTATTATGTAACAATAAGTACACTATGTTACATGGATTTAACAGTTTGACAATTTGGTGTGTCATATACAAAGGATTATTTATGGGAATAAATTCTCATAAGTTTGATCACTATGATTCGAGGCAACTATAAGTCTAATAATCAAGATGCATAGATATTTTCCATTATAAGGGCTTATATTTATATTTGTTTTATGGTACCAAGTTTTAAAATATATTGTATCACGTTTCCTTTTTCATGTTTAAAAAAATGAAAAACACTACCTATTTAATTTCTTATGTGTGATTTACCTTGATTTATTTTTATCTTCCTATCGTTTATATCATTTTATTCTTCATTGGGACTCACCTACTTTTATTTAAATATAAGTTACGAAGAGATTATATCAAAAGTACATAAATCAACGTTTTAAAAAATAGGGATTCAGGCCAAATGAATATTTTATAGAGGTAGATGTTTTAATGAATGATTAGAATGTTACTTGTTTTGAAAGGAAACTGAAAACCCTATTTTTTAATATATATATTTTCACACTAGTATGAAATTGTTAAAAATTTAGAGGTCTATAATAAGTAATGGTTTATGTTTTGGAAACCCTAATGGGAATTAATATAATAATTAATATATACTTTATCAATATTTTTTTAGGTTTATATTAGATTTTGACACTCTTTAAGAATGTTTGGTTATGTGGTTGGTGGTGACCCATAAGGTCATATGGATGTATGTATAGTTTTATTTCATTCATCATTGAGTTTGTTCATTTATATTATTCTTGATTTTTTAGACTATAAATTGTCATCTAAATAATTCCCAATTGATAAATATTTCAACTTTGACACTGGTTTCCATCCTGGAAGGATCAAGAATACCTTTTGGGCCTTCATGAAGATCAGATCATGTGACTGGTTTAGTTTTGACCCAAACTGAATCATAAAAAATGTTATTAGATTAATTAGTCCTTGTTATTTGGGGGTAACCAGTTTTCAGGAGCTAGGAATTTCTAGATCTAAGTAGACATTCATTGGTATGTTTGTGAGCACCACATATTCCGAAGGATGCTTGAATTTTTATGGTGGTTTTCAATGATTTTGCCTCAAATTTTGGGATTGGTTATTGAATTTTCTTTAGTTTTTTGTTTTTTTTATTATTTTGAAATGGGGGAATATTTTGATATTCTCCGAAGATTTTGGAAGTTTTTAGAGGCATTTTTAAGGTTCATGATTGTCGTTCATGTCCTAGAAAACATGCATTGACTATACAGGTTCCTATATTGGAATCAATTGTGTTCTCCCGATCAGAACACTATCTACCAAAGTGAAGTTCAATTTCATGTGTAGCATGATTTATTTTATGTTTTTTGAATTCTTATAAATTGAGTGGTGAGTTTCCTTTATTTATTATCAGTGTGGTTTTGTGTCGGTTTTGTCTGTTTCCCATAATTTTTGAAGAATGATATTTGGTTTATCAAAATTAGATTTATAAAACAAAATCAATGTGCTTTCTAAAAGTAAAATGGAAATTATATTGTAATTTTGAATAGTTTTTTGGAAATTTTGAAGAACATTTAATTGGGAATTTTTTAAATTTTTTGTTTTGGTAGTGAAATGGTGCATATGAACCTTGGTATTTCTAATTAATGTTCACATATATGTGTGTGTGTGTGTGTTTGTGTGTGCCTTTATGGAATGTTCATACTATATTATATGAGTAGATGGATATAAGTGTATGTAGGGGATAAAAATATATGTGTCATTTCATAAGATACCATGTATGAGTTTTTATTGTAAAACTATTTGTATTTTTTATGAAGATGGGCTTGAAAAGTGAATTTCAATATTTTATGAGTAATTGTTGTTTGATGTTTCCTTTTTTGGTTTATTATTTTAAAAATTGAAATGATATTTTTAGTTATTTTGAAACATTTATTGAAATGGTTTTTTGAGAATGGATTTTTGATTTTTGACCGAGATTTCGATTTTTGGTTTAATTGGTTTTTGATTTTATTTTTTTCATTTTATATGGGTATTACCTTGAAAAGTCACTGTAAATCTTGGATGGACAGTCACTAGAATTTCTTATGACCTTTTTTGGTGTGAAAACTTGGCTAAACATAAGAGGTTAAATAAGTTGAACTAATGAAAGAGGAAGATTTGGTCAGGGATTATTTTCTCCTAAATAAAGGGTTTTATATTAATCAAGGCATACAGGCTCTTTCTATAGGCCCCACAGTGAATATTTTCATTCAATGGAGGAGATACTGAGTATGTTGGATGCTAACCCAACTTGTTATTTCTGATGTTGGGGTATATCCTTTTTTTCCATTATTATTTATTTTTATTTTGGAAACCCTTTTTCATTTTAGAGGTCTTGGAGTCTATTGTTCTAACATCCCATGTTTTTTAAATGAATCACTTTTCTCGATGGCATATATGATACACCAGATTTAGTTTAAATGAGAAACTTAATATTATTATTTAATATGATAGTTATCACGTAGCCATTATAATGGTGGGAATGAAAATAATTAATTGAATTATGAAAATATGGTTTACATATGTTTATATAATGACTCATTGTTAACCAAATTAATTAGGGAATTAAATAAAAACCAATTGAATATAAAGGATGTCTTTTTTATGAAAAAAACTATTTAATTGAAAATAATTGTGTATATAAAATAATAAAATCACTATTTTTGGATTATATTAATGAAATATAAATTCAATATAATGTTTAAAATTCATCTTATTTGTTTTCTAGACCTAATATAAGAGAAATTCAATTTTACACATAAACGGAGTATTTTTTTTAAAAAAAAGTTATTTTTAATGCCTTTTGATGGAGAACCCATTTTAAATCTAGAATTTTTAAATTTTATAAATTTTATTTGAAAAATTAAACTGCCTCTTTGGAATCATAAAAAAAATTTTACATTTAATAAATTTTTGGTATTTTTCTCATAATATTCATTTTTAAATTAATAATGAAAAATACTGCATTTTAATTCAAAACTTCTTTTTCGTATAATTAATTTATATATTTACATTATCATTTTACTTGGGTTTAATATATAATTATTTTAAGTTTTTATAATTAAATAAATTTTTATCATTGGAAGTAATATCACAATGAAATTTAATATAAATACATGTCAATATTTTAATGGTTTTCACATTTAAAAACTCATTTTCTCGTTTTGACAAGGAGGATTAATTGTAAATTAATTACATCTACTTATGTGTATTAAATTTTGAAAAATGGATTCCATATTTAGAATATTTGGTTAAAAATTATTTAAATGGGTTCCTTTTATTTTATTTTCTTTGTATTTTAGGAATATTAACTTTGTTAATTTTAAATTACCACGGTTAAAGGTAAATCAGGTAAATTAGGGTAATAAATAATATGGTAAGGATAATAAAATTACACTAATATCTTCAAAAATTCTATTGTATGAATAAAAGACTACCCTTAACACCTAAGGATCTTAATTGACTCATTTAATGGAATTTCTTCAATGAAAGTGATATAAATATTATTAAAACAAAAGAAAGTGACAACATGTCCCCCTCTTATTTTAAATAAGTATAATAATTTTAATATAGTGATAAATATGATATAACTTTTATAATAAATAGTATTCAGAAGTAAAATGAACTTATTTACATCATGGTAATTTATTTATAATTTTTATAGATCAAATATTTATCATATATACTAACACAATAGTGATATGGTAATTATTTTATTAAAAGAAATATCAAATAAATGATTTTAAAATTATTAAAATAAATATAATTTGAATTAATAACCTTAATAAATTAATTTTATAGGTGATAATGACATATTATAATTCTATTAAATGTTTTTTCTATGTTATCTCTCTTTTTGAATTTTATTTAAATTAAATTAAATTAATAGTGTCAAAATTGATACTATTTATATTTTATTCAATTATTTCAAAATCATAAAAATGTTTTAAATTTAAAAATTGACTATGATAAGGTATACATTTTCATAAAGGGTCTATTTATTGGAAATTTAACCCATATAAGTAAAATTTATAGCCTATTAATATTGAAAATATTGTTACAACAATTAAAATTAAAATAGATTAATTAAGGGTAAACTGAAAGGATAAGGTTTAAAATAAAATCAATAAATGTATAAAAAATATTTGATGAGATTATTTATAGCCATAATCATCTTATATTCTACATAACTCAAGTTGGAGTCATTTGGATATAAAAATTAATTTAATATTTTAATAGTTTCCAAGGGGGGCCCTCCCCACTCCTATAAAAAGGTAACCACTCTTATCTATTAATCACAATTCATGAACCATTTTTTTTGGAAAATATCTACCCAAAACCATTAATAAAATCAATCTCCATATTCTTTAGGCCTTACTTTAGGTATAACAATATCCTTATAGGTGTTAACATGTTCTTTAAAGTTGATCAACCAAAGAAGAGGTATTGTTTTTATTTAATTATTTCTATATTATTCCTTCTTCATCTTTTAAAATATCCTTAAACCATGATTAAATAATAACTACAGTATCCTATATATACTGATATATTATTATGTTAATATCCTCACCTCAAACCATCTCCAATTTCATCAAATAGTAAATGAACTTTTCATTCATGTGTCCGAAGAACTACTGTCATAAGAATTTATATAGTTCATTTTTCATTGCCATCTTTAAAGACTAGTCATAATTATGGAATTAATATTCATATTTATAATCATGACATATTAATCAGTATAAGATGATAATATATCACTTAATAGCATACTGTTCATTCACATTAAAATGATAATGTCATCCGTTCTTACATGTGAAATATCAACTCTACAAAGTGATGTGATTCATTTTTATTCACTAAACCATTTTTATTATATATATAAGTTTATTTAAATGATTAAAATGATATTTATGATGTTATTAAATTCATTAAATATGTAATATTACTTACCATCTTTATAAAATTATCAATGAAAAATGGAAATCTTTACTTATGCGTCTGTGCAGCCTAATATCTCCCTGATTATAACGTTGTTAATTTTTCATAACAATACATAATGGTTTGAATTAAAAGTATTATTTATGTTTAAAAATGATTATAATTTCATGAATATTATTTTTTATATGATGTAATTATGACCACAAGAACTGTTGAATTCATTCCAAGATTATTTTTGACTCAAGTACCGAATATTGACAAAACATATGATCTGAACTTAAATAATTAGGTAATTGTTATAACATGATAATAAGGTATATAAAATTAATAATAAACTTTAAAAATATTCTAAAGAATGTATAAATTATCATAATCTTATTATTTTGGAATATAATGAATTTACGAGACAAGTCGGAATCAATGTAATGTATTTCGTCTCAATCACCTTTCATTGAGGCATATTTTGATAATATACAACACTTTATTTTATATGATGTATAATCAACCCATTTGAATTTTAATTTCATTAAATGTTTTTCCAAAGTAATATTTTTATATGAAGTTTTTTACTAAATGATAAAATGAATTTTTTGTGTATATAAAGACAATAACATTTCTGTCATCATGACCGTTATTTGTTATTTGGCTTCCTCTACAAGCCGTAATGTTTTTAAAAGAAAAATAAATTCCATTTTCCCTTTTCATTTATTTTGTTATTGAAAATGTTTTTTATAATGGATTGATTATATCATTATTTTTAAATTATATCTTTCAATTTCAATGTAGAAATGTTATTTTTCTTTTATTCTTGTTTTATGTGTTATGATTATGTTAAGGTTATTGGTAGTTATTTATGTATATGGGTGGTTCTGTGATAAAATGAAGGTCAGTTATCCCATGATATCTCTCTAATACATTTGGTAATGGAATGGAGTTAAACTATAAAATTTATCCTAAGATATTTAGGGAATATACTATGATGGGTATTCAAAATGTAACCATGAATTTTTTTCCCTAAGTAGCAGTGAAAGCTACAATGTAAGTTTGATATGGATTCCACAGGTTACATTTATGGATTATGATTTCTAAAACTTTTTTCAGGAATATTATTATTTCCTAAGGTATGTTAAATAAATATTGTTTTATGGTAGAAAATTTTTATTTTTTGAAAAAAAATTCATGAGTTTAAAATGATATTTGACTAGCAGTTTCATTCTATATTTTATATCTCTTACTGATATTTTTTCCTTCATCTCAAGTTTTATAAAAGTTTTCCATATTTTATAATGATGGGTAAGATTAATTAATAAGTGAAGATTAATTTTATGAAGATTTATATCCTGAAAAAAAATATTTCATGTTTTAAATAGTTTTATCTTGTTAAAAATGGATAGTGAGTAGAAGTGCCTACTTTTTAATTTCAAGACCACTCATTTCACAAAAGTTTTAAACAGGTCTCAAACACCCTTCAAGAAATAATCCATTTTCAAAGAACCAAATCGATTTTTTAAAAAGTTAGAAACACCCCATTTTTCATTTCACAATCACTTAAAAAATTCTACTTAAGCAGTCACACCACATTTTCAAACCAGAGACACTATCATCAAAATGCCAAAAGGGCCATACAACATTGTTACATGTCAATCCATTTCCAAATAACTAAACACACACCACTTTCAAGTATAGATCATTTATAAATCCATTTGATAAAACCAAAAAACAATTTTAGATTCCAAAAATACAAATAAAATGACAAAAAAATCTTTGAAAATGACAATCCATTTGAAAAATTCAACAGGGAAATTTATTGAACACTTTGTGTGCCTAACTTAACAAAACAATGCCACATACTTAAAAATAGTTATGAAAAACACCTACTTTCATATAAAACAATTATTCTAAAAATAATACATCACTATTTAATATCCAAGGAATTTTTGAAAATAAATAAGCCAATAATTAGTAAATTTAAATGGAATGTGAAAAGTAAAAACTACCTCAAATCATATGTGCTTCAACAACCCCAACATGAAATAACTCCATGAGGGTTCCAAGAAGTAAGAAAAACCAAGATAAACATTAACCAAGAAAATCACTTAATTAATACCCAAATAAGCAAGAAACCAAGATCTACATGACCATGGGAGAAGAATGACTCAATAGAAAATGGATAATAGAGGAAGAGAGGAGAAGATTACCTTGAAGATTTAGCCCAAACCTTGAATAAATCCCATATATGTAAATTTGGGAGGATGGAGGAGGCTTGGAAAGGAATAGAGGGGATCCTTTTTTGTCACAAAAACCTATATAGGGGAAGAATTTTCATTTTGAGGTAAAAATTTGAAGAGGGTGGAAGAAGAATTTCAGAATTTTAATGACCTGTACATCTCAAACAATTAGCCCAAAAAGTGTTTCAAACCACAAGGAAACCATGAATCCCTCACTGTACAAGAGGAAAAAGAAACATAGATATCCTGTATAGTCTTCCAATCTATGTGACCATCATGAGGTTGCTACTCTCTGAAATAGAAATTGGTTTCACAGTTTCCTGGGAAAGGGCTAACGGTTTTCCCTAATTATGCACAAACCATGTGCCACCTACTATCAAGCCCAAAATCCATACTTCTCACCAAAAACTCCCAAGGAAACTAAGGAATAACCATGTGAATAAATAAAAATAAAAATTATAACAAATAATAAAGTCATGTAACACCCATAACATTATAGGAAAACCAAGATCCCAAAGATGAATCAAAACAAAGGATGAAAAAAAAATCTCGGTGTGAAAATTATCCCCATCATTACGCTTTCTTCCCCTAGAAACACAAAAAATATCTAGTTGATTGATTAAAAGAAAAAATTTCACATGTCACAAAATTTAACTCCTCAAACCTAGAGCATCTCAACCACTACCAAAATGAAAACATACACCTCTACTTGAAATAATCCAGTGAACCAAAACCAATCTACAAAAAATAATGGAAAACCCAAAATGAAACTTCTGAAAAAAAAATTCAAACAAGGCCATTGGTCATATTTTAAAATAAAAACATTCACATAGAATGAATTATTTGGAACTAACATCTCCCAAAAAACTACTCATTGCCAAGCTACACTAGATACTGAACCGGATTACCAACACGGGAAGCCAGAATAGACTCTATACTATTTGAAACCAATTAAAACTGAACAACTCCAAATGAAACCATAACAAGAACTATGGTGGGACCCCACCATTAATGATTGACCAGGTTAAATAAACTAACAAAAATCAAAATGGGAAACCCACTACAGTCTAACCAGGGAACCCCTCACCCGTACCAAAACATTCTCTTATAAACCAAACATTCTCACACTGGCCAAGCATTCCCACAACAAGGGGGTCCCAACTAAATTGACCCCAAACCAAATGGAAATCCAATCCATGTTTCATTATATCTACAATATGAAACCATCTCTATAAGAGAAAATCCTAAACCTATACTAAATCACTAGACCTAACCATATAAGTACAACCAATCATAGATTCGCATCTGAAATGCACAACCCTTATAATTGCATGAGGACAAGACCTCCATGATTTTTTTAACAAGGAGGAACATACAATGATAAGGAAAACTACCATAAGATCACTTAAACCACATACACCCCAATGATGGAGACAATAATAGAGACAAGGTTCCTTACAACCCTAGCTATTCCAAAATTCATTAAGAGATTCACTCGAAGACTTGTCGCAACAGCCCTGATGTCTTGAACATCTGTAGCCCTACAGTTAGGAGATAACAACCCCAGATTATAACTCTTACTTTTTGGTTCCAAAGTAGCCACACGACACCCTAGGTAGTACCATAGGAACATGACACACCATGTAACTCACATAATTAAAATAAAGAAATTCCACCAAACTTTGAGATACACCCTCATTATCCACTCTCACTCTAAAGAGAAACATTAATTACAAGGTATATTTGGAACAGACCTCCACACAGAATAGAAAATTTTATAATTTCTAAAATAAAAGCACACTTACACCAGAATAAAATTTCTTAGAAGATCCACAACATCCCCTTTTACATTTTTAAAGAAAATTCAACACCAAAAAAACCCCTTGACACATCGATTAAAATGTAAGGAACACTAAAACAAAAAGGGTCTCCAAATTGAGCCCAAGTCAGAACCTTGATCCTACAAATGTGAGAGGGTGTCTTTCGTAGGGTTGGATCTAGCTCCACATCACTTATTCTAAACACCCTAATAGAACCTTTGTAAGTGAACTATCCATACACAGGTATCAAATATATTTGGAGCATTAAAACATGATAAATTCTTATGATCTGTCTTGCCGCACTAATGACACACCCTGATCCTTCAATTAGAGGAAGTCGAAGAGAGATATAGAGGTAGTTTAATTCCCTATCCGAACATAAATCTTCTATCCTCTCTCTAATATCCCTAATGGAATTCCCTTCACCACTTCCATAGACTAGAAGAAGGTTAACTACCTCAAGTACCCCTTCTAGAACAGTATTAACATGAACAGAATGCCTCACCACATCAGCAAAGGATGTTAGACTAGACTCTGACACCTTCAACTATAGATCAGAATGAAGACCACTCTCAAAATATCAAGATTTTATGTAATCATTCTCAACCCACTCATTAAGTTAAGGAAATAGATCCAAAAAATGACAAAATAACTCCAACACTAAACCATCACCTTGCAATAAATATAACATCTCCATTCCCTTCCTCAACAACATTACCTCAAAGGAATACTGTGTGGTAAATAAATCCTTAAAGAACCCCAAGGTAATGCCTTCATGTGGCTTGCTTTAAGATATATATTTCTACTAGTTATAGGTTGGACCTTTAATCATAAAGGTAGCCAACATTACCTTTAATGACTTAGGAAACTCAAGGAAACTGAAGTTTCGTTGAATTTACAGCATTCACTCTTCTTATTCGAGGGAATCCACTTGACTAGAAAAGTGAGGAGCATTAAACTTCTAAATTTTAAGAGGGAAGTCTTTAGGTTGATAAATCTAAGAGTCCACTAATGGTGAACATCTGTATCTACACCTCGAATATCCGTCAAATCCTTGGTGGGGTGCACACTAAACAACAAGGAAACACAGAACTCAATCAAAACAGATTCAACAAAAACAATTCTCAAACTTAAAACACCACATAAACAACATTTCCCAAATCAAAAAAAAAAATCCACACAAATATTAAATATAAAAATTTAACAATACCTTTTTCTTCATAAAATTTATTTTGAAAAGAAATACAACATGATAATTTTCACAATCACCATTGTTATTAATTAGAGGCTCACTCACATGTAGATTCCCTAGACATTATGGGAACCCATCCACTCATTACAATTTGGGCAACCATAAACACATTCCATCAACCATACAATTCCACAAACACATTCATGAATATGGGCACTCATGAGAATACCAAATTCTAAGAAAACCATTTTTACTTTTTGATACAAAATGTTTAACCCTTGTTTTCAACTTCTAAAAATTACCCCAAAAAACTTTTCCCAAACCACTCTGTTTTAAAACCAATTTATGCTTCAAAATTCAAAAAAAAAACTTCTCAACAGACTAATAACCACTAATGAAAACCCATTTTGAAGCTTTACACTTTAATCTATTTTATTCCATTCAAAAATAAAAATATCATGAGATCCTTTAAAAAATCCAAATCATCCCCATTTAACACAAAAATCATCTTATAAAAATCCATTTTCTAAGGATTTATTCAAAAAAATATGAATACTCATTATCTGTATTCCCAAAAAAAAAACCATTACCACTTAAAATACACCCTATCAAAATTCCAAAAAAGGGGTATTCATAGCAATTTTCATAATCATGAAAGACCCAAAACAACTTACAAGGGGAAACTAAGGAAAATGCATGACATGGCCATATGGTTTGAAGCCATATTCTAATCATGTAACCAACACAGAGAGTATTCAAGGACCATATCCCTAGCTCCACCTGTATTTCCTTGTTGTGTGACATCACTAGGAACCTTATCAAAACTCTATTTTCATTTTCCCAAACTCAAAACAAACTACAAGAACCAAAGAAAAAAATGCAACACAGCTTCCCATATAAACACAAGGTTTGTTATAAAAAGTGTTTTCTAGGAACTCACTCATACATACACCACATTTTCTTACAACCCTACCCCATCTACCTTGAAATCCCAAATGAAAAAGGGCACTCCAAAAGAAAGTTCCTCAAAATAATCCACTATGATACCATTTTGTCACGAACCGACTCGTTTCAACCCCAAACTAGTCACCCGAGTTGATTCGTTGAAAGGCCTAGGAGGCATTCTTGATCCTCTATGGCTAGAAACTAGTGTCAGAGAATCAAAAACGATATGAAGGGAATTATTTTTTCAATTATAAATAAATAAAATTGTGTAATAACAGATAATCCAATATAAATACAATATTTCAAATTGAATATCATTTATATAGAAGATAAAATACAAAAAAAATAAACAACAAAACCCAAAATGAACTTGATGAAAAAAATGTTCCCATGTGACCATAAGGGTCACTCTCTAATACCAAAACCAACCATCACCCATGATTATTGAAACCAATCTGAAACCTACACCAACAGCTAAAAACGATAAATAACTATAGGTGTGAGTATGAAAACATAGTAGGCATGATTGAAAAAATCTATTCCCAATGGAATTACTTTAAAACAAAAGAAACACTAACTTCATTTGTGAAATACAATAAAAAACTAGGTTTTTCAAAAATTTACACTTTAAAACAATACATGGTCCCTCACCCTTTTTCTATTCAAATACATATTTTTTTCCAAGTTGTAGACATTAATATTTTTGATGAGAAAGATGATGTTTTCATTTAAAAAGGGTGGAAATGGAGTGTAAAAATATTTCTAAAACATTTTCCAAAAAGCTTTGAAAACCATCAAATCACTTTTATCCATGGATTACACCATACAGGAAAGAAACAACAATGCTCACAGAATAATGGAAATGGAAAAATATCACATAAGAGTATCTAACCAATGAAGTTTGTTAATCATCCAATATAGAAATCTAATTTCCAAAAGACATGGGAGAACCTAGGAGCTCAATGGAATAGTCTATAGCATAATGTACATCTCGGCGCATCCTAAAGTCATGCATGACTCAATGATATCAATTCTCACCCACATGCTTGATCACACCCTACCTGGTATTACCGAGTGGAACTATCCCATAGAAAAAAAAATCCCCTATTGTGGGATACTATTTGGATCAAAATCATAATCCAGTTTAGCAACCATTCACCAAAAACCTGCTAGATATTTTATTTTCCAATGTCAATACTAAAGTGAGGGTGATCCAATAATTCTAACCAAGCATCCAATCACATTTTCATTTATCACACATAAGAAATTCACAAAACAAGTCACCCCTATATAACCCCAAGGAACAATATCATGCATTTGAACCATATGATCCCATGGAAACCTATCTATGTGGGTATCCTATAATAATAAACATATCCAAGGTATGATAATTACCCACCTAGAGTTTTCAAGACCACTTATTTTATAAAAGTTCCAAAAGGTCCTCAAATACCCTTTTTAGAATCACACATTTTCAAAGAACCAAATACACATTTAAAAAAAGGTTAAAATGAATCACTTTTCATTGAACAGTCGTTTATAAAATACAACTTAAGAATTCACTATACATTTTCAAACAATATCAACTTTCATCAAAATTCGAAATGGACCACACACTATAATTACATGTCAAACCAATTTCAAAAACACAAACACACACCACTTTCAAGTCAAACCCATTTAGGACTCCATTTGATAAATCCAAAACATAATTTTACAATATGAAAAAAACAATTACAAAAAAAACCCATGCTTTAAAAATAAGAGTTCATTTTTTAAAATCCAACTGGGCAATTTATCAAATACTAGGCGTGCATAACATAACAAAACAATGCCATATAATTCAAAAAAAATATTAAAAAAACTTCATTTAATATAAATAATTATTATAAAGATCATATATCTCTATTTAATATCCATATAATGTGTGAAAAGTAAGAAACCAATGATTCTTAAATTTAATGGTAAATTCTAAGGGAAACCTACCACAAACCACATGCACATCAACAAATCCAACACAAAACAACTCCACGTGGGTTCTAAGAATTATGAACAACCAAGATAAAACTTAAACAATAAATTATCATAATTAAAATGCAATCAAACATAAACCCTAGATCCAAAAAACCAAGGTATTAGTAGAAATTGAGAGAAAAATTGAGAAATGAGGAAGAGGAAGAAGAGATTAGAAGATTAACTTGAATATTTATCCCAAAACCTTGAATAAATCTCTTGGAAATACACTTAGGGGAAGGAGGAGGATTATAGAGGGAGGGGATCCCTTTGGGTCACACAAACTAGAAGATTCTAAGAATTGGTGTATTAGGGCTAAAATATGAATAGGGTATTAAAATAATTTCACAATTTCAATAGCATGGGCATGTTATATGGTTACCTCACATGGTTTTCCAAACTCTGTGGAAAATGTGCATCCCCTATTATCCAATAGAAACAAGCAACATGGTTATCCCACATGGTTTTTTGAACCATGCGACAACCATGGGGTCACAACTATCAGAAATAGAAATTGGTCGCATGGTTTTTAGGGAAAGGGAACATCATTTTCCCTAACCAAGTGCAAACCTATTTCCACCTATTTTCAATACCAAAATCCCCACTTTTCACCAAAAACTCCTTAGAAAACTAAGTAATAACCACAATACTAATGAAAAATGAAGCAATACCTAAATATAATTTCAAAAACACCCAAAACATGAGAGAAAAACCAACATCTAAAAGATAAACTGGAATAAAGGATGAAAATAATTGTTTGGGTGTGACATTTCTCAACTCAAACTTCCATCTTTAAGATATTTTTTCATTGATGAACATTAATTAATTTATATGGTGTATATAATGGCTCTTTAAATATAATATCATGAATGTTTTTGTACCCATTGTATTTTATGTTCCTTTTTATGTTCTTTCATTTAAACGGTTTTCATTTTTAAAATATCATATTTTTAATTTATTTAAAAATACATTTTTTAAAGTTTTAATGGCTTTTAAAAAAAACCACCCACCATGTTATTTATCTTATTTCATGAATGTTATTTTGTAAAAATAAATCATTTCCTAAATATTCTCTCTATGATATTTAACCATCATTATTGATGTTTTAATTGGAAACTTATATACTTTTTCCACATGTGTCACTTTTGACTCTCAATACAAAAAACTGAAAACAATATTTCTTTTTAACACATTAAACATGAATAAACGTTCCTACCTTCATGAAAAATACTTTTTAGAAGAACACTTTATAATATTCCATGTTTATTTTCAATGAAAATATTTTTCCAAATATTCTATAAAATTTTATTAAATTTTAACAAAAGAAATGGTTATTTTCCCATAATTTAAAATAATTATTTTAAATTTTATTTAAAAATTATTTTCATCTATGTAAACATCCTATTATGATTCATATACATTAACTGGATTATGATATTTTCATTCCATCCATATTCTTTCCCTAGATATATTTTGATGAATTTTTATAGAGATTTTCACAAATCATGTTTCTTTTCATTGGGTTAACCAATTAATAAAGTAATGGTGGTTGTTTTCATGTGGTTTATGATAAAAAGGATAAATATTTAAAAAATTAATCAGGACATGATACTTTATCATTATATATGATGATTAGTGATCTATATATATCTTATATGATGGGTGTTCCCAATATAGGTTATATGATAGGTGATCCCTATTATAGCTCTCTAATAAATTGGGTAATGTTCCATTTCATTAATAGAAAGAAGGAGGGGGTTAACCAGATTGGTTTCTCCATTTAATTTATCTAGTATTTATATATTTATGACCTATGTTAATATTTGGTTATGAATATAATTCTCTACGATACAAAAAAAAATTCATTGTGAATGCTATTGGTTTTAAATATTTCTTTTAATAATTATTAACATCATAGGGTTCTAGATGTTAATTCCTATGAATATTTCCTTTGTTAATGATTAATTTCAAGCCCCTTATTTTATAATATGTGTTATAATAGGTAATAATTCTTTTATTTTGTGATCATGAACTTTTATTATGTCATCATACCCTTATTCTCATCTTATACTCACTAATGACATTCAATTATAAATTCTTATGTTTACCCTTATTGAGCATTTAATCCATACCTTATTATGTTCCATTTTCACTTGGTAATGAAGAATTATGTTAAATGATTTTTTTTATAGAATGGTTTCATATGTAAAAAATATTATGTGATTTCATGAGGATATAATTAGGAATACAAAAAAATTGATATAGTGGGAAAAAGAACACTTATATAAGTGGGTATTTTTATTAAAGTGTTTATCCTAATTCTATAAAAATATAAACCTAAATAATCATTAGTATTTTATTTGATCTAATATTTTCCATTTAATATTTTATGTTTTTGTTGGTTGAAATTTATTCACATTTATCATTAGTAAGATGATTACCACTTCTTTCAAAAACCTCATTTATCTTACACCATAGGAATTCATAAGATTGTCATAGGGTAAGTCTAGGATCACATGAATCAACATAAATAATCTTGGAAGTTTTCGGATAGGTATATTCAATGATGTAAGGATCAAATTATGTGATTAAGTGAGGAGAAGAGGCGCCCTAACATAAGTGAGGGCAGGGACACATGTAGAATTACTTAAATGATTTAAATAATACAGACACTTTCTTATAAAAATGAAACCAAAATTAAATGGGTTAGAAGGCTTGAGATGAAAAGGTCAAAATATCTTCTACTAATATGATTTAGACCATTTTATGTGGAATTTTTAACATTATATCTTATTTTAATCTCTAATAAACCCTAATAACCATAATCATGGTGACATTTTTTAACTTTTTTTAATATTAATTCTGAAAAAAATGAAAATTGTATAATTAAAAATTTTGACATGATGATTAAAAATATGGAATAAATTTAATAAAAATTGGTTTTTATTATTATTAGAAATCAATTTTAAAATGATCAATTGAAACTCAATGAAAAACATTTTTTGAAAGATGAATTTTTAATCATAAAACCAAATTTATTTTCATTACATGACTAGTAAAAACTATTATATAAATTTTAAAATATTTAGTTGACTATATATTCTATAAAATTGATTAAAATAATTTATAAATAGTTATTTATTTAATTTATGAAGATAAAAAATACATTTCACGCATAATTTTTCTTAAATAACTCTTTTTACCTTCCAAGGATTTTATGTTCAATATTATCCATTAAATAAATAATTTATTAATTACTAATAATATATTAAAAATAAATTTTATTAAAAAAAATTTTTAATAGTAATCATCATATTTGTTTTTATAAAATGTTTTAACACTTAGAATCAATACATTCATTTAGAAAAATAGGCCTTCTGATCATAAAATGACTTTATTAAAGTGTAAGGATTATTACATAGGAAATAATAAATGAATTTGATTTAAGGAAATAATTTCCATATATATGTATCATAATTTGGTCAATATTATTAATAACCATCAATATAATGGAAATGCTATAATTTCTATAATATATTATGGTTAATTTTGACATGGGGTTGTGTATAAAAAAAGATATGAAATGATTCAAATTTATTTCAATGGAATACATATAAAATCTCAATTCATTACACCCAGACTCCAATTAATGCCTTAATACTTGTCTAAATTAATTTATATAGGATGTTAAAAATAATGGAATACCTTTCTGAGTTCCATTTTTCAAAATGAACACCCTCCAATTAAAAATATCAAATACCTCCTAAATTTTCACACTCATACGGATATTGGTCATTAAAATTTACTTATTAATAACTAAATTTACATTGACATAATATATATATATATATATATTATAAATTTATAACTATAATTTTATTAGCATGTAAATAGGTACACTAATATATAATATTTATTTTAGTATATAACTATATTAATATATATATATATATTCATAAATATATGTAATAATATTAAATATTCTAAAAAAAATTATATGTGAATATATATTTAATAATATCAAAAATTATTGATGTTATATATATATATTTACTCACACACATTTATACAAATATAAATACATAATTTTATATTTATATATACATATATTAATTAATATAGGTATAAATTAGTTTATATATTTCAAAAGATAAAAAGTCTTAGATATATTTATTTTTTATTAATATGTTAAAAGTTAATTATTTTATAAATTTTAAATAAATTTATAAATCTATGAACATTATTTTATATATAAATATATACTAGTAGGTTAATATACAAACGTAACCACTCGAAAAAGTGTTTTATGTAGATATAATGATTTTCTGGCATCTCGAGCATGAGCGGAATTGGATTTGGGTTAGGTAAGGGAGAGTGAGAGTGGTAATGTCATATTTGTAGTGACAATCAGGACTATATATTTGTGTATGTGTGTGTGTGTGTGTGTGTTTGTATTTGTCTATGTATTCTATATATAAAAACAATATATATATATATAATTAAAAAAATTAATTACCCAAGAAAAAGTGGTGTTGGCATAGTAGTGGTGAGGAGAAAGAATATATATATATATATATATATATTCTATGTATAAAAACTAATAAAATGTAAAATTTCAAGAAATTCAATTACCCATGCTTCTAGAAAACCTGTTAAATTGAAAATCTATTTACTCACATTTCATAAAAATATGGGTAAATGTAATGACGCCCCAGACACACACTACGAGATTTGATATTAAAAACACACTCTTTATATGCATTATTTGATTCTAATGACAAAAAACCAATAACATAAACGACTCATAATTATGAGTTTAATATTAAGGATTATACTTTTCTATATAAACAAGATCTTTTTAGTTTATATTTTTATATAATTTGGAATATACTTATATAAAAAAAGTGTAAAATTCTATAAACTGCACATTTTTTTCAAATAAATATGGTTATATGGTTACAATTCTATTTCATTCATGACATTCATGCTTCATTTTAAATAATTATACATTATTGAATGCTCCACCTTACTATAGTTCCTTCATATCCTTAGGTAAAGTGAAAAACTTTTGAAAATGTGAGATGAGAGAAACAAATCATAGTATGGGATATAAATCCGAAATAAATTTTGTGATCTGTTAAAATACTTGAAAACCTTTGAAAGATACATTACTTAAAAAAATAACATTTTGATTGTACAAAAAACCTTCAAGTATGAAAATAATCTTCATTGATTAAAATGTTTCATCAAACAGTCTCTTAAGTGAGCATGGAACATAATGGTCTAATGGGGACACCATATTTATAAAACACATAATATAATAATATAATTAGTTAATTCCAACATAAAATCATCATGGAATAACATATCCAGTTAATTCTAACATTAACACATAGTAGAATAACATACCATGTAAATTCCAACATGATATCTCTTGGAGAATAAATCATTACCTCATACATTTTAGGGGTATATCCGACCCAACTAACATTTTATATCATGTAAGATAACCATAACATGAATAAAACACATAAATTCTATCATTTACACTATAAAACTATTAATAATATCCTTTAAAACCCATATCCATAAGAAAATATTGTTATCCCATGAAATAAAAATCAATTATCCTATTATTTGAAATATTTTAAAGAGGAAAAAATCACATAATAATGCAAAATTAATTTATGTTGGAAACTATTGAAATTTAAAAATGAAGCATTATAATGAAAAATGGTCATGAATGTGGGAAAATTAAATTATATAATAAATGTTTTAAAATCATTATTTTCATACACTTGTAGTAAATTCAAAACTAACTTATATAAAAAACATTAAAAGGATTCATTTTAAATATTTATATTGAAAGTAAAGGATAATTTAAAATAAAATTAATCATTAATTATTATTATAATATTAATATTTTTAAAACATTTAAAAGATTATAGACATTAAATAAAAATTGATTAAATAATTTAAAAAAGGTTTTAATGAAAAATACCTCATGACTTTGGTAAATTTGAAATAAAAATGTTATTAAAGGATTGAACACGAAATTTATATGTAATCTACTTTAATTTCATTAAATTTATGATTAAATTAACCCATATGGAAGTATATACACCACAAAAAATAAAACATGGGTTTATAATGACATAAGTCACGATGAAACGAAATTGAAATGAGAAATCCCTTACCTCAAGTTTCATCTTTCTATGTAAATATTTTACTTTCCTAGATAAAAAACTTATAATAATTATTTACATTATTATATTCCATTATTATTATTTCTTTCCTTCCACTTATCTTCTTAATTTATTTAGTTACTACATCATTTAATTTCATATCATATGTGTTGGGTTCAATCGGTTTAAAGAAGATTTGGTGTGTTTACTAGGGTAAAAGAGGTAATAATTGAAAATATCATATTTATGGAACCAAAATCATGTAATAAAAATAACATTTATTAAATAAATATATATTTAGAACCATCCTTTAAGGAAATTATATAATATTAAACACGTCAATAATGGATTCGGTCTCCCACACAAACAAACAAGTGGTGATTTAACATTCAAATGGATGAAATAGAAATATTGATGATAATATTTTATAATTAAAAAATAATTATTATTTTATAAATACCAAAATTATTTATTTAATTCATATTCAAAAAAAATTATGTTTGTTGTTTATGAAAAATATCTGACGTCGTTTTTAGAGGTAGTAGTCTGCACATATACATAAGTGACATTTTCACATCCCAATGGATGGAAGGGAAAGAAGGTAAATAATATTTTATCTTTATTTAATCATAATTATGTTATAAATATCATAATTATTCATTAGATCCATCTTTATGAAAATCTATTTGAGGCAGTGATGAAAAACAAAATACATTTTCCTCAGATGTGGTAGTTTGAACATACACACAAAACATGTTTTATTTTCAATACGATAATGTTAATATTTTAATTACATTAATATAGATATAGAATAATTAAATATGGAATAATATTAAATAAAATTGAAAAAACTTGGTTTGAATAAATACCTCCTCCTTCTATAGCCTCTTTTAAAAACCATCTTTTTGTTTCTTATATTGGTTTTATAGAAATAACAGAACCTATATGATGTGAAAAATGGTGTTGGGGATATTTTTATGTTGATCATGGATGATATAATTTAATAAAAATCTATTTATAGTTGTTGTTTTTAAGGGTGGTATTTATATTTCTAGGAAAGAGGCATGTAAGAGTAAAATATAGATTATTGTATCATTTAAGCTAATGGATTTTGAGTACGGATTATTCCAATGAATTTTTTGTTTTATGATTAAAATTTTACTTAAGAATAATGATATTACTTAATGGAATAATTCAAATACTTCATTAAAGGTAAAATATAAAAAATAGTTTTTATTAGAAAAAAATATAACTTACACATCAAAATTTAGATCATAGGTTTATAGATAATTTTTTTTAATTTATTATTTTACTCAATAAATAAATATTTTGTTGAGAAAATTTTATTATGAATTTTTAAGTCATTTTTATATCATAATGAGGTCAGAATATATTTAGTATTCGTAAGAACTGAATTTTTTACGATGCATTAAAAAATAAACTATTTTATAAATTTCCCAAAAATTAATGATAAGTGAAATTTTACATGATGATTATATAAATTAATTCATTTTTTTGAAATTTAAAGTATAATATTTTAAATTTTATGTTTAAATAAATTATATAATACTTAAGAAAATAATTTGTTTTGAATAAAAACTATTTCTTTTGTTATGAATGATTACATTTAAAAAAAATTTATCTATTGTTTATTATATGATTTTTAATTATTTATATATAGTTTTAAAAAATATTAATTTAATAAATATTTCTTCTAATTGAATTTAATATATATTTTAAATGAAAATTTAAAATTTAAAAAACTAATTTTATCGATAAATGACCATATTAAATTGTAAGTGTACTTAATATTATTTAATAACACTTTTTTTTATTAAACGAGTGATAATATTTTAATTTCTAAATATAAAGCATTATATATTCTCATAAAAATATTTTTGAAGTGATCAATTTTTTTTAATATGACTAAATACACAACATATAAAAAAAATTCTTTGAAAAAAAATTAACATTAAATCATACTAATTATTTATCATCTAAATGAACAATATTTTAAATTATTAATATTTTTTTAATAATGATTTTATTCTTCAAATGATTTTCATAATAATATTCATTTAATATGGTTCAACTTTATTTATTTAATTTTTTTGATTGAAACAACTTATTTAGCACATTATATTTTTTAAATTTAAATTATATATTGAAATATAAAGATGTTACAAATAGTGCATAAATAAATTAGCCATGTTTATAAAAAAAATGCAAATAATCCATGTTTATAAATATGGATAATTTAATCACACACAATTTCCATAAATTTTTTTTTAATGTGGGAAAATGGATTAGCCACATGTATATACTTAACTAATCATAAAAATAAAACATGGATAAATTAGACATTTTAAGTGTAACAATGTGAATAAAAATTCCCTTAATATGTAAGATTTTTTATGAGTATAATGAATAAAAAATTATTTTTTAGAATACCTAATATTGACTATACTATTAATTAATATTATTTCTAATTAGATTTATAGAAATATAGATAATTCCATTACATATAAGTGTAATTTTACTAGAATGTAAGAGTAACTCTAAGTAGACTTGTGGAAATATGGAAAATACTTGTCATGAACCAACCCAGGTCAACCCTACACCAGTCACCCGAGTAGAACTGTGGCATGGCCCAAAGGGTGTTCTCTATCCCCATGGGCTACCAACTAGTGTCAGTCATCAATAGAGTATGCAAAGGGAATGACTTCTCCTAAGAATAAATAAATAAACTGAACAGTGAAAAGAAACTAAACATCCTAATACGTAAACAATATGAAAAATGATCATCTTTTATATGAGTATGAAAGGTACAATAACTAAAAAATAAAACCAAACAAACAAGTTAACTACACGATATCCATCTAACCCCATGGGTTACTCTTCAACACAAAGATCAACCATCACCCAACGTGATCAAACTCAAGCTGAAACCTACACCAAAGTCTAAAAACAAGAAGAAACTATAGGTGTGAGTATGATAACTTAGCTGGTAATCTCGGATAAATCTATTCCTAATAAACTTTCTTTAAAATAAAATAAACATCAATTTAATATTTGAAATACAATATATAAATGTAATATTTTCTATACATTTTACATGAAAACAAACTATAGTCCATTTCCCTACTTCATTTAAAAACTAATTTCATTTCCAATAGTGAGACATTAGTATTTTCAACGGGGAAGTGATTCTTTTCTTTTCAAATGGAACATGAAATTATAAAACACTTTTAATTTAAAAACATTTTTCATAATATTTGGGAAGCCAACACAACACTTTCTAATAAAGTCACCACACATTAGAGCACTATAATAATAAACTAATGAGGTAAATGGAAATAAAAACATATGTGTAAATGATCATATCAATCATCACGACAAGCAGATAAGTTCCAATAGACATAGTAGAACCATGGAGATTGTGAATAATCCAGAACATACTAATACATGACACCCATACTCAGAACAATTCCTCACACGATGAAATCAAAAGCACCCTAACACTCATGTCTAACCTATCTGAGGATAGATAGAGGGGAAAATCCCATTACAGTAAACCTAATATATCTGCATGCTATGGGCCACCAGCTAGTGTATAATCTAAGAAGTCCAGTAATCATTCTCAAAAAACTTTTCTCACTATGCTAGGTTCCCATGTCTCATGTATAAAGGGGTTGATCCAACCGATGACAACCAAGCATCCATTCTCATGCATATATAATAATCATTCAACAACAGGCATCACCCCAAGTCACCACAACGATCGATTCACATGCCATAGAAAGAATAAAACTCAAGGATTCCACATCTAGGATCTCTAATTTTCATGAAGGATCATAATGATTCCATAGTGAGAAAATCCCATCTATTAAAAATAAACAAGGACTAAGAATCATCCAATGGAGTTTTTCATAATAAATACTTACACCATTTTCAGAAAATTACCAAACAAACCTTTAAACAATTTTCACAAAACCATCATTTTCAAGATAACCAAATCCACCATTCAAAAAGGGTGTAAACATACCATTTTTTACCTCAAATTTATTTACAAAACTCTTTTGAAGCATTCACATCACGCATTCAATCCAAATATATTCTTATAAAAATTAAAAATGGTCCATTAACAATCATCATAATCAAAACCACATTTGAAAACCAATACGCATTATTTTTAAATCTAAAAACCCTTGGGAACTAATTAAGGAACCCCATATCATAATTTAAAATACCATAAATCTTTTTTAATTTCAAAAATGTTCCATCAATATCACAAACCATATGAGAATTCTTATGGGGTGTTTCATCAACCACTTAGTATAAACCTTTATAAAAAAATACCATTTATCACAAAACAAGGAATAAACCACCACTTTTCACACCAAAAAATTTGTTTAAAGAAAATAAAACCATATCTACCATGCAAGGAAGGTGATAAAAACTTGAAACCAACAAATATTAAATTATAATGTCACATGTAATGGGAATCCTACCAAAAATCCATGGAACTTCGACACGCACACCTGAAATCACCCCATGAGTGTTCTTAAAGACAATATCTAAGAAGAGGGACCCTAAACACACACAAAACCCCAATATAAATCTATTAAAAAAACCCTAGATCCACATGACAATAGGAGAATAAAACCCCCTGAGAAAATAAAAGAATGAGGGAGAAAGAGAATAGAGGAGGAGAAATACCTTGAAGATATATCCTGGAATCTTAAAGAAACCCTATATCATCTCCCAAAGAGGAACAGGGATGCTTGGAGTGCAAGGGGAGATCCCCTTAGGGTTGCAAAAACCAGGAGAGGGGAGGAGTTTTAGGTTAAAATCAAAAAATGGGTAGAAGTGAAATTTCAAGAATTTTTTTATTTGGGAAAATTGCAGGTTTTGGCTGCAATATTTACCAAACCATACACCAACCATGTGATAGACACTACCCGAGAGAATATTGATTGCATTTCCAACTCGAATGGTTTCACCTACTGTTTGAAAACCGTACGGTAGGTTTTACCTGAAATTACCACATGTTGCACGGTTACCTGGGTTCGGCCACACAGTACCAAACCGTGCGCAGACCATATATTATGATATGTCTGAAACCAACATCTTATGCATTGTTACCTGAGTGTGGCCGCATAGTTTACCCAAACATGAACCAACCGTTTGTAGGACACCATCAAGACAAAAATCGTATTTTTTCTCTAAGAACTCCCAAATGAACTGAGGATCGTCCTTGGGAAAAAATAGACAAAGAAATAGTTCAAAATTTAACACCTATCACACCCGAAACTTGAGAGAAATACCGATATTCCCAACTAAATAGAACATATGATATAGATGAAAAACTAGGTGTGACAATTATCCCCACCATCAATGCTTTTATCCCCCAAAAAGCCAAAAAAAAATTAGTTGATTGATCAATGACTAAGGATTCCATAACCACATGATTCAAACTCTTGAACCATAAAAAAAACTCATCCACTTCTAATAAAACTTATGCATCTTGCATGAAACTGAACAAAAATCCATTATGATTTCTCAAAAATCAATGTGAAAGACCAAGACAGAGCATCCAAACATGCTGAAAAGAAGACCGTTGTGCCCTCTCCTGTGAATCCCAACTCTCACCCAAACCGAAGAGAAAACAAATGCCAGTAACATTAAGGGAGTCCATAGTGGACTCCCCACTATTAGAAAACAACAAGAAACCAATAATTTCATAAGATAAAACTAAATAAGACTTGTAGTGGGTCTCCCCACCATTTAGAACTAACTATAACAGACCAAATTATTGTTCAAAAAGAGACAACACCATGACTTTACTACATAGGCCAACAAAATATCTTCTACATTGGCCTACCTACCAAATCTAAGAAGAATGCAACAATAGCATTTAAATAACCCACTAACAAACATAGGGTAAAATAACTAATCTAACACTCCCTACACCCCCAGTGGTCTCCTGAATATGTGTTTCCTTCACTATTATGACTATGAATGGAGCTATTATTTTTGAAGCATCTACTGTATCGTAGTCAGAAATTGATAATCCCAAAAAATAAAATTCATTGAACAATTAGATAAAGACAAAAACTAGAATTATAGAAATGAAAACCATACATCTATTGAAGACAGCAGCTCATAAAAAAGGCTCACAACACCCCATTACATTTTTGAAAATAATAAGACATCACTAGCACAACTGCCACAAAAAAATTACCTTTATATTAAAAGAAACATACAGGAATGAAACTTTAAATGAATCCACATCAACACATCACTTCTAAAAACTAACCCCATTACACTTTCTAGAAACACCCGGGAAAAAAAAGTTGCAAGGGACCCAAGCATCCACAATAAAGGTAGGGAATTGGAGTAATAGGAAACGACGACTTCTTATGACCCAACTTGCCAAACTGATAAGACACTAGGATACCTTTACCAAAGAAGGTTGATGAAATATCTTGAGGAATTTTGATTCCATGACTAGAACCAACATCTTTCAGCTGCTTACCTCTTTACCAGAATTACCTCCACTACTTCCCAAAATTAATGGAAGGAGGACTACCTCTAGCACTCCAACCATCAAAGCCTCAACCTGAAAATATGGCCTCACCATGTCAGAAAAATATGTTATATTTAACTCTAAAACCTTCAACTATATATCAATATGAATCCCAAACTCTAAATTTCAAGCCTTCAATGGATCATCCTCAACATACTCTAGAAGGTAGATAACTAGGTCCAAAAAATGATGAAAATACTTCAACATCGATCCATAACCCAACTGCAAATAGCACATTTACATCCCATTTCTCACCCTTTATTTCTCAGAAATTACTGATGGAAGAAAAAATCCTTGATGAACTTCCAATTAATAATGGTGGGGAGAATTTTTTATTTTCAATGGGTGAAAATCGTTGTGGTTTCTCAGGGGGGAAATCATTAGTGGTGCAGAGAATATGAATAAGAGAACTTGTAGTAATGTTGATTCATTGAATATGATGAACATGTAGTAAAGGAATAGTTTTTTTGTAATGTAGTGTGTACATGAAATGAACTTGTAGAAATACTAGTAGAATATAAAGAAGATACTGAGTATAGACTAGTTTTTTTGTAATCATCACTGATGTTTCATATAGTGAGAAATAAGTAAGAGGTGACACCTATCCTATAGAGCACATATGTTTGAGAGAACTAAAATATTATCATGATATAATCATCAGGGATAGTATCAACCTTAGTAAAGTAAATATATCGTTTCATCTCATCATGATACATTGTTGGAGAATTTTTTATATTCTTGAATGGAAAGGTGGTGGTTTTCTTTTTCCATTTGGTCTATGGATGTTCATCACGGGAGAGACTCAGCTCGTATAGTGGTTTGGTTTCATCTCCTATGGATTCCCCTCTATTTTTTGAATTCTTATTTCATGAGATCCATTGTAAACTCCCTAGGGAGGTTTCTATATGAATATGGTCGAATAGGTAGTCTATTTGAGTCCTCTGTGGTGCGGATCTATGTTGATATGGATATCTCGATCCCTCTTCTGGATAGGATCTCCCTGAGAGTGCAAGATTATTTTGTCTAGTCCCAACTGCTCCTCTTTCCTTGGGCACCTGGGTTATATTCTTTTTTCCACCTTCAAGGTCACTACCTTCCTTTATGTAGGAAGAAGTATGTCATTCAGAAGGATCAGCCTCCTAGGACTCCCAACCAATACCCCCACCTCTGCAATTTGAGTTTCTTGCCCACCCCCTACTCTGACCTCTACCTACAAGCCTTCAGATCTTCCTCCACCTCACATAGCCCCCAGTAGAGGTCCTCTTTCTAAACATGGACTTCATGGTTCCAATCCTCATTCTATCCCCATCTCTCCCTTTATGCCCATTGTCCCCTTCATGGATCCCGCTTTTGTAAGTATCCTGAATGCCTTTAATGACCATTTCAATAGGAGATGAAAAGGTAGGGATACCATTCTATCAACTTTCCTTGTTTCCCCTTGGATTTTAGGTCCTTCTAGAAAGATGTAATTCTTCCCCAGAGATCTTATCAGGATTATTTCTCCTACTGAGCATGCTTTCTATGTTCCGATTTCTAGCTCTTTTCCCCTCTAGCCCCCGTTTCCCCAGTCAAGGAGACCTCAAATATGAATATGATAGTTTCTTTGACCAGTTCTATTATCTTAGATCTCCATGGTCCCTTGGTGGTTAGGGACCCTCCTCAGGGAGTAGTGAATTCCCCTAGAGAGGATCCCTCTTCTACACCTTCAATAAAGCTATTGGACTCCCTTATCAATCTCAGTAGCCTGGATATCTCTAATCCTCCTATGGATAAATTCTCTCCTCCACACATTGAGAACAATACTAGGTCCCATTCTAAGAAAAATGTTCCATGTCCTTCTTATCATAACACTAGATCCATCCATCCTAGGGCCAAATCTAGGCTTGTCTGTTCTCAATGATACTTATCATCATATGGAACGCTCGTGGCATGTGTTCTAGGGAAAAAATGGATTGCATGGAAATTGAATCTCAGTACCATAGAGACTCTATCATTATATAATTTGAACCCACGTAGTCCCCCTCTAAGATTGGAGATTTTTCGAGTAGAATAAAACTTAATGCATGCATGCATGCAGCCCCTACCAACCAACATATTTGGATCTTTTGGAACTCTTATTCCTCAGTGAAAATGATTCATGCCTTGGAACAGAGTATAACCACTGAAATCATCTATAGATCGTAACATATTCTTGTCTCATTTTTGTATGGAATCTATGATCCTATGAAAAGAGAGTTATTATGGCAAGACATTGAAGCCTTTGAACCAGGGGATACTCTATGGCTTGTTGAAGGTGATTTTAATATCATTACTATCCCTAATGAAAAGAAAGGGTGCAATGCTTTTCCTCACAATTATAGTTATTATTTTGTTCATTTCATGTCCTACAAGGGTCTTATAGACATGGGATTGACCAGAAATAAGTACACATGGTGCAATAATCAAAGAGGAGGTCGTTGCACCCAGTGTCACCTCGATTGTTTCCTTGCCAATGTTTAGGTGGTCTCAGCATTTCCCAATTCAAAGGTTTCTCATCTTGTCTATATCTTATCTGATCACTAAATCATTCTAGTCTCCCTATTTATATGATATTATTGGACATATAACTGTGTTTTTTTTATAATTGGCCCAGCCTACAGGGTTTTTACCAAGCGGTTATGGACTCCTGGTGCAAGTCTATACAAGATTATGGCTCGCTTTCCTTCCATAACAAATTATGAAGACTAAAAGGTGACCTCAATGTGTGGCTAACTAGACCCCCCCCTGCCCCCTAATAGTGATCTAAATTCTCTAACAAAGAATGTCAAATCCATGGAAATATTCTTGGAATCTGATTGGTGTGATGACCTATTTGAGTTACTCTCTATAAAGAAGGTCAACTTGGAGGAAATGTATTTAATAGAGGAACGGGTGGCTTGTGAACAAGTAAGGATTTAGTGGATTTGTGAGGTAGATCGCAATTATACTTATTTATATACGTGCATCAAGGAAAAATGAAGTTCGATGAGGAAAAACATTCGACTTAATGATGGTAGCTTTACTGATGATCAAGAAATTATTGGGAGCATGGCTAAGACGCACTTTTGAGATTTGTCAGCGGGTCATAATCCTTAAATGATAGAGTTATATTCAAGTGGTCATGAGGAGTTTTTTGAGGTGATTCATATCCCTGTCTCTAGCCAGGACAATGAAAATATGGAATCTATTCTGGATAAGAAGTATATTCACTAGGCGATGGTTATAATTAATCTAGAGAGTTTCTCGGGGCTGGAAATATTCCTAGGTTCTTTCTGCAGGGATTCTTGGGACATGGTGAAGGGATACCCGAACGCGGAAGTCCAAGACTTCTTTAAGAGAGGGAGTCTTCCCCGCATTTCATGCACCACCACCCAAGTTTTGATTCCTAAGATAACAGATCCCCCGTCCTTCAACCCTTACATACTTGTGATTATGTGAAATATCCCTCAAAAAATTATTGAAATGATCATAAAAATTAGACATGCAGTATATCTTCCCAACCTGATATCATATTAGCAGCATGTCTTTGTTAAGGGAAGATTCATACAAGGGAGGTATCCTTGGCCCAAGAAGTTATTGGTGATCTTAACATGAAGGTCCATGGTTCAAATATTGTTGTGAATCTAGACAAGGACAAGGCCTATGACCACATGGAGTGGAATTTTATCATCAATGTTCTTGCTATCATGGGATTCTATACTTGGTCTACTGACTTGATTTTTAGGTGAATCAGCTCTGCATGCCTTGCTGTCAAGTTTATGTGGATGCATCATGGCTTATTTAAGATGGTTTGTGGCTTGAGACAATGGGACCCCCTTTCACTGAGAATCTTCATCATATCCCAGGATTTCCTCATCGGGCATGTCAATAGGAGCATCAGCAGTGGTTCCATGTCTCCTTATCATTATAGGAATAGACCGAGTTGTATTTTACAAATAATGTATGCTGATTACATGTTAATACTTTTTAATTCAAACAAGCAGTCTATCTGGAGCTTAAATAGAGTAGTACTACTACTAGAGTGGCCAATGCATCAACCATAACAAGAGAACCTTCTACATCATGAATTGATGCCTAGACTCCCAAAGTGACTCCTTGAGAAAATAATTGAACATAAAGCACGAAGATTTTCAAATGAACTACATAGGTTCCCCATTTTCCCCTAGAAGGCCACAGGTTCAACATTTTGACCACATTTTTTCTCGCATCACCAAACGTGTCACAAACTGGAAGAGAAATTTCTTGTCATTAGGTGGTAGGATCACGCTGGTAAATAGCTTCCCCACCTTAATCCTAGATCATTCTCTCTCTTACATCAAAGTCCCTATGGGTGTGCTTATCAACAGAATCATATTCTCCTTTATCTGGGATGCACACATAGATGGGAAGAATCATTGGGCTTCTTGGGAGAGACTTTCCAAACTAATTGAGGATGGGGGTATCAATGTGAGGATCATCTTGAGCACCTTTCATGGAATGCATGCTAAACTTGTTTGGGAAATTATTGAGGCTCGTTCTCAGTGGGGATGGTTTATGGGAATGAAGTATAAGAAGAGTGAGGTGCATCGGGCTGGTCATGCCTCCTATATTTGGCCCGTGGTGGATCCTTTGATCGCATCCCTCCAACCATACTCCAGATGGATTGTGGGGAGAGGGGAGACTTCCTTTTTTCACCAAAACTGGACTAGCTCAAGTCTTGGGTTCCCAAGAATTCATGTTACCAACAAATCCTTATTCCAAGATAGCATTTATCCTATATTTTTTTGGATATTCTGAATAATAGTCATAAGGAAACCTTTATCCTTATTAAGATCAATGATGATCGGGATAAGTACATTTTCACTACTTCAAGTTCTGGTGGTTTTTCAATATAGGATTTTCATTGGGCAACTACAACTATGACTTAAACGGATGCATGGGGAGGAACTCTCTAGCATAATGAAATACAAGAAAAATATTAAATTTTGGATTGGAGGCTGAGGAATCGCACAATATCCACTGATGAAAATTTCAAAAGGATGAGTATTCACATGGCTTCACGCTTCTCCTGTTGTAGGGAGAATACGGAGGAAACTGCATATCATCTATTCTTTATGGGATACTGGACCAATGCAGTATGTTTAGATTTCAGAGACTTTATAGGTTTTTCCTCTATGGATAGGATGGATACCCCCTTCCTTGAGATATGGTTTCATGCTGCAGGAAGCGAAGGGCCTGATTTGAAGACCCTCGCCTTAGTGTTGGCGGAAGGCTGATGGGTCATTTGGATCACTAAGAACAAAAAAAATTGGGGGATATCTATTCTTAGAGGGTTATTGTGGAAAGTGTAAGATGCATACTATTAGATATATTTCATCTATAAAAAGTTTTTCAAAATGCCCCCACCATGTGGTTGATTGCAAACCAAAATCAGTCATTGATCCCTAATGAAAACGACATGCAAGGGCATTGGGCTTGATGGTTCATGCATCCCTCATGTACATAACTAAACAATAATGGTTCGTGAACTATGGGAATCATGAGGGGGGTGAAACATGACATAAAGGGTGTAGTTATGGATTATTTTACTACCAACTATGGTATGACTCATTCTTTTCAGGCTGAAGCTTTGGCAATTGTTTATGGTCTTCAACTATCTGGGTAGAGGAATATATCCCTTAGTGTAGTGGAAACTGACTCCATCATTATCTAAAACTCCTTATCAGGTAAGATCTCCATCCCATGGTCCATATCCAACATCATTAAAAACATTCCTCATTCTCATGGATACCAACACCAACATTCTTTATACATGGCCTGAGGGTAACATGGTTGCTAACTATCTTTCTTCTTTTTCAACCCATGGGAAGAGCATCATTTGTTCTCCTGATATTATCTCTATGTATTCTGAGGGGGAGAATCTATTTAGAGGGGATTATCTAGGGATCCATCATTTTATACCCCCATTTTTCTCTTCTTTTTTGGGTATTTGGGTCTCTGGTTTTTTTTTCTCTACTTGTACCTCTCTTTATATAACAAATAAAGAAATAGATGATGATTTATTATGAGTAAAGTATATATTTTTCTCAAAAATAATCCAACATAATGAAACTAATATATTGTATGTTATTGGGTAATTTTATATCATTTCCATGAAGATATACTCATTTTCAGTAGTGAACCTTGTACATTGAGATTCCTTGTTTTTTCTCCTTCCATGGTGTGTATATGTTATGTATTTTGACTGATCACTCAAACAAGTAATGGAGGTGGATATTTATATAAATCATAAGTTTAACTTTTTTATTATTTTACTCTAATTTACCATCTGGTAATGTTACCAAGCCTGGTTCTATTTCAAAAATGACTCTAAAGTTAGAGAAATAGTAAAACCATGTAATAACCTTTGGTATAAATCAGTGGAAAATAAAAATATATAAAGTAAAATGTACATTGGGGGAAGTGGAGTATTATAAATACCTCAAGGGATATATTAGGACCAAATTCACTCAAATATAATAATGAACATGGGGACCCAACCTTGAGAGGTGGGGAATAATGAAAGGATAGAAGGGGAGCTCATATACCTACTTGGGGAGGAATTAGATAATGTCCACATTTTCACATATTTTATAACAATTTAAATTTAATTTAGTTATTTTTTAAACCATCACATGCACCATCGAAACTCCAGTGGACATCACTAGAAATCTAGTTAGCTATCTTTGTCCTAGTACTATCCCAATTTAATCTATGTAGAAAAGGATGTAGACTATTCCATGGACACCAAGATCCTAGTGGAATATAGGCTCATAGTTCAATCTCTACCATTTGGTCGATTATCTAAAAATGTTCCCTAGAGCCACTAGTACCACCTCCATCAACTAAAATCCATTTAATTACATGATTTTATCGAAACATTATACAAATTAATACCCCAAAATAGGTGTGGTGTTTCAACATTTATGTGATGGATGTGTGTCTTGACAACCCACACCTATGAGACTTGAAAAACCCGGTGGTAACCATAATCTTCTTTCAATGTGAAAACACAAAAAAAAACTATTAAGGGTGGGAAATTAATATATCTAAATAATATTATATAGGAAACCATATATCCTCATTATAAATCCCTTTGCATGTCTTGAGATAGAATTTATAGGTAATCTCGAATGGATTTTCATTATAATATCAAAAAAAATTAATTATGATTTAGTGATTTAGTAGGATTTATTATCCCCTGCAAGTTTCACCACATCAGTGAACTTGAGTTTACTAGTTTTTTAATCTTAGGCTATGTGAAATTCAAACTAACTTTCCTTTTATCTCACAAACACTTCAATATTTTATTTTATTCACTTCCATTAAAATCTAATTAAAAAATCTTTCAATCTAATCCTTTCATAGTGGATATTAATTAAAAACTCATTGATACTATACATTAATGAATGTGTAAACTTACATGGAAATGTGTAGAAAATGATAAATTTTTTTACTAAGAATCCCTCCAAACCTTATCTTAATAATATTCATAGTATGTATTCATCACTTGATTCACTAAATAAGAATCAATCATGATCAATCATAAACATGATCTACCACACACTTCTCCCATATATATATGAATTTCCAACAATTATTTAGTTATATTTCATTACTCACTTGAAACTCATGCCTATTAAATAATTTATATACAATTAATATAAGTTTCCAAGATATTATATTTTAATGTAATTATTAATAATCTAAAAATTATATTCCTATAAAAAGATTCAGCCATATACTATTACTCAGCTATAAATATATACTTTGGTATACTTCAAAATTTTATAATCCATACATACCTTAAATTTTTTCCCAAGATGTTATTTTTTCCACAGATTAAGTAAAAAATCACATCCAAGAGATATAAATTATTAAAATTGTTACATTCATGAGGACATATCCTTTTATAATGGTAATAAATAATTCTTATTTTATAAATTAAAAGACATAACAATATTTTTTGAGATTCATAAAAACATCACTCAAAGAGAATTCCTTCATTTTGTAATCAAATAAATTTACTAGCTATCAACTTCTCCTTATAACACTAAAAATTTATATGAAATTAATATTAATAAAAAAATTAATTTGTTAGTTAATATAGATAATGGTGTCACTCTTTTTAAAAAAAATTAGTATAAACCTCTTATAATATGCAGTAAATCATATGACACATTGGGTATTAATAAATTCATTATATATCATCAAAACAATAACATATTTTATATTTTATAGGTTTACTATAAGAAACTTTATTAATATAAAAAATCCAAATAAGTAAACCACTCTTGACCAATAGTGACAGTTGGAAATTTTCCTATATAACTTATGCTTCATTGGTAATTCCAAAACAGCCCTTCTCTTTTCAACAAGATAATAATATCAACAATGAAAAATAATATAATCTAATAAAATTAAGGTTAAAACACCCAAAACATCAATACAATAAATTAAATTCCAAAAAATGTAACTATAAATTATATCATAGGAAATCTAAATGAGAAATATATATCAAAATGTTTTATTCAAAATTTACTCATTTTAAACACTCAAATGATGATATCTACATCATAAAATGGTATTTGAAATTAAACTCACTCATTTTAACTATTCAAATTGATCATTTATTTTAGGTAACAAATATTAAATCTTTACCAGAATCTAATTCATCCATTTATAGTATATATATAACCCCAATAAACCATCTTTATTCTTGGAAACTCATAATGGGGTCACCCATAAATTTACACTATTCGATATATATATCATATATATAATTTTTTATCAATTTAATCTCAAAAATCACACTTATTTGAAAGTTCCATATGATTAGAATTGGTAATAATAGGTGAGACACCTTGATATAACTCTATTGTATATTCAGTGTAGTTTGATGAATGTAAAACCAGCACATAATCTTGAAAAATATTCTTTTAAAATTATATGAATCTTATCCTCCTCTAATATACATATAAAAATTATAATGCATAAAATCCTATGGGTTATGTTATATGGAACAATACATAGATAACCTAATTAAAATGTCCTTATCCTATAAAATTTGAGGGATCTCATTCTGGGTTAGAGGAAATAATACATTATCAATAATAATCCACACAAAATCACACAAAAAATTTAAAATCCATGAAACATATAATATAACATGGTGACATATTTAAGAGTACTATATCACAATGTGACCATTAAATCCTTACATATATCTCACTCACAATTATAAATTCTGTAGAAGTGGGTGAACACACCAATTTGAAGTCTCATGGTGGGAGAAATAAATAAATTTCAAGGGAATACAAAATGATAACATTATTATAGTCTATTAGAAGAGATCCATTGTTTAATAAGATTATAATTAGTTTTTCAATATAACCATGGGATATATGGATATCAGTGTTCATATTACCCTCCATTAATGTATGGTTTATATTCACTCTCTTTTGGTCTACAACCATCTAAAACGGATGACATATCACATATAATATCAATCAATCCCCAAATAGAGTAGTCAATTCCAAGGGTATATGAAATTTTTGTTCTAATTAAAATATATAACATAATTAAAAAAATATCAATTGTCCTCCTCTTGGTTTATTATTTATAACCAGTCAATTATATCAATGCAACCCATTCTAATCAATCATATCATTTAATTAATAAACATTTTATATTTCAAATACTCTACCACATAATCCAAAAAACAATGCAATAATTCCTTAATAAAACTACACAATAATATCCCTCACCCAAAACCACATAAATACAACCTATATAAGTCTACAACAACTACCACAATAGTAATTTCAAAAATATTGTTGAAACATGATAGAAATCATAAAATATACAAAAATAAAAATAATATTTTTGATGAATTGTATTTTATAAATAAATGACATAACAATTCAAGAAACATCATATAAAAACTATTTACAAACAATAATCCTAACACAATATAAATATCATTATAATATAATTATAGTAGGAGGATGTAATTCATATTCCCATACATTAGCATTCATTTATAAGTTCATGATAATAATTCCTATTATGAATCCCATTTTCTATCCTTTTAACTCATCACCATCATTATGTACTTATATATTCTTAATATTTTCAACACTTCAATACCAATAATAAATAAAAACCCCTAGTTTTTAAAATAAATCAACAATATAAAACAATTTCAATATAGAAATAATAAGGAAATAAGTAATAAATACTCTAATTCACTATTCCCATAAACATATTCATGTACAAATTTATTATTTTTTTTAATCTCAAATAATAATCATTGAAAAAACCCATGATAATTATAAACACAACACAAATTATAATGACTAATTCTAAATCCCCTAACTCAAAATAAAGCCTCATTTTTTCATAACAAGGATAAGAAGAAATAAAATCTAATCACTAATGATATTTTGAGAATACATAAAAAACCAATGATACATATTACCACACTATTTGTTTAAACACAACCATCAAAACTAAACAAAAAATATCCACCATATCCTCCTCAAGAAGAAATAAACGAGAGAAGAAATGGAAAATAAAGGTACAAAAATATAAAATCTTCATAAATCATAATAAAATGATAGAAAAATATTAACATATGATATTTCCAAGGTTATGAAAGGATATTAGATATGATCTTTAAGACACATAGTGTTAAATTAATGTGAAAGGTATTAAATAGACTTCAAGAAAATACTCAAATTTATATTTTAAAATGGGACCCCATAAATCATGGTTTGATAATCCTCATTACAGTTCCACGGTGTTCATTTAGCTGACCCTTTCGAAATCATGGTGAAATCTCCAAACATATCTAGGTCAACCACCATGTAATTATTGATATGATATAAGTTCATCATGGTACTATGAATCATATCATGTCTTAATGTACTCAAACCTATTATAATCATATTAAAAACTCACTCATCATTACATAACACACTCACCGATTAACACCATAATCACATGAAAACATGTCATCCAAGGTCTTATTGTGAAATGATACCCCACACATCACAATCCCATGAATCATGGAGAAATATAAAATACCAAGAAAATCATATTATTCAGCTCTAGTATCCATAAAATTATGACACAACATATCCTTCCATGGTGTGATTTCAGTTAAAAACTGAAATTTTAGCTAAAGCACCAATATTCTTCCACATTTTCCTATCTATTTAATCCTTAACCCCTATAAAGTAGAGTAATGGAAAAATCCTATGAATCTATAGTAAGGGTATGTATATACACATATGTATTAGTTCATCCCCTCTGGATGAAAACCCAATTCAATATATTGTATAAATAATAGTCATATATGTGACATCATAAAACATAATCACATACTATACAAATAATATCACCCAGGGATAATATATGTTATACATAAATTGGTGAATTATTTTATCCTCGATAATCATTATATACTATTGAAAAAAATATTTCATTTCCATATATACACACATTTTAATCCATATGTCTATATAATATGGGTATTCCATCCTTAATCTCACTAAAAACATCTATCACTAAATAACATAATATATAATATAAATAATCCCATAAAAATATATAAGTTTACCCATAAAACTACTCCCACTAACCTAGTCAGCAATAGTCCCATTGAATCATGTCATGATAAAACATAATCTCATCTCATCCCCTCATGGACACATCAACCACACAAATTTATAATAAATTATGTCAACCTTATTCCCTCCTCCTCATGGCCATAATAATCATAAAATGAATAATAAAATTACCTATAAATAGAGTGGATAACATCCCAAATTTTTATTATGAATTTTCTTGTTGATAAATCATCTGTATTCAATATCGTATCATGAACACAACACCAAACTAAAATAAATAGTTCCTTATTAGGTTATGGTGAAATATAATAATCAAATATTAAATAATATATTAGAATACATATAAATATAACATAATTATTAAAACAAAAAAAATTATAAAACCATAAATAAATAAAAATACTATATTACTAAAATATTCATTAACACAATTTCTAAAAAAGAACCTACCACTAATGATAACTATATAAATAAAAAAATACTTTATAAATGTGATAAATATATTGATAAATATATAATGTAATTTTTTGATTGATTTTAAATAATTATATAAAACAATATATAATAATAGAAATGGGAGATTTTGTTGTAATATTGGTATTTGAAATATCTGATTATTGGTAATAAATGGTCATTGTGTATATAAATTCATTGGATATTAGTTTGGTTTATAATATAAATTATTTTATTATATATTTATTGGATAAAATATTTATAACTCAATTAATATTATTTTTTATGTCATTTTTTGACATATTCGATGATATAGTGGGTATAAATTTAAATAATCATATTGTGAAACATATGTAGAAAGAAAGAAAATATGACATAAAGTAGTAGAAGTATTCATAAAGAGGATAATTTTTTAAATCTTATGAAGGAGGTATCACTAGTAGTGTATGATCTTGGATAATCCCAAGATGAACTTCAATAGGTATGGAATGAAAGAAATCATCTATGGGAGAAATTTATAAATATTGAGGTCACTATGAAATCCATGCTCACTAAATCACCACCTCTAGCAACCACTATTTCATCTCTCACTCATTAGGTATTACATGAAGGTCCCAATGGGTTATATAAGTGTATGTTAGTATTTTATCATTATGTATTTATTACGGTAATAAATGAAAGTTTAAAGAAGAAAATGATTTTTTATTTCTAATAATATTATTCATATTTTTAAATATAATGTATATTAATAAATATATTAAATTTAAATAATGATTTTAATGAATTTTATTTCTTATATATATATATTATAAATAACATTTATCTAATTATTATAAATTAGTAATAAGAATTAATTCACTTAATGATTAAAAGGGATATTTTTCTAAAAAATATTTTCATTTGTTATGCTATTTTTATATTAATTTTAAATACTTTTTAAATTTTAATTTAGTAAAATGGTTTCAATATTTTGAATCGACAACTCAATATTTTTTAAGAGAGTATATATTTTATATTTGGTAAAAAAATACCATTGTAAAAAATTTAACCACGTAAAATGAAGTAAAATGGGTAAAATGAAATGAAATGAATTTTTAATAAATATATTGATATATATTAATTATTTATGTCCTTGGTAAGGATTTAGATTCCATCCCACTATTCTAACCATCCTTTATTCACATTAAACCCATGAGATTTTATGTTTACCCTTCCAAAAACTGATGTTTCTAATGAAATATTCATTATTTAATATATAAAAGGATCCCTAATCTACCCACATGACCCATGAAATTAATAGGAATCCAATAAATTATATACCTAATTTCCCTCTCAAATAATACTCTCTCAAATTTTTAATATTTTGGTCAGAAGAAGTAACACCCAATCCTTTATTACAAATAATGTTTTTAAGTGAATATTGGAGATTTCAATGCAAGTTATAACTTTTCATTAATAATTTTCTATATCTTCTTTATCAAAATTGGAATTAATATCATTAAAAAGTAATCACATGTAATTTAAATCATTATTATCCAATAAAAGTTATATTATATTATAAAACGAATATAATCCTTCTCATTTATTTGTTATGACACATTATGATTTGGTTCATTATTACCAATTACATAAATGATGCTATAATGTTTTTATCATTAATGAAAAATCAAAAATAAAAAGGTGTAATATGTTGTAATACTAATAAATTTAATGTGTTTTAATAAGTTTGTAAGGATACTATTTATATAACTATATTCATTAATAGAATCAATTATTTTTATTTATTCAATATTCAAAAAAAGATTAATTTCTAATATTCCATTACAATCCATCATGGTAATATCCATGAAATAATAATGAAACTATAGAACTTTATCAAAATAATATTTATAAACTCCATGGATATTTTGGATCTGGATAAAACATGATCATGGATTATGGATCAGAATGGCTATACTGAAGTAATAATTTAATAAATGGAAAAATTAACACCTAGTGATTATTTTTAACTATGAATGATTATTACATATTTAATAAATAAATATAAATTAATTTTATTCATTAAAATGAAAATTAATATAGTTCATATATATTAATAAAAAACAAAAAAAAATTATATATGAAATTATATGACTTTGACAATGTGGGAATCCCAAGTAAGGTTTTTTCATGATTAATTTTCTTTTAATTAAGTCATAATATTTATTCTTTTCATATATTATTTTATGTTCGATATATTCTACCCCATGTATATAAAATATTTTGTTTTTATTTTATTTCTATAAAAAATACATTTCCATGTCAAATTATTCTTATTAAATAACACTTTCTTCATAAAACACATTTCTATAAAGAAAAACATCCAATCTATTTTTTGGTAATTTCTCTTCCATTTTTGTATTAATTATTAAAAAAATTATTTATTATACTGAAATATATTTATGTATTCTATTTTATCCCTTTAAATTTTCACTTTATCTCTATTAAAATTTAAATTTTATTATTCTTTTATTAATGTGGTATACTATTCATATTTTAAAAGGATTAAAAGTGTATTTCTTTATACTTTCATCCATTTTGTATCATTCCCTCTAAATTTAATATTATGTAAAATTATTTCATAAAATTTTTATATTATTATGATTTTTTAATGAAATGTTTTTTTAAAAATATTTTTCCTTGTTTTTGAAAAATGAATTCTAAAGTTTCTTTTAACTTTGTTTCTGTAAAAACAAAACTAAAATATAAATAATTCTATTTTCATGTTTTCTCTTCCATTTTCATTTATGTCTATTAAATACTAAATGCAAATAAATATTTTGTATATCTCAATTTTCACCGTCAAAATTATCTCATTATATGTTTATTTTTATTGGTTGAATTTTATGTATCATTAGGTAAAATTATTGATTAATTTTTTTCTAATCCCATATTATGATCCATTTTCATTCCATAGGTTAGTTAGTAATTGATATATAATTGATTTCATGTTGCAGAAATGTGTATTATTTATCATTTTATGTTGTTGGTCTAGTAATTTTTCATCCCTCTAATACATTATGTAAATATATATATCTCATGAGATAATTATGTTATGTTTGTACATTATATGGTTATAGATTTTTAAAATTGTAAGAATGAACATGATGTAGTTATATATGTTAATTTTTTTTCATGAATATGATATGGTTAGCTATGTTTACAATGTTATATATTACATGATGTTGTTAAATATGATCAAAATTTTATGATTTCATATTCTTATGTTTTTAGCACATTACTATGTTATATCTCTATAGATCATTATTATTATATTATGAACTCAAATTATTATGCAATTGAATATTTTATACATTAATTATAATCATTTCATTATTATATATTCCTATTCCATTATCTATGAATATTTTATCATTCCTTTTAATAATTATAATTTTTTGATGATCATATTACTTTAATCATTCCATGTTCATGTTACTCTCATATCTATCATCTAATGATATGTTCTCCCATACTCATTGATAATATTTTTCACTTACTAATTATTTTATATCAACAATTTCATATGTTTCTTACTTCCCCTAGAACATATTTCAAGGAAAAAATTTAGAGGATAATTTTTTATGGAAAACTTGTTATAAACATTGAATAATTATTGTGAAACAAAATTATTATGTAGTTAATTTAAAAATGAACTAAACCTTTGGGTTCTTGAAGTGCATATTAATTTTGAGATGTATTGTACAATAATGGTAAAATATGTAAATTATATATGTCATTTTTGGTTCATCATAATTTATATTAGAGTGTGGTTTTTCTTTTTCTTTTATAGGGTTTGGATATATAATAAAACCAAAATTAAAACAATTTTGGTTGTTATAATATGAAATCAATGTTCAACATAGTAAGATATCATAGGATTTATTTTCCATATTCATGTGATGTTTTACTTGTATTTTTATGATATTATTATATCTTACTCTTTAAAAACATTATGCATTTAGCAAATCAATATAACTTAGAGAAAATGTGTGAAAACAAATTACTGGAAAATGTAGTTATTTTACCAATGAAGAACAAAATGTGATGGAAGGTATTGTGAAAATATTCATGGTTATTCTAGCATTGTTTATGAGTAATAACCTAAAAAATCCTAAGTTCCCAAATAATTTAAAAAGGAACCACTCAGTATGAATCCATAATGTATAAATGTACGAAATTCACTAGTTTGTATTTCAATATTCTATATAATATTAAATTAATTACTATGTTAAAAAAATGTTCTTTATTTATCCAACGTTGAAGAGGTAGTTTTGGAAACTTATTATTTTAAAAGTTAATTAGTCTAATATTTAACCTTTATCAAAACATAAGGGAAAAAGAATAGGTTGAATGAATGGAATAATATGATTTTATGAAAATATTATTCATGAAATATTTTTCTCAGACTATGAATATTAAGATGATAGGTAATTTATTGAGCTTAAAAAATAGAGGGAGTATCTATTGGTTCTTATAAAAAAAAGCATATAAAGACTCTAAATATGTTCCACTATTTTTATTATCGATAATGAAGGGAAACTGGTCATTTATTTACTACCTTAAAACAATGTATCTGAAGAGAATTATCTCTAAGGTAATTTTGTATCTATGAAAAAATTTATTCAATGGAAGTTAAGGTATAAATAAAAACTAGAGACTATCATTATTCTCATTCATTTTAGGATATGAAAATTAAAATGACTTTAATTGAATATTAAGAAATAAATATCATGTAATAATTATTATTCAACTCCCTATATGTCTAAAATATTTTCAGAGGAACCTAATAAATTTTCTACATGAAATGGTAATATTTTTTTTAAGTGTGTAAGTGAAACTATAAGGATTTAAATCATCACGGGTCGAGATAATCATTGAATTTTTTTCCTTTGTGTTTTTTATGGGTAATGTTAATTTTTCATATAATAGGATCCCTAATTATTTTTATGACCACTCCAATTGTCCCAAAATATGGAATTTAACATAGTAAAGGCGGTTCCTGGAATTCTAAATTGTTATCTTTTTAGGGGGATATAATTTTTTTAATTAAATATTAATTATTTATGAATGTTTGTATGGTGATATATTATATTTATAGTATAAAATTTATATGTTGACTTCATTTTTGTGTCTAAAATGGGGGTTTTGGATAAGTTGGTTATAACCTATATTAGGCACTAGGGTCATGCCCGAGCCCTTTTCATTTTCCATTTCTTTTTTTCTTTTTTTTTCTTTTTATTTCCTTCCATTTGGATTGTTTTTTATGCTAATCCCACCATGGGTTTTTTGTGGATGAGATAAAAGAGGTATATAAATAGGGGGTGTAAAATAGGATTCCCCCAGATTAGTCAATATGGGGTAGATCATACTGTAATAAAGGTATAGAGAAGATCTAGGAGTGAATCATTGAGATTTTTTCTGCTAGAGTTAGGACCTAATTTTGTTGTAATCCCTAGGTCCCTATATTATTTAACACTTTAACACCTTTTATGACTTATTGGTGACCCATTTAGGTTCTTTATATAGTTAATTTGCGTGGAAAAAGGGTTTGAGGGGATTCACAAGGGATATCCGTTTGGGAAACTGATATACACCAGGTATAGTTTTGAGAACACATTATGTGTGTTAATCCATTTGGGTGAGAAGTTTCGTTTTATTGTTACACAATATTTGTGTTTTGGGTATTTAATATTGGGGTTACTTGGTATTTGGTTGGGTACTGATCCTAACACCCTATTTTATGGTAGATTGCCATGTAGAGTACCCAACCAGACACTATGTGAGGTACACGACATGTTCCCATGTACAGTATATGGATGGAATATATGTGGGGTATATGGATAATCACTACAAGTGGGTTATATTCTATGTGGTGATGGTTCATATGTTGTACCCAGGTTTATAAACTATGGCTAACTATTATAAATGAACAGGGAGGACTGTTAGAGGTACACATTGTGAATAAGAGGTACACACCTTTTACTACCTCCATTTAGTTTTTTTGCCTCCTTTATCATCTAAGAGTCAGAATGAGACTTTTAGGTAGTCCATTCTAATAATTCTTCAAGTATATTGTAAGGGTGTAATCTTTTTAGTATTTAGAGGTTGTCTGGGTGGCATTTTTTGACCAGGCATGTTTTGTAGTGGTTATTTTCTTGATATTTCGATTTAGAATCCTTGTATAGGTTTGGTTGTGATATGTGAGGCCCTATTATGGGTCATAATCATAGTGATCATTCTGTATTGAGTATTATAAGGTAATATATTTGAATTTATTTTGGATGGTTCCCAAATATGTTACCCTATGATGTTTTTTATTAGGGATTAATATCTAGGATTCTTGTTGTTTTGATCCTATGATTGATGTTTTCATTTGATAGAGTATTTGGGTCGGGATTAGACTATGGGATGTCCAATACTGTTAGGATACATTGAGTGAATGTTGAGATGGTTCCAAGGGAACTCTGGAAGATGAACATAAACGAAGAGATAATACCCAATAATGGGTTGTATGCTAGAGAGCATGACGCCATTATTTTTTATGTAAAATTTTTTTACATTTTAAAAATTATTTTAAATTTTTATAGTTGTTTTCACCATTTAATTATTTTATTTATTAATATGTGGGTTATTTTTATTTAAATAATTTTTTTTCTAGAAAAGTAGATGTAAATTATAAATTTGGATATTTAATTTTGAAAATTAAAATTTTAATTTTTTTTTTACCCTTATGAATTACCTAGGGGAAAAATTAGCTGAATGGTTCTTATCATATATGTAGGAGACTTTTTTAGAGGATATGAAAAGGTAAATTATGATTCCATAATTCTACGTAAGCATAGAAATAGACTATGTATGCATATGTGGACTATTTCAAGCACTGTGTAATGGTCAGACAGGCTGCATAAAGTTAAAAACCAACACTACATAAGGGTCATGCATAAACTACAAAGGCTACATAAAGGTAGTTATCTATTGTGTAAAGGTAACCTCACATTTCACATACTATGTGAAGGTATGTTTCTGGGTACAAAACGGTGTATACCACACTACCAAAGGGTATCCAATAGTTTACCGACATTGTATAATGGTATGAAAGGATTGTGTATGCCTAACCCATGGTCTTTAATTTCAATATAAAGGTATTATAGTGTTTTCAAATGCTACATAAGGGTAACCAATTGCTTTTAAACTTTTTTTAATGGTAATTATGTTTTTTTATAATTGTATAAGGGTAAATAAGGAAGATGTAAGGAGAGTAAAATCCCTATATAATTCTTTCATCACCACTATTAGAGCATGAGATCGAGCCAAAATGTCAATATCAATGTTTTAGATCCCCATGGATCATCACTTGAGATTAACAAGACCCGTGTAATGAAAAGTTAATCCTTATTTGAGAAGAATTTTGTAATGGATATGTGACACATCAGCTTTATTGATTTCTTATGTAGGAAGAAATGGCTACGTGGTATGGTCATTAATAAAGATAAAAAATTGTGGTCAAGTTAAATCTACATCATCTCCCTCTTGAATAATTGGTGGATGATTTAAAGAATATATTAATTAGGGAGATAAAATATGTTAATATTAAATAAAGAAAAAAAATTCTATTTTATGAGATATGTTTTTAATTAAAAAATAAGATCTTGGAGGGTTTGGTGCCTATAAATAAAGAGGTTTCATGCTATAGATCTAGAGCTTGACCGAAGCAAGGAGACTACTTATCACTTTACTATTCAGATGATGTTTTAGAATTTTATTATTTTAGGTAACCCATTCTATATATTTTGATTAAATTTTTTCATTTATTTCACATTCCCTATCTTAATCTCTTTCTCTCCCTCTTATTATTTCTATAATTATCTATTACACAATTAATTATGAGCATCTGACCCTAGGTATTTTCCTTGGGGGAGGTTTTCATAGTGTTCTAAAATTCATTCTCTTAAATTATTTATGTTTTTGTTCAATTCATTTATGGGGAATATATGTGATTATGATGGGTTTTGTGATCATCCACCACTCTTTAGCGAGCCTCTCAAACTCATTCCATCCTTTAATTCACATTATTTCCCTCCCATCTCATCGCAAAACTATTAATGTGATAGAGTTTATTCTTTTAAATGGATTAAATGGAACATGAAAGAGCCAAGTCTTGGAAGGTTTCACACTCTCAATTGAGATTTTTCATTAACCGTGACTATCAGAGGATGTGTAGTTTAGTTTAACAAAGTAATCAACTAAGCAATAAAAATTAAACTCATTAAATCAAAGATATATAGTAAATGGTGAATTATCAAATTGAATTTATAAAATAATTAATTAATAATAAAAGAACCCATTTAACCAACCCTAGGACCAAGTCCTTTATTTCTAATTATATTCATTCTATTACATATCATCTTAATGTTTATTTTAGTTTTTTTCATTCACATTCTATTTTCAATATTTTTTATTGATTTTATAAAATAATAAAACACCGAAAATACAATATGTTAATTAGAATATGAGTGATTGATAGTGATTCTCCACATATGATATGCCCTTGTTCATCCACTATGTTACACTAGGAAAAATATTCGAATTGTTACCATGTTATTATATGCATGTAAAAATGTGGAGTTGTTGTTGTGGATCCAAGTTGTCATTCATTCACTTCTTCTTTTTAAATTGTATATAATTTTCATTATTTCATAAAATAAATATAAAAGATACATTTTCCCTTATGTATTCATGTTATGATCATTATGCATGGACCTATTACACATATGTAAAATACCAAGAGTGAGTAGTTCAAAATGAGGAGGACTCCCTCTTGTAATGAATATATGATCTCTTAGTTTATTCTTGTCATATATTGAATTACCATATTATAGTAATCTCACTTCGAGAAATGATGTACATGGTTAATCAAATTAAAACTGATTATCAAATATTGAAGGCCATGGAAGAAGTATCTGTTGTTGAGACTTTATAAGTGTACCCTTTCATCTCTCCCAATTTTTTAAAATAAATATAAGAGGTTGAGGCCTTATGTAAGTACCCCAACCACAGAATCCCAGAGTTGGTATCTTAATTCATTACATTAGAGTAAGATATAAGGAATCACATCCAAACGGATTGAAAAGTTTAGTAGTTTTGGAAAACTAGATACATACATGAACTATTAATTACATTTGAAAACATAAAATACAACATATAAATTAATTTGATAACATCATTAATCTCTCTAGATTATCCTAGAATATCAATCGTAACAAACTTATTGGAAACCCTGGGAAAATAAAATATAAGAAATGATTGAGCTCAAATTCTCAGTAAGCCTATTTATATAGAGGAATCTATAATAAATAAAAATAAAAATTATTGTAAGGAAAATAACTTAAACACATACCATTTAATCAATAACTTTATTATAATATGTTCGGTGTAAAATATGATCAAATAATTCCATATAAATAATCAAGTGAGAAAGGAAACATATCCATGGATATTATACTAATTGAATAATCACATGTAAATTAATAACTAATATCATAATTATTTAATTCATAATGTGGGACATATGTAATACCTCAAGATTTCATAGTACGTTTCCCTTTGAATAATACGATAGCTTGTGTTGTACGCAACGTCGAGTTCAAACACCCCACAACCCATCAAACTAGCCATTATGAATAGTAATAACAACTTTTTGAAATTTTATAAATTTTATCCTTAAAAATGGAATTCATTTTTGGATTTCAAATATAGAAATTAACTTAGGGTGAATTTTTGGTATTTTTCTGAAAACTTTCAATTTTTGATGAATAATGAAAACAATGTGTTATTGGTTAAAACTGAATTTTTTTTAAAATAATAATTTATTTTATTTAAATTTATTTTAATTTAAAATAGATACATAATACCTATATTAGTTCAATGTAATTTATAAAATTCGTTTTATAATAATTTTAGATATATAAAATTTTTGTTGAACTTTTTACCGTCTTTTACCCATCTCTTAAGAGCATTTTCATATTTGCATAACACTTAATTTTACCGCTTCTTTGAGTTGAATTTCAAAAATCCGAGAGACATAGTTAATATCAGTAAGTAAAATTTGGTTCAATAAGATGAAAATAATTTTTGGTGAATAGTAACTTTTGACTTTTATTTACCACGATTAAAAGTAAATAGGGTAATTAAGGGTAAAAATTATATCATAATTACACTAACACGTGTTCTAACTCTATTAGATAAGTATAATTCTACCAAAAACAACATTAGGAATAATTTATGATCCCCTTTTTTCCAATTGGATTAGATTAGGACATTTATTATTATTTTATTTAAAGAAGAGTTAAAAGAGGTAAAATAAAAGTTTAATAACTAAACCATTTTTAATATAGGGTTATACATAAGATAAATTATACTATAAATATTAATTAGAAAGATAAAAATATTTAATACATAATTTTATTTTATTTATAATTTTAGACATTAAATAATTAAATTTATTTATGACACATTGATGATGCAGTAATTACCTTACAAATGAAAGATTAAAATAATTGATATTATAAATATCCAAATAAATCTAATTTGAGACTTTTAATTCATTACACTAATTTTATAGGTTAATATTACATGTTTAGGTTGATTAAATGAATATTTTTTGATGTAATAATTCTTTTATGAATTTAAAAAAACAAAATACCAAATAGTGTCAGAATTGAAAAAAAATGAGATTTTAAAACACATATTATATTATTAATTGATATTCTATTCCTAAAAATATAAGGTTTGTCCAATTGAATTATATAAAGTTATATATATTAATAATTAACCACTTGGGGTTTTCTTTTCTTGTTATAGTATTTTTATTAACCAAATAATATAAAAATACAAAGAGACGTGGTAAATGTCAAAATTTTTAAATAAGAGTTAAATCTAAAAGATAAGGTTAATTTGGTGACCCAAATCTGTATAAAACCTTTTGGTTGAGATATTTTCGACCCATACCCACCTTAGTCTATAAATAAGTCATTTTTTAACCATTATAAACCGAAAATTATTTTATTATAAAATAAGATTTCAATCTTTTCCTAAGGTGTCCCTCACCCCTCTTATAAAAGAGAACTTCCCCTTATCTCAAATTCACACCTTCAAAGCCATTTGTTTTGGAAAAACCCTACCAAAATATACTCCCAAATTTCCTCCCTTCATCCTATAGGCCTTAATTTATTCATAAATCCAACCTAATTATCCCTTTGGATGAAATCAAAAGGAAGAACCTGAAGAAGAGGTAAATATTTCATCACCTATTTCAAGTTCTTTTCTTCTCCCACTTCCTCTTTCTATATTGTTTCTATTATAAAATAATAAATCATGTATATTCTATATACATCGATGTTATTATAAAAATGGAACATCCATATTCATTATTCTATCCATCTTATAGATGACAAAGTCACCATACGTGTGTACGTACGGATTATCGTCTCCACATCGTGGTGTAGTTTGTTATTCAAAAACATCATCATTTGGATGGGTATAATAATGAGTATAAATGATGTAAATAATAAATATAACATGATAATTATTCTTTATATATGATATAACATCCAATTTTATAAAATTTTAATTTCAAAATAATGACATTTTCTCTCGTTCGTATGTACGCATTACCATCTCCATGAACGCGATGAGATTCATTCTCCATTGTATCCATTCATGAATAATTTTCATATGATAATTAAAAATAATATATAAAGACTTAATATAATTCTTAATATGAATAAGATACATCCAATATATAAAAAAATTACTTATGTAACAATGCATATAAAGGAAAATGAATCAGTAAACACCTGAAACGATGATACTACTGAAATATCATTAAAAAAGAAATATTAGAAGATCATATATGATATCATATTAAAGTATATGGTTCTTTCATAATTTAATAATAGTTAATTCCCCATTATACAGGATTTCAACCTACCCTCGACCAAGGAAAAGTACAAGGTAAGGGTTAATTTCACAATCTTTTTATTATCTGAGGTTGTTTTATACGTGAGTATCTACTGGGACCTCTTTATCATCCACATCCGTTTTTACATAAAAATGTATTTCAAAACATTTTTACTATTTTCTAGAAAATGGGTTAAAGTTATTTATACCCTTATTTGACCTTATATGTTTTGGAAGGAATATTTCTGTTTTTTTCCAAACAAGGTACTTTATGAACTTTTTGACAAAATTAAGGTAAGAATGTTTTTTAACTCATGCGGTGGGTGCGGCTATTTTCTGCAGTTTTAACATCGTCGAAGCATCTCTTACAAGTTTATAAGAATATTTTCAAAATAAATTTTTTATTTTATAATTATTTTACTTTTAAATGATTTCTAAATAGAAAGAGATATTTCTCTAAGAAATGTTTTGATTTCATCTATGTCAACATCCATTGATGGATTTTAAGATTATTTGAAGTTGATTTATTATGATACAAAACTTCCATATTGTATTGAAGGTTCTGTGATATGTTTGACTGTGGATGTGTTATTTTTACACAATTTATGGTTTATGAATAAATTATTTAAATTTCGTATTCTAGTTTTAATATGAATGTATATATTATGTTTAAACCTTTTTATATGAGGAATTCATTAGACTTAGTAAGTGATGGGTGGGGCCTAATATAGCTCCTCGATGCATCAGTAGGTATAATGAGACAAACTAGTGTCTTGAAAAAAGGCTTTGACAAAATATTATTTATAGTCTTTGCACCATGCCTTGACTATGTGGTTATTAAGTCTGGCGTTATTCATTCCATTATTATGAAAGTGTCTTTTGATATTTTATGTGATTATTAGACTAGTAGAATATCCATGTGAATAAGTAAATGTAATTATTTGATTTTGTATTTTTCATATTATACTTAAATTCACGTTTAAAAGGGTTTTTTAGTCTTATACATTTCCTTAAATGTTTATGCTTATTTATGAAAGCTTCCACTATATTGTTTTCCTTACTGAGCATCTGATCTCACCCCTTTCTTTGTTTTATTTTTCCCAGGATGCGAAGAAGTATATTATGACTGACCTGCAGGGATGGTCTATAGGATATTAGTGTGGCCTATGGAGACTATGTTGTTTTAGTTTTTCATTTTATAATGTAATTTAAAGCTTATGAAAGTATCTATTATTTCCAATGCTACTAAACTGATCGGTCTTTCAGTACATAGTTCCTTATATCACACCAATGTTACGTAATAATTCACCAACTCTGGGTAACTGGGGTAGGAGCGTTACAACATATGAAACATAAAATTTAGGATTCATTCCAAGAATATAACATCATTAAGGCTTCATACCATGCATTTTGTAAATGGGTAGGGCCTTTGCTAAAACCTAGTCAAGTTGGTATCATTAGACCTTCCAAAGCATCAAGGGGTATAGTGGTCCCTACTATGTTCAATACATTCCTCATTTTAAAGAGGTAAAACATAATCAACATATACATTTCTATTGAAACTAAAACACAAAAATGTAAATAAATTTCCCCATTAGGTAAATATAATCAAAAAGCATCCAGAGTAATGCAGTGAATGATATCAAGATAGTACAAACTAATAAATAATTATTTAGTAAAATATGGAATATGGTATCATATGCGATCAACCATAATTAAGCACAAGATTAAACAAATTATTTCAACATATATGGAAAGAATTTATTAATATAATTTAAAAATTATTGATGAAAATACCCTTTTTACTTGAAAAATAATTTATTTTCAAAATGATACACAATTATAAAAGAAAATATTTTCTTTGAAAATAACCATGTAAAATTGTAAAGGAAGCTTTAAAACAATAAGACGGCATGAAAGAGGGAAATTACATTCATTAAATATATGTATAAAAACATTCTTTTTGATAATGGAACTTTAAAAGAGGATTTTTTTTAAAAGTACCATAGAAATATCATATCATTGAAGTGAGCATTAATTAAATCAATCGATTATGTCTGTTCACTGTAAATACAAATAAAACAATTGTAAATATAACATAAGATTACCAAAATACATTTCTCAAATAATCATCGCATGACATAATCAAGAAGTAGAACTTTAACCTAGTGAATGGAAATTGAGTTAAGAAATCACTTACCAATATCTAATAAATCGAATTGCATTCCCAATAAAAGTAATAATAATCAAATGAAACATTGAATATCATAGGTATAATTAGATTCATGATATGATATATCAAAGGGTATTACATACACCAAAAAAATTAATAAGTGGTTAATAAGTCATGTATATCATAGAATTAAAAGTGAGATTAGAAAAACCTTACCTCATATTTCCATTAGTTTTGTGTACTTCAACCTCCTCTTTAATATCACATCATTAGAGGACCCCTTCAGGAGCTTGGATTTGGCCTTTTGGTGAGACCGAGATCCCTTGGATAGGGGGAGAGTTAGGAGGAGAGTGTTTTTCAGATATTTGAGGATATTAAAGTATTGTTAGTATAATTGGGGTGATGATGGGTGGTATTTATTCTTGGAGAGAGGTGGGTTTAAGTGAATAAATAATGATTATTTTCTGTTCAAATCCAACCACATTGAGGTCGCATTAATTTACATTAATTTGGATGATCATTAAAATTTTAAAGGCTGGTTGGGGTCAATAAATACATCAAAAACACATTTAATATTTTAGTTTTTTTGGTATTTTAAGCCTTTACCTTTTAACTTTAAACCATTTCTTTATTATACCAATACTGTAGTAAATAATTTTTTTTACCACGGTCAATTTTATTGTCTAAAAATGAAAAAAAAATTACATACTAAGGTGTAACATTTGATTCCAAATATTGAATCCATTTTAAAAAACTAAATTCATAGAATTACAAAAATTAAATTTAAAATTAATCATGTATATGCAAGAGGAATGTGGGTTTTCAAAGTGAAAATGTTAAAAAGATAGAAATGTTTTTATATCAAAATTCAATGTGAAATTGATTCAAATGTACTAATATAGATTTATTGTTGTATAATTTTACTAATTATACTTTAAAACCAATTTAAAATATAATTTTACAATATAAATAAATTTTATGAAAAAGTATATTTTAATTCAAATTCAATATTTTTCATTATTCATCAAAAAATGAAAATTATTAGAAAAATAGAAAAAAATAACCCTAATCTAATTTTCATATTCCAAGTTCAAATAATAAGTTTAATTTTTCAAATTAAATTTATAAAATTTTCATAATATAGTTTTAAAATAGGTGTGCCATTAAAAGGCCGTAAAATTGCCTTTTAAAAAAATATAGGTTTTTATGCATAAAAATGGATTTATTTCTTAACATAAGCCTATAAAAATCATTGGATTAAATTAAAAACATTTTATTGGATGTAAAAAGAATAAATTTTATTAATATATTTCATTAATAGTGATCAATTAAATTTATTAAGATAAAATTCCTTTTTTGGTATAAAAATAGTTTTTTAAGAAATCAAAACACATCCATTAAATTGAATTGGTTTTTATATTAATTTATAATTATTTTTTTACCAAAAAAATCATTAGATAAAATTATGTAAACAATATTTTTATAATTTAGTTTTCCTTATTAATTCCCTCCATTTCAATGGCTAGTTGATAACTATCACAATTAAATAATAATATTAATCGTTCGTTTAAGATCTATGTTCTGTTAACTATATACTGTCAAAGAGATTAAATTTAAAAATAGAAATACCAAAAAATATCAGGATGTAACATTCTACCCTCCTCCAAAAAATTATTTCCTCACAATTTTAAATTTCACTTTAAAAATCAAAGGTTGATACATTAAAATTCCATTTATGGGAAACCCACATAGTAAATAGTGTTAATAAAACATTCTATTAATAAGAGGGAAAGTGAAATAAAAAGTTCACCACAAAATTAAGCTTTAAAATAGGATAAAATTAGTGTTAAGTGAAAAATGTTACATAGAAGAAAAATCTATCAATCAAGTCTTGATAGATAATGACATAGGACACGGTCATTAGAAGGTTAATGACCGTAGAACTATAGACCAAATATGTATGAAAAAGGCTATTGATATAATCAAAATGATAATAATCGGATAAAAATTTATTTAAAAATCATTTGATAAGATATACATATTATATTTCAATTCATAAGTACAATATCACTCTTTTTTCTTTTATATATAACTACTTAATTTATTAAACCAAGAGATTGACATTCAAAATGAATTTTTAAGCCCGCATAACATTTATTAGATTATCCATAAGTGGATCCTTTGGAATTTAAATATTAACCAAAAGAAAAATAGTTAGAACGTGTTATTCTAATATGATAAATCATACATTATCCTAAAACCATAATATTGAAAGATAAACATAATCTATTATAAAAGATGTTAATATGAAGACTTATCCTAAATATGTCATTCCAAATTCAAAGAGTAAAAAAATTAGATGGAAGATCACTAAAATTAAAAAATCACCTTAACATCATATTTTCCTAACAACTTAATGTAGATCATATTGTCACAAACCAAATATATGAATGCCTTTATCACCCTAAATCCTTAATGAAAATAATCCTGATTCTAAAAATAAGATCCAATGTTGTTTAATATATTCCTTAAATCCAAATATATTTTAAAGTTGAAAACCCATAAAATTACTAAACAATTACATGGGAACCAATACATTCCCATAAGCATATCTTTGTCCTTATTATCTCAAAATTTTGATCATATTGATGGTTATCTTCCGCAAATCACATTTTTTCAAAAATATAAACTTACAAGATAATGGTACTACTCATTACACGCTTTCAAATCCTTAATAAAAATGTACGGTATTGAAATCCTTATATATTTCATAATTTAAATAACAAAGGAATAATTGATAAAAAATTCAAATAACCTAATTCTTGAATCCAAAAACAGTAACTTTAATTATTCCCCTTTGGTTGTACGAATATCCTAATATTGACAATGATTCCTTAGCTTTTTTTTAGGTATATTCCTTCGATGACTTGGGAATTCGTTTGTGTAGTGCCCCATTTCATTAAAGTTTAAGTATTTCACATTTTAATCTTCTTTCATTCCCTTTAATTCCTGATCCTGTTGTCTTTTCTCTACACACTTTTAAAAAATTCTTAATCCTTTTAAGAAATTACTAGGGAGTTTATTTCCACAATTATCATATGTGAGAGAATAATTGTTTCCCTCCATCCCTTTATCTATATTTTTACCAGCTTTACTCTTCTTCTATTTCTTCTCTTTGAAGTAATAAAACTTGGATAATTCACTATATATATTTTATAACATTATATTATTTCATAATAATAAGATAATGTTTGGGACATTATATCCCCTAAAATGATTGTCTTATGCTCAAAAAATATAATCTCATTATTACTCTTCAAATCATGTGTAATGGTGAGGTTAACATTAATTCAACTAGGAGCCATTTATAAATGAATACATACACAAGATTAGATGATATAATTATGAAACATAATTTATATTCTTGAACTAGTGAAATACTTAACATAAATTGAAAATTTTATGCGTACTTAATCCTATAATCATGAAAAAGTTTTATTTGAGATATTCTCATATAATTATCCACAAAGTCGATCTTAGGGATATGTTACATAATATATTATTTCCAAAATCTAGTTCCTAAGGTGTATACTAAAATTACTATGATACAATCTATAAAGACCGTGACCCTAGAATCCTAGATCCAATACAGTACTTCATTATTTTGGCATTATATACTTAGAACCACATCCTGAAAGACAGAAAAAATTAGTAGTTTTGGAAAACTAGATACATATATGAACCTTACATTATATTTTAAATAATAAAATGAAACATATAAATTTCTTGGAGAATGTCATTAACTCCCTATCTTGTCCCTACATATCAATCATAATAAACTTATTGTAAACCATGTGAAAAATAAAAAACAAAAAAGTGTTGATCTCAAATTCTCAGTAAAGGTGTGTATAAAGTGAATACTATCATAAATAAGAAATAAAAATTATGGAAATTTAAAGAACTGAAAGACATAATATTCAAAAAATATCATGATAATAATATGGATAGAATAAAATATGATCAAATAATTCCATATAAATTACCATGTGAGCTAGGAAACTTATGCTTGGATATTCTACTATCGAATAATCACATGGTAATCAATAAATAACCACAAAATAATAGAATTTATAATTCCAAACATCTGAAACATTCTATTAATATTTTTTTTCCGAGAAAAGAACATCATCAAGGATTCATTCCAAGAATATTATAAATGGGTAGGGTCTTGGACAAAACCCAGTTTAGTTTGTCTCGTGGGACCTATTGATAAATAGAGGTTCTATAATGGGCCCCACATTTCACTTTATAATTCTAATACACTCCTAATATGAAATGGGTGAAACATAATAAAAAAATACATTTTTATTGAAGTTGGAAAAAAAATGTATATAACATTCCCCATTAAGTAAACATAATCACAACCCATCCATAGAAATATGGTGAATGATATCAAAATAATAAAAACCAATCAATATACATTTAATAAAATATGGAGCACAGTATCATAAGTAATCAAACTCAATGATGCATAAGATTTAATAAAGGATATTTACTTAAATGAAAATACTTTAATAAGACCATTGATAAATTATTGTGGAAAATTATCATTTTTACTTTGATAATCATTTATTTTTATAATGATGTGTAATTATAAAAGAATACATTTTCTTTGAAAATAAATTTGTAAACTTGTAAAGGAAGCTCCAAAACATTAAGGAGACATGAAATTTGTAAATTTTTTCACACCATATATGTAAAAAACATTCTTTCTTTAAATTAACATTAAAAGAGGATTTTTAAAAGAAAGTCCCATACAAATGTCATATCATTGATGTGATAGTTAATTAAATGAATCGATTATGTTTATTCTTTAAAAATACTCATAAAACAGATGAAAATACAAAATAAGGAAAGTAAAATACATTTCAAACATAATATTTTAATGAAATAATCATTAAGTAGTACTTTATCCCAATTAATGTAAATAGAGTTATGAAATCACATGCCACTTTATAATCATCTGAATTATAAGCCCCATAAAAGTAATAATTATCAAATCAAGTATTTCATATCATGAAGATAATGAGATTTATGATATTATATATCAATGAAATGTATATACACCATATAAATGGAATAATTTGTGAATAGATTATATATCTCATTGTATTAAAAGTGAGATGAGAAAACCCTTACCTTATGCTTTCCTTTGGTTTTGTGTACTTAAACCTCCTCTTGAATATCAACTCCTTAGAGGACCCCTTGAGGATATTAGATTCAATATTTTGGTGATACCAACTCACATGGACATTAGGAGAGTGTGGAGGATATATTATGGTAGATATTTGAGATGATTAAAGGCTTGTGAGTAGAAATGTGGTAGTGGGGGGAGATATTTTTACTTGAGGAGAGGTGGGATTAAGTTATTAATTAAAGATTATTCTATTTTTAACGCCAACCAAATTTAGATTCCATTAAATTCTATGAATTTTGATGATCATTAATGTTTTAATTTTTGTTTTGGGTTGAGAAATACCTCAACAACCCATTAAATGTTGGTTTATTTAGGTATTTTAAACCATTACCTTTTGACTTTAACCCTTTTCATTATTTTACTTAGACTATGCTAAATACTTTTTTTACCACTGTTTCTTTTTTGGGTCTTAAAATGGAAATGACATTAAAAATTATTTGTAACTTATTATTTAAAATATGAAATCCTTAACAACTAGGTCCCAGTGACAACACAGACACCCTGCCTAAATAGGGATGTCGGTTCCTGGCCCGCTAGGTACCACCAGTTGCCCCGCAGACAAGTGATCCCCACCCTAGGGCCCACCCGCGTACCCGAACAGGTCATCTGACTAATGATTTTCCACACATGCCAACACATGTCTTTTCTAGTGTGCTTTGTACTCACTCACACACACCCTGGGAAACATCTCAGAAGGTCACCCATCTTGATCACTACTCTAAGAAAAGCACGCTTAACTGTGGAGTTCTAATCAGGTAGTCTCATGAAAAGGAAGGTTCAACTTGTTGACATGAATCATATCATTTAGTAATTTAACCCTTTACCATTCTGGGGTGTTATATTCACCCCCCCCCCCTTTAGAGCACAATGTCCTTGATGTGGGTCTTACGTCTCAACTGAGGCAGTGCACCACTCTTAAAGATATTTACCACCTCTAATAACAAATGTAACAACTAGATCCTGATGACAGAATAGACACCCCGCCTTAACATGGTTGTCGGGTCCTGGTCTGCCAAGTACCACCAGTTGCCCCGCAAACAAGCGGTCCCCACCCTCAGGCCCACCTGAGCGCCGGAACGGTTTATCTGAATAATTTTTGTCCCCATAGGCTAACACATGTCCTTTATAGTGTTCTTTTTCCTCACTCACACACCCTGGAAAACTTCCCAAAAGTTCACCAATCTCGATCAATACTCCATGTCAAGCACGCTTAATTGTGGTGTTCTAGTCAGGTAGTCTCCTGAAATGGAAGGTTCACGTTGTTGACATGAGTCATATAATTTAGTCATTTAACCCTTTATAATTATGGGGTGTTACAGAATCCATGTTTCCAAATTAAATTTACACAATTAACAAAAATTTATTTAAATTTAATCCAGCAGATGCAATGGGAAAGAGGGTGTTTAATGTGAAGAGGTTAAAAAATATGAAATGCTTTTATATCCAATTTTAATGTTAAATTGATTCAAGTGGAATACATTGGATTTATTTATGTATAATTTAAATAATTATACTTCAAAACCAATTTAAAATATAATTTAACTATATAAATAAATTAGATAAAAAATTAGTTTTCAATTAAAATTCAATACTTTTCACTATTTATCAAAAAATGAAACTCATTAGAAAAATATCAAAAAATAACCTTAAGATAATTTTGATATTATTCTTTGAAAAATAAATTTTATTTTGTCAAATTAAATTTATAAATGTGTCAAAATTTAGTTTTAAAATAGTTTCACCATTAAAAGGTGGCAAAACTACCTTTCAGAAAAATATAGCTTTTATGCTTAAAACATGATTTATTTATTATCATATGCCTATAAAACTCATTTTTTAAATTTAAAAACACTTGATTAGATATATAAAATATAAATTTTATTAATATATTTCCCTAATAGTGACTAATTTAATTTATTAAGATAATCTTCCATTGTTGGCATAAAAATATTTTCTTAAATAAAAACACAACCTTAATATTCAATTAGATTTTAATTTAATTTATAATTAACTAATAACCAGTAAATTCATTTGTTAAACATGTGTAGAAAATATTTTTATAATTTATTTAGTCTCATTCATTCTTTTCATTCCAATGTCTAGGTGAAAACTATCACAATTAAATAATAATATTTAATCATTTGTTTAATCTTGGTGTTCTTAGTAACATGTGATATCAAAGATATTGAATTTAAAAAGAGACATACAATAAAATCTTATAGTTTTAAACCTTACATAAATAATATCCAAATCTAAATCATCACATGATCTAGATCCAAACATACCATGAATATCAAGGGGATAGTGATGAAGAAGTGATTCATGTTAATATTTGTATGGGAGATCAAAAATATTTGGATGACTTCTAGATTGAATATAAAGTGCAACATGATCTCCCTATCTCTAAAAATAATCCTCATAAGAAAATGTGTACATAATTCTGCCTTGTGAGAAGAAGAAACCTCCCATGTGGTGTAATTTGAACAAATAATAGAGGATCCGGACTACCTACCCCAATCTAATGAAAATAAACTCTAAAAATAACTTTTCACTTAGAATATTGAATCTGGTATAACTCAAGGGGGTGATATTTTCTTGATTAATTTCTCATCTAATTCCTATAAAACATAATTGAGTATAAATTCTATTTTTTTTGAATTTGTGGATTATCCAACTATTTTTTTCCTTCAAGGAAAATGAAGAAATATAATATAAACCTCTTGAGGAACACATGGAACTCCCATAACATGTGGAACATTTATTAGAGGGTGTCCATGAAAATATCCAAGTTTCTCTGCATGAAAAAATAGGGACAAATTATTCTTATGTTCAAGTGGTGATTTAGATATTGACTCCTCATGTTTAGATAATGTTGAAATAAAATTACATTCTAACATAACCTTTGGTTATTACATTAAAGCATCATTCCTTAAGAATGAACTGGATAGTAAAAAAGAGTTTGTGTAAGAATCCATCAAGAAATTAGAGGGTTTATACTTCATCATACACCAACCATGCATGTTATATCACATTTCTATAGGGGTGGATTTAGTTTACTCTATCTATGGTTTCCTAAAAAATAAATAAGAATAAGTGAATGATGGTGTAATGATTTTTTGGTGGTTCAAATCTTAGAAATTCCATCCACTAATAGATTTTAGATTATAGCTCGTACATCCCTTGTGATGTTAATAAAATCCCACTACCCATGTGTGGGATCAAACAAAGTCTTATATTTTATTCTTTTATATTTTCTTTCTAGGGAATTTGATTTCTTTCATATAAATTTTTTATGAATATATTATGATATATACCATTACCCCTCATTCATTTTTTGTAGTAATGACATTTTACATTAGCTTTAATTATTGATTTTGTTTCATGGGTCCATGATGATTGCATAAGGTAACCCCAAAAATAGGTAAATGAATATGAATAAAGCATCATTGGTAAGGGGAGTTGAATTATAAAATAAATATATTTTAACTCTTCATATTTTTTAATGAAAATATGGTTTGATATTTAAAATAAATTTTGATTTCTATACATAGACGTTCTACGATACCTGACTGATCTGGGAGACATGTGTTTCTTAGAAATCTAATGATTCCATGTATTAGATTTCAATTATAATGATATTTAATGAATAAAATATAGAATAAAATTATTAAAGTGAAACATAGATGTTAATTGTATGAATCATTATTTGATGGAATCAGTTGACTCATGTAAATGAAATTTCCCTACAATTATTCATGCATTAAATGTATTTAGATCATATGGATTTATTTTTTATTGTTATTTATTGTCAAGAGTGATTGTCCCAAATTTATATTCCCTTCTTCATAGGTTTCTAGACTAAATTTTTCCTATTTTATGACTGACTGAATGGCCCGAAGGATGAAATTTTTATTAATTTTAGATAATCCCTCTTTTAAGGGTCAAGGGGGGGAGAAACCAGGACTTCAAGGACATCAAGACTTAACTAAAATAGAGAAATAAGGGTGTTGCAATCCAGAACAACGCTATGAGGGAGTGCTTCAACCCAGCGTCAACATAATTAAGGCACACCTCCACCAAAATAGGGCTGTTCAGCAAGCAGTCTCATGCAAGAGTGCACGGGCACGGTACCGATGGTTGCGCCATACCCTCTCAATCTTCCAAGTCTGAAAAGTTTTTCCTATTTTATCATATTCATATTTCATGAGAGAACATGGGGCATGCAACATAGTAGAACATTCATTACATATTTTCAATGATATGATTGTATAAAGTCACATCTAATTTTGTTGAGGCATTTGTATTAATTTATCCCATGTCCTTGAGATATCCTCTTAAATTATTATTTTTTTATCCCATATAATACATGAATGATCTTTTTAGTAATTATTCACATTACTATACAATATTTACTATAACAGCCCTCCACTTGGTGTTTTCATGATGTTTTAAATATAAAGTTTGGGTGTGAGGGAAGTCTTAGTGGATTGGATGAACTATATTGTGAGTAATAAGTTTGGGGGTTCTATTTTGTGTATTGATGAGTGTTCTTCATTTATTCATTATACATTTATTGTTATCCCTTCTTTAAAAAATGAGGCAAAAAAATTGGTTATTTATTTGAATAATTAAAAATTACCATTATAAGACCAGATTTTTTATCATATGGGGTTAGGTGGTGGATGTGATATTTTTTCCAATTATAAATTTTGAAAAATTTTAAAAAACTGAAAAAACTAAAAAATTAAAAAATTAAAAATAATATATAATTCATCAAAGAGTAAACACTTCAGTCTTTTTACTTTATTCATGGCCTTAATTTGAGAATGGAAAGACGGTGTTGTCAATTTTAAAGTAGTGATTTAAATTTCACTTTTTGATATCATAAATTATTCTTTGGAGATAAAACTCTTCTTTAGGACTTCTTTTTTTGAACATCAATCCCTACTAACCTTACGCATTATAGTCAATTTATCCTTGATTACAAAGACCTCAGTATTTCATGTTATTTTTTGTCTTTAAAAATTGGCGAATGTAGATCCTTTGCAAGATAATGAGAAATGATCATGTACTCATGGAATAAGAATAAACCTACTTGAATATTTACCATGAGTGATGAGAGAAAAAAGTTCATGAATAGGTAAATAAAAACTTGGAGGCTTAATAATATTGAATTGAGAAAAACGAATAGAAGAAAGAAAAATATCCATAATTTTCCTATTAGAAAAATTTAAGTACCTTGGTTGATTGATTATTTAAAAAATGCGAAGTAGAATAGATATTTTATATAGAAATTTAATATTTCATTTAAAATTTATAATTATTTTATTTAATTTATTTAAGTTATAAATACTAGTAGAATTGGTTCCCTCTGAAATTCTTTGTTGAGATTCAATGCTTGAGGAAAATAATAGTTCAAATGTGGGGGTATTTAATGTTGTTATTTTTCATTAGAAAAACTAAAAGTTAAATAATAATTTTAATTTTTTAATAAGTTTCCCCTTTTAATTAATTAATTTCATAAAATTTTATTGGCTTTAATTTAAATAAATAATTTTGTGAAAATTAGTGTAAATTATAAATATGGATGTTTAATTTTGGAAATAAAAAATTTGATGATTTTTTACCCTTAAACATGGCCTAGGGGTTTCATAAGGGTAAAAGTGTACTACTTATATGCATAGGAATTTTTAGAATATACATATGGGTATCTTCTAATTTATTAAGGTGTTGTAAGGGTATACATTCACTATGTAAGCTTATGAGGATTGTTTCATGCACTATGTAATGGTTATACAGGCTGCCTAAAGGTAAAAACCATCACTAAATAAGGTTAATACAGAAATTTTAAAGGATGTGTAAAGGTAGGTATCCACTGCATAATGGTACGTTCAGTTTTTCACATGTTGTGTAAAGGTATGGTTTACTCTACTTAAGGGTAAATATCATGTTATGTAAGGTTATACAATAGTTTACACATGTAGTTTAAATGTACAAAAGGGCCTACATAAGTGTAATACATGGTTTTCAATATCTACATAAAGGAATTTTGTTTTTTTATTCAAATTCGTTGTAATTGAAGCCCATTTAGTTCTAATTCTATATAAGGGTAAAAAAATATTAATACTATATATGGTTATCCAAGTAAGCTGAAAAGACAGTCAGATCCATCAGAGAATGTCATCACCAACACTATTGGAGATCGAGATCAATCCAAAATGACACTATCAATGGTCAGGATCACCATGGATCATTGCTATAGATTAACACAAACACTTTAATAATGAATGAATACATTTTTGAGAAGAATGCTAAAAATTCTATGTCACATAATGGCTATATATATTTCCTACATAGATAAAATGGCATAATGGAATAGTAATTGAAAAAGATAAATCAATATGGGAAAATCAAATCAACATTATTAATCTCTTCAATAATTAGATGATGATTTAATGTATATGTTCACATCAGAATTAAATAAAGGAAACATTGACCAATGAAAATAAATGATCAGGTACTTGAATATAAGTGTTTGAGATTAAAAGATATGATCAAAGATGGTTCGATGCCTATAAATAAAACATTTCATGCTACATATCAATAGATGAGGTAAAGGGAGGAGACTGATACTTATTTTATTTTTCATATTTAGTTTTAGTATTTTATTCTTTCTTGTAACCCTTCCTACGTATTTTTATTAATGAGTTTATTAAATTCAAAATTCTCTTTATGACTCTCTTTATCTCCCTATCATTATTCCCACCATGATCTCTCACACTCTAAATTATGAGTGATTAACGCAATTCTTTTCCTTGGGGATTATTTTAATTGGGTTCCTAAATTTTTGTTATTAAATTATTTATTTTTTTAATATATTTATGGCGATGGAAAGAGTAGTGATTAAGATCAGTGTGGTGATTATCCACCTCTCTTTCGAAAGCCTCTCTAACTACTATTCATTAATTTAGATTTTTTTCATCCCTTCTTGTGAAAACAAAACTACATATAATGGATTTGAGTCTCCATGAATGAAATGGAATATGATTGATCAATGTCTTGGAAGGTTCCACAGTCTCTATTTACGTGTATTATTAACCTTTACTATTATATGATATGTATTTTTATGTGTCAAATAAGTATTTTATGCATGAAAATTTACCTTTAACGCATTTCATTATTTATGGAATCCAATTTGGGTTATATGATGTTTGTGGATGGGTTGGGTGATGAGTCACTGACTAAGGATTATTTCGTTAGGCATGGCTTGTGGTTTGAGATGGATGTGATCTAGGGGAACAAGAGAGAACTATTTTTTGTTTGACCTCAAGTGAGGTCTATTTATACTTTGAATTTGGAAATGTTGGTTGTCACCTTATAACCTTCAGACATGAGTTTATGGTCTATAGTAGATGCATGAATGAGGTGATCCTTGGGTCCAAGGGATCCCATATCTTTTTTCATCATATGATAGTTGGTGATAAATATTTTTTGGATTAGATGATGGATTCAAGATTTTATCAACCCATACATTGATAGACTTTTGCTAGGATGTTTGAGGTAGTTTATGGTCAGGATATAGATTTTAGAGTATACCTTTAGGATATTCTTGGACTAGGTGTTATCCCTAATTTTTATTTGGATCTCTCCTCTACTGGTTGGTTGTGCTTAGATGGGTCTTGGGAGAAATGAATGATTTGTATGTGTGAAGAAATCCCTTAGGATAGTGTATTTTTATGTTGATATAGATTGGGTGTCTATTCTATTAGAAAGTTTAGAGGACCCAAGTTTTTGGATGAGACATACCATGATATTATAATTTATCGTGTGAGTATGTTTTGAAGGACTTATATGTTTTATAAAATTTCACTCGGTGTTAGTAGTGTTTATTTTTTTAGTTCTAATTATTCAATTAGAGTCCAATATTATAGTAGAGTTTCATGTTTATTATTATGGAGTATGAGGATGAAATCCTAGGGTCTAGATTTCATTCTTGTTACATTTTTGATGTCTTAGAGTTCCTATGTGTATCTAGAATATGAACCTAATATCAAGTTGTTGTGTGATCTACATACTTAATTCCTCTAGATTGGGCCAAAGTATGGCTAGATTTACCTAGAGTTTCAATCTAGAACATGAGGATAGTTTTTTATGTATTTATTATATTTTTTCCCCTGTTAATTTCATTTATACCGGTTTTTTTAGTTTTCAACTATTCTAGGAATATCACATGTTATATGCACATATTATGATAACATATGTTACGACCTCCATTTTGGGTGGCCTACAGAGATTTATTTATCACCCTGAGTATATTTATTTTAATGTGTGTGAAGATTTTTATGTGTGATTTTAGGTCAGATCATAGGTTATACATTGGATTGGGATGAGGTCTACTATTTCCTGATTGAATAGAATATCTCATATAGACTTTTTGGTTCTTGATAGTATTTTTCATCCATTGTGGATACTGTATTGAGGTATGAAATATTATTGGTAGTAGAGCCTTATTTATTTTATTTCAGCTAAACTATCTTGTATATGTGATCCGCCATGTGGGAAATCAATTTTTATTTGTTCTTGTATGCTTTGAGTCTATATGAATGTATGTCATATTTCATTTATTATAGAATGATGTTGTTTAAGTTTATTTATTATACATTTTATGGTATTTTTTGTGTTTTTGTGTGTTTATATTTTTGTTACTAGCATTAATCTATTACTAGAGGGTATATTCTTCCAACCATATCTTTTAGGCCCTCACCATTAATCAGTAGACTCTAACGTATAGGGAGTTATAGATGTGACCTTTGGAAAGAAGGATGGAAATGAATTCCTTTCATGAAAAGGATGTGTGGAGGTCATAGTTGGTCAATGTGGGTTTCGAGTGGCCAATTGTTGGATTAATAAGGTAAATGATTCATTAGAGATGTTTAAATCTCACTTGATTTTCCTTGGGGTTATGTTTTCCCAGATGTTCTAGGTTCGATCTACAGTGAATTTGTTTTAAACCCCTATTGATAATAGGGGTCAGATCCTACCATGTTTCGACTATTCGTTATTGTGGTGGGTCCCATGTTCCTATTATCATTAAGGATGTGTGTGGGAATAACTATCATTTTCTTTGGTTTTTTTCTTTCATGGTTATTCTTTATCTTAGGGGTAGTTGTGTGAGAAGTTTTTTTGGTGGAATGGAATAAGGTAGCATTGGGTTTCTAAGGTGGATCTCTATGAGTGATCATTGTTTTTAGGTTTTATTGAGAGTTTAAGATTAGTTGGATACCTAGTAATATTATTTTTTGTTACACTTTGGGTAGTGTGGTGGGAGAATGGTTAGACCCTCATGGTTTTGGATCGAAACCCAGCTGGCGGGTGGTTGAGTGATTGATCATGGAATGGGGGAGATAACTTTATTATAGTGTGGTGTGTTTAGGGTTCTCTAGATTATTTTAACTATCCTACATGAGGAGATTGGTTTGTTAATTTAGGTTTGTTTTCATATGGTTGTTTGATCATGGATTGTGTGAGTGTGTCCTATTATGTGATAGAGCACACAAGTGTCTACAAGAGGTTCACTGAAAATCCCACTTCCATAAGGAGTTCAGTATTAGTTGGTGAGGATGTATATGAAAAATCCTTTTTATAATGGAATGCACATGGTTGATATGTATAGTGTTTTTTAGAAAATAGAAAATGTGTAGGTTTATTTAGTTTTTTTTAGTCTTTAGAAAACCTAAGTGGTGTATTGTCAGTGTAGTTGTTGAGGTCGATGCTCAAGGAGTGTTTTAAGGTAAAACATGAGGTAGTGAGTTCAACATTGTCAATTAGAGGATTTTATCATTATTTTATGTGGGTATTTTTTTCAATGGATGTCCCAAAAATCTGACAAAGGATACACATAATAGTTTTTCTATTTGTGTTTTAGTGTGAGAAGGTTGTCCACATCCAGCCATTGCATTGGGAAATTAATAGAGTTTGGACCATTATTTTTTGAGTTTGTTTACAAGATAATGATAAGGATACTCCCATAGTGGGATTAATCTCGTTAGTCAAGAATTAATGAACCTTTCATTGTTGTGGATGGGATTTCTATTCGACTGTTCATTAGATGGTTGAGGCTTTATTAGTTGTTAGTGAAAGAGAAGAATATAGTGTTATATGGCTTCATGGAATGTACTAGGCATGGTTCTTGGATATAGAGGCTTTTTGGAGTCTAGATGATGGTAGTGGGGTTTAAATAAATGATATTTGATCTGATGGTGAGGAATATTGGAGTTACACTGGCACTTAATGTGAGATATTGTCTATTAGTTGACCAATGATGTTTTTCAGGGTGAGAAATGTTATAGTGGGGATATTGTAATGATATGTATTATTAAGGGAGGAGAAAATTATGTAAAGCTTTATTATTTATTCCTTGGTGTTTTTAGAGAAAAATTTGAAATTTATCCATATGAGGATCTCGTAATATTATTCATACCACTCCTTTAGTCCCAAAATAGGGTGTTTTCCCTTGGGAAAGTGGTTGGTTGATTCCAATCTGTTCACAATTTAGTGAGACATTAATATTTATTTTATTCAATATAAATTATCCAGGTGTGTTTGAATGTTGATATCTTTTTATTTGAGTGTCATACTGAGATTCTTGATCGACTATTGAGTTTGGAATGGAGGATTTTTTCTATTAAGTCATGGACCAATCATAGGTGTTTGGGTCGAGTTAAGGCCTAAGGCCCATTGTTTTTTTTCCTTTTTTAGAATTTTTTTTCATTTCCATTTTATTTACTCACATTATTTTTCTTATGTATGAATATACCCTCCCCTTTGGGTGTCACATGTCCTATAGAGGATAATTAGAGGAAGAGGAAGATGGATTTGGATATCACGTTGGCAATTTCGATCAGGGGTAGATCGAGAAGTAATGGAGGTATATGATAGTTTGTGGAGAGAAGATTTTATGTTTTTAACTATATGTAGGCCCTATTTTTAAGTTAATAATACCCATATTATTATTTTATTTTAATTTTAAATTCTTTTATGAGTTGATGGATAGCCCTTTTGGGTTGATCTATGGTTAATTTAAGGGGAACACGTGAGTCTAGGGATTACAAAGTATTTATATTATGGAATCCCATATGCATGACATGTAGTTTAGAGAATACACATAGTCTGTTCTTATATTTGGGTCAGAGGTTGATAGTGATGGTTATATGACATGTTTCATCAATACATTCCATGAAGGGGTGAATCTATATGAACCTGGTTATTATTCTTGAGGTACAGGTTTCTTATTTTCCTTTTTCCATAAGTGTTTTTGAGAAAATAATGAAAATGGGGAAAATCCCAAAAAAAATTGGGTACACACCGTGTACTTTTCCACACGCCATGAACTTTGGCCATGTGGGATGAGTACACAGGGCATGTAGGCTTGTCGGCAATGAAGAGTGTAAAAACTTACTACACATTATGTACATAGTATACATGTCATGTAATCAGTTAGTAGGTGAATAGTAAGGTGGTGGAAGTAGCCGCTAGTCTAACGGTAGTACACGCCGTTTCCTAAAAAATACACATCGTGTAATCATGTAGACAGATAAATAGTGTGGCGGTGAAAAGTAGCCACTAGAGGAACAGTTAAAAATGGGATGTACACGTCATGTACTTGAGAGTAAATGTCGTGTACTTGTGTTTTTTTGGTATAAATTGATAGTAGCCTCCTCTTTCAACAGAGGAATCTTAGAATGATCTAGGAGCATCGGGAGAGATGTTCGAGACTTGGATAATCTCTCGACTGAACATCGGGACTTTGATTCCTTCGCCAACAATCTCATTTGAACCATGCAAGTGAGTTCTTCTCTCTTCTTGAACCTCTTCTTGAATTTCTTTCCTAAGGGGAAGTTATTTGAGTTTGAATGTGTTAACTTTGACCCCAGATCTATGTTGTTCTTGTGAATTTCTAGAGGCATCATTATTTTATACCCATCAGAGGATATCGAGGTAGGTGGTCTAGTGTTTATTTCAAACTTTCAAGTGATTTTTGTGTACCGTTGTTCCACAAGCCCATGTTCGGGGTGTCGTGTGGTTGAGGCCTTAGCTGATAAGATATCTATAATTTCATAGATAATCTAATGGTGAATATAAACTGCTGTTTGGGATCATTTCTTGGATCCAGGGCCACCCTGTGGGTGTGTTTCCCTTGTTTAATTATTTGGCCAGTATACCCATGTGTATGCCATGATTATAAGAATGTTTTGAGTTTTTTTGAGAGAAAACATATATAATTTCTTATTTGAATGTTGGTCTTGGCTTGATTACTTGCTTATCCTGAGGGATGTTTTTCGTTTAGCCTGAGTGCAGTGTTTTGTTTAGCGTGAGGGTAGTGTTTTGTTTCGCCTGAGGGTAGGTTTCTAGTTAGCCTGAGGGAAAAGTTCATTAGCATGAGGGAAACATTTCTTATGCCTGGGGGTAGTGGCTTCTATTCTTGAGGAAAATATATCATATGCCTGAGGTAAATATTCATTTAGCCTGAGGGAAATCACCTGAGGGTTTTGATTCTGGTTACCTAAGGGTAAGGATTTTCAGGTCTGAGGACACTGATTACATTGAATGTTCACTATGGTGATTTCATATGTTGAACCTGCCAAGATAAAGAACATTCTTGGAATTTATAAATGATTATTAAAATGGTAATGTAATTTATATGATAGTTACTTGTGAGTACTTCCTAGTTTACTGTTTCACATTATTGCCCACTATTGTTGCACATTTTTCACTGTCAGTTGGGCACGGGCCTTTGGTGGTTGCCTACTGGTATTTATTTCTCACACCTTGTTTGGGTCATGTCCTGGGCCCAAATAGATTATATTTGTGTAGCTGTCTATAAGGTCAAGGGACCCTATACAGGTACTTGATTGTTGCTGGGGAGTAGGAGAGCATGGGACCGAGCATAGGCTTGTGATGCTGCTGAGTTCATGCTACATTGTTTTATTTTGATTTGTTGTACTTTTACTATATTGTATTTTATTGCAGTGTATTCTATTTTGACTACCTTCTTAGACATATGACATATTAAATCATCATAAAATTATGACTTCTAGTTATCTTTCTTTCTGTTGTCCATTTCTGTATTTTATTGTTTACTACTTTTTCTTTTTTATGTTTATATTTATTTCCACTGTGCTACACTTTGATAAATGAGGGAATAGTTTCCCCACTATCAGTACTTGGCCCTCGCTTCTAGTCAGCAGCTTCATTTTTTGGGAAAATGCGCTTGAGGCCATGTTACCAACCGGGTTTAGTGCACCTGTTGAGTGGCACCCAAAACTAGGACGTTACAAAGTGGTATTTGAGGAAGTTATTTTCTTTGAATTATCATTTGGAGCCTATAGTCAAGGATAGGATGGAATTGGTATTTGGTAATAAGATATTCCCGAGAGTAGCTAACCCTTGTACAGAGAAAATCCAATTTACCTTGTGTTGCAATTTTACTAATTTTTCACTCTTACAGTTGATTTCAATTTAACGTTGGGTGATGCACTTGTGGTGTGTTGTTTATATTTTTATACTAGTTTCTATTTTATTCTCAACCCGATGAGATGAGGGTATGCCATATAATTCGTCATTTAGTCACATGTTAGAATCACATGCCATGCATTTTTTCCATGCCATATAGGTGCATTAGAAATTTAATGTTGTTGTGATAGATGTTGTGATAGACAAAGCATGATGTAGTGATAGATTATTTGATAAAATACCTACAATTTGATAGGGTATTGGTAAATGTTACGGTTTGGTTGATGGATTCAAAACTTTGGTTCTTGAGATGTATGGGCTCTCTTGGACTGGAATTTAGCAGATCATAATCCAGCCTTTTTGTTTCATTTTGTACTATAAACTGAAAGTTCGGGTGTTAAACTTTGATTCGCAGGGAGTATGGGCCCCCACGGATTGGAATTTGGCATACCGATGCTTGAAAATGAATATAAAAGGGCTCTATAGTAGTTTCTGAGTCTTATTGTCCGGAAAACCCCATAATACATGCCGTGTAGTTTTGACTGCATGCTATGTACTCTTTTTTTCGGGAAAAAATGGAAAAAAATTAAGTACATGCTGTGTACTGAAAGTACACACCATGTAGTTGTTAACCATGTCATAGGCCATGTAGGCAGAAATAGGGGGTTTGAAAACTCATGAGAGAACATGTTGTGTACCGGTTATACACGCCGTGTCTTGTTCACTATGTCTCTACTGTGTAACTAACAACACGGGGTGGACGAAATCATTTCTTAAACACGCTGTGTCAATACCGAACATGTTGTGTAGTTTAGTCTTGGGACCCGACTGTGTAACTAACAACATGGGTCAGCACTACGTCTTCTAGCACACATCGTGTCCATGAGGAACACACCGTGTAATATGAACCATGTATCCGGCCAGGTCTCAAACAACATAGGTTATCGAAGCTTGTCTAGTACACGCTGTGTACTTGTGGGACACGCCATGTAGTCTTGACCAATGAGTGATCGTGTTGACTTTTCCATGTGGATGGGGAGATAGAGTGGTGTACATGCCATGTGCGGGTGTAACACACCATGTACCTAGGGTTGAGACATGCACAAGACAACATCTGAACATGACCATGTAAGGGTTTATGGGTACACGCTGTGTAGCCTTTATACACGTCGTATAGTCTCGTTCAAAAGAGATTAATGTGGCTTTTCCGTGTAGAAGGACATGGGTAGGGTAAGAGAATTCAAGTACACACCGTGTGTGTGGACAACACGCTGTGTGTTTTGGGTGTTACATGACTGGTGCTGGAAAAAGTATACACCCATGTGAAAGACTTAAAGGAACACGCCATGTAGTTATTATACATGTCATGTAGTCTTATATTTTAAATCATGAATGTTATCTTTTTCCTAGTCCCTTCTTACATTTCTAGTTCTTGGTCCATGATAATCGTAAATCTAAGGCATGTTTTTGACCTTGTAGAGTCATTCCACCGAGACGACCAATAGTTGTTTTCCAAGAGATCGGAAATGATTATACTCTAGAGATGGTAGGAAATGGGATACAAATTTATCCTTCAGCAGTGCCAGATGTAGCGCCATATTTTATACCGGATGCAGGTGCGGATGCACAGTTCAGTGAAGGCTTCATGTGGTTCATGCAGACCTTCCAGGGAGCACCGTCGGCTGCCACATCTATGGCAGAGGTGAAAGGTATATTCGAGCAGCAGCATCCACCTAAGTTTTTAGGGGATGGAGGACCATGGGATACGGATTCTTGGCTGGGTTCTATGCAGACTATTTTTGAGCATCTAGATATGCCACCTGGGAGGAGGGTCAAGCTCACTACTTTTATGCTGCGTGATTCCACCAAGAGATGGTGGGATGTTACCAACCAGACATAGCATCACCATGACATGGCATGGGAATATTTTTAGGTATTCTTCTAAAACTTGTTCTTTCCAGATATACTAATTGCAGATCGAGATCAAGAGTTCATGAATTTGCATCAGGGCGTCATGTAAATGATGGATTATTCTGCCCTCTTCACCGAGCTACAGTGTTTTTCACCTGTTCTGGTGGGTGATGAGGCATTGAGAGATAGATGCTTTGAGGATGGTCTTCAATATGACATTTGAGTGATGGTGAATTTTTTCAGGTTGCCTATTGTGCATGATATTGTGAACTAGACACTGATTACTGAGAGGAACCTGTAGGAAGCTAGTACTGCGAACCAGGGCGGTTCGGCACCAGTTTTTGGTAATATTTCTACAGGTAAGAGGAAGATGCAGATGAATTTATCTCATGGTGGTAGTACTATCCAGAATAATTCTTTAGGTGGCCAGATAATGTGCTACCAGTGTGGTAAAGAGGGGCTCAAGAGACCTCAGTGTCCACGTGACCCAGTGGAGTGCCAAGCTTGCAGCAAGGTGGGCTATCTCCAGCGTTTTTGTAGGGTGTTTCCACCAATGGCTAGTGAGATGGGTTCTGTGTAGATTCCGCGTGCGAGAGCAGGGCCAGTAGCTTCTTGTCAGTCAGGAAATTGGAATATGTTGGGACATTCAGACTGAGGTGGTGGTCGTGGTCGTGGTATCTAGACACCAGGATCACAAAGACAGTAGGGTGGGTACGCTCTGGGTAGCTAGGCTATGTCACAGGGACGTGGCATTGGGAAGGCATATGCAGTGAAACAGACCCAAAAGGAGCTAGATCTCGGACCTTCCACTGTCATAGGTACTATTCTAGTTGCTTCTATTTTGTCTTCAGTAATTTTTGATACCTGTGCTACACATATCTTTATATTTGTGCCCATTTTGGAGAGCCTTGGGCTCTGTGTTTCTTCTTCTTCGGATATCATGATGCTAGACACTCCATTGGGAATTAGAACGGAAAGTGTACGTTAGTGCAAGGAGTTCCCCCTAGAGGTTGTATAATGACCCATACCTTACATACATTGTAATTATATTATAATTGAAGCATACTTATTACAACATATAACAAAACCATGATAGGACCATATAGGTATAGTGTCTTTAGAAACTGGGAAACATAAAAAACTGGTTCATAAAGCATCTACATTGTCTCCCATTTATTTCAACATATCTAGAGTCCCTTTTGGCATATCCTACTTAATAACCTTCTTCCTGACCTGGGGAAAAGAAAACATACAAAAGGATGAGCTCAAATTCTAAGTAAGGGTAAACAAAAGAAATATCAATTATATCATATTCATAAGAACATAACATTTTGAAAATCTTAACCTGAAAAAGAGATCATAATATCATAACATTGGATAAATCATAGTAGTGAAATGTAATTCCAATAATCATAACATAAAACATGAAACATTGTGGCATACACCTATAATAATATAAAATCATTTCATATTAGTCAATACTCTTTTCCAAGACTATCATAGCGGACAAACTTCATTTCTAAACCGAGTTCACTCCTCATTTTAGTCATGTATCATTGAACCGGATTAACTTTTCATTCCAACCATGTTTATCTCATGAGATATAAATCATTACCCAATTAATTGGAGGGAGATATAGGTCCCACCCATCTCGTAATGAAACCATTCTTGTGTGTGACACAAAATCATAAATAATATATCATAGCATAACCCATGTAATAAAAATGGGATTCTCAATCATCATGCCATCATAACATAATCCATATAAGATAAAAGGACATCATAAAAATAATTCCATCATAACATAATCAAATCAATGTAAAAATAGAGATATAAACAGAACCATATATTATCTTATATGGAAAATAATTTTGATAAAACACTTGAACTCCATTCTTGAGGAAAATATCCTTTCTACTTCAAAAACATTTTTCTTTTCTTAACATGTCATAGAATTTTAAACTAAAATAATTTAATTAAAAAAATATGAAAACTTTTAAATTAAGCTTCATGGAAATAATGTTCTATGAAATCATAAAAATCTATTCATGTCGTATAAGTTAAAAAAACATTATTTTCGTACTTTGGCCGGAAAAGTCAAAAAGTATCTCGTACTAAAAACGACAAAAGATTCCTTTCATATATTTTACTAAAAATACACCAATAGGTAAAATTAGATTGAAATAATTGTAGGAGGATAGAAATAATATTAAATATTGAGGAAACATGGATGTGGATGATAAATATTCCCCTATAAATTCTGAATTATAAACAATCTCGGATAAAAATGAGATTTTAGATTTTCCCTTACCTTAGGTCTGATATGCTTTGTACGTATCTGAACCTCTTGTATAATGATTTAAATAATGTCATTGAATTATTAGAGAATCATATTCATTGTTATGATATCATATATGTTCATATTCTTATCTTTTTATTAGTAATATTTCATTGCTACTTGTTATTCGGGTGTTCATTGCTTTATGATCTTATGCATGTTTTGTCAAATAAATTCTTATGCCTATTTTTAGGTTATAGATACCTCATTTAGAAAATGGTATTAGTGTAATATATATCATATTTATTCATTCAATTCATTTATATAATCATTATTTAATGAATATCATGTAGAATGAGTCGCATGACATCGTGGAGACGGTAGGTCGTACGTACGCACGAGCGATGATATCATTCTTTTGATATTAAAATCATATATAATTGGATGTTATATCATATATAAAGAATAATAATAATTTTATATTTATTATTTATACCATTTTCACTCATTATCATACACATCCAAATGATGAAATGTTTGAATAACAAACTACACCACGATGTGGAGACGGTAAGTCGTACATACGCACGTGTGGTGACTTTTTCATTCATAGGATGGATAAAATAAATTATATGGTTGTACCATTTTTATAATAACATCACATTATATATAATATATTGGATTTATTATTTTAGAATGGAAACAACAAAGAAGGAAGAATTGGAAGAAGAAAGGAACTTGAAATAGGTGGTGAGATATTTACCTCTTCCTCGGGTTCCTTCTTTTTATTTGATCAAAAGGGCTCTATAGGATGGTTTTATGACTAAAGGAAGGCCTCTAGGATGAATGGAGTATAGTTGATAGGGTATTTGGGCAGTTTTTGGCTGAGCCAAATCGCTTTGGAGGTGTGAATTAGAGAAAAGGGAGAGTTCCCTTTTATAAGAGGGGTGAGATGAATCTTAGGAAAAACTTAAAATATTATTGTATAATAAATTCATATTCTGTTTATAGTAGCTCCAAAGTGACTTATTTCTAGTATAGGGTGGGTATGGGTCTAAATCATCTCATCCAATAGGTTTTAGACATGTTTAAGTTACCATTTTAACCTTATCATTGGGATTTAACTCTAAGTTAAATAATTTAACTTTTACCGTGTCTTCTTGTATTCTTACACTATATGGTTAATAAACATACTATAAACTTCCAATAAAACCCCAATTTGTACATTAATGCCATATATATTATTATATAAGTCTTTTGGTAGAACCATATATTTTTAGGAAAATAATATCAATTAATAATTTAATATTTTTTTTAAAAACTCTTTTATGTCAATTTTGACACTATTTGGTATTTTGTTTTTTCTAAATTCATAATAGTATAATTACTTCTAAAAAATTCATCTAAAAAACCCTGATATGTTATATCAACCTGGAAAATAAGTTTAATTCATAAAAAGTCTCAAATCATATTTATTTGGGTATTTATAATATCAATTATGTTAATATTTCATTAATAAGGTAATTACTACATCATTATTGTTTCATAAATAAATTAGATTATATAATGTCTAATAATTATAAATAAAATACCATTATGTAGGAAATATTTTTATCTTTATAATGAATATTTATAGTCGAATTTATCTTATGTATAACCCTATATTAAAAATGTGTTACTTATTAAACTTTGATTTTAACTCTTCTTTGAATTAAATAATAATAAATGTCCTAATCTAATCCAAGAGGACCTAAATGGTCATATTTTATTCCTAAGGTTGTTTTGGTCAAATTACACTTATCCAATAGAATTAGGACATGTGTTTGGGTAATAATAATATCATCTGTACCCTTAATTACCCTATTTACTTTTAACCGTGGTAAATAAAAGTAAAAAGTTACTATTCACAAAAAAAAATTTATCTTATTGAACTACATTTTACTAACTGATATCAACCATGTCTCTCGGATTTTTGAAATTACACTCACAGACGCAGTAAAATTAAGTTTTATGTAAATTTTCAAATTCTCCCATGAGGTGGGTAAAAGACGGTAAAAAGTTCAATAAAATTTTTATATATCTAAAACTATTATAAAATGACTCCAATGAATTACATTGAACATATATAGGTATTATGTATGTATTTTCACCTAAAATAAATTTAAATAAAATAAATAATTATTTAAATAAAAAATCGCTTTTAAATTATAACTCAGTGTTTTTTACTATTCATCAAAAATTAAAAGTTTTCAGAAAAAAACCAAAAATTCACCCTAAGATAATTTAAATATTAAAAATCCAAAAATGAAGTCCATTTTGAATGATAAAATTTATAAAATTTCAAAAAATGGGTATTACTATTCATAATAGCTAGTTTATATAATGTTTTAATAACATATCGTTATTTAGTGAAACTCGGTATTGCGTACAACGCAAGATTTTGAGGAAGGTTGATCTTGCATGTAATACATTCCAAGACAATGTTATGTGCAGTGAAAGATTCCTTTTTTGTTGAGTATAACATAATACATAGAAACAAAATATTTCTTATAAAATCTCAGGGTGTTACATTCTACCCCCCTTAAAAAGAATTTCGCCCTCAAAATTTGTCACTTCATAACAAACAGATGATGATAATTCTCCCTCATCATACCCTCAAGTTCACATGTAGCTTCTTCTAATTGGTGGTTCCTCCATAAAACTTTAACCAAGTGAGTGGTCTTGTTTCATATAACTTTTTCTCTACGATCCATAATCTCTATTGTATTTTCTTCATAAGAAAGATCTTGTCTAATGGTACAAATTCAGAGCTTAGTACATGTGAAGGATCGGGTATGTACTTTCTCATGGGAGATATATAGAACACATCATGAACTTGAGAGATATTCGGTGGAAGCGCCAATATGTGAGCTACCTTCCCAACACGATCCAGTATTTCAAAAGGACCAATATACCTAGGGCTTGGCTTTCCCTTCTTTCCAAATCTCATTACTCTCTTCCAAGGAGATATTCATAAGAACACTTTATCACCCACTTCAAACTCTAGGTCTTTTCTTCAGTTGTCGGTATAACTTTGTTTTCTACTCTAAGCAGATCTTAGGTGTTTTTTAATAGATCTTACCTTTTCAGCCATCTCATCAACAAGATCTGGTCCTAATAGATTTCTTTTCCCCATCCCAGCAAGTTGGAGTTCTGCATTTCTTTCCATACAATTCTTTATAAGGAGCCATCTGAATACTGGAGTGAAAGCTATTATTATAAGAAAATTCTTCCAATGTTAGGTGTTGATCCCAACCACCTCTAAAATCCATAAGGAAAGCTCTCAACATGCCTTCTAGAGTTTGAATTGTCCTCTTAGACTGACCGTCTGTCTAAGGATGATAAGCATTGCTGAAACTCAACTCTGTATATAGAGTATGCTGAAGACTTTGCCAAAACATCGAGGTAAAGCTCAGATCCTGAGTAGATATAATGGAAAGTGGTACTCCATGAAATATTACCACTTCCTTCACATATATCCTGTCAAGTTGATCAAGGGAGAAATATTCTCTAATAGCAACGAAGTGTGTCGACTTCGTAAGATGATCAACTATAACCCAGAGATCATTATTTCCTTTGGATGTTTTAGGAAGTCCAGTGACAAAGTCCATAGTGATGTTTTCCCATTTCCATTCTGGTATGGGTAATGGTTGTAACATCCCTTTAGACTTCTATCTCTCAGCCTTAACTTGCTGACAAACCAAGCATCAAGAGACATATTCAGCAACATCTCTTTTCATTCCATCCCACCAAAAGTACTCCTTCAGGTCCCTATACATATTCGTGCTTCCAGGGTGAATAGAGAATGAATAACTATGAGCTTCATCCAATATTTCCTTGTTTAATTCTGGGATCGGAGGAACACAAACCCGATTTCTAAACCTTATTATTTCGTCACAATCAATGTGGAATTCAGGAACATTTCTCACCTTGTTTTGTAACTCTACATCTTCTTTCTGTGCCTCTTTAATCTTCACATGTATAGATGGTATAACATTGATTTGAGAAAGTTAATATTTTTTCCCTTCCATTATAATTCCAAGATCCATCCTTTGTAAATCCATAAATATTGGATCTTTTTTTATCCTCATCATGGATAAGCTAGCACGGTCTTGTCGACTTAATGTGTCATCCACCTTGTTTGTTTTCCCAGGGTGGTAATGAATTGAGCAGTCATAATCCTTAATCAGATCCAACCATCTTTTTTGGCACATATTCAACTCCTTTTGTGTGAAAATATACTTTAATCTTTTATGATCAGTATAAATATCACACCATTCACCATAAAGATAATGCCTCCAAATCTTTAATGCAACGATTACCACAGCTAATTCCAAATCATGAGTTGGGTAATTTTTCTCATGGATTTTCAAATATCGTGAGGCATAATCTATCACCATATCGTTTTTCATGAGAACACACTGTAATCACTTCTTGGATGCATCACTGTAGATCACAAACCTTTCTACACTACAAGGGAATGTGAGCACAGGTGCACTGGATAACCATCTTTTTAACTCCTTGAAATTCTCTTCACACTCCTCCGTCCAAATGAACTTAACTCCATTTTGAGTCAACCTGGTGAGTGGATTAGATAATCATGAAAAATATTTCAAAAAACGTCGATAATATCCATCCAAACCAAGAAAACATTGGATCCCAATTACTGTTGTTGGTCTCGACCATCTTTCAATAACCTCTGTTTTTTCTGGATCAACTGATATCCCCTCTTTTGAGATTATGTGACCCAAAAATAAAACTTTTTGAAGCCAAAATTCACACTTGGTAAATTTGACATAAATCTTCTCCTTTCTTAGGTTCTTTAATACAACTCTCAAGTGATATTCATGTTCTTCCTTTCTCTTTGAATAGACAAGAATATCGTCTATAAAGACTACCACAAACTGATCAAGATAGTCTCTAAAGACTCTATTCATTAGATCCATGAAAATAGCAGGGGAATTAGTAAGACCAAAGGGAATCACTATAAATTCATTGTGTCCATACCTTGTACGGAAAGTCATCATTGGTATATCCTCCCTTTTGACCCTTAATTGATGTTACCCTAAACGAAGATCAATCTTGGAAAATTATTGAGCTCTGCGTAGTTGGTCAAATAAGTCATCAATGCATGGGAGAGGATATTTGTTCTTGATAGTGATCTTGTTAAGTTGTTGATAATCAATGCAGGGTCTCATTGATCAATATTTCTTCTTAATAAATAGAACAGGTGCTCCCAAAGGTGATGCACTAGGGAATATGAATCCCTTATCAAGATTCTCTAGGATTTGCTTCATCAATTCTTGCAACTCAATTGGGATCATTCTATAAAGTTTCTTTGAAATGGGCATAGCACCCGGTATGAGTTCTATTGAAGACTCAAACTTCACGATTTGGTGGAAGACCTGTAAATTCCTATGGAAAGACATAATCAAACTCATGTACAATGGAAATATTCTATATCGTGAGTTTCTCTCCAACCATTTGAGATAAATAACCTTCATTTATTGGAATCAAGACCCAAGAGATGGGAAACATTTCCACCGGAAGGTTATATTCATCCTTGAATTGATAGATGATCATAGATTGATCAGGAATATGAGATGTGACTTCACTTATTTGGAAATTTATATGAGATCCATATAAGGATAGCCAATCCATTCCAAGAATCACATCAAATTCCACTATAGGAACGATCACAAGATTTTCAGGAAGAACTTTCCCACAAATGTCAATTGGTGAATAATTATAAACTTTTGATGCAACCGTAGTGCCATTATAAGTTGTCACAGCTAACTCAATAGCTAATTGTTGAGGTAGTACGGTGATACCCTTCGAAAATTCTTCAGAAATAAAAAAGTGGGTGGATCCACAATCAAATAAAACATTTTATATTTTAGAGTGGATGGTAAGTGTACCTTTCACTACTCTATTATCGTACTCTACATCACCGATAGAAATTACATGTGAATTTCCTTTGTCTTTGGCCTTAAGAGTTTGTTGACATCGATCATCATCAAAAACCCTTGGATTAGGGCATTGATTAGTATAATGCCCCATTTTCCTACACTTGTAACATTGAAGTGTAGGAGGTGCATTCTGTGTAGCCTTTTCTTTGTTCGCATCACTAGACATTTTTTTCCCATCATTGCGGCATTCAAATGCCCGATAACCTTGTTTTCAACATTTGAAACATTTACTGGTCCCTTTAAGACAATTCCCTCCATGTTTATTTCCACACTTTGAGCATAAAGGAAAAATCATCTTCTTTTCAGTGTGGTCTTTAGATTTACCTTTGAATTCCATATTCATCTTTTTATCAAATCCATATGACTGATGGTTTACTCCAATATCCATCTCAACCTTGAGAGCACAACGATCGATTTCCTCATAGCTATTGAAGTCCCTTATGGATAATGCCCTTTGAAGACTTGGTTTTAAGCCACTAAAGAATCAATCGATCTTACTCTCAGGTTGGATAACAATCCCAGATGTGTACCTTGAAAGCCTTGTAAAATTTTCTTCGTAGGTACCAACATATTCATCATCCTTTTTCTTTAGTTCAAGAAACTCTTTCTCCATCTTTGTTCGATGAATATGAGGGAAGTACTTATTTAAAAATATGTTCTTGAACTCGTCCCATTCCATGGACTCAATTTCGTCTCTTTGCCTTGTATTCTTGATAAGATTCCACCATTGACCATGTTCACCTTCCAAACAATATACTACTAAGATGACATTATCATGTTTAGAACATTGAAGAACTGAAAATATCTTTTCAGTGGTACTGATCCATTATTCATCCACTAATGGACCAGTAGACCCACTGAATGAGGGTGGGCACTACCTCATGAAGGATTCAATAGAATGTTTATCCTTCCTTTTCTTGTTTGGAAGTCATGCATGATTCATAGCTTGAGAAAGTTGTGTGAGCATGGCTACAAGATTTTTCATTCCATCTCCCATAACGTTTGGTTTCTCAGGTGGAAAATCATTTCATTGACTGTCACATTCAACATTAACACGGTTCCTTCGGGTTCCATCCATTTACTAAAACCAATAAGCATAGTGTGAGAAACACTAATAATAATAGGAAAACCACAAAATCAAGAATAAAATTTCACACTTTAGGTCCTATCATAGGTTATTCGTGGACATTTCTAAAACACTAATATTGTGTTCTATTCTTAGACATATCCTTAGGGTTCTTACTAAGTCTTTCACATCCTAGTTTCCAAAGGTTGACTATACCTTTCTTCTGATACAAGCTATAATGACCCATAATTTACATACATTGTTATTACTTTATAATTGAAGCATAATTATTACAATACATAACAAAACCATGATAGGACCGTATATGTATAGTTTCTTTAGAAAATGGGAAACATAAACAAGTGGTTCATAAAGCATCTTCATTGTCTCCCATTTATTTCATCATATCTAGAGTACATTTTGGAATATCCTACTTAATAACCTTCTTCCTGACCTGGGGAAAATAAAACAAACAAAAGGGTCAGCTCAAATGCTTAGTAAGGGTAAACAAAGGAAATATCAATCATATCATATTCATAAGAACATAACATTTTGAAGATCTTAACCTGCAAAAGAGATCATAATATCATAACATAGGATAAATCATAGTAGTGAAATATAATCCCAATAATCATAACATAAAAATGAAACTTTGTGTCATACACACATAATCATATAAAATCATTTCATATTAGTGAATACTTATTTCCAAGTCTATCATAGCAGAAAAAGTCCATTTCTGAACAGAGTTCACTCCTCGTTCCAGTCATGTATCACTGAACCGGATTAACTTTTCATTTCATCCATGTCTATCTCATGAGATATAAATCTTTACCCAATGCATTGGAGGGAGATATAGGTCCCACCCATCTCATAATGAAATCATTCTTATGTGTTCCACAAAATCATATATCATATCATAGCCCGTGTAATAAAAATGGGATTCTTAAACATCATGTCATCATAACATAATCTATATAATATAAAAGAACAACATAAAAATAATTCCATCATAACAGAATCAAATAAATATAAAAATAGGGATAGAAACAGAACCCTATATTATATTAGATGGAAAATAATTTTGATAAAACACTTGAACTCCATTCTTGAGGAAAATATCCTTTCTACTTCAAAAATTTTTTTCCTTTCTTAACATGTCATACAATTTTAAACTAAAAGATGTTAATTAAAATAAAATTGAAAACTTGTAAAGGAATATTTATAGAAATAATTTTCTATGAAATCATAAAAATCCATTCATGATGTACAAGTTATAAAAACATTCTTCTCGTACTTTGGCTGGAAAAGTCAAAAAGTATCTTGTACTAAAAACGACAAAAGATTCCTTTCATATCATTTACTAAAAATTCACCAATAGGTAAAATTGCATTTAAACAATTGTAGGAGGATAGATATAATATTAAATATTGAGGAAACATCTATTTTGATGATAAATATGCCCCAGTAAATTCTAAAGTATAAATAATCTCAGATAAAAATGAGATTGTGAGATTTTATCTTGCCTTAGGTTAGATATGCTTCATACGTATCCGAACCTCCTATATAATGATTTAAATAATTTCATTTACTTATTATAGAATCATATTCATTTTTATGATATCATATATGTTCATATTCTTATCTTCTTATTAGTAATATTTCATTGCTACTTGTTATTCGGGTGTTCATTGATTTATGTTCTTATGCATGTTTTGTCGAATAAATTATTATTCCTCTGTTTAGGTTATAGATAACTCATTTACAGAATGGTATTAGTGTAATATATATCTTATGTATTCGTTAAATTCATTTATATAATCATTATTCAATTAATATCATGTAGAACAAGTCGCATCACAACGTGGAAACGGTAGGTCGTACGTACGCATGAGCGATGATATCATTCTTTTGATATTAAAATCATATATAATTGGATGGTATATCATATATACAGAATTTTAATAATGTTATATTTATTATTTATATCATTTATATTCATTATCATACCCATCCAAGTAGTGAAATGTTCGAATAACAAAATACACCACGACGTGGAGACGGTAATTCGTACGTACGCACGTGTTGTGACTTTTTCATTCATAGGATGGATAAAATTACTAATATGGTAATACCATTTTTATAATAACATCATATTATATAGAATATAGTGGAGTTATTATTTTAGAATGGAAACAACAAAGAAGGAGGAAGTGGAAGAAGAAATTAACTTGAAATAGGTGCTGAGATATTTACCTCTTCCTCGGGTTCTTCCTTTTGATTTGATCAAAAGGGCTCCTTAAGTTGGATTTCTGACGAAAGGAAGGCCTATAGGATAAATTGACAACAATTGAGAGGGTATTTGGGTTGGTTTTGGCTGATCCAAATGTCTTTTTAGGTGTGAATTAGAAAGAAGCGGGAGTGCCCTTTAATAAGAGGGGTGAGGGGCATCTTAGAAAAAAACATAAAATATTATATTATAATAAATTCATATTCAGTTTATAATAGCTCCAAAGTGACTTATATTGAGGCTATAGTGTGTATGGATCTAAATCCTTTCAACAAATAGGTTTTAGACAAGTTTAGGTTACCATTTTATCCTTATCATTTCGATTTAACTCTAAGTTAAATAATTTAACTTTTACCGTGTCTTCTTGTATTCTTACACTATATGGTTAATAAACTTACTATAAACTGCCAATAAAACCTCAATTGGTTCATTAATGTCATATATATTATTTTATAAGTCTTTTGTCTGAACCTTATATTTTTATTAATAGAATATCAATTACTAATTTAATATTGTTTTTAAAAACTCTTTTATGTCAATTTTGACACTATTTGGTATTTTGTTTTTTCTAAATTTATAACAGTATTATTACTTCGAAAAAAAATTCATCCAACCAACCATAATATTTTATATTAACCAATAAAATTAGTTTAATTCATAAAAATTCTCAAATTACATTTATTTGGGTATTTAAAATGTCAATTATGTTAATATTTCATTAATAAGGTAATTACTGCATCATCATTGTGTCATAAATAAATTAAATTATTTAATGTAAAAAAATTATAAATAAAATACAATTATGTATTAAATCCTTTTATATTTCTAATCAATATTTATAGTCGAATTTTTCTTATGTATAACCCTTTATTAAAATTGTTTTACTTATTAAACTTTGATTTTAACTCATTTAACTCTTCTTTGAATTAAATAATAATAAATGTCCTAATCTAATCCAAGTGGACATAAATGGTCATATTTTATTCCTAATGCTGTTTTCGGTCGAATTACACATATCCAATTGAATTAGTACATGTGTTAGGGTAATAATAATATCATCTTTACCATTAATTACCCTATTTACTTTTAATCGTGGCAAATAAAAGTAAAAACTTACTATTCACCAAAAATTATTTTTATCTTATTGAACCACATTTTACTTACTGTTATCAACTGTTTCTCTCGAATTTTTGAAATTCTACTCATAGAAGCGGTAAAATTAAGTTTTATATAAATTTTCAAATTCTCCTAGGATGTGGGTAAAAGACGGTAACAAGTTCAAAAAAAATTTATATATCCAAAATTATTTTAAAATAACTCCAATGAATTACATTGAACTTATATAGGTATTATGTATCTATTTTGACCTAAAATAAATTTAAATAAAATAAATAATTATTTAAATGAAAATTCATTTTTAAACTATAACTCAGTGTTTTTCACTATTCATCAAAAATTGAATGATTTCAGAAAAATACCAAAAATTTACCCTAAGCTAATTTCGATATTCTGAATCAAAAAATGATGCTCATTTTGAAAGATAAAATTTATAAAATTTCAAAAAGTGGTTATTACTATTCATAACTACTAGTTTATATAATATTTTAATAACATATCATTGTTTAGTGAAACTCAGTATTGTGTACAACGCAATCTATCGAGGAAGGTTTCTCTTGCGTGTAATGCAATCCAAGATGGTGTTGTGTGTAGTGAAAGATTCATTTGGTGTTTCGTATAACATAATACATAAAAACAAAATATTTCTCATAAAATCTCAAGGTGTTACAGGTTGGTGGGTGTTACTTCCTGTGGGACCTCAATGTTATAGAGATGACAAGATATGATGTCATTCTCAGGATGGAATCATTTGTACCCTTCTGAGCCTTTGTGGATTTCTATCATCACAGGGTGAGTTTCACATCTTCAGAGGGAGGAGAGTTTCTATATAAGGGTGAATGGGATTTCCAGGCGAGCCAAGATGGACCAGAGCATCATGGGTGAGGTGGAGTGACATCCCAAATTGCGAGTTTATATATACATGACCAGGGAACTTTTCAGAAAGATTTCCCTACAATGGTTGATTTTTTCAGGGATGTCTTCCCGGATGACTTTTCAGGTCTACCTCTCGAGTGAGAGGTGGATTTTTTTATTGATCTTGTGTCAGGAGAGGCACCGGTGTCCATTCCTCATTATAGGATGGCTACACCAGAGTTACAGGAGCTCAAGAGGCAGTTAGAGGAGTTACAGGCAAAGGGTTTCATCTGACCCAGTACTTCTCCTTGGGGTTCGCTTGTCTTGTTTGCGAAGAAGGCGGACGATACCCTCAGAATCTGCGTGGATTATCAAAAGTTGAACCAGCTGATAGTTAAGAACCGATATCCCTTACCGCGGATTGATGATCTTTTTTATCAACTTCAAGGAGCACGAGTGTTCTTGAAGATTGACTTGAGATACGAATTTAATCAGTTGCATGTTAGACCATCGAACATACCGCTTACAGCTTTTCGGAGCAGATATGGTCAACATGAGTACTTGGTTATGCCGTTTGGACTAGAGAATGTACCATTAGTTTTCATGGATTTGATGAATTTTTTGTTCCATCCATATCTGGATTCTTTCGTGGTAGTCTTCTTGGACGATATCTTGGTGTGCTCTCACACTCGAAACAACCATGCCACCCATCTTGAGATCCTATTGAGTACACTGAGAGAGCATTAGTTATATGCTAATCTCTCAAAGTTCCACTTTTTGATGGACCAGAAACACCTCTTGGGTCATATTATCTCTGAGGCGGGAGTTGCAGTAGACCGAGAGAAAGTGAGAGCAGTAGTTTCCTGGGAGCATCCTAAGAATGTGTTAGATATACAGAGTTTCTTGGGGATGGATGGTTACTACAAGCACTTTATACAGGAATTCTTCTACTTAACAGTGTCGTTGATGGGTTTGACTAAGAAGTGTGTGAAGTTTGTTTGGTCAGAAGCTTGCAAGAGAGCCTTTTAGGAGCTGAAGGGAAGGTTGAAATCAGCACCAGTCCTGACACTTCCAGATCAATGGAAGAGCTATTCAGTTTACTGGGATGCATCAGGTATTGTGCTGGGAGCAGTGTTGATACATGGCGATCAAGTAGTTGTGTACAGGTCTCGGCAGTTGAGGACACATGAGAGGAATTACCCGATGTATGATCTCTATTTATCTGTAGATGTACATGTGTTACGCTGTTGGAGACATTATCTCTTGGGAGAGCACTTTGTGGTGTTTATGGACCATGAAATTATTAAATACATCTTTACCCAGCGTGACTTGAACTTGAGACAACGAAGGTGGGTTGAATACCTATAGTCCTTCGACATTGATCTTGCCTATAAACCTTGTAAGGGAAATGCAGTTGCTGATGCACTGAGTAGGAGGACTCAGATAAAGGCAGTGCAGGAGGCCAGTGGTGAGTGGCAGCTTATGGATTTGTACTATGAGATGCATTTGGAGGTGCATTATGGTTATGGGAAAACTTATCATTCATCATTAGATGTGACTTCTACCCTCCTAGATAGAGTGAGGATGAGACAACTATCAGATTATGAAGGCCTAGTTCTACGGGAGTCGATGTCAAGTGAGGACCGTCCAACTGGTTGGAAAATAGGCGATGATGAGGTATTGTGTATCCATGGACGAGTGTGGGTTCCATGGGATATACGCAAGGAGTTGATGTGGGAATTTCATGCTTCAGCTTGGGTGTGCATCCTGGAGTTACCAAAATGTACCGTGACTTGAGACGTCAGTATTGGTGGCTGGGTATGAAAATAGAGGTAGTTGGTTTTGTTAGGAGATGTTCCACCTGTCAGCAGGTGAAGGCGGAGCATCAGAGGCCAGCCGGATAGTTACAGCAGTTACCCATCCCAAAGTGTAAATGGGATGATGTCGCGATGGGCATCGTGTTAGGGATGTTGACGTCTCCTCGAGGCAATGATGTTGTGTGGGTTGTTTTGGATAGACTCACGAAGGTAGCTCAATTTTTTCCGATCAAGGAGACCTTCAGTGTTGACAATCTCAGAAAGTTGTATATCCGAGAGGTAGTACCTCTTCATGGGGTCCCTTGTTCTATCATTTCCGATAGGGATTCCCATTTTATGTCTCGTTTTTGGCATAGTTTTTAGAGGGAACTGGGTACACAGGTGCTTCTGAGTATAGCTTACCACCCTCAGACTGATGTCCAGTCAGAGTGTACGATATAGGTGCTAGAGGAAATGTTATGTGCATGTGTCCTAGACTTTGGTGGCTCTTGGGAGAATCATATACCTCTGGTGAATTTTTCCTATAATAATAGTTTTCAAGAAACTATTGAGATGGAACCTTATGAGGGTTTATATGGTAGGTCATGGTGATCACCCTTATGCTTGTTAGAGGCAGGTGAGGCAGCTTTACTGAGACCATGTCTCGTGAATGAGACTTCAGAGATGGTCCATTTCATTCAGAAGTGGATGACTACTGTACAGTATCATCAAAAATCTTATGTTGATCTCTGCAGATGACCCTGGTAGTTTGTGGTCGGGGATAAGGTTTTCTTGCGTGTTTCACCGATGTTGGTACACGGGCGGATGAGGAGACAAGGTAAACATTCACCAAGGTATTTGGGGTTGTTTGAGATTCTAGAGAGAGTCAGGCTGGTTTTTTATCGATTGTAGTTTCCACAGAGGTACCGGTCCATGCACGACGTCTTCCACGTACCTCAGCTGTGTCGTTATCACTCAGACCCATCTCACACCTTTCATCCCGAGGAGGTTTAGCTTTAGGTAGATGCATCCTTTGAGAGTCATCTTATTCGTATTGTTGATAGGAGCATGAATGTTCTATGAGGACAGTCAGTTCCTCTCAGGGTGTTATGGCAGCATGGCCGAGTGTAGGATGAATCCTGGGAGTGGGAGACTGATGTACGTGCTCAGTGGCCAGATCTGTTCACAGCTTTATCATCACCACCCTTGGAAGGAAAATTTGGGGACAAATTTCATTAAGGGGGGGAATTTTGTAAGAACTCGGTTCTTATTCTATAGGTACGAGTTTCTTATTTTCCTTTTTCCTTATGTGTTTTTGAGAAAATAGGGAAAATGGGAAAAAATTGCAAAATTTGTGGGTACACACCGTGTACTTTTCCACGCGCTGTTTACTTTGGTCATGTGGGATGAGTACACTGGGCGTGTAGGCCTGTCAGAAATTAAGGGTATAAAAATTGACTACACGTTGTGTACTTAGTATACACGTCATTTAATCAGTCGGCAGGTGAACAGTAAGGTGGTGGAAGTAGCCACCGGTGAAATGGTAGTACACATCGTGTCCTCTGAAATACACATTGTGTAATCATGTCGACGGATGATCCTTGTGGTGGTGAAAAGTAACCGCCAGAGGAACAGTTAAAAAAGGGTAAGTACATGCTGTGTACATGAGAGTACACGACGTGTACATGTTTTTTTTGGTATAAACCAGTAGTAGCCTCCTCTTTCAATAGAGGATTCTTAGAATGAACCAGGAGCACCGGGAGAGATGGTCGAGACTTGGAAGTGCTCCCAACCGAACACCGGGACTCTGATTCCTTCGTCGATGATCTCATTTTAACCGCACAGGTGAGTTCTTCCCTCTTCTTGAATCTCTTCTTCCTATTCATTCCCAAGAGGAAGTTATTTGAGTTTTAATTTTTTAACATTTATCCCAAATCTACATTGTTATCAGACGTTTCGGGTGGCGTCGCATATACCGATCAGAGGAGATCGAGGTAGGTGGCCTGGTGTTTATTTCCAACTTTCTAGTGATTTTTGTGTATCGTTGTTCCATGAGCCCATGTTCGGGGTGTTGTGTGGATGAGGCCTTAGCTGATAAGATATCTATAATTGCATAGATAATTCAATGATGAATATAAACTACTTTTGGGGATCATTTCTTGGATCCAGGGCCACCCTGTGGGTGTGTTTCCCTTGTTTATTCGTTTGGTCAGGATACCCATGGGTATGCCATGAGTATAAGAATTTTTTGAGTTTTATTTAGAGGAAACATATATAATTTCTTTTTTGTATGTTTGGCTCAGCCCGGTTACTTGTATAGCCTGAGGGCAGTGTTTTGTTTAGCCTAAGGGAAATGTTTTGTTTCGCCTGAGGGGAATTTTCTGGTTAGCCTGAGGGCATAGTTCGTTAGCCTGAGGGTAATATTTCTTATGCCGGAGGCTAGTCGCTTCTATGCCTAAGGTAAATATATCATATGCCTAAGGGAAATATTCATTTTTCCTGAGGGAAATCACGTAAGGGTTTTGATTATGGTTACCTGAGGATGAGTATTTGCATGTCTGAGGACACTGATTAATTTAAATGTTCACTGTGGTGATTTCATATGTTGTACCTACCAAGCTAAAGCACAGTCTTAGAATTTGTAAATAATTATTAAAATGGTAATGTAATTGATAGGATATTTACTTGAGAGTACTTCCTAGTTTATTGTTTTACATTACTACACACTACTGTTGCACATTTTTCACTGTCATTTGGGCACGGTCCTTTGGTGGTTTCCTACTAGGATTTATTTCTCACACCAATTTGTGTCATGTCTTGGGCCCAAACAGATTATATTGTTGCAGGTGTCGATAAGGGAAAGGGACCCTATACAAGTATTTGATTGTTTCTAAGGAGTAAGAGTGCATGGGATAGAGCATAGGCATGTGATGCTGTTAAGTTCCTACTACACTATTTTGTTTTGCTTTGCTATACTTGTATTGTATTGTATTTGATTGTAGTGTATTATTTTTTGACTGCTTTCTTAGAAATAGGACATATTTCATCATCATATATGTATGACTGTTAGTTATCTTTCTTTCTGTTTTCCATTTCGGTATTATATTGTTTACTACTTCTGTTGTTGTGTGTTTATATTTATTTCTGTTGTGCTACACTTTGAAAAATGAGGGCATATTTTCCCCACTATCAGTCTTTGGCCCTCACTACTAGTCGGAAGCCTCTTTCATTTGGGGAAATGCGCTTGAGTTCATGTGACCAACCGGGTTCAGGGCACCCATTGAGTGGCACCCAGAACTGGGACGTTACAGACTCAATGTGTGGTCATGCACTCATCCAGACACCCTGTTTCAGGGAACATAGCAATGTAGAGTACATGGTCAAAACCCATGTATTGTACATGACCCATGGATTTATAAGATATATAGACATACCTAGCATAGGGTTCACATATAAGAACCCCATGTTGATGAAACACTATGTTATGTTGGTACATTCTATGTACGTGGGTAGTACACACCCTTTTTGGATGGGGTATATGGAAGGGTGCTATTGTAGGTACACACCATTTACAATAGGTACATGTCATGTACTCCCTTTGTGGGGGTGTTTTGTTTTTTTTTCCTCCCCTTGTAGTCAGAATGGGACTTTTGAGTAGTCAATTATTGGACCTTTTCATGTATATCATGAGGGTGAAATCCTCTCAATGTATTGAGGATGTGTGGATGGTTTTTTTTGACTGGATGAGATTTTATTGGAGGATGTAATAAATTTTTGGTTTCAAATACCTTTTGTGGGATGGGTTGTGAGCTATGAGGCCTAAGTGAGGGTTGTGTGATTAGTGGATAGCCTAGAATGAGTATACCAGGAAGACCTACTTCAAATTATTCTAGATGAGTCTCAAATATGGGACCATATTATTTCTTATATTGAGGATTAATATCTTGGTTTTGTAATGTTTTGATACCACGTTTTAGGATTGAATCTATTTCCCCCTTTAGGAAAGGTTGACACTTTGGGATTTCAGATATGATTGGGATCCATTGATTGAATTTTGAGATGGGTGTGAAGGACCTATTCTGGATTCCATTACGTGTAATATAATACCTGATGATGGGTTGTATTCTATGGAGGTCAGCTAAGGTTTTATTGTGAAATGATTTTCTTGTTCTATAGATTGTACTGGAGGACCACATTATAGGGTGTCTAATCCTTGATGAAGTCATAAGAACTATATAGAATTCCCTTTATTTTATGGTGTTTCTTATTAATTACCTTTTGGGTGAGACGATATTTGTGTATGGGCTTTGTGTTGAGTCTCTAATTTAGGATCATTGTATTGGGTGTAACTTAAATTTTTATATGGATGTTATCTAGGGTACTAGGGGATCCACTAGTTTTGATTAACCTTGAGTAAGGGACATTTCCATTTTGTATTTAGTGACTTCAGGCATCAACCAATTACCCAATGATTAATGTTGATGGCCATTATTGGCTATTTGGATGAGGTGACCTGGGGGAATGAGGGAGCCCCAAGATTTTTTGACCATTGGGTGGTTAGTTCGAATGATTGATCAGTTCAGATGACAAGACTTATAATTTATCAACCCGTGATTTGATGAACATTGGCTATGATATTTGAGGGATTTTATACTTAGGACTTGGATATTAGATAATACCTTTGGAATATTCCTAGATCAGGCATTGGTCATACGTTTTATCTAGATCTCTCCTCTACTTGTATTTTGTTCATAGATGGGTCTACGGAGCTAATGAATTATTTGGATGAGTAAATTCATCCCTTATGGAAATGTTTTTATACACCTAGGGGTTATTTTTCTATATTATTCGATTCTATGGAGGAACCTAGAAACTGTTTTGTCTTTTCCCCCATTGAATATTTAATGGAGTCATTCAATTATATAAGAATATCATGTTCTGGATTGATTTTCTCAGTGGTAGTAGATATTATGTCCCCATTTTAGATTATTCCATTAAATTATTAGAGCCTGGTAGAGGTGTGTGTTTATGGTTGTGGAAATCGAGGATAATATTCTAGAGTATGAAATTTATTCCAGTTACATTTTGGAAGTATTGGAACTCCTATATTGATATAGTGAACAAATATAATTTCATGTGGCTTGGTTAGCCACATGCTATAATTCCTCTAGATAAGGTTGGAGTGAGGGTAAATTTACCCCAGGTGTAAGGCTAGAACCTGAGCTTTTATTTTTTATGTTTTAATTATATTTATCCCCTACTTATTAATTTTATACTAGTTGTTATTAGTTTTTTACTAGATTGGGCATATCATATATTGTATGCACATGTAATAATATCAGGTGTTAGGAACAATGTTGTAATGGCCTACTAAAATTGATGTCTCACCCCCTTTATGTTCACTTTGGTGTGCGTTTAGAACCTTATGTTTGTTTTAGGTTTGAGAATATGTTTCAAAGAGGATAAAGTTATGGCCTTATGTGGCTTCATAAAGAAAGATGGCTCATGTGGTGTCTTTGGATAGTGATGGAGTAGTATGTCTTTTGTAGATATTGGTTTGTGGTACCTCTCGATGTTTGGAGTAGATCTTGGTGTATTTTATATTCAATTCCTTTATCTTATATATGTGATTATCTAGTGCGGAGACCAATTGTTGTTTGTTTTTTCAATCTTGTGAATTTGTATGATTATATTTGTTATTTAATTTAGTATAGCATGCTATTGTTTCAGTTTATATTTAATTCATACTCTGTTTTTATGAATGTGTATGAGTATGGCTATTTACCACTTTTATTAAACTTTTTCTAGAGGGTATAGCCTCCCCACTATTTATTTTAGACCCTCGCCTCTATTCAGAAGCATGTGGTGTATAGGGAGGCGTGCTTAACGCCTTGTGGAAATCTATATCGGGTGACGTGTTAGAGAGAATATAGTCGGTTCTCTATAGTATTCCATCCTTCTCATAATTTCAAAAGAGAGATGGAGAGGTCTGTTAATACAAATAGGAGAATAAATTTTAGCCTAATGAACCACCTGCACTTTAGTACTTGAAATTTATGGGTTTTATAAATTATAAACGTTGTTGTACTAATCCAAGGTCTAATGAAAAAAATAAACATCAACAACCTCAATAACCAAGGGGGAAAAGAAAATATTATGTAATCAAAACCCCTAAAGTGGATCAAGGAAATTAATTGGGAAACATTACACTTATTATCCACTCAATAACTATGAATGACTTAATTCATTATTGTTATTCACATTAATTTTATCTTTTAAATATTATAAAATTATTCATTCATTTTCTCAAAGTTTAGATATTGTGTTATTGGTAATAACACCAAGTGGTGTGATGATTATATCTCATGTATATAACACTTCAATAATTGTGGTTTTTGGGAAGAAAATTTTTATAAACCTTTTAATTATTCCCTTGGAAGAATTTTTTTTGATATTGGGAATGGATTTTCTCTATAGTACTCATATAAATTATTTGGATAAAAAAATAACCTTTCAAACCATAAATCATCTTATAATTTAATATTGATGTAAGGATGATTATGAAATTCCTTTAGAAATTAATTCCTTTATCGTGATAATCAATAATGAAGGATATTTGGATCCAATGATTAGAATGAAACTCAACATTAATTTCATACAAATTATAGAGGAATATGTAGATGTATTTCTTGAAGTGTTGTCTAGTCTTCCCTAAGAATTTTATGTAATTTTTTTAATTGAACTCATACATAGTTATATATATATATATATGAATTATAGTTTATTGAATCACACCAATTTAATTAGAGGAACTATAGAAGAGAATTCAAGAGAATTTGGTAAAGAGATTTATATACAATGGTTCTTAAGTAGGGGTGCACCATACCACATTGTTAAACTAAATTATGGGTCAATTCATCTCTAAATTAATTATAATAAGCTTGAAAGGATTATTATCCTTAAAAATTGCCATTTACCTCATATTTATGTCTTGATCGACCAAATTAAAGGGGATTAATAATGATTAAAGGTGTATATTAAATCTGGATATCAATAACTAAGTATGAAGAGGGAATATATAACATAGAAATCATTTCATATAATATATAAAAACTATCAATTCGTAATGATTCCATTCCATCATATGAATGTTCCAACTATCTTCTTGGATTTAATGAATAATGACTTTAATCCAAATTTTTTTATTTTTTTATTTTTAAAATGGCTGCTTTTAGGGTGAGCGGAAACCAAACACCACACGATAAAAAAACAATGTTATCTAAGTTCAAAATTAAAAATTCAAAAAACACATGATGGACCCGTGGATTGAGGAGACCTCGACCCGATAGACACCCGTCATCTGAATTCGCTTCGCCTGCCAACCTTTGTCATCACTATCTTTTTTCACCGTCTTCATCGTCATCCAAGCCCACACCAGCTTGCTAGAAGATCCATTCTTCGTAGTTCATAATAACCGCCAAAAAAACAAAACATTCCACCATAGGAACATCAAACAACCAAGAATCCGGAACAAACCTTCATTGAGGGCCTCCACCAAAAGAGATGAAACACTATAACCATTCCAAAATGCATTGAACAGTAAATCATCCACTGAAAGAACCCAGTAAACTACACTAAATGTATGAGGAAAAAATACCAATCATAACTAACAAACATTAATAGTATCCATAAAGGAGTCGATGCCGACTATGAACGCATCATCGAAGGGGTGAGTGCCTAGAACACGGATGACCACTGAACAACACTTCCCAAAACTTATATGAATCCAATGCTCCAGATCTAACTTGGAGAGATATATTGAAATGAGAGGTTTGAGTAGCGATCAAAGTGGCCATGAAATCACATCAATGATATGTTTGATGAGGATGAAATTGAAAGCCAATGAAATAGGAAAATCCATCATAGAGCGCCTTGAAGACCGTCAACCACAGAAACACTAAACCCAAAGTCTCTAAGAATCCTCCACCCCAAATCCGACCTGGAGATGTGTGGAAGAACAAGAGGCCATAGAAGGTCTTAGAGCTTCCAAAGCCTTAAACCGCAAACAAACTTCAATAGGAACATCGCCAGTCTGTCATTCCATCATGAAAATCGGACGCGAGCCAACAGCACAGTCAAGAACACAACCAAATACAAATGAAGCCGAAACTGGAGAGGAGTACCAGGGGGTGGGAGAAAAGAGGGAGGGAGAAATAATTAGGGGGTGAAGCCGAAGGCGGTGCACTGGCCTCCCCCCGCCGAGGATCTACAAGAAACCCTAGCAGAGCGCGATGCAGGAGAGAAGCCACTCAGAGGCTTCTAATGAGTAATCTCTTTAAATATTACCTTGATAAAATTATGGTAGTATTTATTAATGATGTTCTTATACATTCCTAGAGATATGAAGAACATGAATAGTATTAATGGATTATGTTACAGAACATAGTAATGAAGAAAATCTATTCTAAAAACTGAAAGTTTGAGTTTTACCTATAAAAAGTATCCTCCATGGGTCATGTAATCACAAGTGAAGGTATATCCATTGATCCTTCCAAGACATAGGTGATTGATAAATGGCCAAACAATATCTTTAATAAAGATCCATAGTTTTAATGGATTGGATGGTTATAATAGATACTTTGTAAGTTATTTTTTCAAGATTTTAGCATAAACCAAAAAAGATAATGTGGATGGTAGTAATATTTCACTTCATATAATAATGTGAATACGATTTTAAGGATCTTATGAAGTTGTTGGTCACTACACATATACTCACACTGCTCTATAGTTATAAAAGGATTGAAATATATATATTGATGAATTTAATATGGTCTTGGGTTATGACCTCATGAAAAATGAAAAGGTGATAACTTATTCCTGATTTCAACTAAAACCCAACTAGTAAAATTACCAAACATATGATATAGTGTTATCAATGATGATGTTTGAATTAATGATGTTATGGAATTATATGTTTATATATAAATGTGATATTTATACTAATCACATGATATTAAAGAATATATTCACACAGAATGAGTTGGACATGTGAAAAATGATATGGTTAAATTTAATCATAAAATATAATTTCTCAATAAATTACCATCCTAGGAAGGAAAACAAGGTTGTTAGAGATTTAAGAAGAAAATATCATGCTTCTTTAACTATAAGGTGGATCAAAAGATACTAATACTTCTTTGATATTCAATTGATGTATATAAAAATCTATGTAAGGGTTAAAATCCTATAATTCTCAAAAAATATTCTTAACCATCCATCTATGTGAAGATTAAGGACTCGCATAAGGAACATATGAAGATATAAAATAATGTGGTAAATATTTTTGAACTTTAACCTAGAAAAATACAGATATATGCGGTTTATAAATTAGATATTTGTCCCATCATTCCATAAAATGAAGAGTAAAGTGATGGATGTTTCACATAACCCATCATTCTCTATTCACACATGTATTAGAAAATATATAGTGATCTCAATGATAATTTATATTGCGACAACATGAAGGAGGAGATTTCATAGTAGGTATCTTGAATCTTAGATTTCTATTAAGTTAATCATGAATGATGGAAGTCTAAGGTGATTATGAAACTATTACCCATACTCATGTAGAAATTATAGATCATTTCCATGGATTTCTTCATACGCCTTCCCTTTACCTCTAATGATAAAAGTTCCATCTAGGTTGTGGTAAATCAACTTAAAAATTTAGTACACTTCATTTCTATTTGGTAGGACATCCAACTGATCAAATTTATATGAAATTCAAAAACTATATAGTTCAATGCCTTCCTTCGATTTGTTTCTCATATATCAATAGTTTCTACTCAAGAATTTAAATGGATCCAAATGATTCTATGTATGAGAAGAGATGAGAAACTCCAACATGTAGGGATAATGCTTTCTAGAGAAACTTATTGGGAAAATATATTTAATAGAAAATGAAATAGAAAGTTCAAACTATTCGGTGGTATGGTAATGTTGTACAAAATTGAAAAAATAGCTATGGTGATAATCATTGACAAGATCTATAGTTCAATGTTAGTGATAAATAATTCCTCTGAATATCACCATGGGTGATGTTTATGAGAATCGGGAAGAATGGAATGTTTATCCCTTGATATATTAGTAACTTTGATATTATTGATAACATGACGATTGTATCATATCACCTAGCACTTCCAAAAATCTTAATGCAAGTTAAGTATATGTTCCAAGTATTACATTTGATAAAATAAATTCCAAAACAATTACATGTATTGAGATGAAAGGATAAAAAATCAGAACATGATATATCATATAATAAATAATCAATGGAGATCCTTGTTTACAGAGATAAAGTACTATGAAACAAGAAAAAAACATGGTTATTGTTTTATAGAGAAATCATATATTTTAGGAAGTAATGTGGGGACTCAAAGACATAATTAGCCAAAAGTACCCTCATCGAGGCGCACCGGCCCCGAGGCATGTCGCGTCGAGCTCCTGGTACTACGAACTCATCGTCGTCTCTCCGCCGACGTCACGCCGACGAAGAACCAAATCATCGACTTTAGGCGGTGTCGAAGTACACCACCGAGGACCACATCGGTGAGCAGCTTGCAGCACCGTGAAATAAAACCATTGGACATGCCAGAATCTCGAACTCTTCCTCGAAGCCACCTCCATGAGGGTAGATAATAATCTCCATCGCCGATGAATAAAACAACACAACCCAGAACAGAAAGCGAAAAGGGAAAAATCAAAACTATAGGCAGTACCATCCAAAGCGGATCGCGCGATAGAGAATAATAGGAGAGGAACGCCCCCCGCAAACAGTTTCCACAGTCGGCCAAAGAACCATCCGGAAGTCGTCGCCCCTGTCAACGCACACCCGAGGGAGACCTATCCAAGAAAGCGGTACAGCGCCGTTCTGGGCTGGGAGCACTGACAACAGGACCCAGGGGGAACCACCGGAGACGGATCTTGGGTCGAGCAAAGACGAGATCCGCCGCTAGAGGGCTGGGATCTACACCAACGCGAACACCAAGAGGACCATTCCCCTGCTTCTCTTCTTTCTCCGGATTTTCTGCATTTTCCATCGATTCCTCTGAATCCAATCTCACAAAAAGACTTTTCTTCATTCAAGGGATTCCTAAAAAAATTTCTTTCCGCAACTGCGTTTCATGATGCTTCCGCATTCCATTCTCAGATGCTCGTGGCCAAATTTAGTTCAGATTAACCTCCACCGAATCTATTTTAGGGTTTTGATTTAGATCATTTGGTAAGACAAAAGTGGGCGGAAGGAAATATGAGGGGTAGAAATGAAGATAAATTTTTCTCTCCAACCCTATGTTTCAAATCATTCCAAAATTGCGATGATTCCAACGGAAATGGTGCACATGAGTGTATTCTAAATTTCCAATATTATCCCTATATGTCTATATAAATAATTTTTTTCATTTTAAATTCATTCAAACCGTCACCCTTTCCCCTTAATATTTATATAAATGAAAATAATTTTAATTATTAATAATAACAACAAACAATATTTTTATGGGGAAAACAAAATATTTTCATGAAGCAAACAATATTATTAATTTTCGTATAGGGGCAAAAAAAAATTTTGATACCCATGAAAATATTTTTTAGGGGTGTTGGTCGCAAGGTCGAGTCCCCAGACCGTTTGTGGATTTTCCTTGTAGCATGCGTGAGACCCCATTTTGATTATAAATAATTTTGATTATCTTTAATTAATTGTTTATATAAATAACTTTGAATTAATACATATTTTGAATTAATAATTTTGAATTAATAAAATGTTTTGAATTAGTAATTATAAAGAATTAATAATTATTTTGAATTAAATATTATTTTGAATTAATAATTTTCAATTTATAATTTTGATTACCTTTAATTAATAACTTTTAATTAATAAAATAAATAATTAATGTTGATTGTCTTTAATTAGTTTTTTAAAATTTTAAGATTTGTATTAATATATGTTTATAGGTTAATGTTTACCTAATTTTGATGATATAAAAGATAACAAATGATTAGAATCAAAATTAATGTGTTTTGATTTGTCATTAAAAAGGTAATAAAAATACATTTTTTAAAAGGTTATTTGTGTGATTTAACATAAATTGTTGATATTGGACAAATATAGTGTTAGGTGTGGTGTCCATAGATATCTAATCTATGGTTGTTTTTTATCTTGGGATAGAAAGCCCTTTAATTCTGTGTGTATGTGTTATTTTTTAACAAAGTTTATTTGTGTCATTTGCATCAAAACAGATTCTTTTCTTTTCTTTTAAAAATTTTCACCAGACATGATGGAGAGAAATTCAAATCATTTCTTTTATTTTATTAAGTTATTAATCCAAACACAAAGAGAGAAATCACAATCATTTCTTTAAATTTATTTTCCTTTATAAACTATCAAATCATTTCTTTTCTTTTATTAGATTTCACCAAACATAGTGTGAGTGTTCACCTCTTTTCAGAAGATGATTCCTCCTGTGCCTGGTCATTAGAGTCATGAAAGTTTGACCATCGATGCTTCCTTCTCTTCTATTGGATGGTTTATTTCGACAGATGTCATGATAGTAAGTGTGCGGCGGTGTAGATTCTTCTTCCCTGACTTACACATCCCTTCCAGAACCCTTCTTTCCTCAAATGTATCATTGACAGGATCAGTTTTTTTTCTCCGGATTGATGATCTTACTCTGCCAAAATCAACTCAGTTTCACTCATCTATGCATTAAGATGGACCTCCAAATCCCCTCCCAAAAAGTCTTTGTCTTTAGGTGGAATGTGAGTTTGGATTTTGTAAATGCATTCATTATGAAGAAACCTTTAATTTTTGTTTATTTTATGGTCTGCAATTACAATGGTCTTCGAATTGATCTCATCATGGGAGGAGAGTTTACAAGGGATCAGTGCCCCAAATTAATGGAACCCATGCTCCTATAGATTCTTATGTTATAGTTGGGATGAATACTGGTTCCGTGCTAATTACAAGCAATTCATTGGTTGGTCATCACTTCGGAATCCAATGGTGTCTAAGAAAATCGAATCCGGGAAAGCCCTCATCACTGGCTGGACAAGGCTAATTTTCTGGAACCCATTGGAGTCGTGGTTTCTTGTTCTCTCCTACTTCTAGTCTCCCTGTTTCAGCTACCATTTCAACCTATGTTGCCTCAAATGCACCGTATTTTGGTGAAGATAAGAAGGTTAAGGGAATCACAGCTACTGTGGTTACTGGAGGGGTAGGTCCTTCCTCTCCGGTGATCTCATGTCCCCTTTCTAATGAAAACGTTGTGTGTGATCTAGCAGCTGAATCTATTGGGAGAAGTGATGACCCAACATTGCATGGTACCCCTAAGGGTGTTGGTTCCCGGTGGAGATGAACTGCTTCTATTGGTTTGTGGAATTCTATGTGTGTTTCATGGAATGAATTGGCAACCATTGTCAATTAGATTCAGTCAACCACTGTGGTTGATCGGATCGGTGAAATTGGTGTCCAATAGGAATTGGAAGCTCCTGTGGTCACTCAAAATCAATTTGGAATCCTTGGGGTGATGATCATCAAAAAACGAAGCAAAAAATGTAAGGGAGTACAAGATAATTGTCTATCCTGGGTGTTTCCCAAAGATCATTGGCAAATAGAATGTGGCAGACATGCCTGGTAGGATGCATACTCACTCTGTCAATGATGTGTCTAATTTCATTCTTGATGATTCAGATATTGATTCTAAGAAAGAGCAGGATGTTTCTGAGGGTATTTATGATTATTATTTTTTGTTATAACTATAGTTGCATGGATTTTCACCACCATAAGTGTAACTTTTCTACGGTTCTCACTCAGTGATTTATGAAATTTAAAAAGATTTGCTCGGTGGTTTCTTTAAATAGGTACAAATGATTACAAATTTATTCCTTTATTGAATCATAGATTTTTTTATCATCTACTAAATATATCTTATCATTTAAATTTATTTACTTTTAATATTCCATTATTGGGACATTTATTAATTACCGCTTTCACCTTTAGAAAATTTATGATCAAAGTAACTTTTTTACTTTGATTTTCCAACAATGTCAGTCAAACATAACAAATATCCCTTTCACGATTTCTCCAAAATTTAATTTTTCCTCCCTTAATTATTTATTATCCTTGATCATTTGATAGCCTCAAAATAGTCGTATAGTATGTTTATTCATGGTGATTGAATTTTTTTATCATCTGACCTAATTATTGATCTCTATATAATACATGATGAAAATGTATTATAACCCAATTTATTTCAATTGTTTAATCACGTTTGTTTGTATGATTGATTTCATGCAACATGAATATTTTTTATTTATCATTTTTTATGGGTGGGCCAAAAATTTTATAGACATCCAATTCATTAGGTAAAAATTTATATCATATGAGATGATTATGTTATGTGTAGACATGATACAGTTAACTATTCCCAACATTTTAATCATGGAAATGATGTGGTTACCTATTTCCATAATTTTATTCATTAGAGTGATGTTTTTATCTTTGTTTATTTAGTTATAATTTACTATTCTTATGTTTATTCTACATTTATATGTTAATTCTCTATAGCTTTTTGTTATTTTATTGTGATTTTACATTCTTATACCATGTTATATGTTGTTCTTTCATAATATTCCTTTTATGATTCTATATTTCTATACCATGATTTATCATTGTAGCACTCTGATATTTAAAAAAATGCAACTATGCTCATAAAAGACATGGAACACTAAGATTAAAAAAACATGAAATAATATTATTTTAAGTGTGGTCATTATATCCTGGAAATTAAATTAGACAGTATGAATAATATTAAATACATTATTATTATTATATATATATATATTCTAAATATAATTTTATAGATAAAAGATTAGTAAATAATCAATCAATTTCTATGAATAGTGAAAAACACATATTTTTTGTAAAAATTTCATTTCTTTATAGAAAATTAAATAATTTAAAAGTCTCATTATGTTTTGAATATGTTTTAAAGTAACATATAAATTCATTATTTATATTTAATCCAATTAATTACCTTCGAATCATATTTATATATTTTTATTATAAGTTTAATTTTGGTTTTAGAAATATGATTTTCTGGAAAACTTTTTTAATGTGCATAATCTTTTTCCAATTTAAATAATAAAACAAAACCCTTATAGAGTAATGATTGAAATGAAATTTTTATATTATATATAAATAAATATTAATTAAACTTCACCTAATAATTATTACTTCTCATATAGTTATTATAAAATAATCTTTCTATTCAACAACACATTTCTTGAAAAACTATTTTTTTCATCCTGTCTGCAGGTTTTATTTTAAATTAAATTTTTTCACTTCTATAATTAAAATTTGGTAAAATGAATTCAAGATTCAGAATCATAATAATTTATATTATCTAATAACTTTAACATAATCTTTTTTATAAATAATATTGAAAACAATAAAAACTCTTTTATTACGGTTATGGTTAAAACGAGTTTACGGGGAGGAGGGTTAAACTAAAATGATAAGGGTAACTTAGCAAATTAATCTTTTAAAAATAATATTTTATGGTATTATTTCAATGTCATCCATCCAATTTTAGAATATATTGTCATTTTGAATCTTTTTTCATTACTATTATGTTATGATTTTGATTTCTTTTGGTAAATTTCCATGTAGCTTTCATACGGGTTGCTTTTTGCACTTATAAAATGTCACTCAATCTCATAACCTTTTTAAACATAAAAATCCATTTGGATTAACAAAACCCTGAAACAATCCATCCCCAACATCTTTATAAATATTCTAGATCTTCTGTTCATACCAAAATACCAATCCAAGGGTCCTTAATAAGATATGCAAATGACGTTTTTTAAGTTAAGGTAATTGTCTTCACTAAACTGTTTCTTTTTTACTTCTTCTCCTACCACCTTAATTAGTATATTAATAATTCCAATATAATAAAACCATTATATAAAATATACTTAGATTTTATTATGTTAATGTATAACCTAAATCTATCTCCACTTTAATCAAATGGGAAATGAAACAATCATTCGTGTGTATGGTGGACCACCGCCTCGCGAACCGATGTAATTCGTCATTTATCACCACCTATCAGATATTTTTATAATGATAGATTTAATGTATATATATTATATTTCCAAAATCATTATACTCCTGAATTTATGATACCCTTCTTACTTTCCTTTCCATGGGGGGTATGATAAAACCGCTCTTATGTACGACAGACTACTGCCCAACGAAGCGATGCAATTCATTTTTTCAATAACTATTTACATAGAAGGTAATAAGGATATATTTAATTAATATATGTGATATACATAAAATCATTCCAATATTCATGATATTTTTATAATTTTCAAAAGAAAATATTTCATTTTATTTATTTCACTGATAAATGATAACATCGTATATGTGTACGAGTGGACTACTGCCTCTACAAAGCGTTGATATTATTTTTTCTTCACCAGATCACATAGATGATATATATAAGTATATTTAATGAAATAATATGATATTTATTCTAATATTATAAATATGTATAGATAAATTTTATTACCTTTTTTCCTTAATGATCGTTGAAAAATGGAAACATTACTCATATGTACGTATAACCTACCATATCCATGATTATAGAATAGTTCAATTCTCATAATCATATTCCATTATTGGTTTTCAAAGTGTAAATGATGTAAAAAATCATAATTATTTCATGATTATTATTCTATATATGACGGAACAATGACCACTTTGAACATGGTTAACACACCGAATGTGTTTAGAAACAATGAACTAAACATGCACGAAACAACCAACATGGACTTAACTGACTATGTATTTAATATGAAATTAAAAATAAATTAAATAAATGATTTATGTATAAGTTTTTATACCTATATAATGTTATTATGATATAAAAAAATTGATATATGTTTATTATACAAATGTTAAAGGACATACATGGATTGTTTAGACTCAAGTTAAGGAATTTTCATCTCACATTTATTTCTGCATGACATATTCTTTATTCAAAACTTATTTTATTGTGTGGTTTATATAATTCCTCAGAATTTATTTAATTATTCCTATATTAAAAATTAATTAAATTTATGAGTCCATTTTATGTTCTCTATTTCATGGAGTTTTGATCTAGAGATTACCAAATCAGTAAGGGACTTTATCTCAATTTTTTTTATTAAGGCATATTTTAATGTTATGTACCTAATTTATTTTATGTGATGTATATATATTGTCTCTTTTTTATGTTATATCATAGTATTTATATTTTCAACTTGAATTATATCATCTAAGGATATTTTACTTGAATTATACCAATTTTTAAAGGGTTCTTTAACTCAATTTCCTTTCATTGGGTTATAACTTTTCTTCATTGAATTTATCATGAAATGATTTTGTGGGAATTAATATAAAAAATATTTTATTTTGTATTTAATTTTTTTTAGTATTTATATTTTTTAAAATTACTATCTCCATTGATCAAATATGAATTCAGTATTATGATTTTTCTATCAGTTATTCATCTCAAATTCCCTTTCTTTGGGACATTTTTTTATTATATGGACCTATCTTCTTTTATGAAGTGTATATAATATAATTTTACAATTTATATAATGAATATAATTATTTAAATGTTATTTAAAGTATCATTTGATGTTATTCATTCATGGGTTTTATGATTGATGTGTTACCATAGTGGAAAATGCTTTATGAAATAATCTCCTTTCTTTTCAGATTAGTTATGTTGAAGATTCCATCGAAAAAATCATATGATATTATTTTCATGAACCAAATATATATATTTTCCACTATTTATGAACATATATACAGTGTTTTACTTTCATTTCTTACCTTATTGATTAAAGATACATAAAAAAAGTTTTTTTTAATTGATACTGACGTTGTATGTTCTTTTAGATGAGGTGTCCTTCTCTTGAACATCCAAGTTTTCTAAAATGTTTTTAAAAATGTTCTTTTCATAAAAAATGACTTCTTAAATCTATTTTACTATATATTTTACCTTCTTTTTACTTTTTTTAAAAAGGATAATTCATAACATTTTTCAAATGGTTCACTTTTGACTCCTTTTAAAAAATATTTGAAAACAATGATTATTCTTAACATCTATGACATGAATGGATTTTATGTGCTTCATGACCAATATATTATTTGAATATTACTTTATAAGTATCCATGTTTATTTTTATTAAAGCATATTTTTACAATATTTTGTGTATTTTTGGATTTTAAAAGTGAATTTCTAAGAGAAATGGTTATTTTCATCATGAATTTTTTTAATGATCTGTTAATGGTATATTCATTTTTCAATGCCAACAACCCTTGATGTTTCTTATGATCCACTAGAGATATTTGGTAATTATACTATACCCATAATTTATCCATATAGATTATGATTATTTCAAACATATTATCATGTAACCCATCCATTTTACATGATTTAATTATGTTCTAAAATGAAAAATGGTTGTCTTATGAGTTTTATGATGAAATAAATCTCTATATACATTAATAATGTTTTGTTTAATTGAAATTTGATTAAAAAATGGGTGATCCCAAATATAATTAGGTGATCCCGATATATCATATACAATGGGTGAACCCAAATAACGCTTCAATGAATTGGGAAATTATATTGGATGTTGTGTGTATGATTAGTATAGCTTGTAAGGGTTTTGTAAGGGTTCTATAAAGATAGTGTCCCATGATACCAACATTTTTACTCTATGCTTTCTATGGGTTTTAACTGTTTCCTTTTATTATTAATGAAATCACATGGATCATGATTATTGAATTTCATGACTCTTTCCTTTGTCAAAAATTAATGTGATTCCTCATGATTAATTATTCATGTATTTATGCGAATTATTTATCTTATGTTATGATCATGCGCTTTGATTATATCATCATACCATTATGATCATGTTTTGTAGCACTGATTAAATTTAGTTGTTAATACTTATGTTTACCCTTTCCAAGCATTTTAGATGACACTTCTTATGTTTAATTTTCCCTTGGTTAACAAGAATGATGTTGAATGAATTATATCTAGAGGGGATTCAAATGGATGAATATGATGATGTAATATGAAATAAAAAAACTATGTTAAGTAGGGGAGATTCTCATTTGAATACATGGGTATTTTTTTATATATGATTTTGACCAAATTATTTATAAATATAGTAGTCCAAAATAGTCCCTTGGTAAGTAAGTGATCCAATATTTTCATTACTATCAAATGGTTTTGATGAAAAAATTGGGTCACGTTTATCAGTACTAAATCTAGAAATTTAATATTTATGATTTCTACACCATATTAAGAAGTTTGGATTTAGTACTATTATAGTTCGTATTAGAGCATGGTTTAGATAAAATTAGAGATTATAATGTTTTCATGTGAGGATATCTTAGGATATATGGCTTCCATCATGGGTTTATAATTTTAAGGATAACCATAAGTTCAATTTCTTAGACACTGTTTTTGATGTTTTAGGTGATGGATGTCTATGTTGATCAATAATATTTTGGGAGATGTTTTATTGGGTTAATTTTTATGTAAACCTTAGGATAAACAAGAGGTATTATTTGAGGAATAATAACAATAATTTTTTTATATAATTTTAATTATATTAATGACCTTTAGTATTTATCATACCATTTATGTTGATGTAATTATGGGTTATTAGATTTTGTGGAACATTTAATGATTAAGGAACATACATTTTTGGTGTGAGACTTTAAAAGTGATTGGATTTATTTGGAAATAAATGTTAAATTAAACTCAAAATAATATGTTATCTAACCCTTATAATATTTGTGTTTTGATCATATTATGAAATATTTTGAAGAATTTTATGGATATTTATTTATGTAATGTGTTAGTTTGAACTATGGGTATTTTTAATGAAGTTTGGAGACTACTGATATGGAGAATTTTTCATTTTGGGAGTTATCATTCTTTATGTGAACAAATTTGATTTTTGATGATGTCTAAAGAGAGAATGAATATCTTTTTATCCTTTTTTGAATTATGGGATCCACTAAAATTTTATTTTAGTGATTCAAGCATGAAAAATTCACCTTTAATACTCATCATTTGGAGAAAAATATGAGAATGTAGTGTAAATTAGTTAAAGGATGAAATTATACTTGTCAAGTAAGTATATTTCACTTTTTTTTTCAGTCTATAGGGTAATGAAATTACTCAAATATAGGAAAAGGATCTTGATAAAAAATCATATTACCTTTATTTTCATTAGTTGATAACTCATCACAGATTCATGACATTATAGTCATTAAAATTTTTAAATCATTCACTTTATAATGATCAAGAGCCAAAATTACTCTACATAGTTATTTATGTTTTTCTTATATGTTAAAATATTCACCACCCAATAAATTTTTACTACATGGAAACCTAATTAGGTGTTATTCTAGATGACCATCGTACTTTCCTTTATCTATTTTTATGTGGATGTTTTATTATCAATTTATACAATGTGAGAGTTCTATAATAGTATTTGGATATTTAAAGCCAATAATTATTAAGATCAATTTAAAATTTTATGGATGCAATTTATTAATAGAGCATGGAGAATTTAACTCCCTGATATTTCAAAATATGAAGATATTCTCAGTATTATACATGACATGAAACACCAGGATTAAATGTAACATGAAATAATATTATTTTAAATATGACCATTATAACATATACTGTAAATTCAAGGTTATGAATAGTATTAAATACTTTATGGAATTTATATATATAAATGTATTACTCATTATATATTTATTGATAAATTCTTAGTAAATAATCTCTCAAATGTTAATAATGTAATTTTACTCATCAAAAATATGTTTTCATCATAAATAATTTATATTTTTTATGTGAAAATATTATATTCATTTTATATAAATATTATAAAATTTATTTGAGAAAATTATTTTTATTTTTTAAGTCATCATAAAAGAACTATAATCAGGTGAAATTTTTGTATTTTTCTAAAAATATTAATTTTTTAGTGAATAATGAAAAGTACCGATTTTTGTAAAAAGGCAATTTGTTTTTATTAAATTAATAAATTTAAAATTCCCATTATGTTTTAAATATTATGTAATTTAAAATCATTATTATTTAGTTATATTTAATCTTATTAATTATTTCTTAATCATCATTATCTTATATTATAGTACAATTTTATTTATGGGTTAAAAAATGGATTTCTCAATATTGGTTTAAATTTTCATCATGTTTCTCCATTTTAATTAATTAAAAAACCCTAATGGGGAATTATTTAAACAAAATTTATAGATTATATTTCTAAAAATATTAATTAAAATTTATTGACTTAATATAAAAAAAATTCTTAAAAATTACATTTCTTGCAAAATCACATTTTCATCACGTGTGTGGGATTTATTTTAAATTAAATTATTTAAATTCTATGATATGAATTTGATAAAATTGATTCTTTTTTTTTAAATCAGAATAATTTATTTTATCTAATAATTTCAGCTTATTTTTTGATCATAATTAATAGTGAAAACATTAAAAAATATTTTACAGAAGTTAAGGTTAAAATGTGTTTACCTGGGGGTGTAAACTAAAATGGATAAGGGAATGTTTGAATATTAATCAAGATAGTATTATATTTTATGGTAATATTTCCATATTATAATTACCATTTTTTAAAATATGATAATTTTAAATATTTTTTATGGGAATTACTTTATCATTTTGGATTCTTTTAGGAAATTACCAAGTAGTTTCCACGTGGGTTCCTTTACCCACTTATAAAAGTCAACCCACTCTCCAAACTTCATCGCTACTCCGAATGAATTTTTATCAACCAAAACCTAGAAAAACCTCTCCCCAACATTCTTATCCATCTTATAGAGCTTCAGTTAATCATATAAGACCAACCATGAGGTCTATTAAGAGATCTAGAGGGAATTGTTTAAGCTGATGTAATTTTCATTGCTATACTATTTTTTTACTTATTCTATTTCCACCTTAATTCATGTATTAATAATTAAAATATAATAAAATCCTTATATAACAGAAAATTACTTGTTATTACTTTAACTTCATATCCTAAATCCATCTCCTCTTCCATCAAATGGGAAACAAAACCGTCAGTCGTGTGTACGGTGGACAGCTGCCACACGAACCGATGTAATTCATTTTTCATATTCATCAGTCACAAATTGATAAAATGATGAATTTAAATTATATAAATTATATTTGAAAAATAATTATTCTCTTTTAATTATGATATCACATATACATTATTAATTTTTATTCTATGGGGTATATGACAACGTCACTCGTGTGTATGGATGAATACAACCTGACGAAGCGATGTGATTCATTTTTCACTAATTCTTTATATGGAAAGAAATAATTATCTAGTTATTGAATATATGTGATATACCTGAAATAATTATTATATTCATGTCATACTTATCATTATTAAAATATAATATATCATTTTTATTTTTTCACTGAAAAATGATAACGTCATTCGTACGAATGTGTGGACTATCACCTCCACGAAGAGATCTGATTATTTTTTCATTAACACATCACATTGATGATATATATAATCATATTTAGTATAATAATATGTTATTTATGATATTATAACATTTTTTAATTATATAATATAACTTACCTTCTTTTTATAATGATCGTTAAAAAAGGGAAACATTACTCATGCATACATATGACCTATTATCTACATGATTATAATGTATTTCATTTTTCAAAACAATATTTCATGTTTGGTTTAAAAATTATAATTAATATATAAAAATGAAAAATATTTCATGTTTTTATTCTATATTTGATTTCACAATGGCCTCTTTAACCATGGTCAACACACCAAAGCTATTTTGAAATAATGATCCAAACATCCTCATAAAACCCGACATGGAATTAACTGATTAAGTATTTAATATGAAATTAGAAAATTGATTTCTGAATGAGTAATTAAATGTGTAAAAAATTATTAATATATAAAATAATTTATATATTCTTATTATACCTGATTTAAAGGATGTACATGGAAATTCTGGACTCGAAGTAAGAGATTTTCATCTCACATTTATTTCTATAAGACATATGTCATATTCACAACTTATTTTATTGTGTGTTTACGAAAATTCAAATTAATGTATTTTATGATTCCATTCAATAAAATTAATGGGATTTATAAATCCAATTTAGTTTCTTCCTTTCATGTGGTTTGCTCTAGTGATTACCAAAGCAGTAAGAGACTTCATCTCAATTTTCCTTCATTGAGAATATTTTAATGTTATGAAGCTAATTTATTTTATTTGGTGTATATATACTGATTAATTTGTATGTTATATTAGAAATACTTCATAATTGATGTTATTCAATGTTTCAAATTAAGTTATTTTATCCAAGGGTATTTAAAATAAGGTTACCAAATTTTAAAGTGTTTCATAACTAAATTTTGTTTCACTGGGTTATAACTCTTCTTCATTGAATCTGATATAACATGATTATGTGTGAATTGGTCTCCAAATAGATTTATTATCTATTTTTTTTTGTGGATTTTAATTTTTTACACATACTCTCTCCATTGATAAAATTGTAATTCAATGATATGATCTTTGTAAGGGATATTCGTCTCAAATTCTATTTCATTGGGATATGTGTTTATGATATGCACTAATATGATTTTATGAGGTGTATATACTATATTTTGACTTGTTATATCATGAATCTACTTATGTTCGTGATATTTAATGTATCATTTAATTTTATTCCTTCATGAGGAATATGATTGAAGTGTTACCAAAGTGGAAAAATCTTTATGAAACAATATTCTTTCTTTCAGGATTGATTGTGATCAATGTTAATCTGGAAGAAATTAGAAGATTTTATTTTCTTGAACCACATCGATTTCTTTTCTAAATTTAATTAATATGTTCAACTTGTTTTTTACATTTCCCCCTTATTTATTAATGAAACATCAAGAAAGAAATTTTTAAGTGATACTGATCTTGTATATTCTTTTAGATAATCCATCTTTCTCTTCCACTTACATTTTTTCAAAAATGTGTTAAAAAATATTCTTTTCTAAAAATAAATTATTTCCTAATGCTATTTTACATAAACCTTGACATTCTTTTATCAGTTTTTAAAAATGAACTTTTTGAATTTTTTCCTAAAGGTTCACTTTTGGACCCCTTTACAAAATATTAGAAAAAAATGTTAATTTTTATCATCTATGACATGAAATAATTTTCTATCCATCATGAACAATATTTTATTTGATTATTTCTTTATAAGTGTCGATTTTTTTTAAATAAAATTATTTTCACAAAAGTTTGTGAATTTTTATCTTTTAAAAGTGATTTTCACAGATAAAATGTAATTTTAGTCTATAATATTTTTAATGATCTGTTAATGGAATTTAAATTCATCAATATCAATTACCCTTGATGTTTCTTATAATCCACATTAGACATTTCTTAATTATACCATCCTAATTCATTATCTATATGGATTATGATTGTTTCACGGAAATTGTCTTGGAACCAGTTCCTTTTCAATGGGTAATCTTGTTTTGAAAGGAAAAATGGAAATTATATGAGTTTTATAATGAAATTAAAGATCAACGTACATTATTCATGATTTAGTTCATAGAAATTTTCTTATATTATGGGTGTTCCAATATATCATTGAGGGAGTCCGATATAGCATATACGATGGTTGTGCCCAGATAGTACTCCAATGAATTGGGTAATTATATTGGAGGTCATCTTTATAGATATTAAAATTTGTAAGAGTTTTTAAGGGATATATGAATATAATTTCCAAAGATACCAACACATTTTATTTTTTCTCTATATGGGTTTTAAATGATTACTTTTATCAAGATTGGCCTCACATGGATCATTATTGTTGATTCTCGTGACTATTAACTTTTTTAAGTATTTATTCCATGATTTATATTTAATTATGGATGTATTTATTAGAATTATTTATGTTATATTATTCTCATGATCTTTTATTATGTCATCATACCCTTATTCTCATCTTTTTCTCACTAATGACATTTAGTTTTTACAGCTTATTTTTACCCTTACTAAGAATTTGAACTCACCATTCTTATATTTCATTTTCCACAGGTGATCTGGAATGATTCTAAATGAATTATTCATATAAGTGTTTCATATTGAAGATGATAATGAATTAATTTTAAATATTAAATTATAGGTTGTGTTGGAGAAATGATCATTCAAATATATGGTTATTTATTTATGTATGAGTATTCATAATTCTCTAGAACTCTAAACATAAAAGTTACTTGGGTATGTAAGTGATAAAATATTTACTTTGTTGTTTTAAGGGTTTTATGAAATAATTATGTCATTCTTATCAAAATAAAACCTATAATTGTAAAGTTTCATATTTTAGCACCGGATCATGGAGTATGGGATTGTGGCTATTATAATTTTTATTCAATAATTCCATTTAATCACTCTTAAAAAACATGATCTTATTCATTTAATCATGTTGTGTTCATGTATCTTTTATCTTTATGATAAAATTATATATTTTTCATGACTCATAAATATTTTTATTCCCTTAATAATCATTTAAGCTCTCACTTTTCTTATGTTTCCAAATCTCCATTAACTTGTATGTTGGAATATTTCTACAATGAAGTCAACTGTGGATAATTTTTTGGGATATTTTAAATAATTATTATATAAAAAGATGATTATATATCAAATATTTAAAAACAATAAACTTTAGGGTTATGGTATTATCTATTAATTTCTATATTAATTGTAAAATTATGGGAAATGATGTAAAATATATGTCCGTTAGGTTCTGTTTTTCTTAATGGGAGGACTAGGTTTACTATTTGAATAACACACTATCCTACCCACTTAGTATATTTTATATTCCACCCAAAAAAACTACCCTTAGACTATGATTATAAGGAAAAAGGTATTGAGATTACTCAAAATTAAATTATTCTACATTATATAGTATCTCACATAATCTCTTAACTATAATTGATCTACTAATAAATGTCATTCTCATAACATTCATATGACTCACAAAAACAATCATACCCTTCATTTATTCAATTTCATTATCATAATATTTGTATTATCATATATTGACCCATAGTTATCACATCATCAATGCACTAATCCAAGTAATCATTACACATCCCTCAACATATAAATGCATTTATAGGGAGAACCATATTCATTTCATCATCAAAATTCATCCATGAATTCATTACATCAAACACCTTAGAGTATAAAATTATTTTGATTAAATCAATATAATAAAATTAGTAAATTTATGAAACATTGATCTAGTGTCAATCATAATTAGTATCTTGACACAATTGTATAGTAAATAATATGAAAAATACCCCCATAAGGAATGAAATCATATTTTGAGTAAACTTACCACGTGTAATATAAAATTATTGTGAAATAAAAATATTAAAACATATTTTGTTTCATCAAAAGAAAAAAAATATGAATATAGAGTTCTTATTAGACATGAATTTTTTAAATACCACATTGTCCATAGGTCATGGTCAAAATCCTCACTATATCATATTCAAGTCATTTCATAAAAAAAATCATTCTTAAAAAACATTGAGTAAGGTTATAACATCATTAGTTTCCATTAAAATGTATATTAATTATCATTTATTTTAAAAAAATCAATTAGTTTATGCTTACTACTAGTAATCATTTCATCAGCACACATCATTGTGATAAACATACAAACATCCTTAATCATATAAAATCACAAAACCACAAGAGTAATATTAATTATTATAATGATAATGGGTTTCAAAATAGTATTTTTTCAGGAATTTTTTTCATTTCTAATGTCCATAGACTACCAACACGTTATCCTAGAGTCACAAACTGGGTCGAGATTCCATCTGATCCAATGCTCGAACCAGTCTGTGGAATGGCCCGAAGAGCATTACCAATCCCCACAGACTAGAAACTAGTGTTGGGCATCAGAGTAATCATATGGGGAACATTTTTTCCTAAATAAATCAGGATAAAATAAATAAACTAAATAGGTGGAATAACTAACAATACTGAATCTCAATAGATATAAAAATGAATCTAGATACAAGTACAACTGAATATGAGTGCAACTCAAAAAAACTACACTAAACCGCTACAATGCGATCTCCATGTGACCTCACAGTCACGACCATCCACCAACCAACCTTCTCTAAAGGAAAATTGAACTGAAAACTTGAAAATTGAAAATAGATCAGGTTTACCAACACCGATTCGTAAATATAGGGTGTGAGCTTAACAACACAGTAGAAAACCACTAAAGAATCCATATAGTTTCTTTCCAAAAAATAATCCTTTAATTCTAGTTTAAAAATACATACATAAAATAGGGTTTTTCTCATTTTTAATAAACAAACACAATTTTTTTTTTCAAAATAATACACACCACATCTACCTTTTCAAAATAGGTTTTATTTAAAAATAGAAACCCAAACCAAAAATCAAAACATAGAGATACCACATTGTGCTGAAAATAAACACCCAATATAAACAATAAACCAAGTGCAACGTTATATAACAAAGAAAATACATATAGTAAACCATGTTCATTTACTAAACATCCCTAGAGAGATCCCATGATATACTCAATTCAGACTCACCTGTCAGTATATAGTGCAGCTTCATAGTCTATAACCAACTAGTCCTCCCTAAATTGACCAATCCGGTGGAACATCCCACCAAGAACTATCATGTCAAGAGGGGTACCAACACATAAAATTTGGGTTGATAAGAAAACTTCAATTGAACCTTTAAAAGACTCTTATGAAACCCATAATAATTGTACACTATGTAATTAGGAGGTCCTTATAGGAATTACTCACCTTACCTTCCACCACTGCACTTGCCTACCCCAAACAATGACACCACCCACATGATAACACATATCAGGTGATCCTCAGTAGTGGTTCCCATAACATAAAAAATCATTCATATGTTCCAACTAGGCCTTCATATTAGAAAATCATTCAAACCATTTCTTAAAACATTTTAAAATTATAATCTGTTTCACATCACAGATGTTTTGAAACAAGACTCCCAATGTATCTCAAGTACCAAACGGTCCATACATTTCCAAAACCAAGAGTAAAATTTCCAAGACACTTTCAATTCATTTTCCAAAATCAACATAAAACACTACATTTAAAAGAAAAATGCGAAACAGGACTTTAAACACTTTAGAAATAAGGCTACATCACAAAATTTCATAACGTCCCCTATACTCTTTTAGTTACCAGGAGTATTTAAAGATCTAAGTAACACTTTATGTCACATATTAATCAAGATATAACTTTAAGAATCCAAATGGGATATGTTTCAAAGAGAAAATTTGTAATGAAATTTGGTTCATTTTAATCCAAGTAACCATTTTCAAAGAGACAAGTGTTTGGAAGAAGAAAGTATAAGGAGGGATAAGTGTTGTGAAAACCAAGTTTTATTGTTAAAAGAATTCATCCAATAACATTATCATTTGAATGAAAATCCATGTGTAAATTATAAGCACATGAAGATGTTCCCACAACTAATGGAACATCACAAGAATCCATGAAATTACCCAAAACCATTTTCAAGGAAATATCACATGCCTTCCAATTAACACAACAAACCAAACTATAAAAGCCACCATGTTCCATATACAAATCCCAAATCACAATAAAAACAATTTAATAAAACATATATAAGGTAAAACACAACTCAAATAATTAAATGTTACATTAAGGGTCAATTAACATTTTATCAAACACATTAGGTGCACATATACATACGAATATTTGAAAAACCAATTCGAAAACCATTTTTAACAAATTCAACCAACACCAAAATAACATGAAAAACTAAAAAAACACATCAAAAGAATAAGTAACATATTTATAAATCACATAGAAACACATAAGAATCAATAGATTGTTCTGAAAATGAAAATAATTAAAAAACCTACAACAATGGAGTGTAAATGCGATGAATCTTGATAGGAAGGAAGAAATAAACCCCACAGACATTCCGCATACCCTAAAATTAAATAAATTGGAAATGATAATCCAAAACCAACCGTAGGGTTAACCTAAGAGAGGAACCCACCAAGCGGAAAAAAAGAATCAAGATATGAGGTAGAATAGAAGAAGAAATCGACTAAAAATCAAAATAACTCACCTTAGGAACCTTCAAGGGGATTCCAAAATAGAAGGAAAGAAAAGAAGGGAGAGCTTGGAGGACCCCCTGGTGATCATAGTCTGAAAAAGGGATAGGAATCTATATTCAGGTTTAAAACATAGAGGGGAAAACATGGAATTTTAGGATTTTAGAAATCGGGGCAGCTCACACGGTTTGGTTGGATAGTTTGTCAAACTATGCGCAAATTGTGCGGTAACCACTATCCAAATCAATAGAATTTCACACACGGTTGTCGCACGGTTTCCCAAACCATATGTAACCCATGAAACCTACTCCTAGACCCCAAAACTGGATTCATGGTTAACTGGGTAAAGCCGCATGGTTTACCCAAACTATACACAAACTATGCATAAGCCAAAAACTCACCCGAGACTTCCAAAATTCAAAAAATTTAAACTAGGGATAAACCAAAACCTCAACCAAAAATATCTAAGATCCAGAAAAAAAATTAAAATAAAATAATTTTTAAGGTTGGGGTTTGAAAATTCTCCCCACCATAATCACTTTCTGCCCCCAGAAAATCACCCAGCCAAATGTTACCCAAAACACAATTCCATGCCCGATAAAAAACCAAAGGAAACACAATCATTGGGGTGACCTTTTACTCCACAAGTCACACCTGACCATATCTAAAGGAAACTACATAACAGAAACAAATTGGATAACATGAGAGGGTTCTCCCCACTATAAAAATGAAACTAACATGATCAATATTTAAACCCCTAACACAAAGACTCCTAAATGGGAACTCCAACCACTCTACCCTGGGCCGTCTAATGTGTGAACTCCCAACACGAACTTATCCAACATATCCACATGAGCTAAATAAAACCACCACCAAAATTTAAAGTTCTCCACACAATCCGGACCCCAAACACAAGGGGAAACCCATGAAAGGAACTCATACCATATAGTGAACCCAAGAACAAGCTACAAACATCAATTTCTACAAGTAAGGATATCCCCAACTAAGAGAAATACAAACTAAGACTAAAACATACCCACACAAGGGTTATGCACGCCCAAGAAATAAAAACCAATTGAAGACTCACATTCAGATAAACATAACCACCTGGATTACAATAAACCAGACCATAGTACTATTAAAACAAAATGATGAACTTACAATAGTTGAAAAATGAAAAAAATGAAACTTCAAACATCTCCACCTCAGCATCGAGGAAAATCTATCCCAGGGTTCTCCACAACCCCGAAAATTACTAACTGTGCGTGAGTTCACTCTTAGGTCTATGGCTAGAGCCCTGATGACTGAAGAATTACCTACCTCATAGTCATAAACTAGCATCCTATGGTCTAAACATCTTCTCTGAGCAACACTACCTAAAAAACGTATCTATATGACCCAAATGGACACAACGATGAGAATTATTTGGAGGATTGAAACTAGATGGATTTGAATGCTTGAACTAACCACATTGGTGGCATATAACTAAATAGTCTGATGAACTATAGACTATAATCAACAATGGAGACTCCTCAAGGATAGTTTTCTCCGGCATGCACTCTTTTCCAGATGGGAAATGATTACGAGCAACATGAGACACTCATTTTTCAACTAACTACACTCCTAAAACCAACTCAGTTAAAAACGCTTCATCCAAAAACTTCTCAAAACGAAGATCCTTGTAGAAAATATCTCACTTTTTTATCTCTGGATGAAGAATCTAAATGAAAAGAGATTTTTTCATGAAATCCTATGATACTACCTCCATAGAAAATAAAACCATCTCCATGAAGTGGTAAACATAGGCCTTCACAATATTTTGGCCTTACTGAATACCCCTGAGCTCTTCCCTTTTCTTCTTCTTCACTTCCATATGTATAAACCATCAGATAAAGATAGAATAAAACACTTTCCACATTATCCCAACTTACATTTATGGTGATGAAAACACCTACAATCCATCTAAAGCTAGACCCTCAAAAAACCCCAGTACAACATAAACTCTAATAGCTTCAAAAGTTCCCAATGATCTGAAGACACTCTCAACTTCCTATAGCCATTCGAATGCCTCTAAAAAACCTCCACCAACACAAAAAATAAGCAAAAATCAATAAAAATAGAAACTAATCATGGATCATTATAAAATTTGGGGACATTTTTGGGTTTCATATTCCAATCAACATGAGAAACACAAAACCAAAATCAACCTCCTAGCAAAACAATACCAAAAGAACACATCAAGACAATGATACCAAGATTTCATACTGAACACAAACAATCATAACAAAAAACAACCTTTTAAAAAACCAAATTTTTTATTTAAATTTCAAAACTTCTTTCTTCCATGGTAACTTTTTGAAAACCAAAATCCATTTTTCACAAAAAGAACCCACTCTTTAAAAGAAAACCAATCTTTAAATTTTAGATTTAAAAAAACTCACCCATGGAATCCTATAAACCATAACATATATGTATATCCACTTCCTATTACATCGTCTATAAACAATTTCCAAAAAGAAATTTCCAGACATACCCACACATATGTGAAATTTCATAAGGGGTACCAAGGGTCACACATTTCTTTTCATTATAACATCAGCTCATTAACTGAATTCCAAATCTAAGACACTTTCAATTTTAAAACCCATTATTTCCAATTTTAAAACCACTTGAAGGAGATAATTTACATTTCAAAACCATTTTCATTTCAATAACTAACTTATACCAACTTAAACTAAAAAAAAACAAAACTCACACCAAACCACTGGAATGAAGAACTAGTGTCCATACCTATCTCAGCGTCATGGTTAGTGGGCCATTCCTTAATTAGGAATTAACTTCTAGGAGGATCTTGAATCATGATATCAGTCTCCACATTTGTAACTACTTCATGTGAGATAATGACATGACACTGAATCACCTCTATTTTCATTCCACATAAAAAAATACAAAAGACTCAAATCACAACTACACCTAACAACTTATGGAACAGAATGAGAAAGGGTTCATAATGCCATTCCGGTACCTACCTATCGAGTTACAAAGGTCCTAATATCCAATATACTAGACAAAAAAATAATAAGAAACTAGTTATGATACCATTATATCATCAACCAGGATGAGATACCATCGGATCTGACACCTTACCCGCTCTATGGCATGGCTCAAAGGGTGTTTTGGATCTCTACGGGATGGTAACTAGTTTTGGGAATCAAAGTAATCACAGAGGGGAACGGTTTTTACCAAATAAACCAAGATCAAATAAATAAACTGATCAAGTGAAATAACTAACAAAAATAAATCTCAATAGATATAAAAAAAGAATCTAGATACAAGTACAACCGAACAAGATGGAAACTCAAACATAAAAAACTGAACCGCTTTAATGTGATCTCAATATGACCTCATCGTCCCCACCATCCGCTAACAAACCAACTATAAAGGAAACTCAAACCAAAAACCTAAAACTAAAAAATAGATTTGGTCTATCGAAACTGAATGGTACAAGTATGGTGTGATATTAACAACTCAAAAGGCAACCAACAAATAATCCATATAGTTCCTCTCCTAAAAATTGTAACACATGTTTGAAAATACATACATAAAATAGGGGTTTTGTCATTTTGAATAAATAAAAAAATATTTCCAATTTTCAAATAAAATATACACCCCATATCCATTTTCACAACATGTTTCATTTAAAAGAAAACCCAAACCAAAAATCCAAACAAAGAGATACCACACTATGCTGAAAATAAAAACACAGTATAAATAATAAACCAAGTCCATTAGAACATAACCAAAAAAATATAGATAATAAACCATGGACATTTCTTAAACATCCCTAGAGTGATCCATGTTCATACTCGAGTCAGAATAACCTATCGACATATGGTGCAACTCCATAATCTATAACCAACTAGCCACCCTAAACTTACAAATCTGGTGGCATATCCCACCAAGCCCTATTGAGTGAAGGAGGTACCAACCCCATCAAATTTTTGTTGATATTAAACCATCACTAGAATCTCTAAAATACCCCCAGAAAACACATGGTAATAATACACTATGTATGTTATATTCCCTCGCATGCATGACTCACCTTTTCTACTGCCACAACACTTTCCAACACCAAACAACAAAACCACCCACACAATAACACAAATCAAGAGATCCTCCATAGGGGTTCCCATCACATTAAACATCATTCATAATTTCCATCTAGTCTGTCAAATCAAACAAGAATTCTTACCATTTCCTAAAAAAATTTAATATTCCAAGCAACTTAACATCACACAAGTTTTGAAACAATACTCCCAATGCATACAATGTTCCAAATATGCCTTAAATTTCCAAAAACAAGAATAAATTTACAAATACACATTCTAATAATTTTTCAAAATAAACATAAAACACTACTTTAACATGCACAATTCCAAAAGGTCCCTTAAAGACTTAATACATAGAGATATATCACAAAGTTCCATACGAGCCCCTATACCATTTTAGATACCAAGATTATTTTAAGATCCAAGTGGTCCTTTCTGTAAAAAATTAATCAAGATGTACCTTTAAGATTCCAAATGGGTTAATTTTCAATGAACACATTTGAAATCACATTTGAGTCATTTTAAGCCAAGGAACCATTTCTAAAGTGACAAGTGTTTGATTGTTGAATGGAGAAGGAGGGATAAGTGTTTTAAAAATTGGGTTTTCTTGTTAAAAGGATTCATCCAATAACATTATAATTTGTATCCCTATATTCTGAGCACACATGGATGTTCCCACATAAAATGGAACACCATAAGTATCCATGAAATTTCCCACAATTTTTAGTAAACATCACATGCCTTTCATCCAACACAATAAACCAAACTATAAAAGCCACCCTATTCCATATATAAATCGAAATTACAATAAAACCAATTTAATAAAAAATATCTAAGGTCAAAACCACTAAAATAATCAAATTTTACTTTAAAGTCTCCATTTACATTTTATAAATCACATTAGGTGCACATATACATAGGAATATTTGAAGAATCACTTAGAAAACTATTTTTAACAAATTATACCAACACCAAAACACCAAAAAACCCCCCAAAAAAACATAAAAAGCATGTGTAACATATTAATAAATTATTTAGAAACGTATAATCATCAATGGATCATTCTGGAAAGGAAAATAATGGAAACACCTTCCTCAATGGAATGTGGATGCAATAAAACATAAAGTGAAGGAAGAACTAAACCCCACAGTCAATACACACACCCTAACATAAAATCAATTGAAAAAGATTAACCAAAACCAATACTAGGGTTCATGAAAGAGATGAACCCACCAATACAATGTTGGAGTTGGTGGCCTAGAACCAACTACTTTGTAATTTATTCATTAATAAATACCTTATCACATCTTGATTGTTCTTCTACATTAAAATGCATGTGATAATGTCCTAAGGATAGTTGTTCCACTAAAAGGTTATAGCAAATCCCTGCTATGATGATAACCCAGAAGTTCCATAACACTATTCTTGAATATATGTTCTATGGCCAGATGATTTTATTTGAGGGACACAAATAATACAATCCATTAGGGGTAAGGACTCCTAAAACATTGAGGAACCTTCTCATGGTGTGCTCCCTTGGTAATATCTAGGAGGAAATTATGAGAATGAGACCCACCTGTAGGAAATCCATATTTCATAGTTTCATTGGATGTTTCTATCTGAGTATGTGTGTATTGGTCCTTATACTTTATGATTATTATTAATGGGTATTACAAATCACGCACCTAGATGTATTGACGAAAACTACGGCGACACACTGTTCGCATCGAGGTAGGATATGTTGGGTGCGTCATGAGTAATACTGCATTAATAGATAACACGAGAAAGGATTTGTCCCTTCGGTTCCATTATGGAAGTATATATCACAGACCCATTGATGGAATTGATATAGCCTGAATAAATCTATGGCCATGATAAGAAATGGGTGAGTTCAATTTTGGTAATTCAAAGAAAGAATAATCGAGCACATGGGTTTATGGAACTGGCATGAAACTCGCTTGATTCGAGATATCTAGACAAAGGGATTATATTACACAGTAAGTGTTTGTAGGAGGTAACATGCCATTACGATGTTAACGTCTCTCTCTATGGGTGCCTTGGCATGTTTCTAGACTCTAACCTTGGAATTTAGGTAGGATCCGCCTAATGACACATAGAAAGGGGCATAGAGGGTCACACACTAAGTGTGTCCAAGTATCTCAGTAAAATATTAATTTAACAAGTTGAATAAAGATTATTACTGATTATGGTTTAATCATAATTCATGGATGCCTAATTGCATTTATTTCGACACTAGTTATTTGAGAGAATATATTGTGGGTGAAATAATATATTTATTAGTGAGTAATGAGGTGACATTTATTAGAGAATTAAATAGCTATTATTAAAGGTCTAATAAATGTGGTGGAGGAAATAAAGAAATTGGAAAAAGAAAATTACACTCTGTGTATATTAATATACACGTCGTGTAGTTTTTTGGGGATTTGTGAGAAATAATATTATTTATTTAATTAAATAATATTAGGTGTAATTTTCTGAGTGCATATCAATTAATAATAATAATCAACTGGTATTATTAGACATGGGGTATAACTAAGATTTAAATGAAATGAATAAATGCTTTCAGGTAATTAATTCATTTTATTATTCTATGTAATTAAAATCCCAATTATATACTTCTCATTATCCTAGCCATTTTGTGGGGGTTGTCTGATATAGATTTGAAAAATCTCTCAAGCCATGATAGAATTATTTTTCCACCAAGAATGCTCTCATGCTACGAGAGAGAGAGAGATACACCTCCACCGGATCAAGGCGATCAAAGAAGGACATTGCAAGAGAAGGATCTGCTACGCCATCACCTAGATATCCCTTTGGTGACATCCAGAGATATGTGGAGCACATGTGGATCACCTCTAGATTAACCCTAAACTTGGATTCTATGACTCAATGACGGATCACATCATATCGTGACTGAAAACATCAACAGAGAGGTAATTCCATCAAGGTAATTCTTGTATTTTAATAAAATTAATTATAACCAACATATGATGATCCACTATATGGTTCCGGGACTCCCTTAATTTCTTTAATTCTTCATTCCATTCTGAAGATCTGACATTTTATTATCATGATGAATCTGGGATTGATCATCGTTAACAGAAAAATCAATGTTGGGTACACCCATCAACATGCTTCTACTACGCCCGGAACAATTAAGTGGTATCAGAGGGAGTCATATCATTGATTATAATTATTTAGTTTTCCGTTCATAATTTATGCATTTAATAATTTTGTTGTTTCAATTCAAGTTAATCGTTATATACATGTGAATCTCGATATTTTTTCATCCTCTCTGGTTTCTCGGTCACCATACCAAAATGAATATTTCTTTTAATTTTGATTAAAATAAAATAGAGGATATCATCTGGAGGTGCCAAACGTTCTTTTCCATACAACACTAGAATACACTGTGTGTATTAGACTGTACACGTTGTATAGTCTAGGTTCAATGCATCGGAATTGTCCGCCAAATCAAGATGTTTGTTGGAGTATTTATAAGTCTTAAATGACACTATTTGTTGACCAGGAATAGGTGACACGCGGTTTCCAGAGTACATGCTGTGTGGTCCAACAAACACGGCGTGTAGTCCCTTCAAGTTAGGGTTGGATCATGTACCCCATACATGGATTTCCCGGCTGGAAACCATGTAACATGGATACTACACGACGTGTGTCCCACTGAACATGCCCTGTACTTTGAATATTTCAGAAGTACAACTACACACCATGTCCATAAGCGTGTACTTCAGATGGACGGTGAACAAAAGTAAATGCCATGTAGTTGGAACTACAATCAGTGTACTCATCCAAATTACATAGATTTATTAAAATTTTTTAGTATATTTTACAAACCCTTGAGACGTGTACCATAGTGCAGGCGTAAAGCTGAGGCACAACACATGATAGGTGTTTTATATATATGTGTTTAATTTAACATATGTGTAATGTTCATTTATACTCTTTGGGTATTTCTGAATGGGAATTCACCAGGATTCCTCCAAGGTATAAGTTACGTACAAAGATAAATTTTTAAATGAATTTTTTTATTTAAAATTATGATGGATGAGAATATCAAGGAAATTTAGAAAAGGTTTTAAGATAAATGGATTGATTAATTAAAGATAATTAATTGATTTGATCATGATTTATTGTAAACAAGAACAATTAATGAATTAAATTCTAGTTTTATTTATGCGTAAATATCATTGCATTTATGGATGATAATGAGATAGACCAAGACCTTTGTATGTGAATGGTTTCTTTTTAATTTATTTATTTTAAATTTGTTGGCCTATGAGAGATCTCCTCAATAATATTTATGGCATGTGTGCCCAAGGTTTATTTTATGTAAAACCCCATTTTACTCCTCACCTGCGTGTGAGATAAAAGCATAAGTAATTGATGGATATCCCATGCTGGTGGAGTCGGCTCAAGTTATGAGCCAAGGTCAAACCAATCCAATGAGATACAAAGGTAAATAGGTGGAAAGCTTTAAACACAAACCCAAAAGGTTCAAGGTGTTTCTCCCCTAGGTATTGGGTTAGTTTATCAACCTCTAGTTAAAATAACCAATAGAAAAAGATTATGATCATACCATATTTTATTTTTATCAGTTTCATGGTTTATTTATTGTGGGTGTGTTGTCACGATCCCATAATTAATGACTTAAACAAGCATGCAAGATGGAACCAAAATAAGACTATATTATGTGTAAATATTATCTTAGACATGGTTAATCACTTAATTATATCCTACTTAATATTAAAAATCATGTAATCAAAGATAATAAAATGGAAATTTACGTATAAGGATAATATCCCTCAAAGAAAATATTAAGTCGGTATAGCGTTCCATAATCTTCGATAGAATAGAACCATAGATCAATGTACTTGACCAATCCTAGTTGGGGTGGTTTCAATTATTGGGGAATTCTAATTCAAGGTTTTGGGTTTACTTGACTTGGTTTTCATCAAGGGTTGACTGCTACAGTAGGACTTGGTGTGACCAAGAGGCAAAGGTTGAGGAAATCCAAAAATAAAAGGATTTCATAATTTGAGAGTCCACTCAGCAGATCAATGAGTAGTGAGTTAATGAAGTTGGAATTTGGAATTCCTAACTAAAACCCTTCAAGTTGCTTGACCAACCCTAGTTGGGGTAATGGGAAGGGAAATATGGATCCTTACCAATAGAATATTCAGAAAATAGAATATTCTAAATTCAATGGTGAGGGCTATTGGATTTTGATAAAATAGTGGGAGACTAATAATTATTAATTTATTTATTTGTCTCAGTTTTGTCATGATAAATTACTAAACCTTTTTTCATCCTAATTTGTAGAAACAACAAGAAAAATGACTTCAAACATATCATTGTGAACCATACTTGAGAAGTAAAACCTTCTCACCGGTACCTATTTCAAGGAATAGAAGAGGCGTTTACACGTCATCCTTCGCCACGAGAGGAAATTGTACGTGCTGGTGGATCCTATTTCAATTGTTCCTGGAAAAGAGGCCAGTGATGAGGAACTATATCTCTATATGAAACATATATATGATACCACATATGTCTAATTTTTCATGCTATCGGCCATGTCTAATGAGATCTTGAAGAAACATGAAAACTTGTGTGTGTATATCATGATGTCTCACCTTAAGGATCTCTATCAAGAGAAGGTGATACATGAGAGATATGAGATCTCCAATGCTTTTTTCACAAATAATCTTGGAGAGTTTGTTCCAGCTGGGCTTCATGTAGTCAATCTTATTGGATACATTGAACGCCTTGACATCTTAGGGATTAAGTTCTCGGATGAGTTGCATACAGATCACATCATATCATCACTTCCCCAAGACCTTCTCTAGTGTTATTTTCAAATACAACATTAGAAACAATGAGAAGAGTCTATCAAAACTTCTCACCATAATTCTCTAGGTAGATAAGGACATGGGGCATGAAAAACCTGTAGTCCTTATGGTGAATAAGAAAAGGAAGGACAAAGCAAAGGGGACAAGGACTCAAGAATAGTTTGAAGTCCCTAAGCACCCTCCTTTTAAGAAGGGGAAGATCCAAAGACAGGGAAAGGAATGAGAGGCGGTATATTTTTCATGTGGCAAGCAAGGCCACTAGAAGAGGAACTGCACGCAGAAGCGTGGAGACACTAAAGGTGTGTTTGTTATTGAGTGTAATCTTTCCATTTCTACACATTAGGTAATAGATACATCTTATGGGGCACAAACCTATATTCAAATGTAGGAAACAAGTATATTTGGAATGATTTCCAGAGGATAGGTGGATCTTTGAGCTGCCAATGGCATGAGGCTGGCTGTGTTGGCCATTGGTGATTACTGTCTCTCATTGCCAACTGGGATGATTTTGGTATTACATAACTGTTATTATTTTCCTACTGTTACCAAAAACATAATTTCCTAATCATGTTTGGAAATGGAAGGATTTATTTTCATGTTTGAAATAAGGGTTGCTTCTTTTATAAGAACAACATATGTTATGGTATGGCACATTTAAATATTGGTTTGTATGATTTAAATTACGAAAACCCTGTGTTGGAAATTGATAACGAAACAAACTCACATAACTCATACATCACCCAGTTGTGGAATCACCATCCTATTCATGTAAATGAGAAACGCTTAACAAAGCTCTGCCAATATGGAAATTTAGACTCTATTAAGATAAATGTAAGAACCTGGTTCTTAGTTCTAAGGTACGGGCTTCTTCTTTTCTCTTTTCCTTAAGTGTTTTAATAAAATAAGGAAAATGGGGGAAAAATCCCAAATTTTGGAAAGTACATGCCATGTAATTTTTCCACACGCTGTGTACTTTTGGCCGTGTAGAATGAGTACATAGTGTGTGTGGCCATGTTAGTGATGAAGGGTGTAGGAACTAAGTACACACCGTGTAGTTGTCCCTTACACACCGTGTAGTCAGTCGACAGGAAAATAGTAAGGCGGTGGCCAGCTGTGTGACTGAATAGGTCGTGTACTCAAGGAGACACGCCATGTAGTCATGTCGGTAGATGAACAGTGCCACGCTGGCGGAAGCCGCCAGATTAATAGTTAAAAAAATGGGAAGTACACAAAGTGTACTCGGAAGTACATGCCATGTACTTTGTTTTTTTTGCTTAAAATGGATATTAGTCTCTCTTATTCACAGGGAAGGCTTAAAACGGGAAGAGAACTCAAGAGAGGAAGGCCGGAGCTTCAAAGATCCACCGAGTGCACGTTCAGAATCCATTTCCGCCTCAGACGATCTCGTTGGAACCGCACGAGTAATCCCTCCACTCTCCTTAAACAGTTCTTACCAATTCTTCCCCTAACAGGAGTTATTTGGGTTTAAGTGAGTTTTCTTTCACCTCATATCTACGTCATTCTAGGATGAATCGAGCATCGTCATTCGCGTATATCGTTCGTGGTTGTTAAAGGTAGGTGGCTTGGTGTTTATTTTCCAACTGTCATGTGTTTTGTGTGTTTTTGAGATACAAACCCATATTTGGGGTGTCGTGTAGCTGAGTCCGTGGATATTTTAAATACCTAGAATTGAATAGGTAATTAAATGTGATATTAAAATGCTGTTTGGGATCGCTGCTTAGATCTAGGACCATCCCGAGGGGTGCGTTCCTCTATTTAGCCGTTTGGCCAGGATACCTGAGGGTATGCCATGTTTAATTATGCATTAATTTTGCCTTGAGAGGAATTGTATTTAAATTGCATGTTTATATGATGGGCATGACCTGGTTATTTATGCCTGGATGCGGTGTTTGCTATAGCATGAGGGCGTGACTGTATTAGCCTGAGGGCGACGTTCTATTTCGCCTGAGGGAAACCTTTCGTGCCTGAGGGCTTGACTTCTATGCCTGAGGGAGACACTTCATATTCCTGAGGGTGAGAATTCTGTTATGCCTGAGGGCAATGCCTAAGGGCGAGATTCTGATTACCTGCTGGTTGGATTCTGATTACCTAAGGGTGAGAATTGGTTTGTCTGATGACGCTGTCTTTTTACTTAGAAATTCACTGTGGTGTTTTCTTATATTAAATGGATTAAATGAATGATTAAATGGAAATATAACTACTGAGTTAGTTACTTTTGAGTACTACTTAGTTATTGCATTTACTACTCTACACTATTGTTGCATGTCTATACACAGTTGAGCACGAGCCTTGGGTGGGTGCCTACTGAGATATATTTCTCACACCCTGTTTGTGACATGATTTTTGGCCCAAACATATTACATTTCTACAGGTGTAGATAAGGTAAAAGGTCCTTATACAGGTACTTGATTGCTGCTGAAGTGTTGGAGGGCATGGGACCGAGCCCAGGCTCGCGATGCCGCTGGCTGTTGTGTTTTTCTTTCTTGTACTTGTACTCTGTATTTCATTGTATTGCAGTGTAACATGTTATGGATGTTTTCTTAGAATTGGAGACATGTTGCATCATATCTATATATCTGGTTGGTTATATCTACTGTAGTTTTTTATTTCAGTTGTGTATGGTTTACTGCTTTCGATGTTGCTGTATGTTTATATCATATTCTGCTATGCTACACTTTGACAAATGAGGGCATAGTTTCCCCACTATCAGACCTGGGCCCTCGCTGCTTGTCGGTAGCCTCTGGTGTTTGGAGAAATGCACTTGGGGTCATGTGGTGAACCGGGTTCGGGGCACCCATAGAGTGGCACACGGAACCGGGACGTTACAAAGTGGTATCAATGGCAGGTTCTTTTCTTTTATTGACTTACTATTTAGAGATTTAGTCAGGGATAGGAAGAGAATGGTAGATGGTAATGAGATGTGACCGGGAGTATCTAACCCGTGTACAGGGAAAATACAATTTTCCTCATATTGCAATTTTATTGATTTTGCAATTTACCGTTGATAAGATTTCACCGTTGGGTGGCGCACTTGTGATTGGGCTGTTTATATTTTATCTCTGGGTTCTATTTAGTTTCAACCCGATGAGATGAGGGTATTCCATCTCATGCATCATTTAGGAACATGTTAGAAATCACATTCCATGCATAGTTCCATGCCATGTAGGTGCATTAGAAATTTCATGTTGTTGTGATAGTTATTGTGCTAGTAAAGCATGCTGTTGTGATAGCTACTTGATAAATAACCACTATGTGATAGGGTATTTCTGTATAAATCTGTTGAAAGAATGGATGCCAAACTTTGGTTTTTGGGGAGTATGGGCCCCTATTTTCCAGAATTTGGCAGATCATTGACTGTTTATTTTGTTATAACACAGATAAGATTTCAAACGTTGATTTGTGGGGAGTATGGGCCCTCACGGATCAGAATTTGACACTTTGGTGTTGTTTTGTGGTATTTTATGGGTTCCGAGGAAGTTTCTAAGGCATACTGTCTGGAAACCCAGTATACACGCCATGTAGTACTGTAGACATGATGTGTATGTTCTTCTGTTCGGGAATAAAAATACATTTTTTGAGTACACACCATGTACCCAGAGTACACGCCATGTAGTCTCTTCCCATGTCACAAACCGTGTGGGCGGCGACATGGGGAAGGGAAATGTTTGGGGCGAACACTCCGTGTACTGGATGTACACGCCATGTAGAGTTGACCCAGAAATCCGTTCGTGTGACTAACAAACACTGGCCGGTGTAGTCGTTTCTTGCACACGCCGTGTCAATGAAGAACACGCCGTGTAGTGTGACTTGGGGACCCGACTGTGTAACTAACAACACAGGTCGGTGATATCCTCTCGAGAACACTCCGTGTGTATATAGAACACACTGTGTAGGTTGAGCCATGTATCCGTCCATGTAACTAACAACACGGGTCAGCAGAGCTTGTCTAGTACACGCCGTGTACCTGTGGGACACGCCGTGTACCTGTGGGACACGCCGTGTAGTCTTTTCCGAGGACAGACCGTGTGGAATTAGTCGTGTGATGGGGAAATGGGGTAGTGTACAGGCTGTGTGCAGGTGTAACACACCGTGTAGTGTCAAGCCGAGTAGTCGGCCGTGTCACAAGCGACACGGGAAGTTGGAAATAGCACCATACATGCCGTGTAGATAATATAAATGCCGTGTAGTTTTGTTCAAATGGGAGCTGTGCTGAAGGACCCAGGTAGGGGAAGGGAAGTCAAGTACCCACCGTGTAGTCATTATACACACCATGTAGTCTTGTTTTGCAAATCTTGAAATGCCTTCTTCCTCTTGTTCCATTTGTGGTTTCTTCATTTTCCGTCTTGTTAATCTTGAATCTAAGGCATGTTTTTGACCTTGTAGTGTCATGCCGCCTAGAAGACCGCGCGTTGTTATCCAGGAGAGCGACAATGAGAATACTCCATAGATGGTGGGCCATGGGCTACCAGTGGATCCTCCACCAGAGCCAGATGCAGCACCGACTGTTATATCGGACGTAGGCGCGGAGGCGCAGTTCCGTGAAGTCTTTATGCGGTTCATGCATACCTTTTAGGGAGTACCGCCGGCTTCCACATCTATGGCTGAGCTAACGCGTATATTCTAGCAGCGGCATCTGCTGACATTTTCAGGGGATGGCAGACTACATGATACTGAGTCTTGGATGGGGTTGATACAGACTATTTTTGGGCATCTTGAGATGCCTCTAGGGCATAGGGTCATGCTCGCGACGTATATGCTGCGTGATTCAGCCAAGAGGTGGTGGGATGTTACCACCCAGTCAGAGCATCACAGAGACATGGCGTAGAAGGATTTTCAGGCAGTCTTCTATGACTTCTCTTCCCAGAGACGCTGAGGGAAGATAGAGCTCAAGATTTCATGAATCTGTAGCAGAGCGCTATGTCGGTGATGGACTATTCTACTCGTTTCACTAATCTTCAACGCTTTTCACCCGTACTGGTGGGTGATGAGATACTGAGAGCCAGGCGTTTTGAGGATGGTCTTTATTTTGACATCCGGGCACTGGTGAATGTTTTCAGGTTTCCTACTGTACATTCTATTATGAACCAGGATCTGATTACAGAAAGAAACCTGCAGGAAGCTAGTGGTGTGGGCCAGGGTGGTTCAGAACCAGTTTCTGGTACTATTTCTACTGGTAAGAGGAAGAGAAAGATGGAATTCTCTCAGGGTGGCAGTACCAACCAGACAGTTTCTTCAGTTGGGCCGATCAGGTGCTACCAGTGTGGTAAGGAGGGGCACAAGAGACCGCAGTGTCCACATGATCCAGTGGAGTGCCGAGCTTGCGGCAAGATGAGTCATCTGCAGTGCTTTTGCAGGGCGTTTCCACCGAAGGCTAGTGAGAGGGGTTCTGTGTAGAATCTCCAAGCGGGAGAAGCACCAGTGGCTTCTTAATAATCTGGGAACTAGAATACATCAGAGCGTGAAGACAGAGATGGTGTTCGTGAATGTGGTAGCCAGACACCAGGATCACAGAGGCAGCAGGGCGGGATAGCTCAGGGTAGCCAGGCTGTGTCGCAGTGCCGCGGCACTGGGCAAACATATTCAGTGCAACAGACCCAGCAGGAGTAGGATCCCAGACCTTCTATAGTTAGAGGAACTATACTAGTATCTTATATCTTATCTTCAGTACTTTTTTGATACGGGTGCTACACATAGTTTTATATATGTGCCTGTTGTAGAGAGCCTTGGGCTCTGTGTTTCTACTTCTTCTGATATCATGATACTAGACACTCTGTTGGGAATTTTAATTGCTAGTGTGCGTCAGTTCAAGGAGTGCCCCCTTGAGGTTGGTGGGTGTCACTTCCTTTGGAACCTCTATGTCTTAGAGATGACAGCTTATGTCATCATTCTCGAGATGGACTGGTTGGTTCCCTTTCGAGCCTTTTTAGATTGCTATCATCGAAGGGTGAGTTTCACGTCAACAAAGGGCGGAGAGTTTCTATACAAGGGAGAATGGAATGTTTAGGCGAGTCAAGCTGGGCCAGAGCATCATGGGCGAGGTGGAGTCACAGCCCAGATTGTGAGCTTATATCTGAATGACCAGGGGACTTGTCAGAAGGATTTCCCTCCAATGGTTGATCGTTTCTGGGACATCTTCTCGGATGACTTTTCAGGTCTTCCTCTAGAGCATGAGGTGGATTTCTCTATCGAGCTAGTTCCAAGAGTAGCACCAGTGTCCATTCCTCCTTATATGATGGCCATGCCTGAGTTGCAGGAGCTTAAGAGGCAGTTAGAGGAGTTACAGGCAAAGGAGTTCATTTGACCCAGTAATTTTCCATGGGTTTCTCCTGTCCTTTTTGTGAAGAAGGTGGACAGTACCCTCATACTCTATGTGGATTATCAGAAGCTGAACTAATTGACGGTTAAGAACCGATATCCCTTTCCGAGGATTGATGATCTTTTTGATCAACTTGGCGGAGCACGAGTGTTCTCGAAGATTGACTTGAGATCAAGATATCATAATTTGTGCGTTAGAAAATCTGATATACCTCCCACAAATTTCAAGAGTAGGTATGGTCTATATGAGTATACAATTATGCCGTTCGGACTCATGAACGTGCCATCAGTTTTCATGGATTTGATGAATCGTGTGTTCCATCCATATCTGGACTCGTTTGTGGTAGTATTCATGGATGAAATCTTGGTGTACTCTCACACTCGGCACGACCATGCCACCCATCTTGAGATCGTATTGAGTACACTGAGAGAGCATCGACTATATGCTAAGCTCTCAAAGTGCCACTTTTGGATAGACCAGATTCACTTCCTGGGTCATATAATCTCAGAGGCAGGAGTTTCAGTAGACCCAGAGAAGGTCAGAGCAGTAGTTTCCTGGGAGAATCCTAAGAACGTGTTTGAGATATGGAGTTTCTTGGAGATGGCTGGTTACTACAGGCATTTCATCCAGGACTTCTCCCGCTTAGCAGTGCCATTGATAGGTTTGACTAAGAAGGGTGTGAAGTTTGTTTGGTCAGAAGCTTGCGAGACAGCCTTTCAGGACCTGAAGGGAAGGTTGACATCAACACCAATCCTGATACTCCCAGAGAAGGGGAAGAGATATACAGTTTACTATGATGCATCAGGTATTGGGATGAGAGAAGTGTTGATGTAGGGCGATTGAGTTGCGTACGATTCTTGGCAGTTGAGGCCACATGAGAGGAATTGCACGACGCATGATCTCGAGTTAGTTGCAGTTGTACATGCATTTCTCTGTTGGAGAAATTATCTATTGGGAGAGAATTTTGTGGTTTTCACCAACCACAAAATCCTCAAGTATATCTTTACTCAGTGTGACTTGAATCTGAGGCAGCGAAGGTGGGTTGAATACCTTCAGTCCTTTGATTTTTAGCTTTCCTACACACCTGGTAAAAGTAATGCAGTAGCTGATTCACTGAGAAGGAAGACTCAGATACAGGCTGTGCAAGAGGCCAGTGGTGAGTGATAGCTTATGGCTTTGTTCTCTAAGATGCATCAGGAGGTTCATGACAGTCAGGGGAAAACTTATCTTTCCTATTTAGCTATGACTTCTACCCTCCTCGATAGAGTGAGGATGAGATATCTATCTGATTCAGAAGGCCTAGTTCTACGGGAGTCAGTGGCAAGTGAGGACCCTCCTCCTGGTTGAACGATAGGTGATTATGAGGTTCTTCATTTCCATGGACGAGTGTGGGTTCCAAGGGATATAGGCGAGGAGCTGATGCGGGAGTTTCATGCTTCATCTTGGGCAGTTCATCCTGGGGTTACCAATATGTACCGTGACTTTAGACGTTAGTACTGGTGGCCAGGTATGAAGAGAGATGTAGCTGGTTTTATTATGAGATGTTCCACCTATCAGTAGGTGAAGGAAGAGCATTAGAGGCCATCTGGACTGTTATAGCAGTTACCCATTCCAGAGTGGAAATGGGATGATGTTGCGATGGACTTTGTGACTGGTTTTCTGAGGTCACCTCAAGGTAATGATGCCGTGTGGTTTGTTGTGGACATACTCACGAAGATAGATCACTTTTTGCCGATCAAGGAGACCTTAGGTGTTGACAAGATCAGAAGGTTTTATATATGAGAGGTTGTACGTATTCATGGGGTCCCTCGTTCTATCGTTTAAGATAGGGACACCCGTTTTATGTCTCGTTTCTGGCAGAGTTTTCAGAGGGCACTGGGTACATAGGTGCTTCTGAGCACAGCTTACCACCCTCAGACCGATGTCCAGTCAGAGCGTACTATACAGGTGCTTGAGGACATGCTGTGAGCATGCGTCCTAGACTTTGGGGGCTCTTGGGAAAATCACATACCCCTAGTCGAGTTTGCCTATAATAATAGTTTTCAGGAAATTATTGAGATGGAACCATACGAGGATTTATATGTTAGGCTGTTCCGATCACATTTGTACTAGTTAGAGGCAGCTGAGGTAGCTTTGCTGGGACCAAATCTCATGCAGGAAACTTCTGAGTAGCTCCAGTTGATTCAGAAGTGGATGGATACCGTGCAGTCTCGTCAGAAATCTTATGCTGATCGCCGCAGACGACCTTTGGAGTTTGTGGTCGGGGATCAGGTTTTCTTGTGTGTTTCACCGAGGCTGGGACACAAGCGGATCAGGAGATAGGGTAAAATTTCACCAAGGTATGTGGGGCCATTTGAGATTCTGGTGAGAGTCGGGCCGGTTTCCTATCGGCTGCAGTTACTACAGAGGTAATGAACCATGCACGACGTCTTCCATGTATCTCAGTTTCGCCACTATCATTCAGACCCATCTCACACCTTTTAGCCAGAGGAGGTTGAGATTGAAATGGATGTGTCCTTCAAGGATCATTTGATTCATATCATTGACAGGAGCACGAAGGTTCTCCGAGGCCAGTCAGTTCCTCTCGTACGGGTGCTATGGCAGCATGGTCGAGTGTAGGACGAAACCTGGGAGTGGGAGACCGATGTACATGCTCAGTGGCCGGAGTTTTTCACGGCTTTATCTTCAGCACCCTTGGAAGGGAAATTCGGGGGTGAATTGCTTTAAGGGGGGAAGTTTGTAAGAACCCGGTTCTTAGTTCTGAGGTATGGGATTCTTCTTTTCTCTTTTCCTTAAGTGTTTTAAGAAAATAAGGAAAATGGGGGAAAAATCCCAAATTTTGGAAAGTACACGCCGTGTACTTTGTCCACGTGCCGTGTACTTTTGGCCGTGTGGAATGAGTACACAGGGCGTGTGGTCGTGTCGGTGATGAAGGGTGTAGGAACCAAGTACACGCCATGTAGTCAGTCGACTGGTGAATAGTAAGGCAATGACCAGCTGTGCGACTGAACACGCCGTGTACTCAAAGAGACACGCCATGTAGTCATGTCGACAGATGAACAGTGCCACGCTGGTGGGAAGCCGTGAGATGAATAGTTAAAAAAAATGGGAAGTTCACACCGTTTACTTTGTTTTTTTCACTTAAAATGGGCAGTAGCCTCCCCTGTTCATAGGGAAGGCTTAGAACGGGAATAGATCTCGGGAGAGGAAGGACGGAGCTTTATAGATTTGTCGAGCGCATGTTTGGAAACCGTTTCTTCCTCAGAAGATCTTGTTGGAACAGCACGGGTAAGCCCTCCAATCTCCTTAAACAGTTGTTACCAATTCTGCCCCTAATGGGAGTTATTTGGGTTTAATCAAGTTTTCATTCACCTTAGATCTACGTAGTTCTAGGAAGAATCGATCATCGTCATTCACGTATATCGTTCATGGGTGTTAAAGGTAGGTGGGTTGGTGTTTATTTTCCAACTGTCATGTGTTTTGTGTGTTTTTGAGCTACGAACCCATATTTGGGGTGTCGTGTGGATGAGGTCGTGGCTATTTTAAATACCTAGAATTGAATAGGTAATTAAATGTGATATTAAAATGCTGTTTGGGATCGCTGCTTGGATCCAGGACCATCCCAAGGGGTGCGTTCCTCTATTTAGCCATTTGGACAGGATACCTGAGGGTATTCCATATTTAATTATGAATTACTTTTTCCTTTAGAGGAATTTTATTTAAATTTCATGTTTATATAATGAGCATGACCCAGTTACTTGAGCTTGAGGGAGGTGTTTTCTATAGCCTAAGGGCGTAACTGTATTAGCCTGAGGGAGACGTTCTATTTTTCCTGAGGGAAACCATTCATGCCTGAGGGATTGAATTCTATGCTTGAGGGAGACACTTCATATGCCTGAGGGTGAGAATTCTATTTTTCCTGAGGGCAATGCCTGAGGGCGAGATTCTGATTACCTGTGGGTTGGATTCTAATTACCTGAGGGTGAGAATTGGTTTGTCTGAGGATGCTGTCTGTTTACTTAGAAATTCACAGTGGTGTTTTCTTATATTAAATGGATTAAATGAATGATTAAATGGAAATATAACTATTAAGTTAGTTACTTTTGAGTACTGCTTAGTTATTGCATTTACTACTGCACACTGTTGTTGCACGTCTACACACAGTTGAGCACGGGCCTTTGGTGGGTGCCTACTGAGATATATTTCTCACACCCCATTTGGGACATGCTTTTTGGCCCAAATAGATTATGTTTCTGTAGGTGTAGATAAGAGAAAAGTTCCTTATATAAATACTTGATTTCTGCTGAAGTGTAGGAGGACATGGGACCAAGACCAAGCTTGCGATGCCGATGGCTGTTCTGTTTTTCTTTCCTGTACTTATACTCTGTATTGTATTGTATTGCAGTGTAACATGATCTAGCTGTTTTCTTAGAATTGGAGACATGTTGCATCATATCTATATATCTAGTTGGTTATATCTACTACAGTTGTTTATTTCAGTTGTGTATGGTTTACTGCTTCCGTTGTTGCTGTATGTTTATATCATATTCCGCTGTGCTACACTTTAAAAAATGAGGACATAGTTTCCCCACTATCAGACCTGGGCCCTCGCTGCTAGTCGGCAGCCTCTGGCGTTTGGGGTAACATGCTTGAGGTCATGTGGTGAACCGGGTTCGGGGCACCCGTAGAGTGGCATCCAAAACCGGGACGTTACACCAAAGCCTCTTGATAGATTTCACACTCATTTACAAGGTAAATTGACCAAGCCAACTTTCAGTGTACAGGGTTAAATGGCCACAATGATTCTAGGATTTGTGCACACATATCTGTGTGGACCATTTCTAGTAGAATATAGAGGTGGATATTCTTACTTAATTACTTTTACTGATGATTTAGTTGAAATGGCTATGTTTACATAATGAGGTATAAGTCAGATTACTTAGATAAATTTAAGTAATTAAAGGATTAAGAAGAGAATCAACTTTGTATGAAGATAAAGAAACTTCGATCAGAGATACATGGAGAATATCTGAACCAAGAGTTCATCGATCTTCTACGGGAGTCTGGGATTCTATCTCAGCTCAATCATCCTAATACACCATAGTGGAATGGTGTTAGTGAAAGGAGGAACCACACCTTGTTGGATATTGTGAGGTTGATGACGAGTCATTAAGATCTTCCATTATCCTTTTTGAGATTTTCATTAAAAACTACAGCATACAATTTAAACCGAGTACTAACTAAGGAAACAAATGAAATTACCTATGAGTTATAGAATGTAAAGAAACCCATTTTTTCACACACATGTGTATGAGGATTTGAGGTGTTTGGTAAGGTCTTCTTAGGTAGCAAACCAGCACCCCGAGGCATGAGGTGTATCTTTATAGGATATCTAAAGGAAACGAAAGGATATTACCTATATAACCCTTCAGATATAAAAGTGATTGTCTCCAAACAAGCTGTATTTCATGAGATGGATCACATCCTAAAAAATGATAGTGGGATCAAGATTGAATTTGATGAAATTGGTGCTCAAGATACACAAGATTTGGTATAGGAAAAAGTTCCATAAGTCCCCATGGAAGAGGTTCTAGAAACACAAGTACTGCGTAGGATATCAAGAGAGGTAAGGGAACCAAAGAGATTTGGTTTCACAGTCACCAAGGATGGTGAATCATTATTGTTGGACAATGATGAAACTCTCTCCTACAAGAAAGCAGTAGAAAGATTTGAATAAGCAACATGGCTAGAATCTATGAATTCTAAGACAAATTCCATGTATCAGAACCAAGTCTGGGTTCTGGTCGATGATCCATTTGATGTAAATCATGTTGAATGAAAATGGGTATTCAAGAGAAAAATGGACATGAAAGGTCAATTTAGCACCTATAAAGCAAGGATAGTGGCTAAAGGATTCATACACCATTAAGGAATTGACTATGATGAAGCCTTCTAACAAGTTTCCATGTTTTAATATGTAAGATTCATACTTTCCATAACATCTAACCATGACTACGAGATTTTGAAAATGGATGTCAAAACAACATTCCTTAACGTAAACCTTTAGAAGATGTCTATATGACACAACCTAAAGGATTTGTGACACCAGGGGAAGCCAAACAGTTTTTCAAGTTTCAGAAATCCATTTATGGATAAATGCAAGCATCCAGGTCATGGAACATTCGATTTGATGAAGCCATAAAGGAATTTGGTTTCATTAAGAACTAATGTGAGCCATGTGTTTATAAGTGGTTTAATGGGAATGTGATCATTATCCTCGTAGTTAATGTTGAATAAATATTTCTTATTGGAAATTATGTATCAGTCTTACAGTCAGTTAAGGAATAGTTGAACAAGTGTTTCTCCATGAAGGAATTTGGTGAACGATCCCACATTCTAGGGATCAAGATCTTTCATGATAGATCCAAGAGGATTCTTAGACTACATCAGGGTACATACACTGACCAGATAATAAATATATTTAGTATAGAACAATCCAATAGGGGATTTGTTTCTGTGTCACATGGCCTACATCTTTCAAAGAAAACGTGTCCTCAGACACAAAAGGATAAAGATAGAATGAGTAAGATCCCATACTCTTTGGCAATAGGATCCATCATGTATTCCATGTTATGTACTAGGATTGATGTTTCCTATGCACTGAACTTGGTAGGAAGATATCAAGCAGATCCAGGAGAACAGTATTGTAATTCTGTTAAGACGATCATTAAGTATCTGAGAAGAACTAAGGATATGTTCCTGGTGTATGGAGCAGATGAGAAGCTTGTCATCAGAAGGTATGCTGATGTTGGTTTTCAGGCAGATCAGAATGATCTAAAATCACAATCTGGATATGTTTTCTATCTCAATAGAGTATCTATGAGCTGTAAGAGTTCAAATAAGATAGTTGTCACTGATTCTACAGTGGAGTCTAAATATATAGCAGCTTATGATGCAGCCAAGGAAGCCGTTTGGATTCAGAACATTGTCCAAGAACTTGATGTGGTTCCTTGTAGTAAAGATCCTATCATTTTGTATTTTGATAATACTGCAGTGGTGGCTCTTTCAAAATAACCAAGGTTACATCAAAGGTTAAAGCACATACTTCGGAAGTATCACCACTTGAGGGATTTCAATCAAAGGGGTGAAGTTGGTGTGAGCAGAGTGTCCACTGAAGAGAACGTAGAAGACCCCATGACCAAAGGCCTATCATAGCATAAGCATAAATATCATGTCAAAGCTAGAGGGTTAAAGGTTGTTAGTATTTGGATCTAGTCCAAGTGGGAGTATGTTGGAGTTGGTGGCCTAGAACCAACTACTTTGTACTTTATTCATTAATAAATAGCTTATCACATATTGATTGTTCTTTTACGTGACAATGCATGTGATAATGTCCAAAGGATAGTTGTTTCAATGAAAGGTCATAGCGTATCCCTACTATGATGAGAACCTGGAAGTTCTATACACTATTCTTGAATATATGTTCTATGTTCGGATGAAGTTATTTGAGGGATAAAATTATACATTCCATTAGGGGTGAGGACTCATAAAACTTTGAGGCACCTTCTCATGGTTTGTGATCTTGGTAATATCTAGGAGGGTATTATAAGAATGAAACCCGCCAGTAGGAAATCCACATTTCATAGTGTCATTGGATGTTCCTATCTGCAGACGTTTGTATTGATCCTTAGAATTTAAGATTATTATTAATGGGTATTATAACTCGCTCACTTAGATATATTGATGAAAGCTGCGATGAAACACTATTCACAGCGAGGTAGGATATGTTGGGTACATCACAAGTAATACTACTTTAATAGATAATGCGAGAAAGGATTTGTCCCTTTTGTTCCATAATGGAAGTAGATATCGCAGGCCCTTTGATGGAACTGAAATATCCTGAATAAATCCATGGCCATGGTAAGAAATGGGCGAGTTCAATTCTGGAATGTCAAAGAAAGAATAACCGAGCACATGGGTTGATGGCAATAGAATGCAACCCTCTTGATTCAAGATATCTAGACAAATGGATTATATTACACGGTAAGCGTTCGTTGGATGTGACACATCATTACAGCGTTAACTTCTTTATCTATGGGTGCCTTGGCATGTTGCTAGATGCTAAACTTGGAATTTAGGCAAGATATCCCTAATTCCACCAAGAAAGTTCCCTAGAGGGTCACACACTAAGTGTGTCCAAGTATCTTAGTTAAATATTAATTTAATAAGTTAAATAAAGATTATTCCCGATTTTGGTTTAATAATTATTGAAGGATGCCTGATCGCATTTATTTCAACACTAGTTATTCAAGAGAATATATTGTGGGTGAAATAATATATTTATTAGCGAGTAATGTAGTGAAAATTATTTGAGAAATAAATTTCCATTATTCAAGGTCTAATAAATGTGGTGGAGGAAATAAAGAAAATGGAAAAAAAAGTACACACCGTGGAGTTTTTTAGGGATTTTTGAGAAATAATAATATTTAATTAATTAAATAATATTAAGTTTAATTCACTTGGAGCATGTTAAGTTATAATAATATTCAACTATTATTATTACAAATGGGGTATTACTTATAATTAAATGAAATGAATTAATACTTTCGGGTAATTAATTCATTTTATTATTCTATGTAATTAAAATCCCAATTATATATTTCTCATTAGGCTAGCCATTTTGTGGGGGTTGTGGACAATGGATTTTAAAATGCTCTCAATCCAAGATAGAATTATTTTTTCCACCAAGAATGCTCTCAAGCTACGAGAGAGAGAAATACACCTCAATCGGATCAAGGCAATCGAAAGCGAACATCGCAAGTGAAGGATCTTCTACGCTAGCACCCAGAAATCACTTCAATGATCTTTAGAGATACAGGGAGCACGTGTGGATCACTATTAGAGGAAACCTACACTTGGATTCTATGAATAAATGATGGATCACATTGGATCATGACTGGAAACACAAACGGAGATAGAATTCCATCAAAGTAATTCTTCTCTTTTAAATAAATTAAATATAACCAACATATGATGATCCTATCTATGGTTCCAGGACTCCCTTCTTTTATTTCATTCTTCATTCTATTCCAATGATATTTCATTTTATTATCGTGATGGATCACAGATTGATCATTGTTAACAAAAAAAATAACTTTGGGTACACCCATAAATGCACTTTTTTTGTGCCCGCAACTATTATACATTACTGAGGATCAAGAGAGGAGGGATAATAGAAGGATAAATTGACCGAAAATCATAAGAACTCACCTTAGTAACCGTCAAGTGGATTCCAAAATGGATGGAAAACAAATAAAAGGGAACTTGGAGGACCCCCTAGTTATCCTAGGATGAATAAGGGAGAAGAATCTTATTTTAGAGTTAAAAACATTGTGGGGAAAACATGAAATTTTAAGATTTTAAAAAACTGGGCTGGTCTCATGGTTTGGCCGAATGGTTTGACAAACCGTGTGAAAACCGTATAGTATCCACTGTTCAAATGGATGGAAACTCACACATATTTTCCATACGGTTTTTAAAACTATTTGAAACATGTGCATCCTAATCCTAGACCCCCAAATACTCTACATGGTTATCTGGGAAAAGCCACACGGTTTACCCAAACCATTCCAAAACCATGCACAATCTAGAAACTAACATGAGACATCCAAAAGTCAAAAATTAAAATCAAATCTCAACCCAAAACTCAAAAAAAAAGATACAATATCAAGAAAAAAAGTAAAATAATTTTTTATCAAAGATCGGGGTGTGACACTCAGACACATATTTTCATTTTTGTGATTTCATTATATCTGGAGATCCAATCCCCTAAATAGAGGGAATTGTTGTGATATTATCTAAAAAATGAGCCAAGGGGGTAATTTTAATATTTTATTGGTTTGTTTATATATCCAAATGATATCATATTGTATAATGTTATATGTTATAGAGTATGAAATACACATTTCATGGGACATATATTGAGCCTTGGGTATATTATATTTTATGATTTAATTATATCATATATACACACTTCCTAGGAATTTGATGCTATAAGATATGGATGAATAATAGTTCCATGAATCATACTATAAAATAAAATTTTCAATTCTATGATTCATTTTGGAAGTGAAACATTTTTAAATTAACACTTGATTCTACCTAACTCATTAGCTATCCTTAATTATACATAATTCAAGGGAAAGTAGATAGATGGGGGTTACATGATATGTAACTAATGTAATTACTCATATATTTATGAAATATATGAGTAAATTCATGGAATATGGGATCATCCATGTATCTTATATACAAAAGGCCTGACTATGATTTTTATGTTTGTAATTTCCATGAGATTTTTTTCATTACCCTCTCCCTCTTGATGATCTCTTAATCCTACCTTCTCAGAATCCCAAGATACTAGCATATTGTGAAGGAATAAGAATCCATCCAAAACTCATTGGTAGATTTAGTTAAACCTTTAATACCACTTTTTTTTTGAATTATTTGTTTCTAAATAAATTCAATTTCATTGATAGCTTATGCTGCACACAACACCAAGTTTTAACAAAGGATGACATACTATTAAAATAGTATTATTTAATATGATAGTTATCACATAATAGTTGGAATGGTAGGTATGAAAAGGATTAACTAAATTATTGAAATATATGGTTTACAAATGAATATAAAATCAATTCTTTTGATACCAATTAAATATAAATTAAAATAAGAACCATTCAAAAATAAAGGAAATATTTTTCTTAAAAACGAATTTTCTATACAAAAACAAGTTTGACGTCAATAAATTAAAAAAATAAAGTCTATTAAATGATTTAAATTAAATGTTTTTATTATATATTCAATTAAGGTTTTAAAATTAATATTATGTATTTTCAATACATGAGATAAGAATGAATCCAATTTTACGCTTAAAAAATGCATTACTCTAAAATGATGTTTTGTTGTATCTTGCACTATTATTTTAAAATTATTTTTTAAAACATTTTAAAAAATTAATTAAAAAAATATTCTTCATTTTTTAAATCATTATTTGAAAATTATCTTGTAGTCAATGTTTGTGATTTTTCTGAAAAGATTAATTTTTCAATTGATAGTGAAAAATATGGGTTTCTATTGAATATTGTCTTTTAATTTAATGAATTGATAAGGTTAAATTTTATTTTATAAGGATTTTAAAGGAAAAATTAGTTCAATTATATTATAATTTAAATAATAAAATGTATTTTAATAAATTTCATATTGATTTCTGATATAAATTAATTTTAATCTTTTTCAAATTTTCTCTTTGGAAAAACGCATTTTTATTTCATATGTGGGTTTCATTTTTAATTAAAATTTTCCTCTTATGTGAATGGAAATTAAAAAAATGGATTCCATATTTGGAATAAAAAAATAAATTTTATCTAATAATATAAAATCAATTTTTATCATAATGAATATTGAAAGCATTAAAAATTAATTAATGTGTTTAAGGTTAAAACATGTTTACTGAGTGTTAAAATTAAAGGATGGTTGTTAAAATGTTTTAGAAACATGTATAGAACGCATTATATGACCATATATCAAACTTATAACCAATAAAATTCTATAATTACCCATTTTTTTGGCTTTTTCAATGTAAAAAATTTGGGTACACTTTGTTTTATTCAATAATTCCATGTGTATCCTCTCCCCATCTTATAAAAGGCCACCCCTCTCCTCTATTATTAACACATAAAAACCATTTATTTTGGAAAATAATTACATATTATGTTCATTTAATCCCTAAAAACATACTAGATTCCATATTTTTACTATGAATCCATCCATTGGAGGCTTTAGATATAATCCTAAAGAGCCTCTCTGAAGAAGAGGTGGAATTATTAAACTTGCATTTTTGTTTTATCTATTCTTCAATATCCTTTTAATATTATTCAAATTTTATGATATAAAAAAACTAGTATATAACATATAATAATATTTTATTTTTCTAATGGAATAATGTATATCCATCTAAACTTCCATCATAATGGTAAAAAAAACCATCGAGCATGTGTACAACAGACTATCGCCTCACAAATTGATTTTATTCATTTTCGATCAAAATATATCATTAATGAACATAATTATGGATTTAATGTTTATATATTATCTTTATTATATTATCATAAATTTTTAATTATAATAACACATATAATTTGTTACCACCGATCCCTTTTGAAAACAGTAACATCACTCATGCGCACGACATACTACCGCCTCATGTAGTGATGTGATTCGTTTTTCAAAAACACTTTTCATATAAGGTAATATAGATAAAGTTAATAAATATATGTGATATAAATCACATCATAATTATTTTGGAAAGATGAATTATTTTATACCTTCCTTTTTTCCATCTGTTGAAATAATAAAGCAACATTCATGCTTTTATATAACCTACTATCTCCATGAATGATGTATATAATTTTATATATCTCACTTTTATGGATTAATATAATTACATATATACTGAATATATATGATATTAATATCATGGTTAAAATTATTTAGGTTATGGATCCATGGTCAAAGTAATATTGTCACGACCCATCCCCCATGGCACGTGTTGTGACTACCCTAAGCCCGCCTTCCATAGGCCAGGGGCTGGCGACTAACACCAAAAGTTTTATTCCCTAAAACTAGGAAGACATCGCCTTTATAACTTGTAAACTCACATAGCTATTACCAAACTAGGATACAAGAAAAAAAGTAAAACTATATAGTAAATAGGGTGTGTAAGGAAGAAAAAAGGGGTCAGAATACAAGCCTAACTGAAAAGTACAAGTAAAATAAAAAAGTACATGTAAAATTGAAAATAGCTCCAATAAACACCTGCCAAGGATCCTACCTGAAGGGTAGGTACAACACTCAATTTTTCGTCTATGTGGTGCGCCATGTCTAATTTCCACCTCTGAGCTGCCTCCAGTCCTGGTACTCACATCCTCAGTCGGCATTGTTGGTCATCTACACCAAACAAAACAAGGTTTGGGCATAGCCCGTGAAGGGGTGATTATAACGATACTCAGTAGGGACCTCGAGACCCTCAAGGTCTCAAAAAATTCACAAAGGATAAACCACAAAGCATGAAAAAAACTGATAACCCTACTTAGGTATATGCCCATACATATACCTAAGTTATCATGTATACTAATCTCATTCATTAGGAAACACAAGGCCAAACTCAAAAGTCCAAAGCTCAACTGTTCCATGGAGGAAATATTACCATGAAGGTAACACCCCAAGTTATGTACCAGAAAGGTAAATCCACACATAAGTATACCACAAAGGTATCACCACGAAGGTATGTACCACAAAGGTATCACCATAAAAATAATACCACAAAGGTATCACCACAGATGTAAGTACCACAAAGGTAACACCACACAGAAGAATACCACAAAGGTAAGGACTCAGCTCACACTAGGTATAACTTAGGTATTCTAGTAAAGATGATTAGATGTAACTACTGAATCATCTTACTCTATTGAGAGGCAGACCCACATAGGATCCTACATCATCAGAACCACATAGGATCCTAAATCATCAGACCCACATAGGATCCTAGTACAACAGACCCACAAAGGATCCTAGAGTACTCCCATGTGGAATCCTAGAGCAGATCCAAGTGGGATCCTTGAACACAGTCCCATGTAAGATCCCAAGGCACATACCAACGTAGGATCCCTTTCTCATGTTACAGCTAGCTATAGGGTTCCCGCACTAAGAACGCTTGATTCCGGGAGGGTCCGCTCATCAAGACACAGGTAGATACTCTAACTACCATGAAGTCCCACAAAGATGTATCTCAAAGGACCACAACGTAATATGGGTATCAACTTAACAGACGGTGCGTCAATCAGATGCCCAGTCTATAAGTTATTGGCCTTTTAGTCTTGAGGTCCCAGTTGGATTCATGTTCGATCCAACCTGGACGTACCCCAACATTATTCAAAACTATAGTGGGGTATACGAAAAGGACCGTATCGATTTAATATTTCTGTTACCATAGATGGTTCTTCAAATTGATTCATGTAGCTCAAGTTATAGCTGAAAGAGTAAAAAGGGGTCAAAGTTGGTCCGAGTTGGGTCAGACACGACTTGGGATGACTCAACCCTGTTTGGGTCGAACCGTCCCGCTGGGTTTGGCCCGGCCCGCTGGGTCCTGTCCGGATGCTGGTGTGGCCCGTCCCACTAGGCATACCATGCTTGGCGGCCTGCGATGCGGTCCGCGCTGGGCGTCCCACGGCTGGCCCGCGGCTGGGTGACCCTACAGTGGGGTTCGCCCTAGCTACCACCCAAGGGGAGGTTCCCCCTGGGTACCCCAAATGGTTGGGTTGTTCAGGTTGGGTGACCAACCGACCAGTGCCATGTGGCACCAGCAGCTGGCACGCGAGACCCGGGGTCTCGCTTGGCTCCCTGGCTGGCCGAACGACCAACCCTACTCCTCGAAAAAGTTGTATGCCACGCCCCCAATGGCGGCCGATAGTGAGTCAGCCACCCTCTTTCTTTGCTATGGCATTGTATCGCTGCTCTTGCACACCCAGGGGTGCGGTCACACGCCACCACACCCTTTGCACAGCCGGTCATGTATTGGCTGCCGCCCTTTCTCCGCCGCGGCTGACAGGCTGCAACCCTTCTCTGATGGCACGGTCGCACAGCCGACATTTTCACGGCTGGCCAGAGTGCTGGCTGCCACTCCCGAGCCCCACCGGTTCCGGTTTCCAGTACGAGTTGCCGGAGACGTTCTTCAGGTCACCGGGTGCACCCCGGTGGCGTGTTCTTCATTCCAAAGACTCCCGCACTCGACATGGGACATCTCCATCGATTCAAGACCATCATAAACCACAAGAGTTGCGGAGAGGTCGGGTCATGTTCTTTTGACCCGCACCCTCCACATTAGAATGACAGTAAGTGGCATAATTGTTCTTAAATCAAGGAGATCGATAAGAATAGGGTAAGGGGAATTCAAAAAAATATTCCCTACCTCGATTTCTCATTGACGTCAGTGAGGAGAGGAGAGGACAGACATTGGTTTGTCATCGTTGAAGACATTCCTCATGGGGGATCCTTTAACAAAGTTCTTCATTGTAGAAAGTGTTCTTCGTTGGAGATATTGTTTCTCCATAATTTTCCCAAGATCTCCTTTGCCATCAAATCCTCCAACCAAGCGATGAAATTCCAAATTAATAATTTTAATTTTATTAATTAAATTAATTGAGTTGGCACATCAATTTTAGGGGAAACCAAGAGTTACCTCCCATTAAAGTGGGAGTTCAATGGTCAGGTGGTCCCCACCATTGAATTCAAATTGGGAGTTCTCAAGCTCAGGTGGTCCCCAACACCAAAAATCAAATATGGAGGATTGAATTCCATAAATAAAATAAAGTTACTTTATTTTATTTTCTCCCATGAAATGAAAAAAACTAACTTTCACCCTCGACCTACTGTGGTCGAGGTGATGGTCTACATAAGAAATATCGATGCTGCGTGTTAAACAGTGCCCTAAAATTTCAATTCCTAGCACCGGTCCAAATGTTACAAAAACCCACTCACACGCTTAATGAATGTACTTTAAAAAAGTTAATAAATTCATTTTGGGCACTCTGGGCCTCAGAATCACACACCGTCAGTTTTCACGGACTCGTAATATTCCCATATAATTAAAAAAATACATGGAAAAATTTAGGTCTTTACAAATATTACTAAAAATATTAAATCAAACTATACATGAAAAACTATGGAGTTATTACACGAAACATGATTTTAAAAAGAAATTGTTAATAAATGGGTAATAAAAGGCCACATGTAAATAAAATATGGAATGATATATATATATATGTATTATTATATAATAGATGAATAATAAAACTATATTTATTATATAGTATGTTCTAATATGTATGAAGGAAGTCAAGAAATAAGAAATGTGATTTCTAGTCTCTCCTTTAATTCTGGGAGACAAATGTCGTAATCACCACTCATTGATGTTTTTTTATGTAAATAAGTCCCATTTAAAATTTAATATCATTAATATATTTACTTTAAATATATTTAAAGATTCATTTTATGTTATTATTTAATGTTCCTTACGAATTAAAAGATTCATACAGTGAAAATGGGTTTTTATCTCAATTTTCATTCTTTGAGAAATATGTTATGATATACACCTATATTATTTTATAAGGTGTATATAATCCACCATTTACATGTAATATCATGATTATAATTATAATTATGATATTTAATTTTTTATTTTATGTTATGCATCAATTGTCTTATGATTAAAAAGAAAATAAAGTGGTAAGGATTTGATGTTATAATATCATTATTTATATGGGTTGTTTATGATTATACTATTGATGTCAAAATCTTATTATATATTTATAAAGAAAATAATAACATATTTTATCCAATTTTTATTTCACAAGAATAAATATTTTACCTTCAATTTCCTCTCTTTATATACTCAAGATTCTGTAAGATTTTTTTTAATAAAAACCAATTTTATTTCTTTCTTCATTCTAAAAACCTTTTACTTCCATATCTATGTTTTTGAAAAAAAATTAATAAATTTTTCAATGTTCTTCTATGATTGGATAATTAAAAATTTATCTTTTTTTTACAAAATGTATTAAAAATTAATCTTCATTATGTTTTACAAATAAGGGCCATTTGACTCTTACTGAAAATGTGAATGGAATTTTTATTTTAACATGTCCCACATGAACATAATTTCCCACCAGTATGATCAATTTTTTAAGAAACCATTATATGTTTTAAATGTTTAATTCAACAAAAATTATTTCTACAATATTTTATGAATTTTTAGTTTAAAAAAACTATAAGTAGAATAGATATTTTCTTGAAGAAATTTTTTAAATTATTTTTAAAGAATACCTTATAAGATTCAAAGTATTTTTCAAAGAAAAGTATTTTTAAACATTTTTAAGTTTTAAATTATTTTTCATATAGGAATGTATATTTTCCCCAAAAAATTATTTAAATATACTTTACACCTTTATAAGTTTCCAAGTTTAATTTCAAAGTAAATTATTTTGAAATTTTATTATGTTTTAAATTTGTTTTTTCAAAGTGAAAATATAATTTTCCTCAAGAAATATTTTTAATAATATTTATATATGCATTTATAATTTTCTAATATTATTTTCAATTAAAATAATTTTAATTTTTTTGTTTTTTCTAAAGTGATATTTAAAGTTGAAATTCTATTTTACTGAAGAAATTTTTAATGTGATCTTTCATAATCATTTTCTATCTAAGAAGTAATCCATTGAGGTTACTTATGTTTCACTGGGGATACGATCCAAGGATACTATTTATATTCTTTATCTGAATGGTTTATGTTTATGATGACAATATGTTTAGGAAAACTATTTCTCTTCTATGGGTTACAACATAATAAAATTTTATGAAAACCATTTATCCTCTACTTGTTATACCATGATAAAATTATTTCGAACCGTGCTTATTTTTTATATGGGGTATGCTATGATGAAAATATGAAATGATTTTGAAAATAGTTTATTTTATATAGTTTATAAAATGATTTAATTTTAATTAAATTCAATTACTTTCATGAGTTTTGATATATTTAATGATTTATTATCTTATGAAATATGTATGTATGATTTTAATTATGTGATAGGAGGGACCTATATCTCCCTCTAATGCATTATGTAAACATTGATATCTAATGAGATAAACAAGACCGAAATGGAGAGTAAAAATAGTTCAGTAAGGGACTTCATACACTATGATAGTCTTATGAGTGAAACATGAATAATGTGATTGTTTGGTGAGTGAACCAATTCCAATAAGATATACTTGAAAATGTACCTTTATTACTATAGAAATGACTTTAAATACTTATGTTTATGACATATTTCTATGCCTTGTGTTAATGTTATTCTCTCATTGATAATATTTTTTGATTTCCTTATGATTTATGTATTATTAAAATCCAAAAATGATTCCATGACTTGGGATTTTGATATTTGATAAGCAGGGTATGATTTTCATATGTTATGCCCATGTTCTCATAACCTTATGCTCATGTTATGTTTATGTATTTTCCTATTTTACCATTACAAAGAATATTAAATCACAATTTATTATTTTTATTTTCCATATTTTATGATGATATGTATTATATTTTATATTTCTAATAAGTGTTCAAGTTCTGAGGAACTATGTGGGATATGATGTAGAACTCTTATGGACATGTTTTTTATGTTTCTAAGTTTCCAATAGCATTATTCCATTATAATCACCATGCGTGTATTTGTGTAATATAGTGAATATTCATCTAAATCTATTTAATATCTATGTATACGAATCTTGTGTTCCTATATTTGGTATCATAGGATAGGTTTAGACAACCATGGAAAACTAGTATGGGAATTTTTTTGTGAGAACCCTTAGGATAAGCCAAAGAATATGGTAACATCCAATTTTTTTTAAGTAATAGATCATGTAGTTTACCTAGAAATAAATCCCTATATGGATACTAAAAGTGGATGTGGTTATATTATAGTTGTGACTTAAAGTAATAACTATGAGAAATAAATTTTGGGCTTGAATCGAGCATTACCTAGTACAAGATAATAGACCTTAATACATAATGGGTTGGAAACTCTGGGGGAACAAGTTTTGAATAAATTACATTTTCATTATGATCAATACTAATGTATTTGAATATATGATTACCATGAATAAACTAGGTGAAACCATAGGTGTGACATATTTAAAATAAGGTGTCTTGGTTTATACATTCTATAAATGATTTTCCTTAACTATGTATTTTCCCAATGTGTGTTTATTTACTCACACTATAATTTAGGTTTTAAAAACTGGATAGAACGTGAAGGATCCAAGTTAGTGTATAAATCAATGGAAACAATAATTTCCCTACTAATAATATGAGTGTTATGGTATGTGGAATGTAAAATCTGATTTCTATGCTCATAAAAATCTCTGAAGCTACAAATCATGTTGAACATCAAAATGAGAAAAGGTGATAATAAAATTTTGTTGAGACCTTAATGTGGAAAATTCCACCATCTATTAGTGGTTGTAATATTATTATAATTATATAGGAAAAGATCAATAACACTAAAGAGATATTTTATATTATCCAGTGTTTATAATATGATACAATCATGTTGGATATCTATCATTTGGAAGGAGAAGTTGATCAATGGTGTACCATCATCAAGATTATGAGGTAACAAGATGAAATTGAATCCATGGAGTGGGAGTAGTTTATGATATTATATTTCAATAATTACATCCCTCACATTCATTGTAAAAAAATGGAGATGGAATTCCTTATGCTAATACAAAAAGATGGTTAATCTGTTGTTACCTATAATGAATAGTTTACAATGACTATAAGGTACACTTATGGTATTATCATCTAAAATTAATGTAAGGTTGGTTAATTATTCAGTGTATTAAAACCAAATCTTATTAGGTAGTTAACCATATGGTAATTCAGTTTCTATGAATAAATCATTAGATGTGATCTAAATGTGTAAATAGAGATTGGAGTTACCCATTAATCTCAAGTTCTTAAAAGAAATTAATGATGGCATCTAAGTTAACACCACAAACCATGGAGAGAGGAATATGGGATTTTATTTATGATATAATTTTTAAGGAAATATATAGGAAATTATATTAAGGGGAATACAAAATGTTTTAAGTGAGGTAAGGTTATTAATAGATAAATTGATTGTTGAAGTGATGGTAAGAAGTTAGATAATGATACTAATAGAGGTAAAGCTCCAAATAATCACCACTAACACTCTAGTTATTAAAATGTATGGAGTATAGGATTTATGTGAATCAATGACTAAATCCAAGGGACAATGAGGATGATAAACCACAACAATCTCTAAATAAATGGGAAAATAAAATGATTATGAAATAATAATGGAAAAAGTGAATACTAATTATTAGGGGAAATTTATCTTTAAGTCCCCAATTAGAAATTTCATGTTTGACTTTGTATAAATGAGCCCTATGAAAATATTATTCATATTTTATGGGATTTTGATAATTTATTACCCCCTTCCATAAGGATTTTGGAATAATGAAATTCTATTTGAAATTCTATTAGTTAAAAGATAACCCCATGTTTCCAATGGACATGTTTTTGTATATGATAGGTGACTAATTGAGGAATAAAGGGTGAATTATCTTATTTAATCATTTATGTATCCATGTAAGAGTAACATAAGAGTTATGGATACCATCATCAGTTTATGATTTTATGATTTATCATAAGTTAAAAGTCATATAAACTCTTTGAGGATTTATGTGAGGGGTTCTTATCAAGAATATATATATTTTGGGATATATTTATGGTAATAATACCACTTTTTTGTTTATATTTTTTGTGAAAATTTTATTTTTAGAGGGCTGCCTTTAAATTTTTAAAAATAATATTAAAGGTATTGGTATCCATTAGGGTTTATATTATCTTTTATGTTATATATAATATAGTTTATAACAATTTGGGGATGTTTCAGGAATGATATTAATATATTTTATAGAAAATATATCCCTCATACCTGGTGATAACTTTCCATATCTGGAAAGGCTGTAGGGATTGAACAAACAACTGAAGGACTACAAGGTTATAATGCCTAAAACTGGACAATAAGAAAAATTATGTTTAGTGTGAAAACATGAAGAGATATATTATTGAGTTTATATCTTGTTTCATGTTATGTCAGCAATTTAAGGATCAGAGAAAATTGTTTAAGGGTGTACTCTAACTATTATCAATACAAAACAACAATGGGAAATCATCACCATGATTTTTTTGACTCCCAAAAACATATAAATGGAATAATTCTACATGGATTATAGTATATATCCTTATAAATACCTAAAACTTCAATGAAATTAGAGAATATTTCCATATAGATCATATTTATAGGATATTCATTAAGGAAGTGATATGGTTACATAGAGTAACACATTCCACTATGTTTGGTCAAGATCTGGGGTTTATCTCAATGTTTGGGAAAATTATTCCGGAATATCTTAATTCTGAGTTGAGATTTATTACTATGTATCATATTCAGATATATGGCTTGTATAAGAGAATAATTAAAACCCTAGAAGATATGATAATATAATTTTCTATATATTACAAAGGTGGTTGGGATCAACAACTTCCTTGAGATGCATTTTATTAAAATAATAGATTTTAATCAATCATTCAGATTGGTCCTTATGAAGTCCTCTATGTAAATAACTGTGGAGCACCAATGTGATGGAATAAATTTGGGCAATGAAAGAGATTGGAACTAGAGATAGATGAAGAGGTGGTAGATAAGGATAGAGCCACACACCAATATATAAGGATTACAAAAAATTGACAGAAATGTTATGATGATAATTATCAATACAATATGGAATTCAAAGTAGGTGATAAAGTGTTTCTATGAAGTTTTCCAGTGAATAAATAAGGGAAAACTAATCCATAGGTATATTTTTCCCTTTAAAATTATTGATTGTATCATGACGGTGGAATATCGATTGGAACTTTTACTAAAACACTCACATATTCATGATGTATTCCATGTATCTCTCCCGATGAAGTACATTCTTGACTCTTCACATGTAATAAAATTTCTGGATGTACTACTAGAACATGATATTTATTATTATGAATAACTAGTTCAGATTATGGACCATGGAGAGTAATTTTTATGTAACAAAACCACTCACCTTTTTAATGTTTTGTGGTGAAACGACCTGGCTGGGAAAACAATATGGGAACCTAAGGATGTGATGAGGGGTATGTATCCACTATTGTTTGTAAAAATGTGATTGAATTTATATTGATAAATTCATTTTAATGTGGTTAGAATGTATCACCCCTAGTTTTTATGAAATATTTTCCACTAATAAATTTAATTTCTTTGATAACTTGCGCTACATGCAACCACACATTTTAGTGAAACATAACATACTATTAAAATGTTATTATTTATTATGATAGTAATCAAAAAACATTGGAATGGTGGGTATTAATAATATTAACTAAATTATGAAAATATATGGTTAACATATGTATATACAATGAATTCATTGGTAACCAATTAATAATAAAAAAAAGAAAGTTTTGAAAAAGAGGAAATCATTTTTTGATAAACAATTTATCTCCACACAAACATATTTTACCTCAATAAATTAATAAAATCACTTTTGGTAAATTATTTTAATGAAATTTATATAAATTATTAAAATTCAGGGAATTTTTTCTAGGCATGTGATAAGAAAAAATCCAATTTTATACTTAAAACTATATTTTTCTAAAAAAATAGTTATGCCAAATTTTGTGCACTTATTTTAAAATTAAATTTTTATACATAAAGGTTTTTTTAAAGAATAAAAGTCATTTTATAAACCATAATTCCAATATCATATTGGATTTTTTTTGTAATTTTTTGGAAATGATTAATTTTTTGAAGAATAGTGAAAAATAACGATTTTTAATAAAAAAATGTCTTTTCATATAAGGATTTTTTTAGTTTTATTTTTTTTAAATGGTTTTAAAAGATTAATTATTTAAATTATATTTTAATTAAACCAATATAGGTCTTTTTAATAAATTTCATATTTAATTTTTATATAAAAACTTTTTCATCTTTTGAAAAGTGTGTATTTGGAAAACAACTTTTTCATCTCGTATATGGGTTTAATTTTAAATAATTTTTTTCAACTTCAGTGAATTTAATTTGGAAAAATGGATTCTATAAATGGAATAATAATAACAAATATTATCTAATGTTGTCAAATTAATTTTTTTATCATAAATATTTGTAACAATAGTAAAAAATTAATTACAATAGTTAATGTTAAAATGGGTTTACTTGGGGTTTAATATAAAAAGATAACGAGTAAAATGAACTATAATCATGTAAAACTACAATTTTATGAATATATTTCCTCCTTTACACCACTAATATTAGATAATTATTCATTTTTATCCTTTTATTTTGTGAAAAAATGTGGGTTCACTTTATTCCTTTCAATAATTCCATATGTTTTCTCTCCCCCACTTATAAAAGGCCACCCCATATCATATATTCTTTACACATAAAAAACTATTTTCTGTCCATAAAATACCCAAATATATTACTTACTTCCATAAACACTTCATATATTCCTTAATTTTATTATTAATCCCTATAATTAAGGGTTTAGGTATAATCCTAATGAGGCTCTCCAAAGAAGAGTTTATATTCTTTAAATTGTGTTTTTTATTTCTTATTCCACAACTTTAAAATATTATTTAAATGTGATGTAATAATAAAACAAATATATATATAATGTTATGATATGGTATTAAATTAATTAAATAACCTATATCCATCTCTACCTCTATCAAATGAGAAATTTAACTGTCGATCATGTGTACAGCGGATTACCACCTCGAAAATTGATGTTTTTTGATTTACATCACCACCAATATTGATTGGATATAATTATGAATATAATTATAATATATTATATTTATAATATTATTATAAATTATAAATTATTATTACATATATGCCTTATTACCTTCTAACCCATTGGAAAACAATAACGCCACCTGTGTTTATGGAGGACTACTGCCTCGTAGAGCGATGCAATTCATTTATCAGTAAAAATTTATATGGATTTAAATAAAGATAAATTTAATAAATATATATTATTTATATTATATCATAATTATTCTTTAAAGTTTAATTTTTTTACATTTATTTTATTCCATCCATTAATAAATGGAAATAGAGTTCATGCGTACATACGACATACCACCACCATGGATGGTAAATTTCATTTTATATCTATAACATTTTTTGATTACTATAAAAATATATATAATAAATATAAATTATATTTATATCATATATAAAATTATTTATATGATCTAACCTTTATCAATTTAATTGGACAAAAAATACAAAATCAAAACATACATGATAAACATAGTGGTTATTACCCGAAATGTGATTTTGACAAGAAATTATTAATAAAAGGGTAAAAAAGGTCATAAGTAAATCATATATGGTATGATATATATTAGTATGTTTCTGTAATATATTAATAATAAACCTATATTTACTATACCTAACGTTCAAACATTTATGAAGGAATTCGAGAATTATGGTAATGGATTTATAGTCTCTCTTTTATTTCTCAAATACATATTCCATAATAACCACTAATTTATTTTGTGTGGTGTATATACTACCACATTGACATGTTATATATTTAATATTATTATTTTATTTACATTTAATATTTATTTTGGTGTTATTATTTAATAGGGATTATGATTTTAAAATATTAGTGAAGCGGTAATAGAATTTTGTCACAATTTTCTTTTTTTGAGACATATGTTAAGATATAAACCCATAATAATTTACGAGCAGTATTTAATACCCCATGGACATGTTATATCAAGAATATTTTTATATTCATGATTTATAATTTTTCATTTGATGTTATTATTCGTGTGTCTTATGATTCAAAAGTTACCAAAGTGGTAAGAGTTTGATGATCCAATCTCATTGTTTATCAAGGTTGTTTATTATTATGCATTCAATGATGAAATATTATGATATATTTTAAAATAAAATCAAGGATATTATTATCCTATGGTTATTACTTGACAATAAATGTTTTACCTTAATTTTACTGTCTTTGTGTACTAAAGATTCCAAAATAATGTTTTTATAGAAAATATATATTAATTTACTCTTCATAGGAAAACCCTTTCTCTTCCATATCCAGGAATTATAAAAATGTTTTCAAAAATGTTTTAGTATTTATCTATGATTATTTAATGTCAATTTTACCCTATTTTGTATATTTAAAAAAATTAAATAGGAATCTTCAATTAATTTTCCAAATAATTCACATTTGGATTTTTCTAAAATGTGAAGGGAATATTTTCTTTAACATGTATGGAATGAACATAATTTCTACTGACATGACCAAAAAATGTTGTAAAGATTCTATTATAAGTTTTAATGGTTATTTCCAAAAATAAACCTTCCAAAAGATGTTATATATTTTTAGTTTAAAATAAATAAACGTGGAAATAATTTTTTCCTCAAATAATGGTCTAAAATATTTTTATAGCTTACATTATAAGTTTCATAGGTTCTATTTAAAGAATTTTTTTTTCAAACTTTCTATGTTTTTTAAATATTTTTTATAACTGGAAAGGATATTTTCTTCAAGAAGTTTTATAAATGATCATTAAATATTCCTTTATAATTTCTCAAGGTTATTTTCAAAGAAAAGGATTTCAAAAATGTCTTATGTTATAGATAGGTGTTTTCAAAGTGAAAAGGTCATTTTTCTCAATAAATGTTTTAAATAATCAATAAATAATCCTATATATACATCCAAGGTTATTTGTTAAGAAATGAATTTTGAAATTATTTTATATTTTGAAAGGTCATTTTAAAAGTCAAAATGAAAATTTCTTTAATAAATATTCCAAGTGATATTTCCAAATCAATTTCTTTTTATGATGACATAATTTGATATTTTATATGATTTAATAGAGATATGATCTAAGGATTACATTCATATTCTATCTTTAAATGATTTATTTCTATGAGGAAAATATGTTTATGATAAAAATATCTCTTCCACTTTTTATACCATGAAAAATTATTGTGAAAACATCTACTTATTACATGAGTTATACTATGATGACATGATTACATGATTATAAAACCTATTTCATTTCCATACATTATTCTATGATGATGTTTTTGTGAAACCCATTTATTTTTATGGGTTTTGATATGAATAATGTTTTATGATTTTGTGGAACATGTATGTATGATTTTCATTATGGGATTTCATAGACCTATATATCCCTATAATAGACTAGATAAAGATTTATATATCATGAGATAAAAATGATTGTGAAAGGGATTTAACCCATTTTAGTAAGGGACATTGTACACTATGAGTCTTGGGAGTGAACATGGACTACTATGATGGTTTGGGGAGTGAACCCATTCCACTATGAATGACATATAAATGATCCTTGGATACTATTCCAATGGAATTATATGCTTATGTTTACTCCACAATTCCATGTCTTATGATAATTTTATTCTTTCACGGCTCATGTTATTTTACTTCCTTAGGATTAATCTCTTATAAACTACTAGGATTTATGTCATGACTCAAGTTTTTTATTTTTTAAATGCATGTTATGGTTTTAATATGTTATTCTTCTGTTCTCATAACCTTATGATCACATTATATTCAAGTATTTCAATTGCTTACCCTTACAATGCATCTAAGCTCACACTTTGATATGTTTATTTTTTATAGGTTATGATGATAGGTATTTTTACTTATATGTGTATGAATGTTCCTAGTTATGATAAACTAAGTGGGAGTCTATAAATAACTGTTATCAAGTAGTTGTTTATGTTTCAATGTTTCTAGAGGAACTAAACATTTACAATCCTCAGGCGTGTCTTTGTTAAATGTAGTGAGTATTCATCTAAAAATAAGTAATATATTTTTATGAGAAGAATAGGTCCTTATGCAACCTATGGAATCATAATAGAGGGAAGATCATTTTTATTGTTCATTAGTGATAATTATCATGTATAGATTTAAAGTGTTAAGGTAGTGAATACTTGTTTAAGTTAAAAAATTCTTTCTTTATAGTTTATAGGATTTTGGTTTCTAATGAATGGTGTTTATTAAATATATGGTTGGTGTAACCTGGGGATTTTTCATTGTTTTCATTTTTTATTCAATCAAGGTTGAAAATCATTAGAGATTTTTGAGAGGTTTCTGAGGTCATGTGAAAATTATTTTTAGATGATTTGGACCTCTCTAAGATACATTTAAGTGATTTTATAATAATTTAATATAATATAGAATTATGGGTATAAGGTGATTTTTTTCTATTTAATTTTATATATGTTTCATTTAATATTTTTTCTAAATGATTTTAAGTATCATGTAAATCATCTTTAAATGTGAATGTCTCCTTTTGTTTCTATTTATGTGATTTTTTAGAATTGTGTATGAGTTATTCTCTTATATTACGAGCTACGTATATGTCACCTGACTCTATATAAGATTCTTTTAAAGTAATGTGTGAGTCATTCAAGATTGCATATGAGTCAATGAAAACTATGTATGAGTCATTGTAAGGTGTATATGGGTCATGTATAATATTGTATGAGTCAACCCTTTATGAAAAATACAAAATTATTATAGGATGAATATGAGATTTTTAAAATAAATATTTTAAGGGTAATTAAACAACATGATTCCAGAACTGATCTTCTATGTTAAATACATCACATTTACATTTTTATTTAAGTTTATTCATGTGAAAAATAAAATTGAATGATATATATTAAATATTTTAAATAATTAAACTTTGATTTGAAAATTTAAAGTTATGTTTGAATATGTTGAAGAAGAATATCTAAAAATTATTTTAGGAATTTTTTTTTGAATATTATTTATAGACATAAAAATATAATAATCACTAGAAATCAATTATATAGTGATACTAGATGATTTCATTGAGTTTTTTAGTTTTGGTGAGTTATGATGAAATAATGTTCTTCAAACTACTATCAGCTTCAAGATAAAGTGAGATGAAGTCGAGATAATAGAGTGTGAAGAAGAGTTTGTAGATGGGTATTACCAAAAATCAAATAATGATTCTTTTTGTGTTATTTTATGAGTTCTGTGATACTATAATTTTCTCAAATAATTTTTATTTTCTGATAATTAAAAAGGAAGATATGATATATATTTGTGGAATTGTATAAGAGATAGGTAGTTAATTTAATTAGAGAATATTATTTGATTATGGAGCTTATATTTGAGCCTGATAAAATGAGGAAAGTTATTGGATCATATAATATAATTTAATTGAGAGAAAACAATAGAATATCTTGATGAAAATTGTTTATCATGAAAATATTTAATTCAAATATTTCTTGAGTGCTCAAATGTGATGTGAAAACAAAAAGAGAGAGGGAGAGAGACAACGTGGTCCCCATGTTTGAAATAGACTAACTATGAATAATTGAGAGAAAAATAGTGCCTAAAGATGTAGCTCGAAGGAGGATAGAAAACCAACACGAGCATTAGAATCCTGATCAATGATATTGAAAATAATATTTTATAAATAGGTCTACATTAAATTATTCATGAAGTGAGAAGGAAATATTTTAATATCTTCTTGGATTGTCAAAGGAATATATATATCAAGTGTTTAGAATAAACTTTGTCTTTTTTGAGATATTAATCATTATATTTTTAAATCATTTTATTTTAAATGTTCAGCATTAACACCTCGAAAATTTATAATACTATGCTCTTGGGATTTCTTAACACACAACACTTAGCATAAAGGGAACCATGATATACTATTAAAATATTATTTTTCAATGTAACAATTATCACCTAGCCCCTGGATTAGAGGAAATGAATAGTGTTAAGAAAATTATTAAAAATATTTTAAAATATTTTATATATTATATTAAAAATAAATAAGTACTCAGTTTTCAGTAAAAACGTTTTATATATCAAAATTTGGTTTCTTTAAAAATTGGTTATTGTTTCATATGTGCATGGAAATTATAATTAATTTCATCTAATTTTAGAAATAGTATTTTATAAAATTAAAAAAATTTAAAATCTATATATAAAAACTAATATAGGGTGAAATATTAATATTTTTCCAAGTGTATTTGTTTTTTAGTGAAATGTTAAAAAGTACAGATTTTTCAAAATACTCTCATTTATTTTCATTAAATCAAGTAATTTAATAGTCCTAATAAATTTTTTATTTTGAATTAAATTGAATTATGATCCATTATATTTAGAATAATATAATTAATAGTATTTTAATCATAAATACTCATGGTTTTGATATTAGTTAATTTTAGGCTTAAAAAAACTTTTTTATAAAAAACTTTCTTTTGTTGCATTTTATACATTTATATTAAAATTTATATATTCCAATTTTAATGATTCAATCCTAAAAATGGATAACATATTTTTAATTAGGATGTTTAATTTTTTATATTGGTCTTTTTAATTTTTTTAATTTATAAATAGTAAACATAATAAATATTTGATTGCCTCAAAAAGGATAAAATAGGTAAAACATAGTTAAAACATTAAGGTATGGATTTTAAATTTCTATAACACATTAATTTATCATATTGAATTAATTTTGTTTGGAAATTTCCATAAATTTTAACAAAATATTTAATCATGGTTTCATTTTTATTTGATTTTGACCTTTATAATATTTAAGTAAAAGATGAAGTCAAAAATGTCACTTTCTTGCTTTTAAAATATTTTTTGTTTTTTGAAAGAGATAAAAATAGATTATGTTTATTAATAAAATATTATATGAAATATAATTTTATTTTTATATATCATGTTAATTTTTTTTATTGAAGAAAAAATTATAAATGATTTCTTAAGCAACATTGACCTAGTGCTTGTGAAAAGAATAGAGAAAAATCAAGTATATGATTTTAAAAACTATAAAATTAATTTATTTTCAGTGAGTAATATTTTCCCATGGATTTTAAAGATAAATAAAATATATTATACATGTTTTAATTCTTTATATTATAATTCATTTTCTATCAGGATTTTTTCAAAGTCAATTTAAATGAGTAGTTCCAAAAAATGACATTAATGATACTTTACAATACATAATATTTTATTAAATAATTTAAATTTAATACAAGTCTTATAATTATCTAAATGAATATGATATGGTTTAAACCATAAAATATGTTCTATTTATGTGTTTATTTGCATTTATGGTAACTTTATTAACACTTAATAGGTATATAACTTTAATATTGTAGTAATTGTCAAACAGGTTGAAGATGGGTTAAAACTTAATGATAAGGGTAAAAACAGAATCAAAAAAATTTAAAATTTAATTGAATGAGAGGATTTAAACTAATAATATAATTATATTTAAATTATATCTATTTTTATCAATTTTTATATAGAAAATTATATATATAAATTTAATTCTTTTTTAAATAACAAGAATTCCCCACCACTCAACTATAAAAGAACACATATTCTATCTTTTCTTTACACCACATTGAGAAACCTATATCAAAAAAACCCTAAAAAATTCACTTATAAAATTCCCTAGAAACTATGTATATGTTCTAATATTCTTAGAAGACCATTATAAGGTTCATTAGAAAGGCACCTTATAGAATTCTACTAGAAAAGAGGATATTCTCTTTATCAACTATTTTATGTTATCTATTATTTTACATCCTATATATCTATTGTACCCATCATTAAAAATAAATAAAACATAATAAATATACTAATATGTTGTTATTATTATGGAAACCCATATTTCATCTATTTTCCATTATATAAAAATAGAAACATCGCTTCTATGTACGTATGGCTTACTGTATCCACGTAACAGTGTAATTTTCCTTTCATAACAACTTTACATGGATGTAATAAATACTAAACTAATGAATATATATGATATTTATGAAAAAATTATACTTCTTAAATTATAATATAATATATCTCTTCTTACCTTCCAATCCATTATAAAACAATAATGTCCCTCGTGCATACGTGTGGACTACCGCCTCCAAAAAGTGATGTGATCCCTTTTCCATTTCAGATTTACATGGTAATAGGGATGGATTTAATGAATTTATAAGATAAATATGATTTAAAAATTACCTTATCAATGGGAATTATTATTTACCGTTCTTTTATTTCATCCATTAAAAAGTGGAAATTGCGTTCATGCGTACGTACGACATTCCGTTTACATGAATATTTTAATTCATTTATCTAAATATGTCATTGAAGTATGAATATATATATATATATATAAAATATATGATATTTATATAAATAATAAAATTCTATATATTATGTAACCATGATCAATATTCAAGGACTGAAACAACCAAATCAAAACATATATTAAAAATGAAGTAGTTAATTCCCAAAATAATGATAGCAATAAAATATTGTTAACAAAGATTTGATAAATGATATAAATGGATAATATATGATATTAAGGATATGTATATCATTCTAGAATATAATAATATTAAATATAGATATATTGTACATAATGTTAGAAGCACTTACGGGGCATGTTGAACTTAATTTAAGGGGTTTCTAAACTCAAATTCCATTCAGTCAGTTATACTTCTACCTTATTAACTATATTATACCATGGTTGTGTGTGAAATGAGTTTTGATTGTATTTTTTTATTCCCCATATTTTTGGATTAATTTTTGTTATACAAAACCACTTCATGGATTGATTTTCTCATCAATTATACAATATTTGTAAGGAATTCCGTTTCAATTTCCACACAATTGAGTTATATTTAGTATTATGAACCAATTAAATTTTATGAGATGTATATAATTCACATTTTATTTATTTATCATGAATATCAACTTATTCATTATTATTAGTGATTCAATTATTGTTACTCTTCTAAGTGGTTACAATTTATAAGTTACCAAATAGGAAAAAATTTATTTTATAATCATTTTTTTGGATTGGTCTTATTTTATTTATAGGAAAAATATAATCTCTCCATAAAATCCATATATATTCATATCCTATAGATATTTAGGGATTTTACTTATTTTATTCATAATTTTATTATCATTTGAACGTTAATCAATAATATAAATGTTAAAAATAAAATATTATCTTATTTTTATTTTTGATCATGTATATTTTCTTCCATCTCTATAGTTCTTCATAATTATTTTACAAAATTCCTTTTATTTACTCAAAATTTTTATTATGTACAATATAGAATATCCTATAATTTTTACATGGTTTTAAAGGAATATTTATAATGTTTTCTTGAATGTGTTATTTTCAATTTTATTTATAAAAATTCAAAAGGAATGTTTTATTTTTAATGTTTATGGAATTAACAGAACTTACCACCACCATAAAAATTTTACGCTTTTTAGCATCTTCTATAAGATTTTAATGTATAAAATAAATAAAACCCATTTACAAGAACATCTTTTGAATGTTTTGTTTATTTTTTCTTCTAATATTAAAAATTCATTATTTTACTACAAAATCAACTTTACTACTAAATTAATGGTCATATTATATCTCTAATTAATTTTTTTTTTCTAATTAACATTGTATTGAAATATTAAATTTCTTATGATATTCATTCATTAGATATTACATCTATCTTAAATATATAATGTGTATGATTATTTCCTAAATCATATACCATTTCTACTTACATTGTTTTACAATAAAGACTATTTGATTGACTGGGAAAATATTGATATTTCATATTCATTACAAAATAAGGATATTTGTTGATATGGAATATTGTTTACGAATTAAATTGAAAATTGAATCTATGAGGAATGAATTGGACATGAAACAATGCGTGGGGTATAGAATTATATATCCACTTGATGTATTGAATAGTATCTAGATAAAAACTTGTTTGTTATAATTATTAAATGGATTTTGTGTGTTTTCCTACCCATCGATTAAATTACCATGGTGAAAGGTCATGAAGGTAAAGATATATATATTTATGAGTCCATGACATCAATCATTAACCATTTACATACTTTAAAATTCAATTATTATTTTCCATTAGATTAATACTTTGATATTAACCATGGATTCATTTTTTGTTCAAGTTATTTATTAAATGACAAGTGTTTTCAGTAATTCACCTTTCCCTATTGATTATGCGTTATTTAATAATTATAGATTTCAAATATGTAACCCTTATTGAGAATCAAATCTCACCCTTGACTTGTTTTCCCTTCCCTAGGATATGAAGAAGGATATTATGTATAATATCAAGGATGGAAGAATGATTATTATGCAATGTATTTTAAATTTACACGGTAATATGGGAATAAGGTATGCATATGGTTCACTATGTATACTAAACTGGTTAGTATTTTGGGATGATATCCCTTTTATCTTATTCAAATGTAATAATGTAGAAATAAACTCTGGGATACTGGATTTAGGGTTTCAATAGATGCAATATTGTCTAGTATAAATATGAAAAATTATAGTATGATGTTACATGTTTGAATATAATATAAACTAATTTATTCTTATATTGAAGAATAAATGGATGTGATACTAAACATCCATGTAAAGGATGAGGAATTTCTAAAAGGAGTTAAAGCTTATAAAAAATATATTTTCTTTGAACATATATTTTCTGTATGTGTGAGTGAGTCTGAAATTTTTTATTTGAGTGGATCAATCTTTTATAAGTTAGAAAGGATGATTTTAAAGGGAAAAGAAATTTTAAAAACAAGCCTCTAAAAATTCATGTAACAACCCAAGATTTTATGAGAATTATTCTTTTTAATTTCATTGATGTCTTGTGTTGTACGCGACAACAAAATTATCTTGTTCTATACGCAACACCGTATACGCAACACTATTCCTAGCTCATGTTACACAAAATTTCAAGTTCGTTTGATAGAAGTTATTCTAAGCAACATTGACTGTATATATATATATATATTCAATGTACAAATCAAATAAGGTTGGATTCTATTATACACAACAACAAAGGAATCTTGCACTACACGCAACCCTGACATGGCTTACATTACATGCAATCACGACCTTCCATGATAGCGTGTGTTGTACGCAATACTGAGTTTCACTAAACAACGATATGTAATTAAAATATTATATAAACTTGATGTTATGAATGGTAATACCCACTTTTTGAAATTTTATTTTTAAAAATGGACTTCATTTTTGGATTTGGAATATCAAAATTAGCCTAGGGTGAATTTTTGGTATTTTTATGAAAACTTTCAATTTTTGATGAATAGTGAAAACACTGGGTTACTATTTAAAAACCGACTTTTTATTTAAATAATTATTTATTTTATTTAAATTTATTTTAAGTAAAAATTGATACATAATACCTATATGAGTTCAATGTAATTCATTGGAGTCATTTTATAATAATTTTAGATATATGAAAATTTTATTGAACTTTTCACCGTCTTTTACCTACCTCCTAGGAGCTTTTTGCAAACTTATATAAAACTTAATTTTACAGCTTCTGTGAGTGTAATTTTAAAAATCTGAGAGACACGGTTAATATTAGGGAGTAAAATTTGGTTCAATAAGACAGAAATAATTTTTTTGTGAATAGTAACTTTTTACTTTTATTTACCACGGTTAAAAGTAAATAGGGTAATTAAGGGTAAAAATGATATTATTATTACCCTAACACATGTCCTAATTCTATTGGACAAGTATAATTCGACCAAAAACAACCTTAGGAATAAAATATTTCCCTTTAGGTCCACATTGATTAGATTTGGACATTTATTATTATTTTATTTAACGAAGTGTAAAAATAGTTAAAATCAAAGTTTAATAACTAAATAATTTTTAATATAGGGTTATACATAAGATAAATTCGACTATAAATATTCATTAGTAATCTAAAATTATTTCATACATAATGGTATTTTATTTATAATTTTTAGACATTAAATAATTTAATTTATTTATGACACAATGATGATACAGTAATTACCTTATTAATGAAATATTAACATAATTGATGTTTTAAATTCCCAAATAAAATTAATTTGAGACTTTTTATGAATTCCAATAATTTTATAGGTTAATATGACATTTTATTATTTATTTAATTAACTTTTTTTGAAATAATCATGCTGTTATAATTTTCAAAAAAATCAATTACCAAATACTGTCAAAATTGACATAAAATAGTTTTTAAAACAAATATTATATTATTAATTGTTATTATTTTCCTAAAAATATTAGGTTCGGACAAATGACTTAGATAAGGTTATATATATTAATACTGAACCACTTGGGGTTCATTTGGCTTGTTATAGTAATTTTATTAACCATATAGTGTAAGAAAACAAGAAGACACGGTAAAAGTTACATTATTTAACTTAGAGTTAAATCTAAAAGATAATGTTAAAATAGTAACCTAAACTTGTTTAAAACCTATTTGTTGAGATTATTTCGACCCAGCCTTAATTTATATTCGAAATAAATCAATTTGGAGCTATTATAAACCTAATATGACATTATTATAGAATAATATTTTACGTTTTTCCAAAGGTGACCCTCTCCTCCTTTAGAAAAAGGGGACCCATTCCCTCTTCTCTTGACACCCTTTTGAGCCTTGAAGCTCATCCAAACCCTACCAATTACTCTTCTCAAACTCTCTAGTTATATCATAGAGGTTTTGGTTATCTCAAAAGACCAACTCTAGTACCCTAAGAAGAAGTTTAAAGAAGGTGCGTCGAGGAAGAGGTAATCTCTTCTACCGACTCTTTCAAGTTTCTTTCTTCTTCTACTTACTCTTCTTTAGTTGTTTCATTATAAAGTAATAACATCAGTATTAATTATATACAGATATGTTATTGTAGATATGAAACAAACCTATTTCTCCTTCTATCTATCCTACAGAAAACAAAATCACCGCGCGTGCGTATGTACAGAATACCGTCTCCACGCCGTGGTGTAATCGGTTTTTCCACCACCGCCTTACTTGGATGGGTATAATGGTGTAAAGAATAACTATATATTATTATTATAACATCATAATAATTCTAATATATTATATCATCCACTCCATTACCATTCAATAAATATGGAAATGATATCATCGCTCGTGCATACGTACAGATTACCGTCTCCACGATGCGATGAGATTCATTTTCCATGTTAACAAATCAAGAATGATTATAAAGTATATATAATAAGTAATCATAAAATATATGACATAATAATGCTACTGGATTTATATATATATATATATGTATGTCATCTACTTAATTCCATTCAATTTAATAAGGAACCGAAAAACAAAGTTCATGCGTACATACGACCTACCGTCTCCATCCTCCAAATTTACTTTTTTTATTTTCCAACACTTTTAAAGGGAAAGTGAGAACCCACACAGTGCTATGGATCCAACATATAAAGAGACAACTAACTTGTTACATAATAAATTTAGAAAATTGGACTCAACTTCTCTATCCAGTTTCCAGGGGATTACCTGGCTGCCGGGATCATCTTCTAGGAATGCTTCATAATAAGTTTCAAAGTTCTCCCAAGATTACATATACTCTTATTTGATAATTTTCCCCATGTTAAAGCCTTTAACCAAAATACAGTCTTGCCTATGAATCCACTCCTCTTACTCCTTGGTACCTTCTATTCAAAGATATTTTCTCATCATTTGATCAACTTCTTCCTTTGTCGCCTTAATCACCAGGAAATCCTACTTCATCTCCTCACCCGAGTGGATGAGGAGATCCAACTTTTTATAAGAATCAATGGACTCCAGGCGGTGCCAACCAACAATAGGTCCTTCCACATGATGCTGAAGAGAATCCTCCATCATCGGCATCACCTCTTCAGATTGAATTTTCAGTTTGTCATGTTGATCAGCTGTCCTTGTGGCAGTCTCAGATTCGTTAGACACCCGGTCGATGGTCTGCGAGCCCCCTGCACACTTCCCATCCCGATGCCCGATGGAGCCTTTCCTCCTGCTCGTGTCATTGTTGCCCGCATTATTAGTACCCATCATAGGGATTTTACCTTTACTTAAAGACTGCGTAACAGGAGGACTCGGTATGTTAGAGTAGTCTTTCCTCCCTCATGACCTCCAGGTATGCTTAATAAAGCCTTATGAAACAATAATTGTATTCTTGCCCTTCTATGATGAGGATCAAAAGTATTCTTCTACCAATCCCACTTCCACAGGCTCAATAGGTGAGTCTGAGATTGGATCTTCCTCCTATGGGGTATCCCCCCATACCAGAGAAGGGTCCTTGCCATGTGCATCCTCCTTCTCGAGTCCTTCCCCAAGGATCTGACTTTCTTCTTCTCCCAAGACTTCAAACCGGTTTTGATAAATTTTAAGCAACCCTACAACTTTAACCTTCTAAACATAAGAAGGCTGAGCCTACAAGTCCTGTGCAGCCATGTCTGGGCCCCTTGGATTGTCAAAGCCATGAACCATATATTGAAACTAAAGAGAAGTGTCTTCAATAGTGGTTAGATGCATATCCACTGCATCACTCAACATGGCTCCACATGATAGATTTGAATCCATATACCTTACCAAATTAGAATTCAAGTGTGGATTCCTCTCCTCATGACCCACCTCCTTCTCCCGAACCAAACTAGCATTCATACTGACCCCACCACCTACAGCAGCACACATTTCCTCAAACGAGCATCCAACACCCAAATCAGCTTTCAGGCTGCAAAAGATTCCAAAAATAGTAGGGTCGTGCAAGGCAACCGTTGCTGGTTTCCGGGTAACCTCCAAACTTGGAGAGACATGTTGGCTGACGGGATCCAAATCCTCTTGAATAGCCCCGCGTGCCCTCACATGCTCACCCAATCCTGCCATAACTCTCAGATCATTCACCTTCTGGGCGTTGGAATTGACTAAATCCATGATATTCATATTGTTGGCCGAGGGGGCCACTGGCATAGGAGATTGTCCAGCATCCCGGTTCCTAGTTCCCCGATGACAAAACTAGTAGGAATGTCCTATGAGGTTACATAACGACTAGAACTCAGTCCAGGATTAAAAAACAACCTCCTGTTTCCATCTAACTTCTTCCCCAGCAATGATCCAAACCAACTCCACTGGTGGTCTTGACACATCAACTTCAACATAGATTCGAGGTGAGATCGGGTGACATAGAGCAGTGGTCCGACTATCAGAGCACAAAAAACATCCTACCATGTTCCCTAGAATGCATAAGATGGAGGGGTTTTGAAATGGCAGTGGAAGGTTTGGGAACCTTACCCACAACGCCGTCATTGGAGTATCATGTTCCATGTGAAGGTTGAACGACCAACATAAGAGATAGAAGGGGAACCCGTTGCAGACTCTCGGGGCACTGGAAAAAGCCAGGATCAAATATTCTTCAGATTCAAATCGAACCAAAATGTGCCATTTGTCGAGGAGACCCACTACCGCACAGTCCTGAAGTCCCCAAGATCCAAAGACGTACCTATCAATGGAGTCAACCGAGGGCCTGCGACGACTGAATCAAGCCACCAAAGTAAGATGATGAAGACCTGAAGCCTCCTAAAATTCCAAAGTCAAGAGAAAAAGTTGTGGGGAGCCATTGTAGAGATCTGGCACCTTCAGGATGAGACCGATAATAGGGAAAGGGGGAAGGAAGTCCGGGGAAGTGAAGGGGATGAAAGGGGGCGGGTGGGGTAGAGGAAGAAAATGATCTTCCCCCTGCTACAGGAGAGGAGGGGGGATTGAGGCGACGCTGCCATTGACCTAGGGCATCATAGGGCGATGAAGAGTGAGGACCGAGAAATATCCACGATTCATAAAACACAAACGATAAAAGAAACGATTTTACCAAAACGCTTCTTTAACATGGAATCTACAAAAAAACGGGTAATATAAAGTCATAAGTGAACCATATATGATATCATAACAATTAATATGTTTCTATAATAAGTCAATGACATTATTTAAATCATTATATAGGAGGTTCAGATTCATACGAAGTATATCGGACATAAGGTAAGGGATAACTTTTCCAATCTCGTTTTTTTGAGATTGTTTATTTGTAAGTATTTACTGGGGTTATGTTTATTATCCATGTGCTTGTTTTCTAAAAATTGTTTCATGTATGTTTAAATTCATTTTTACCCATTTTTGAATTTTACTACATGGTATATAAGGAATATTACTTTTGATTAACATACGAGGTACTTTTTGACTTTTTCGACAAAAGTACGAGAAGAATGTTATTTTTAACTTATACGGCATGAATGGATTTTTACGGTTTCATAACGACTTATTTCAATGATGTTTCCTCTACAAACTTTAATGACTATTTTCAACAAAATACTTTTCTTTTAAAATTGCATGACATTTTGTGAAAAGAAAATGATTTTGAAGAAGAAAAGATATTTTCCTCAAGAATTCATTACAAGTGTTTTATCAAAACTATTTTCCATCTAAGATGAAACTATTTAGAATGTTTATGTTTCAAGTATAATGTATCTATTATTTACATGATGTCATTTTTCTTATGATGAAATGATATCCATTTGTTTAATATAGATTATGTGATGATGGGATGATTATTATGAGACACATTTAATTCTTCGGGTTATGATGAATGTTTTATGTTTATTTTGTGGCACAAGTAAGAATGATTTCATTATGAGATGGTGGGACCTATATCTCCCTCCAATGCATTGGGTTAATATTTATATCTCATGAGATAGACATGGATGGAACGGTAAGTTAATGTGTGTCACGACCCGCCCTCGGGGTCCGTGCCGTGACTACCCCAAGCCCGCCTTCCATAGGCCAGGGGCTGGCGACTAGCACCAAGGCGTAGATCCCAGCAAATTGGGAAGGCATTGCCTTTGAAAAGTAAACACACACCACAGAGTAAACAAGCGGAAAGTAAACACTAAGCAAGCAGAGTACAACTGAAGTGCGGAAAAGTAAATGGGCCAGAATACAAACCCAAACTGAAAGTAAAGTACAACTCGAAAAGGGAAAAACAGCAACTGAAAAGTAAAGGCCGCTACTCCGTGCTGTCCACTGGAAAATCCCACCTGAAGGGTGGGTACAGATAGCTCCTCTGCTCCACGGGTCCCACCGTCCGCTCCGTGCTCGTCCCGCCCAGTGGTCCACCTCCGGGTACCGTCCCGCTCCGCAAACCTCAGCTAAGGTCAACGCTGTCCGTCGTCTGCAACCAACACAACGTAGTGCGGGCGAAGCCCGTGCAGGGGTGAGTATAAGCTACTCAGTAGGGTCCCCGAGACCCCTGAAGGTCTCTCAAAATACACAAAGGATAAACCACGAAGCAAAGTACAATCACGAAGTAACAACCAACACTGCTTAGGTATATGCCCATACATATACCTAAGTCATCAATTCAAATACGCTCCAACCTCCGAGCCCAAGTATAACTCAGTCCACGCAGGAAAGTATACGTATTCCACAAAGGAAAGTAACAGGATTCAGCTCACACAGGTATACTTCTTCAGGGACGATAAAGATGATCACTGATCCATCTAAGTCGTCGGACCCACGAAGGATCGATAGGTAACTAACCCCCGCAAGACCCACACAGGATCGGGCTCACACAGAACCTGTAGGCGCTGGCTCACACAGAACCGCTGAGCGCAAGGACCCACACAGGATCGGGCTCACACAGAACCTGTAGCACTGATCCATGTAGGATCGCTGAGTGCTGTAGTCGTCGTCGTCGAATCCACACAGGATCTCTGTACTGTCGTCGTCGAATCCACACAGGATCTCTGTACTGTCGTCGTCGCAGTCACAGTAGCAGTCGTAGCAGTAGAACAGTCGCAGCCAGCACTAGGGTTCCCGCACACAGCAAGCTCGTACGGAGGATCCGCTCCACGAGCCGAGAGGCTGATACATCAACTGTCACGAAGACCGAAGTTGATGTATCCAAAAGTTCCGTATCGTCAAAAGGAACTCAACGCAACAGACGGCGCGTCGATCGGACGCCCGGTCTGAGAGATAATGGCATTTTCGTCTCCGGGGCCCGGTTGGTTTTTAAGGCAAAACCAACCCGACCGTACTCCACCTGCGTCCAAACCTCGGGCGGAGTATGCCAAAAGATCCGTCTCACTAAGAGGAACACTACGCGACTGACGGCACGTCAATCGGACGTCCGTAGCTCAAGATATGAGCGTTTTCGCTCCGAAGGCCCGGTTGGTTTCGTGAATGAACCAACCCGGCCGAACTCAAAGTAACCCGAAACCTTGAGTGCGATATACCGAAATGATCGTCTCGATCCAAGGATCGCGTTGCCGCAGACGGTTCGTCATTCGGAGGTCCGAGGCTCAAGTTATGAGCCAAAAACCTAATCTGGTCCGAAACGGGGGGTCCGGGTCCGGGCCGACCCGGCCCGACCCCCCCCCTCTGGACGGCGCGGCGGCCGGTGGCGGCGGACGGCGGCGGCGGACGGCGGCGGACGGCGGCGGCGGCTGGCCGCGTGGCGGCGGCGGCGGCTGGCCGCGTGGCGGCGGCGGCGGGCCGCGTGGCGGCGGCGGCTGGCGGACCGCGTGGCGGCGGCGGCGGGCCGCGGCGGCGGCGGCGGCGGGCCGCGGCGGCGGCGGCGGCGGGCCGCGGCGGCGGCGCTGGGCGCCGCACGTGATTGGCACGCGGGGCATAGCCCCGCGTTTTTCTTCAAGCGGCACGGCTCAAGGCCGTGCCTTTGACAAAAACGGCCCCCGCAAATGGGGGCCGGCTTGATAAAACCGGGGGGCTGTTGCCCCCCCCTCTTTAAATGAACCGCCCCCCTCTTTAAGAGGGGGGTTTGAAGAGCCGGCCGGGGGTTTAAACCCCCGGTTTTTATGATATCCGGCCGGCCCGCTGGCCGGCCGGTTTTTACTAACGGGACCGGGAAATTCCGGTCCCGCCCTTGATTTCCGACGCCGGCGGCACGGCCGCCGGTCTTTCCTTCCGCCGCGGCCCGGAACCGGCCGCGGTCTCCTCGTCTCACCGCGGCCCGGAACCGGCCGCGGTGTTCGTCGTCCGGCGCGGTGCGACGGCACCGCGCCCCTTTCTCCGTGCCAAGAATCCTCCCAACGCGGCGCGACGGCGTCGCGTTCTTGAAATCTCTCCTCGGCGAAGCGCGACGGCGTTGCGGAAAATATCTGAACGTTCATCCGCGTGGTGCGACGGCACCACGTTACTTGTTTCCTCCAGCATGAACAACATGAACGATGGAGGGGGATTCGGCCGTGTTCGTGCGGTCCGGTCCCCCTCACGTTAAAGAAATAAAAACGGAACTTAAATAAAATAAGTCACACGTTAAGTCATGCTAAAATCCACGATTCAAGAAAGGAATAAAAATAATCAATAAAGATCATCCCCTACCTCTGGTTTCAAGAACGAAGATCGTCAACGACCCGCGGAAGACGCGTCGCGGTGGTCGGCGTCACGGAAGAAGGACGTCGATGTCGTGAAGCGAGGATTCGAAGTTCTTTGACGACGATTTCGTCGCGGGAAAAGATGACGCGGAAGAAGACGTCGTCGGTGTCGCGGGTATGGCGTCGCGAAAGACGATTCCCGAGTACGTGGCGTTCTTCGTCGATGTTCGAAGGTTCTTCGCGTTCTTCAAGGAGGAAAAAGAAGTTCTTCAAAGTGTAGAACTCTTCCTCTCTCAAATCTCCACACAACACAGCAACCCCTAAAATAAAATAAGCTACCCTTATTTTATTTTCACTTTGCCCACCTTTCAAAAATTCAAAAGTTGAATTTATTACATTAATTAAAATCTTGAGTTGTCAAGAAATTAAATGGAAAGATAAGTTGGCAAGTTTTAATGTAGGGGAGAGTCACAAATTAAAGAGGGGGTTTAGAGGGGTTAGGGAATTTGAAAAGGTGGGGGGTTCGTGTGGGCCCCACCTCCCTCATAACCACACATGGGAAGTTGGGTGGTTGCGGGCCCCACCAACAACTTCCCATGAGAGAGTCTAACCACCTAGAATAAAATAAAATTCACACACAATTTTATTTTACTTATCTTTTAATCCCCAAAACTAACTTTCAACCCGCAACATACGCAACTCCCGAAAGGGTCTCTTTAAGCGAATATCGGCACTGCGAGTTCATCGGTGCCCTCGGATTTCAATTCCGAGCACCGGATCAAAAGTTAGGAATTCCCGCTCGTTCGTTCACTGAACGTACCCGAGCCAAACTTCGGAAATTAATTCCGGGCACTCCGGGCCTCGGAATCAGGTGCCGTCTGAAACCGCGCTCTTGTAAAAAATCCAAAGAAAATTAAGAAAAAATTTCCCTTGAATTTTACGGTCTTTACATTACTCCCACCTCAGGGCTTTACGTCCCCGTAAAGATACAACAAAAACTAGGGGAACAAATGAGGGTACTGAGCACGCATCTGAGCCTCCCGCTCCCAAGTGCTCTCCTGGAGATTCCCGTGCTGCCATCTGATGCGCACAAGAGGAATCGATCGCCCACGTAGGACCCGCTCCTGTCGATCCTCTATCTCCACCGGGACCTCCGTAAAAGTCGCCCCATCGTCAACGTCAAGCTCCCCATGGTCAATGATGTGCGTCGGGTCGTGCACGTATCTTCTCAGCTGGGATACGTGAAAGACGTCGTGCACCCGGTGCAACTGAGGTGGTAGAGCCAGGCGATAAGCCACCTCGCCAATCCTGCTGAGAATCTGAAAAGGTCCGATGAAGCGCGGAGATAACTTGCCGCCTCGGCCAAATCTCCGAATACCACGTCGAGGTGAGACCCGCAAGAAGACGTGGTCGCCATCCTCGAACTCTAGTGGTCTCCGCCTCCTGTCAGCATATGACTTCTGCCGGCTCTGAGCTGTCCTCATCCGCTCCTGGATGACCTGGACCTTCTCTGTCGTGGCCTGGACCATCTCCGGTCCCACTAGTGCTGACTCCCCTGGGTCTGTCCAGCACAAAGGAGATCTACATGGTCGGCCGTACAACGCCTCGTACGGTGCCATCCCGATGGTGGAGTGGTAGCTGTTGTTGTATGCGAATTCCACCAAAGGTAGGTGGTCCTCCCAGCTACGACCAAAGTCAAGGACACATGCACGGAGCATGTCCTCGAGAGTCTGAATGGTCCTCTCCGTCTGACCATCCGTCTGAGGGTGAAAAGCTGTGCTAAGACGTAGCTGCGTCCCGAACGCCTCCTGCAACCCCTTCCAAAGCCGGGAAGTAAAGCGGGCATCACGATCGGAAACGATAGATGATGGCACGCCGTGGAGCCGCACAATCTCCTGAACGTAGAGACGTCCCAAGCTCTCCACCGAGCCCTGCTCTCTGATGGGTAAGAAGTGTGCCGACTTGGTGAGTCGGTCAACAATCACCCAGATGGAGTCGTGACCTCTGGAAGTGTGTGGAAGTCCAGTCACGAAGTCCATAGATATGCCGTCCCACTTCCACTCCGGAACCTCCAAGGGCTGTACCAAGCCTGCTGGTACCTGGTGCTCTGCCTTCACCTGCTGACAGGTAAGGCATCGAGAAACGAACTCTGCTACAGCCTTCTTCATGCCCGGCCACCAATGCTGTCGTCTGAGGTCCTGGTACATCTTCGCCACTCCAGGATGTACCGCTAAAGGTGAAGTGTGAAACTCCCTCAACACTTCCTCTCGCAAAGCGACTGGTACCATGGTACGTCCTCTGAAAAGGATGTCGTGCTCTGCTCCAAGGGAGAAACCATCAGGTGTCTGTCCCGAGGATATCTGTGCACGCCGTGTCTCACAGTCAGCGTCCCCATGCTGTGCCTCCCTGACTCGCTGCAGTAGTGGAGGAGTGACTGTGAGAGACTGTAGAAAGGCTGCTCCATCTCTATCCACGAAGGATATCTGCAAAGAGGCTAGCTGCTCCGTCGCCTCCTCAAGTAGTTGAATGCCCGTCCTCCTGCTGAGGGCATCAGCTACTACGTTCCCCTTCCCAGGAGTATAGACTATCTCAAAGTCATAGTCCTGGAGGAACTCGAGCCATCGTCGCTGTCTCAGGTTCAGGTCCTTCTGCGAGAAGATATACCTGAGACTCTGATGATCGGAAAAGACCGTAAAGCGCTCGCCCATCAGATAGTGTCGCCATGTCTTCAGAGCGAAGACCACTGCTGCTAACTCTAGGTCATGGGTAGCGTAGTTCTGCTCATGCGGCCTCAACTGACGTGATCCATAGGCGATCACGGCCCGCTCCTGCATCAGAACACATCCGAGTCCGGTCCCTGATGCATCGCAGTAGACTACGTACCCTACTCCCTCCTCAGGCAACCTCAAGATAGGTGCGCTAGTCAATCTCTGCCTCAGCTCCTCGAAGCTCTGCTGACAACTGTCTGACCACACGAAGGGTTTCCCCTTCTTCGTCAACGCTGTGAGTGATGCCGCAACTCTGGAGAAGTTTGGCACAAATCTCCGATAGTATCCAGCTAGTCCCAAGAAACTCCGAACCTCAGTCACGCTCCTGGGTGGCTCCCATGCTAACACAGCCTCAATCTTCGCGGGATCCACTGCAACTCCCGCCTCAGAGATAACGTGTCCCAAAAAGTGGACCTCACGTATCCAGAACTGGAACTTCGAGAGCTTACCATAAAGCTGGTGCTCTCGGAGTGTGTCAAGAACAACTCGCAAGTGATAGGCGTGCTCCTCCTCTGTCGTAGAGTAAATCAGAATGTCGTCGATGAAGACCACGACAAACCGATCGAGGTATGGCTGAAAGATCCTGTTCATGAGAGCCATGAACACTGCTGGAGCATTGGTTACACCGAAAGGCATAACCAAGAACTCATAGTGGCCATACCGACATCTGAAGGCCGTCTTCTGCACATCCTCGTCTCTGACTCTGAGCTGATGATAGCCTGACCTGAGGTCTATCTTCGAGAACCACCGTGCTCCCTTGAGCTGATCAAAGAGGTCATCAATCCTCGGTAGCGGATACTTGTTCCTCACTGTCACCTGGTTCAGGCGACGATAGTCAACACAAAGTCGCAAGCTTCCGTCCGCCTTCTTGGCGAACAATATCGGGGAAGCCTAGGGTGAAACACTGGGTCGGATGAATCCCTTGCCCTGCAAGTCCTCCAACTGTACCCGTAGCTCTCGAAGCTCGGCGGGGGCCATCCGATATGCTGGAGTGGATATCGGGGCTGTCCCGGGGTACAAGTCAATATAAAAGTCTACCTCTCTGCGAGGAGGTAGCCCTGGAACATCGTCGGGAAAAACGTCCGCATACTGATCCACCACTGCAGGAAAACCAGGACTCCGCACGTCAACTGCTCCAAGGATAAGGCTAGCCAACTGATGAGTGATGGGCTGTCCTCTCCTCCGCGGAAGTCCATCCTGTGCTGCTAAGGCTCCCTTCTCGCCGGTGAAGGTGAACCTGCTCCCGTCGGTGCGTACACATCGCACCTTGCGCCTAAAACAGTCAATCTGTGCATGGACCGTGGACAGCCAATCCATGCCCAAGATGACGTCGTAAGGCCTCGACGCTGCTACAAGAAGATCCCAGCCGAAGCTCTCGCCTCCTAGAGTAAGCTCACACTGCCGGCACCAGTGCGTGATCGTCGAGTCTGCTCCCGTAGGAGTCTCTAGCCGTAAGGATCGAGCCAACGGCTCTGTCGGAATCTCCGAGCTCCGAACAAGGGCAGCGGCTATGAAAGAATGACTCGCTCCTGTGTCTATAAGAACTGCAGCAAGGGTGGAATAGACACAGATAGTACCTCGAATCATCTCGGGTGCGCCGTGGTCGTAGGCCTCTGCTGCCTGGAGCTGTGCCTGTCGCTGCCCGCCAGCTCCCTGTGGTCGGGGTGGACCTCCTGGTGGTGGTGGTGGTAAAGCCTCAAAGCGTCGACCACCACCAGCTGCTCGTCCAGCTCCTCTGCCTCGTCCGCCTCCTCCCTGCGGACCGCCACGGTCGACCCTCTGCCTCTGCCTCGGTGGTCCATCTACTGACTGCTGCTCCTCGGCACGGCGGGTCGGGCAGTCACGAGCCATGTGGCCCTGTCCGCCGCACGAGTAGCACTGCCTGCCTCTCGGAAGACTGGCTCCGCGCTGTGTGCCCCGCACTGCTGAGCCAGTGCCCTGAGATCGTCTGCCTGAAGGTCTGGTCTGTCTGGACCCCTGAGTCATCCGTCGACTGCCTGCTGCAGATGACTCTGCCACGTGCCGCCCTGCGGTGGGTCGCTGTGCTGGTGTAGACTCAGCAAGGAAGCTCTCGATCAGAAGAGCCCGCTCCAGTACTCCTGTCTGAGTCGGTATGCTGAGGGAGATCAGCGATGCCCTGATCTCGTGTCTCAAACCCTGCTCGAAGGTCCGGGCCCGGAAGAATGGGTCCCGTACCATGTCGGTCGAGTAGCGCGAGAGATCGGTAAATCTCGCCGAGTACTGGGCGACCGTCATGCTGCCCTGCCGCAGCTGTAGAAGCTCCTGGATACGCACCGCTCGAAGGGTGGCCGGGACGAACTCAGAGCGGAAGAGGCTCTCGAAGTCCGTCCAGAGTAGAGATGCCTCATCGTGCACCTGGAGCATCAGGCTCCACCATCGTCCTGCTGCTGCGTGTAGTAGGCTCGCAGCGAGGATCACCATGAGGTCTGCTGGTGTCCTCACTAGCCTAAACACTCGAACCACTGCCTCCAGCCAGTCCTCTGCTGCCTGGGGATCCGTCTCCCCGCGAAACCTGGGCGGTCGCTGTCGCTGAAACTCATGCAGTGCGCTGAGGCGACGTGCATCGTCAGCGGCTGCTGCTGGAAGCATCGGGGGCTCGGCGGGTAAAGCTACCGCCGGTGCCACTACTGGAAAAGGGCCCTGCACCGAGGCCTCGTCGCTCGGTGGGCTGTCGTCTCGCTCGACCATCGGAACCCTAGCTGGCTGTCGTCGTGGGGCCATCCTGAAAAGGAGATCAAGAGTGCCATAGTCAGAACAGTATACCTGGTGAGCTGAATTAAGTAATCACAAAGAAAACTTGAGACTTTCATTAAGCAGATCAGTATACCCGGTGAGCTGACACAAGTAATCACAAAGAAAACTTTGAAACACACACGCAATCAATGTTTCCGTGCATTAAGTCGGAAATCAGAAGTCAGGGTCCTGGTGTATGGATACGTCGGCCGCCGCACCAACACTGGACTCCCTGGACTGATAACCACACTCAATACGCTAAACATTATTGCTTCACATAGAAAAGATCAGAGTTCGCGGTAGAACCGAACTCCTCTGATACCAATTTGTCACGACCCGCCCTCGGGGTCCGTGCCGTGACTACCCCAAGCCCGCCTTCCATAGGCCAGGGGCTGGCGACTAGCACCAAGGCGTAGATCCCAGCAAATTGGGAAGGCATTGCCTTTGAAAAGTAAACACACACCACAGAGTAAACAAGCGGAAAGTAAACACTAAGCAAGCAGAGTACAACTGAAGTGCGGAAAAGTAAATGGGCCAGAATACAAACCCAAACTGAAAGTAAAGTACAACTCGAAAAGGGAAAAACAGCAACTGAAAAGTAAAGGCCGCTACTCCGTGCTGTCCACTGGAAAATCCCACCTGAAGGGTGGGTACAGATAGCTCCTCTGCTCCACGGGTCCCACCGTCCGCTCCGTGCTCGTCCCGCCCAGTGGTCCACCTCCGGGTACCGTCCCGCTCCGCAAACCTCAGCTAAGGTCAACGCTGTCCGTCGTCTGCAACCAACACAACGTAGTGCGGGCGAAGCCCGTGCAGGGGTGAGTATAAGCTACTCAGTAGGGTCCCCGAGACCCCTGAAGGTCTCTCAAAATCCACAAAGGATAAACCACGAAGCAAAGTACAATCACGAAGTAACAACCAACACTGCTTAGGTATATGCCCATACATATACCTAAGTCATCAATTCAAATACGCTCCAACCTCCGAGCCCAAGTATAACTCAGTCCACGCAGGAAAGTATACGTATTCCACAAAGGAAAGTAACAGGATTCAGCTCACACAGGTATACTTCTTCAGGGACGATAAAGATGATCACTGATCCATCTAAGTCGTCGGACCCACGAAGGATCGATAGGTAACTAACCCCCGCAAGACCCACACAGGATCGGGCTCACACAGAACCTGTAGGCGCTGGCTCACACAGAACCGCTGAGCGCAAGGACCCACACAGGATCGGGCTCACACAGAACCTGTAGCACTGATCCATGTAGGATCGCTGAGTGCTGTAGTCGTCGTCGTCGAATCCACACAGGATCTCTGTACTGTCGTCGTCGAATCCACACAGGATCTCTGTACTGTCGTCGTCGCAGTCACAGTAGCAGTCGTAGCAGTAGAACAGTCGCAGCCAGCACTAGGGTTCCCGCACACAGCAAGCTCGTACGGAGGATCCGCTCCACGAGCCGAGAGGCTGATACATCAACTGTCACGAAGACCGAAGTTGATGTATCCAAAAGTTCCGTATCGTCAAAAGGAACTCAACGCAACAGACGGCGCGTCGATCGGACGCCCGGTCTGAGAGATAATGGCATTTTCGTCTCCGGGGCCCGGTTGGTTTTTAAGGCAAAACCAACCCGACCGTACTCCACCTGCGTCCAAACCTCGGGCGGAGTATGCCAAAAGATCCGTCTCACTAAGAGGAACACTACGCGACTGACGGCACGTCAATCGGACGTCCGTAGCTCAAGATATGAGCGTTTTCGCTCCGAAGGCCCGGTTGGTTTCGTGAATGAACCAACCCGGCCGAACTCAAAGTAACCCGAAACCTTGAGTGCGATATACCGAAATGATCGTCTCGATCCAAGGATCGCGTTGCCGCAGACGGTTCGTCATTCGGAGGTCCGAGGCTCAAGTTATGAGCCAAAAACCTAATCTGGTCCGAAACGGGGGGTCCGGGTCCGGGCCGACCCGGCCCGACCCCCCCCCTCTGGACGGCGCGGCGGCCGGTGGCGGCGGACGGCGGCGGCGGACGGCGGCGGACGGCGGCGGCGGCTGGCCGCGTGGCGGCGGCGGCGGCTGGCCGCGTGGCGGCGGCGGCGGGCCGCGTGGCGGCGGCGGCTGGCGGACCGCGTGGCGGCGGCGGCGGGCCGCGGCGGCGGCGGCGGCGGGCCGCGGCGGCGGCGCTGGGCGCCGCACGTGATTGGCACGCGGGGCATAGCCCCGCGTTTTTCTTCAAGCGGCACGGCTCAAGGCCGTGCCTTTGACAAAAACGGCCCCCGCAAATGGGGGCCGGCTTGATAAAACCGGGGGGCTGTTGCCCCCCCCCTCTTTAAATGAACCGCCCCCCTCTTTAAGAGGGGGGTTTGAAGAGCCGGCCGGGGGTTTAAACCCCCGGTTTTTATGATATCCGGCCGGCCCGCTGGCCGGCCGGTTTTTACTAACGGGACCGGGAAATTCCGGTCCCGCCCTTGATTTCCGACGCCGGCGGCACGGCCGCCGGTCTTTCCTTCCGCCGCGGCCCGGAACCGGCCGCGGTCTCCTCGTCTCACCGCGGCCCGGAACCGGCCGCGGTGTTCGTCGTCCGGCGCGGTGCGACGGCACCGCGCCCCTTTCTCCGTGCCAAGAATCCTCCCAACGCGGCGCGACGGCGTCGCGTTCTTGAAATCTCTCCTCGGCGAAGCGCGACGGCGTTGCGGAAAATATCTGAACGTTCATCCGCGTGGTGCGACGGCACCACGTTACTTGTTTCCTCCAGCATGAACAACATGAACGATGGAGGGGGATTCGGCCGTGTTCGTGCGGTCCGGTCCCCCTCACGTTAAAGAAATAAAAACGGAACTTAAATAAAATAAGTCACACGTTAAGTCATGCTAAAATCCACGATTCAAGAAAGGAATAAAAATAATCAATAAAGATCATCCCCTACCTCTGGTTTCAAGAACGAAGATCGTCAACGACCCGCGGAAGACGCGTCGCGGTGGTCGGCGTCACGGAAGAAGGACGTCGATGTCGTGAAGCGAGGATTCGAAGTTCTTTGACGACGATTTCGTCGCGGGAAAAGATGACGCGGAAGAAGACGTCGTCGGTGTCGCGGGTATGGCGTCGCGAAAGACGATTCCCGAGTACGTGGCGTTCTTCGTCGATGTTCGAAGGTTCTTCGCGTTCTTCAAGGAGGAAAAAGAAGTTCTTCAAAGTGTAGAACTCTTCCTCTCTCAAATCTCCACACAACACAGCAACCCCTAAAATAAAATAAGCTACCCTTATTTTATTTTCACTTTGCCCACCTTTCAAAAATTCAAAAGTTGAATTTATTACATTAATTAAAATCTTGAGTTGTCAAGAAATTAAATGGAAAGATAAGTTGGCAAGTTTTAATGTAGGGGAGAGTCACAAATTAAAGAGGGGGTTTAGAGGGGTTAGGGAATTTGAAAAGGTGGGGGGTTCGTGTGGGCCCCACCTCCCTCATAACCACACATGGGAAGTTGGGTGGTTGCGGGCCCCACCAACAACTTCCCATGAGAGAGTCTAACCACCTAGAATAAAATAAAATTCACACACAATTTTATTTTACTTATCTTTTAATCCCCAAAACTAACTTTCAACCCGCAACATACGCAACTCCCGAAAGGGTCTCTTTAAGCGAATATCGGCACTGCGAGTTCATCGGTGCCCTCAGATTTCAATTCCGAGCACCGGATCAAAAGTTAGGAATTCCCGCTCGTTCGTTCACTGAACGTACCCGAGCCAAACTTCGGAAATTAATTCCGGGCACTCCGGGCCTCGGAATCAGGTGCCGTCTGAAACCGCGCTCTTGTAAAAAATCCAAAGAAAATTAAGAAAAAATTTCCCTTGAATTTTACGGTCTTTACAATGTGGTTCAGTGTTACAGGACTGAAATGAGGAGTGAACTTGATTGAGAAAGGGACTTTGTCCACTAAGATGGTCTTGGCAGCAATGCCTTGGCTACTATGGAAATCATATCATGTGCTTAATGGTTTTCCACAATTACATGTTTTATTACCATGATATTTTATCATGATTGATGTTCCTTTAGGATATATTCCTTACGTACTTCCAAGATTTATGTCTTTGCTCAAAATTTTGATGTTTAGATTTTATGTTCATGTTTTTTCAATCAAATGTTTATGGATTGTTTTATTTTCTCTATGTTTAACCTTACTGATCATTTCAGCTCACCCTTTTTATGTTTTCTTTTCCCCAGTAGATAAAGAAAGTTTTTAGGTAAGATAACCAAAAGGGAAAGATCTTTATGGGAGATATTGAAGATCTTTCACCATGATTAGAAGATTACGTTACGAGTTTCCAAAGTCACTAAACTAATATGGTCTTTGGGTGTCTATTTTTGTCATGTATTAAGTATTATGAAAAAGTAATGTAATTTCCATGTACGTCAAGATTTGGGTCTCTACAGTTGGTATCAGAGCGAAGGTTTAGTTTACCTTTGGAAACTAGGATGCGAACACTTTAGTGAAATCCCTAGAAATATTTCTAAGGTATGTCTAGGGATGTCCCTAAGGATAAGTATAAGTATAGGTTATAGTACTTGAATTACGGTAACGATGTTAGAATTTAATCTAAGATGTTAGATATTGACGGTACTCCCCCTTTATTATGTTGTTTTCCCTAGCATGATTTTTGCCTCTCGCACTATTTTTTTTGGGTTTTAGAAAATGGCTGGAAACATAAAGATTCATGATAATGGAGGATACAATGGACAATGGAATGATATTATTCATGAGAAACCAAATGAAACGGGATTTGGAAGTCTAAACATTGTTATTATGCCTAATCAACAATCTCATAATATGATCAATAATCTCAACTTTGGTAAGTTTCCCGAATCAGCTAATAAGAGAAAGATGGAGTTCCATGATGATCATAGAGGAAATAAAGTTAAATTTCTCTCATGTAAATCATGTGGGAAGAGGCATCAAGGAGAATGTTTCAAAGGAAATTGAAGATGCTTTAGGTGCCAAAAAGATGGACACAAATCCAATAAGTGCAAAGGAAAAGGTTCAATTAAAACTATGGAGAAAGATAATGGTATTTCTACGACATCAACAATAATTAGATGTTTTAAATGTAGAATGTATGGGAATTATGAAAACCAATTCCCTAAGGGAAAATCTCATGAAGAGAATCAGCATGATCATACGGGTAGTATTAATGTCAATGATGACGAGGAGGCTATAAATGATATATGAGATGAAAGAAGTGTTGAAGCTTGGTCAATGGTTTAAGAAGGTAGTGAAATGATTTATGTTTATCAAGAGTTATGTTGTATAGGTAATGGTACTATGGAATAAAGAGACATCTAAGGATTATTACACTATTGTTTTTCCTAAAGTATTTGAAAGTATATGTTGAATGGTATCGGTAACCATGAAAGGTTAATTCATATATTTTTGGAAAGTAGATGATATGCACATAATTAAGGGATAAGAAGATAATGAGATGTTTTATAGTATTGATGAGCTCATGGATGATATAAGGATAATGTGATATCATGGTTTGAGTATATAGAAATTTTGGGATTTTGGTATGTGGAAAGAGTTTTCTTTTGACAACATACATGTTTTCACTAAGGATTAATGGGTATTCATTTTTCAATAGAATACATGATTAAGGTATTCACATGTTTGGAATGTGACCAACAAGATATATCTTATATGGGGGATAAATGATGGTATTCGCATGCTTGGTTGATGACATTTCTAGTAATAGTTTTCTTTATACTATAAGATTGGACAAAAGAATTTTCGATAAGCTTAAAGGTTGGAATGGATTAAGTTGGAAATCATATAGACTTGTTTAAGATTAAAACTTTTTTCGATACTATTTCTGGAATATTATAATAGTGTAGTTTTAGAAAAAGGACAACCCATAGGATGAGAGAAAAACCATCGCGTCGGACAAGGCTGTGGGAATCGAACCCACAACCGAAGTGCGACATGCCTTTATCGCCTACCACTGGCTTACAGGATGTCCCTGGTTAGTATAAAATATTTTTATTTTATTAAGCGCTATGATAGATGAAGTATAAGTCCATTTTAGTAACCATATATGGTTAATCTCAAGATATATGGACTTATGTATATTTAATAAATTGTTCTAAACTTTTTTGTGATAGAAACAAATTGAATGACCTATCATTCTATCACATGATCTACTAACACTTCACGAAGGGCAAATTCAACTTCATTTATTTAAGAGATGAAGTGGAAATAGTTCAAGGCACGAACAATGGTGAGATTTTACCAAAATCAAGTAAGTATTTCTTTTAATTCAAAAATTCTTCAGCATTAGGGGAATGATCTTGAAAACTAAAAACCGTTGTCCTAGTACCCTCATACCTGATAAATCATATGGCACCTTAGATCATCATAAATTTATGGCTTTGTGATTTATGGATTTTTCATAGCCATGTTCTCTGCCACTCTCCATCAGAACTTGATGGTTATATTTCTCTTCCATATCTATATTTTCACCTATGTTCTCCTATTTGGAAACCCAGTGATGAGTTAATTTGGGTAACCATTACATTTCATACTTTAGTTTTTTAAAGTTATGTTTTGGTATTCCTTTTTACGATGTGGGTTTCTCTGAAAGAAACTTTCAAGTAGTAAACCATTTATAACCCCGATGAATTTCGAGGGAGAAATTTATTTTAAGTGGGGTAGAATGTAACAACCTGAGATTTTATAAGAATTATTATTTTTAATTTCATTGATGTCTTGTGTTGTACGCGACACCAAAATTAGCTTGTTCTATACGCAACACCATATACGCAACACTATTCTTGGCTCGTGTTACACAAAATTTCAAGTTCGTTTGATAGAAGTTATTCTACACAACATTGTGTGTATATATATTTATATTCAATGTATAAATGAAATATGGTTGGATTCTATTATACACAACAACAAAAGAATCTTGTACTACACGCAACCCTGACTTGGCTTACATTACACGGAATCGCGACTTTCCACGATAGCGTGTGTTGTACGCAATACCGAGTTTCACTAAACAACGATATGTTATTAAAATATTATATAAACTAGCCGTTATGAATAGTAATACCCACTTTTTTAAATTTTATTTTTCAAAATGGACTTCATTTTTGTATTTGTAATATCGAAATTAGCCTAGGGTGATTTTTTGGTATTTTTCTGAAAACTTTCAATTTTTGATGAATAGTGAAAACACTGGGTTACTATTTAAAAACTGACTTTTTATTTAAATAATTATTTATTTTATTTAAATTTATTTTAGGTAAAAATTGATACATAATACCTATATAAGTTCAATGTAATTCATTGGAGTCATTTTATAATAATTTTAGATATATAAAAATTTTATTGAACTTTTCACCGTCTTTTACCTACCTCCTAAGAGCTTTTTACAAACTTACATAAAACTTAATTTTACCACTTCTATGAGTGGAATTTTTAAAATACAAGAGACACAGTTAATATCAGGGAGTAAAATGTGGTTCAATAAGATAAAAATAATTTTTGGTGAATAGTAACTTTTTACTTTTATTTACCACGGTTAAATGTAAATAGGGTAATTAAGGGTAAAAATGATATTATTATTACCCTAACACATGTCCTAATTCTATTGGATAAGTGTAATTCTACCAAATGAAACCTTAGTAATAAAATATTTCCCTTCAGGTCCACATGGATTAGATTAGGACATTTATTATTATTTTATTTAAAGAAGAGTAAAAATAGTTAAAATCAGTGTTTAATAACTAAAACATTTTTAATATAGGGTTATACAGAAGATAAATTAAACTATAAATATTAATTATAAATATAAAATGATTTACTACAAAATGTTATTTTATTTATAATTTTTAGACATTAAATAATTTAATTTATTTATGATACAGTGATGATGCGGTAATTACCTTATTAATGAAATATTAACATAATTGATGTTATAAATACCCAAATAAATGTAATTTGAGACTTTTTATGAATTACACTAATTTTATAGGTTAATATGACATTTTAGTATTGATTTAATTAACTTTTTTCGAACTAATCATGCTGTTATAATTTTCAAAAAAATCAATTACCAAATAGAGTCAAAATTGACATAAAATAGTTTTTAAAGTAAATATTATATAATTAATTGTTATTGTATTCCTAAGAATATAAGGTTCCGTAAAATGACTTAGTTAAGGTTATATATATTAATAATAAACAACTTGGGGTTCTTTTGTCTTGTTATAGTAAGTTTATTAACCATATAGTGTAAGAAAACAAGAAGACATGGTAAAAGTTAAATTATTTAACTTAGATTTAAATCTAAAAGATAAGATTAAAATAGTAACCTAAACTTGTATAAAACCTATTTTATGAGATTATTTCGACCCATACCCACTTTATCTTAGAAATATATCAATTTGGAGCTATTATAAACTGAATATGACTTTATTATAAAATAATATTTTAAGTTTTTCCAAAGGTGCCCCTCTCCTCCTTTATAAAAAGGGCACCCATTCCCTCTTCTATTCACACCCTTTTGAGCCTTGAAGCTCGGCCAAACCCTAACAATTATTCTTCTAAACCTCTCTATTAATATCATAGAGGTTTTGGTCTTCTCAAAAGACCAAATCTATTTCCCTAAGAAGAAGTTTAAAGGAGGTGCGTCGAGGAAGAGGTAATCTCTTCTACTGACTCTTTCAAGTTTCTTTCTTATTCTACTCCCACTTCTTTAGTTGTTTCATTATAAAGTAATAAAATTAGTATTAATTATATACTGACATGTTATTATAAATATTAAACAACCCTATTTCACCTTCTATCCATCCTACAGAAAATGAAATTACCGCGCGTGCGTACGCATGGAATACCGTCTCCACGTCGTGGTGTAATCAGTTTTTTCACCACCACCTTAATTGGATGGGTATAATGGGGTAAAGAATAACTATATATGATTATTATAAAATCATACTTATTCTAAGTTATTATATCATCCACTCTAATACCATTCAATAAATATGGGAAAGATATCATCGCTCGTGCGTATGTACGAATTACCATCTCCACGACGCGATGAGATTCATTTTCCATGTTGACAATTCCAGAATGATTATAAAGTATATATAATAAGTAATCATGAAATATATGACATAATAATGCTACTGGATTTATGTATATATATATATGTATGTCATCTACTTAATTCCATTCAATTCAATAAGGAAACGAAAAACAGTGTTCATGCGTACGTATGGCCTACCATCTCCATGGACGGTGTATTTCTTTCAATTTATAAATATCTTATATATATGTATATTATGAATATATATTTTATATAAATCATGTTTTATATTATGGAATTATTTAATCATGATCTAATTAATCATATTAATAATTACAAGTCAAAACACGAATGATAAATGAAACAATTTTACTAGAACGCTGCTTTAACATGGAATTTACAAAGGAACGGGTAATATAAAGTCATAAGTGAACCATATATGATATCATAACAGTTAATATTATTCTATAATAAGTCAATTACATTATTTAAATCATTATACAGGAGGTTCAAATACATACAAAGAATATCGGATATAAGGTAAGGGATAACTTTTCCAATCTTGTTTTTTTCCGAGATTATTTATTCGTAAGTATTTACTGGGGTTATATTTATTATCCATATACCTGTTTTCTAAAAACGGTTTCATGTATTTTTAAAGTCCTTTTTACACATTTTTGACTTTTACTACCTGTTATGTAAGGAATCTTTCTTTTGATTACCATAAGAGGTACTTTTTGACTTTTCAGACAAAAGTTTGAGAAGAATGTTATTTTTAACTTATACGACGTGAATGGATTTTTGCAGTTTCATAACGACTTATTTCAATGAAGTTTACTCTACAAAATTTAATGAATATTTTCAACAAAATACTTTTCTTTTAAAATTTAATGAAATTTTTTGAAAAGAAAATTAGTTTTTAAGAAGAAAAGATATTTTCCTCAAGAATTCATTTCAAGTGTTTTATCAAAACTTTTTTCCATCTAAGATGACATTATTTAGCATATTTATGTTTCAAGTATAATGTCTCTATTATTTAAATGGTGTGATTTTTATTATTATGAAGTGATATCATTTGTTTAATATGGATTATGTGATGATGGGATGATGTTTTTGAAACCCATTTTATTCTTTGGGTTATGATGAATGTTTTATGTTTATTTTATGGCACAAGTAAGAATGATTTAACTATGAGATGGTTGGGACATATATCTCCCTTCAATGCATTTGGTAAAGATTTATATCTCATGATATAGACATGGCTAGAATGGTACGTTAATCTGGTTCAGTGTTACAGGACTGAAACGAGGAGGGAACTCGATTCAGAAAGGGACTTTGTCCACTAAGATGGTCTTGGAAGAAATGACTTAGCTACTATGGAAATCATATCATGTGCTTAATGGTTTTCCACAATTACATGTTTTATTATCATGCTATTTTATCATGATTTATGTTCCTTTAAGATATATGCCTTACGTACTTCCATGATTTATGTCTTTGCTCAAGATTTTGATGTTTAGATTTTATGTTCAAGTTTTTGCATTCAAATGTTTATGGATTGTTTTATTTTCTCTATGTTTACCCTTACTGAGCATTTGAGCACACTCTTTTTATGTTTTCTTTTCCCTAGGATATAAAGAATGGTTTTAGGTAAGAAAACCAAAAGGGAAAGATCTTTATGGGAGATGTTGAAGATCTTTCACCATGATTAGAAGATTACGTTTTGAGTTTCCAAAGACACTAAACTAATACGGTCGTTGGGCATCTGTTTTTGTTATGTATTAAGTATTCCACAAAATTAATGTAATGTCCATGTACGTCAAGCTTCGGGTCTCTACAATTCAACTCCCATTCTCAGTATAAATAACTAATCATTAGCAATTAAATTTCTATCAATGTGTTATCCTTCTATAATATCCAATAGGTTGTAATAATATTTAATTATAATTCTGTTAATAATAGGGTTATTCTTATGGTTAATGGAATGAACTATCAAAATTTGAAGATTAGTAAATTTCCATATCTATTACCTCTTGGCCTAAAAGTGATAGATGTAGTTTTTTTTTGTTTTCCCCAAATTGAAAAGGATGTTTCATTGATTGTTATTGATAAATGAAATATGGAGGTTTATGTTAACGTAAATAATGATATACATATATCCTTGTTAGAGATGGTTTACAACAAATTAATGGGACATAGTAAATCCTCATAAATATATGATAAATGAAAAAGTACATTTGATGGAAATTTCAATGTCAAGGAATCTGAATTGCAATTTTGGAGAAGTCGATTTGAATATATAAAGATAGATAAGGATAAAAATATTAATGATTATATTACTCATGTGAAAGATGTTTATAGTAATATTTTAGAGTTTGGTAAAATATTGAAATATTGTAAAATTTGATAAATGATTATGAGGTGCTTTTAGGATATCTTTATAGTAAGTTAATTTTTCTAAAACATGTATATGATATTCTCCTGGATAAATTACATAATACTCTCATAGATTATGATATCAGAAAAAACATTCGTAAAAAATAAGAATAAATTAGAATTTGATTTTGAGACCCTAAATAAGTTTAAAATAATTGAAGATAATGATGTTGTAGTCCTAAATTATTTTGATGATGAAAAAGTATATGAAGGATTCTAAATAATCATTACTCTTATTTTAATGATGTTATATAAGGGAAAGTGTAATAAAAAAAAGTATATTTCCATCTAGATTCTATAAAATCAATGCAATTAGAAAATTTTATATACATTATATTTAGAATAACGGTGAAGATTTTAAATATATTTATTATTATAAATTTAAATGAATAAAGTGGGTTAAAAGATAAATATAATAATAAAAAATTTTAATAAGTAAGAATATATTTTCATGAAGTAATAAAATAATTCCAATGATAAAATGGGGTAAAGTAGATCACTCAAATAGTTTTGAATCAAAAAATAATTGTAGTGATTTTTTTTTAATTTTATATCCCATGATAAAAAATTATTTGATACCTCATGTAGTGAGAAAAAATATTCAGAACCAACTGAGTGGTAACACATGTTTGGAAGATAAATTAAAATATTTTGTTAACCAGATCACCAAGCTCCAGGAAGAAAAGAAATATTTAATTAAATAAAATAAAATTTATAAGTAGAGAATAATGGGTTTGTTTTGAAATAATTAATCTATATAGATGAAATTTATAATTTTATATTGAAAGATATTGAACATTTAAAAGATATAGATAGATCTTGAATTTAGTCATTCTTCCAATGAAGTATAATTTTTCATGATTCAATCTATGTTTATTTTAGCTTATAATGGTTTAAATATGATCAAAGAGGACTTAAAAAAATTGAAGATATGGATTAATCCTCCAAAGTGGCTTAGGAAACATGCATAAAAAGTTGGGTTAAATCTATACATGACTAATCTAATTGTAATTATGATTTTTCTAATATTTAAGTTTCAAACACTAAATATTTTCATGTTTAGACTAATAAATTTGAGAAGAAAAAATAATTCAGATCTATATAAGAGAGTTTAAACTCTTGAATCTAGAATATTAATTAATTAAAGACTCATTTAGTATAAAGTTAAAAAATAAGACAATAGTTTTCTGATCAAATTTTTATTTCTCAAAAATATTACAATTTCAACTCTATCTCTAGTGTTTTGGTGTATTTATAAATACAGCCTACACATGATGGTAAAATATTTCACTATTTAAATTGGGGAATAATGTTTGAGGAATTTACTCAGAATATATGAGATCATATTTTAATATAAGGAATATAGTGAAGAGAAATATTTCAAATTTTCCAAATGAAAATATACTTTATTATCATGAAAAGATATATGTTATTTGTTAAAAACAATTCCATTTTGTAGAAAAATTCATAACAATATTTCTAGGAAAAATTCAATATAATAATAATGTTAAGGGAATTCAAAATCCTTGGGAAGAAAGTGCATGTCTAAACGATGTTTCATTGAAGGTTATGAGAAGAAAAAATTCATCGATTCTTGATAGTGGGTACTCATCAATCCTGTAAAATGATACAATGATTCTGAATAATATTGAGAAACATGAAGGGGATCTATCACATATGGAAATTATTGTTCTCTAAAAAACAAGGGAGTTAGAAAAGTTAAAATTGAATCCCAAAATAAAAAATAAAAAAATGTGTTAAATATGGAAGGGTTGAAGTACAATTTTCTGAGTGTTATTAAGCTCTGAGATGATGTATATGGGGTTTTTTTTCATGAAATACGACTTTATTATTAAAATATAAAAAATTTAAGGATTATATCTCAAGGAAAAAAATTTTAAATGGATTTTATTTTAATTGGTGATCTATCTAAATTTAGTTTTTTAGTGTAAAAAATGTGAATATTATATTCCATCAAAGTATTTTACAAATTGTAAAATTAATAATGAGATAAAGTAAGAAATATGTGGTTGAAAGTTATTGGATCAATATGATATGATAATTTGATAATTCTTGTAGAACCATGAAAAAGGAAAAATGAATTTGAAATTTCACAAAAAATATGTCATTCTTTCTCTCAGTCCACTAGAACTCATTCATACTCATATATGTGCTCCCAAAGGAAAAATACATCAAGATTTTACCTCTAATTAATTTAATTTTTAGATGATTTTAGTAGAATGAATAAATTCATGTTTATCAAGAATAAGTCAGTAGCATTTGAGATGTTCAAAACATTAATATGACATGTTGAAAAAGAGTTGGGGATCTATATAAATAATTTGATATTTGATAATGATAAGGAATACATAGGTTATTCACTTCAATATTTTGTCGTTAAAAATAGAACCAAATATTAAATCAGTGCACCATATACTCCCCAATAGAATGGTGATGGTGAGAGGAAAAATTGAAGTATTCATTAGATAGGAAGTATATAACTTTCCAAAATAAAGATCTCAAAATATTTTTGGAGAGATGTTTTTTCTTAATACCTATACATATAGAAATTATGTCTTCTAAGACCTAGTTTTTTTTAATACTATTGAAATTTTGTATAAAAAGAATAAAATAATAAAATTTTCAAGGTATTAAGTAGTCCTTTATTTATAAAGATCAAAGATAGCACAACATCGAAGTTTAAATAAATTTCTAATGAAGGGATATTTATGGTCCACAAATCATATTAGAGTGAATTTAGGTTATCGAACATGAGTTTTCATAAAATTTTTGAATATTATAATGTAAAAATTGATGAGAATTATTTATAAATATATCAACCTATTATAGAATATTTGTAATTTTAGTGGATACAATATGAAGAATATTGACCTAATGGTAGAAAAAGGAAGATGTAATTGAACAAAAGAATATTGAAATTTATTTAGAATATTCCAGTGATGATTATGATACTATAATAAATGAATAAAAACAATTTTAGAATGTAAAAAACATATATAATCCAATAATATGCTTGTTATACAAGAAATATATTTTTAGAATATAAGAAAACTAATTAATGAGAATGAAGTTTCACATATATCATATATTTAACCACAAATATTATTTGATCCATTTTTACATGAAGAGTCGATTAGATCCATGAATAAATAGATTATTCAAATTGAAAAAAAACATGAGATCCTGTACCATGTACAATTGATATAAATGTCATTAGCTGAAAGTGTGTGTTTATAAATATGTTAAATGAGAAAGGGAAGTGACAAGAAACAATATTTAACAAGTTTTCAAGGGATACAATAAAATTAATAGAATTTATTTTGAAGAAATTATTTCTCTAATAGAAAAACGAGAAACTATATGAATATTTTTGGTAGTGAAATATCATAAGAATAATTAATTTTATCAAATGGATGTGAACTCATATTTCATAAAAATGAACTCAAAGAAGATGTGTTTATTATTTAAACTTAGGGTTTCATCCTAGATCATGATATGAACATAGTGTGTGCACTTAAAAATGAATTATATAGGTTAAAACAAGCTACTTGATCCTTTTATTGAAAATTTAATGTCTTCCTAATACATATGGTTTTTGAAAAATGAAAATTTGAGATTAATTTTTCTATAAAATAGTCATCCATTGGAACCTTTATTTTCATTGTTCATGGTGATGAGATAAAATTTTCCCATGAAAATGGTACCATTTTGATGAACATTCTAAGTAGACAATAAACCAATTTGCAATTATATAATATGAGAAAGGAAATACATTATAATATTATAGATTTTTTTTAATGGACCAGACCTCTCCAGTCCATTACATTGTGAAAATGCAGTGTTAGATGTGTTCTGGGAGGTTAAGGTGACTTGGGGTGCGTTTGGGTGGACTTTTAAGGGAAACTAAAGGTCTATAGCTTTCGCATGGGAGCCTCATGGTTTGTCTAAACCGTGCGGAAAAACTGTGCGAGGTTGGTGTTGAAGGTAGTGGCTAACACACGGTTAGCACACAGTTTGCCTAACCGTGCAGCCAAACCGTGCGAGGACTATTTGACGAGGCAGTAGCAACCGCACAGTTAGCGCATGGTTTATCTAACCATGCGAGCAAACCATGCGAGCACTTAAATCTAAATCCTAAAATTGTGGATCTCAACTGTTTCACCTTAAAATTTATCGTTTAATCCCCTATGTGGCCATAACTCAGGATTACCCTTCCTCGAAGGTATGAGAACCTCTTCGAAGCATTTTTGAGGCGATCTGAAGGCTTCCCTTGGAGAATTGAAGCCAGTATCTTGAATTATGTGATATTTCTTGTTTGGTTTCTTAGATCTACATAGATCCACTCCTCCTCTTCTCTTGGTTTCTTAGATCTACGCTCGTTATGGGTAGATATATGTGTGTGGATTTCAAATATGATGAGCTTTGGTCTTGATCTTGTTAGGAGGAGAGATCTAAGGCGGGGTTTTGGAGAATCGACCCAGGTTTCTTGAGCATTCTTTGACCGTTGTGGTTTTCAGAAAAACGTTTGAGGTAGGGTATTCATTGCTTATCTTTCTTTTACATGAAGCTATATTGTTAGCATGTTTAATCCCACTGGATGAAAATGGATATGACATAATAAATACTTTGAACCAGATTAAGAAATTGTATCGATCGTATGTTGTTGCCTCTTGTTTTTCTAGATGGTGAGATATCTATTCTTTCTTTTCTTAGCTGTTTTCCTTGATGGAAATCGGTAAAGAACATAAACTGAGACTAATTGATATTTTTTTGGCTAAAGATAAAGAGTCATGTGAACTAATCTAGTTCTTGTTGCAATTTGGTGTTAATCAAATTGGCATAGTAATAATGTATAATCATTTGTGGTAGCTTACTATTTAGGTTCCCAATTTTGAAACCAACAGATTATAAATATGTTAATTCAAGATGGTTTAATGATTTGATTGTTTGATAACTCCTTGAAGGGTTCTGAGTTACCCTATTTATTGTTAAAGGGATAAGATCCCAATTGATGTGATGTTTGCTTTCCTACTGCATGGGCTGTGATGTGAACCTTTATGGTTGTTGTGATATGTGGGGGCATGGATGCCTTTTGGTTGTGTCATCAGATGAAGCCTAGAGTGGCGAGATACATCAGTTTATGCATGTGGGTGTCAGGGAGGACACCAGGGATGATGGAATGGGATGGATGTGATTGTCAAATGCTTGAAGGTTCTTTGATTATTTATCTGCTTTACTTTTCCCAACTGCCCAAGGCAGCTGGTCTTGCTTACCCTTCTTCCGAAGGAGACGAAGACGCGTGGGGTATGACATGTGTTTTCCGTGTCTAGCTTCTCAAGGGAGGATGTGTATATGCTCTTGTTATAGGCGGCAAATACTCGACCGATATTACATCTACTCACCGTGTTGAGCCCCCTTGTGTTTAGTATCATAGAGTGATTTTCTAGAGTGCCTGGGAATATGGGAAAGTAATTCTGAAATGAATGTTTGATTAAATGGTATTAACTCGTTGGGTTGGAGTTTCCAGAACTTAATGATAAGGTTGAAAACTGTTGAAGGAATAGTGGATATGGGAGTGATGCTAATTAAACTTAATGTGGAATTTTTCATGGTTAATTAATGTTTAATGAATTAATTAAGGTAAAGTGAAACTAATAAAAAGGGAATGAAGTAATCAAATAAAGTTCCTTAAATGGTTGTGTGCTTATAAGATACCTAGTCTTAGAAGTGGTAGCCCAGAATCCGAGAGACGTTAGCTGCAGTGTGTCTAAGAAAAGGTTATTCCCATAGTGTGGTTGTGAGTCATAGTATATTTTTGTACTTTTTGTGTTTCTATACACTACTCCACCCTGTCAGTAAGGGAAACTGACACCCTAGGGATTCTGAGCTCTGGGGGGTGTTTTCCCCAACATTCTGGTGTGAGGATGATTGGCTGACTACCCCCTTTGTCCCCTCTCTCTTCTCTTGGTAGATACCTATGTCATTAGGAACAATGGGTAGTTTTCCACATATATGTGTGTAGAGGGATGTAATGGATTGCGGTTATTCACAGACAAATATTTTGGATATTGTATTCTATGGACTACTATAGGTGTAACGTGTATAGGATATGATGACTTGAGGATCCTTACTCGATGTATGGGCTGTAATGGCTTGAGGTATGATACCCGGCGTATGATACACGTTATGCGAGCTGTGGTGGTTCTAGAAAACTACATGGTTACTTTTGGCTGTAAGGATGGTGTGGTGCTTCGCCCATGTGTCTGCGGGCAAGCCTTTTTGGATATAGATGCTTAGGACATGTGATGTTGGGGCAGAGCGGCAAACTAGTGGGGAAGTAGTAGCGGGGTACCCTTGATATTCCTTATTATATACTTTATTCTTGTATGTGTTACTTGGTGAGAGTAGCCATGGTGAGGTTGGGAACTTAGTATACCTATTTAAGTTATGAGTTAGTTTCACTTGCTGTTCACCGTGATTTTGCATGATTTCATTACCTTGACACAAGAGGCTTCTGGGAGTATCCTACTGAGTATGATGTTATACTCACCCTATGTATATATATAAACTATTTTTCAAGGCACTTGGAGCAGGTTTGAGATCAAGCTGGTTTCTACTAGCTTGGGGTTGCAGGAGTTTTTCGGGCTTGTGGTTGCAGCTGTTTTACTTTATTTTGGGTACTTGTAGTTTTTCCCCTTTTTGTTGTATTACTTTTGCATGACATTCCATTTGTGCACTTAGGTTTCTTTTATATTTCCAGTTCTGAGTTGGAGTTGATTGGTGTCTATCTTATCCCTATCTTCCGCATGTGTTATCTTAGAGGGTAATGCCTCCCATTTGTGTGTTACTATACCATCGGTGCTAGTCTCCAACCCGGGGCCTACTCGAGGCGGGACTCGGGGGTCATTATCTCCCTTCTCACATTTCCATCCTAGGAGAGGTACACTTTGTGGGGAGGGTGTCGTGACAGAGTGGTATCAGAGGTCTGGTTGAGGGATATGATGGAGTTTGGAGTTAGGCACATGTGAGGTTGCATGGGTTGGTAGGGAAACAATGTCATTCATGTATACCAAGTGAGGTAAACATTGGAGACTGGCTGAGACATATGCGTTTAGCCCCCCTTATGATCTGATGTATGGACCTTTATGTTTACAATGGATACTAAACAAGGAGATACTAGTTACTCGGTAGAGACCTAGGAAAGGATCATGTATCATTCTTCTTTATGCCTTTGTTTGAATGGGTAGACCTTAGTATAGGTTAACCTAAAATGAATAAAAGAAAGAAATTAACTAATTAATGTTGAGTCTTCCATATTACAGGTTTAGGAGCTCTAACGATTTTTTATTTTACAGGTATGGCTCCAGGTCGACGTCCTCATAAAGTTTCCATAGAAAATGTCCTGCAGGATTTTCTAGCCGATCGTCATAGGGTAGATGTTGATGATGACGACACTTGGAGGATGAAACTCTGATAGTTTCAGTGCCAGAGTCTATAGAAGTACGAGGGCTCCGTTTCAGATGCATTCACAGAAGACTGGTTGGAGGAGGTCGAGATAGGCTTCAGTTCGATCCATGCTCGGAAGGAGCACTAGGTATCCTTAGCTGTGATGATACTATGTGGAGCATTTAGGTAGTGGTGGTACTTGTTACTCGGGCATCGCGAGGAATCAACAATCTCATGGGAGGAGTTATGAGACAAGTTTAGAGTCAAGTTCCTTTCTTCGACTGCCAAGGTGTCTAGTCGCCAGGAGCTTCTTACCCTTCGATAAGGGAGCTCTACTATTCAAGAGTTTGGAATCTATTTCAGGAACCTTTTACGATGTTCTTCGGACCTATTACCAGATTATGAGGCTAGGGTGAGGCATTTTGAGGAGGCTTTGCATCCAGAGATCCAGCGCCAGGTCACCCTATTTATGATGAAGACATATCTTGAGGTTCTGGCGAGGGCAGAGGTTGTCGATAGGACTTTGGAAGGATAAGATCATCATGAGAAGGGGATCATAATGATCCCTCATGAAGCAAGGCTGTGGTCTGGGGTTCCCGGTTTTCAGGGTAGAAGAGTTTTCGTTATGCCAGGGGTAGGTCTCATCCCTTCACATATCATTTCTCTAGAGGCTGCAAATCTCAGGCCAATGCCAAGGAATCAAGAACTTGTTTTTCTTGTGGTGGTCATGGCCATCAACAGCAGGAGTTCATGACCTTTTAAAGTGGTCATCGTGCACCAGGAACTACACTCCAGGTTCCTCCGTTGAGACAGTTCTAACTGAGGCAGCAGCAGCCAGTTGCACCAGCTTTAGATCAGCAGAGGGTAGATGAGGCAGGCAGAGGACATCCCCATGATGCTCCCCGTCCTTAGAGAGTAGAGTGCGGCCGTGGTGGTGGTTGTCATCAAGGTTACAGAGGCCGTGGAGGAGGTCGTGGTCAGCTTCATTCTCTAGTGTTGCTAGCACCAGACGAGCCAGATGTCATTCGAGGTACCCTTTTATGCAACATTATTCTTGGATCGTGTTACACACAATTTAATGTTTGTTTTATAATATTCATTCTACGCAACGTTGAGTGTGTGTGTGTATATATATATATTCAATGTATAAATGAAATATGGTGGGATTCTATTATATGAAACAATGAAGGATTCTTTCACAACACGCAACCCTGACTTGGCTTGCATTACACGCAATCGCGACCTTCCTTGATAGCGTGTGTTGTACGCATTACCGGGTTTTACTAAACAACAATATATTATTATAATATTGTTATGAACTAGCTGTTATGAATATTATTAACTAAATTTTGAATTTTATAACATTATTATTCATCTTACACATTTTCTAAAACATGGTATAAGAACAAAATAAATTTTTCGGGTAAAATAAGTATTTTTCATAAAAATACAGTTTTGCTACCTTTTGATGGCGCACCCACTTTAAATCTAGTTTTTGAAATGTTTATAAGATCCATTTGACAAAATAAAATTATTCGTTGGAATAAAGAAATAAAAATTTAATTTGGATAAATTTTTCATTTTATTCTGATAACATTCATATTTTAATGAATAGTAAAAACACGCTATATTTTAATTAAAAACTACTTTTTTCATCATAATATCTTATGTGGTTAAATTATAATATTGAATGGTTTTAAAGTATAAATAGAAAATATTTTTACCATTTAATATAATGTATGTCATTAGTAATGATTTTACCTTGTATTTGTAGGTTAAATCAATTCAATCTTTTGCAATGTTTTAAAGAAAAACCCGTTTTCTTTCGACAATGAGATTAATTTTAATTTAATTTATGCAACTTCTGTGTATTGAATTTGGAAAATGTATTCCATATTTGGAATCAGGGGGTCCAAATTATATTAATAGACTACTTTTTATTTTTGGGCTTTATGAATAGTAACAACGATAAATTTTATTTACCATAGTTAAAGGTAAATCGGCTAATTAAGGGTAAATATAATATTATAAAATTACCCTAACACATGCCAAAATTCTATTGGATGGCTAAAAGTCGACCCATATCACCTAAGGGTCGGATTACATTCATTTTATGGACTTTTGACCATGAAAATAATTTAATTATCATTAAAACCAAAGAAAGTGACAACATGTCAGTCTCTTAAATATTATAAGTATAATAATTTCAATTTAGTGATAAACATCATAAAACATAGAACATGAATAGTCTCCAGAAATATAATAAAATTATCTACATCATGATAATTTATTTAGAATTTTTAGGGATTAAATAATTGTCATTAATGGTGATACATTAATGATGCAGAAATTATTTATTTAGTGAAAAATCAATAATATAGTTTTTGTTGAAATATTAATACATATCAAAAGACCCAAAAATATTCTAAAAACATATTATTAGTGTATATATAAACCCTAATAATCCAATGGCCTAATTTTTGACCATTTGGATCTTTATTAAGATGATTATGACACTTATATTATTTTATTTTAAATGATGCCAAAGTTGTCACCTTCATAATTTAATAAATATAACAATTTAAATATTCTGATTTTAAGATGATAAATTCGAGTAAAAGTATTATTGTGAAAGTTAATAGATTGAGCTTCATCATAGGATTTTATTTTTAATTTTTATGCAACATATAAGTATATTAAATAATTATACAAAAATGTTCTAGTAATTATTTTATTAAGAGATAAACCAAATAAATGGGTTTAAAAATAATAAAATAAATATTATATGAACTATTTAATGTGATCCACTAATTTTCTAGATACGTATGACATTTTATGAATCTATTAAAGCTTTAATTTTGAATATATATTTTGTATATAATTTATTTAAATTCAAATAAATGAATAGTGTCAAATTTGACACTATTGTTATTTTATAAAAATAACATATTATAATATTGTTTAAAAATCACAAAAATATTTAAAAATTATAAATTTAAATTTATATGGTATAAAATGTTATAACTTATCCAATTATGGAAATTTCACAACAAATAAGTAATTATTTGTTTTAATTTAAAATTTATAATTTTATTACCACAAATAAACTTAAATAGATTAAATAAGGATAGATCAAAATGATAAGGTTTAAAATAAGATAAAAACATGTCTAAATTTGATTTGTTGATGGGATTACAACCATATATCATCTAATATTTAAATATGAGTCATTTTTGGAGGTTTTTAAGTGGGGTTAGATTTATTATAAATTAATATTTTTAAGAATTCCAAAGGTGCCCCTCTCCTCCCTTATAAAAGGGCACCTCCTCCCTCTCTTCCTCATACCACTTTGAGCCTTCAGGCTCGGCCAAAACCTACCAAATTATCTTATCCACTTCCCTAGAAACATCCTAGAGGTCCTGGTCTAATTAAAAGACCAATATTAGTGCCCTAAGAGGAGGTTTCAAAGAGGTGTATCGAAGAAGAGGTAATTTCTTCTACCGATTCTTTCAAACTTCTTTCTTCTTCAACTTCTTCTTCTTTAGTTTTTTCATTATAAAGTAATAACATAAGTATCAATAATATATTGATATGTTATTATAAATATTAAACAACCCCATTTCACCTTCTATCCATCCTACAGAAAACAAAATCACCGCGCGTGCGTACGTACGGAATACCGTCTCCACGCCGTGGTGTAATCGGTTTTTCCACCAACACCTTACATGGATGGGTATTATGGTGTAAAGAATAACTATACATAGTTATTATAAAATTATAATGATTCTGATATATTGTATCATCCACTCTAATTCAATTCAATAATTATGGAAACGATATCATCGCTCGTGCGTACGTACGGACTACCGTCTCCACGACGCGATGAGATTCATTCTCCATGTTAAACATTTAAGAATGATTATAAAGTATATATAAGCAATAATAATTAAATATATGACATTATAAAGCTACTGTATTTATGTATATATATATGTATGTCATCTACGTAATTCCATTCAACTCAATAACGAAACGAAAACAGCGTTCATACGTACGTACGACCTACCATCTCCATGAATGGTGTATTTCTTTCCATTTATCGATCTATTATATATATGTATATTCTCAATATATATTATATATAAATCATTTTTTATATTCTGGAATTATGTAATCATGATCTATGTAATCATATGAATAATTACAAGTCAAAACACGGACGGCAAATGAAACGATTTTACCCAAAACACTCTTTAACATGGAATTTACAAAAGAATGGGTAATATAAAGTAATAAGTGAACCATATATGATATAATAACAATGAATATGATTCTGTAATAAGTCAATGACATTATTTTAATCATTATACAGGAGGTTTGGATACGTACGAAGCATATCGGACCTAAGGTAAGGGATAATTTTGCAAATCTCATTTTTATCCGGGATTTCTTATTCGTAAGTATTTAATGGGGGTATTTCTATCATCCATGTCCATGTTTTATAAATTTTTTTCATGTATAAAGTCCTTTTTACTTAATTTTTGACTTTTACTACATGGTATGTAAGGAATATTTCTTTTGTTTACGTTAATAGGTACTTTTTTGACTTTTCTGGCAAAAGTATGAGAAGAATTTTTTTTAACTTATACGGCACGAACGGAGTTTTTTTACGGTTTTATAAAGCGTTATTTTCATGAAGTTTACTAAAAAAGATTTCATGACTATTTTAAACAAAATCTTTTTCTTTTAAAATTTCCTGACGTTTTGTGAAAAGAAATTGATTTTGAAGAAGAAAAAATATTTTCCTCAAGAATTCATTTCAAGTGTTTTATCAAAACCATTTTCCATCTAAGATGACATTATTTCATATGTGTATGGTTCAATGTATAAAGTCTCTATGATTTACATGGTTTCACTTTCCTTATTATGAAAATGATATCCATTTCTTTTATATGGATTATGAGATGATGAGATGATGTTTATGAAACCCATTTTATTTATTGGGTTATTATGAATGATGTATGTTTATTTTGTGGAACAAGTAAGAATGATTTAATTATGAGATGGGTGGGACCTATATCTCCCTCCAATGCATTGGGTAAAGATTTAAATCTCATGAGATAGACATGGTTGGAACGATAAGTTTATCCAGTTCAGTGTTACAGGACTGAAACAAGGAGTGAACTCGATTCAGAAAGGGACTTTGTCCACCAAGATGGTCTTGGTAGAAATGCCTTGGCTACTATGGAAATCATGACATGTGATGAATGGTTTCCACAATTACATGTTTTATTCCCATGCTATTTTATCATTCTTAATCTTTCTTTATGATCTATGCCTTACGTACTTCCAGGTTTTATGTCATTGCTCAAGATTTTGATGTTTAAACATTATGTTCATATTTTTAAGTTCAAATGTATATGGTATGTTTCATTTTATCCATTCTTACCCTTAATGAGCATTTGAGCTCACCCTTTTTATGTTTTCTTTTCCCCAGGATATAAAGAAAGGTTTTAGGTAAGAAAAAAAGGGGAAGATCTTTATGGGAGATGTTGAAGATCTTTCACCACGATTAGAATATTATGTTCCAAGTTTCCAAAGGCACTAAACTATTACGGTCCTTATGTGTTTGTTTTTTTTATGTATTAAGTATTCCACAAATGTAATGTAATGTCCATGTACGTCAAGCTTTGGGTCTCTACAGTTGGTATCAGAGAAAAGGTTTAGTCAACCTTTGGAAACTAGGATGCGAAAACATTAGTGAGATCCCTAGAGATATTTCTATATTATGTCTAGGGATGTCTCTAAGGTTAAGTATGCATATAGGTTATAGTCCTAGAATTGCGCTAACCATATTAGAATTTAACCTAAGATGTTAGATATTGAGGGTACTCACCCTTCACTATGTTTTTTTCCCTAGCATGATTTTTTCCTCTCACACTATTCTTTTTGGGTTTTAGAAAATGGCTGAAAACAGGAAGATTCACGATAAAGGAGGATATAACGGACAATGGAATGATATTCTTCATGAGCCACCAAATGAAATGGGATTTGGAAGTCCAAACATCATTATTATGCCGAATCAGAAATCCATAATATGATCAACAAACTCAAATTTGGTAATTTTTCTGACTCGGCTAATAAGAGAAAGATGGAGTTTCATGATGATCATAGAGGAAAGAAAGTTTAATTTCCCCTATGTAAATCATGTGGGAAGAGGCATCATGGAGAATGTTTCAAAGGAACTGGAAGACGATTTGGGTGTGGAAAAGGACATAAAGCCAGTAAGTGTAAAGGAAAAGGTTCAGTTAACACCATGGATGAGGATAATGGTATTGCTACGACATCAACAATGGTTAAATGTTTTAAATGTGGAATGTATGGGCATTATGCAAACCAATGTCCTAAGGGAAAGTCTCATGAAGAGAATCAGTATGGTCATATGGGTAATATTTATGTTGAAGATGATGAAGATACAACGAATGATATGTGAGATGAAAGAATTGTTGAAGCTCCGTCAACGGTTTAAGAAGGTAGTGGAATGATTACATGTTTATTAAGTGTAATGTTGTATAAGTAATCTCATGGTACTATAGAATAAAGAGACATCTAAGGATTGTTACACTATTGTATTTCCTTATGTTTTGAAAGTGTGTGATGAATGGTACCAGTATTTTTGGGAAGTAGATGATATGCGCATAATGAAGGGATAAGAAGATAATGAGATTGTATTCATGAGCTCATGACTGATATAAGGACTAAGTGATATTATGGTTTTATTATATAGAAATATTGGGATTTTGGTATGTGGAAAGAATTTACTTTTGACAACATTCATTTTTTTCACTAATGTTAAATGGGTATTAATTTTTCAAGAGAATACATGATTAAGTTATTCACATGTTTGTAATTTGACCAACAAGATATATCTTATGATATATGAGGGATAAATTATGGCATTCACGTGATTGTTATGTAACATTTCAAGTAATCATTTTCTTTATACTATGAGCTTGGACCGAAGTATTTTAGATAAGCCTAAAGATTGGAATGGATTATGTTGGACATAAGTTAGTATTGTTTAAGGATAGAACTTTTTTCGATATTATTGAAGAGATGTTATAGTAGTGTATTTTTAGAAAAAGGAAAACCTGCAGGACGGTCGACAACCCATTGCATCCGACAAGGCTGTGGGAATCGCACCCACAACCGAAGTGCGACTGGCCTTTATCGCATACCACTGGTCTACAGGAAGTCCATGGTTAGTAGAAACTAGTTTTATTATATTAAGCAGTATGATATATGAAGTATAAGTCCATTTTAGGAAACATATATGATTAATCTCACTATAGATAGACTTATGTATATTTAATAACTTTTAATAACCTTTTGTTTGAGATAGATGGAATGACCCGTCATTCTATCACATGATCTGCTAACACTTCACGAATAACAAATTCAACTTCATTTCTTTAAGAGATGAAGTGGAAATTGTTCAAGGCACGAACAACCATGAGATTGTAGAAAAATAAAGTAAGTATTTATTCTAATTCAAATTATTCAACTTTAGGGAAATGATATTGAAAACCAAAAATGTTGTCCTAGTGCCCTTATATCCGATGAATCAGATGGTACCCTAGATCATCAAAAATTTATGGCTTTGTGATTGTTGGATTTTTCATAGCCATGTCCTCTACCACTCTCCATCAGAACTTGATGGTTAGAGTTTTCTTCCATATCCATATTTTCATCTATGTTCTCCTATATGGAAACCCAATGATGAGTTACTTTGGGTAATCATTTCATTTCATACTTTAGTTTTTAAAATTAATTTTTAGTATTCCTTTTTACGATGTGGGTTTCTATGAATAGTAAACGATTTATAACCCCGACGAATTTCGAGGGCGAAATTCATTTTAAGGGGGGTAGAATGTAACACCCCAAGATTTTATGAAAAATATTATTTTACTTTCATTGATGTCTTCTATTATACAACACACTAAGTATAGATTGTACTATACACAACACCGTATTAGCTTGCAGTATACGCAACACTATTCTTGGATCGTGTTACACACAATTTAATGTTCGTTTTATAATATTCATTCTACGCAACGTTGAGTGTGTGTATATATATATATATATTCAATGTATAAATGAAATATGGTTAAATTCTGTTATACGAAACAATGAAGGATTCTTTAACAACACGCAACCCTGACTTGGCTTGCATTACACGCAATCGCGACCTTCCCTGATAGCGTGTGTTGTACGCAAAATCGGGTTTTACTAAACAACAATATATTATTATAGTATTGTTATGAACTAGCCGTTATGAATAATATTAACTAAAATTTTAATTTCATAACATTATTATTCATCTTACACATTTTCTAGAACATGGTATAAGAACAAAATAAAATTTTCGGGTAAAATAAGTTTTTTTCATAAAAATACAGTTTTGCCGCCTTTTGATGGTGCATCCACCTTAAATCTAGTTTTTGAAATGTTTATAAGTTCCATTTGACAAAATAAAATTATTCTTTGGAATCAAGAAATAAAAATTTACTTTGGATAAATTTTTCATTTTATTCTGATAACATTCATATTTTAATGAATAGTAAAAACACGCTAAATTTTAATTAAAAACAACTTTTTTCATCGTAATATCTTATGTGGTTAAATTATAATATTGAATGGTTTTAAAATATAAATATAAAATATTTTTACCATTTAATATAATGTATTTCATTAGCAATGATTTTACCTTGAATTCGTAGGTTAAATCAATTCAATCTTTTGCAATGTTTTAAAGAAAAACCCGTTTTTTTTCGACAACGGGATTAATTTTAATTTAATTTCTGCAACTTCTGTGTATTGAATTTGGAAAAATGGATTCCATATTTGGAATCAGTTGATCCAAATTATATTAATAGACTACTTTTTATTTTTGGTCTTTATGAATACTAACAACGGTAAATTTTATTTACCATAGTTAAAGGTAAATCGGGTAATTAAGGGTAAATATAATATTATAAAATTACCCTAACACATGCCAAAATTCTATTGGATGGCTAAAAGTCGACCCATATCACCTAAGGGTCGGATTAGATTCATTTTATGGACTTTTGACCATGAAAATAATTTAATTATCATCAAAACCAAAGAAAGTGACAACATGTCACTCTCTTAAATATTATAAGTATAATAATTTAAATTTAGTGATAAACATCATAAAACATCGAAAATGAATAGTATACAGAAATCTAATAAAATTATATACATTATTATAATTTATTTAGAATTTTTAGGGATTAAATAATTGTCATTAATGGTGATACATTAATGATGCAGAATTTATTTATTTAGTGAAAAATCAATAATATAGTTTTTGGTGAAATATTAATACATATCAAAAGGCCCAAAAATCAGCTAAAAACTTATTATTAGTGTATATATAAACTCTAATAATTCACTGGCCAAATGTTTGACCATTTGGATCTTTATTAAGATGATAATGACACTTATATTCTTTTATTTTAAATGATGCCAAAGTTGTCACCTTCATAATTTAATAAATATAACAATTTACATATTCTGATTTTAAGATGATAAATTAGAGTAAATGTATTATTGTAAAAGGTAATATATTTATCTTCATCATAGGATTTTAGTTTTAATTTTTATGCAACATAGAAGTATATTAAATAATTATACAAAAATGTTGTAGTAATTCTTTTATTAAGAGATAAACCAAATAAATGGTTTTAAAAATAATAAAATAAATATTATATGAACTATTTAATGTGATCCAATTATTTTCTAGATATTTATGACCTTTTATTAATCTATTAAAGCTTTTAGTTTGAACATATCTTTTGTATATAATTTATTTAAATTCAAATAAATGAATAGTGTCAAATTTGACACTATTGTTATTTTATAAAAATAAAATATTATAATATTGTTTAAAAATCACAAAAATATTTAAAAATTATAAATTTAAACTTATATGGTATAAAATGTTATAAATTATCCAATTATGGAAAATTCACAACAAATAAGTAGTTATTTGTTTTAATTTAAAATTTATAATTTTATTACCACAAATAAACTTAAATAGATTAAATAAGGATAGATCAAAATGATAAGGTTTAAAATAAGATACAAACATGTATAAATTTGATTGGTTGATGATATTACAACACTATCTCATCTAATCTCCGAATATGAGTCATTTTTGGAGGTTTTTAAGTGGGGTTAGATTTATTATAAATTAATATTTTTAAGAATTCCAAAGGTGCCCCTCTCCTCCTTTATAAAAGGGAACCTCCTCCCTCTTTTCCTCACACCACTTTGAGACATCAGGCTCGGCCAAACCCTGCCAAATTCTCTTCTACACTTCCCTAGAAACATCCTATAGGTCTTTGTCTACTTCAATGACCAATCTTAGTGCCCTAAGAGGAGGTTTCAAAGAGGCGTATCGAAGAAGAGGTAATTTCTTCTACCGATTCTTTCAAACTTCTTTATTCTTCAACTTCTTCTTCTTTAGTTGTTTCATTATAAAGTAATAACATCAGTATCACTAATATACTGATATATTATTATAAATATGAAACAACCCCATTTCACCTTCTATTCATCCTACGGAAAACAAAATCACCGTGCGTGCGTAGGTACGGAATACCGTCTCCACGCCGTGGTGTAATCGGTTTTTCCACCAACACCTTACATGGATGGGTATTATGGTGTAATGAATAAATATACATAGTTATTATAAAATAATAATGATTCTGATATATTGTATCATCCACTCCAATTCAATTCAATAATTATGGAAACGATATCATCGCTCGTGCGTACGTACGGACTACCGTCTCCACGACGCGATGAGATTCATTCTCCATGTTAACCATTTAAGAATGATTATAAATTATATATAAGCAATAATAATTAAATATATGACATTATAAAGATACTGGATTTATGTATATATATATATTTATGTCATCTACTTAATTCCATTCAACTCAATACGGAAACAAAAACAACGTTCATGCGTACGTACGACCTACCATCTCCATGAACGGTGTATTTCTTTCCATTTATCGATCTATTATATATATGTATATTCTGAATATATATTATATATAAATCATGTTTTATATTCTGTAATTAAGTAATCATGATCTAAGTAATCATATGAATAATTACAAGTCAAAACACGGACGACAAATGAAACAATTTTACCCAAAACACTCTTTAACATTTTATTTACAAAAGAACGGGTAATATAAAGTCATATGTGAACCATATATGATATAATAACAATGAATATGATTCTGTAATAAGTCAATGACATTATTTAAATCATTATATAGGAGGTTTGGATACGTACGAAGCATATCGGACCTAAGGTAAGGGATAATTTTGCAAATCTCATTTTTATCCGAGATTTCTTATTCGTAAGTATTTACTGGGGGTATTTCTATCATCCATGTCCATGTTTTATAAAAGTTTTTTCATGTATAAAGTCCTTTTTACCTAATTTTTGACTTTTACTATATGGTATGTAAGGAATATTTCTTTTGTTTACGTTACGAGGTACGTTTTTGACTTTTCCGGCAAAAGTACGAGAAGAATGTTTTTTTTAACTTATACGGCACGAACGGGTTTTTTTACAGTTTTATAAAACCTTATTTTCATGAAGCTTACTCAAAAAGATTTCATGACTATTTTAAACAAAATCGTTTTCTTTTAAAATTTCATGACGTTTTGTGAAAATAAATTGATTTTGAAGAAGAAAGGATATTTTCCTCAAGAATTCATTTCAAGTGTTTTATCAAAACCATTTTCCATCTAAGATGACATTATTTAATATGTGTATGTTTCATGTATAAAGTCTCTATGATTTACATGGTTTTAATTTCCTTATTATGAAAATTATATCCATTTATTTTATATGGATTATGTGATAATGGGATGATGTTTATGAAACCCTTTTTATTTATTGGGTTATTATGAATGATGTATGTTTATTTTGTGGCACAAGTAAGAATGATTTAATTATGAGATGGGTGAGACCTATATCTCCCTCCAATGCATTGGGTAAAGATTTATATCTCATGAGATAGACATGGATGGAACGGTAAGTTAATCCAGTTCAGTGTTACAGGACTGAAACGAGGAGTGAACTCAATTTAGAAAGGGACTTTGTCCACCAAGATGGTCTTGGCAGCAATGCCTTGGCTACTATGGAAATCATGACATGTGATGAATGGTTGCCACAATTACATGTTTTATTCCCATGCTATTTTATCATTCTTAATGTTTCTTTATTATCTATGCCTTACGTACTTCCATGTTTTATGTAATTGCTCAAGCTTTTGATGTTTAAACATTATGTTCATATTTTTAAGTTCAAATGTATATGGTATGTTTCATTTTATCCATGCTTACCCTTACTGAGCATTTGAGCTCACCCTTTTTATGTTTTCTTTTCCCCAGGATATAAAGAAAGGTTTTAGGTAAGAAAAAAAGGGGAAGATCTTTATGGGAGATGTTAAAGATCTTTCACCACGATTAGAAGATTACGTTCCAAGTTTCCAAAGACACTAAACTATTACGGTACTTGTGTGTCTGTTTTTGTTATATATTAAGTATTCCGCGAATGTAATGTAATTTCCATGTATGTCAAGCTTCGGGTCTCTACATGATGTCATCCTCGTCATGGATTGGTTGTATTCCATGCAGGATATTGTGGATTGTTTCAGGAAGATGGTCATTTTCTTTGGTGCGGATGTAGAATAATTGGTGTTTGTTGGTGAGCAAGATCCTCGGATGGGTCATAGGTATGTTTCATCCTTATCAACAATGATGGCCAAGATTATGATGTGTTCTTCAGAGGTTCAGGAGTTGGCGTTTCCTAGGGTCATAGAGGAGTGCCCTGATGTCTTTCTAGAAGAGGTTGTAGCATTACCCCCTTGATAAGAGATCAAGTTTGGGATTGAGCTACACCCAGGAGCATATCCTATTTCTATGTCTCCATATAGGACGGCCCCTTATGAGTTGAGAGAGATACATATACATCTTGATGGTTTATTACAGTGTGGTTTTGTTCAGCCAAGTTTGTCACTATGGGGTGCAAATGTTTTGTTCGTGAAGAAGGCCGATGGTAGTTTGTGGTTGTGTGTCAATTATCGTCACTTAAACAAAGTGACAATAAAGAATAGTTATCCTATTTTGTGGATTGATGACTTATTTGATCAACTAAAGGGTGCAAGTTGGTTCTCAATGATCAACTTGCGGTCAGGATATCATCAGATGCATGTGAAGGATGAGGATATTCCAAAGACTACTTTCCGTTGTTGTCATGGGCATTATGAGTTCATTATAATGCCGTTTGGAATGATGAATGCTCCATTTGTGTTCATGGCATTGATGAATGCTTTGTTTCATTAGTTCTTGGATAAGTTCGTGGTAGTTTTCATCGATGACATCCTTGTGTACTCTAAATCTGAAGAGGATCATGCACATCATCTACAAGCCATTTTGGGATTTGTTCGTCGACATCAGTTGTTTTGGAAGTTGTCTAAGTGTGAGTTTTGGACTCGAGAAGTCCGTTTCTTGGAGCATGTTGTGTCCCAACAGGGAGTTGCTATGGATCCATCAAAGATAGAAGTAGTTGTGTCTTGGGCAGCCCCCAAGACAGTTTCAGAGGTGTGATGTTTCCTCGGTCTCATAGGATACTACAGGACATTCATAGCCCATTTCTCATGAGTTGTAACTCCTCTGATATCTTTGACGAATAAAGATCAGGAATTCATATGCACTGATCAGTTTCGGGAATATTTCGAGTATCTAAAATAAAAGTTAGTAAGTTCTCCAGTCCTTTGGCTTCCAGCTGAGGGAGTCTAGTTTGATGGTTTCTGCGATTCTTCATATCTGGGGTTAGGATGTTTTCTCCTACAGAAGAGGTCAGTTGTTTCTTATGTGTCTTGGAAGTTACGTCCCCATGAACGCAACTATGCCACCCATGATCTTGAGTTGGTAGTCATGGTGTTTTCTCTGAAGTTGTGGAGACATTACCTCATCGGTGAGCTCTTTGTGGTTTTCACCGATCATAAGAGTTTGAGGTATGTTTTCTCCCAGCGTGAATTAAAATTATGGAAGCATTAATGGTTGTAATTATTAGAATAATAAGACTTCAAAATATCATGTACACCTAGAAAAGGGAATGTTGTAGCTGATGCACTAAGTTGAAAGTCACTTATTGATACTGTGCATGAATCTGGTGATTCTTGGAGAGTAATGGAAGAACTGTCAATATTACATCTTGATATGGGAGAAGTTGGGGGTAGAGGCTATCTTTTTTAGATTACGGTACATTCATCCCTGATGCAAAAGGTAGAAGAGTCCTAGTTGGGGATCTAGAGGTGGAAGTATGGAGAGACCGAGTTGTTTGTGGTGAGGCCCCTGATGGTTGGTCTGAGGATGAACAACACAGAGTGTTGTATCACATGTGGATTTTTGTTCCTTTGATGATGTGCGATACAGTCCTCAGAGAGTTCCATAGTACACCTTTAGTGGTACATCCTGGCATGACAAAGATGCACCGATCCTTGAGGATTCAGTTTTTGTGGCCTGGGCTGATACATGTGGTTGCGGAGTTTGTGTCTCGATGTTTGGTCTGCCAGAAGGTGAAGGGAGAACAATGTGTTCCAGGTGGTCATCTTCAACCATTAGATATTCCTAAGTGGAAGTGCGAGGACATCTCAATGGACTTTGTTATAGTTTTACCATGAGATCTGGGAGGAAATGATTCTATTTGGGTGGTGGTGGATCATTTAACAAAATTGGCCCACTTTATATCAATCAAGGAGTCAAGATCAGTGGAAGTTTTGTCGAGGAAGTATCTAGAAGAGGTGGTGAGACTTCATGGAGTCCCTAGGATGATCATTTCTGATCGAGATCCTCGTTTTACCTCCAGGGTGTAGAGAGGTCTCCAACATGCTTTTAGTTCTCAAATATACTTTAACACTGATTTTCATCCTCAAAAGGATGGTCAGATAGAGCGAACCATCCAAACTCTTGAAGAAATGTTACGCTATTGTGTTCTGGATTTTGGAGGCTCATGGATAAGGCACTTACCCTTGGTGGAGTTCACTTATAATAATAATTTTCACTCCACCATCAGCATGGTACCGTTTGAAGCCTTGTATGGCCAGCCTTGTTGTTCTCTGTTGTGCTGGACTGGGGTTGGAGAGTTAGCAATTCTCAGACCAAAACTAGTGAATAATACAACAGAGATGGTTCAGGTGATTTCTGAGAGGATGAAGACAGCACAGGATCGTCAGAAAGCATAAGCCAATAAAAGAAGGAGACCCTTAGAGTTTAAGGTAGGGGATCATGTGTTTTTGAAGGTGACTCCCCGTCATGGGAAGTGAAGGTTCAAACGTGGAAGTATGATTTCTCCCCGATTTGTTGGGCCTTTCGAGGTGTTATCTCATGTTGGAGCTGTAGCGTATCGAGTAGCACTTCCCCCTCAGATGAGTTGGATAAATGATGTTCTCCATGTATCACAACTCAGTCGTTATCTTCATGATGAATCTCACATCATCGATTGGGAAGAGATCGATGTTGATGATGATGCAACCTTTGAGGAGCAACCTGTGGAGATCCAAGACTGCAAGGATAAGGTGTTGCATGGGCATTCTATTCCTTTAGTTCATGTCTTCTAGTGACACAGTGGCTTGGAGGAGAGTACCTAGGAATATGAGTCACATATACGTGCTCAGTACCCATAGTTGATTGATGCTTAAATATTTTCATGTATCATTGTAGCTAATGTGGTTATGAAACTTTCATGTTTATGAGATGGCTTCATTTGTTTCTTTCGTGGCTTGATCTCTTTTGAGAGGTGTCTCGAGGGGTGGTTGTTCAAACCTTGTTTCGTTTTAACTTTAGGTGGGTTTTGGATTCTTGAGGATGAGAATGTTTTGAGATGTATCTGATGTAATGTCCCGGACCTCTCCAGTCCATTACATTGTGAAAATGTAGTGTTAGAGGTGTGCTGGGAGGTTAAGGTGACCTGGGGTGCGTTTGGGTGGACTTTTAAGGGGAAATAAAGGGCTATAGATTTCGCACGGGAGCCACACGGTTTGTCTAAACCATGGGGCCAAACCGTGCGAGGTTGGTGTTGGAGGCAGTGGATAATGCATGGTTAGCGCATAGTTTGTCTAACCATACGGCCTAACCGTGCGAGGAGTGTCTGATGAGGCAGTAGCGACCGCACAGTTATTGCACCGTTTGTCTAACCATGTGAGCAAACCATGCAGGAACTTAAATCTAGATCCTAAAATTCTTGATCTCAACTGTTTTGCCTCAAAATTTCTTGTTTAAGCCCCTAAGAGGCCATAACTCGGGATTACCCTTCCTTGAAGGTAGGAGAACCTCTCCTAGGCGTTTTGGAGGTGATCTGAAGGCTTCTCTTGGTGAATCAAAGCTGGTTTCTTGAGGTATGTGATTGTTCTTGTTTGGTTTCTTAGAAATACTTAGATCTACTCCTCCTCTACTCACACTTTCTTAGATCTATTCCTGTTATGGGTAGATCAAAGTTTGTGAATGTCAAATATGACAAGCTTTGGTCTTGATCTTTCTAGGAGGAGAGATGTAAGGCGGGGTTTTAGAAAATTGACCAGGTTTTCTTGAGTGTTCTTCAACCGTGGTGGTTTTCGTCAAAAACCTTTGAGGTAGGGGATTTGTTGCTTCTCTTTCTTTTATGTGCAACTATATTGTTAGCATGTTTAATCCCACTAGATGACAATGTAATTGACATAATAAATACATTAAACTTGATGAAGAAATTGTATCGATCGTATGTTATTGCCTCTTGTTTTGCTAGATGGTGTGATATACATTCTTGCATTGCTTAGCAATTGTCCTTAACGGAAATCAGTAAACAACGTAAACCGGGACTAATACATATTTGTTTGGATAAAGATAAAGAGGAATGTGAATGAATCTGGTTCTTGTTGTAGTTTAATGTTAATAAAATTGGCATAGTAAGCATGTATAATCATTTGTGATAGATTACTAGTTAGGTTTCTGATTTTGGATCCAACGGATTATAAATATGTTAATTCAATATGGTTTAAAGATTTCATTGTTTGATAATTCCTTGAAGGGTTCTGAGTTACCCTCTTGATTATTAAAGGTCCAAGAGCCCAATTGATGTGATGTTTGCCTTCCTGCTGCTTGTGATGTGATGTGATCCTGGATCATTGTTGTGATATGTGGGTTCATAGAGGCCTTTTTTTTGTGGCAACGAATGACGCAAAGAGTGGAAAGATGCATCAATTTATGCATGTGGGTGTCAAGGAGGACACCGAGGATGATGTAATGGGATGAGTGTGATTGTTGGATGCTTGCGGGTTCTTTGATTATTTATCTGCTTAACTTTTCCCCACTACTCAAGGCAGATGGTCTTGCTTACCCATCTTTCGAAGGAGCTGAAGCTGCGTGGGGTATGCCATGTGCTTTCTGTGTCTAGATTCTTAAGGGAGGTTGGGTCTACACTCTTTCTATAGGTGGAAAAGACTTGACGGGTAGTACATATACTCATCATGTTGAGCCCCCTTGTTTTTAGTAGCATAGAATTATTTTCTAGAATGCCTGGGAATATGGGAAAGTAATTCTGTAATTAATTTTTGATTAAATGGTACTAACTCATGGGGTTGGAGTTTTCTGAACATAATGATGAGGTTGAAAACTATTGAAGGAACAATGGACATGGGAGTGATGCTAATGAAAATTAATGTGGAATTGTTCATGGTTAATTAATGTTTAATGAATTAATTAACGTAACGTGAAACTGATAAAAATGGAATGTTGTAATCTAATAAGGTTCCTTAAATGGTTTTGTTCTTATAGGATACCTAGTCTTAGAAGTGGCAACCCGGAATCCGAGAGACGTTAACTACAGTGTGTCTAAGACTAGGTTATGCCCACAGTGTGGTTGTGAGTCATAGTATATTTTTGTACTTTTTGTGTTTCTATACGCTACTCCACCCTATCAGTAAGGTAAAATGACACCCTAGGGATTCTAATCCCTAGGGGGTGTTTTCCCCAACATTCTGGTGGGAGGATGAATGGGTGAGAACCTCTTTTTCCCCGCTCTCTTCTCTTGGTATATACTTGTTCCATTAGGAACAACAATTAGTTTTCTCCATATATGTGTATAGAGGGGTGTAATGGCTTGTGGTTATTCACACACATATATTCTAGATACAATATCCTATGGAATACTGTAGGTGTAACGTGTATAGGCTGTGATGGCTTGAGGATCCTTACTCGGTGTATGCACTGTAATGGCTTGAGGTATAATACCTGACGTATGATAGAAGTTATGTGAGATGTGGTGGCTCCTAGAAACTACCTGGTTACTTTTGGTTGTGAGGATGGTGTGGTGCTTCGCCCAGGTGTCTGCGGGAAAGGCTTTGTGGTGCATGAGGTGCAGATTGTGGTGCTTCACCCAGGTGTCTGTGGGAAAGCCTTTTTGGAGGGAGATGCTTATGACGTGTGATGTTGGGGAAAAACAGCAAACCAGTGGGGAAGTAGTAGAGGCGTACCCTTGATATTATTTATTATATGCTATATTCTTGTATGTGTTACTTGTTGGGAGTTTCCATAGTGATGTTGGGAACTTAGTATACCAGTTTAGGTGATGAGTTAGTTTCACTTGTCATTCACCATGCTTTAGGATGGTTTCTTTACCTTTTCACGAGAGGCTTCGGGGAGGATCCTACTGAGTATGAATTTATAATCACCCTAAGTATATATATAAACTATTTTTCAGGAAACTTGGAGTAGGTTAGAGATCAAGTCGGTTTCTAATAGATTGGGGTTGCAGGAGCTGTTCGGGCTTGTGGTTGTAGCTATTTTACTTTCTTTAGTGTACTTGTAGTTTTTCCCCTTTTTGTTGTAGTACTTTTGCATGACATTCCATTTGTGCACTTTGGTTTCTTTTATATTTCTAGTTCCGAGTTGGAGTTGATTGGTACTTATCTTATCTCTCTCTTCCGTATGTGTTCTCTTAGAGGTTAATTCCTTCCATTTGTGTGTTACTATACCCTCGGGGTTAGTCACCAATGTGGGGCCTACTGGAGGTGGAACTCGGGGGTCATTATATCCCTTCACACATTGCCGGCCCAGGAGGGGTACACTTTTTAGGGAGGGGGTCGTGACATTGGTAATAAATGATATTAAAAAAATTTCATAAGAAAAATATACCAGATAATTTTTGATAAAATTTGGCATGGAAGGATTAAAAGAATTTTCAACTCTCATTTCTATTAAAAAAATACTACATCAGGATGAGGTTAGTAATATAGTTTATCAAAATGAATTTTGATGTGTTATTAGAATATTGTTATATTTTATATCCTTAAATCATGATGTATAATATTTTGTAACATTTTTTATAAGAGTTTAGAGTGACTCAAAGGAGTCCCACTTGCTTGTATGAAATTTATTTTGAGATATATGAATGTCATAGTGAATTATGGTTTATTTTATATATAAAATGTATATTTGTACAATCAAAGATTTACATATATATATTGGAATATTAATTTCATTGAAATATTATCTATTATATATAATAATTTATTTTTTGGTACGATCTATGTAAGTTAGTATAAACAAAAATCACATTTTGGTAATACATATCACTAATAAATTATAGTATGTGGTTTCTACTAATGAATCTAAGGAGGTTTTATAGATGTTGGGGAAAATAATTTATTTGAAAATTGAATTTGATAATCCATTGAGGATACTTTGTGCCAATGGGAGAGATATTGATCTCTCAAAACATACTACGAGGCACTCTAAATCCAAGCACATAGAAACTATTTTTCATTTTATTAATAAAAATGTTCCCAATGGAGAAATTAATTTGTAATATTTTTCTTCCAAAAATCAGATTAAAAATATATTCTCAAAATGTATTACCGTAGTGATATTTATAGAGTTGAGGTAAAAATTTCATGTTCACACTGACCTTCTCACCTAAGGTTAGTGAAATTTGAACCAAAATCGGGCTCTAGATTATATTGACAAATGAGGATTAAAATTTACACAACTATATACCCAAGATAATCCTTATCAAAATTGGAGTCTTCAATGCCTATAAATCTGTAACTATTGATATTTCAATATAGAGTTTATATATTTATGTGATATATATGATTATGGAAGTGATAGTTGTGAGATACGAAAGTGTGAATTGAGGTAGGTACCATCTTTGTCACATGGCCATAATTACGTATCACCTACGTATCAATTTCCCTAAAAACATTACCTTATCTGGTAGTTTTATGTAAGAAAATTATCATTAGATAAAGTATAAATTTTTTTTCATGGAATTTGATGAATGGTGAATAGATTTATGTTTATTTGGATGATTTGAATCTTGTTTCTAATAAATCCAAAAGGGGGAGATTGAAATTCCCATAGAATTTTTGATGGTTTACATTTATTTTAAGTCATAGATAAAATCATTGGAGACTTTAGAGATTTTATTATGGTGACTTAGAATTTTCTTGAGGTGATTTGGATTTCCATGAGATTCATTGAAGTGAATATATGGTAATTTTGGGTAATTTTTAATTACAGGTAGATGATTAATTTTTGAAAGGTGATTTTATATACGAGTCATTTAATATTGTGTATGAGTGACTTGAAGTATAATACAAGTCATTTAAAAATTTGTATCAATATTTTATCAACTAAGAACATATGTTTTTAGAGGCATGTGTAATTCATTCAATCATTTGATGACATACCTATGATTCTTTTAACTCTATGTACGAGTCTTCCGAAGGAATGTATGAGTCATTAAATATTTTTAGTAGGTAAATAGAAACAATGTATGAGTCATTTGAAGCTATGTATGATTAATATATAGCCTCGTATGAGCTATAAGTTTTCAAAAAATCTGAAATTATTATATGATGAATAATAGAGTTCTATAATAAATTATTTGGATAGAAGTCATACAAGATGATGTGTGAACCATTATTTTATATTACAGTCATAAAATTTGAAATACTCTTTAACATTATGTATATGAAAAATAAAATTTGGCAATCTATGTTCAATGTTTTTTAGGATAAATTATTTTATTTCAAAAATTATTGTGATTTTCAATGATATAGAAGAAGAATATCCAAAAATTATCTCTATAGTGCTAGTTTGATGATGCTTTTAGGATATAATGTTCTAAAAATTATTTGAATGTAGTAATTTTGTGATTGTAAATTAATTTTTTGAGATATTAATTTTTTTAGAGTTTTGATGCAATAATGTTCAAGAAACTGTGATCCAGTTGAAGGTATATTAGTTGATGTTGAGCTATAGGAATGTGAATAAGATTTTTTTGATGGGTATTTATGGAATTTAAAAAATTATTATTTATGAAATATTTTTTATGTTCTGGTTAGATAAATTTTTATTAAAGATGTTTTATTTAAATCTATTCATAGAAATATATATGAATGGAATTTATTGAATGGTACTTCAGACAGATAGTTAATTAAAAGAAATAATATTCAGTGATCATGGTGATGCTTTTGAGCCTAAAAATATGAGAATACATAAAGGATAAGATGGTATGAATCTATTAAGATAAATCTATATAATTACAATATAAAAATATTTTTCCAAAAATTATTTTAATACTGGGATATCTTGAGTGATCAGATATAATTATAAACTAGATAGATATTGAATCTTTTTACCAACCATCAAAGGTAATGAGTATAAAAAAAAGTGATATAAAAACATACCTTTTTAATGAAGCTTTAAAGAGATCATGAAAACCACTGGTCCTCATGTATTCAAGGTATTATTATTGAGATGAATATTTGAGATGTAGGTATATATAATATTTTTCATTATTTGAGTAGGTTTTATGTCAATACCTTTTAGTTTCATGGAGGAATATATATACTAACTATTCCTAAATGAACTGATGCTTTGAAGATATCTTTCCCACTCAATTTCTACATCATTATATCTTAAGTGTGAATATAAACAGTCCAGTGTGACTCTTAACAGGAATAGTGTGATTCTATTCATGTTCATATAATCTAAATTCACTCATTATTATAGTTAATAATCAACTGTTCGGAAGACTAAGTGATCATGGAAAGGAAAATGCATCCCAATAAGGTTCTAAACCTTGTTAATTTTTTTGTTATTTGTATTTATATATTCTACATGTGTGAGGGAATTATATATTTTATATTAGAGTGGATTGGAATTTAACATGCCAGAAAGGTGGATTTTAAATTAAAAAGAAATATTTAAAAAAACCCTCCACTAATTAATCCCCCCTTCTTAGTGAAGGAACTTGATCTTAGTAACATCAAGGGATTCTAAAAAATTACACTACTTTGATAAATTAGTAATCATTACAAATAAAAATGTTAGTGTTATTTGAGACTTACATTATATTTTAATTTCTGAAATCATGTTGTGAATGAAGTATTTTAAAATAGTATAATTTACCATATTACCTATAATAAATTATGTCTCAGTAAAAATCCTCAATTTGTTTTTCATAGAATAAAACACTAGTATATATTATCCATTGATAAATAAAATTCTAAAAAAAGATAATTTTATCATAAATATGATATTTATTATTATCATAAGGTATGATATACTAGTTTTTAACAAGTTTACTTTACAGTAGAAACATATCATAAGGAATTATAGTACATGCCTTCTGAGATCAAATTATGTTGGTCAACCTTACACAAGTGGCACACTATAAGGAGTGATAGAGATTTCACACCATATTCACCATATTTCATACCTTTATCATAATTAATTATATGGTTATCAACCATAAAATACGCCTAATAGATATATATGGTTTAATCATTATGACCATACCAATCATATTTTATGGTTCCCTTAATATCATTAAATATGACGAGTAAGGGACAAAAATTTTGTCTTAAATTTTAATTATGAAATTAATTTAATATTTTATAAACTATTTAAAAACTATACTAAAATGTATTTTTGGATATTTCATTATTTATAAAGTGTTTCCATATTAATTATTTATAAAATATTTATAATTAATTATTGGATTTTTTTCAGTTATTTAATAAATAAATAACCCATAATGTTAAAAGGTAATATTGAAATAGATTTTGAAAAGTGTAATTCATGCCTTATAATTTAGAAATAGAATTTTTATTTGGAAATTATGATATTTATTTATCTATTGGTTACAAATAAAAAAAATAAGACCAGTTATAAAATATTTTATATTTTATAATTAATTCTTTATAATTGTTAATTTGAAAATTTCAAATTATGAAGTCTTATTTATAAATTTAATTGATCCAAATAAAAATACGTTTGAGTGATTTATTTGATCAAAATTTTAATAAAATTAATCATGTGACATTTAGGCAATATAAATTATTTACATAATAGAAATTGTATTATGAAATGTTATAATTCATTTAATATTTATATTTTTTGAAAAATTTCATATAATGTTTAGTCCAAAGGTGTCAATATTGGAAATAATATAAAGTATTTTTATTTAAAATTATCTCATATTTAAATATGTGAATTTAAAAACAATTTAAAGTTTATTCCATTATTAATTCATTGATATAATTGTTATATTATGAATTCTTATCTGTATATTTACTGTAAAATTGTTTAAAATACTTATGGAAATTTTCATATATGCATCTATATAGTTACATTATAGGCATGATATTGTATTTAGTTTTATTCTACCTTAAATTTATCTTTTATTGAGTTAAGAGCACGAATTATTTGGTAATTTTTATTTGTGTGTATTTGGTGTTAGTTTTATGATGGAATTGAAGTCTCTTTGAGTAAATTATTCTTTGGTAGAGGGATATTGGGTCAAAATTCTCACTATCCTAGACGATTATGTCTTTTCAAGAAAAGTAAGGGTTGACACTCAATGAATCTAAGATTAATCATATTGATATTATTGATTATATATAATCCTAATATTATAAATAAATTGGTTTCCGATATCTTATATATAAGATATATTTAGTTATATATGTGGTTATAATTAGAATTCAAATTGGGTAATTATCATAAGTTAGGATATGTGTAAAGAGTTACACAACATTCTCTAAATATACTAGGTTGTTGGATGGAATGAGATTCCATATAAAATAATTATATATATTCATACAAGAAATGGGAATTAAATGAGATAATATGGTGATATTAAAACCACTTAAAAATATTAAGTGATATATTTTTACCAAATAGACACTTTTTAAGACCTTGATCATCTAATTAGGTAGGTCATGCTAATGATGAATACACAAGGATTATAAAATATAAGGAAAATATGTAATCAGGTACCCTAATAGATGTATGTTCATCTTCTTGGAGTTTTATTTGGGATACACTTATCTGATATGAATTAATAAGACAAAGTTATCGAATGAATGGAGTTAAGTTTATCCACATTATGGATTGTTTAATGTGTTATCCATTCGACTATCAAATAGTCGTATAAGATATTATTGGGTTGATATCTTGACTAAATAGAAAAGTGATTGGATAAATTCTAATGCAACAAAATATTACTAAACTATGGTTCTTTTAAAACTAATGGATATGATAGATTTTAAAAGAAGTTGATATTTTAGGGGGGTAAAATTTATTTTTAGTACTTATTAAGTGTATATAAAACATAATATTTAAATAATAAAACATATTGTTCCAGATAAGGGAATCACTATAAACTTCATGATTTAAATTGATATATATATATATTGGATAGGGAAATAGTTAATGGAAACAATTTCTATGATTGGTACTGGAATACAAGAATAGTTCTTATGATATACTTAAAATTCTATATTTAGGAGAAACCTTTTCTAGAGAAACTAATCAGTGAAACCATTCAAATGGACATATATAACTATGATGGAAATATGAAGGATTCGCTATAAGTGTCTACTCTTATTCTTTTTTCTATCATACCCAATATGAAAATTTATCATGAGAACATGGATGAATACAAGATTATAGAGAATTAAAAAACACCTAGAATGAATAATAAATGAATACGAGGTATGAGGTGTCAAAAATTATCTTTTAATGTAAGATATTAGAAGGATATTTGGCCCCTAAACATGTGTTCAATATGATTCTGTAAATTAATATATTGGATAGGTTGGGTGAACCTCTTAAACATGATATAAGAAAAAACATAATTCTATAATCACTATCAGAAATGTTTCAAAAATTCATTGTGAATTCTAAAATGAATGATCTTACAAAAAATTACATGATCTTCTCATTATGAGGAGGATCGATAACATGAATATTAGAGGTCCATGAATAAGTTCAATGATTATTATGTAAAGGTTATGGGTAAAAATTTAGCCAGAAAGATAAGAAAAAAGTTTTAAAGAGTCTATAATTACAACCACACCAAAGAAAATGAATGAATAATAGTTCTTTATTTATGGAATGCATGGCCATTAGAGATGGAATTTTCTAAAATATATCAAATTTTATCAAAAAACTCATATATATTCAACTATATGTATTAATGTAATGGAATTAAATTATTTTATTCTAGAATTTACAATATACTAACTATATGTTTCGTAATTTTTGTAAATATAAAGGAGTTCAAAAGTGATATAAGGATTGTTGTTGAAATACTGAAGTATAAAATAAATTAATTAATGATTTTAGAAATTTAATACATTTATGTGAGGAGTACTTCAGGACTGGATAAATTTTAAATCAATTCTGTCTATTTTTATTGTCATTATGTTCTCTCTAAAGAGATATTTGAAATGTTGATTTTTTAATAAAGGAGGTGAATATTTTTATATACATTGTTTATAATTCATCCATCTCAATAACATATTTTGAAAATAAAACATGGATAAAAGAATTTATATTTGGGATAAAGTGTTTATATGAGAATATAATGGAATATTATTCCACCACTACCAGTCTTTCATTCAAAAATATAGTTTACAAATCATGAAAATACTCTAAACACATGTAATATTATATATGATTTGGAAAATAGTTTTTATAAATATTCTAACTAAATGGAAATAAGAGTTATTTTTAAACCTAATAGTGTTTGTGTACCTTATAAAGATATTAAAAATAGAATATAGTGTCTAATAAAAATATGGGAGAATTTATTAATATATATAAGTTCAATGTTAACAAATAATTATTTATACTCATCAAAATAGAAATTTAATTTAATTTAATTTAGTAATATAAATTTTGATATGTTTCAACAAAAATGAATTTTAAGAGTTGCATTTAGTTAATATTGAAAATTTAATATCACTTTATACCAAATTATTCTTGGATATGTTGGTAAGGTAATTTATTAATGTTTTAAGCATTGTATCAAAATATTTCACAGAAAAATATTTAATGAAAAATGTCCCAGGAAAGATTTTGATTAATTTAGAATGGTTTCTAATAAGTTAATAGATATTATTACCTTTGTAAAGTTAGATGTTTTAAATTTAATTATTTCTAATATATTCAAATAGTTTTAAATTTAAAATATTATAAATACCCTGACACTAGTATACTAGAGTATGTGGTTACATTATTATGTTGGCACTAGATACAAGGAATCATATCCTGAAGGACCGAATAGTATAATAGTTTTAAAAAACTATATGCATACTTGAATATTAGTTTAAATTTTAAATTATAAAATACTATATAGTATTTTTATTAAGTAAACCATTATTTCCTTTAGTATATCCCTATATATCAATAATAATATAATTACAATAATCCTAAGGAAAGGAATCATAAGAATGGGGTAAGATATAATTCTTAATAATGTTATGTGTACAGTGAAATCTATCAATAATAAATAAGGAATAATGAATATATCAAGTTAAATAACTAAATAAAGAATAAATTTAATCATTAACTTGAATATGAATAATAATATGATAAGAATAAATCATAATCCAATAATGACATATAAATAATAACATTAGCTTTAAATTTATCCATGGATATTATAACTAATTGAATAATCATATGGAATTAAATAACTAATCTCATTATACAGGATTTCATATTTTTTGATATTATAAATATATCTTTCAGGCCTCATTCCCTGATATCTTACATAAATGGGTAAGGCCTCAGCTAAATACCCATGTAATTTTGTCTCATGAGGCCTACTGAAGCATCAAGGGGGTATAATGGTCCCTCAACATAACTTTTTAATTCCAATTCATTACTCATATGAAAAGAGAGAAATATAATCAATGTAAATATTAATATTTAAAACTATCATATGAAATTTTAATACATTACCCAATAAATAAAATTATTCATAAAACATTCAAATTAATAAGAAGAATGGTATCAAAATATTACATCACCAATCAAAGTCACCATAAACCATCCATGGAAATAAGATGGATGGTATAATAGAGTATACTCTCAATATATGATTCAAAATTTTTTTTTGACATAGATGAAAATAAATTAAAAATATTACTTGAAATTTTATTGAGAAAAACATTTTTTACATTGAATGCACTTATTTAAAATATAACATTTTTTCCAAATATTAATGATTTTTTAAAATAATCATGAAAACAGGGAAAAGAGGATTCAAAAAGTGACATTTTTATAAAACAACAAGTTAATTCCTATCAATTTTTTTTACAAAATTCAATCATGGGTAATTTTTTAATCAATCATTTGGGTAATTTTGGAAAAAATCTTGAATATATATATTGAAAACATTGATATGGATCAAAAAGTTTTGTTGATCTAAGATAAATATAATGTCATCATTTCTTAAAAAAAATCACTAATTTAAGTAATGTGGAGGAAAAAATGGTACTATATCTTGAAAAGTTCATGAATAACCATGGGATAATAAAATATTATGGGTTTAGTAAATAAATATCAAATAATTTCTCAATGGTATACTTAAACATAAATAAACCTAAAAAATGATTATATTTTGAAATAAACCTTTACAAATTTGATAACTTTTGAATCAGAATCCCTATTAAAGAAAGAAGTTAAAATAAAACATGAAATTTTATGGATATAAATAAATTCCTTATATCCCATATAAAATGTTATGTATATATACTACATAAATGAAATAATTTGTGAATATGGTATATGTCTCATGGATGTAATGATGAGACGAGAAACCCTTACTCTAGGTTAGATATTCTTTGTATTTATATGAACCTCCATTAAAAAATAGGCTTAATATATATAAAATCTTGGAAAATAATCGTATATATCATGCCATATATTATTTACTTATCATATTTTATCACCCATTTATTAATAATTCCTTGTTAAAATCGGCATTTTGGGAAATAATTTATCCATTTTTCATCTTTTTTTAGTTTCTTAGTTATAGTACATTTATTTTAATTATGGTTATATATTATCATGAATGATAAATATGATATAAATATGATATATATTCATTATATATGAATTTATATTAATCCATATAATATAGGGATATAACAATTAATTACACCATTCATTGAAAAGGTAGGCTGTACGTACACATGAACATTGTTTTCACTTTTCCATAGATGGAATGAATTAAAGGTAAATAATAATTATCCATTAAATAATAATTATTATAACATATAAATAATATATATTAATACAATATTTCCTTATCAACAAACACGTAAAACATAAATGAAAAGTGGATTACATCATTTTATAGAGGTGGTGGTCCACATGTATGGATGAGCGACATTATCATTTTCCCATGGATTCTTATATAAAAGGGTATTTAAATATATTATAATTATATAATTATATTTATTTAATTTATATCATATATATATTCATAATTTCCATCGTTATAAATATCCATGTGTAATGGTAACAAAAAATTAATTACACCGCTATGTAGAGATGATAAGTCGAACGTGAACACAAGGGATGCTTTTTCTTTTCAAAAAATGGAAGAGATATGGATTATGGTTGTCCCAAAATTATAATTTAATATAAATGTATTTTTTATAAAGTATTTATTATCTTTTTTATGGTACAATATTTTATTATGAAGTAGCAGAATAAAGTTTCTTGAAGGACTCCGTAAAATGATTACCTCATTATCAGTAGAAGTACTTTAGAAATATTTCATGTGATAAAGGGTAGGTATTTTGGGGAGAACATAATATCAAGAACATGGATAAGGATTATTATATGAGAAATTGGAGGGTTTTGGTTGATCTATATGGCTCAATGTGGTGTGTACAATTTACAGAAGGGGTGGCCTTTTATAAGAGAGGGGATGGATATTTTTAGAATACCATAAAGTATTAAATAAATATAAATTATTATTCATGTCAAAATTGATCCAAATTGAAATTATTAGAATATAGGATGAGGATGAGTTTAAAAAATTTTATAAAATAAAATTTGGACAAGTTTTAAGTTCATTTTCACCCTTATATTTTTATTTTAACCTTTCATTAACCCATTTGAAAATTACCACAATATTAATCTTTCCAAACATTCATGGGTAAATAATGTTACTATAAAATTACAAATGATAAGTAAATAGAATATGGTTTATTTTTAAATCCATATAAAATTAAAATGGAAAAATCTGAAATTTTTATTAATATTAAAACATTTCAGAAAGTATTATTTGTTATAATATATCATCAATGTCATTTTTAACACAATTCATTCAATATGACATTAAATACATCAGAAAGTGGGGGAATTGAAGCATTGTTTCCTTAAAAACTACCTAATATTTCATGTATACTTATAAAATTAGTGGTACACATTAACTCATTCAAATTATATCTCATTTAATATTTTTAATATCATTTATTTTATTTTTCCACTAATAGAATAATTATTATGTTAGCGTTGTGTAATCCTTTAAGGTAACAATATTTTCATTAAAAATTAAAAATTAAAAATAAAATACAATTATGTAGATAAATATTTAATATTTCATAATAATATTTATAAATTAATATATCCTCTGGTTATCTAAATGATAAAAATATTATATTTATTAAAAACAAGAGTGTGACATTTTTGAGTTTTTGTTACATAAAATATTATAATGGTCATTATCACATACAAATGTAAAAAGGATATATATTTATACATTGGAGAATTATATAAGAAATTTTCATATCCTATGAAATTTATCCAAATTTCAGTTTCATTTTATAGTCCTTATCATTTTAATTTAACACTAATTACACGATTTACCCTTTACGGATATAATAAAATTACTAAAGTTACTATTTATTATGACATAATATAAATGTGACCTATTTAAATAATTTAAAATAATGATTAAAAATATTTATTCCATTTTATTAATACCAATTTCTATTAGTGTATGAAATTAAAAATAAAATGAATATGAAAAATGAAATGAAAAATAGTTTTTTAGAAAATGCCTTTTTATGTATATTTTTTATAACAAATTAAATCATGAAATTTATTCCAATGAAATTAATTACATTACTAATAATATAATAATTTTTTTTATTTTTTTTTAAAAATTGAACTTCTTATATTCTTGAAAAAAACAGTTTTGAATAAAAATAAGTACTTTCTATATTCACTGGAAAATCAATCTTTTTTAGAACATCTAAAAGTTTGAACCTAATATAATTTTGATATTATAATTCCAAAATGGGTAATTTTTTTGAAAATAAATTTTTTAAAATTTCTTAAATTTAATTATAATATTTCTATATAGAAACCAATAAAAATTATTTTTTGAAGAAAACGTATTTCAGAATCATAAAATAGATTTACTAAAAATAGAGTAATTATAGAATAATAATTAAAAAATAAATTTGTTTTAATTATTTACTTTATAATTATTTAATATTTTAGGTTAATTCTAGTCATAGCATCTAATTGAACAACTAGGTTATAATAGTCATATTTGAATAACCATAATTTGTGGTTTGTTTAAGATCAGTGTTGTGTGACGTATATGCTGTCAAAAATAGTTTTATTTTCAAATATCACAGTGTTAAATTCTCCCCAATTAAATAAATGTAAACTTAAAAATTTGAACTTCTTATTGATAATCAACATTTTTTCATTTGAATGTTTTTTCGGAAAACACTCATCATAAAAATGGTTAATAAAACATCCTCTTAAAAAGAGGGAAAGGGAAGTACTAAAGTCATCGATAAACTAGGTTTACATATAGGATAACATAAATGGGATGTGATAATATGGCCATGATAGAGAAAACTAATGCATAAGTACTAACAAATAGTTGCAGAGAACATGGTCTTGAGAAATTTTACCTTAAAAACCATAAACTTTTTATGGGTGAAAATTTTGTTAATTTCATGAAAAGGAAATTTAACGAATAACTTTTTTTATTAAAGTTAATTTTTCTAAAGTTGATGGATTATTTATTTATCTATATAAATAACATTTTAAAATATATATAATTGATTTATTCCCCTTTCATAAGCATAATATCATCTTTTGGTTACACTATTATCTATTTACACTTTGTCTCTTATGATAATAATTGGATATTTGAGGTGAATTTTTCATACTTCAATCACCTTTAATGAATCAGAAGATCCAAAATTCATTCTTTTATAATCAAAATATTTGTGAAAACCAAAATGGTTTTCATAGGTTAGTAGATATATTAAATCATAGTTTAACCTCAAATAATATCCAAAATTCTAATTAATCCATTATATAAGAATCTAAACTTAAGGCTCCTTCAAAATGAGTATGAACGAATTTAAAAATCTAAAAATAAATTCACAAAATTTTCAAGTTTAACTAATAATTAATCCATGATAAAGTATCTCTTAATTTTACATGTAAATAATAGGATCACATATTCTCCTAAAACATGGTAATAACTTAAGTCACCATAAATCCTTAATGAAAACATTTATACGTATAATATGTATCTCTATATTTATACCTTTAATAAATTATTAAGTTATCAAATCTATTTCATTATTGTAGTAAAATCCATCATGAAACCAATCAGAAATTAGTTCAAAGGTCATCAACACAATCATATTTACTTTATTAACAATTTTATTAACTAAAATGAATATTTCAATATCAATCCCATATTAATGGTTAAAATTCTTGTAAATCTAATGTTGTTCCCTAAAATATAACTTTACCATTAAATATATTTTATATCTCATCAGTAATATTCAACGTATTCTTTTAAATTATTAATAAAAAACTAAAATAGTAAAATATTTAGAAGTTTCATCATATAACCATAATCAAATTGACAAAAATACTTCTAAAATATAATTATTGAATTTCAAATAAATAGGTTATTTAAAAATTCCACATTAATTGTAGTAATATCATAATCTTGACCTTGAAACCTTAGATTATTATGAGATAAATTCCATTAATGATTAGCGAATTAAATTACAGAGTTCCCTATATAGTTATATTTGAAAAAAATAATATTTTAGGATTCTTTCTTGCCCTTGAATTCATGAACTTACTATAATTTCTCTCATATTTTGAAGAAAACTCTCATTCACTTTCAGAAAGTATCATGTTATTTCTTTCCAAAATTATCACATGTTGGAAAATCATTCCTTTTCTTCTTCCCCAAATCAATATTTTACACGGTCTTCCTCTTATTATATTTTCTCTTTCATATCCATATGACTTAATGAATTATTATTCAACATTGATAGCACATGATAGTAAATAGTTATATGATGAGAATATTTGAGTGACTAGTTCCCTTTGAAATATTAGCTTCATCACATCAAATAGATGGTAAATAATACTCCTTTGATTACATATGTATTCCAAACCAGGACATTCTTATCACCTAAAATTAACTTCATACATAAAATAATTATATTCTTCCTTTAATCATAGACTCATGAATTGTCTCTCCATATTAACTCATTTTAGAAGGAAACTATTCCAAGAGAAGTTCCATAAAATACTTCTATTATTGGATTATTTTTTTCTCCTAATCTTTAGTTTTTTGAATCAATAACCATCATTTATCCACATCAATTTAGAGATGAAAAACTTTCATGAAAACCATATCCCTTTCATTATATCCCAAAAAGATAAATATATTCACTAAGGGTCTTATCCATTGCTTAGATATTAATAGATTTTTATCCCCATTTAATAATGGACATTTTTGATGCACGAATAATTATAACATCATTACACCATGTTTTGGATTAGTGGGATTATCCATATAGTAAAGGTTATTTCTCATATCCAAATTCAGTTTCTCAAATATTGTTATAATTTTTTTCATCTCCATCAACAGATCTATTTCCAACTTCATTATTATTCGGGGGAGGGTAATCAGGACATGGATTATATTCATTGATTCAGTTTATATTTCTTCAATCAGGAATAATTTATAATCAATTATATATACTATATTATATCATAATATTAAGAATCATAACGTATAATTTCAAAATTTTTGAAAGACTTAACATATATTGAACATTTATGTATTACTAATATTTAAGTCATAATATTGGATTCAATGGGAATATCCTCAAAGACCATCATAGGGTTACATTTTATATTCTATGTTTTCTTAAATCATGTTCACAAGGATTTTACTAAACTGACTCTAAAACCAACTATAAAGACCCCAACCTAAGTAACTCAGAGTTGGTGGATACTTTCTTACATTGGAACTAAATACAAATAATTACATCCTAAAGGATTTAATATTTTAGTAATATTGGTAAACTATATACATGCATTAATCTCACATTAAAATTGAAATCATAAAATACAATATTGAATTTTCGTTTTGTACACCATTATTACCTTTAGAATATCTCTTTATATCAATCATAATACATTTCATAGAATCCTGGGAAATGGAATCATGAGAAAGGGATGAGCTCTAATTCCCAATAAAGGTATGTGTATTGGGGAATATATCATGAATAAATAAGGATTAATCAATATAGAAAGGTAAATAACAAAAAAAAATTCCATTTATTTTATGGTTTGAACTTGAAGAAAATATGGAATTAATAAGTGATGATCAAATAATACCATTTATATAATCACATGATCTTGAAATATATCCTTGGATATTCTAACTAATAAAATAATTAGATGGACACAAATAACTAATATCAGAATTAGGGAATTAATAATATCAGACATCATATACATACAATTTAGGACTCTTTCCAAGAGATGTTATATTAATGTGTTGGGCCTTGACAAAATACCCAAGCTAGTTAGTCTCTTAAGACCTAATGATGCATCAAGGGGAAATAAATTTCCCCTCCCATCACATAAAAATTCCAATTCATTCCTCATATAAAATGTGTAAAATATAATTGACATATACATTAGTGTGGAAAATTATAATGTGAAATGATAATACTTTATCCAATCAATAAACATAATCATAAACCATCTAGAGTTGTATGAAGAATTGTATCAAAATAGTACATACTCATTAAAAATATTCATAAACCACCCATATACATAATAAATATTATATAATTATAGTATATATTACCATAATACGTTTTAGAAAAAAATGTTGAATTATATTAAAATAATATAAAAATATCACTAGAAATATTTTGACAAAAATACCATTTTTATATTGAAATCACATATTTAAAATCTAAAATATTTACAAAGGTTATGAAAAAAAATCATAAAATATAATTACCAAAAATTGAAAATTAATCTTAAAATTTTTTAGTGTTCATGATAAGAGGAAATTCCATTCATTCCATGTAAGTTATAATACATTCATTTCATACTATTTTAAAGAAGGATAAAAATTACCTTGTTTGGAAAACAACATAATGATTCCATTAAAACAATTTTTCAAAAATTAAAAAATGGGGAAAAATTTATTTAATAAATACTTTGGAGAAATTTTTAAACAATCTTTAAAATATTTTTAGAAAAAATTTATATGGAAGAAAGATGATTTTTTTCCATCGAGATAAATATTGTCATATTTTCGTAAAAACATTTTCTGAATAATTTTAAGTACCATGGATATGAATTCTGTACTATTACATGTAATTTTAGTGAATAACCATAGGTTAATAAAATATATTTTTTTAATAATTGAATATCATATAATTCCTTAAAAGGGATATATAAACCTAAATAATCTTGAATAATGATAAGATTGTGAAATAAACTTTACTACTTTGGTAACTTTTTAATCATAACCCCCATGAAATAAATAACATCAAATGAAAAATTAAATACCATAAATATAAATTTATTTATGATATCACATATCATAGGTTAACTATATACACAATACAAAATAAATAAATGGTGAATATGGATTTGTCTCATGGAAGTAAAAGTGAGATGAGAAACTCTTACCTTAGGCTCGACTTTCTCTGTATGTACCCAAACATCCTATATAATTAATAGAGACTTATTATAAATATATTACATAAACATAATCACATATACCATACCATATATTATTTACTTATAATCTCTTATCACCCATTTATTAAAAATTACTTTTTAAAATAATTATTCTGGGTAATAACTCCTTCATTTTTCATGTTTGTTTTGGTATATTAGTTTCACTCATTTTATTTTTATCATGGTTAAATAATTTAAAAAAATCTATATATGATATAAATATAAAATATATTAATTTTATAAGTATATAGAGTAATCCATAAAATATATAGGTAGAAAAATGAATTATACCATTCCTAAAGAAAATTGGTTGTTGGTACATGTGAACGTTGTTTTAAATTTTTGATGGATGGAATAAAAGAAAGGTAAATAATAAATTTCATTTGAATAATTATTATTAAAATATATAAATCAAATTTATTAATTAAAAATTTCTTTATTACCATCCATGTAAAGTATAAATGAAAAATTCATCATATCACTTCTTGGAGCTGATAGTACACATGTATGCCTGAGAAACATTATCATTTTCTAATGAATTTAAAGGTAAAAGGTTATTTAAGATATTATAGTTCCATAATAATTTTTATTTCATCATTATAATATATATTCAGTAGTTACATCACTATAAATACCCAAGTGAAATGGTCATGAAAAACAAATTACACCGCTATGTGTAGATGGTAATCCGTACATATGAATGAGAGATTTTTATTATTTTTATAAGATGGAAAAGAGATTTAATATGGTTGTACCATAATAATAATAGAATATAAATATATTTATGAGTTTATTTATTATCTTTGTATGGGGTAAAATTTTTATGAGTGAGTAGAAGAATAAATAAAATTGAAGGACACAACAATGACGATTAGCTCTTGTTTAATAGAAGTCCTTTTGATCTATTCTTAAGAGACATAGGGTTAGTATTTTGGGAGAATAAAACCTTGAGAACGTGGATAAATATGTTCATAAGAGTAACAAGTAGGGTTTGGTCGATCATGATGGATCAATGTGTTGTGAAGAATTGAGAGAAGGTGTGTCCTTTTATAAGAGGGGATGGGCATTTTTGGAATTTTGTAAAGTATTTATTTAATATAAATTATTTTTATTGTCTAAATGAATCCAAATTACTATAATTATAATATAGGATGATTATTTGTTGAAATAATCTCATAAAATAATATTTTGAGATTTTTTAGTTGTGTTTGCATCCTTATCTTTTAGTTTTTACCTCTCGTTAACCCTATTGTGAATTACCATAATAATAATGTTTTCTACACATTAATTATTAATAATGTTAATATAAAATAAATAACATCACATGAATGGACCATTTTTATTTATAAAACAATATTACAATAATTTTTATAAATATATGTTCTTTTATTAATTTTAAATAATTTAATAAAATATTATTTATTATAAAATAATATTAATTTCATTTTTAACACTATTCATTTAATTTGACATTAAATACATCAAGAGAGAGGAGGAGTTATAAGATAATGATATAAAACCTTCATAATATGAAATATAGATTTAAAATATTAGTGGGAAACATTGACACTTTCAAGGTATATCATTTTTTATATTTTTAATATCATTTATTTTATTTACCCATTAATTAAATAATTATTGTATCAAAATTATATAAGAATTTTAGGTAATTGTATATTTTTTAAAAATTAAAAATAAAATACCATGATGTCGATAAATTATATATATTTAAAAATACTATTTATAACAAAAAATATAGTCTTGTTATCACCATGTTAAAATTACTATAATTATTAAAAATAAAACAATGGCATTTTTTTTACTTTTCCTTACATAGAATATTCTAAATTTCATAATCACATCCTAATGTAAAAAATCCATAAATTATTACTTTTAATTATAATATATGTGATATAATAATCATGAAAAATAAGTAAAATGTTAGGGTTATTTCTTAGTCCTTCTCAATTTATTTTTAACTTTTTTAACCTAATTTACCATTTCCCATGGTAACAATATTACTAATGTTACAATTCATATTTACAAAAAATAAAATGGCTTATTTTCCAAAATTTATCTTCCAGATTAAAAATATGGAATAAATTTTATAAAATTAAATTTTAATAAGTGTTATAAATTAAAAATTCAAATAAATGAGCAAAATAGTTTTTCCTAAAAATATATATTTTTTTCATGAAAATGTTTTTTCTAAAAATTTTAAAAAATAATTTTATTCCAATGAAGTTAATTAGTTTAATCAAAATTTAATGAACTAATTTTAGTTTTAATTCATTTTAAATACAAAATAACTATGTATATTCTTGGGAAAAATATAGTTTTAAATAAAAATCAACATTTTCACTATTCATTGAAAACTCAATCTTTTCAAAAAAAAAACAAATACTAAAATATCCCCCTGGGACAATTTTAGTATAATGATTTCTAAAATGATATTATTTATATAAAATAAATTTCTATCAATGTTCTGTAAATTAAATATATTTTTTCTCACAAAAATAAATAAAAATTATTTTTTAAGAAAAAATATTTCTGAATTGTAAAATAATTATATAGAAACTTTAGTACATATTTATTAATAATTAATAAATGAAAATATTTGTTTTGGTCCTCTATATATATTTTATAATTTGGATAATAATATTTATACTCTCCAATTTAATGGATATTTTATAATGATCATTTTAAATAATAATACATCATGGTTCGTTTAAGCTTGTTTTTGTGTGTCAAATACAATATTGAACATATTTTTTTAAAATATTGGGGTTATAAAAATATTATTTCTGAGTGTCAACATTATTAAAACTATATTTCATTATATTTTTTACTCACTTGTGATTTTCTTTAAGATTTTTTTATTATATGGTCAAATTGCGATGTAACAATAATTAAAAAGAGATACAATGAGTTTTAAAAAGCATCAAAAAGTGTAGAAAACAAAAGGTTGGCCTGGAAGTTTATCATATATGATATGTTAGAAAGGTGCTTAGGTATGGTTAATTATTCTTAAAGTAGTTTAATAATATCAAATGTGTTATGCTATAAAAATGGTAATTTCCACTTTATCATTATCTCATGTTGGCTACATATATTTATATATTAATATAAATATCATTAAGTGTAATTATAATTGATCGATCAAAGTAAAAACTTTTGTTGTCCCTAACCTATGTTCTTAAAAGAGTATTATAGGTTAAATTCTCTTGGTTTTATGATTATATTTTTTGTCACATGTTTTTTCTTTTGTTTTAATTTTTATTATACAAACGTAATGATATGAGTGATGGAATGAGTACACACCCATCATTCAGGATGAAATAGATTCCCTTGATTACATGGATGGAAATATTCATGTGGGAAGCCCATGATATCAAATTATTGAATGTATTGAGATTCAATTCTATGAAAAGTGATGAAGGTGAAGAATCCTTGCATTTATCTATTCGAATAAAAGAGCTGAATGTAGAGGATTTATCCATTTAACATACAATAGGGAATCTTGTATGGATTTGAAGAAAAATTAAAATGGGGAACAATGTAAAGAGTATATATAGTTAAAACTGGATAACCCATCCAAGGCGAAAAAATTGTGATGTTATCTATGAATATTGTGTTTATACACTCTTGGATGAATGTTTTAGTGAATAAGGATAGATCATGACTAATTAAAGGAGAGATGCATCTAAACTGAAATATATATTTACTGAAATAATCTTATTTGATTATTTTATATGCTAAAAAATATCATAAATTAATTTCAAGGAGTTTGTAATTATTCATATAATTCTAAAGAATATTTAATTTTGGTATGAAAAGATATGTATATTTTGGAGAAGCCCTATAAGTAATATGAATTCATTTTAAAACTTACTATAGAAATATGGTTTTTGGAGTTCATGAAAAAATTTCTAAGTTTAGAGCATAAGAATTTTTGTACTCATCATATGACATTACTTCGAATGTAAAAATTTAAGTTCTAAATATAAGAATTTGAGATGATTGATAGATTATGATATTAATTATATAAATTAGTTGATCATAATCCTTTGTAGACTATTTTAATTCATAATAAGATATTTATGTGTGCTAAGAATTTTCAAAGGTGTGATCAGAATAATTTATCTACTACATATGTCCTGATAAATAGAAATTACTATACTTATTTTTTCCACCAGATGAATTTTTTGTAATGTGAGACTTCAAGATTATTCAAAAAAATTTAAAAGGCAAGTGTATAAGTCTTTTTCAGTTGAACATAAAACATATACTCCTAAGAGTAAGTCTCCAATGCAAGAATTATTTAACATAAGACTGTAATGTTCCCAAGATAAACCTTTGGCTGAGCATTAAAATTAATCTCTTAGTTAAATTCTCAAAAATATATTTGATAAAAAATTATTTACCCATAAAATAATTTAATTCTTCATCAAAATACTTTTTGAATGTAAGGATCTGTAATCCCTAGCATTAGACTTTAAAACATATTGATATTTGGATGTTACTACTAGATAAAAATAGAGTTTCTATATTTTAAATATAATGAAGATGAAATTACTTTGGATGATTCATGAGCTATTCTATCACTGTATAAAAATTAAAAATAGCACAATATCCACCACCCAGTTGGTGAGGAGTTGAGAAGTGAATCCAAGAGACCTGAGTTCAAAACTGAGTTGAGATATATTTTTGGGCTACTATAGCAGTACTGTAGCAGACACTATTCAGTACTGTAACAGTCGGAACTATTCATATGTTTGGGATTTCGGGCCACTGGTTTGGTCCTAGGGTCCTTTAAGGCCATCGGGCCAATAACGCTTTTGGGCCATCTCAAGGCCTCCAGGCCACCTTAAGGACTTCAGGCCACCTCAAGGCCTCATGACACCTCAAGGCCTTTGGGCCACCACAAGTCCTTTAGGCCACATCAAGGCTTTCATGCCACCTCAAGGAATTAGATCCACCTAAAATTGTGCTTAAATGATTAGACAAACTATACAAGGAGTAGACTCAAGATGGGGATTTAGATCAGGTGCATTTATGAGAGCAGAAGATAAGCATATTTTTCAGAAAGAGATGGTATGAAATTGCCATCGGGATCAGCCTGTTCTTGCATGGGAAGTATAGGTGAACAATCCATGAGAAGGTGGAGAGATGATATCACAATGAAGAATCTTGGGTGGATCAATTCCAATTATAGTTTTTCTATTTTTTAAGACCTACGGTCCATGTAATCTCTAAGCCTACAGATCTTGTATGGGTTCCCCTTCATCCCTTGAAAGAGGGGATATCAAAATAAATAAAAAAAGAAGGCCTTCGGGACATTAGGGAAAATTGGTATAGACATTACAAACCCATGGAATAGTGTGTGAACCAAGCACAAGAGGTTAGGGATGTTTATCATCATTTTTGGAGGCAAAGATCAAGTAAAGATTAAAAATGATGTTTCTTGAATTATTTAAATCTAAAGAAAGTAAAATTATATGATGTATAAAATATGATTTTGAGTTCATAACATTATGATGCTTATAGAATCCATTATATGAGAATATTTGAGTGATAATAAAGAAAAATTTAGATTTAAATACTATTTATAAATCCTAGTTTAAATGCTACACTATTTTCAAGGAAGAATCATGTTGTAATTAAATAAGTTCGACACCCTAAATTTTGTTTTTTGTGTATTTTATATAGTTGTAATAAATTTAAGTTGTTGGATTTTATAGAGATATTTTGAGGGAGAATAAGTTGTATCTACTAAGGATATTTTCTTATTATATTTTCATCTTTGTTTCAGAAGAAATATTTTTTTTCAATAATAGAAATCATTTATGGAATTCCATTTGAGTAGAAAATACAATCCATTAAAAACTTTGAGAACAAAAGTGGGTATCTTATGATGATAATTTTCAGTTAGAATTGTGAATTTTTCAAGGTATTCCATTTAAGTATATTTAAAAAAAAGAAAACATTTCTTGAAGTACCTCATGATGGTGAAAAATAAAAGTAAAAAGATTACAAGATAAGAAGTAGTTTAGTTGACTAAGAGCTATTTTTGTGTAATGTGTGTTATTTTTGTAGAACAATATCAATGTAAAAGGATAAGAATCCAATCATTTTATGAATATGGATATGTTATTTATATTATATATATAGAAATAACAACATATTTCTATAACAATTATGGTTCAAAAAGTAAGACAATAAGAAAACTGAGATATCATTGAGTGAGGAACCTAGATGAGATGGTTTTAAAGATCTATGATGTTGTGTTTCAAGTAGTAACTGTGTTTTAGATTATTATTGAAGATATATTGGAATTAAAAGTGGGGTTTTTATTCGAATAAGATCAATTTCAATTTATTTTTAATCATCTGGTATAGAACCACAAGTCTATTTTAGTAATAACTTGAAATGTAAAGTTTTATAAATATATGGAAGGACACCATAGAACCCGTGTGACTACAAGCATGTAAAAAGATCACTACGTGACTTTGAGGCCACATTGTGAAGTTGTATATGAAATCTAGTAAAATATTGGTAAGTGTAGTCCCATGAGAAGAAATAAAATGTATACAATGGGATACTCTATAAGGAGTTGGAAACACTAATCCAATATATTCAGATATTGATTATTATAATGGATAATTCATGTTGTCTCACATAATCAAAATATAAAGTGGTATGTCATTGTACTGAATCTTATAAAAATAGTTTGTTCTCGTTTAATACATTATTTTCATTACATGTAGTTCATGATTTTTTTGGGTAAATGAGGAATATATTCATATTAATTAATAATTATTGATGGAAAAATTATGAAGGGGACATAAGATAGTTTTTAATTATGTAAAAATATGAAAATCAAGATTTAAACTCCTCCTAGTTGTCTATACTAGCCAACTGGGTATAACAAGTGGTTTCAAAGAAAAGGTGACCTATGATTGGATCTATTCTAAAGACCCACTTAGATTTATTTAGATTAATTAAGTGTATATTTAAGATGATTGTATAACAAAATTTCATGGAAAATATATATTCAATTCCTATTATTGTTTATATCAATGTATCTTAAAATACTATAATAAAGGGACGAAAAAATGGATAAAATGTGGTAAAGAAATCAACTATGTCATATGTTCTCCTAATTCCTGGAATTAATCCTAGTGGTTTGTGTTCCATCAAACCTGGTGAGAGAGATTCATCATATGATGTTAATAAAATATATACTGAAATTGAGGAATGTGAAAATGAAAAATCACATAGTGTTTTTTTAAGAAATAAAATTATATCTTGAAAAATTATGCATTACATTTATTATATATATTTATGTATATAAATTATTATAGAATTAGAATTCATAGTGGAGCCAATAGGATGATGTAATTAAATATGAATCATCCAAGCATGTTTGAAAATCTAGCACTCTCTAAAGATTGTAAGAAAATTGATGAATTAGTTTCACATTTCAATAAAAGACATTCCACAATAGTTGAATAATTTAAAATATCTTATTTTGAGAATGTTTTTATTAATTAGGTGTTCCATACACATGTAATATTCCACAATACTTCTTTAGATATTAAAAATTCTAGCTTGAGGTGAAATCCCAGAGTGTTAAAGGGTTAGAGTGATCATTAGTGAAATCAATAAAGTTACATGAAGATGTTTTTTAAAATGTTAAGAGTGATCAGGATTATAGTTTGAAGAAAATTGTGATTATAAAATATCCTCTCAGAATGAAATTTATAGATCATGAAATTAAACTAAAAAATATGGAATCCATTCAAGATTAATCTTCTTAGTGAAATAAGAAGAAATCTACCAATACTCTTGTTCATGTTATGCGGTTTCACTAAAATTGGACTCATATAGAAGGAAAAATATTTTTTATATCATATGTATAATCCAACACCTTTGGCACATTGAAATACGTATCCCACAATACAATTCATTTAGTTGGTGGTAAATATGGATTTTCTTAATATACATGAAAAAGATAAAATCTGCACATATTTGGAATAGTAAAAATTATTGGAAACCCAACAATATATCAAGGGTGAAAATGAGTAAGTAAGAAAATATAATCCTCACAAACCTAAAAAATGGAATCATGAAATTTGGATAGTCTTGACATCCATTCAGACAATTGAAAAGAAAGAGGTGTTTAGGATATTGCTGTTGCTACAATAGGTTAGGGTATATGGAAATAGAGTGTCACCACAAAATTTCTACATATTTAAGTTATAGTGGGAAAAGATTTGTGGGTTAAAATATGGAGTGAAAACCCTATAATATAAAATAAAATGGTTTCACAGAATAAGAAGACTTCATCATTGAATAAAATATTCGAATAGTTTGAAAAATTCTGAAAATCATGAAGAATTCATGGAAAATCATATGAATAATTTTTTACACATAGAAACATCCTAGATACTATATTTAGGGGAGTATATGTTCATAATAGCAGTTTATGATTAAATTTAAGAGTAAGTCTACCTAGAGGTGTAAAAAAATGAAGATAGTTATTGCAACCACTCTTAATATTTCATTGAAGAATGCTAAAAAGAAACCCAAGAAGTGTAAATCAAAGAATAATGAAATGATGTGTGTCATGTGAAATGATGTCGGAAACACTACAAATGAGTTTATGGATACGCTTCCTAAACAAATTGATTTTTTAAGAAAAAGGTGAAAGCACTATTGATCCCTAGTTTCAAATATGATTTCAAGAATAATTACACACTTATGATGAAATCCATGCCGCCACAAATTGTTTAGTAATGGAAACCAAAGTAGATACAAGCATGATAGAAGGTGGTCATGTCAGAGCATCAATAAAAAATGAAAATAGGTTATGAAAGAATTCTCAAACTTATAACTACAAATGAGAAGTAATAGAAGATCCAACTTATTCCCATGTCCTTAGTGAATTAATTTTTTATGGGGAGATTGATGGTGATAATATATAAGAATCATGAGGGATATGATGATTATACATCTAGATCATGAGAACTAATTTCACATTAGATCTACATAAGGTATAAAATGCTTCCCATGAGGTGTATAAATTAAATAAGTGAAGGTTATTAGAGTTTTTTTATATTATTACATTTTGGAATATGGATAACACTAATATTATCAATGTGTGAGGTATTATATTCATTCTAGTTTCATTTATGTGTTGTATAGTTGATTTACTTATTATGTGCGAGTGTTTTTCTAATAAAAGGGGAATGTTTTTTCTTGAAAATGATATTTCTGATGTGTTAGGTGAAGATATGTCTATGTTAGTGATTTTTTTGGAAATATTATTTGTAAATTACATGAGAAAAGAAATACAGAGTTAGTACTACTTTTAGAGATGTAATAAACACCTTTTATGTCTTAGTTATGAACTTTTATTTTCAATATATAGATTCCCCAACTAGAAATAGGGTGATTAACTAATGTATCACTACATGGATGTCTCTGGTTCCCACATTCTCTATGAATATTGAAATATCCTTGTAAAAAGAAGAGTTATCTAAAGTGGATGAGGCAACTATTACATTAAGGGGAGAAATATTTCCCACCTTTTCATTCATTGTCAATTAGAGGGAGTAAAATTGAATTGAGAACTAGAGTAAATATGGAATTGAAAATAAATATAAATTGGAATATTTATGTGACTTTGGGTTGATGATTCTATTTTTTGTCACATATTTTTATTATTATTATCAATATAATCATGTAAAGTTAATGTTATGGGTATGGAATTAGTATCCACATATCATTGAATATGAGTTGGATTCCCTTAAATACCTGGATAGATTGATTAATGTGGGTATACTCTAATATCAGATGATTTGAAGTGTTCATTTTCCCATATAAGATAAGTGTTGAAGTTGTAGATGCCATTTATTCAACAAGCTAAATAGAGTATATGATAAAAGAATATATGGTCATTGATCATATGGATGGAAAGACTATATATGTTTCTATAACATGTATAAATAAGTATTAAAGCATGGAGGAGAGATAGATGAATGTAGATAACCAATTTTTGAATTAAAAATATGGTTGGTTATTGTAAATATTGTGTGAATATGGTCCGAGAAAAAAATTTAAGTGAATAGAGATGGATTGGGAGTGATTAACGAATATATTCACATAATCTAGAAGATATATTCACCAAAATACTCTTATTTAAGTATTTTATTTTCTAAAAAACCTCTAAAATTGAATTTGAAGTTTTTCAAAATCATTTTAATAATTCCAAAAAACGTTTGAATAATTTTGAAGATGAATTGATGATGCCTGAGAAGCCCTAGAAGAAATCCTATATTGTTATGAATCTTATTGGAGAAATACAGACTTTAATCTTCATAAAAATATGGATAAGTTCAGTGTGTAAGAAATTTAGTTTTGATTGTAATAATTCACTATGGACGTAAGACATAATGTTACTAACACAATAATTTGAGACAACCATAATAATTTTAACTTCATCATATGAATCATCTGATTGTAAATATTTTTCAACTTTGTTACTTCAGAGTATGACTAGGGTTTCTGTTGAAAATATATAAAGGCATGATCATAAGACTTAAACCGACACATAATTATTGATCAAAATACCTTAATTCAAGAATTTTTTCCAACAACATGACATTAATAGAATGTAATACTAAATTATAATGAATAAAAATGGAAAAGTAAAGATCTTTAGATGATAATAAAGCTTTAATACTTATTGAAATTTTCATAATTCTAAAAATGAAAAATGAAGTACTTAGATAAGAAAAAAAGACATCATAATAAGATTTGGTGAGCATAAATCTTTAGAATTTCCAATGAAGGATATTAATATTTTGTGGAATTTTGAAGTTGTTGCTGGATGAAAAATAAAATTTTCATATTTCAAATCTAATGGATATGAAATTATTTGGGGTGATGCATAACATGTTTCTTCATTGAAAAAGAATCATAAAATCTTACATTAGTGTGTGATCCAACTAGTATAAGTAGTAGAACATTATATTTTTCTATTTAAAGGGAAGATCAAAGAAAGATGAAAAATGAAGTTTCGATAATTGTTTAATTTACAGAAAAATAAAATTTAATTACTCCAAAGCTATGATTTTGAGTTCATAACATCATTATTCTCAGAGAATCCATGATACATGGCTATTTTATTAAGAATAAAGGATATTTATTTCATTCTAACTATATAAATATCTTAGTTATAAGCTTTACTATTTTCTTATATTCTCTCATACTACAATGAAATAATTCATACACCAAAAAATCTATCTTTTTCCTGTTTTAAACTGCTTTGGAAAATATAAAATACGTATTTTATTGGAGATGTGTTTAAGATGAATAATTCATGCCTGATTTATAGATTTTTTTAATAATATTATCAACCATGTTTCAAATAAAAAATTAATTGAAATAAATAATGGAAATTATAGAATACCCTTTGAGTTTAAAACTAATGTTCATGAAAAATATTGATAAAATAAGTGGTTTTCTAATCCTTCCAATATTCTTATTTCACTAAAAATTATTCAAACATTTATATTTAAGTATATTTAAAAAGACTGAATTTTTTTAATACATCGACTGATGCTTTTGAGAAGTAAATGTAACAAGATGATGAGAAAATAATTCATTCAATAAATTGAGAGTGGTGGTTTTGTGTTGTATGATATTTTTATAGAACACTATCAATGAACAAAGAAAAGTGTCTGGGCATATACTGAAGATCAATATCTTATGGGTTTAAATTATATGGGAAGAAAAAGGGATTACTATAAAATATATGGTTGCATAATATTGAGAATAATGAATCTAGAGAATAGTGAGTGAGGAACCCATATGATCAAGTTCTAATGATCATTGAATACGAATTAATTGGGTTTAAGAGTAATATTGAACTTCTATTGTCAATCAAAGAATATTTTTTTTTGAGTTGAAGAGTATCTATTTCATTTGGGGGAGAAGTTTCCTGTTTATAACTAGAGAAAAAATAAAAGATAACATCAAAAGACAACTTTAATATATATATATACATATTGGACTTCATAAAACATGTGTATCTTAGGGTATCAAAGGATATCACTATAAAAACTGATGACAATAGTGTGAAACTACCGAATAAATATATTGTGAATCTAGTAAGATAAGTTCTATGAGAACAAAAAAATTAAATACATTATAAGACATTATGTAGGCATGGGAGTATTGAAAATTATAATGGAGAATACATTTTGGGGTGCATAACCAACCTAGAAATATGTAAGTTACTATACCAATCCTTGTAAAAATAAATTGGGATCCTTTAATCTTGTATTTACATTACATGAATTTGAATAATTTCATGTTAAATATAAAATATATCCATATTCCCAAACAAAAAATAGAGGTTAAATTCCAAAGGGGTGTCAGGATAGATTGAGATTATGTAAAAAGCTGGGAAAACCTTATTCACACTCTTCTTAGGTTTCAAAACTAGTCAATTGGGTTAAATAATATTTTATGATGAAATATTAATTTTATAATGAGTAAGATTCTTGTATTTGGATAAATAATATACTGATAAGGCACAAAATTGGTTGTTTTCACTAGATTAATTTCAAATTATAATACATAGAGTGTCGTACACTATGTTTTTAGTATAAAAGTGTTATATGTTTCATATCGAATCCCAATAATTGAGGTTGGAGAGATACCTCACTTAAGATTCTTTATACTTTTAAAATATTCTTATAAAAGACTTGAGAGTTTGACAATCAATGGTGTTTTACTATATTGTTGATCATATCATCGATCAGAGATTAAACATGATGTGATTTGTCCTCTCATTTGATGAGTGTGACATCTAAGCCCTTGGTTTCGATATACTAAGGAAATGTATAGTTGTAACTATAGAGTAGATATTATATGCTTATTTACATGAATGAGGGACATGTGAAATGATCATATTCTAAATTAATGAAATTTTATGTATTCATTTATTAGATTATTTTATTCTCAAAGATTAAAGAATATATGATGTAGTTATATGGGATTAACATACACCGTGACCCATGTTCACTCATTGTATTGAATAAAGGTATTATATAATTATAAATGATTTTTTATGGTGTAGTTGGTGGAAAAAACATTCAGAGATACATGTGTTTGATCAGGATCACACAAAATACCTTTGTATCTTGTGTATCATTGATGATTTCATAGAGGATGATCGTTTATTATATTTAAGGATTTGGTTTTTTATATTTGTTTTCAACACTACAATATACCATGGGTCCACACTTTATGGTTGACCTAATTGTGATTGATTTTTATAAAACACATAGATCTACTCTAAAAATGTTTTTCAATTTATAAAAGATGATTTTTGAATAGTAATTTGACAATCTTTCATATGTTATGATATGTGATGAGACATATGATATATTTCAAAAAAATTTGAATATACACCAACATACTATGGATATTGTTTAAAATGTTGTCGTATATAATATTGTATAAGGTGAAATTTCACAAAATCCTATTTGAATTTAGTAATAGTCAGATATTAAAGGGAATATGTATCACCCCAGGAATTTTTGAAATATTTTTTTCCAAATAGATTTAATTTCATGGATTACTTCTATTACAAAAAACACCGAGTTTTAATAAAACAAAAAATACTATTTATATTATTTTTTGAATAAGGATGTTATAACCTAGACATTAAATTTTTTTATATAAATAATAATAACCACATTATTAAAATTGTGTATAATCTTTTATGTAAAAAAAATTTATTGATAAAAAAGTACCTAATTTTTAATAGTCTTTATATACATTGAAAATACCTTTTTCTCAAAAATAGTTCTTTGTTTCTTTTTGTGAAATAATAATAAAATACTTTTTCCAACTTTTAGGTGATATTTTTTAAAAATAAATAAAATATTAATATTCAACAAGAAAAAGAAATATCTTATATTAAATTTTTGTTACTTTCTAAAAAGATTAAATTTTCAATGAATATTGAAAAGTATTTTTTTATTAAATATTACCTATTCATTAAAGGAATTTCAATGTTAAATTTTGTTATAAAATGGTTTAAAATTGAAATTATTCAAATATTATTATTACTAATCCTATCTATATTATTCTTATAATTTTTATGTCTAATTTTGATATAAAAAAGTCTTGTAATTATGAAAACTGTTTTATTAGAAAACAATTTTTTCATTAAGATTGTGGGTTTAATTTAAAATTAATTTATAAAAATTCTTTGGTTTAAATTTTTAAAAATGGTTTCCATATTAGGAATCATCCTAATTAATAATATATAACAACATCAACTTAATTTTTTCACAATAAATAGTAAAATTAAGAAAAATTAATTATCGTGATTAAGGTTAAAATGGGTTTATCAAGGGACAATCTAAAAGGATAAGTGTCAAAATGAAATAAATACTTATAAATTTTTTATTTTATGAACATATTTAGACCTTATGTCATATATAGTTCAATAATGATCCATTTTTTATCCTTATTTCATGTTTGAAACATGGGAATAACATTTTAATTTCAAAATTCTTAGTGTGTCCTATCCCTAATTTATAGAAGGGAACCATCCTAATCCCATATTTACACTATTTATACCTTTTATATAATCTAATAACTAATAAAATAACTTCTTTACTTCAATCCCCATTTCCTACAGAAATTATTTTTATTATTATGTCCTCCTAAGAAGGCTCTTTTTGAAAACATTAGGAGGTTTTCCAAAAAGTGAGGTATTATTCCTAACCAAGCGTTTCTTATTCATTCTTCCACATCCATCATATATTATTCTACTATAATGATAAAACATAATAATTATATTATATATAATTATATTTAATTATGTTGATTTAATATTAAAAATACATATCCTCTACCATCAAATGGGAACCGTAACTGTCGATCTTGTGTACGGCGGACCACCGCCACACTAGCCATTGTAATTTATTTTTCATCACCTCCTATCACGAGTGGATAAAATTATATATTTATAGTATATATACTATATTTAATAAATAATTATACTTATTTAATTATGATATAACCTATACCTTATTACCTTAAAATTCATTAAAAAATGATAATGCCACCCGTACGTACGCATGGACTACCACCTCCATAAAGTGAGTTGACATGTTTTTCATTTTATTTTTACATAGTTTTTAATAAGGGTATATTTAATGAATTAACATGATATATATGTCATAAAATTTATTTTTTAATAGTGAATTTAATTTAAATTTATTTTATTCTATCTGTCGACAAATTGGAAACAACGTTCATGCATACATAAGACTTACCATCTCCATGAACAGTGTAATTCATTTTTCTATATATAACATTTATAGATTACTATTCATATGTATATAATGAATATACAAAATATTTAGGTCATGAATAAATTTTTTTTGATGATGGAACCATAATCAATTAATAGGGACTAAAATAAGTGAACCAAAAAATATATGAAAAACAAAGAAGTCATTACTCAAAACAGTTATTTAAACTATAAATTAATAATAATCGGGGGATAAATGGTTTCATATAAATCATATATAATATTATATATATGATTATGGTAATTTAATTGATATATTATAAACCTATATTTATTATACAAGAGTTCTGAATGTGTATGAATAAATTTGATACTTGAGGTAAGATATTTCAGTTCACTTTGATTTTTGTGGGTCACATGACATATTAACAACTTGTTTCTTATATTTTTCATATATATTAACCATGAATATATTTTATTATTATTATAATTAACATAATGTGGATTTACATATCCATATAATATTATTTCCTTCATGTGGTATATGATTCAAATGTAATGAAAGTGGAAAAGGTTTGACATTACAATACCATTATCTATTAGCATTGATTATGATTTAGTATCCAATGATGAAATATTATGATATAACTCTCCTGAAATTCTTGATTTTTTACACCTATGGTTACTTTTGAATAGTAGAGTATTTCATTTCATTTTCTTCTCTTTATGTACTTAATCGACCAAAATATTGTGTTTAAGGACAATGAACATTATTTGTCTCTTCAGTCGAAATTCATTTTCCTTCCATGTCCATGGTTTCTAAAAAAAATTTTAAAAAAGTTTTTAATATTATATAATGAATATTTAAATACATTTTTATACCAATTTTATTTTTTACAACATGTTTTAAAAGGAGTATTGTTTTTCATTTTCTGAACAATTATCATTTTATTTTTTTACAGAAAATGTGAAAGGATTCATTTTGTTTACATGTAAGGTATGGATTTTATTTCATAAAGTTATGAATTATAAATGAATTAAAAATTATTTTAAATGTCTCAAAGGTTATTTTAAAAGAAAAATTTTCTCTTCATATTTAGTAAATATTATATTTTTAGTAACTAATTTCAAAGTGGATTGGATTTTTTCCTCATGAAATGTTCCAAGAGATCATTTTTTCATCTAAGATGGAATCCTTTGATGTTACTTAAGTTTTATTTTTGATATGATCCATATATACCAACCTAATTATTTATTTGGATGGTTTATTATTATTATGAAAATATTTTTATTAATCCCATTCTTTTTACAAAGGTTATGATATATTGAATTGATGAAATGCTTATGAAATGTGTTTATTTTAATTGGGTTTTTCTTTGATGAATTGTTTCTAAAAATGATAACATTTATATGAGTTATGATATGATTAATTTTTTATGATATTATAGAATACATCAATGTGATTTGGATTATGTGATGTCTGGGCCTAGAATTATATATCCCTCTAATGTTTTGGGTAAGAATTGATATATCCTGAGATAAATATGCCCAGAATTTTTAGTGAAATCAGTTCATTAAAGGAATATTTCTATTATGATAGGCATAGGAGCTAAACATGACTACTATGATAGTTTTTTGGAGTGAAACCATTTCTAAATTATAATCATTTAAATGAGCCTCTACTACAATGAAAATGATTTTATATTGTTATATATATTCCAAAATTCTATTTCTTATACCAATATTATTCTTATGTGGAACATGTATGATCAATGTCTTATAAAATTCCTAGATTTATATAAGGACTCATGTTTATGATCTAGATATGTAGAGTGTGTACTTTAAATTTTATTATATTTTCACCATACCCATATGATAATTCTTTTTGATATCTCACTTATTTACACTTATTAAGCATTTAAACTCTGTATTTCTAATGTTTTTGTCCCCCTGAATTTGAAAAAAATTATTATGTATGAAATGTCTTAAGAAGGATTCAGTTTTTCATGAAATTAGTGGGAGATGATGTAGTTAACTTATTAAAAAGTTTTTTATGTATCCATGATTATAAATCCACTAGACCTAATGGTTTTTATTGATAGTTATGTAATGTAATTAATATGCATCTACTAATATGTGATATCTATGTATGAAAATTATAGGTCACTATAGTAGGTATCAAATAAAAGGAAGTAGTGTTGTCCTTGGGAACGATCACATTTGAGGGTTCATTAAAGCATGGATCTCCACCCAAGGGCTTCCTTAAAAAAGGGATTACAATAAGGATAGTGGTATGAGTCATTCCTAGGAGTTGTATCCACCCATGGAGCTCACTTATAGGTATCGATTATATCCTATTAGTAATAATTCTAGACTTCTATAATTGGTATCATAGAATAGTTTATTTAACCTTTGAAAATAAGGATGATAAGACCCTAGCGAGAACCATTATCATAGGTTCAAATATAGAAAAATATATTGGAATTTGTTTAAGGATAAAGAGAGTGGTTTATAAGAAATTAAATCCCTTTATCAATATTATAAGTGTATGTGGATCTAGAACAGCTGTACTTAGGGGTAATAACTCCCAGAAGGGTGAATTGGTATTTGAATCTATCATAACCTTATCAATAACCATGGGCCTCAATACATACCTAGTTTGAAACTCTCTGAGGATATGTTTTAGAAATTTACAAACTCTTAATGAACCATCATTATAATAACCCATCCTTAAACATTAAATATTCTAGTGACATTAAACTAGAATTTAAGTTTTTTGCATTCCCAAAGTTCTTTTAGGATAATTATTTAAGATAATTTGGTCATAAATCATATTTAACAAAATTATATGTTATAAATTTTACACTTATAATAAATTTCCATTTCTCATACATTATAAATCTTTAAGAAAACAAAAACATATTTTATTTTCATTAAAAATTTTCTATACTTTCAACTTCAATCATTCCTTATTCTTACCCATCATTAATCCTTGTGAAAAAAATTTAAAATGTTGTATGAGCACAAAAATATCATTAAGGAATATAAAAACAAGTAATCCATTATTATAGTTAAAATTCTGAGAACCCGTGTAACATTTAGCTTTATCATTAAATATCATTCAGCCTATGAAATAAAACATTTCCACATTAAAAAAACAAAATTTTTTTCCAATAAAAACCGTTAAAACAAATAAAAATAAATTATAACCCATTTCAGATAACATAGAGCGTCACATTCATAACCTATTTAAATCTTGTGTTAAAAATAATGAGATCCCAGTTAAATCCTTAGGAGATAACATCTATTAAATCCCTCCTTTATTCCCATTAATAAAAGGAATATTACCTAATAAATTAGAGCTCTATCTGGGCGCACCCATCATACAATCTATATCATTCTCACCCGGTGCAATCTAGGATCATATATCATATATTATATATCATGATCACCTGGTATTATCTGATCTCACCCATTATATAAGTGGTATTGGGCTCAATTAATGATGTCTTGTAACACCTATCGTTTACGCTATATTGGGCTCACTCATGAGCTATCATGTGGATCAATACATTGAATAAATTATATCAGTGTTTCCTATTTTTCATGTATAATGCTCATATAACATTTCATGAATAAAATAGTTTATGCTTTCACTTTTTCATCACAAAAATATTGAAAAATAATTTTAAACTCATATGCAAAACCCTTTTTGAAATCAAAATACCATATGAATAAAAAACCCTATTTTCAATAATAAAATACTAAGAAATAGGGTTTTTATTTAAATAAAGCCTGAAATTATGTTAAAGAATCAATAATTCAAATAACAGTTATGGTGGTGGGAGAAGTCATTGTCATTGTATACATTAAAATTAAACATTCCTTTTTTTCATTTGTAAAGAAAGTCAAACATTATTTAAAATGATTCCTCTTTTGAATAAAATTGAAATAAATATAAAAAATTCCTTTAAAAAAACATCATGTACAAATAATTACATGTATATATCATTTTAAAAACATAGACATGGAAGAACAATACAGTTTGAAAGAAAACATTAAAAAGGCATTTTTTTAAAATAAAAATACCTTACCACTTTGGAAACATTTGAATTAAAATACCCATGAATGAATAACGTTAAAATAAATAAATAAATATATATATATAATAGAAAAATTCATGATATAACATGTCAAATGGTCAATATACACACCTCATAAATGAATATAGCTTCATAATATCAAAATATGACTCAACAAAAAGAAATCTAGATGAATTCTTTTAACTTGATTTTTAATCATCACATACATTCTTTATCATCATTAACAATGAACTTATATTAATTATTAAATTCTTATTATCCTTTTTAAATTTTATTATTTTCTTTTATTTCACTTATTACCATGATATACATTATTACCTAGTAAATTAAGTTTACATCTAATGTTTTGATGATATTTGACATATGTTTCAGAAATGACATATGTAGGTTAACTATGGTTAACGTGGTAATTATTCCATCACCTCCAAAATAATTATCATGAAATAATTATCAATGTTATACAAAAATTATAATTTAACAAAAATTATGAAATATTTTTTAAAAAATGAACTAAATTATCACAATAGATATTGTAGGCTATATGTAGCATGTGTCACATTTTCATTTCCCAATTATTGTTATGGAAAGAATGTAAGTAATATTTTAAATTTATGTAATTATCATAATATCACAAATAAAATATTATTTATTTAAATATAATTATATATATCATCAATTTTATTTGATGATGAAAAAATAATCACAATGCCTTGTGGAGGCTATAGTCCACTTGTACACACAAAAGACATTTTAATTTTTCAGTGTAAGAAAGAAAATGATATATAATTTTTAAATAATAAAAAATATGTCATAAATTTCATAATTATTTTATAAATATTACATATATTCATTAACATTATCCTTATTACCTTTAATGAAAAGTGTTAGTGAAAAACTAATCACATCGCTTCACATGGTGGTTTTCCACCGTACACATGAGTGACATTGTTGTATCACCCACATAATTGAAAGCTAGATAGTTTGTGTGATATAATAGTTATATAGAATAATTATGTTAAAAATCTCATATATATATATATATACTAAATCCATCATTATAATAATCTGGGATAGGCAATGATGAAAACAAATTACATAGGCTCATGAGGCGGTAACGACCGCACAAATGAATGATGGTTTGGTTTATAATTTAAAGAAAGAGGAGATAAATTGATTTAATTACATTAAAATAATTAAATATCAATAAATGGTAGATTTTATAGTTATTATTTCACCATATTTGAATGTGTTTTGAATGAGGTGGAAGAAAAAATTTAAAAAATTCTCACTTAAGCATGATACCTCTTCTTCGAACAACCTCCTTAGGTTTGCACCAAAAGTTTTATTATGATTGATTTATGATTAAAGAATGGGATCTAATTAATGGTTAGGATATTAAATATTGTATTTTGGGAAGGTATTGGCAGATAAAAATGGTTTTTAAGGTGGGAGTGATAGATAATAGTGGGCGGCCTTTTATAAGTGAGGTGAGTGGAACACTTCTAATTTTTGAAAAGAAGAAAGTGATACCCAAGTCTTTCACATTCAAAAAGAAAAGAATATAAACAATTATAAATAATTATAAAATATAATGTCGAAATATGAACATGAAATATTTTATAGTAAATTTTTTAGGTCATTTTAACAAATATCTTTTAGTTTAACCCCTAGTTAATCTATTCTTACCTTAACCATGGTAAATATTTTTACTATTTTCACTATTCAGTATGGATAAAAAATATTTTTACCATTTTATATAATATAAATTATTTTGATTATAAATATTTAAATAATTTTAGTAAATTTAATTTATATATTTTGTTGAATTTAATTTAAAATTAAACCCACATACACGATGAAAAAGAAGAATTTCAAGAAATACATTCTTAAAGCATAAGATGATTTTATATTAACAATATGAGTAGTAATCATAAAGAAATTATTTTAAATTCAACCTGATAGATACATATTATTAAAATTTCATTTACTAAATTCCTAATAAGTTATTTTTTATGTTAATTAAAATTTTTATATATTATTCACACTAAAAAAATATTCTGAAAATAACGCCTTTAGAAACCCAAAAATAAAATTATACTAAAATCCAATATAAAAATGATTCAAATTATTTTTTTGGATTAAATATAACTAAATAACAATTATGTTACTTGAAATCATATTAAAAACATAATGGAAATTTTAAATTACATAAATTATTGAAAAGAAATGACAATTTTATAAAAATATGTATTTCCAAAATTCACTAAAAATAAAATATTTTCAAAAAAATATCAAAATTTCACACTAAGTAAATTTTGAAATGATGTTTTAAAAATTATATTTCATTTATAAAAATAGATTTTCAAAATTATAGAGAAAATAATTATTATATTTTTTCAATGAAATCCAAAAAATCATTTTTGAAGGAAAACATTGTTTTTTCTAAATTAAATTAAATTACTAAAAATCGATTCATTATTTACTAATAATTTGTCAATAAATTTATAATTTATAGGAAATTTATATACATATATATATAATAAATTATTTAAAACTATTAATACCCTCCAATTTAATGTCTACATCATAATAGTCATATTTTAAATAATATTATTTCACTATTCATTTAAGATTGGTTTTGTATCTTGCAAGCTATCGAGAATAGATTAATTTTATTTAATATCTTGGGGTGGTATATTCTACAACACGTTAATCAATTATATCATAGAAATTTTAAATTTTTCTATATAATCAAAGGTTTCACAATTGAAAATACCTTTCTTTGAAACCCACATTATAAAAAGAGTTACTAGAAAATCCTCTAGATAAGAGAGAAAAGGATATATGATGGTCATGTATAATAGCACATACTAGGATTCAAAATAAAATAACAATGATGGGAAGTGAATATTTAGAAAATGAATAAAAGTGTATTTCCTAAATAATTTTATATACTGACAATGATCATTAATCATAACAATGTGACTAATATAAATAAATACATCATCCAAAAAAGCCATAAAATAAGATTTATGAAAAAGATAATAGTTTCATCAGAAGTGAACATAATGAGATAATTTTTTTTCTAGATCCTTTTATTAGGGTTTAATATATTACATACCATATATAATAAGAAAATTAGAAAATTTACTTACTTGATATGTTGAATTTTATCATTTAATAAATTTCCACCATATTCTCAAAATTTTCTCTAAATTCTAAGTATTCAAGATGATTTTTTCATTCCAAAAAAATAAATTAATCATTAAAAGAATCACATAACCATAGAATGATAAAAATATATTCTTACTATATTCATACATTAACCAAAACAAAAATGGTTAGCACAAGGTAATATAATTCCCAAAAAAAACCTTCATAGGAAGAAATGTAAAATTAATCTATAAGGACTAAATAATCACACACAATTTTTATTCATTAGATCAATTTATAAATAATTATATTTAAAATTCAAATAATTATTTTGGACAAATATTGAAACCCAAAAATAAGAAGTGTTTGATCACATATTCTTCTATGATTAATAAAATAATTATCTCCAAATAACACCTATCACATTTAATTTCTCATACCAGAAATATATATTCCTCAATAATACAATCTAAAGTATTACTAATAACTTACATTATTAACTATAATTACCAAAAAAATATAGTAATAGGATAGTTCATCTTTGATTCATTAAACATAATCCCTTATTATAAGATCCTTACCTTTATGTATACATGTTTTTATGTATTCTTTTCCCCTTATTTTGATAATATCTTGGTTGGGTTTTACTTATGGGTTATTTTTGGTGAATTTGGAGAAATTTTGAAGCCCATTGCGATGTGAAATGTTGGCACAGGGTTAGGGAAAACCATGCAGTTCTCCCAAGGAAACACTGCTTCCCATTTTGGAGCCACATGAGGAGGCGCATGGTTTGACCAAACTGTTTGACCCTCCTTTCCAAAATGTCCCCCCTTGGTCAGAGGGGGTTTTCATGGTTGTAACACAATTGTTTAAATTGTGAACCAATATAGGAGAAACCATTAACACCCTAAGAAAGTGCACATGGTTAAGGGACATGATTTGGAAAATTATATAACCTTCTTAGGAAATTTTTCTTACTCAATTTTGAACTCCCAAAGATTAGATTAAAAAATATCAGACCCATAGTTTTTATATACATTAACCCATTCTTGATCCAATACGATTTACTTTATTTTTGAAGTCTAATAGAAGGATTAAAAGTCACCTTGAACCCCTTTCTTAGAAAGTCAAATATCTGGTTGAATGATCATCTCCTTATTAGTAAGTGTTTTCTACCTCATTTGGTTTCCTCTCTCTCCAATCCTTTTTTCAAAATAGAGAGGGTTGATTTGTTCCTCTAATGGTGATGTTTTATACCTAGGTTTTAATGTATGTGCTTCATTGGATCTTTTTCTTATTTATTAATCCAAGATATTCCGCACCATTGTGATTTTGATCATTTTATGTCAAATTGAGGGTTACAATTTGGTGAGTGTTAGCAAAAAATATTAAGGTGGGTGGTCTAATTGTCGATTCCCATAAAATTTGTTAGAATTTGGTGTATTTGTTTTCAAATTTAAATTTTATTGTTGGGAAATTGAATTTTAAAATAATTTAATTAATTGATTCCCTTGAGATTTTGAATCCATTCATGGATCCCATTGGACCCATTGATGATTTTGAAACTGGAATTATTCGGAACCCATGGGGTGTACTAATATAAGTGAAATGATGTATTATTAATTATTCATGGTTGATAAATGGGATTGAGAATATGGCCAATAATTGAAATTATGAAATTGGTTGAACAGTGGACTATGTAAATGGTTGGTAAATGGGTTATGAATGTGAAACCATGAGAGGTGATATTTTTTACTAAGTTTTAGGAGAGTGACTAATACATTAAATACCTATGGAGTACCTGAATGCTTCTCTAGGCCCCCAATATATATTTATTTCATGTGATCATTGAATTCTGTGATAAGGACTGGTGTTCTAAATACACACAGTGTGAAAGACTACTACTCTAGGACCCCATTTTATTAATGTGAAATTGGATATTAAATGATTAATGAAGACCACAATATAATGAAATGTGATATCGCTTTGGTGGATGGCTTAGACTCTAACATGGGCTGAAGTAAGTATTATTGGTTTGAGAGTCACCGTGAACCAGAGAACCAATGTGGTTAATTAATTAATAATTTATTGTTGAAATTATTTACTTTATTATTTTTAATTTATTATTATTACAAATGCATAAATTTTTATGACTGGATATTGCTTTAGATGCCTTTTGTGGTGTCCTACTGAGTTGTACTCACACACAACATGGGCTACATGGTTGGTACCTGAATAGACATCATGTTTACATGACATGATCAAGGATAGATCCATATGTTAGAAGGATGAGTTGGGATTCAAGATGGAGCATGAATGAGAGAACTAGAAATGTTGTCAGGACACACCTAGGAGTTTTCAGTGTGTCTTTATTTTGGGTTTTCATTTGACACTTGAAATATATTTTTCATGACATATCTACTACTTTGGTTTATGGATATCTCTTATTTTTTGAATTTATCATGTGATGTTGGATGATTTTTTATTATGGTGTTACAATGGTTTCTATTTATTTTTAGTTGGCTATTTTCTATTTATTTATATTATTGTGATTCTTTGATAAATAAAGAATATTCTCCCCATGTTACATATTATAATGTAACTTCTATATGGTAGCCTCTAGCATATGGTAAGGCATAAAAAAAATCACATAACTAACAGGATTAGGGCACCAACATGTGGCACATTGTTTAATATGTTACAATGTTTTATCAATGAAGTTTTATTTTATTTTTAATATTATTACTATTTAAGAATGTAGGTAGGATACTAGGATGAGTCTGGACTTGGTCATGATATCATACATGGGATTAGTTAACTGATATATAGGGGAATACCCAAGTATATATTGTAGGATTCTTGTTATTGTTGTTTTCTATTATAGTTGAAAGTTATTTCACCTTGGGTGATGAAATATTTGTGTAGTGTTATTATTTCTATAAGATTTTATTCATGGTATAGCATGGAATTAGGGTTCAGTATACATTCATAATTCTAGTAACTTTTTATTTTACATTTAATTAATCATTTTAGGATTGCACTAAAAATAAAGTTTTTGGTAAGTCATTTTAATGAAAATGCTTTTCCATATTTAAGTACTATAAAAATAAAATGGTTCCTAATAAGGAATTGTTAATTATAAATGATTCAAATTTTGGTAAAATAAAATGGATAAATGGTTTTCTAATTAGAGACCATGAAATGTGAAACTATTTTACCCATTGTTATATATGACCCTGATGAGGGATGCTTGAGGGTAGTGATAGTTCCTCAGTTTTGAACATGTGGTAGTGTATGGGGTAGAAATTGATCAAGATTAGTGTGAATCCCTTTAACATAAATATGATAATTATTTTTTATGTTTTCTAAGACATTTTTTGTCATTGTAGATACATGCCTCCGTGATGAGATTTGTTGACATGATGATTGGAGGAAATAGATGGAAATGTGCCTCCATCAGGGAAACTAGAAGCTCTAATTGTTCTTTATGAAGTAGACAAAGAGTAGTTCTGTGAGAACATTGCTCTATTTATTAATTTTTTGGATAGTGATCCAGGGAGGGTTGTGTGGAATATGTCTGAGCTAATATGGGAGGTCTAGTTACAACACCCTCAAAACTTCACCGGAGAGGGTGGACTTGAGGTACTTGAGATTTGGATTGAGTCTATCCAAAATATCATTTACCATTTAGATACCCTTTTGGCTAAGAGAGTCATGTTGTATTCCTAAATGTTATATTTTTGAAAGAATAATTTGGGGGATATTCAGACTTTGGATTTGAAGATTGAGAACATGATATAGAATAACCTTTTAGTAGATGTTATTGGAAATGTTTTACCCAGAGATGATTAAGAAGGAGTACGAAGTTTAGTTTATACACTTAGCCTAGGGGAGTATGTCCATTATGGAATATGATGGATGCTTCACTTATTTTCAGTGATTTTTCATATCATTGGAAGGAGATGATGCTTCTGTGGTGAAGTGTTTCTTGGATGGATATAAGTGTGATATTAAGTCATAGGTTAATAACTTGTAGCTGTAAAAGTTTGCTGAAGTGGCTAATCAAGATCTCATTTATGAGGGGAACTTGAAGAAGGTTTATAGTGAAAATGTAGATGGTTTCTAATATATTAAAACGTCGTAAATCTTTTTAAATTTGGAAGTGTCACTATGAGAATATCAACCATGTAAATTAAAAATAGAGTGGTTCAAGAGAAGGATCCGTTACTCAGAACAGTAAATGAATATATTTCTACCATTGTGGTATGTTGGGTCACACTCATTTACAGTGTTTATGATATCTAGTGTGCTGATTCTGAGGTATGATGGATAACTTACAAAGGTATTCTAGGAACATGTGACCAATTTTTAGTGATAGAGGAGCCACGATAAATCAGAGTAATGGAAGGGGTTCTTCTACCACATATCAGTTTGGTAATTGGAGTTCTTATTAACATGGTGGTAGAGGAAGTGGATGTCATAATTTAGGGAAATAACAACCATATCAGAAGCATAGTGAAGAAAAAGGGACCGAGACTATAGCACATGGAATAGGGGTAGGATAGTTTCATGTAGTTCAACCTATACATGTGGATAGTGAGGCTAGACCATAGATAGTTAAAGGTACTATTCTTGTAGATTAAAAAATATCTACTTATTTTTTGATATAGGAGCCTCTCATTACATTATATCAACTCATTATGTGAACATTTTTTGTATGATAGTGTATTTTTTGAGTTGGGTTATGATGACCGACACACTATTAGGAGTGTGGTAAAGGGATGTCTATTAATGAAAGTGGTGTTCTCTCAAATCAGGAGAGTATCATTTTTTTTGGGATCTCTAAAAACATGAAATTTCATTTTTAACTTCTTTTAGGTATTCACTAGCTCGTATCATAATGACCCCATATAGATTGTTTTTTATAGAAGAGTGACCTTTACATCTCCTCAGGGAAATAGTTTTGTTCATCATGGAGAGTTGGATATCTAGGTAGGCCATTTAGGTTCAGTTCATCATCAACTAGGGGAGATCATAACCCAGGTTGAAATTCTGTTGTTTTATGATAGGGGTGTGAATCATGATGTATTCCCCTACATATTTGACTAATTTTAGGACATGTTTCCAGAATAATTTTTAGGGCTTCCACCGGGGAAGTATATTTAGTTTATAATTGATTTCCTTACTGGAGTAGAACCAATTTATATTCCACCATATAGAATCAAAACAATAAGGATTTAGGAACATTATACATAGATATAATAATTTATGTATAATGAATTTATCCATCCTAGTACATCTCCTTGGGGTTATCTAATTTTGTTTTCTAGGATGGTTGGTTGGGTGTTTCATTTGGGTGTTGTTTACCAGAAGTTGAATCAGATGATAGTGAATAACCGATATCCTCTTCCATGTATCAATGATATATTTTTCTAGTTTAAAGGAGCTTGTGTTTTCTCCAAGATTAACTTGATCTTAGGGTATTAGAAATTAATATTTAAGCCTTTCTATATAACATAGACTACTTCCATACATAGATATGGACTATATCAGTACTTTGTGATGTCATTCTTGTAGATGAACACTCTAATAGTGTTTATTACCTTGATAAACCTAATATTTCTCCCTTACATGGATAATTTTTTTATGATTTTTTTCTATGAAATATTCATTTACTCCAAGAATCATGATGATCATGCCCAACATTATGAAATAATCATGAGTACATTGAGAGATCCTAATATTTAATCCAAGAAAAGTATGTATCAATTTTGGATAGATAGGGTACATTTATTGGGCCAAACCATATTAGAGTAATGGATTTAAGTGGATCTAGATAATTTTCATGCAATTGTATCTTGGTAGTATCCCAATATTGTTTTAATATCCAAATCTTTCTAGGGTTAGTGGGTTATTATTGGAGGTTTATTCAGGACTTTTCTTTTTTGAAAACACCACTTTCAGGCTTGACCAAAATAGGATCATGTTTGAATGTTCTATAGATTTTGATAATCCTTTTTATGAGTTGATTAAGAGTTTAAATACCATATAGATTTTGATCCTACAAAAGTTGGGTGAGGATTTTACCGTGTTTTGTGATGTGTCTAGGATCAGAATTAGAGAAGTGTTGATGATGGGAAATTATGTTGTGGCATATGAGTCAAGAAAGTATAGGAAACATGAATGGAATTACACTACGCATAATCTTGAGTTAAATGTATTGGTTTGTTTATTAATGTTTTATTGGAATTAACTTTTAGGAGAAATTTTACTATGTATAATGACCATAAAAGTTTGAAATTTAACTTTTCTCAGAAAGATTAAAATATCTTGTAGTGGAGGTGGTTTGAGTATATAAATTCAATTTATTTTGTGCTCACTTATATAATAAGGAAGTGAAATAGTGTTTCTGATTCTTGAGAAAAAATACCGAGTCTCAGGCAGTTCAAGAGTCCAGTTCTATGTGAAATATAATGGCTTTTCCAATCGAGATGCATATTGAGGTTCAAAAGGTCTAGAAGAGGATGGACCTTGTATACTTATAATATGAGTCAACAAATATGAATTGGATTAGGGAGTTACATTATAATGATATTAACATTTTCTCCTTGAAGGAAATACTTGAATGTGGAGAGTCAACTATCAATTGGATTATTGATGAAGATGAGATAAACAATCTTCGGAACTAGGTTGTTGTGCCTACATGTATACATAAGAATATGATGCGTAAGGATCATGTCTCACTGTGGGTTGTGAATCCTAGTTTGACCAAAATGTACTATCAACTTTGTCGATAGTATTGGTGGTTAAACATGAAAATGGATATTTTAGGTTTTGTGACATGATGATAAACCTTTCAGTAGGTGAAGTTCATAGATCAATGACCTTGTGGTTTACTACAACAATTTATTATTCTGGAGTGGAAGAAGGATATTATTATCATCAACATTGTGGTAGGTATTCCAAGGATTCATCATAAGAATGATTTTATATGAGTGATTGTGGACCAATTGAAGAGAGAATCCCATTTCTTACCTATCCAAGAGAATTTCATAGTGGACTTACTATGAGATATATACATTCATAATATAGTCCATTTGCATGAGGTACCATGAAGTATTATTTCAGATCATGATCCAAACTTTCTATAATGCTTCTAGAATGGATTATAGAACGTGTTGGGTACCTAGGTATTTCTGAGTATGGCTTCCCACCTGAAGAAAGATATGAAGTTAGAACATATTATTCATATTCTAGAGTAAATTATAGGTTCATGGGTTCTATACATTGGTATGTATTAGGAGAATAAATTAGTGATCAATGAATTCACTTATAACAATAGTTATTAGGAGGATATTCAAATGGAACCATATGAAGAACTTTATGGTAGTTCATTCATATCACTTCTCTGCTATATAAAGGTCGGTGAGTCTGAGTTATTGGAAATGAGTCTCCTGTGGTAGACATAATAGGAGGTCTAGTAGATTCATAAATATATGGGTATGGATAAAAGTAAGCAGAAGTTGTATGCTAATTGACATAAATGACCCGTAATGATTATATTGAGAGATCTTTTATTACTTCTAGTTTTTCCTATATTGAGTCCTCGTTGGATATATAGGTGGGGAAAGATGGCACCCAAGGTTGTTAGACCATTTGAAATTATGGAGAGGATCAAACTATTTGCATACTGATCGACTCTTACACGGAGGTATAGTTCTATGCATGATGTTTTTCTTAGGTCATAGCTTTGGTAGTATCACCCTGACCCTTATCATGTGATCGATGTTGATGATGTTGATATTTAGGATGATGTATCCATTGATGATCATTTGATTCATGGTTTGAATCACAATGAGAATGTGTTTTGGTAAAAGACAACATCGATGGTCCAAGTGTTTTGGAAGCAAGGAATTTTTCATGAGGAAACACGGGAGAAGGAATCAGATATTCATACATAGGGTCCCAATATTATTACCTTGGAATCATAGTGATTATTGGGATTACAGGTCAAGATAAAGTTGTTATAAGGTGCGAAGACTATAAGATCCTAACCTTTTTAGTGATTCCTTGTACCCAATTCTAGTTATTATTTTAACCTTGTTTTAATAATATCTTGGTTCGGTTTAAATTTAGGGTTGTTTTAGGTAAATTTTGAGAAAATTGAAAGACCATGGGGCTATGAACAGTTAGAACATGGTTCGAAAAAAACGAGTGGTTTCCAATAAGAAACTGTGTGTTGCTTTTTGGATCCATAGGAGGTGGAACATTGTTTGACTAAACCATGCAGACTTCCACCCCATGCTGTGTACCCTCAGAAAAAGGGGGTTTTCATATTTGGAACATATTTTATCAAATAGTGTGACCACCTAGGATAAACTGTGCACCCCAAATTTTAAAGATCATGGTTAATATAGCATCCCATCTTTTTATAACATAAACTTTCATTACATTACACAAAACTGAGGATGTTTAAGGTTTTGTGTCTTGGAAACCTGGAACATAATACATGAAAACAACATAAAGCATTCTTCTTAAACACTTGAAAAGATTCTCCTTAAGTTCATCCTAGGTTCATTACTGCATCTCATAACCTGGGGACATACATGAAAAGAAAGGGTGAGCAGAAGGCCCAGTAAGGGAAACAAGAGAAACATTTTCCATGTGAACTTGAGATACATCAATAAGGTCATGAAAAGAACATTAAGGCATGAGAAAGAAATCATGAGATATATCATAATAAAAATAACATTTTTCGTAACTTGAATATGTTTCTGCAACATTTAATATTGACAATCATTCGTTTCACCAAGGTCCATCCACAAGGTGTCATTAAAAATTACCAAGGTTATTCACCAAGCTATCAGTCTAAAAAGTCATCTCTAGAGATTAAGTCTTTACCCAATGCATTGGAGCACTATCTGGGCGCACCCTTGAAATGTCTTTATTATCATGTGATCCACATATATCATCATCAATCATTTCATAAACAACCCATATAGCATAAATGAAATGGGTTTCATTTCATAATCATAACGTTTTAAAAACTGCTTTAAAGACATGATCTTTATGTCACTTTAAACCCACGGATAGGGAAAGCGGGTTTCATGTATGTAAATCAAAAAATTTAAAATAGAAAATTTTGATATATATGTGAATAACCCTATAGAAATAATATCTTTGAGTATTCACTTAATAACATAAAATAATTTTGAGAAAAAGAGAGAGGCATTTTGAGACGAAAATTCTGCAGCATAACGACTACGTTACAAGGTTTTAGAAAATGTTGAAAAGAGAGGGGACATGGGTCACCCACTCATAAATGATATATAGAAATAGTACAGGGACAGAATATAAAGGATATGATTCATGGTAGAAAAATTTTAAGGACATACCATTTGAAATGAAAAACATGGAAGTAAGACAGAAATAAGATTTATCTTATGAAAATTCGGCAGCCTAACGGCGTCACTTAAACATCAATAAAAATGAATTGACAAGATAAAATAGGGTCTCTAATAATATGATAATAAAATATCAGTATTATAGATATAGATATCATACCCCAATATAACAAAAAGGAAATTGAAAGACTTGACATGAAAATAGAACTTGAAAAATGAGAAGGGTGAAAGAATCCCTTAAAAATTCGGCAGCCTAACGGTGTCACTTAAACTTTCATAAAACGAAATGATGAGAGTAAGAGGGGATATCTCATCAAATAAACATGAAAAGGGAATTAAGAGGAATATAAAAGAACATCCTTACACATAAGAACATGGAGCATAAAAGGAATGACATAAAAGAGATTACTTGAAAAGAAAGAGAGAGGTCGGATCCCTTACCTTAAACGTAACTCTTAAAACTCAAAGGTTGGGACCTTGAGAGGCTTGAGGGAACCTTGGGAGGACTCTTTGGGATTTAAGGAGACCATAACTTAGTTGAGAATGATATTTGAGTCCAAAGGATGAGATAATGGCTTGGTATTTATAGGGAAAGTGAGGGGACAAGGCATTAATGGCCAAGGGACACCTCACAAGTGCTTTTCTCAAAACCATGTGCTCTCTCATGATATTTCCCATGAAGTTAGGCCACATGGGGCCTCCAATACAATAATTAATCACCTTAGGTCGGCCAAACCTTAAAATATTTCATGACATCACCATGACACAGCTATGATGTCATTAAACATACCGAAACCCGAAAACTGCTTTTTTTTACTATTCACTAAAAATTCATCTTTCTCAGAAAAAACCCAAAATTTCACCTTAATCAAATATCGACGCTCTGATTAAAAATATGAACTCCATTTTATAAAAATAATTTTCTAAATATTTTTAATTTAAATTTTCAATAAAAACACTATTCACCGAAAATTCATTTTTTAAAAAAAAACCCCAAAAATTACCATAACATAATATTGGTGCTCTGAGTTCAAAAATAAAGTCCATTTTATAAAAATATTTTTCTAAATAATTTTAATTTAATTTTGAATTAAAAAACACTATTCACCCCAAAAAACTAATACTTGACTAATAATTTATGAAACCGTTATTTACCCATTTTATTGAATCACATTACTTAATCTAGGTGTCTAAATTATATTAAAACTTTCTTTGAGTGAAATTACTAATCCATTTGGTCACATTACTAATCCTAAGCGTAAAATCACTATTCATAATTTACTATTCATCAAAAATTAGGCTGATCTTATTAGACTCCAAATTCCTTACTGAACACTTTTGTAGAAGACCATTTTTTGAAAATCATTACACATCATTAATTATTTAAGGTTTACATAAATATTTTAAAATATCCTTTTTACTAAATTCATCAATAAAATACATCCTAAAATTATCCGGACATTTGAAATTTCACAAACATCACTAAAGGAAGAAATCTCAATTCATTCATCCAAAAGGATTACACAAAGAAGCTAGGGTCTCATCACATAGCCCCTTATAACACCGACATATGACCTAAGTGTAAGGTGTGCTATGATGAGATAATCTGAGGGAGGCTCAAATAACATTGCCCTAGTAGTAATCTCTACTAACTTGAGCTTCTCCTGTAGGTGTTTCCGTTCAAGATTGACACACTGGAGTTCGGCTTGGGCTTGGTCAAAAGAGAATCCCAAAGATGCCACCTCCTTCCCAAGCTCTGATAAGTGGGCTTCATAAGGTTCGAGTCTACTGGAAGAAGCCACCGACCCCTCTTTCTGAATTAACCATTAACATCTCTATTAAATTATTAAGAGTAAGTCAATATACTACTAAAATAGATTGGGTCGTTACATTCTTACCCCCTTAAGAAATTTCATCCCAGAAATTTATACTTGAGGCCTAGTCGAAAAGGTGAGGGTACTTTTGCTTCATCGTTTCCTCAGGCTCCCAAGTAGCTTCTTCATATTTATGATTCCTCCACAACACTTTCACAAGGTGGTTAGTATTGTTTCATAGAACCTTGTCTCTACGGTCTAAGATCTCCACTGGCCGCTCCTCATAAGAGAGGTCATGTTCCAGTTGTACCACCTCTAGGTTCAGTACATGCGATGGGTCGGGTATGTACTTCCTCAAGAGAGATACATGGAAGACATTTTGAACTTGAGATATGTTCTGTGGAAGTTCTAGATGATAGGTCCCTGCTCCTATGCGATCAAGGATTTCATAGGGGCCAATGTACCTAGGGTTGAGCTTCCCTTTCTTCCCAAACCGCATGACTCCCTTCCATGGAAAAATTCGAAGGAAGACTTTGTCACCAACACCAAACTTCAAGTCCCTTCGACGATTGTCAGCATAGCTCTTATACTGACTCTGAGAATCCTTTATGTGTTGTTGGATGGCATGAACCTGTTCTGTCATCTCTTGCACAAGATCAGGCCCAAGAAGCTTTCTCTCACCAGTTTCACCCCAACAAGTAGGAGTTCTACATCGCTTTCCATATAGAGCTTCATAGGGTGCCATATGAATACTCGAATGGAAGCTGTTGTCATAGGAGAACTCAACTAATGGGAGGTGTTGATGCCATCCACCTTTAAATTCCATTGAGCATAATCTCAGCATGTCTTCGAGTGTCTGAATATTCCTTTCATATTGGCCATCAGTTTGAGAATGATAAGCCGTACTAAAATTCAATTCTGTATTCAGAGCATGTTGAAGACTTCTCCAGATTTTTGATGTGAATCTTGGATCACGATCAGACACGATGGATAGTGGTACCCCATTCAGCCTCACCACTTCCTTTACGTAAATCTTGGAAAGTTGATCCAGAAAGAAATCTTCCCGAATAGAGATAAAATGGGCGGTCTTGGTGAGATGGTCCAAAATAACCCATATCGCATTGTTTCCTTTGGATGGTTTCGGGAGACCAGTTACAAAGTCCATAGTGATATTATCCCACTTCCATACTGGTATGGGTAGCGGTTGTAATACCCCCTTTGGAAGTTGACGTTCTGTCTTTACTTTTTGACACACCAGGAACCTTGTAGTGTAATCATCAATCTCCCTCTTCATGTTATCCCACCAATAATGATCATGAAGGTCTCTATACATTTTAGTGCTTCCTGGATGTATAGAGAAAGTAGGGCTATGAGATTCATCCATCAGTTATTTCTTTATATCCGGAATAGATGGAACACATTGTCTTGTATGAAATATCAATACACCTTCTTGATCAATATTGAAATTAGGGAACTTCCCATCTTTTACAGCCTCCAACTTCTCCTGCAGCAAAGGATCTTCTTTTTGAGCCTTCTTGATCTTCTCTAGTAATGAAGGTTGAGAAATCATTTGGGATAGGGTTGATGATATCCCTTTCCTTATAATTCCCATGTCCAGTTTTACTAGATCTTTAATCAAGGGATCTCCTAGGATCCTCATTGTTGCCAGAACAACAGGGTCTTTCCTGCTTAACGCATCCGCGAATTTTTTTTCTCTTCCAGGGTGATAATGAATTGAACAATTATAGTCTTTAATAAGATCCAACCATCTACATTGTCTCATGTTCAATTATTTCTGTGTGAAAATGTACTTTAGACTTTGGTGGTCAGTGTATATATCACATTTCTCCCCATAAAGATAGTGCCTCCATATCTTTAGAGAAAAAAAAAACAGCCGCTAGCTCTAGATCATGCGTAGGATAATTCTGCTCATGAATCTTCAACTGTCGAGATGCATAAGAAATTACCTTTTCATTTTGCATGAGGATGCACCCAATCCCTTTTAGAGATGCATCGCTAAAAATAACGAATCCTTCTCCAATAGAGGGTAGTGTTAACACAGGTGCAGTAACCAATCTCTTCTTCAGCTCTTGGAAACTTTCCTCGCATTCCTTTGTCCAGATGAACTTAACCCCTTTTTGAGTCAACTTGGTTAGTGGATTAGAAATCCGTGAAAAGTTTTTCACAAACCTCCTATAATATCCCGCTAAACCAAGGAATCTATGAATCTCAGTTACTGTTGTGGGTTGAGGCCACTCCTCCACAACCATTGTCTTTGCAGGGTCAACCGAGATTCCTTCATTGGTTATGATGTGCCCCAAGAAAGCCACTTGTTGTAACCAAAACTCACACTTGCTGAACTTTCCAAAGAGTCTCTCCTTCCACAGAGTTTTCAAAATAACCCTCAGATGATCTTCATGCTCCTCACGACTTTTTGAATATATCAAAATATCATCAATAAAAACTACCACAAAGTTATCAAGGTAGTCCTTAAAGAAACTATTCATTAAATCCATGAAAATAGCAGGAGAATTAGTCAAGCCGAAGGGATAACAGTAAACTCATAATGCCCATATCTTGATCGGAAGGCAGTCTTTGGAATATCTTCCTTCTTCACCCTCAGTTGATGATAACCAGATCGAAGGTCAATCTTAGAGAAGAATTGAGCCCCACGAAGTTGGTCAAATAAATCATCAATTCTTGGAAGAGGGTATCTGTTCTTTACTGTGATACCGTTAAGTTATCTATAATCAATGCATAGCTGCATTGATCCATCCTTCTTCTTCACAAAGAGAACTGGTGCTCCCCAAGGAGACACACTCGGTCAGATAAACCCCTTCTCCAACATGTCTTGGAGTTATTTCTTTAACTCTTCTAGATCTACATTTTCCATTCTATACGGGGTATTTGATATCAGTTGTGATCCAAGTACGAGGTCAACGGGGAACTCTACCTCTCTTTCTGGGGGAGGTCTAGGTAACTCCTCAGGAAATACATCCAGGTATTCTTGAACAATTGGAACATCTTCTATCTGTATCCTCTATTTTCCTTCTTCATCATCACCGATTAACTCCATAAAGAAAGCTATAGGAGGTGCTTCTAGATAGGGATCAAATCGGGATATCTCTCCTTGGAAGATAACTGTAGGTCATTTATTCAAGATTACTGAGATTTCCTTACTTCTGCATTTGATCTTAGCATTATACTTTGAGAGCCATTCCATCCCTAGTATAACGTCGAATTCTAACATGGGAATGCCTACTAGATTTGTGATAAGATTGTGCTCACTAAACTAAACACTAGAGTCTCTAAACACTCTTGATGCATGGATAATCCCACTTGGAGTCTTGACTGACAACTCAACCTCAAGCAGTTTGGGGATTGATTCTATATTCTTTGCAAACTTGGAGGAAATAAAGGAATGCGTAGAACCAGAATCAAACAATGTATTTTCTAGTTTTGAGAGGACAACAAGAATACCTGCTACCACGTCATTTAGAGCTTCAACTTCAGTTGTTGTGATAGAAAAAGCACGACCTTGCTCCCCTGGCCTTTTCTGAGGTTGATGGTGATTCCCCTCCACTGCCCTTGGATTTGGACAGAGATTAGCATAGTGCCCAAGCTGTCCACACTTGAAGCAATGGACTTCAGGTAAGGCCAGAACCATCTTTCCTCTGTCATTAGTGTTGGGGAGTTGAGGCTTCACCTCACTACGACAATTCCAAGAAATATGGCCTCCTCTTCCACACTTGTAGCACTTTCCACTTCCGATCAAGAAGTTCCCCGGATGCTTCTTCCCACATTTATTGCATGTGGTAAGTTGCATTTTCTTTCCACATATTCCCTGATCAAAAGTCTTCCCTAAACTGGGCTCCAATGATCTCTTCTTTTCATTTTATTTATGAGACCACTGTGTCTCACCAAACTCTAGCTCGACTTTCATTGCACTCCACATGATCTCCTCGTAGATATCGTATTCCCGGTTGGCTAAATTCTTCCATAGATGATGTCTCAGTCCAACGAAAAATCTATCAACCTTCCCACTTGGATCCATGACAAATCTAGAGGTATATCGTGAAAGTCGGGTGAAGTTCATCTCATAGCTTCCTACAGATTCGTTCTCCTTCTGTTTAGCTCAAGAAACTCTTTATTCATTCTCGTTCTCATGAAACGAGGGAAATACTTATTAAAGAATATTCCCTGGAACTCTTCCCACTCCATAGCTTCCATATCTCCTCTAGGCTTCGAGTTTTTGACCAGTGACCACCACTGATTAGATTCTCCCTCTAGGCGGTAAACAGCAAGGGTGACTTTTTCTTGTTCTGAACAAAGGAGTACAAAAAAGATCTTTTCAATGGAGCTTATCCATTGTTCCGCAACCAATGGGTCAGTAGATCCACTAAATGATGGTGGTCGTTGACGCATGAATGAATCAACAGAATGTTATTCCCTTCGTGGTGAGATCAGCCTCTCAACTTGATTCAAGTTATTACTCATAACTTGAGTCAGTTGGTTCATCATTCCCATGAATGTTTCCATTCCGGCTTCCATCGGAGGGCCGTCATCACATGGTGCATTGCGGTCACCATCTAAACGGTTCCTCCTAATGCCCGCCATTTTCTAAAAGAATAAAACTTTAGTGAGAAACTTATTTCATTTATGAATCTTTTAACTAAGACTTCATTCTTAGACAATTACATTTCTCTATAATTCCTTCATAATGATTCATAAAAATCTTGTGATTAACCAAACATGTCTCCCGGGAGCATCGTAACCAAGAGTGAATCAAGGCCCATTATCGTGCACTAGTTCCTGTTTGAGTTTAGCTCAAAGCGGTGTTTTTGGGTTTTACCCCTATGTACATCTGTGCCAGAGCCGCCTCTACCTGCTCGTATCCAGATAGGGATGTATTTGTTTGATAAACCATTTACTCAATACTTACCAAAATACTAGGAAGTTTTCCTATATTTAAATTTTTCTATAGGGTTCTTCCTAAAGTTTTTATATCCTAATTTCCACAAATAACTAAACCATTATTTGATACCAACTATAGCATCCCATCTTTTTATAACATAAACTTTCATTACATTACACAAAACTGAGGATCTTTAAGGTTTAGTGTCTTGGAAACCAGGAATATAATACATGAAAACAACATAAAGCATTATTCTTAAACACTTGAAAGGATTCTCCTTAAGTTAATACTAGGTTCATTACTGCATCTCATAACCTGGGGACATACATCAAAAGAAAGGGTGAGCAGAATGCCCAGTAAGGGAAACAAGAGATACATTTTACATGTGAACTTGATATACTTCAATAAGGTCATGAAAAGAACTTTAAGGAATGAGATATATCATAATAAAAATAACATTTTTTTGTAACTTGAAGATGTGGCTGCAACATTTAATATTGACAATCATTTCGTTTCACCAAGGTCCATCCCCAAGGTGTCATTAAAAATTACTAAGGTTATTCACCAAGGTATCAGTCTAAAAAGTCATCTCTAGAGATTAAGTCTTTACCCAATGCATTGGAGCACTATCTGGGTGCACCCTTGACATGTATTTATTATCATTTGATCCACATACATCATCATAAATCATTTCATAAACAACCCATATAGAATAAAATAAATGGGTTTCATTTCATAATCATAACATTTTAAAAACTGCTTTAAAGACATGATCTTTATGTCACATTAAAACCACGGATAGGGAAAGCGGGTTTCATGTATGTAAATCACAGAATTTAAAATAGAAAATTTTGATATATATGTGAATACCCCTATATAAATAAGAGCTTTGAGTATTCACTTAATAACATAAAATAATTTTGAGAAAAAGAGAGAGGCATTTTGAGACGAAAATTCTGCAGTATAACGACTACGTTACAGGGTTTTAGAAAACGTTGAAAAGAGAGGGGACATGGGTCACCCACTCATAAATGATCTATTTCAATAGTATAGGGAAAGAATATAAAGGATATTATTCATGGTAATGAAATTTTAAGGACATACCATTTGAAATGAAAACATGGAAGTAAGACAGAAATAAGATTTCTCTTATAAAAATTCGGCAGCCTAATGGTGTCACTTAAACATAAATAAAAATGAATTGAAAAGATCAAATAGGGTGTATCATCATATGATCATAAAATATCAGTATGATAGATATAGAGATCATACCTTAAAATAATAAAAAGTAACTTGAAAGACTTGACATGAAAATAGAACTTGAAAAATGAGAAGGGTGAAAGAATCCCTTAAAAATTCGGCAGCCTAGCGGCGTCACTTAAACATTCATAAAACGAAATGATGAGAGTAATAGGGGATCTATAATCATATAAAAATGAAAAGGAAAGTAAGAGGAATATAAAAGAACATCCTCCCACGTAAGAACATGGAGCATAAAAGGAATGACATAAAAGAGATTACTTGAAAAGAAAGAGAGAGGTCGGATCCCTTACCTTAAACGTAACTCTTAAAACTCAAAGGTTGGGACCTTGAGAGGCTTGAGGGCACCTTAATAGGACTCCTTGGGAGGTAGGGAGACCATAACATCGTTGAGAATGATATTGGAGTCCAAAGGATGAGAGAATGGATTGGTATTTATAGGGAAAGTGAGGGGACAAGGCATTAATGGCCAAGGGACACCTCACAAGTGCTTTTCTCAAAACCATGTGCTCTCCCATGATATTTCCCATGAAGTTAGGCCACATGAGGCCCCCAATACAATAATTAATCACTTTAGGTCGGCCAACCCTTAAAATATCTCCTGAAATCACCATGACACATCTATGATGTCATTAAACATACCGACACCCTAAAACTGTTTTTTTTACTATTCACTGAAAATTAATCTTTCTCAGAAAAAACCCAAAATTTCACCTTAATCAAATATAGACACTCTGATTACAAATATGAACTCCATTTTATAAAAATAATTTTCTAAATATTTTTAATTTAATTTTTAAATAAAAACACTATTCACCGAAAATTCATTTTTTAGAAAAAACCCCAAAAATTACCATAACATAATATCGGTGCTCTGAGTTCAAAAATATAGTCCATTTTATAAAAATATTTTTCTAAATATTTTTAATTTAATTTTTAATTAAAAAACACTATTCACCCCCAAAACTAATACTTGAATAATAATTTATGAAACCGTTATTTACCCATTTTATTGAATCACATTACTTAATCTAGGTGTCTAAATTATATTAAAACTTTCTTTGAGTGAAATTTATAATCCATTTGGTCACATTACTAATACTAAGCGTAATATCACTATTCATAATTTACTATTCATCAAAAATTAAGTTGATCTTATTAGACTCCAAATTCCTTACTGAAAACTTTTGTAGAAGACCATTTTTTGAAAATCATTACACATCATTAATTATTTAAGGTTTACATAAATATTTTAAAATATCCTTTTTTCTAAATTCATCAATAAAATACATCCTAAAATTATCCGGACATTTAAAATTTCACAAACATCACTAAAGGAAGATATCTCAATTCATTCATCCCAAAGGATTAGACAAAGAAGCTAGGGTCTCGTCACATAGCCCCTTATAACACCGGCATATGACCTAAGTGTAAGGTGTGCTATGGTGAGAGAATCTGATGGAGGCTCAGATAACATTGCCCTAGTAGTAATCTCAACTAACTTGAACTTCTCCCGTAGGCGTTTCTGTTCAAACTTGACACGCTGGAGTTCGGATTGGGCTTGGTTTAAAGCGAAGCTCAAAGATGCCACCTCCTTCCCAAGCTCTGATAAGTTGGATTCATAAGGTTCGAGTCTACTGGATGAAGGAATCGACTCCTCTTTCTGCATTAACCATTAACATCTCTATTAAATCATTAAGAGTAAGTCAATATACTACTCAAAAAGTTTGGGTCATTACAATTAAGGCATAGAATTTGGAAATCCATGCACCGTTACCCTAAAACCGTGATCATGGGAGTTTAAACCCCTAGAAATTAGATTAAAAATTCGTAGACCCCTTATTATTTTTCCATTCACCCCTACTTGATTCAATATAGTTTTCATCATTTTTGGAGGCTCCTAAGTAGATTCCAAGGTACCTTAAACCCCCTTTTTGTAGAATCAATGTTTTGGATGAAGGATTGACTCCTCATTGATAAGAATTTTATTCTTCATTTTGTTTTCTCTCCGTCTATACTACTTTTCTTGATGGAGATGGATGATTTTCCTACCATTGGTGATGTTTTATATCATGGTTTTGATGGATGTGTTTCATTGAATATTGGACCTAGTTATTGAACGTAGATCTTCTACTTTATTGTGATTTAGATCGCTCGACATCAAATTTAGGGTTACGACTTGGTGAGATTATACCAAGGATCTTGAGGTAGGCAGTATAATTTTCTATTCCCATAGCCTTGGTTATAATTTGGTGTATGAGTTGTGAAATTTGAATTGTTTTGTTGGGGAATTTCTTTTTAAATTGATGAAATTAATTTATTTCCTTGATATTGTGATTCCCTTCATATATCTCATTAGACCCATTGATGATTTTGAAAACAAACATGCTGGAAACCCATGGGGTGTGTTGATATAATCAAAATTATTTATTATAAATTTTGTATGGATGATAATTAGGGTTGAAAGTATGGTAGATAAATGAAATTACAAAATTGGTTGAATAATGTATTTTGGAAACGGTTGGTAAATGGGTTGTGAATGTGTAACCCTATGATGTGATATTTGTGACTATGTTTTGAGATAGGTACTGCTCTCCAAAATACCCATAGGGTGCCAAAATGATTCTCTAGCCCTCTAAGAGATATATTTATTACATCTAATCATAGAGTTTTGGGATAGGGACTACTGCTCCAAATACGCATGGGGTGCTAAACTACTGCTCTAGGCCATATTTTAAGAATGTGAAATTAGATATTATACGATTGATGAAGTCCATGATAGAATGAAATTTGATATCCCATTGGTTTATGTTTTAGACTCTATCATGGGAAGAATCAAGTATTATTGGTCTGGGTCTCATAATGATCCCTGGAAGCTATGTGGTTAATTTTAGAATAATTTAATATAGGAAATATTTAATTTATCATTTTTAATTTAATCTTATTACCACTATATAAAATTTTATAGACTATATTTTTCCTTATACACAATTGGTGGTGGCCTAATAAGTTTTACTCTCACCCTACATAGTCTTCTTGATCGGTACCTGAATAGACTTCACATTTTTAGTACAAGATAAGGGAAAGATCCCTATGTTATATGGATACATTAGTCTTCGATATGCACCATGGTTGAGGGAACCAGACATGATTTTGATAATCTCCTGGGAGTTGTATGTGTTTAATTATTTTGGGTTTTCATTTGAAACTTGAAACTTATTTGGAATGACATATCTATTGATTTGGTTTATGGTCATAGTTTCTAGTTTTTTATTCATACATGGAGGCACGCCTGAGAACATGTAACTAACTGGCTTAGTGAACTAGCATGTGGAACATGGGTCAGGATGTTATACACATTTTTCTATTTACCTTATTCATTTAATGTTCCTATAATCATTAAATTTATTCAAATTGAAATTAATAACCTAATAAACAAATCACTTTTAAATATCATGGGTATCTATAAGATGAAACATATACTCCCAAAATTAATATAATCATTATATGTAAACCTGTTTGAGTAAAAAATTGATGTTATACTAACAAAGACATCACATATATTATTGGTTGGACTACACCCTTTTTTCCTTTTGGTTTTTGGTTCTAGCCCCACAACCTTCTTAGATGTGATAGGTTTTCCTTTTTCTAAATATATAATAATATAATTCATATAAAATTTCCATAAATATGGTGAACATCCTAAAAAATTGTCTTAATCATCAAAGATCATATAAATCCTAAAGTTTTCAATACCTTTAAACATATGTCCACAAAAAAAATAGAATTTTTACTAAAATAATATTTTCACATGATAAAATAAGGGTAAAATATAACATAAAAATCTATTAAAACATAATTAATTTCTACAAAATTACTCTAATCACATAAAACAATAAAATAGTATTAATGACTTTAAACTTGTGAACATACTTAAATCTACCACTACATCATAACTCTTGAATCCACTATTATAGACACATTAATAACTCAACATTATTCATAATACCCTAGTGGTTGTGGTTGTTCCACCCATCCCCCCCCCACTGAGGGAGGGGTGATTTTCGTCCCCTGAGGGAGTTTGTAATCACTTCATTCCCTTCTCGAATCCATATTTTCTCCCAACATTTCCCAAAATCTTGATATTCCCTAAGGTTACTGAGATTTTCTAATGGCATCTGCATCTTTTATTTTCTCTTTCATAATTAATTGAGGCTTCTTCTCTCTTTAGATGAGCATTGATTGCGATATTCAAGAACTAATTCACCTCAATGGATGAGTTAGACATATTTTTTTCAGATCGTGTAGTCTACAGGAGCAAGTGACGATAGGGCTTTTAGTTAGTCATCATATCACAATCTGGTTCATCTCAGAAGATGATATGATGCAATATTTTTCTTCAGAACATCTCAATTTCAATATACTTAGGTTCTTCCTTCTCTAATGGGATTACAATTTTCACAGGAATAGGGACTCTACCTCGACCGTTATCTAGGTCAGATTTCTAGAAATACCTCTCCCCTTCCAAAATACCTCCATCATTTTCATTATAGAAAACTTGGTAGGAAGATTAATTTTATTTGATAGAAAAAATATATTGTTGTGTCACCCAGTTGATCCCAAGGTTTGTGTTAAAATTGAATACTCATAAAGACGGATTGATTTTTTTATGGATCTATGTTGGTGAATAATTCCATTATAGAAAACCGGTCATATTTTAATCTTGGATATGTTTTTGTGATTCATATATGAAACTGGTACATGAAATGGTGACTTGTAGGTGAATAGGTATGAGAAAGGTTCATGATATAATAAAGAAGAGGGTGGCTGATTTTGTTATAGGTTCGAACGAAGGGAAAATCACAATTGAGTCAGGGCTTCGAAGCATAAACCTGAAGGATGTGTGCGATGAAAATTCAGTGGTTGAGAGGATGACAAGAGTTGTATTAGGTATTCTCATTCTTCAGAAGGATTTAGACCCACTGTGCTTTGATCCAAATGTGAGTATCATCGTTTTCCACTTGAGATGCGATATGAATTGTCAGAACATTGATACAACAAGAATTGGAATATATTTTAAGGAATAGAGACATGGAAACATGGATTGTTAGGCCACTATCGCATGTGGGGATGAGGCTAAATTTTTTCAGTATGAGTCCTTCTGATTTGGAGGTTGTCCAAAACATGAATCTGGGGGCTTTAGAGGAGGGAAAAGTCATCATAGAAGGGCCGATAGTGTCGGTTAAAGATAAAATCTTGATACAGGCATGAGTCCATATCCCAATTCGAAATGGGTTTTAAGGTTTGGAGTATGAGGAGTTGGGTCATGAGTATCAAGGTACACAATAATAGTTAAATTCTATTATGGGGCATATTCCTCATGAAAATTTCACTGATAAAATGTATAAACTGGGCCATGGTATGGGTATGAAACCTGGTGAAACTAACTAACCCAATGAAATTGATGCCAATGTGGTTGGTTGTGATGATTAGGACAATAGAGAGAATCCTCAATGCTTGGCCTTGGTTGAAACCAATAGGAAAGATAGATATCATCAAACTAGTATATTGGAAACCAATATTCATGAGTAAATTGAGAAACAGTTTGGTTCTTTCTATACCTCTAATAGGTGGGGAAATTTTTTAGTCAATGATAAAGAGAATGATATTCACACTCCCAAGAGCTGTGATAATACATCTTTTAGTGAAATCATTAGGAATGAAGGGTAAAGGGGAATAAGAGTGCGGGAGTCACCGCTACTCCACTAAAGAGATGGATGAGGAAGGATTACTCTAACATGCTAATGAATATGTGTAATAGGTCATATTCTAAGGCTTTAAGGTGGATGGATGATGATAAAAAATGGGATGGGCCACCAAAAACTCATCCAAAGATCACCTTATATCAAATCATATGTGGCTGAGGGAGGGGTACATCAAAATTCTCAATCAATATAACTCGCAATATGAATGGGAGTTGACTGATGGTAGTGTAGTGTCTGATTTTGGATTTGGTGAGGATTTTTTATATATAGTCAGTTCTATGGATGTGATTTTATTGTTTTTTCCTTGTTTTTCTCCACACATTTATTTTATTAATAAATTTAGTGGACCAGGCATGCCTGGTTTACGCCTTCTTCACGATACCTTTAATCAGTCATCTTCTTTTTCCTTGTTATCAACTATAATGAAATTCGAAATTTCTAGGAATTTCTATGTAGTGTCTTATTGATAAAATTATTAACCATTCCCCACAATGTGATTTATTTTAATAACACTCAAACTCACCATATTTAAAGCATTCAATTTCAACCATTAGAGTAATTTTATTCCCCTTTATGGAATTAACTAAACCCATCCTTTTTACCTAGAATATTATATAATTATTCCATCATTACCACATACCAAAAATATTTTAGTTTACATAAGAAATTTTCCTGGGTTATTTTTCCAATATTATTTACACATTAGTTATTACTTATTTTTACCATTGTGATATTTATCACAACAAAATCATATGTAAGTCCATTTTTTTGGTTTCATATGTTAGAATCTCACCATAGTCCATTTTTTCAATCATAACTCATCATATCTAGTTGAGAATAACTAAAAAATTATTTACTATGTTTACCATTCTATTATATTTCTATTTATACATCCACCAAATTTTCTTTACATTCAGTATTGATTTCGATCCTATTGGATCCATCCATTTACTAACATAAAATAATGTTTCTATGACTAAATCAAATAAACAATAACAAACCATATTATTTTCATGATAAATACTACATTATCATTAACCATTCCTCCCTATATTCAAATATTTATATTTATTAAAAATAGCCATAATTTTTCTTATAATACTAACCTTTGGGCTTATAGTGGATTTTAAACTAGTTCTTAGATAACATTATAACCTCTAATGTTATCCGATACTTTGATTTGATACAAAATATAATGACCTGAACATAAACATTAAATATTCAAGGGAATTCAAACAAGAAATTACATTTTCAAATTCACAATGATATATTAGGGTTAGAGTTTTATATAACTTATTTATAACTCATACATAAAAAACTATATTTTTCAAAGTGGACAATCTAATCAGTATCAAATTTTATAGTGACATTAAGCTTATAAAATAGAAACACCTTTTCATTTTATGAAAAATATTCATGAATTTCCAAATGGATTATTTCCTGTTCTTACCCATTCTTTGACCCTAATAAAATATTTTAAAACATGGGATAAGAAAAAAGGGTCATTAAGGGACACAAAAAGATGAAATCTGTTAGTCTAGTGATAAACATGAGAACCCATGTAATGTTTACCTTTGTCTACAAAGTTATTTAAGAATATGAAATAAAAAAATTTCACATGAAATAACACACAATTTTTCTGAAATAAAACATTTAAAACCCATTATATAAAAATAAAAACAAATTTATGAATCATAAATAATCACATTCATAAACCTTTTTAAACTTGTTTCATAAATAAATAGTGCCTAGTTAAATATATATGAGAAGAACTCTTGTAATTCCATCTTTATTTCCTATTAAGATAAGGAACATTACCCAATGAATTGGAGTGATATCCAAGTGAACCCATTATATAAGGTATATCAAGCTCACTAAGTCCTATCGAGGTGAACCCAACTTATAAGCTTTATTAGGCTCACTCGGTGTTGTTTAGGTTTACCCATCATATTAGCTATATCGGTCTCACCCGACACTATTTGGGTGCACCCATCATATAAGAAATATCAAGTATCCCATGAGTTATAATGGGGATCAATACTTTATATATTCTCTATCAAGATCCCACATTTCTTATGTTTAATGAACAAGTACTGTTTTAAGAATAATACATTTTATTCTTTCACTTTTTCATTATAATACTATAGAAAAACACTTTTATACTCATATGAATATCACTTTCGAATATCAAAATAAAAAATTATTTTAAAAAATTATTTTAAATACCAAAATACATAAAAATAAGAGTTTTATTTTAATAATACATGAAATCTTGTAAAGGAATTCAAATATCAAATGGAGATTACAATGGCGCGAAAGTTAATTATCATTGTATGTGTTAAAATAGAAAAATCATTTTTCAATTTTCAAAGAATGAAAAACATTTCATTAAAAGAATATTCTATAAGAATATTGAAAGAACAGAAAAAATTCCATTTTTAAAACTCTCATCCCATATAAATACATTCATAAAATAAATTTAAAAACATGTAAAAGGAAGAAAAATATAGTTAAAAGAAAAAATTTAATAGTATATTTTTTAAAGAAAAGCCCCTTCCCACTTAAGAAACATTTAAATTTTAAGCCCCATGAAAGAATAAAACTAAAAAGATCATAAAATATAATTATAATAGTGGAATTTAAGAAATTACATGTCAAATTGGTTGTACATACACCTAATACAATAATATAAATTCATAACATTAAGATATTTCTCAATTAAAAATATTGAGACTAAGCCCCTTACCTTGTGTCTGACTTGTCACGTGCATTCTTTATATTGCTAAATAACTAATTTATATTAATTATTTTCTTACCGAATATTATTATAAAGTTTATAATTCATCTTATTTCACCTATTACCATGTTATATATGATTACTTAATCAATTAATTTTTGATCGGATGCTTTGATGATATCTGGATACGTGTCAAAGTTGAATTTGGTAGGTTGACTATGGTAAAAGAGGTTAGTATTCCATAATCTATAGAAGAATAATCATAAATTTCTTATAATTTTTATTCACCAATTATATATTTAATACAAATAATGATATATGGTTATGAAAAATGAATTATGTTACGGTTATGGAGACAGTAAGTCATACGTACAGATAAGTAACATTTCCATTTTTCAATAATCATCATAGAAAGAGGGTGAGTAATATTTTAACATTTTAGAATGATTATAATATAATATAATAAATATAATTATTTAAATATACTTACATATATCATTCATGTGATCTACTGATGAAAAAAAATCACATCTCTTTGTGGGGGTGGTAGTCAACACATTTACACGAATGACATTATAATATTTTAGTGTAAGAAATAAAATCATATATTATAATTTTATAATGATAAATATGTCATTAAAATAATAATTATTTCACATATTTATATTATATTCACTAAAATTATCATTATTACCATCCATGTAAAGTTTTAGTGAAAAAAATCACATTACTTTGGGAAAAGGTAGTCCATCGTACACACACGCGATGTTATTGTATCCCCCGTGGAATTGAAAGGAAGATGGTGTATGTGAAAAATTAATTAGATAAGTGTTATTTATTAGTAATACCATATATATACTTTAAATACATCAATATAGAAATCTATGAGATATGATGATGAAAAACTAATTACATCAGTTTGTGAGGCGTAGTCCACAGTATACACTAATGATGGTTTTATTTCCCATTTTATGGAAGAGGGAATGGATTTATGTTATAAAATTAAGTATGAAAAATAAATGTATATTGGATATAATTTTTATTTCATATAATAATATTTGATTAATTATTGAAGAATTTGGAAGATGAAATAAAATAAAAACGCTCGGTTAAGTATGACACCTCTTCTTGAGTTAATCTCATTAAGGTAGCACAAAAATCCTTCTTTGAAAGATTTTATGACAAATAATGGGAACTAGTTAATAGATAATAGATTATATAAGTTATTTAGGAATAAATTATATGATAAAATTGTTTTAAGGTGTGAGGAGGAGAGAATATAGGGTGGTTATTTACAAATGAGTTGAGTGGTAGAATTACAAATTTTGAAAATAATAAATTATACCCAAATGTTTTAGAGACCAAAAGGCACCAACATGGAAAATTATTTATAATTATAAAATATAAGTTTGAAATATTTCCATAAAAAATATTTTATACAATTTTTTAGGTCATTTTTACCCCTATCTTTTAGTTTAACACCCAATAAATCTTTTTTTACCTTAACTGTGGAATTTTTTTACCATTTTCACTAAATAATGTGACACAAATTAAGTTGAAATTAATAGATAATATAATTTATTTATTTTAAATATTGAATCCAATTTACAAAATATAATTCACATAAGTGTATAAATTATTTTAAAACTAATCATGCAGATGCGTCAAAAAAGTTGTTTTTCAAGAAAAGTATTTTTTCAAGCATGTGATGATTTTATATTAACTATTTAAAGAGTAATAATCATTATATTAATTTAAATTAATATATATATATATATTCTATAAATTCAATTTAAAACATTATATATTATTTTTTTATTTAAATAATTAAAATTGAGGAAATATTATTCATTTTAAATCAGTTTATAGAAAAACCCCTTTTAATCCAAAAAAATGATCTTTTACTAAAATCCAATATAAATATGATTCAAATATATTTTTTGTAAACTAAATGTAACTAAATAATACTTATGTTACATTTAATCATATTAAATACATAATATTAATTATAATTTACCTAACCAATTCAAAATAAAGGTCATTTTTACAAAAAGTAGTATTTCTCAATATTCACCAAAAAATTAATATTTTCAGAAAACTCCAAAAAATCCACCAAAGATATTTTTTACATGATGATATAAAAAATAAAGTTAATTATTTGAAATAAATATTCATTTTTCTATAGACAATAATTTTAATATTTTCTTATAAAAATAAATAAAAGACATGTTTGATGAAAAAATATTTTTTATGAATAAAATTACATTACTAAATATTGATTGATTATATACTAGAAATTTTATAAAATATATATATTAAATAAAAAATTTATATATATATATTTCATAATTTAGTTAATAATATTAATAATTTCTAATTTACCATCTATGTTATAACCTTCATATTTAAATAATATTATTTCATGATTAGTTTAATCTTGGTGGTGCATCTTGTACACTATTGAGAATATGTTCCTTTTTTTTAAATATATAGGGTTTAAAATAATGATGTATTTGAATATATAATGATCATTAATAATTGATATTAAACCTATGTTCTCATGTATTAAAAAGAATTTGTCATGGTGTATGATTGATCACTCTAATTAATGATTCATTCTGATCATGCTAACCATTTTGGTTTTAAAAGGGGATTGAAAATTGGAAAATGATGTTGGGATAGTGAAAAGTATGATAAAATATTTATGTATAATATTAGAGAATAGTTTTATAAAATCTATTATAATATGGAAATAATTTAGGAATGTTAATTCTTATCCCCATGATATTGAATGAGAAGTGAAACAACTAATGGTATGATGATCACATATGAAGTTTATGATTCTTATCTAGTTGAAATTTATAGAAATTTTATTCCAAAAAATCTATTTTTTTCTCCATCTAGTTGAATTTGATGTTATCTTTGGAAAGTATTGTATTTGTCCATATAAATTTGAAATCAATTATCAAGGAAGAAAATTCAACTTTGATATTCTAATTCAACCTATGTTCATCTATCTGCGATGACAGATATAAACTTTTTATGTAAATAACATTAATTATAAGAGTATTTATTCATATTTAAAAGTATATTTTTCTATAACATTTTGGAATAAACTCGACATCAATGATATACCTATTGTGATGTAATTATTTGATGTTGAGTTCTAAATAAAACTCATAACTGGTGTTATGCCTATTTCAGTGACTCCATATAGAATAACTCCAATTAAGTAGTTGGAATTTAATAACCAACTTCAGGAACCTAGAAATGTTATTTATTCCTCTAGGTATATCACCTTGGGGTGAACTTGTTATTTTTATTAAGAATAAATATGGATTGGTTCAACTTTTCATAGATTATAAGGAAATAAAAAATATCACATTCAAGAACAAGTATCCACTACCCCATATTGATGAATTTTGTTATCAACTGGATAGTGCTCAATAAGACACCAACATTTACCTTAATTTTTTATATCACCAATTGAGGGTTAAGAAGGAGGATACACCAAAGACATCATCTTTTACAACATATATAAATGATGAATATATAGTGATTCCATTTCATATTACTAATGACCCCAGTGTATTCAAGGATTTAAAGAATAGAATCTATAGAGGATACCTTGATCAATTTTTGATATACTTTATTGATGATATTCATATATTTTCAAATAGAAAGGATGATAATGAATATCACTTTAGAATAACACTGAATATCCCGAGGAAGGGCAAGTTATATTAAAAATTTACCCTGTGTGATTTTTTTCTACAAAAGGTTTCAATTTTGGGGCATATAATCTTTAGATGGGGTATATCAGTGGATCCATAAAATAAGGAATTTATTGAATATTTTCCAAGAACAATCATCAGGACTGATATCTGATGTTTTTTAGTTTGTATGGATATTATCGAGGATTTTTTCAGAATTTATCACATCTATCTAATACACTCATCATGTTAACTCATTAGGGAGCAAATTTACTTAGATATTTGAATTTAAAATAAATTTAAAGGAACTTAGGACAAGATAAGTGAGTTAACCTATTCATACACTACTGTGTAGTATAGAAGGGTTTTTAATATATAGTGATGCATTAAAGAAGATATTGCGGTGAAATCTAATTCAAAATGACATGATTATAGTTTTTCTCACAAAAAAATGAAGGTTCCTGATAAAAATTACCCAACTCATTATTTAGAGTTAGCTATAGTAGTTTTATTATTAAACATATGTATGAAATATATTTATGGATAAATTATATAAATATTTATTATAATATTTTATTCTATATATTCACACTGAATGAGTTGAACATGAACCGGAGAAGGTGGTTGAAGCTAATTAAATATAATTATTAATAAATATATACCCACCCTAGGAAAGTGAACAAGGTGGAGATTCATTGATTTGAGAGGATTGTGTTGGATTATATTTGATGAGGATAACAAGTTATCCAATATTTCATTAATTTCAATGAATAGATCATGAAATCATGATGCAAGGGGAGAAATCTTATCTTTCTAAAATTATTGTTTGACCATTTATACAAGTGAAGATTAAAGAGGTGTAGAATGAACATATAGATATATATTAGAAGGTTAAAAATGTTCCTGAGTATTACCATGATTGTGATGGAATGATAATGTTCGTATGTGTTCCATCCATACGAGATTTAAATAGGGGGTGTTATCATAGGATCATTGTTCATCATTCTCTATCTATAATGGAATTATGAATATGTATATAGATATGAAAGAGTATTTCTGGTGGGAAAAAATGGAAAAATAAAATTTAGTTTTATTTCTTGGTGCTTATAATTTCTGTAAGTTAAGGATAACAGAAAAAATTAAAAGTCGTGTTACAACCATTACCCACAAGAGAATGTAAATGTGAAAATATCAGCATAGTTTTTCTCATCAGAATCTCCAAAAAAAATAGAAAGGTAACAATGACATATGGGTTATAGAATTTCTTTTTTATAAATTCAACATAATTAATCATTATCAAAGAAGATTCCACTCTAGATCGTCATTCCAGGATATACATTAAGGAAGTCATTAGGTTACAAGGAGTACCACATTTCATTGTATCTGATCGGGATCTATGATTTTCCTTGAAATTCTAGAGAAGTCTTTATGAGGCTCTGGATATTAAGTTGAGTTCGAGCACTATATATCACCCTCATAAAGATAGTAATTACAATAGAACCATTCATACCATAGAGGAAATTCAACAATATTATTATAAGGAATTCAAAGCTATTTGGGATCAAAACCTTCCTTTGGTCATGTTTTCATACCCATAATAGGTTTAAATCAAGAATTAAGATGGATTGTTATAAATCCCTATATGGAAATAAGTGTAAAAATATAATGTTTTATGATTAATTTGGTGAAATAATGATATTTGGACCTGAGATGGATGATTAAATAACAAAAAAGGGTTGAATCATTCCAAAACACATAATGAAAGAACAATATCAAAAAAAGTCTGGATGATTATAGTTGATGTGATTTCAAATTTAAATTTAATGAGAATGTGTTTATATTAATTTCTCCATGGAAGAAGTTTATGAGATTCAGATTGAAAGAAAAGATAATCCCCAGGTATGTTGTACATTTTGATATTTCTAACAATTTGGGATGGTTTCTTATGACATAATTCTTCCATCGAACCTCTCTCACGTTCGAGATATCTTCCATGTATCTCTTCTAAGAAGTATATACCTGATCCTTCACATGTGTTGAACATAATGTTCATAACACTAGATCAGGATCATTTAAATGAAGAAAAAACATATGTATATTATGTATCATATAGAGAAAATGCAATGGAATAAGATCACTCACATGGTCAATGGTTTTTTTGAAACCTTTAACTTGAATAAGTATTATGGGAGCTGGACAATATGATAAAGTAGATTTAACGACAGTTTTTTATATCAACATGATTAAATTTCATGGTACAAATTTATTTTAAGGGTGGTATAATGTAACAACCTATGATTTTATGAAATATTTTTTTCATAAGGATTTCATTTCTTTTATAGTTTACATTCCACAAAATGCTATGTTCTAAAAAAACTCAATAAAAAAATAATTTTATTATTTAATCATTATATTTATATCATATCCATCAAATTTGGTATTATGAAAAATATATATTTTTTAAAATTTATGTATAATGTTTTTTATTTTTAAATAATATGGATAAAAAAGTTCTTATTTTTTAGTAAAGTCATTTTATTCCTTTAAAATAACTTTTTCACATAAAATATGATTTATTTCTTTTTGAGAAAAAAATAATAAACGTATTTTATACCAGTTCTAGAAAAATTCTTTGAAGAAAAAACATTTTTGAAATCAATGAGTCAAATTATCTTATAGATAATTTTTAATAATTTTCTGAATATATTAATTTTTCAATGAATAATGAAAAATACTTATTTTTATTCAAAATTTTATTTTTATAAAACCATTTACATTGATAAATTTCGTTTTATACTATTTTTAGAGGTAAAATTGGTTCATTTATATTAATATTAATCCAATATAGGTTGTTATAATCTATTTAATATTTAGTTTTTTATAAAAACTTCTTGTATTTCATTGGAAAAATAATTTTTCATCATATCTGTGAGTTTAATTTGAAATTAAATTCTACCTCCTTTTTGAACTGATTTTTTAAAAATATATTTCATAGTTTTAATCACAATAATTAAAATTATAAAATAATTTAAACTTAATTTTTGTTCATAATGAATAGTAAAAACAAAAAAAAAATTAATTTTCATGGTTAAAGTTAAAACTAGTTTACCATGGGTTAAAATAAAATGGTAAGGGCTAAAATGACATTAAAACAAGTAAAGTTCCCATTTTATAGAAATATTTATACCTTACCTTTTCAAATATATTTTTTATCCTTTATGAAACGTTTAAAACATGAGCATACCTTTTTCATTTTAATTATTCCATGTGCGTCCTCACCCTCACTTATAAAATGAAACCCTCTCTCCTTTACTATTCACACTCAAAAATAATTATTGATCAAACTTTACGAAAAAAAAATATCATCATTACTTATATCCCAATTCATAGAATCTATATTTTTTTGGAATCCTTCTAATTAAAGCTTTCAGTGCATACTTAAGGTGGTTTTCTAAGGAAGTGGTATCGCTCATAACCGATCATTTTTTATTTCTTCTTACACCTCCTTGAAATATTTTTTAAATATGATGATACTGTAATATAGTTAAATTCCATATACTGAGATTTTAATATATTAATTTTACAACCTATATATTTCTCCTATTCTATCTTATGAGAAATAAAATATGTAATCATGTGTATGGTTGAATAATTATAAGGGAACCGATGTAATTTGTTTTCCATAACCACCTATCATGGTTATATATAATGACATATTTAAAGTGAATATATGATATTTATAATATATTAGTTATTTTATAATTATTATACCATATATATCTTACTAACTCTTTTTGGTTAAAAATCCCTCAAGGAATGCTCTCGGTGTTTTTGGTGTGATTCTATTTGATGAAAAATACAGATTACCATGAATGAGTTTGGTTGATGTTACCAAAGTAGGTCTTTAAGTTATCATAGTTCACCTGTTTTTGAGAAATCTTTGGCCAACAAAATAAGAAGTTTGTTTTTGGAAAAGGAATGATTTTTGAAAATGAGTGAACAATATTTGGATCATTAAGCATAGTTCACAGAACACATAGGAGGTATATGGAAGGGTGATGAAAATAGGCAAAGAGAATATTTCCACACAGTAGTGATATTTGGACCATGAAGGGTGCTACATGGACTGCAAATGAGAAATAGTTTGCGGGAGGCTTAGAGTCCATGTAAAGAAAGATATTCAAGGGATGAAATATAGTTTCTGGAAAGGAGGTGGTGATTTGAGGATCCATAAAGGGTCTTCATTTTTGGAATATATTGGCCACCTCATAGGATCAAAGTGCTATGTAGATCACATGGTATAGTTCATGGTGAAGACTACACCACATTGAATATTTGAGGAAATTGAATTACCAGATTTTTTGGATCTATTTTACTATATATGTAATACTAAACCGATCATTACTTAGAGTGATTTTAATCAGAAAACATTATTTCTCCGAGAAGAATTCAGTAAAGTTTAAAAGAGTTTGTGAGGGGGCCCACAAAGGAGAAGAGTTCATAAGGGAGAATTATGAAAAGGGTAAAGTTGTTCATGCAAAGGTAGTTCATGAAAGGGTTTTACGGGGCACTGTATCTCACAAAAGTAGAAGGTTCCACAAATGAGAAGTAGTCCATATGAAATTAGCTATTCATAGAGGAGAGGTGGTCCCTAGAAGAAGAATCTGTCCATGAAGTATGAATTGTCCACTGATGACAATGGTGGTATATGAAGCACCAGGAACACATGGTTCAAGGGAGTTCATAGAGGAAGAATCAATGTTTTTGAAGGGACTAAAACAGTTTTACAAAGTAACTTCTATAGAATAACATTGCACATAAAATTTAAATTTATCTATGTGTGAAAACATGACTTCAACATCTATCTATAATTGAGGGTGTGTGATTTCATGAAAATAAAGGGGCCAAGAAGTCCATAAACCATTTTTGGATCCCTTATAAGATAAGTGAGAAAAGAAAGTTGAATAAGGTCATCCATTCCACTGGCAGTGATCCAAAGAAGGAGACATATTGCATGACCCTTCAGAAAGCAGTGAAATGACCCTAAACCTTATAAAGGTAGAGAGCCTGGTTATAGAAGTGATAAAACCCAAACCTTATAATTTGGTAGTGATAATTAGTATAATTGGTACATAGGAACATCAAAATTTTATTCTCCATGGACATATCCAAGTGAGGATGAAACAAGTAATTTTTTTTGTCTTGTGCATGATTTAAATTCTGTTCATACATTACACTAGGAAAGAGAGAGATGGGTGTTTTTTTAACAGAGAAACAAGATATGAAGGTGAAGTTGTTTTAATATTTCATACCCTAATTCAAACCCATTAGGGTATTTAACTTAATTTGGATAACAAACTTCTCGTCCATTGAAAATTTATAATGTTGCTCGTGGGTACGTGTGGAATACCACATCCACAAAGCTATGCGGAACATTTTTCATTTTATTTGAAATAGATTTTTAATACATGAATTTTTTAAAAATAAATATCATATTTATGATATAATAATGATTAAGTAAAGGTGAATTAATATTTACCAATATTTTATTCCATATATCAAAAAAATAGAAACAACGTTCATGCGTACATACAACTTACCATATCTATGAATGGTGTAATTCATTTTTCTATATATAAATTTTATGGATGGATATAAATATGTGTATAATGAATATATATTATATTTATTTCATGATTATGTTTTGGTATATGATGAAACCAGTATTAATGTACAATGTCCTAGAATTTTGAATCAAAACATACCTAAAAAAATAAGTAGTTATTACTCGAAACAATGATTTTAACCATGAATTGTTAATAAACGAGAGATAAAAAGTTGTTAGTAAATTATATATGGTATGATATATATTATTATGGTCTAAAAATATATGTAAAAAACTATATTTGTTATAAATTATATTTTAATGTGTATTAATAATGTTGATACTTTATCTGAAGGATTTTCTCATCACTTTTATTTTTGCATGGTGCATGTCATTTTGACCACTTTTTTTTATTTTGTATTGTATATATACTTCCCAAGAATTTATTCCATGATAATTATTATAGAAATAAAGGGGATTTAAATACCCATTTAATATTATTTATTTCATGGGGATTATGATTAAAAAATTACCATAGTGGTAAATGTTTAACCTCACAATTTCATTATTTATTGGGATTTTTTTTATCAAGTGTCTGATGATGATATCTTATGATATAACACTATATAAAATCATGAATATTCTTATAATTTAGTTTTTTTGGAATACATGATTTCATTTAATTTTCCTCAATTTATGAAATCAATAGACCAATGTAATGTTTTTATGAAAAATCAAAAAATTTCACTCTTCGGTAGAATATAATTTTTCTTCAATTTCTATATTTTCAAAAAAAAATCATGTCTTTAATATTATGAAATTATTTTTTTTGATAATTTTTTTTCCATGTTTTAATATTTAGCAATTGGTTTTAATGGTATCATATTTTCATTTTCCAAATACATATTTTTTACTTTTTATTGAAAATGTGAAATGAATCGTCATTTTCACATGTATAAAATGAATGGTATTTACTACCATCATGACCTATAAATGATTTAATAATTCCTTTAAAAGTAACCAATATAATTTTAAAAGAAAAATTTTCTTTAATATTTGGGAAATTTTATATTTTATATGTGTGATTTCATTGTGGAAAGGATATTTTCGTCAACAAATGTTCCAAGTAACCTTTCAAAATAATTTTCCATATAATATGACATTTATGATGTTATGTAAGCTTTAATCAATACATGATCCATGGATACTATCCTTATTCATTCATTGGATAGTTTATAATTATGATGAAAATATTTATATGAAACCCATTCCTTTTCCTAGGGTTATGAAATAATGAAATCATGGAATGCTTAGGAAACCCATTTTATATCCATGGGTATTCGTATGAGGAAATATTTATGAAAATAATTTATGTTCTGTAGGTTATAATATGATGAATGTTTTATGATATTGTGACACACACATATATGAATTTCATTATGTGATAGCTGGGACCAGAATTATATAGCCCTATAATGCATTGGTTAATAATTGATATCTCATGAGATAAAGAGGACTTGAATGGGGAGTCAACCCACTTTAGTAAGAAACTATATCCACTATGATAGTCATTGGAGTGAACCATGACTACTATGATAGTCTAGGTAGTGAACCCATTCTACTATTATTGTCTTGTTAATGATCCTTAACTACTAATAATTTTTTTCTATAATTATGTGTATCCCAAGATTCCATGTCTTATGCCAATGTTATGCTTCCATGAATCTTTTCCTTTGATTCCATTGTTATTCATGTCTTATGAATGACCAATATTTATTTCATGACTCCTGTTTTTGATCTATGATATTCATGGTATGGTTTTCAAATGATATTCTCATGTTCTCATACCATTAGGCCCATGTTATATTAATATCTTCCTGTTTTAACCTACTACAAAACTAATATCACCCCTTTTATTATTTTTAATTTCCCTTAGTTATAAAGAATGGTATTATGTATGATATTTCAAATAAGTTTTTTAATTATGAATAACTTAGTAGGAGATGATATAGTACATTTATGAACCAATGTTTTATATATCCATGTTTCTAAATATACTAGATCTAAATAATTTTCGCATGGATCTTTATGTAATGTAATGGATATTAATATACTAAGATGCAATATATATGTATTAATAGTGTGGATCACTATAGAATATCACCTAAATACACTTATATCATGTGTTATGGTATTTTATATCATAGACTACGTTATATAAAAGGTAACTGACTTATATTTGAGTCGTTGGGTATATCATATTTTATGATATAAAGATATTATATACACACTACATGGATAAGTCATATTATACAACATGGATGAATCATATTTACATGAATCATATTGAATGATACCTATAGAAATTATATTATTCAATTTGGTAGTGGAATGTTGTGAGTTGAATTTTTAAATAACTCTAACCCACTAACTATAATTGATTAAACATAACAGATGGGATTGTTGATGGTTGATGATTATATGAGATGTAAATAAAGTAATTAATATAATTTTTATGAAATATAATTTAAAAATAATAGGCTCATGGAGTTTCCTTGAAACCTATATAATCAAGGGCTAACCAAGAGTATTTTTTGTGTGATTTCCTTATGAAATTATCCAGACGTTACCCTATCCCTCCCTATAATCTCTTCATATTTCGTGGCATCTTGAGATAATAAAATAATGTGAATGAAAAATAATCTTACAATTTTTTTTGGGTTATTTTGTAAAACCATTGGATATATCATGGATAGAAGATTCTTTTGGCTATCCCTTAGTAATCCTAGTCAAGCATGTTGTCATAATAATGGCTAAAAAAGACTTGAGATGGGGGGGGATTAAGTTCATTAAAAACATTATTCACTATAAAACCACCATATTCATGGTAAAATGGTCCTAATATTTCCTTGAAGTGAAAAATTAGTGGAATTAAAATATATATGTAAAAAATATTGAGCACAGGATATTTACCGTGGTTTAGGAAATATATATGAATAATCAATGTTTCAAAAATAGTGCAACACAGAGTTGCATGTAGTAACTGAAATAAGATGACGAAATATACATAGAATATGATAATATTGTAAGTATATACCTAGAATATCTTCAATTTATATGGATAATCTTGTAGGAAAAACAATTATAGAGAATCTTCGAGAGTAGTTTTCTTAAATAACATGTATATTTTTCTATGCAAAACACTATAATTCAAACAGTGGTGAACTACCCAATTTATAAATTCTATTCATGAATTTGAATTTTAGTGTTATTTATAATCATATAGGTCAAGTGGATAATCGTTATAAAATTTGAATATATAGGTTCATTATAGAACCATAACCCTAGAGCAACATAACTTCTGCTCTAGTTCGGAAGGACACTAGGACTTAGGCATACCTCTGCTTATGCCAAAGGCATCCGACAAGCAGTGTGGGTCTATTGGTTAGTAGTGGGGAGACTATAACCTATGATGTTAATATTAATATTTGTCAATATAAAAATACCACTATGAAATAAAATAACCAATATATGTGGATGAAATAATAAAAAGAATAAAAAACAAGCCAAAAGAAAACAAGTTGTACATATCAGATATTGTCTACATTATAGTATAATCATAATGAAGCATTCATGATCACATAATGTATAATAATATAATTACATACATAAAATCCCAAAAATAATCTCCATATTGGTGAAAATTAACCCCATATTCCATCTCCCATCGATCTCTTTCACTCTTATCACACCCTTCCTTTCTAAGGTCCATCCCATTAGTCTGATCTCTTTCAAAATCTCAAATCCAAAAAGTATATATGTGTCCTATGTGGCCTGTGCAAGGTGGAGTATGAACTCAGTTGGACACAAAAAATGTTTTCCAATCTTACATACATATTTATACAAGCGTATTAAAAAAAATAGAAATAGCTCACACAGAAATTATCCAACTTCAGTTGTTCTCAAAAACCATAGGTAAGAATTTAAATTTTTCTTCAAATGTTGGAAAAGAACAATGTATCAAATGACACTATTACTGGAGAACCCTCAATCTCCCATACATATACATGTCTATTGACACCTAGGACCAATAAATATCAGTTTTATAGTATATCGAGTAAAACCATAATCCCAAAGGAATGTCCTGCATTCATATCACTAGTCCCTAAGACATCGTCTTTAACAACAACCATCACCTCATTTTCCTAACATCCCATGGAATGAAAACATTCATCCTTTTATCATCCTAGCCCCCATCAGACTTAATATCACGATGAGCCTCATCCCCTATCCAATTATTTCCCAAAGGATCAACTGCATCTTTCTGCGGTGAGAACCTCCTCCAAAACTAATATTCATCACCATCCCCTATGTATCTAATACTATAGAGTCCTCCACCCATATTTAGTGGTCAAAACCACCTCACTAAGTCCTTATCCTATTTTTAAAATCATCTAATGGTATTATTGGCCAATAATTGAGGGTGGAAACCACTAAAAATCATAACACACGCTATCTGGAAGAATACTATAACAACATACAAACCCCAAGGCCCAACCATGACTTGGGTCATCACAATCCTCCTCAATATGAAAAATATCTTTATCTCTATACTAGTGATAAACATGATTCCAGTAATCGTGGGCTAATATCAACATGTTTTTATGGAACTCAAATAGTCATAAAATGTTATTTTATAAGTTAGATAATTAGATAACTAGATAATCTTTTCTAACCTACTTCATAAACCTTATTTCAGTAATACTATGTCATACCCAGCTCAATATATTTAAATTTTCATGTAATTTCCCATTATCAGTTTTCAATATTATTAATAAATTAAAAGAATTAATTAAAAATGTTACAACAAAACCACCACACTAACCCATTTTTAAATTTGAATTCATAGAATGAAAATAAATGAGTATAATTCTACAATACATCTACCTTATACTTGTATAAATTAACTCATTGAAAGTCAACCTATGATTAGAGTCAAAATGAGTGAAAATTTGAATATAAGAAAACCAACATGGAAAGAGAGAATATGAGCTTAAGTGGAAATAAAATTCTAAAAAACAAGATAAAATAATAATGGAAGGATTATGAATATTATCTTTACCTTTATCAATCCAACACAACTGGTGAAAGCTTGAATCATATCTTGAACGAAGAATATTCCTCAAATCTTGGCATGAGGGAATAATAGAGGATGTTTTATTGTTGTGCGTGAGAATGAGGAGGATGAATGGTAGAAGAAATTATAATGGAACGGAGGGAAATTTGGTAATTTAATCCCATTAAATTAGTTGCATGGTTTGACATCACGATTTCACTAACTCTGCACCAACTATATTGTGTATCTATCTATAGATACTCCTACCTCACATGGTTATAACACACAATTAAACATACCATGTTACTAACTATTAGGGCATCTTCACCCATATTTACTATTACACATGACCATTCACCTCCCTCACTTGTTTTTTACTAAATTTTTTCCAATTTAAATGGGCCTCATGGTATATGTTGCACATTTTTCACTAATAGTTCACCAACCATGGGCACAATGCTGTATTTCATGGTTTTCAGTTTTTGAATCCCAATGATAATAAAATAGAATTGAACCCAACGTCATATATAGATCCTCAATTACTATCCAAAAACAAAACATAAACATGTTGAAAATCTTGAAATTTAATTCTGATACTTAAATTGGAAGTTAGCACACCCAAAAATATAAAAGGACAAATTATTTTGGAGTTTCCTACTTGCTAAAATATCTGGGATGTTACAACATCCCCACCTTATGATATCTCATCCTTGATCTATGTGGTATCATGCTGAGATGATACCTAACATACCCATATCATAAACATTACTTCTAACTACTATAGTTAATTTCCCAATCATGGTTAATTCCTCAAGAATCTCTCCATATTCTGAATCATTCGCCCTGTTTCTTCATAATCCAATTATGGTATTCTAATGGTTCCTCAAACCATACCCTAAAAATTAACATCCCCAAATGAAATATCATCATTGCTATACCTAATTAGATTCTCAATTCATGCCTCTATCACATGTGATGTTCACACAATCCCATACATAACTGATTCCCAAAAGATTCTGTGTTGCACCTAATGTCCAAATGAGCACCCTCATCATAGACATATACATATAAAAATCCCAAAAAATATCTTGATGTATATTCACCTCATACAATACAAACATAATTATTGATTCCCATATATTAATCAATACATGGTTAATTCAACTACCACCCTTGAACCTCGTTCATCAGATTCATTCAGGCAAAAAAAAGTAAAATTCCCAAGATTATGGTGTACCTATAACTATAATCACCTCCTAGAAATGATCAAAACCCGTAATATCTACTGCACACACCTAGATGGAATCCCAACTACCTAATTATTTTAATCACTATAAAGTTGCATCCACTACTAGAGACTACCCCATATTTTGGGCCTCTCTATCTCTCTCATGACATATGTCTGAAGTAATATCTCGATTACCTTATCTTGGTACCACTTTTGTTCCTTTATCAAATCCTTGAGTTTGATTGGGTGTCTAAATTCTTGATAATGAAGATGTATTCTGAGAGAACCTCCCTAAGTGTCCCATCTCCTTGGATGCCTAAAACTTCTTTAGAGACAACTCACATAGGGTCCTAACATGACCAGACTAGCCACACTTGAAGCACACCATCGAAGCCCCACTCATATGTGGTCTTCTCAACTCATTGACTTGACATCCATTTGGAGATTCCTCAAGGCCTTACTATTTTATACCAAAACAACTACCAATCTCACCGAATTCTATTGCTCTATAAGAAAATTCATTTCATTTAGGTTCCCTTAAGATATCAATGACTAGTTCACCACCTCCAAAAAAAATTCAACCTAAATAAATTTACCTAAAGCTACATGGAATGTTTAAAACCATCCTAAAAACCACTCACCCTGGTGATGTTATCCCCTTCCACAGTGGGTGAAAAAATGGGACAGGTTTATGAAATTCCCTATGTAATCCATGACTGATGTTTCCCCTTGATCCAAATTCATCAGCCCTCTGGCTTGATCTACCCTTAAAGACTCTGACAAGAAGTTATAAAAAAACCTAGCCACAAAATTATTCAATGCTATTCCATCATGAGTACGTGCATGTACCTATACGCCAAACCGACAGATTTCTGGTCCAATGATAATATAAGTATCTAACTTCACCGTCCACCATGGTGGTGTCTCGATATGATTGAATATAGTCTGGACATACCTGATAAAATAATTTTTTTTCTTTTATTTCACCTTAAAACTAAAATAAAGGATGATTATATTACTAAAACTCATACATAAGATAATCCATGGAAAGCTCATCTCCCAGATCTCCCTGTCTAACACTCTAAATGACCCGCAACATCCTCACCATGAGTTGCCCATAAATCCATGGCCCATACTCTGCTACCTATTGCTGCTGAACCACCTAACATAGAGCCTATAACTATGTCTCATGCTTATATTAACCCTCATGGGACTCCTCATAAGAAAATTATAGAAGAACCACATCTCTACCATCCTAACGCTCCACCAAATCCTGTATAAGTGGCATCACACTATAAACCAAATGTTAGGGACAATAAAAAAAATAATTATAAGATACCAACTTTTAATATGAGTTATAAATCCCTTAAATTTTATTATAAATATTTTTTTATTCATATTAATGTGCATAAAGGTTTAAAGAAGGGTTATGGAATGTATGAGGCTCATTTGGAGCTCATATCTCTAGTTATCGATGGAATAAACATAGGTGAATGGTTGACACTAAGTTAGTAGTAACCATATGGTGCAACTATGAGGCCCTGTAAAAGGATAATCATGGATTATATACCTTATAAAGGGGTCCATATAGATATTTGAGGTGATTTATAAAATCTACATAGGGGATCAACATGGTTTGTTCAGAGTTTGTCAAACTTTTTGCCTATCCCACACACTTAGTGCCACTTAACCAATATTGGTCCAAATTTTGGAAAAAAATGAATCCAAACCATGGGACCTTTAATAAAAGTGTGAAATTTCATAATTGAACATGAATTATTTAGGAATTAAACACCTCTTTCTCCTCAACTTTTCACAGCTTCTCCCACTTGTTAGAGTATCATTATCTTCTTATCCTATGCTTGGAGAAAACTTATATGTCCAATATCATAATTATTCATCATATGTCAAATTGGATCTATATTAGTTGGCTACACAATCATATTTCATCCTTCCAATATTTATATTGTAGTCTAGAATGAAAAATCCATGTGATATAATATTCTCAATTTTCAATGAATTCATTTATTTATTCATTTTTACTCCATTGACCGAATCATAATATGATATTGGATGGAGAGTAAACTACTAAAATATGGTATGTGGTATCAGGATTTTACCTAAATTTAGAGTTATCTATATATTAGTTTTCTTTGTTTCAATATTTCCATTCATCTCTTCCAAAATTCAGTGTTTACTAACCAAATATACAGGCATGTGTTTATATGACCCATGATACTCGTAATCACTAATGACAGTTAAGGAACCCTACTAAAACAACCCCATTGGGTGTGTTGCTAAATTAGATGAAACATCCAAGATATTATCATGATTTCTTCATCTCTAAGGTGATTTCATTACCCACATGTAATAGAGAGGTTATAATTAAATAATTTCAATTTAATTAAAGGTTTAAATCCATTCTAGGTATTATAATTGTAGGGTATTTTTTTAAATTAGCTTATTAGGAGAGTTGAAATTATTTATTTTAAATAAAATAGACAACATAATTAAATGTGATGTTAAATGGTGTGGTCAAACTAAGAACCCATGACTATTAATCACACTATTCTGTGGGTGAAACATGGGTTCTTACTCAAAAATCTATGAATAGATTTATTGTTCTTATTGAATTTGAATTATTTTTAAATGGAATTATATCACATTGTGAGTGATACATGGTTTATTATATGAACACCATTTATGGGAACACTTTAGGGTTGATTATGTTTTCCATGAGTGACACTTGGGGTTCCTTTTATACAATTCAAAGTATGGACACTGATGTAAGTTCTTTATATTACTCCATGAGTGACACTTGTGTTACCTATGTGGAATGCTAAGGATGGAATCCTAGGGAAATGATTGTATACCATTCTTATGGACACACCTAGACTCAAATATAGAATTCCATGGATGGGATTATAGTGTGATGGTTTTATAGTACACCTAGAGTAATACCTATATTCCAATTACAAAACACCTTGTATGGGTATACGCTACCAATCAATTAATGGATTAATTAATCAAAGTGATGCATCATCCATGTTATAGAACTTATATGGATTCGAATGATACATTATATACTTAAAAACCATTTAATATTAATTTATCAAGTGTAATGACATGATATGTGTTCATACATTATACCAAAATGATCAATGTGGTATTAATTGTCTATTTTATAGGTCCTTATACTTATTAAAAATTAGTATCTTAGTTACTATATTTTAAATAAATTCTAGCTTAAGTCAAAGAAGGTGGTAACAGATGTGTGCCATGTTCAGAAACTGGTCCAACAAAAGATTTATGTATTTCATACATTGTTTATATTATAACCTATACACTAATTAATTATATACTAATGGGATGGATAACATTAGACACCATTGGTGGTGGACTATTGAGTTTATCTCACACCTCATTTAGAAATCTAATTTGTACATGGATAAATATCATGGATTCAAGTAGGGATATGAGAAATAATCCTTTTATGGATGATTATATTATCTTTAATAAGATATAGTATCAGATAAGAGGAATGATACTATGATATTGATGCTATTATAGATTTATTTTGAGATTTTTTTTTCAATTTTTAAAAGCATGTTTTATATACCTTCTCCCCAATATCAAGTGTATTCCCATTTTGTATATCAGAATGATAGGGTAAGAATCACCTAGTAGATGAAATTGGATATGACTTCTATAATAATATGGTATGAAAAAATAATAATCCCTTTGGATCCCCATGTATTTATGGTTTGATCAATACATAAACATTGTGTCACATGACTTGACTAATTTCGGAGCACCATCTCCCATTACTTGACTTGAAAGGGGACACAGTATCAAGTGATTTCATTTTTAAGGGCGCACCATGCATAATTAATACAAAACCAATAAAAATAATTACTTAACCAATAATCCCACATATATACCCAAAGTGTTCCCATTAATCTTTACTACAAACTAAGAGGCTTGAATTATTCAAAATTTAGTAGAAAACATGATTCAGTTTCCACTACCCCCCATCCCTTTACAAATCAACCTCATTGATGAGAAATTTAATACTAGATGAATCTATAATATCAAAATCAATAAAACTTTTAATGAATCTAAAACCATATAAACCCAAACATTAATCCTTGAATTCCATTGGAAAACTAATTTAATGATCCTTAAAAACTCTTATTGAACATTTTAGTTAAGGATTTCCTATATTTTCATTATAAAACTATAACTAGAATTTTAATACCCTTAGCATTAATTAACACTATAAAACCATAATTAATATATTTTATGAAAGATATAATCTATATATTATAAGAAATAAAAACAAAACATAAATTTTTTCCAAATCACCATTTAAGATATTAAAGATATTTACCTTTTATTTCATTAGAAATATAATTTAAAACAAGGAATCATCAATGGTTTATCAATTTATAAGAGGTATAGAAACCACATACATGATATTTTGGAGGAAATAGTTTAAAATAAAAAATGGTATGAAATTTATTGAGAATTATTAATAATCCAAAAAATATATTTATTTTAATTTATTCAATAAATTAATGAAATTTCACTAAGAACTAGTTTATAGATAAACATTCCATAAAATGAGGCAATATTAAAGAGAATAGAATAGAGTTCAGAGCTACCCAAGGTTCATTTTCTAACCATATCACACCAAATAATCACTCAATACCTAAATTTTTTCCAAATCAATTAAATAGAGATAAATTCTTTTTAGAAATAAATGATTCTTTTAAACAACCATTTATAGTGTGAGAACACATTATATAATCCACCCCCCAGTATTATATTATAGGAATCCATGTTATAAATGTGGGTTTTTCTATCCCATGGTGAAACCCATTCATGAAATTAATTGTCACAACATAAATATAGATAAGGGAGGAATATTTAGAATATAGAAAAAAGAAAAAAAGAGAAGGAAGATGAACTTAACACCCAGATTTGAACCTATATAAAGAATAAAGAAGAAGATGTGTGGGGGTAGGGGCTCTCATATCCATGCCTATTTGAATTCCAATAAAAAATAAATTGGGTATTCAACCCACATAATAATAATAATAATAATTAACAAAAAATTAAAAAATATAATAAAAAATATAAACACTTTTAAATGATTATTCAAATCCCAAAGATAATAAAATACACAATGAAAAAGTGTTCTAGAAATAAATAAAAAATTATACTATTTATACTTAAAAAAATTAACATTAAAAAAATATATAAATATTTTTTAAATAGTTGGTGTTACAATTATCCCCCATATAAATACATTCTGCATATAGAAGGTAAAAAGAAAATTTTACCAAACACAATTCGTAGATTGATAGGTAAAAACCTAATGTAAATTTTAAATCATATTTAAAAAATGATATCAATATTATATAATCCATTACATAAAGAGATATAGTTCCATATAAAAAATGATATTAATACCCATGAAAATAACCAAAAAATCTTGTAAACCTTTATAAGATGAATTTTAAATTTGAAAACATCATTTGAAAACCAATTTACATTTAGATACTTTTTATATGTGAACATAACCCAAATATCCTATATGGTAGATATCTTTATCATAAAGATACCAGAAATAAATTTAAATTTAATATCTTAATAATTTAATTTATCCTTTATTCCATACTAAAAACAATGATAATAACCAATTGGATTAAACCATGAAACTTATCCAAGTTAAATTCCTGACATTCTCATGAGGAATCATCCACATGATTGGGAAATAGTGTAAGAAACACATGAGATGAAATATGAGGAAATATTACCTCATTCTAAGAATAATCATAGGAGAAACACAATATATATATATATATATTAACTCCTCCAAAAAAAAGATAAATGCACTCCTCAAAACAAATAAAACATGGACCCCAGAATAATGTGATATTCTAAAAAATAGCTTATAGATCGACCATCACTGAGTAATACATATAAAATGATCTTAAGACATCCCTTTCTCCTTAAACTATATCGATCCCCATGTAGAATATTGATGAAATATAAAAATAACTTACACTATTTGTTGAAATTATCTAAAAATTTCATACCATACAAATAATATGAATCCAAAACTAAGAAATACATTCTTATATAACCACAAAAGGACCCAGATCCCCCCTTTAACTATTATAATACATTTGATAATACTACATAAATAGGCCACCTAAACATATGATGTGATTTTTGATATATTTGAGACCCTTTTTAGAAAGAATAATTTTTTTATAGGGTACCACCTATAATAAATATAATAAACCTCATTAAAAGACTTAATTTTATAGATAATAGATCTCAAATGAACACCTAGATCAAATGTAATTTATATTTAATGTTAGATAACTATTTTCAAAATCCCATAGGAAATCAAAATTGGCTAAAGACCATAACCGAATCCTGTAACAGCTTCTAGGGAAAAAATAGTTTCATAAATATGTCTTCTAAGAATTTTCCACATTCCACTAGTACTATTCATGGTATTTGGACTATTTATACTACTCATAAAACACAATTCCCTCAACCGGGATCATTTTTAGAATATGAATAGGGAACATTGACACCTTTAAATGTTACCCATGCAACTCACTGCCGCGATTTTTTTTTCATTCCACTTTCCCACTCTTTTGATAAATTATCATGCACTTGGTTCATGCATATTCTAAATAGAAATTCATGATTAAAAAAATTCATGATTTATGCCCAATTTTAACCTTCCAACCCCAAAACATAAAATTAAACCTTTCAAAATAAATGTGAGAAAAAAATAATGGGTTTCAATATTAAAAACTCAAACAAATTATAAATTATAGATTTATTATTCAAAGCCACAATATCCTTTAAAACATACCAAAAATGTCAACCATAATTCCCAAAATCATATTTCACATCCCATATTTATAAAAAAACATCTCAATCATCTATTAGAGGCCAAATAACCATGTCTCAAGCCCCTATGCCAATAATTCAATTTAAATGAACATCAAACCAACCATCTATCATAGAACTAGATCCCTTATCCACATATACATATACATCTCTAAAATGGGAAAAAATTCCAAAATAACAATTGAAATGAAGATCAATAGTATCTAGTTCCACCAATATCATCTAATCATAATAGTTCCAACCCAAGAACACCATTCTAAAAGAACCCAAAAAATATTAAACCTAAAAGTATAGAAAACCATGAAATCTCTATTTATAACCCATCCCAATATGATCTAAATAAACTTGTTACCCTCAAATTGAATGAAATATGAAACCAATAAAGTGTCCTTCCAAAGAAACCAAACCAAATTCAAACAAACCATTTCAAAGAAGAATCCACACCAAATATGGTTTAATATAATTAAATAAATCATAGTAAAAAATTAATCATAATCATAACCAAATAACATGGAATAAAAAAATGTATGAGTTTTGAATGATAGAAACATGGAAATAAAGTTAGTTTAAATAAAAAAATGTTTTAAAAATGATAAATTGTTTTAAATAAAAAATTTTAGAAATTAAACAATTTCTAGTCAAACCCATTTTCCACAAAAACCTAATTTTTTTTATAAAATTATAAATTAAACTCTTTGATTCCAAAACACTATAAATAAGGTATATATTTCAACAACATGTTACATAAACTAATTAAAATCTACAAAAAAATAAAAAAAAATAATAAATTCATGGGGTATAACTCAATAAAAACACCCACACACACACAATTATATATTGAAATTGAATTGAATCCTTTATATTTAAACTCATATAAATTTTTTTTCATTAGATTTAAAAACTTCAAACTCACACTTTGAAAGATAAGAAAATCATTTACCCCCACATATTCTTACATGATTACACACACACACACACACACACTCACACACTCACACACACACAAATATATATATATATATATAAACACCCACACACACATGACATTACAATAAAAAAATTATACAAAAATATACCCTTAGAATGGTTTAAACATATTTATACATTCAAAAACTTAAATTTTTTTTATAAACTCCCAAAATAAATATACATTAGATCAGTGATTTTTTATTAGTTGTGGAACTGGCACATTTTGAATCAATCTTATATCATTAAAAAAATACTCTAAAAGTTTTATGTTTTTACAACATGAATGTTATATTTTAAATTTCAAAACATTAATTTAATGAAAAAATAAAATATATTTAAAAATAAAAACACATGTAAATAATGAAATATTTCTATTGAAAACCCAATTTAAAACAAATTTTTCTCACTCTTTAATTTTTTCACATGATAATATCAAATTTAAATTCATCAAATCCAAATTGTTATTGTTAGCTTCAATCAAAACTTAATCAAAATTTAATCATTAACATGCCCACACTAAACATCTCCATCGTAAGAAAATAAAATATATCATTTTCATTATAAGAATCAAAATTTTCAATTTTAAATGAACTAAATAATTTAATATTTTGAAATATCTGTTTCAAACCCAACCAAATAATGGGGTTTTAAGAAAAATACACTAAAAGAATATCACTATAAACAAATTGGATTTTAAAACCTCAATAACTTAATTCTCCATTAGGGAAAACCATTTTAAAAGTAATAAATTTTTTAGTTACTATTAGATTACCCAATGATTTATCTGATTTTAGGGGTTCCAAATTATAATCACATTCAATGAAAACTATTAACAACAATTATATTATTTCAAAACAAACACATATAACAAAGAAAATGTACAATAAAAGTTTGATAATAAAAAATAGTAATAATAATTTATGAATATGTTATTGATTCATACATTCCAATATGATTTATAACACCCTAAAATCACATAATTTACAAATTATGGGTCAAGAAACATCATCATGGGCTAAAAATGATTAAATACAACCTTTCAAGGGTAGAATAAAAAGAGTCTCAGATGAACATCCCTCGGTAATATGAGGATCATTACAATGATTTATATATATATGTTTATTAATATAAATGATGAGTCCAAATTATATTATATCCACACAAAATACTGACTCATCCACCCATAAAACTTTGATACAATTTATAATGAACCAACCCAATTTTACCTCGAACCTAAGACAATTTGCTAATAACATTAGGTATATTCACCCATATCATCGTAAGAAACTGATAAATAGTGAGGGGGTGATATTACACCATGGGGGAATGATTTCCCTTAACAAAATTGGATCCATATGTTGGATTTCCAAAGAATTATAAAATAAACATGATTTTAATATTCTTAAATAATGATGTTATGTTTCATAAAAAACTAATGTATATATCATATATAAAATGTTTTCATGTAAAAATAAAATAATGAAATTCATGGCCTAAATGGTCAGGATCATTTTTGAACCAATATTGACCCATATCAATATTCAAAGCAGGAATGTATTAAAATCAACAAAATAAATCATTAATGACACCATCATTTACCTAAAATAAAAACTTGGTAAAAGCTAGATATTCATAGGAATACATATTATTTGGGTGAGTATAAACATAATAAGTAGGAACCCCCCTAAAGTGATCTATAATAATTCTATAAAAATATTATCCAATCATTTTAGTTTTAAATTAACATAATAAAGTGCTGAATACATTTTTAGAGAAAAAAATAAAATTTCCATCAATTTATAAATGTGAAAGTATGAAAGAATAGTTAAGAAAATTATATTTACATTATTCATAATGAGGAATTATGGGTAAATACTTATGATATTAAGGTAATGAAACCTAGGAATCCTTTTATATAGCTATTTCTGTAGGGTTTGTTCTATAGTAGAGAATTTTTCCCCATGGTTTCATTTATTTGGGTGCTCTTTATCCCATGATTTAACTTATAAGGGATAACCATGTACAATGGTTTGATTTATAAGGGATCACAATGTCTTACGATTAAAAAATTAAGAACATTGTTACTTCATATAGAATTCAACCTATAGTCCCTAGGTGCTTCAATGAAGCTTTACAAAAAACATAATGTCTTAAATTAGTCAAAATAAAGTATATAACATTATTTAATTTCCAGTTCCCTTCACACCTTATAAAAAAACTCTTATATGAAAAATTTATAATAAGATAAATCTATAATATCCAATGTGTTAAAACTTGTATTGAATATATAAACATATAAATTCTAATTTTAGTCATAGAAATAATTTACGAAAATATTTCCAAACTCCATAACAATTCATATTAAACATATAATGTAAATAATTTCTAAAATTTCATTATAAAACGTTAACTATCATTTTAACAAACACTTAGTGTACATTAACACTATACATGCATAATTTATACATTTTAAGAAATATTTAATACATATTTGAAACTAAATATATATATACCATGAAAAACCTAATTTAAAATAATAAATAATCAAGGTTATATCAATTTATAAAACAGGAGAAGAACACCCTACCATGCTAGGTGGGGGAGAAAAATCAACCATAAATATATTGCTATAGTCATTATCTAATTAAAATATTAATAATAATTTATTCAATAAAATAGGATAATTTCAATAAGTTTAAGGAATACAAAAAAATAAAGTGAAATTAGAAGAAACATATGTTTAATATAATTATTTATTAAAATAATCCCTTTATTTATATAAATCAATAAAAATAAAAATAAAATATTTTAAATGATTTCCCACCTTTATCTACACTATACGATGTCCACCTTTAATGCACACCACCTAAATACCTCACTATCCTTCTATGATTGATCTATCCTCTACATGCCATATTATATAAATGAATTTCATATAAGCACTCTTTATCACTTAAAAACCTCATCTATATCCCTATTTCTAATCTTAAACCATGATATAAAGAAAACCCATTCCAACAGAACTCATTACACTATGTGGAAGTCACCAATAATGTGAATATATGATATCAAAAAGTATTCTCTTATTAACTAGGTTAAAATACCCTTATTTACCTTAAAGTTTAAATTTACTAAAATAATATTGGAATTTCCCAAACTGAAAAACTAAAATTTTAATTCCTTCAAAATAAATACACCATGAGAAAAAATTCCATGAAAACAGTGATCTCATCTTTATAACCCTCTGAACTCAAACACAATAATCATAAAAAATTTATTGCATGATGTTTCACTAAATATATACCATTAAAAAGTATCAATTAATAGTTAAATACATGATCCTTTATAAAAGATACACCATAAAATGGGATGATCTAAAATTTTAAATGGTTATAGCTATACATCAAACACAATCCACAAGTATCAAATTCATTATTTTTTCCATGAAAATATCCTCAACCTCAAATTTCATCAAGAACCTTCATCATGATCTAACCAAAGTAAGAATTCACCTATCATAGAATCTATGTTTTATTAAGAAATGGGCTTTTGTATCATCAATCATACTAGATCAAATATGCCACAGGGCCCATATACAATGACAACATATTATTTCCTCATCTTTCTCTAGTTAAACATAAGAGTAATATATGCATTATATTCTGATATGACCATATAAGAAACTAATTCAATTTAATTATTTAAATATACATGAACCTAAACATGATAAAAACTTAATGAATAATATCAGAAGATAAATCAAACTTCTATTTGAGTATAATAAAACATATTGAAATTATAAAATATTGTACCATGTGTCAATAACATTTTCATTTTTACTTTAAATCATCACATTTAACCCTCTTCATCTATTGAAAAAGATAATGAATATTTTTTCCACAAAACCAATAAACCAAGATCTATATTAAAATAGTTAATTAACCCCATATTATATATATTTATGTAAGTAATGTTTAGAGTATAATTTTATTTTATATAGTGATGAATAATAAGATAATAATAAATATTCACTTCAATTTTTTCATCACTCCCATGTTTCCTCAAGGTAATAAAAAACATTTTTTATGACATAACACTCAATAGAGTAATTGCTGGGTGTGAATATGATTAATATTATTATAAAAAATATATAATTTTCCTTATAAAAACAACTTTATTGATTATTTATTAGGAAATAAAAACTCAATTTTTTTTCAGTCATTTTATTCCTCAAAAACTTGATTTCTTCCAAGATAGTTTTTTTATTTTTTATAAGTGGATATATAAATTAATTTTGAAAAATTTTATAAATATTATTTCATAAAAATAATAATATTTTTTAAATCATAATATCAAAATTATTTTAAGGTGAATTTTTAATATTTTTATTAAAAATATTGTTCTTTTAGTGAATAGTGAAAAATGTTGTTTGTTATTGAAAACTTTATTTTAAAAAAAAATTGAAAGTTAAATTTTTTTAATAGTATTTCAATGTAAAATTTGTTCTATTATATTATTAATAATCCTATTTATTAATAGGAATTGATTTTATTATTTAATTTTCTATAAACTCGTTTTTTAAAAAAAAGATCTTTTTTTTGAAAAATTATTTTTCATAGTGTTTTTATTTTCAAAATGATATTAATATCTTCCACTTATAAAAGAAGATTTTGGAAAAATAGATTCACTATTTGGAATTAGGGTTTAAATAATTTGGTTAATAGATCTATTTTATTTTTGGACATTATTAATAGTAACCATAGTAAATAATTCTCACCATGATAATGGTAAATAAAGAAACTATGGTTAAAAATAATATGATAAAGACAAAAAAACGACCCTAAAGATTTTATTTTATCATATTTGATTTGTGTAGTTTTGAAATGTCTATAAAAAGTTTATAAATATGGAATCTTAGTTCATTATTATTTTTTTAATTTTAACTATTATAATATTTAAGAAAAAAATAAATTCAATAATGTCACTTTCTTTTAATATCTATAACATTTTTTAATAAGGATAAAAAAACATATATTTGATTATTAATACTATTTTAAATATAAATTAATTTTATTTATCATGGTAATTTTTTTTAATTTTTATTGATGAAGTAATTACCTTAAGTTCTTACACAACTCTGACACAATATTTAATCAATGAGTAGAAAAATAAAATAAATGATATTAAAAAAATGAAATGTAATATAATTTGATTGAATTAATACGTTCCATTGAATTTTTAGATATATATAACATTTTTTGGATGTGTAAAAGGGTTATATTCTAATTACATTACTTTTTTGTTTCTTTCAAAGCCAAATAATGAGAATAGTTCGTAAAATTTAATTAATACTATTTAATATTTAATATATTTTATTAAATTATATATATATATAATAAAAATAATTAAATATGACAATTAGAATAATATATGGTCAAAAATATCATCCCTTAATCCATTAATGGTTCACTATTCCTTTAATAGTAACTTTATATACCACAAAAGAGTAAGAAACATTATTATCATGGTAATTGCGAAAAGGGTTAACTAGTCATTAAAACAAAAATGATAAGGGTAAAAAAATCCCCTAAATAGGTATAAATTTTATTATATGTGATTATATTGAATCAAATTCGTATTATATTTTAATAATCAATTTGGATATATTTGAACATGAATAGTAATTTATATTAATTTGATACTTTACGAACTTTTAATAATTCATATCCCTCTTTTATAAAAGGGAACCCTATATCCTATCCATACTTCAATAGACTTTTTTATCATCCAATATCTATCCATATCCCTTTATAAAATTCATTAAAACATTATAGAGTTATTATTTTTTGAATGATAGCGTCAATAGAGGGCATAAGGTATAAGATAATGGAAGTTGTCCATAGAAGAGGTATGGATTTTAACATTATATTTTAGTTTTATTTCATCTTCTAAAATATTAAAATATTATAAAAAAAGATTAAATAATATAGAAATTATATTCCATATACTGATATGTTTTTATATTAATGGAATGACCCGTATCCATCTCTCTCCTTAAATGGGAAACAAAACTGCTATTCATGTGTACAGTAGACTACTGCCTCACTGACTAATGTAATTCATTTCCCATTATTGCCTCTCACTGTCAGTTATATTGATGTATTTAATGAATATATGTGATACTGATAAAATATTTATCATTATTAATAGATAATATAATATATACATTTTTATCTTTCTTTCCATTGAATAATGATAACGCTATTCATGAAAATGTGTGGAATACCACCTCCATTAAGTGATATAGTTTGTTTTCCAACACCACAAAAAATAGATGATATATAAATTTATCTAAAGAAATAATATTCCATTTATGATATTATAATAATAATTGAGAGATAACATAATACTTATATTATTTTTATTATGAGCATTCAAAAATTGAAATGTTACTCAAGAAAACCTAGGACATACCATATCCATGATTGTAACATAGTTCATTTTACAAAACAATAATTAATGGTATATTTTAAATTTATAATTGGTGCATAAAATTGATAAATATTTCAAGATTATTATTATATAGTTTATTAAACAATTACCTCTTTTACCATAGTCAAACAACAGATGTCATTTTAGTCATATGAACCGAATATCATCAAATAATTTAATATGAACTTAATTTATTAAGTAATAAAAAATGAAATTATAAAAAAATGTAATATTAAACCTAAAAAAGGATATTAAGAAAGAAAAAAATTAATATAATTTTATTATTCATGAACATAAATAATTTGAGTGATGATTCCGAGCTAAGTTAAGGGTTTTCTTAAATCAATTTCCATTTGTTGGGTTATACTTCTTCATAAGTGATTATATTATTCTATTATTATATATGAAATGGCCTATAATTTTATTATTATTTTTATCTCTAGTTTTTATGGATATATATTTGTTATAAATAATCACTTCATTGATTACATTATAACTTCAATGGTATGATCTTTATAAGTAAAATATAACTTTTTTATATTCTATCACAAATCTATATAATTTTCCTCTTATTATTATGGTATATAATGTTTTTTATGAATTTATTTCATTGAGGGGGGTTATAGGTGAAAAGTTACCAAATTTGCAATGGTTTATTTCACAATCTCATCATTATTTGAGATTGTTTATATTTATATATCCATTCGTGGAATTATATAATAATTATATAATGAAAATAATATATTTTCATCACATTTTAATATTTTTCATCATTATAAGTTTTAATTTAATATTCTTTTTATCATTACTAAAGAGATTGGAAGAATCCTTTTAAGGAAAATAGAATTATTTTTATATCCAGTCACAAATCTTTTACTTTCATGTGCATATTTTCCATAAAATATTTTAATTTTTTTTAATATTATTCGATGAAATATTAAATTCATTTTTATACACATTATACATTTTAAAAAATGGTTTAAATGTAATCTTTTTGTCATTTTCTAAATAGTGTATTTTTTGACATTTTACCAAAAATTTATAAGGAATCATTATTTTAAAATTTTTGGTATGAAAATAATTTCTAAAAACCATTACCACTCATAATATTATTTCATACTTTACAAGCATCCATGTTTAATTTAAATGGAAAAAATTTCATAACATTTTCTAAATTCATTGTTTTCAAATGTCATTTTCAAATTGAAAATGGTATTTTCCTCATGAATGTTTATAAAATTATTATTTTTATTTCAATTGATAAATAAAATTAACCCATTATTTTAATTATACAAAAATAGGTTTATAATGTAATGATACCATCATTATTATTTTTATGGATGGCTTATAATCAGTTTTACTGGGGAAATATTATCATTTCACACACTAGTTTTTTAATATGAATTATCATGTTTATTATATATTGAAATTTTATTATACCCATTCAAATAATGAATTAATTCAACTTTTTAAGTGATGGTAGTGTGCTTATATCACCCCTTGATGCATCGATTGACATCATGAGGTAGACTAGTTTGGGTATTTGGCTAGGGACTTACTCATTTATATAAGATATCTTGGAATGAGGCCTTGATGATAAGTTTATGATAAAAAACATTATGTATTCCAACATAATGAGATTATTTATTAATTTTCATGTGATTATTTAAGTATTTATGACATCTTTGTAAAATTTTCAATCCTATGTGATTAATTATATGGAGTTATTTGATCATAAATTATTCCTACCATATTATTATTCATGCTCATGTTATTTATTAAATTGATATTGTTTTATATTATTTACCATTACATATTAATTATTAATTATTGACTCATAATATATTTAACTTTAAATGAACCTTATTAATCATCTATTATAACCCTTATTTTTATTATATTCATTAAGATATGAAAAAGGAATCGTTAAATTGTTCAAGGAAGAAAAAAATTACTCACAATTGGTTTTATAATTAAATTTCCATTGAAAAATGGAAGAATATATATATATAGTTTTCCAAGAGTAATATACCATTTGGACCTTTTGGAAGTAATTGCATATATCTAGTTCCAGCGTAATAATGTAACCAGCAACTATAAGATATCGCATTCAATGTCTCAATAGTTGGTATTAGGGGTAGATTAATAGAAACATGGGGAAATAGACTTAACAAAACATATATTAGGGAACATAAAACTATGATTGAATTTGAGGATATGAATATTTATAGGATAACGTCTTAATTTTCTGGTAAGGTATATATAATGTTTGTTTCCTATCGATACATCCCTTTATGGATAATAAAAGTGGATGGTGTTTTCAAATAGATGAATATAGGGGTAAAAACCCTGAAAATAGTTGGTCGAGTATATTTTTAACATAATTCTATTTCATGATGAGTGTGACATCACTAAGCACATAGTTTTACCATACCAGGGGATATGATTGGTTTAATCTACATTTTCTTTATGAAATATTACAATGGATGGGAGAAAAAATCTTATTAAAACCTTTGATATTCAATAGTGATATGGGATAAACCTGAAGAGTATTGGGTTAATAAGCTTATGGTTGGTAAAAATTTTAAAGAAAAAGATCTACCATTTTAGGTTTTAAGTTTTTGAATTATAAAATGATTAAAATTATTTTTTGAGATATTTATGGTAATATGACTATTGTGTTTAGTATAGGTTTTAGTGAAAGAGTTATTTGAGGAATAATTCCTTTAAATTTTCTAGATATAAGATTAAAGTTATTGGTATCCTTTAGAGTATATATTATATTTCATTGGGAGTTAATTATGGATTATTAATTTTTTTGAAAATATGATTTACCATATAGATAACCCTACAATTAAAAATTTATTTGGTGACTTTGTGAATAATGTTTTTCAAAGATGTAAACTACTGTAGGGACATTATAAAATCAAGATAAATAGAAATATTTTTGGATAAGAAGGGTTTTTACTTTAGGAATAAAGATTATTTATCTTTTGGAAGAATAAATTTTTTTATTTTGAAAATATTTTTTAAAATGATTATTATATTTTTGGATGTATATGGTAAAACTATATATATTTTTGACATGATAAATAAAGACATATTGATGTAATTTAGATAAAAATGTTAATAATATCATGGGAGAATACATGATAAAATAATTATAATATTTTGGTTTTAATATTAGTAATGATTATATTTATGAATTTTAAAGATAGTTATTTATGGAATGATTTATATCAATATTTGTATGTTATTGTAGAATTTTAGAGTAAAATTTATTAATTATTCATATGGAGGTTTATATATTTTTCATATAAACATACCTTATAGAAACAATTTCAGTTTTGTTTAACATTTAAAGGTATTCTGATTAAATTTTTACCCTTTTTAGATTATATGATCCATTATAAATTTATTTTAGTTCTTCTTGCATGAAAAACTATTATTCAATACTTATTGTTTGGTGAAAAATATGAGATTATGTTAACAATTTATTAAAGGGTGAAATTATAATTTTCAAGTTTATATATTTCCTTATTTTCATAATCTATAAGGTAAAATAATTTATAAAATCTAGGAAAATTGTCTTCAAATAAAAATTTTATCCTAATATGATATTTTCCAATGAATTTATGGTCTTTTCATCAATCACAAATTTAAGGTTCTGTGCTCATTAAAATTATCTAAACCAGGTTCTCTATCACTCCCTATTAGTTCATGGGAATTTTTTTTCTCTGATATTTCTATATTTTACCTTCCCATTAATGTTCTAATTTTTGAGAACCTTGATATGTATTATTCCAGAACACTTTCATATTTACATTTCCCTATTTTGCAAGATGAATTTTTATTAGCCTTCTTTATGATGTGGTTTCTCAACAATGAATTTTTCAAATTTTATACTCATGATTACCATGATCATTTTCAACTAGATAGGAAATAATTTATTGAAGGGGTGTGTAGAATCTAACACCCAATAATTTAAAAAGAACACTCTATTCGACAGTGTATATGACACGCAAAACCATGCCTAAATGAGCCAGAAAATATTAATTTTTTAATATTATTTTTATCATAGTCCCATTGAATTAGAATATATGAATGGGATTAACTGAATTGTAAAATATATTCTAAGTACTTAATAAATACAAATTTATTTATTAATTATTGTTAAATAAGAACTCTATTTTCAACATGTTAATTTTATTCATCAAAAATATGTTTCTTCAGAAATTATTTTCATTGATTTTTAAGTGAATATTATAATTAATATATGTGAATTTTTTAATTTTTTTAATAAAAATAATATAATTTTTTCTATAGTCATATCAAAATTACATTACGATGATTTTTTTGTATTTTTATAAAAAATATTGATTTTTCAATGATTAGTGAAAAATAATTCTTGTTATTGGAAATTATATTTGAGATTCAAAAATTTTAAAAGTTAGATTTAATTTTAAAATGTATTAAATGTAACATTATTTATACTATATTACTAATAAAAAAATTAATTTCATTTGAATCAATTTTGTGATTGAATTTGGTATAAAAACATTTTTCAACTTAAAACACATTTTCCTAAAAAATTGTTTTTTGTTGCCTTTTTCGTTTTAATATTAAATTAATTTTTGAAACTTATAGAAATTAAATCTTGGAAAATGGATTCAATATTTTAAAAAAATGTTTCATAATTTGGTAAATAAGTCCCCTTTTTCATTATAAATTGTAACTATATTAAATAAATTTCATTGTGGTAAGGGTAAATCAGTTATATAGGGTTAGAAATAATACGATAAGGACTGAAAAATTTCCCCAAAACTTTCCTTTATCCCATTTGATAGGTGGAGTTTCGAAATTTTCATCCCATTGTTAAAAATATGGAAATATAGTGTCATATTTCATTTATTTTGACCAATATTATATTTCTTTATAAGATATAGTAAAAAACTGTCACTATTTTCTTGTATTATATATAATATTTTGTGATATGGATAAAACAATATGCTATGTTATAAATGTTTCCTTAAATAAAAAATTATTTTTATTCATCATGGTAACATATTTATAATTTTTAGTAATAATATATTTCTAGAAAATGATTATTCAACACTGATAAAGTATTTATTTAATAAATAGAATAATTAATTAAATTATTTCAAAAAATTTAAAAGTAAAATAATTTGAACAAATTATTTTTTTACTTGAGTATTTTATATAAATATAACATGTGAGTGATGTTTTAAATAATTATTTCCAAATTCCGTTTATGTTACATTTCATTCAATTACATAATATGTGAATAGTTACAAAAATGAAATTAATAGTATATTATATCAAATTAATTTTATTAAATTATTTAAAATTAATAAAAACATGAAATAAAAAAATTAAGATAATATATCCCCTATTCAATTTATGTTTTAATTTTCATTTAATATTAAATTTCATTACTACAAAATAGTAAAAAGTTTTTATCACATTAATTACCAAAAAGTAAAATTACTGGTTAAAAAAATATAAGGGTGAGAACATCACCTAAACGAAGAGAAATTTAGTTTCATTGCATTATTTAAACTAATGATTATCTTATATTATTATTTTATAAATTTCTATCTATTTTGTCATGAAAATTATTTTATATTAGTTTAATACTTTAAGGAAATCCAAGAATGACCTCCCCTCACTTATAAAAGGGAAAATAATCTCCTCTTAGATCAACAATGAAATATAATTCTTGTTCATCTAATACCAGAACAAATACCTTACTAAAAACAATTACCTCATTCTAGAGGTCTTATTTTGGCCAGAATATCAGCCTTACATAAATTTAGGTGTGAAAAGAAGGGCATTGTTAGAAGAATATGTTTAGATTTTAAGCGATTGTTTTAGTTTTATTTATTCATAAAACATAATATAATATTCTTAAAAAATTATGAAATTATAATACCATTATCTTAAATATACATATATATTTCTATGTTAATGGAATACCCAATATCCCTCTACTCTTTTATCAAATCTTAAATGAAACCGACATTCGTGTGTACGACAGACTACTACCTCATGAGCCGATGTAATTTATTTCTCATACCCACCACTCTTGATTGGTTTTGATGATGCATATAATATTTATATATGATATTAATGAAATATTTATCAAATTTAAAATATTATATGTCATTTACTTTCTTACCTTTACATCCATTGGAAAATGACAATGTTATTTACATATACGTTTGGACTACCACCTCCACAAAGTTATTGATTCATTTTCAATCACCATAATACATGTATGATATATATATATATATATATGAAAATATAAACAAATAATATGGTATTTATGTTATTATGATAATTTTTTATAGATAAAATAAATCTTATGTTCTTTCTTCTGTGCTCGTTGAAAAATGGAAATGTTACTCCTGCGTTTGTACAACATAACTCTATGATTGTGGTGTAGTTTATTTTTAATAACCATATTTCTTGGATGGTTTAAAAAGTAAAACATATTTATGAAAATGATAAATATTTCTTAATTATTATTCTATATATGATGGAATAATTGACACTTTTACCATAGTAAACTCACCGATGTCATTTTAGACATATGAACCGAGTATCATCAAAATGTCTGATGTGAAATTAAAATATTATTTTAATAAAAACAATATGGTAATAAATAAAATAAAATAAATAATAGAAATGGAAAAATTTATTAACAAAATAAATAATCAACAAATGTTTACTATTCAAGATGATAAATAATGTATGTGATGAACAAGACATGATGTGAGGGGTTTCTTAACTCAATTTACATTCATTGAGTTATAATTAAACTTTATTGACTATATTATTACATGATTATGTATGAAATGAACTATGATTTTATTCTATTTTATTTCAATAATTTTTTTTCATTTACATTTGTTATACTTAATCAATTCATTAATTTAATTCTCACATCAATGATATGATCTTTGTGAGGGTTTCTCATCTCAATTTTGTTTCCATGATACATACTCTATATTCAAAACATGTTTATTTCATGTAGTATATATAATAACCTCATTTTTATGATATACCATGATTCCATTTATATTTATGGTATTTAATGTTTTTTTGAATTTATTTATTTCATGGATGTTATGATTTAAATGTTACGAAAGAGGTACGATTTTATTTCATAATATAATCACTATTTAAGACTGTTTTTTAAAGTCTCCTTTTGGGGATTTATATAATATTTCTATCTTAAACCCAATATATTTTCTTCTCTTCATTTTTTTTGAAAATTATATGTTTTCCTTTGATTTTCCTATTTTAAGTACTCATTATATTGAAATAATGTTTTTATGAAAAATAATATTATTTTCTATTTGGTTAGGAACCATTTAATTCCATATCTATATTTTCTATAATATCTTTTAAAAGAACATTTTATTATTATTAATTGACATATTAAAACCATTTTTACTGATGTTTTAATTTTTATAAAATATTTTAATTTGAATAATATTTTCTTTTTCCAAATGAGACACTTTATTTAATTTTTATAGCAAACAAGAAATTAATATTTATTTTAACATATATAGAATGTAAAAAATATATTTATATTGTGACAAGTAAATTATTTAAAGAATCCTTTATGAGTTTAAATTGTTCTTTTCAATGATTATTTTTAAATATTTTGGGAAATTATTTTTTTAAAATTAATTTTTCAAGGTGATATGAGTATTTTCCTCAAGAATGTTTTGATGCTCTTTTTATGGTATTTCTATTAATAAATGACAATAATAATTTATTTTACATATACTACACTAAGTATATGGTGTAATTATTCCATCCTTATTATTTTTAAAGATGATTTATAATTATATTTACTTGATAAATATTAACATTTTGTTTGTTAGTTTTTCAATATAAATGCATTTGTTTATTATGTATTTAATTTTTATTCTGCCTTATCATATGATGATTTAATTGGACTTATTTAGTGATAATAAAGGCATACTATATCCCATTGATTCATCGATTGGTCTAACGAGACAATAATGTTTGGGTATTTGGCCAAGGCATTACCTATTTAGGTATGATGTCTTTCCATGAGGCCTTGATCATATGTTTACGATGTTTGGAATTATTCATTCCATAATTAGGAGATTAGTTATTGGTTTCTCTGAGATTATTTTAATATTTATTCATTTATTGATTTTTTTAGTCCGATGTTATTAGTTATATGGAATTATTTGATCATCATTTATTCCTCCTATTTTATTATTCATGCTCATGTTATTGATTAAATAACACGTGTTATTAGTTATTTACAATGAAATATTGATTATTATTTATTTACTCATGATATACTCCATTGTACTCAACTTTTCTAAGAATCTTTACACATCCTCATTTTATTTTCTTTCTCGAGGATACGTATAAAGAATCATTAAACAGTTCAATGATACAAAATAATTACTCTCATTATGTTTTGTATTTTATTTTTTTGTGAAAAAATAAAATATTTAAGTATATATTTTAAATAAAAATTATAAACCATTTGGTCACTTCCAATGATATTGATTTTATCTAGTTCAAATGTGATAAAGTAATCACTACTCTGGTCTATTGGAGTTGCGGCCTAATTTTTTTTTTTTAAATCACATAATTTTATTTCTTTTTAAAACTAACCCATTATATTTCAAACAAAATTATACATGTATATAATAAGATGTTTCCATTGAAAACCACATAATTTTTTATAGAAAACTCATTAAAAATTACAGATCATTATATATACATTAAATCATTAAAATGAAAATATGTATTATTAGTTTAAATTAAAACCTAACCAAATATTATTTTCTAACTTTCCCATACTAAAAATTATTATGGTAAAATAATTCAAAGATCCCCTTTATTATTAAAATAATCCCATTTATTCATTTTAAATGAACTAAAAATATTTTTCCTTTTGAAATTCCACTTCCACATGCTAATGAACAATTTTTTAAATAAAACAACCTAAACTAATCACAATACCCATTTAATGGATCATAAATTCTTGGTTAATTTTTCCTCTATTAATAATTTCTATTTAACACGCATTATGAATTTTTTTAATGACTGTTAAATTTGATAAAGGTGTATCAAATTTTATAGGGACTAAATAACAATCATAGTAAATGTACACTATTAGAAACCATCATAAAATTTCAAAACAAACACATATCACAAACCATAAGAAGTAATATATGAGGTATATTAACAATTAATCATAAGCATATATGCATATGTTAGTGATTCCTATATTACAATAGAAATCACGAGACCTTAAAATATTATTTTTTCCTAATTTTGGGATAAGACACTGTTAAATGATAAAAAATTAAATAAATGATTAAGAAATACATTTTTGTATCTTAACAAAACTCACTAGTATATCATTGGTATCTAAAGGATCATTACTAATTATATTGTCAAAACATGTTCATAAATATACATTTAAAGTCTTGGTTGTCCTATTTCAACACCTCCTATGGAATCAAACACACATAACAACATTGATACAATTTATAATGAACCAATAAAGATTTTCCATAAACCAAATATTGATTTCCACTAAGCTCAGGCACGTTCTCAAAGATCAATAGAGGCCACCGAAAAATATTGAAGAATGAACATACACCGTGAGCTAATTATTTTCCTCAATGACACTGATTCCATAAGTTATATTTCTATAGAATTATAAAATATCAAATATACATGAATATTGATACAATATTCCATATAATAAAAATTTATATATCTCACAAACATACTATCATAAAATAAAAAATTAATATTCATGGACTAAATGGTCAAGATCTTATATAGACCACCATTTATCTATCTCTAAATTTTATGACAAATCACCTTCCCACCATTGATTAAACCAAGAATAAAACCAATATTTACTAAAAAACAGAAGGAGGAAAGTTTCATATTTTTAAATACCCCAACCGTAGTGCAGTGACTTAGGTTTTTCAATGTAATAATTTGGAATATTACTAAGAATAATTTTGGATCCAGGCACTAAGATAGTGTGCGATTTCTAGGAACGGTGTTCCCATAATTAGTTTTATAAAAAAAATTAATATATTTTTAATACGCACATGTAGTTTTTCAAAAATAATGTAATATCACATAAATGGAATCTACAATAATAAATTAGAGGGAATATTTGAGTATATAATGTGGTGTTTACCCTAAGTGAAACTTAACTTTTTTTGGCTCAGGTTATCTAAAGAAAAATTCACTGAGGAAGTAACTGTAAATAAAATAATCAAATAATTTTTTTTTATTTTTAATGATAATCAAGAATTTCTCATGAACAGGGAATCATATTGAAAATATGAGACCAAAACTGATTTTAGAATGCAGGGTTTACCCTAAATAGGGTATAACCATAGTCAGAATTTAGTGTTTGGCTTTTGTTCCATCATGTGCGAATAATTAAATAATTATTTATTTAATTATTTGATTAATAACCTAACCTAAAATTATCCTATAAAGGTATTTTTATGGAAATTTTCCTAGGGTTTTTTTCATAACCATTGGATCCTCAAGAGAAACCTCTCCTCTCCTTTCTATCAGCAATCGATGGTAAATAGTGATAAAATTTCAGATTGAGGAAATTTGAATTGCGGTGAACACAATATATCTTATCGAGAACATTCTTCATCAATGAAAACAGATCCAATATAGGTATTAATCATCAATTGTGATTTTTAACCCATTTGATTAAATAATTGATCTTTGATTTTAACCACTTTTCATCTACAATTATCGTTCTTCACACGATCTCACAATTTATTAATTATTATTGTAGATTTTTTATCATCGTTTTAATATAAATCATAGACAATACAAATATAGCTGGAGTTCATTATCAATTCTTGTATTTTTTGGTTTTCTCCCCATCCCCTCTTGATAATCATCAACATTCGTTTTTAAATACCAAGAAATCAATCATCAAGCGTTCAATATTTGGTTGAACTAATTGTTTATATGGGTTCAAAATTTATATTTATTATTAAAATGGTGATATGTGATGAAATATGGTGAATGAGATTCTTTTGGAGACCAAGTGTTGCGTAATTATGTTTGGAAGCAGAGGAGTAGTGTCAGCAGCGGTTTCGGTCAAGTGGCGTCTGGCAGTCCAAGGCGGCAACCTGAGCGGCGGTTCTTAGGCACTGGAGGAGAGGGAGAAGACCAAATGGGCATAGTGGTTGATCACGAAGAGGGGGAGATCTGGTGTTTTCAGCATGATATCCAGTACCACATGCATTTTTTCTGGAGTCTTTGTGCCATGTGATTGGTGGTTCTGTGTGATAGAGATGATTCCGAATAAGGTTGCAAGTGCTATGCGAAATATGGTTTTCAAAATTAGAGTTACAACATGGATTCGTGGGGATGAAGAAGATAAGAGAGAGTTAAATAAAAGGAAAATAAATAAAGAAAATGATAAAAAAGGGGGAGGATTTTGGCATGTGCAACCGAGAGTAAAATGGGGTGGCATTTGAGTGTGGAAATGAGGAAAAAAGGGGTAAAAATGAATAATCATAATAATATAATAATAATAATATTATTATTATTTATTTTCAAACACTAATATATTCATAACTCTTCTGTACGATGCCTAATAGACACACCGTCAGTGGAAATGGGAACTTGATTTCGAGACATACATTCCGAGTCCAATATTGGATGCCTTTTTGGGTATTCAGATTGGGTCCTTGAAATGCTCAAATAATAATAATAATAATATATTATTATTATTAAAAATTGACCTTCCATAACTCTTGTGTATGAAATCCAATTGCAGATCCATCAATATATTTTTCACCTTTATATCAAGGTGGATATTTTGAGACCAATATGGAAATTTTAATTTAGGATTGAGGCGTGGGCCCCCTGAGACACCATTCGAGTGAAATGTAGTGAAATATGAATTTTTCACCAAGTGTTTGATTTGTGAGAAAGAATAGTAAATCCTGTGTGCTTTTTCAAAATGATCAAATTGGTGTGATCTATTTGATTATTTAAGGCTTCCCAATTTTTTCGATCATTTTGAAGTGCAGAGCCTTATTCTTGATCTCATTAAATGTGAAAACATGAAAGTAATATTGGTGGAAGAACCTTCTACTTCCTTTGAAGAGAACCCACAGATTAGGTTAGCACCAACCCTTGTGAGAGTAGAGAAGATGTATAAAAAGATGTGATCGAATATTCTGGTGTTTTTTTTGAGGAGGAATGTAAGTGAAATTACATGTTTTCCCTTCAGACCAATAATGAACATTGTGCAATCATCAGTATTTTGTCCAGATGTGCCATGTAATCTAGGATTACAATGGTATGCCTAGGGTGTACATAGTTTAGTACCTGGGTATAGAAAGGTACATGGCCATGTGATGAGGTAGAGACACATCTTTTAGGCCCCATACGCATCATGAACCTCATTGTGAATCTTCTACCTCTCATATCCCCTTCTTTTGGACTCATATTTTGGCCCATGAGATGCATATCCTAAGTGTTTTTCAACATATAATGTAATGGTTCCCTCAGAATCAGCTTTCGAGATATGACATATATGTTTTGGGTTTGGCTGATATAGAGGTGACACCATATGATGGAAACGATCATACAGAATCATTAGAGCAGTACCAGGATTACCCTCTAGCTGGGATGGGTAGTGTAATTACCTAATGTTAGTTTCGATCTTACCTTCTTGCTAGGTTAGGTAGTGGAATTATCTGATGTAAGTTCTTGGATTACCCTCCAGTAGGACTAGGCAGTGGAGTTCCCCGATGATCTTTCTGAGTTACTCACTAGTAGGATATGGCAAGTGGAGTTCCTTGATGTTCTTGGCTTACCCTACGGCTAAGATGAGCAGTGGAATTTCCCTGAACACTCACTGGGATTACCCTCTAGCAGTATCTAGGTAGTGGCCTTCCCCAGTCACCTTTCTAAGTGGTACCCTCTAGTTGGGTTGGGTAGTGGCATTCCTTAGTTACTACTAGAGTAGGACCCTTGATTGTGAGACACAATGATGTCGCATGGTTTGACATATCCTTATACTCATGATAAAGAGGAGTGATTTCCCTATCGAGGAAAATTCTTGTGGTATGACTTAAAAACCATGTTGGTGAGTCATTGATGCCCAAAGTGGATTGTGTCAGGTGTGGTGATTGTGCCCTGTTGACTTGTGTCTCTTGGGAGATACATAGGGTGATGTGAATCATTAATAGACTTCTAGAACTGATGATAACTCTTCTTCTTGGGTTGATCTATGAGATAGAGATCCCCCTACTCTATTGTTTGGGATTCTTTGACTATGAATATATATATATATATATATATATATATATATTCTTTCATCTAGATCCACTCTATAGAATTATTTACTCTTTTTCAAGGAGAGTAAAATACACGCGGGGTCTGCCACATGATTTCCATGTCTATCTTCTCGTGGTTGGATGAGTCTAATCTCATGCTATAGGTAGTGAAAATTCAATGATTTTTTTCATCTTCTCCCCATTTAAATCTCCTTGTGTTTGGATGAGTTTACTTTTAATATCTTGTTGGGTTGTTCTTTACTAACTTATTGTACCTTTTCCTATATACTATTTTCCTCTTTAGTTGTATCTATTACTGCTCCCATTCACCCTTTTTAGGGGTGTTCTATTGGGTATGTATATACTCACCCTTGCATGGGATTCACTGAACATGTGTCGTGGCTTCTGCATATGATGGATGGGTTGATCGTGACTTCAGAAGAGCTTAGGGATACCAGGTGCTTAGGCCGCATAAGGTGGTCGTAGTTTGGGGTTTAGGAACGAGGCTCTCTCAGCTGTATTACATTTCCAATTTTTTCATGTTGGGACTGGTTTCTGGTTTGGAATTTATGTCTCCCTTTTACTTTTAGTTTACACTACCATACTCTAATAATTTCTAGTAGTTCATGCATGCTTAGTTTATTTTATAGTAGTGTTTCTTATTATATTTTGTTCCCTCTAAATTTTTTCATTTAGTTATCTTTGTGCATGTGTAATGGTTTTATGAAAAATGAATCCCTGAGTTTAGTGTGTATTCAGTGCTTGTCACCACCCCCTGGCTTATAAAGGTGGGATTGGGATAGTTGCGGCTTGAGCCCCATCTTGGGTCGGTTCGTGAAAAATTAGAATAAAAAGTGGTTCATTCCATGGGATGTTGGTCAGATATTCCATAAAAAGGAATTTTTTGGGATTTAGGTAAATAGTTTCAATGTGTCTTGGGATTATCTATTAGGCTAGGGAGTCTAGTGATGGTGCAGGTGGTTAGCGTAGCCATTCACCAAGACCCTGATTATCCTTTTTTCGAATCGGTACCCTGATAAATTTGTTGCAGGAAAAAATGGTACATGCATCATATATGATAGAGTCTTTGACTATTATTCTTGAGTTAGATCCACATTTGAATTGATATATATATATATATATATATATATATATATATATATGAGCTCATTTTATTGAGGTACTCCTTAATAACTTTATAGATACCTCTGTGATGACTCCCAACAAGTATACCAGCTACGGTTCGTGACAACGACCCTATGAAAAATGAGGCCTTAGTTCAAGGTCCATACCATGATCCCCTCTATCTAGGTGGATAGGTAGCAACACCTCCACCTGTTGGGAAGTAGATAGTCCCAACATATCCTAATGAGGATATTTTCAGGCTGATAATAGTCCACGAGTTCCAGTTCTAAAGACTACTGAGGTTCTATGGTGGGACAGATCCTCATGCAGTAAAGGATTGGCTAGAGTTAGTAGTCCTCCTCTTCAGAATTGTTCGGACACTGACAGGTAATATGGTGGATCAAGAATCCAATCTTTTCCATGTATCATCTCTACATTGGTGGATCTTGGTTACTTTGATGCACTTTGAGTTGACACTCTCATGGGATGACTTCCAACAACTATTTCATGAAAATTACAACCCCTCTAGCTTATGATGCATTCAGATTCAGTAGCTTATGTAGATTCAACATGGAGGGATGATAGTGGGAGAGTATGGGGAAAGGTTCACGTATCATAATAGATACTCTCTTGACATGATCTATGATGGATATTTCCAAGCACAGACATTTGAGATGGGACTCCATAAGGAAATTTGAGCCAGTCTTGTGCCCTTGTGCACCCCCACCTATGTCGGGGTGCTAGAGAGGGAACTTATGATAGAGAAATTTCAATCGGAGGGACTCCAGATTACTAGAGATGGAAGTGGGCACAACAGTGCTGAGTCATCTACAGTAGTTGGTAAATTCCATATATTTTAGAACATGAGACCCTTCAATGAGGAGGATCAGGAACATGGCCATGCGGAGTAGGGACAACGTAGAGCACTGGTTCATCATGGGGTGGATCATTTCTATGCTTGTGTTTAGAGAGGTCACATGGCATGTGACTTCCCAACCATGCATACCGAGGAGTGTAGGAAGATAGATTATGGACTATCGCAATAGAGAAAACGTCATGATGAGGGATCTCCTAGGTGGACACAGGGTGGTCCCCATGGAGATAGAGTTGGTTGAGGAGTAGGAGAAGATGTGGGTGACGGATGCTGATATGAGATCCTTCTACTGCCACTGGGTGTCTGGCATATGGTTTAGGGAGCTGGTGTCCAGGGTCATATAAAACATCATGCATTGTATTACTATGATCACACAGTGAACAAAATGATAAGTTGTATGCTCCATGTCCTTTATACCTTTTCAATATAAATTTGTAGACATTTTTGTGAGGTACTCATTTCCTTACACTCCTTTCTCAAGGTTCAACCAGGGCAACACAAGGCATCAGTGTAACCCTATTTTGGTGTTGTGAGATGGAGTGTCGGATCAGGCCTGGTAATTGCTGATGATTTTTATATACATGACCCTTTTTACTTTTGATCCAACTAAAAAGTATGGAAGAGATTTTGGTTTGGATTTACTCTTCTTCCAGGAGAGGTGAAACACGCAGGGTATGCCATGTGATTTTCGTATCTAGATTCTCATGGTTGGATGAGTCTACTCACCTACCTTGTTCGTTGGTAATCTTTTATGCATGACATCAACCTTGATGTAGTGGTGGGGAAGGAGGATATAGTTTTTATTGAGTAAATGGTGTTTAATCTTTCTCTTCATGAGTGTGTGAGAGTGTCCAAGATAGGAAACATCAACTATGAGGTCTTATATGACTAGACATCCTTAAGAGTCTGACATGATGGATTTTTCTGAAGAATGTAATCACATCATTTAGGGATAAATAGTTATTTTGGTCACGTTATGAGGAATGTTGAAGAGGGAGTTTCACACTTCTCCTTTATCTATACATCCCAGGGTAGTGAAGAGCCTAGTGAAGTCTTAGTGGCCCAAACACTTTTCATAATTTTTTCTTTTAGGAATGAAAATATTTGAAGAAGGGAATAATGTAGAGACTCATATTTTGTCGTGTAAGACTTTGGAATATTCCTTGGAATAATTTCAGATCCATGATCTAAGATAGTGTCTGATTCTTTGGATTGGTGTTCCATGAATTTATTTTATAAAAATATTAAAAATATTTTAATATGGGGGGCAAAATTTTTTAGAAATAATATAATATCTTATAAATGGAAGCTTGAATAAGAAATCCAAAGTTATGGTTGAGTCTAAGACATGGTGTTTACCCTAGGTGTGATATAACTCTTGTCAGCATGGGTCCTCTATAGAAAATTCCACCGAGGACGTAACTGTATGTAAAGTAAATAAATAAAATTATTTTATTTTTACTGCTAATCCAAATAACTCATGAATAGTGACTCAGATTGGAAATATTAGATAATAGTTGAGTTTGGAACACAGGGTTTACCCTAAGCGGGGTATAACCTTAGTCAACATCAGGTGTTTGGATTTTGTGCCGTCGTGGAAGAATAATTATATAATTAAATAATTAAATATTTATTTATTTATTTGATAAATAACCAAACCTAAAATTCTCTTACAAAGGTGTTGTTGTGGAAATTTTCCATAGGTTAACATCTTAACCCTGGGAAGGTCAAGAGCAACCTCTTTTCACCTTTTCAGTGGAAAATGAAGGCAAACAACGATGAAACTTCAGATTTTGGTGATTCGAAGTGAGACAAACACAACAGATCTGGGAGAGCACATTATTTATCAATAAAGGTTGATTCAATTAAGGTAGGACTTTTCAGTTGTGGTTTTCCCCCCATTTTATTAAATAATTGATCTTTGATTTTATCCATTTTTGATCTACATTTATCGTTCTTCACAAGAGCCCACAGTTTATTAATTATTGTTGTAGATTTTCAACAATCATTTTAAAATGAATCATGGCTGATAAAAACACAGATGGGGTTCATTACCAATTTTTTAATTTTTTAGTTTTATCCCCCACTCTGGAAAATCATCAAAATTCATTTTTGAATACCCATAAAACAATCATCGATCTTTTGATCATTGGTGAAACACATGATTTTTATCGGTTATTAATTTAGATCTATTAATAGAATTGTGATATGCGATGAAATATGGTGAATGAGACTGGATTGGAGGCCTGGTATTGGGTTATGATGTTTGGAAGTAGAGGAGCGGTGTCAGTGGCTGTCTAGGTCAAGTGAAATCTAGCAGTCCAAGGTTGCAGAATGAGCAGCGGCTGTTAATCACCATCGGAGCGGGCAACAGCTGGTTGAGCGCAATGACTGAATGAAAAGAGAGGGAGATCTGGTGTTTTTAGTGTGATATCTGGTAGCACGAGTGTGTTTTCATCAATCCATGTGATTCATGATTGGTGGTTTTGTGTCATGAAGGTGGTTCCTAATAGGTTTTCCTGTGTTTTGCGAAATAGGGGTTTCAAAATTAGGGTTGAAACGTGGATTCATGGGAATGAAGAAGATAAGAGAGAGATAAATAAAAAGAAAATAAATAAAGGAAATTATAAAATCAAAGGGGGAGAATTTTGTGGTATGTGACCTGAAGGAAATTTTGGGGGGGGGGGTTGAGCATGGAAATGAATAAAAATGGGTTAAAAAGGAATAATAATAATAATATTTTTTTTTGTCTAACACTAATACATATGTAACTCCTATGTACGAAGACTAATCAACTTGTCATCATTGGAAATGTTACCCTGATTTTGAGATGGACATTAAGAGTCTAATATTGGATGAATTTTTTGGGTTTATGGATGGAGTCCTTGAAATGATCAAATAATAATAATATATTATTATTATTATTAAAATTTGACCCACCATAAATCCTACGTATAAAATCCAATTGGCGAGATGTCAACATATTTTTGACTTTGATATTAAGTCAGATCTTTTGAGACCAATATTGGGATTTTAATTCAGGATCAAGGTGTGGGACCCATGAGATTCCATTCAAGTGTAATACGGTGAAATATAACTTTTTCACCGAGTGTTTGATTTGGGTGAATGAATAGTCAATCCTAGGAACTTTCCCACTGAGATAACAATGGTGTGGTCCATTTGATTATCTGAGGCCTCCCAAATTTTATACTCGTTGTGAGGTGCAGAGCCTTATTCCTAATTTCATTAAATTTAGAAACATGAAAGGAATATAAATGGAAGATCCTTCTGCTTTTATTGAAGAGAACCCATGGCTTAGGTTAGCATCGACACTTGTGAGTGTGGATAATATATATGATGAGATGCTGTCAAAGCTTCTAAGGCCATTTGAGGAGGCATGTCAGTGAAATAACATTTTTTTCCATTGGACCAATGACGAGCATCATGCACTCATCAGCCTTTCATCCAGATTTTCTATATACTCTGGGATTACACTGGTACACTTAAGGGTACATTTACACAGTTTAGTACCCATGTATGTCTAGGCACATGGACAAGTGACGAGGTAGGGGAACATGTCGTATGGGAAACATACACGCAGTGTACCTCATTACAAATCCGCTACCTCTCGTATTCCCTTCTTTTGGACTCAGATTTTGGCCCATGATATGCCTATCCCAAGTGTTTTTCCATATAGAACATGATAGTGACCTCAGAAGAGGCTTTGAGATATGACATTAATGTTTCAGGTTTGTCTCACATTGGGTAAACACCTGATGATGGCAATGATTATACATAATCATTAGAGTAGTACTGGGCTTAACCACTAGATGAACTGAGTAATGGCATTCCTCGATGGCAGTTTCGGGATTACCCTCTAGCTAGGATAGGTAGTAGAATTCCCCGATGGTAGTTCTAGGCATACCCTCCAGTAGTATTGGGAATTTTCATCCCCTGATGATCTTTCCATGTTACCCTCCAGTACAATCTGGGTTGTGGAGTTACTTGATGTCATGGTATTACCTTCCAGTTGGACTGTACAGTTGCGTTCCCCAATTATCATCTAGGTGTAACCCTCTGTCGGGCTGGGTAGTGTCATTTACTTGATGACTCGCCAGTCTTACCCTCCATTAGTATCTAGGAAGTGGCATTCCTTGGTGAACATCCCTAGTAGTACCCTTTAGCAAGGCTGGGTAGTGACATTCCTTAGGGACTACCAAAGTGAGACCCTTAACTATGAGACATAGTGGCAAGGCATGGTTTGACATACCCTTGGACTCACGAGAATGAGGGGATCATTACCCACCAAGACACATTCTTATGACGTGACTTCAAAGCAGTGTGGGCGAGTAAGTTCCACACAAATTAGATGGTATTAAAGTGTGGTGATTGATACCCTTTGAGTTGTGTCTCCTAGGATGATTCATGGGGTGCTGGGAATTGTTGATAGACTTCTGGAATTGATGGATACTCTTATTCTTGGGCTTATTTGTGAGATGGAAATCCCATTACTATCTTGTTTGGTATTCTTTGACTGAGTATATATATATATATATATATATATAATTTCTTCTAGATCCACTCCTTGGACTTGATTACTCTTCTTCTAGGAGAGGTGAAGACATTCAGGGTATGACATGTTCTTTTGGTTTCTATATTATAGATTTTTATGACTATACTCTCTTACTACATGTAGTTAATACTCGATGAGAAGTTCATATTCTCACAATTTTGTGCTCATTGGGTTTGGATGATTTTACTTTCACTATCTTTTTGGGTTAAGCTGTACTCTGTTACTGTACCTTGTTCTGTATGCTTCTTTCCTCTTCAGTTGTATCTCTTACTGCTCCACCTTCACCATTTTTCAGGGTGTTCTACTGGGTATGTATATACTCACCAGAGTATGGGCTTTACCCAACATGTGTCATGTCTTTTTTAAATGATAGATAGGTTGATCGTGACTTCAAAGGTGCTTACGGATACAGGGTGCTTGGACCATGTACGAGGCTTATAGCTTGGGGTTTAGGAGCTGGGATCTCTCAATTATTTTACTTTTCTTGATTTTTCAGGTTAAAAATATTTCTTGTTGGGTATTTATTTTTTCCTTTTACTTTAAGTTTACATTACCATACTATCATATTGTCTACAGGTTCATGAATTCATTGTTTATTTTGTAGTATTGTTGCACCTTTATTTCTTTATCTCTTCAATTTTTCATTGAGTTGGCTTTGTGTATGACTAAAATTATTTAGGTAAAGGCCTCCCAAAGTTTATTGTGCCTTCTACACTTATCGCCACCCCTGGCCTATAGTGGCAGACTTGGGGAAGTTGCGGCACGATTCCTAGCATGGGTCGGGTTGTGAAACCTAGTATCATAGAGCCTATGGTTACTTTATAACATTGGAACTAGATAGAAGTAATTGTGTCCCAAAGGATGCAATAGTTAGTAGTTATAGAAATATAGACACATACATGAATCCCACAATACAGTAGAAAATATAAAATATAACATACTATTTTCAATGAGAATTTAATTATTCCAATTAGAATATCCTTAAATATCAACCATTATATACTCTCTTGAAATGTGGGTAAAGGAAACAAAATAAATGGGTGAGCTCATTTTCTCTGTAAGGTAATTCATACAGTGGAAGAAAGAATGAAGTGAATAAAACATGAATAATATGGATGATATATACAAAAATAAAATAAACCTCAAATATAGATACATAAAATAGTAGATTGAATCCATGGATAACATAAAAACATAAATAATCACTTGGATAATAATAAAGAGTTTCATAATGATTTAATTCATAATTTCAGACATCATAAACATATAGTTTGGGTATCATGCCAATACATCATACATAAATGGGTATGTCCTTGGCTAAATGCCAAAACTATATTATCTCATAAGACCAACCTATAAATCGTGGGTGTAACCACCCAAAATATTATCTATGGAAATTACATTCTTATAATTATTTAATATAGTATAAACCACATAAAATCACCTTAAAAACATAATAAAAACTTTATAAATGATGAAATAATTAAATAAGAGGTATTTCTAGAAATTAAAGAACCTATACCGATTAAATAGTAACTTAAACTTTAAAAAAATAATGTGACCATTATGAATAGTAAACAAAATAATTTAATTGTAACCTTACCTATTAATGTATAAATAAAATTTATCCATCTTATAATTGAGAATATGATATAATTATATAATAGTATAAGTGAATAAATGTTTTAGAAATTATTAATTAATTGTTGATATTTTTATAAAACCGAAGTGTTTATTTTCAATTTTATAACTAATATAATGTTTTAAAAGAAAATTTATTTTAATAAAATGAATTAATAAATTAATATTTAGTTTCTTTATGATTATAAGAAAATTTTATGAGACCTTAATTATTATTTCAAAGTGTTATAAAATCAGTTACAATATTTAATTTTTTATTTTCCAAGTAAATGATTATTTTATGTAAAAATTAAATTTATCATATTTAGAAAATTATTTAAATAAAATGGAGGCCATTTATAAATTATGCACATCTAAAAATGGTTATGGTGAATTTTTGGGTTTTTTCTAAAATAGTTGAATTTTTTGTGAATAGTAAAATACGGTAATTTGTGGTTTATATACATTATAATTTAAATACACTATTTATTGAGTCATCGCTGATGTAAGAAACATAATATAAAACTTAAATTCATTATTTTATTATATTTGGTGATAATTCACAAAATATTCATAATCTTGAGCCCAAATAATAAACTAATGAATAAAATATTGAGAAAACACCCCTCTCCTGCACTATAAATACCACCTTCACCACCACTTCCCCTTAAACCTTAAAATATTTTTTACCTGTCCAAATTATTCCCAATACACTTCCCAATCACTTACTTAAAGTCTAGGAGATCTTGGTCTCATCAAAAGACAAAAAAAATTCCATATGAAGGTTTTCATGTAGGAGAAAATCAAGATGTAAATTCCACTTTCCTTTTCATTTAATTTATTTTTAGTTTATTTTCTTGTATCTCCTCACCTCACCTCATAAAAATGTTATGATAAAACCAACACCTCATATATAATATAATTTTATTATTCTAATGGAATAATCCATCATTAAACCCCTCTCCTCTCCTACATATTCTAAAAATGAAAACATTGTTCGTGAGGTGTAAATTTATCACCTTCAAGGATGACATTTTTTTATTTTCCATTAAATCCTTAAAGGATAGTAATATTAAAATTTTTATAGTGAAAAAAATTTTATAATATATTTATTACATCCTATTTAATTTTTTGGAATCAATATATACACATTATGTTAAATAATAAAAAAAAAACAAGTTCATTGTGAGCGAAAACCGCCCAAAATAATCCAAACAATAATTATTAACTATTTATCTAATTATTCCTCATAATAATATATAACTGAATGATTTATAAGATCATTTAAAATTATTTATGTTCATTAATAACATATAAATTCAATTTTTGAGAACCATTCTCATTTTACATGATTTTCTGTAGGTGCATATAATTAAACTGATCATGAAAAACATGAAAAAAAAAACGCTCCTGAATAATGAAATTGAATCTCATAACCCATAACAAGGGCCATAAATAAAATTAATAAAATTATAAGAAATAAAATAAATGTATTAAAGGTTATTAATTAATTAATTATTGAATTTAATTTTTTTATCCTAGATGTGAAGATCAAGTGCTGATGTGTTTCAGACATTAGGTAAGGGATTCTATGTAACTTAATGTATATATTATTTATTTTTTATACATATTATATATTTTATGTACATTTTCTAAAATCATTTATCTAGATAATTTTATCCTTTTTTTAGGAGAAACATATTTTAATATGGTTTATTTCTCAATTCTTTCTGAAAAGCAAGCCCGATTAAAGGGAACTTCCAAATTTCTTATACATTTTCAAGTACCATACATAATCTGTTTTAAGAAAACGTTATTTTAATAAAATCATAAATTTTATCATGAAAAAATATCGTTATTTATTTATTGTTTTATGAAAATAAATATTCCTTTTACGCTTTAAATTATTGTTAATATTTTCCTTAAAACCACTCAATTTTTATTATTTATAATGTTTATTAAACACTCCTTTTACATGTTTCCACATCAATTAGTTCTAAATAATCATGATACATGATTATTTTTCTTTATAAATGTCGATGTATGATTTATATATTTTCTTTCATAGACATCATTGTGATATTACCTTTTGTTATTCATTTTGACATGATTATGATACCCAATTCATTCCATGGGAAACCATTATGTTTACAATTGATTCCTTACACATGATTATTCATGTGGAAAAAATATTCATGAGCATGTTATGATTGGTGAACCTAGATTGTTCATCAATGAATTGGGTAATTTTTAGTCTCATGAGATGTCATTTCGGGACATGGAGTGAACCTCATTCCTTTATGGATGTTTTTTTACCTTGTTATATAGTATTTGATGTTAGTCTTGAATCATATTTATGACATGTTATATGTTGTTTCTAAATTCCTATATTTCCATGATTATATTTTCTTATTCTATACATTTTATTCTTCTTTATTTTTATTCATGATCCATACCTTTTATTCCATCATTTTATGCCTTCTAACCCATGTTCTATGTATTATTCCAACACTTATTTCCTTACAGAGATTTTTATCTCATCCCTTTTGATCATGTATTCACCAGGTTATCCTATGAAAATTTATGAGCTCAGGGGAATATTGGATATAATTATAGAGAATAAATAAAATATATTTTTATTTGGTTTTTATGATGTTTAATTATGTACATAATCTTCTAATGAAACTAGAATTTACAATCCTTGGGTTGTAAATAGATGGTTAATTATGCTTAAAACCATTTAATAATATGTGTAAAAGGATATGATCTCTATAGTTGGTATCAGAAGAAAATTTTAGTATTTTTTGGGATTAGGACTATAAAACTCAATAAAAATCCTTAGGGATAATACTAAATATGAGAAAACATAATTAAATTTGTTTTAGTATAGAGTTATCTGTTGATCATACCATGATTCACTATTTTATTCCATCCTTACATAGCTGTTTTAAACTAGTTTTATAATGAATATTACAAATATAATAAGAAATTTAAAAATATGTTTGAATAAATTATTTAATGTTAATAAATATTATATTGCTCAATGTTAATTGTTTTTATTATTTCAATGTAGGAGGAGAAGATTTGGAGGGCCCCTGATGAAGTGGAAGAAAAATGGCCCAGAATTGCATGGTTACATGAATACCTGTTCACTGTTGTGATTTTATAGAAAATTCCGTTCATCTAAATGGGCTCATATTTTATTTACTAGTAAAAAATATAATGTACTACTACTATTATGAAGTAATCCATGCCAAATTCGGCCGTCATAGGGGCCAACCGAACATATTTATCCAAGGAATCAAATCTACACAATGTCAAATGCAGTGTTCTGTAATCTGTCCATATCTCTGGATCCAATTTTACAATTTATGTCAAAATTTTGGTGGATATAGTCGGGAAGTGGGGATAAAACCTTCTAGTTTTGTTAAAAGTGATATTTGGGTGTCTACTGGTTGAAACGCATGGTACAGATGGATTGAATAAACCTATGTGCCTAAACCACCATCCAATTTTCCTATAAAATGGCACCATGGGATCCCCATTTGGGAGTTCTTCCAGGATGAAAGGTGCTACCATTTTGGAGTCACCAAGGAGTATTCTCAATATCCCTAGATGTTCTGGAGGCTATTAGAAGTTTTACCCTAATATCTTTCTCTTTCTCTTCTCCCATGGGTTTCTAAACCCCTTGTTATCACCCGGGGAGGAACGTGATGTAATACCAAGAACCACTTTTGTATTATATTGAATGATATTTTTAATTACAAGTTGTATGTGGTTTTTATTAATCATCTATTTTAATTTTATTGAGTTATGTACTGGAATTTCAGGATCAACTCATATGATCATGTTTGGGGGTACCCATTCATGTGATGTTTCAAACACCATTCACCACTTCCTTTTCCCCCTTTCAATTGCGGTGTTTGTGTGGTGCATATTGGTAAATTGTACTCACATAATCACTGTCAAGTAAATGTAAATTTATTTCATGGTATCACAAAGAAATAACATACAAACCAGGATAGTGTATCAAGTTCTTCGTGTGTTTCCTTGGTGAGTTTTTGTTATGAAGTCAAACACAAATCACCCAATCATCAGCGGTGTCTGGGGAATCATTGTGTGTTTTTGACTAAACCCTAGGAGGTATCCTAGTTTAAAATTAGTAACATTCTGGTTCTATGTGTTAAAACCAGGGATTAAAATATCATAACCATATATCATGAAGCGATGAAGGATAAACATCATGAGAGTACCCCGGGTTTATCACGCTTAATTAATTTTGTTAATCTCTACATTGTTTTATCACTTTCCTTTTCTATTTTCATCTTTAATCATCAAACCCCAAAGTTTTAAAAAACCACATTCACCTTATAGATTCATAATCAAAACCCTCTTTTTAAATCAATGATCTAAGGCTCCGTCGAGAGATGACCTAGGGTTGCTGCTATACTGCATAAATTCTAGTGAAAATTAAACAACTAATTTTAAGTGATCAACAATGTGATCTAATTTTGGCTTCATTTTCGAGGATACAAGATCATTTTTTTTATTTATTTCCTTTTATTTATTTATTTTACTTCTTAATTAGTAGTCCTTTAAATACCCCACCCCATTTGATTGTTTTTGTTTTGTGTTTTTTCTTTATTTTTGGTTGTTTTTGGTGTGTTCTTTCTCTCTCTCTCTCTTATTCTCCATATACCTCTCTATAATTCTGTATTATAACATTATAATCTATTTTGACCCTTATTAAGTGATTTTATCCATATTAAAAAAAATAAACTTCACAAATTATTTGCATGACCTGATCTGGTAAAGAAACCCTACTTGAATTTGACCCTGAAATTGAAAATTCACTTCACGCACAAATCATGGCATCTAGAGAAGGTCAATCAAGTAACATTGAGGAAACCCTTTTAGAACCTTAGGTGGGCCTAAACCAATCCAAAATTGAACCCTATCAAACCCAGGAAAACATGGCTATAAATAATGAAACTTTAAAAGAACTGACCACCCCTGATGTGGAGTACCAACCTGCGTACATCCAATATTCAGAGGAAGCATCCATCTTTGAGCTGAGATTAGGTCTCATCCACATTCTTCCAAAATTCCATGTTCTTCTTGGTGAGGACCCTCACAAACATCTCAAAGAGTTTCATATAGTCCTCTCTACCATGAAAACCAAAAATGTGTCTGAGGACTGAATTATGTTTAAGGCCTTCCCTTTCTCCCTTGATGCTGTATCCAAAGATTGGATATACTATTTTCCCACCACAATTGGGGGCTGGAATGACCTTAAAAGACTCTTTTTAGAGAAGTTCTTCCCTGACTATCTAACTGCATCAATTTGGAACGAAATATGTGGAATTAGGCAATCACAAGGAGAGACCCTTCATGAATACTGGGAGAGATTCAAAATAATTTGCTCAAGCTACCCCCACCACTAGATTGGTGAACGACTATTAATCTAATACTTCTATGAGGGACTCATTCTTATGGATTGTGGAATGATTGATACTGCAGTTGGTGGTTCCCTATTTGATAAAACTCCTTCTACCACTCATGACATAATAGAAAAAATGGCTCAAAATGCACAACAATTTGGTACACGATCAATTGCACCAACCTGAGGAGTTCATGAGGTAATTCATTAATCCCTAGAACAAAATGTAGATACTAAACTTGAAGGGATTTATAACCTTCTAAGGAAATTGTCTCATGAACAAGGTAACTCACACACTACTTCTATTCCATTACATTGTGGTATTTGTTCTGATAACAATCATTTTTCTGACCAGTGCCCACAACTTCAAGATTCATCTGAGCCTAGTGCAGATGTGTTCCCAGGGCATCCATTCCAAGAAGCACCTCCATTCAAGAAAGAACAATTCAGGAAAAATCCAAATCCAGGGTGGCAAGCACAACCCCTATACCGACAAGAATGAGAATCAAGCTACCTCAAGAAGAATTGGTATCAACAAGTCCAAGGTATGCAAACTTCTTATCCGTCAACCTATCAAAACAATTATCCTCCTCCTCCCAAATATGAACCAAGCCTCGAGTATATTCTGAAGAAAATGGAAACCTAGAACCTCCAGTTCCAACAGACCACACAATCAGAAATTTAAGATTTACGAAATCAAGTGGGATAATTGGCGAACACCATCGGTGAGCATAATATGCAAGGGTCTGGACAACTACCATCCCAACCCATTGCCAATCCGAAGGAAAAAGGTAATGTATGTGCAATAACTCTTTGTAGTGGTAAATAAGCTTCTCCTTATACTGATTATATGAAACAGGTATGTCCCCCTCTTGAAAACACTCCTTCCCAACCCTCAAAAATTTCATGTAATGAAAAAAAAAATAAAAAGGGAAATCAGATTATCGTTGAGGATTCAAATGAAAAATCCATTCCTCTTCATTTCCCACAAATACTATCCAAATATATGAAATTTTTTGATAATGATATTGATAATGATATAATGTATACATTTAAAAAAGGGCAAGTTAATATTCCTTTATTGGATGTTGTCAAGAAAATTCCTTGTTAGGCCAAATTTCTTAAAGAACTTTTCACCCATAGATGAAGGATGAAGGGGAGTGAGAGAGTCAACTTGGCTAGAAATATCTCAAACTTGATTTAACCAGCACTTCCAATCAAATGCAAGGATCTGGGTACATTCATGATACTTTGTACCTTAGGGGGGACCTTTTTTTATGATGCTATACTAGATTTAGGTGCTTCTATTAATGTAATGCCTCACTCTGTGTATACTTCTCTACCGGTTGGAGAGCTCAACCAACAGGCATTATCGTGCAACTTGCCAACCGGAGTACAACATGTCTAAAAGGAGTGATTGAGGTTGTCCTTGTTAGAGTGAATAATCTCATCTTCCCCGCTGATTTCTATATTTTTGAGATGGAAGATACCTAAACTCAAGGACATGCTCCTCTAACACTTGGGATGCCATTCCTTAAAACAACAAAGATGATCATCAACGTTCACAATATTTTACTGTTCATGTAATTCATAGGAGAAAAGGTAAGTTTTAACATCCTTGAGGCTATAAAACACCACATTGAAGAGAACTCCACTCTTTCTGTCTATTCGAAGGATGTTCTCTCAAACGATGCACACACACAAAATTCTCTCCTCAACCCAAACACTGATTCATTTTTGTTTTCTTCACCCTTGGATGATTTATGTTTTGATTCATGTTTTGAGTGTTGTGTGGGTTCTGAAAAGTGTAAATTTTATACTTTACATGATGAGTGTGTTCATTCTGAGGTACCCATGACCGTCGATGAATCTGTAAATCTCATTTCTATATATTTTATATCTTTGGAGAATAAAAATTAGAAGATTGATAGTTTAATGGACCTCACTCCCCCTAAATCCCCTCCCTCAATCCAAAAACCACTAGTGTTGTATCTTAAAACACTTCCTTGTAATTTAAAATATGCATATCTTGAGGGTATTAACTAACTTCCCATCGTTATTTCCAATAACCTCTCTCTAAAACAGGAATCTAAATAGATAAAACTTTTGAGAGAGTGTAAAAAAGCAATAGGATGGAAATTGGATGATATTCCTGGGATTACCCATCTATTTGTATGCACCATATACTTTTGGATGATGAGGCTAAGCCCGTAAGACAATCTCAATGCCAGTTGAATCCCACTCTCTTTGAAGTGGTAAAATTGGAATTCATTAAATTACTTGATTTGGTGATCATTTATACTATATCCGATAGTAAATGTGTTAGTCCAGTGAAAATTATGCCTACCAAAACAAGAATAATAGTTGTTTCAAATGAAAGGAATGAATTGGTTCCAACACATGTGCAAAACAGTTGGCGAGTATGTGTTGACTACTATCGACTGAATCAAGCCATGCGGAAGGACCACTTTCCATTACCTTTCATTGAACCAATGTTGGAACGATTGGCTAGTAAGTACCATTATTGTTTCCTTGATAGATATTCAGGTTATTTCCAAATCCATATAGCCCCTTAGGATCAAGAAAAGACAACATTTACCTATCCATTTAGCACATTTTCATACCGAAGGATGCCTTTTGGTCTTTGTAATGCTCCTGGTGCTTTTTAGCACTGTATGTTGAGTATATTTTCAGAGTACCTTGAGAATTGCATTGAAGTTTTTTATATATTATTTCACAGTTTATGGAACTTCTTTTGATGATTTTTTGTCACACCTAGGTTCTATCATCCATCGTTGCATAGAAAAAGATCTTGTATTAAATTACAAGAAATGCCATTTCATGGTTGAATGAGGGATATTTCTTGGGAATGTTATTTCAAAAGAGGGAATTCAAGTGGAAAAATCAAAAATTGAATTAATTTCAACCCTTCTATATCTAAAATGTGTTCGTGAGGTGCGATCTTTCTTGGGTCATTCTCACTTTTACCTCTGATTCATTAAAGACTTTAGTAAGATCACACTTCCCTTATACCGGTTATTATAAAAAGATTATGAGTTTGTGTTTGATAAAAATTGCGAGGTTTCATTCAATTAACTAAAAAAGAGTCTCACATCACCTCCCATCATCCAACCACCAAGGTGGGATCTCCCCTTTAAGCTTATGTGTGATGCCACTAATGTTGTAGTTGGGGCAATTTTGTCACAAAGGGATGAGAAGGATCCTCATGTCATTACGTATGCCTCGCATACCCTTGACCCTACCCAGGTAAACTACACAACCACTAAAAAAGAACACATTTTTATTGTGTTTGCCTTGGAAAAATTTGGTTCATATCTTATTGGGTCAAAAATCATCATCTTCTCTGATCATGCTTCCCTTTGTTTCCTCCTAAAGAAACCTGAAGCCAATACCCACCTCATTCAGTGGATTCTCCTCCTCTAGGAGTTTGACCTTGAGATTAGAGATTAGAGAGGAGTGGAGAATATGGTAGCTGACCACATTAGTAGGATTTTCACACCATTGGACCATCATATTTACTCACCCCTACCCATTGGATAATTCTTCCCTCATGAGAACCTTTGTGATATTGTGGACCTTACCCCCTGGTATGAGAACATTGTGAATTTTCTAGCAACAACTAGGGTCCCCACTAATTTCATCATTTCACAATCCCATAGACTTAATCATGACTCTCGTTGGTACATTTGGGATGACCCATACTTATAGAGAATTTGTAGTGACCAAGTAGTTCTTCGGTGTGTCCCTGACCACGAGTTCACCTCTATTTTGACGTTCTTCCACACTTTGGCCTGTGAAAGCCACATTGGCTCTCAACATACTCCCCAAAAGGTCCTTTACTTAGGAATTTATTGGCCAACTTTATATAGGGATTCCCATATATTTTACATGTCATGTAGTCATTTCCAATTCAACAGGAATATCTCCAATAGGAATGAAATGCCCCAACATCCCATGTTATTTTATGAGATCTTCAACGCACAGGGCATTGACTTCATGGGGCCTTTTCCGAATTCATTTGGCTTTGGGTACATCTTATTGGCTATTGACTATGTATCTAAATGGCTAGAAGCAAAGGCCACCAGGAACTATGACTCATGAGTGGTTGTTGATTTTGTGAGGTCCCAAATTTTCAGTAGGTATGGTTTACCAAGATTCATTATTAGTGATCAGGGTTCGCATTTATGCAATTGCAACATGAAAAATCTTCTTCATAAGTATATGGTTGATCATAAAGTCTCCACTTCATATCACCCCCAAAATAATGGGAATGCAGAAATATCAAATTGGAAAGTTATACGAATCTTGGAAAAAATCGTACAACCCAATAGAAAAGATTATAGATTGCACTTGGATTGTGCACTTTGGGCATATCATACAGCTTTTAAAACCCCAATCGGAATGTCACCATACATAATTGTGTTTGGAAAGGCTTGTCACCTCCCAGTGGAGGTAGAACACCGTGCATATTGGGCTGTTAAACAATGTAATATGAACCTTTCTGATTCAGCTGAGAAAATAAAGGTGCAGATTCAAGAGTTAGAAGAAATTAGACATGATGTACAAGAGAAATCCCAGATCTATAAAGAGAAGAGAAAGGATATTCATGATATCATGATTCACCAGTAGAATTTCCATATTGGTGAGAAGGTACTCATATACAATTCCAGGCTTAATCTTCACATAGGTAAGCTTCGTTCCCGATGGCTTGGTCCTTATACTATTACTAATGTTTACACTTTTCATGCAATACAGATTTTTCATGATCAAAGTGGACAAAGTCTTACCGTCAATGGGAAGGGACTTAAAAGTTTCTATGAGGATTTTCCAAAGAATCAGGTGGAAGAAATCCACCTTCTCGACGCATCATACCAATAAAACACACCAGGTTTTATCCTTCCTTCTCACATTCTCAATTATTTTAGTGAGGACACTACACATTCTAGATGGGTGGGGGGGGGGGGGGGTGGATACATTCTTGGGTTAGTTAGAAATTTTCACCGTTTTCTCCTTTCTTCTCTTTACATCCTTCTTTATGGTATTTTCATTTTCCCCATCAACAATTTCAATGTTCAATGATTTTGTGACTATAAATCGGGGAAAGTAAAAATAACATAATTAAGGCTAAAAGGAATATTGGTATGAATTTAATATTAGGGAGTGATTTTCTATTTTTTAGTGAATTGGTTTTCTATTAATGATATAAATGGTCGTATCTATGTGAAACCTTTGAGATGATTAATTACCCTTGTGTGAGTAGCTTTTGGGAAAATTGTGTCGCTAATATCTCCACAGAGTTTTTTCACCAAACCACATAGTGGGAATATTTCTTACTTAATAGAAGGTAGATATATGTTAGGTTAATATTTTTTAGCTTTAAGCAATATTTCCACACGTTCGTTCCTTATCTGATCTGTTTCATTACTGTACCAGATTGACCTATGTGTGGGTACCTAATGTCCGATTATTGTAAGCCCTAAAAAAATTGGTTGTGTCTTCGGTAGGTTAAAAACCATTCCTCCTCAACCTTTTTTTCTTGTTATAACAATTGCAATTAGTGTCGTGAGGAGATCAAACAAGGGTTGAAAGATGATTGTGAGATTTTTTCCAAATGCAACTTCTAAAAAAATAAATGAACGAGGGGAGTGATGAAATGTGCAACATATGGGGATATCTAGGTCAGGAGCTTATGGTTTGAATTCTAGGAATTCTTAAGTGAGTGGTTCTTGAAATATTATTGCAAAGGATGTAGGGTAGGTTCAGTGGAAAAAATCATTTAAGCTGAAAAATGTTAAAATAACCTATATTTATTGGATAGAAAGTGGAATGAATAGAATGGAATGGTTTTCACACACACACAAGGAGAGTTATTTTCATGTTTGACTTCTGAATTCCTTACTGAATTTGGTTTCATGAATCTTTTTGAATTTCACTATGATATGATTTACGAGACATATTTTTCTATTTTCACTAGTAACAACTCCTTGGTGTGGTTCATGCATTGATCAAATTACTTTAATTAAAATTTCATCAAATATTAAATATTCAGGATTTTGGATATATATATGCATCATTTTATTAGGATATGTGACTTTTCCCAGGAGTTCAAATGTTTAGGTGTGGGGGTGTGATCATACCACAATTCACTATTTTATTCCACCATTACACCGCTGTTTTAAACTAGTTTTTTAATGAATATTCCAAATATAATAATAAATTTCACTTTATGTTTGAATAAATTAATTAATTTTAATCAATATTAGAATGGGAAATGTTACTTGTTTTTATTATTTCAATGTAGGAAGAGATGATTTGAAGGGCCCTTGATGAAGTGGAAGAAAAATGGGCCAAAATTGTTTGGATCCATGAAGACCTGTCCACTGTTGTGATTGTATAAGAAATTTTGTGCATCCAAATATACTAATATTTTATGTAATGGTACAAATAATAATGGGATAAAAATCTTATGATGAAATACAAGACCAATTCGTCTTTCAAGGGTCCCAACTGAACTAATCTATCCAAGGAATCAAATCTACACAATAACAAATGTGGTGTTCTGTAATCTGCCCATATCTCCAGATCCACTTGTCTAATTGTTTCCAAACATTCGGTGGAGATTGTTAGGAAGTGGGGCTAAAACTTTAATTTTTTTTCAAAAGGTATATTAGGATGTCTACTGGTCGAAATGCGTGGTACAATTGGATTGAATAAATCTGCGTGCCTAAACCACCTTCCAATTTTCCTATAAAATGGAACCTTGGGATCCCCATTTGGGAGTTCGTCCAGGAGGCAAGGTGATACTATTTTTGAGTCCCCAAGGAGTCTTCTCAACATCCCTAGATGTTTTTGAGGATATGGGAAGTTTTAACCCAACATCTTTCTCTTTCTCCTCTCCCATGGGCTTCTAAACCCCTAGGGATCACCCGGGGAGGAACGCGGTGTAATACCGAGATTCATTTTTGTATTATATTGAATGATCTTTTTAATTCCAGGTTGTATGTTGTTTTTCATAATCATCTATTTTAATTTTATTGAGTTATGTACTGGTATGTCATTCTCAACTCATATGATCCTGTTTGGGGGTACCCATTCATGAGATGTTTCACACACCGTTCACCACTTCCTTTTCCCCCTTTCAATTGTGGGGTTTGTGTGGTTCCTATTGGTCAAATTAACTCACATAATCACTATCAATGAAATGAAAATTTATGTTATTTTATCACAAATAAATAACACACAAACCTGGATAGTGCATCGAGTTCTTCGTGTGTTGCCTTGGTGAGTTTCAGTTATGAATTCAAACACAAATCCCTTAATCATCGGCGGTGTTCGGTGAATCATTGTGTGTTTTTGACTGAACCCTAGGAGGTATCCTAGTATAAACTCAGTAAAATTTTTGGTTCTAGGTGTTACAAAATAGGTATTAAAATATCATAACCCTATATCATGAAGCGATGAAGGATAAACATCATGAGAGTACCTCGGGTTGATCACCCTTAATTAATTCTGTTAATCTCTACATTGTTTTATCACTTTCATTTTTTATTTTCATCTTAAATCATCAAACACCCACGTTTTAAAAAACCTCATTCACCTTATACTTTCACAATAAAATCCCTATTTTTAAATTAATGATCTAAGGCTCTTTTTAGAGATGACCTAGGGTTGTTGCTATACTGTAGAAATTCTAGTCAAAATTAATCAATTAATTTGACATGCTCGACAACGCGATCAGTGGATGATCAAGAAAATAAATCCCTTTTTGGATACAACAAGAAGACAGGGTTCTATAATAGATGTACCTATGAGTAATAACTCTGACAAGGTGTTCCAATCCTTACTCAGGGTAACCTGGTACATGAAAATGGGCCTTACTGTGAACCTTTTTTGACACTCTCTAGTGATATTCTTTCATAAATTCATAATCTCTTTACATACCATTATAAATGGAACAAGAAAATTCCCATAAGAATATATGTTTGGAAATATATCATAGATAACCTAGATTGAAACCTAGAGAAATACATGTCAAGATATACTTTTCATTTATAAGTTTATCATTTTATGTTTAAATAATCCTTTTATTATGATTATTGGCTAAGTATTAAAGTACCTAATTTCACTTTATTTTTCTTAGTTAATGGATGGAAATAGAAGAAAATAATTCCAAAAATAAATGTGATAGGTAATATGATTATTTCCCTAATGATATTCCAAATATGATGGGAAGGGGTTCTAAAAAATTCATGGAAATACATACTCAGCTGGATCAAGTTACGAATAATAACATGAATCTTGTTGAATTCCCTCCTTCTACTAAGAGAGATAAATTTGTAGTTGAATCCTTTATGTGAAAATGGGCTCCCATGTTTACTGTATATTTTAGTCCCCTTCTCACAGAACAATGGATTAACCATATTGAGAAGATATTCTCTATCTTCCAGTGCTCTGATGAAGAAAAATTTCTGATGGAATTTTATTATTTTTATTGGGAATTTTATCAGTGGTGGATACTGGTCAATAACACAAAGTCCAAGGAGGAAATTTATTCCATGGAATGGGAAGGTTTAATGAAAATATTTGTCAATAAATAATGTCCTTGAACCCTTCCTCTTATGATGAAAATGGACTTCCTTAGACTAAAGCAAAAGTAAGATGAGTATATCGAGGAATTTAAAGAAAACTTCACAAGGATTGAAAGTTATGCCTCTAGATTTATCATGAACACTGAATGTAAGGTGTATAGCTCCTTTAGTGGACAAAAGTGGAGTCTACAAAAAGTGTTGTCAGTTTGAGAGTTTAATAACTATGAAGAGATTATTTTTTGTGCCCTTAAGGTTTAAATGGATATCAGGGACTCTCAATGTTCTTGTGGGCCTAGGGAAAAAATGGAAAATGGAGTTCAATATGGGTGATAATTCCCATGATGGAACGAAGACCTTACATCCCACATTTCAGAAGTGTGGGAACAAACATCTTGGAAACTACTGAAAGGTAAGCAAAATATACTTAAAATTTGGAAGATATGGTCATATGGCTAATTAATGTTAAATGTATATGTATAATCCCACTAATTTAGAATAATAAAGGAAAATTAATATCTACACTAATCCTGTAGTGCCTTGTTTCAGCAGTAAGAAGAACATGCATTATGCAATCCATTACCCTAATCCAAGGGTTGGTGGGGGAAATCAACAATAAAAACCTCTAAGGAAGCAAGTAAGGGAATATTCTATCATTACTTCTAAGGTGGATCCCAACAATGATATGGTGAAAATTAAATTGGTTATTCATTTAATAATTGAAAACATACTATTTGATTCAAGTTCTACACATTCTTTTATATCTTTCAAGTTTTGTAGAACACCTCAATCACCACCTCAAAATACGGAGGTTGAGTTATCTTTGAGAATATAAAATTGTGAAATTATTGCATCTAAAGTATATAACTCCTCTCTGGTTAATTTTTATGGACTTAAAATCCCAAAAATATTGTTGTACTCCCTTTGGTAGAGTTTGATTCTATTTTGGGTATGGATTGGACATCTTTATATAAATCCAATATCAACGGTCATGAAAGGGAGATAACTATTCACATCCTGAAGCATCCTCTAATTTTGTACAATTTTACAGAGGAAAATGAATCTCATTCATAATCATCATATAAAGTTTAGATATTTTTCCCTTATGAGCAATCATATCTAGCTCAAATGATTGAGACAAAAGAGAGAATCATACTCAAATACACCCCCTTTGTGAGGGACTATAATGATCTATTCCTTGAAGAGTTTCTTAGAAATTCTGTTGATCGACTAGTTGAGTTCTCAATTTAACTTATTCCTGGATCACTATCTATATCAAAGAAAACTTATAGAATGACCACTGTTGAGATAGAGTAACTAAAGAAGTAGTTATGGGAGAATCTAGACAAGGGTTTTATATTCCTGAGGGATTCACCAGGGGGTGCACCAGTCCACTTTGTCTATAAGAAGGATGTATCAATGCGCATCTACATTGATTATCGTGATCTCAATAAAATCATGATAAAGAACAAGTAACCATTTCCATAGAGAGATGAATTGTTTAATTTTCTATGTGGGACCACTTATTTCTCTAAGGTGGACCTTTGGTCAGTATATCACAAATTAAAGGTGAAAAGGGAAGATATTCCCAAGAAAACATTTCGAATGAGGTATGGAAACTATGAGTTTATAGTGATTCCCTTTGGACTCACTAATGCCCCAAAAATTTTTATGGATTTAATGAATATTAGCTTTAGATATTACCTCTTGAAAATTATGGTATCCTTTGTTGTTGATATTTTGATATACTCCAAGATAATGGAGGAATATGAGTAGCATTTTCATACTTCTCTAAAGACTTTTATAATTAATTAAATGTATTCAAAGTAAAATAAATGTGAATTTTAGATAGAGGAAGTATCATTCTTGGGGAATATTAACATAGAAAGACAAATATCTATGGACCCATCCAAGAAAATGTTAATAAAAAAGTGTCCCATGAAAACATCTATATTGGAGATGCACATATTTCTTGGTCTAGAATGGTACTACCAATGGTTTTTGAGTAACTTATCATGATTTTCAAACTCATTAACCAAGTTGACTCGGAAAGGGGTGATGTTTGTCTAGAATAGCGAATGTGAAGACTACTTTAAAGAGTTTAGAAAGAGTCTTATCACTCGACCATTGCACACACTATCAATAAGATGTGAACTCTTTATGGTGTAAATTTATTCTTCAATGAAGGTTGTGGGTTGTTTACTAATGAAAAATTATAAATTGAAAGCCTATGCCTTAAAGAAGTTTATGATTCCTGAGAGAAACTATCCTACACGTGATATGGAGTTGGAAGCTGTGATCTTTGCATTAAAAATCTTGAGGAATTATATCTATGGGTAGAAGTGTGAAATATATATAGATCATAAGAGCCTAAAATATATATTTATACAGAAGAAGATTAATATGCACTAGAGAATACAATTATAGCTCATCAAGGATTATGACTACTCAATCCACTACCATCTTGGTAGGGTAAATAAGGTAGAAAATGCTCTAAGTAGAAAAAATCCTATATATTTATAAATGATTAGATTTTATAAGGATCTAATATTCTTACACCTATAAAGTTTGGACATGGGAATCCTTAAATAAGGAATATCCTCAATATTTTTTCAAATGATTGCTCAACCATTCCTTATGAAGAAAATAAAGGATGCTAAAAGAAATGATGTGGAAATTAGGAAAAGGGTGGAAGCTATCAAAAATTGAAAATCCACTGAGTTCAATATTGATAATGATCAAGTCATAAAATTTGGGTCATGACTATGTGTACAATCCAATCCATAGATAAATAATGAGCTTCTGAATAACGCACATAGCTCAATATTCTCTGTTCACCCGTGGAGAACGAAGATGTATAGAGATATCCAAGAGAACTATTGGGGGGGACAATATGAAGAAAGAAATAATATGATATAAATCAATGTTCCTAGTATATAAACAAGTGAAGGATAAAAGGAAAAATTCTAAGGGGATTATGCTACCATTACTGATACCAATATGGATGTGAGAAAACATCACCATGGATTTTTTCACCGAATTTCCTATGAAATCTATAGGAAACAATGTTATATGGGTTCTTGTGGATCGTTTTACAAATAAATATCACTTTATCTCAATTTTACAGGACTTATAAATAGATCATATTTTATAGATATACATTGTAGAAGTGGTATGATTGTATGGAGTACCACTATCAATTTTATCTGATTGAGATCCAAGACTCACCTTAAAGTTTTGGAAAAGTCTCAAACATGCTCTAACCACTGAGCAAAAATTTAGTGTGGCCAATCATCCTCAAACTGATGGCCAATATAAATTGGGTATTCATACATTGGAAGACATGCTGATATCTTGTTATATGGACTTAAAGGGAGTATGGGACCAACATCTACCACTAGTAGAATTCTCCTACAACAATAGTTTCAACTCAATAATACAAATGGTACCATATAAAGCCCTGTATTGGAAAGGATGAAGAACACTGGTGTGTTGGGATGAATTCAGTGAATGTAAGCTTCTAGGACCATAAATGGTCGACGAAATGGTGGAAAAGGTGAAAATAAATCATCATCACATCAAGGAAGACCTAGGTTTAAAAAAGAGTTGTGCTGACAATCGTAGATGATACCTTGAGTTTAAGGATAGAGACATGGTATTCATTTGTATATCTCCATGGAAAATGATCAGGATATTTATAAAGAAAGTAAAGATAAGTTTTAGGTACATAATCCCTTTCAAGATCCTCAATTGTTTCAAAGCCGTGTCCATTGACTATCACTTCCACCCACCATGTATCAAGTACATGATGTATTCCATGTATAACTCTTGAGAAAATACATACCAAATCCTTCACATATACTGAATTTTGAGATGGTATAGTTGGAGAATGATTTCTCTTATGAGGAGCATATAGTGAAGATCTTGGACCATAGAGATAAAGTTCTATGAAACATGAAAACTCACCTGGTCAAAGTACTATGGGGGAACCATATGAACGAAGTGGTAACATTAGAACCATAGAAAGTAATGAAAGAGATATAACCTCACCAATTTCCCCAATATTTTGTAAAACGACATTTTAAGGGTGAAATTTCATAAGGGGAGAGATTGTAATGACCAAAATTTAATTAATTGAAATTACCTTCTTATAATTTTTTGATATAGTATAAACAACATAAAATAACTTTAAGAACACAATACAAACTTTATAAATGAATATTGAATGAAATAAGATATATTTATTTAAGTTAAAGAACCTATAATGAAGAAATAGAAACATAAACTTTAGATTAGTAATGTGATACTTATGAAGAGTAAATCAAATAATAGAATAGTAACCTCACCTATGAAATTATAAATAAAATTTATCCATATTATAAATTAAAGTATGATATAATTATATCATAGTGTACGTAAATAAATTTTCTTGAAATTATTAATTAAGTGTTTTTTATTTTTATAAAACACATGTGTTTATTTTCAATTTTATGATTAATAAAATGTTTTAAAAAATTATTTCAATAAAATGTATTCATAAATTAATATATTTTTTCTTATGATTATAAGATAATTTTATGATACCTCAATTAATTATTCAATTTTTTATAAAATCAATTATAATTTTAAAATTTGTATTTTCAAAGTAAATGATGATTTTAATTAAAAATTAATTTTATCTTTTTTAGAAAATTATTTTCATAAAATGGGGTCCATTTTTTAATCCTAAACATAAAAAAATGGTTAGGGTGAAATTTTGGGATTTTTATAGAATAGTTGACTTTTATTTAATTGTAAAATACGGTAATTTATTGTATATATACATTATAAGTTAAATACACTATACCTTGAGTAATCACTGATTTAAGAACCATAATATTGAAATTAACATCATTATGTCTTTTATATTTTTTTCTAATTCTCAAACTAATCATATTATTGATCAAAAATAAATAACTAATGAATAAAATAATCAAAAAACACACCTCTCTTCCACTATAAATACCACCCTCACTAATTCTTCTCCTCGCAACTTAAAAAAATTAATCCTTGTCCAAATTCTTTTAAATACTCTTACCAAGATCCTTACCCACGTCAAATATCTCTTTGTCTCATAAAAACACCAAAACCATTTCCTTAAGGTGGTTTTCAAGGAAGATAAATTCAAGAGGTAAATTCCTCTTTCCTTCTCATTTAATCTATTTTCAAGTTTCTTTATTATTATATCCTCACCTCACCTCATCAAAATGTCATGATAACCTTAATTTAAAATATATACTAAAATTTTATTTTGATAATGTAATAATTCATCATTAAACCCTAATCCTTTACCTTTTATTCTAAAAATGAAAAGTTCATTCCTAAGGTGTTAATTTATCACCTTCAAGGAATTGTTTTTTCATTTTCCATTAACGCCTTCAAGGATGGTCATAAAAAAAATTTATGGTTAAATAAAATTATAATTTTATTTCATACAACTTATTTAATGTTCTATAATCATTATATACACATGATGATAAATCATAAAACAAAACAAGTTCATTGTGAGTGAAAACTACCCAAAATAATCCAAACAGTTATCATTAAATATTTTTCTAATGATTCATCCTCAAATAATATAAACAAATTATTTATAAGATAATTTAAAATTGTTTACGTTCATAAATAACATATAACTTCAATTATAGACAATGATTCTCATTTTACATTATTTTCTATTCGTGTATATAAGTAAAACGATCATGAAATCTGAGGAAAACAACGCTCCTGAATAATAAAATTGAATCTCAAAACCCATAAAAAGAGACATAAATTAACTTAATAAAAATATAATAAATTAAATAAATATATTAATGGTTACTAATTAATTAATTAACTAATTTAATCTGATTATCCAAGAAATTAATATCAAGTGTAGAATTGTTTCAGATATAAGGTAAGGGATTGCTTCTAAACCACCATTTTTTCCATTGAGGTATGATTTCTCCCTCTTTAACCGATTTTAAATATAATTTATTTTTATATAATTCTTATAAATTATATTTATATGTTTGAGAATGATTTATCCAGATCATTTCATACTTCTTTTTCATGGAGATACATGTTTCAATAAGGTTTAATTCTCAATTCATCCTGAAAAGAAAGCCCAATTAAAGGGAACTTCACAATTTATTACCCATTTTAAAGTACCATATATAAAATATTTTAAGGAACCATTATTTTTATAAAATATGTTTTTTTCATGAAAAAATATCTTTATTATTTTCTGGTTTTATGAAAACTAATATACTATTTCCGATTTAAACTCTATTTTATTTTTTCCTTAAACTGCACTAAAATGTTTCATTTCTAAAGTTTCCTAAAAACTAATTTTACATGTTTCCAATTAATTTTGACATCAATAATCATGATCCATGCAAAGATTCTCTTATGAATGTCTAATTATGATTTTTATATTTTATTTCATGGACACCATTATGATATTCCCTTATGTTATTCCTTTTGTCATGATTATAATAACCGATTTTCCCATGGGTAAACCTTATGTATATGACAATTATTTGTGTACGATTTTTCATGTTGAAAAAATATTCATGAAAATTTTATTATTGGTGCACTCAGATAATTATCCAATTTATTTGGTAATGTTTAGTCTCATGAGAAGTCATATTGGTACATGGAGTGAACTTGATTCCTTTATGGGACTTTTCCACCACGTTTTATTGTCTTGGTAGTTAGCCTTGACTAATGTTTGTTTCATGTTATATATAGTTTCCAAATTCCTATTATTCCATTATTATATGTTCCCATGTTATACATTTTATTCTTCCTTATGTTTATTCATGTTCCATGATTTTTATGACATTATTTTATGCCTTCAAAACCATGTTATTTGTTTTATTACTATTCTTATTTATTTACTAGGATTTTTATCTCATTCATTTTGATCATGTATTACCCAGGTTTTCTTATGTAGATGTATGATCTAAATATAAGATTGGATATAATTATGGATATAAAATAAAATATTTTTTTATTTTGTTTTCTGGATGTTTAATTATGTACTTAATCTTATAAATACACTAGACTTTACGATCCTTGGATTGTAATTAGATAGTTAATTAGGCTTAAAATCATGTAATAATATGTTTAAAAGTATGGTATTTCTATATAAGGGATATAGTGGGACCAACCATCACATACTAAGTCCAATTTACTCATCATATTAAATGGGTGAAACATAATCTATGTAAACATTTGTATTAAAAAACAAGTAAAAAAATGTAAATAATTCATTTAATCAATAAAAATAATCATAAACATTATAGATTAATATGGTTATTGGTATAAAATATGAAATCCCTAGTATAACCTAATATTTATAATATATTGTTTAAAATGATGAATATACATTGAAAAGAACACTATAAAATTTCTTGTAAAAAATACCCTTTTTAATTTGAAATCAAATATTTAAAGTATAAAATATGTCCCAAATATAAAGGATGTCATATTTTTTGAAATATTAAATTTTAAATTTTAAATTAATCACCAATAAATGAATGTTCCTGACACAGGTTATTACCGTACATTTCGTATAAGTAAAAAAAATTCTATTCACACTATTGTAAAAAGGTAAGAAGTACATCATCCAGAAAACTACAAGATAATTCTATTTAAACCATTTTTTAAAATTTAAAAATGGGTAAAATGTATGTAATAAATCCTTTTATAATCATAAAAACAACCTTTATGTAATTTTAATGAGAATCTGGACATAGAGGAAAATGATTCTCGACCGAGTATAAAAAAACATATCATTTTTTATTCAAAATGTTATTTTGGTATCATGACTACATAATGATAGAAAATTGAAAGGAAAATTTTAATTTATAGTAATAGAAATATGAGAATATAATTTATTTGTTTTGATATAGAAATATAAATCAGTTCCCCCTAAAGTGACATGAACATAAGTAATCCTGAATAATGATGAGATTATTAAATAAACCATTAATCCAGGTTAAAATTCCTTCATATGTGTCTAAACTACTTATATAATAAATATAGATTTATTATAAATATATTATAGAACCATAGTCATATATGTCACACCATATAAAATTAACTTATATTATTTTACCACCTTCTTTCTATGAATTCATAGTAAAAATAAAAATTTGGGGAAATAACTACTATGTTTTTCATGTATGTTTTGGTTCGGTGGATTTGATTGTTATAATTTTATCATGGTAACATATTCAATAGAGTTATAATCATTATAAAAATTTAATATATATTAATTTTATATTTATTTATATTAATACATAAATTTTAGTGATCAAAAAATGAATTACATGATTCATGGAGACTCTAAGCTACATGTATGCAAGAATGTTGTTTCTATTTTTTCAATAGATGGAATGAGAGAAAGTTAAGTAATAATTAAACCTAAAAAGAAAACTAATAATATTATATATTTCATATATATATATATATTCATTAAATATGTCTTTATTACAATCCATGTCAAAATAAAACGAAAAATGTATCACAACTATTCTTGTAGGCGGTAGTATACACATATGCACAAGCGATGTTATCATTTTTCAATGGATTGGAAGATCATAAGATTGATTTAATATAATAATTACAGAATTATTATTATTTCATAAATAATATATATATATATATATATATATATTAAATCCATCATTAAATACATCTGTGAGATGTGGTGATTGGAAATGAATTACATCGGTTCATAAAGAAATAGTATTGCGTACAAACGGTCGATAGTTTAATTTATCATTTGACGGAATAGGGGATGGATATTGGATATGAAATTTAAATAATAAAATCAATGTATATTTAAGGTATTTGTGTTATTATTATGTCATATATTGATAATATTTGCAAGGGTAGATGAAGAAATAAAATAAATACAAATGTTTAGGAATCAAACTTCTTATTCAAAGAACCTATTTATGTTTATACATAAATCCATCCAATGTTGGTTTTATGATCAAAATTGTGACTTAGGTCATGTTGGGGGGAGTATGGAATGGATTTGGACTAGTATATATTGAACTAAATGTCTCTTGAACTATGGATAGGAGAGGGAATAGGGTGTCAGTTTATAAGTGGGGGGCCCAATTTAAAATTCCTTAAAAGAATACTAAATAATAGTAATTTAAGATAAAAAAGAGTCTATGTGTCTATATATTCAAATTAGTTATATGATAAGGTCAAAATATGGCCATTAATAGGATTTAGAAATGTTTTATTGGAAGACATACCCTTATGTTTTGATTTAACTGCCCGGTAAACCCATTTTAACCTTAACCATGGTAATTAATTTTTACTATTTTTACAATTCATTATGAACAAAATTATGTTGATCTTATTTTATAATTTTAATTATTCTTATTCAAAACATTGAATCCATTTTACTATATTCAATTAAAATAAGTGGTATAATTTAATTTAAAATCAAACTCATAAGCACGATGAAAAGATATTTTCCAAAGAAAAGGTTTCCCTAAGTATAATTTTTTTATATCATAATTAATCATAAATTTGAATCCAATAAATTTATTTTAAAAAAGTTTAGAACATATAATTTTCATAATTTATTGATTCTTATTCGTTTCATCCAATTTAATAGCTAGGTTATAATGGTATACTATATTACGATTTATTTAGTCATGTTGTTGCATGTATCACACACTACTAAGAAATTAAATTAATTTAATAAAGATTATATCATAAAATATCAAAATGTTATAATATGCATCTGATTTCATACACAATGAATGAGTATACACATAACCAACATGAATCTCCTCTAAGGTATTTATGATAATTCTATTAAAATTTAATTGAGTCATGATAGTTTGAAATATACATAAGAATGTACCATATAAATTTTCAAAGAGAACACGTAAAAATTGAATCATATAATAAATGTAAATGTGTGAAAAAATATTGTAAATAATTAAATTCCATAATTCAAAATGAGGAATCTTGGTAAATTTATAACAATCATAAGTTAAGGAATCCTAGTAATATAGTACGAGCACAGTGTCCTCAAGATTTTATAAATAAGGGACAATCATGTCCCACAGTTCAATTTTTATAGAAACTCTATGTACCCTAATTATAATTTTAATGGAGAATAATTACCATGATTTTATTTAAAAGAGTGTGTCAAATACCATGTATACCAAATTAATAAGAATATATAATTAACATATAATCCCAACATTAGACCCAAGGTCTTCCCATTTAACTAAGGGGATTTAATTAATCAAAAATTAAGTACATAACATGCTTTAATTTTCACTACCCCTCATCTCTCAACCAAAAAACCTCATCTGTGGGTAATTTATTATAAGATAAATCTATAATTCTAAAGGGAATAATCATTTTAATGTATTTTTGACCATCTATAAAACACCATTACTCATATAAATACCTTCAAAAAAACATTTTAACAATCCATAATATTTCATATAAAAAATTTCGTATAACCATTTCCCTTAATTTTATTTTAAAACTAAAACTAGTATTTTAGAAAATATTAATTTTTCATTAAAAATATTTTTTTATAATTTATACATTTTTAGGAACATTTTTTACGCATATAAAAATGAAAAACATTAATAAACTTTCAAATAATTTTCATAGATATCACATACATATACATTATTGGAAATATAATTTCAAACATGAAAGTTTCAAGGGTATACCAATTTAAAAAAGAAGTATAAAACCCCCTTCATATATATATTAGAATAAAATAATAAACCATATAAAAACATTGCACAAAACCTATAAAAACAACAAACAATCCAAAAACAATCTTTATTATAATTTTTAAAAATATGTTGGTGAATTTCACCATGACATGGTTATATAAAAACACATTGGGAAATGAGGTGACATTGAATATAAGGGAATAATGTATGGAATATTAGAGATTCAATTCCTAAAAAATTAAAAAATTAATAAAAAGAATGAAATTATTATCAGAAATATAAGTAGATTTGAAGCCACCATCGAATGTTTGTGAAAAAATCATAGAATCCTCCACAATATTCCATGAAGGAAAGACACATAACGAATAAGGGTTATTAAATCACATGGTGAAACCTAACCGTGAAATTCCTAGACAATAAAATTAATTTAAGTGATTAAGTGAAAGAATTGTGGTAGAATATAAATATAGAGAGCACACCGACCAATATACTAGACTCAAACCTCCATAAAGAATAAAGAAGAATACGGAGGGGGTAGATTCCCCCCTCTCATTTGTGAGACTAAGAATGAAAAAATGGGGATTGCACCCAATTTCAAAAAATGTTTTGGAAACAACAAAAACAACGACAACAAATTTAATGTTAGTAATAATAATAAAAATAATAAAAAAAAAAATAACATCAATAATAATAATAATAATAATAAATTTAATTGAACCTAAACATAAATTATTGTAATATTAAACACACAATGAAAAAATGAATATTTTTACTGCAATTATGTATAAAAAATCCCATCATTTAAATAAATGTATAAAAATTAAATTATTATGCTTGAAATAATGTCCCACTTTTAAAACAGACTATAAACAGCTTGTAAAATACTATTAAAAGTTAGGTTATAATAAAATACATAAACCAAATGTGTTTTGGAAATAAACCAAAACATATATAATATTTTACATATTTATTAAAGAGTACCCAACCATCATAAAATGGGAAAACCATAATATAATGAAAATAAAATTACAAAAAGTCATGTAGGGACTAATAATGAAAGGAAATATCATATATTCACATATATCTCTAACACCTACCCAATAATTAAGCTCGCAACATCTCATTAACATTGTATTTCATAGATAATATATAAATCAATACTCAATATGATAGTAGGTTTAGACCACTCATAAAAATTCATTTATAAAAATAACTTATTAAAATAATGAAAAACATAATTGGAATTTAAATAATTTTTTAACCTTTCTATATATACTCATGGTTTCATATATAATTTCCCATAAATCACAATAACATATTCAAAATAAATTGAAAATTTTGATAAGTATATTTTATAATAATGAACTATTTATAATATATCATTAGAATGTCCAAGACATTTATCCTGAAAATTCGTCCCGTATCAAAATAATGAAACCTCATAGATAATGTATTTTCAAATATATATTGATCTAACAAAATCATATAATCATTTCTATATGTAATCAGGCCGATCAGCTCGAAATTAGAGTCCTTAATAAGAATATATCATATGAAACATCATATGTTGTGTCATTTTTCCTATCATACTAAACCCTAATACCTAATTTTTTCCCTTACTATTCCAAATTTACCAAATCCTTAGAGGTGCCTAAATTTTTTCTCTATAGTATATGAAAATCAAATGATTTGATACCACACTATTATAACTCAATTCTACTTTAACCCCACAAGGGTTAATGTCAAAACCAATTTTGACACTATAATCCTTCCTCTAATAATCTATATGGTGGTGTTTAGTGATAAGGGAATGTATTTTAAAAATAGAATACATTAAACACTCAATAACATTTTGAAAAACTATAAATTTTATTCAAAATAAAGAAACCATTAACAATTAAGAATCTATGATCTACTAATATCATAAAAATGCAGAAATTATAAATTTTATAAAATATAATAATATTATTTGGAAATAATAAAAATAGTAAAAAAATATCTAAATCCTAAAAATATAATAAAACCCAGAAAAACACTATAACTCAGTGTTATACAGAATAATATGTAAAACCAAAAATGTCTTATAACCTGAAAGAAAATGTTTTGTGAGTATAAATATATATATATACTATGTTTTCCATCCAATAAAGATGAATAACTATGTTATTATCATTCATGAATAATAATTAAATCATTTAAATGATAATGTTGGTCAATCACTCAAAAATCATGATCATCAAGGGAGAAAATAGGTAAAACCAAACATTTGTATTAATATATCATCAAGGGTCAATAGATATAATAGATAAGTCAAATTTATTTATAGATATCAATACAATAAAATGCATAAGTATTTATCACTAGCTTAATATATACCAAAGATAATAATAAAATTTATCCAACAAACAATATATTATTTAGTATTACTAAGACCGTAAACATTTAGAAGGCTCGCTACAAGAAAACTCCACCAACATAGTCACCAAAAGTCACAATTCGTTATGTTATGAAGGAAATCAAGCTTGAGACCGCCCCATCATGACTAAATCAACCGATAGGTATATTTAAAATTATATCAATAATGTTACATCTTATATATGATATTATCTATGGTATACTCGCATAATAACTACAACACCTTGACTGGAACCACCAAGTCCAAGCTGGAGTGTCACAAGACCACATCTGCACCTCCCCATACACAAGCGGTAGCCAACTAGAACCGAGGGTATGAATTCCATAAATGGCGAGACCATATCCACAATATCATGTACTTACATAAATAATAATAAATGAAATAAAATAACTTATATTAACATTTTAGAACAAGATAATATAAAATGAAATACAAGTCATATAATAAATAAATAAATGTATTCTTTATGTGGAAGGAAAAAAAATATTATATGGAGTGAACGTAAATAAATAAATAAAACCATGGTATCCTCTAGAGTACATCCATTTATCTCTCCCAACTCCATGATCTTTGGATGAACCATCTTCTATGGGGGCCCTTTCTTTGATCTGAATACTTGAAGTCTTCATGCGCATTGAGATGTATTTATAGGGTGTGAATAATAAAACTCAATAGGACACCAACAATGTATCCTTAACCAAATGTGAAAACATATAACATGTTGATTATATGATAATATTCTATGAATATGACACTATAATTAATCATATATTGAGCATCCATGTTCTGGCCAAGTCCCCAAAAGCCTCAATCAGACATACTTAGGCTCCTTGTTAGATGAATGTGTAAGAAGTTTGAAATAACTAATAAGTTGGAACATGTTTTTAAATAGGTTACTCTATATCCTCAAGTCATCAATTTGTCAAGCTACTCGGCATCCACAAGGCGTGGAGAATCATCATGTTACCTGACATCCTCAAGTCATCGAGTTCCATCAAGGCCACAAGTTCATCATGATCCTATTTTATGTAGGTTCCACCATCTTCAACATCACACTTCATGTTCACTCCCCCTTTAAGGGTAATCATAAAACAATGGTCACCTATCAAGATATATGACAAAAAAACTTTAGTGGTAAGGTATAACACATAACAAGGCATAATATAATAATATAACCATAACAAAAAACCATTGGAATATATTAGCATCATATAATAAGATTTTATCATCATCAATGAATGGTGAAAACTACTATAATGATACTCATGGAAATAAGGATCATATATGGGTATCATGGGGATAAAAAAAGCAATAAATAGTCATAATAAATCAAGCACAGCATTTCATTACAACATAAGTTGAATCAATGAAACAAGATAATTCAATGGAATCAAATGATAACAAACTTCCTACTTAATTGATGTTGATAAATAACTCTGATGTTCATCATGAATCAAAACCCAAACATGTCGCACACTCACATATAATGGGATCTCATGTCAAGGGATGCCTATCTTGGGTTCTATATCATCAATAAATTAGTTTAGGAAGTTGTCTTAAAAGAATTCAAGTCAATAAGTTCATTCTATATATAACATATCTTTTTTAAATGGAATCCATTATAAGTTATATTGATGGAAGGAATCCCAATTCAACAGAATAATTGTTGATTCAATAAAAAATAATGAATTCCTCATAGTTTTTAGGAGAGCCTCTGGTCTATCCAATTATCATTGATCCATCATTAATATATAGATGGAAAATAGATTCAAGATGAAAATCAAGTAGAATAAATATCTCATGATGATATTTCTAGAGAAGCTTGCGTATAGATGACCACTATTTTTGAGAGTATAACTTTAGTCAAAGGGGTTTTAATTCAAATATTGAACCATCCCCAAAAATATTATGGAATCATGAATTAATTAATGATTTATCTTTAATACACCATCATAAATAAGAATAAGAAGATGATTTAATAACACCCATTGGATATCTGTTATTGATGATAAATTTATATTTTATTAAGACACGTTGATAAAATGCTAGATTTTTCACTAATCTATGGATAAAGGAAGAAAACATCATTATGTATTGAATTAATTCAAATATCAAACCTAGATCCATTCTCATCTACCAAGTAGGAAAATTGAATTATAATTTATTTAATAGGATCTTACCCTTCCAGCTTCTCTAGATTAGTCAAAGGATAGAGTGGAAGGGGAAAATAATGAGAGAGAAATAAAAGTCAAGGGGGAGGTCTCAAATTGAAATAGGTGTACCATGCTTGAAGGTAGATATTAAAAAAAGTGTCAAACTATGTGAAATTATATCCCGTGGTGTGAATTTTAATCACCCCCAGACTGGGCACACCAGATGGTTAGTGGGGTATATAGAATAATTTACACCCATTGGAACTCATATGGAAGACCAGTGGGTTCCACCATCCAGACTATTTATTATCAAGACGCCTCAAAGACACGCCCTCCTCAACTCTTCCACATTCAGTTATCTAACTCTTAGACACAAAAAACCTAATCCCCATCACAACCCATATCAAAGAGTAATAAAATGATATTAGAGAAATTTATAAACATGAAATATCTAGGACATTAAAAAAAAATAGGACGTTATAAACCCTCCTTCCCACATGATAATGAATTATAATCCATGAGAGTTACTATCAAAGGTTATACTCAAAAAAATCAGGCCACCAAGAATGAACATTATCCTATAGCCCCCAAGTCTCTTCTGGGAACTGTCCATGATGCCATAGAATTAATTCATGCGGTACCACCTTCCCTGGAATTACATTCTTACTCCATTACACTATTTTAACTATTAAATCCATGAATGATATGTTATGATTCATCTCAGTATCCTCACAATCTATGGAATGTGTAATATCGATCATGCACCAACTAAGTTGTGACACATAGAACACATGTGCATAACTTGATGGTGATAAGGAATATACAGATGATATCCCAATATTCCAACCCACTAGGTATAAGGACCCAACCATAAAACATTACATATTCATGAATTAAATGAATAATTCACATTTAGGATTTTTTCAGGTTTAGAGTTTTAGAGAATTAGGACATAACTATTACATCTCAAAAGATTACAAAGTAGACACTTCAACTTAGTTTCCATTTTTCTCACAAAACAAAAACTATTCAAAGAAAAAAAGTCATGTCTTGTTCCATGTTTTAAATAGAATGACTTTTATTTGATCCAATCCTTGACCCTATTCATATTTAAGTCCTATGAAAAACATTTCAAAACATGGGATGAGCATAAAAATCTCGGTAAGGGTTACAAAACAAAGAATGAAAACATTAGTTCCTAATTACATACATTACATAATATCTTTAACATACCTCGTGAAATCATAATATTTATGATTAGAACAATAGAAAACATAAATCATAAAGGTAACTTGTGGCATCCATATCATACTTACATTGTAGTTATCATAGCTACGTAGGGAGTTAAATTTGGAATACCCATCACGGTATATTCTCTAAATATCTTAGGAGAAACATTCATTTTTACCTCCATCACGTAACCCAATGCATTAGAGATCTATCTTGGTCTCACCCTCCCTAGGATTATCATGGAACCACCCATATGCATAAAAAATGCCCAAGAACAATAACATATTCATAACACATAAAACAAAAATAATGGAAAGAGAAAATTTCCACATTTTAATCACAATATATAATTTAAATACATTGACATAAAAAATCCATTATCAAACCCATTTTCAATACCAAAATATGTAAAAAGAGTATATGGTATTTATTTTCCTTTTAAAAAACATTACGACTTGTTTAGGAAGCCAAAGATCAAATAGTAATCGTGGTGGTGAAAAAGGACATTGTCACCGCTTTTGCTAAAAAGAAACATTCTTTTTTTTCATTTAGTAAGACTCCTAGTAGTAAAATATTCCCTTTAAATGAAATGAAAAGTCAATGGTATTTATACAATGTATAAAATATTACTGAGAATAAAACAAAATATTCCTCAATGAAAGGGGATTGAGATGATGTCCCTTACCTTGTCTCTGACTTGACCTGTTTGTTATTTAATCTCCTGAATAATATACTAATGTTAATTTATACATTCTGAAGAACCTTTTTCTAGTTTCTTATTCATTTTATATCACTTATTACCATGTTATAAACATTATGTAATCATTTAAGTTATTAATGGTTGTTTCGTTGATATTAGGTACTTCAATAAAAATGATCACCTTATAAATACAAGTTGTCCATGTGGTAAAATATCCATTATCGTTAGAATGATATTAATGATTTAGATATCACATATATCATATATATTCAGTATTTACATGTATTTATATTAGTACATAACATTTGGAGGTAAGAAATGAAATGGACCGTCTATGGAGACGGTAAGTCGTACGTACGCATGAATGCAACTTTTACTTACATTTAATATTTTAATGGAATGAAAACATAATTATACATAAGTATATTATAATTCCAGTATAATATCTTAAATAATATCATTAACTCCATCCTTTATTCATCCCACATATGGCATTAACGAGTCATATCACTTTGAGAAGCGGTAGTCCGCACTTCCTAAAATGAAATTATCGCATTTACCCATTATGGAAACCATAAAGGTATGCTATAAATGAAAAATAAATAAGAATAAAGAAAACATAAATATAATATATATCGTATAAATGCAGTTCCATCATAATGTACACAATGAGAGGTGGTAGGAGATAATTGAACAATCATAGTTTCGTGAGGCATTAGTTTTCCATCCACAGAAACATTATGTTCATTACCCATTGGATAGAGGTGTGTGTAGGTGTACCTCAAATAATTCTCATAACAACATACTAATATATTGAGTATACTGGTGTTTTTACAAATGAAATAAACAAAAAGAGTTTATGGGGTTGGAGAAGTAAAATAAAAAAAAATAACTTAAGAGAAATGTTACCTTTAAATCGGGTAACTCCCTTTGGATTGAACCAAAAGGGTTTCTTGAAGGGATTTATGCCTAAGTTAAGGATTCTAGGATGAAGAGAGGGATGTCGGGAGAATAATTGAGAAGATTTTGGATGAACCAAAACGCTTGAGAGGTTTGAGAAATTGGTTATAAATGAGGGATTTTTATAAGGGAGAGGAGAGGATCTTTTAGAAAGTTTGAAACAATTATTTTATTATAACATAATATTCGGTTTCAAAAGGTCAACTATTTGTTAATAAAAAATTTAAGACGATTCATGGTCAAAATAATATAGTCCAATAAGAATTGGATAGGTTTTGGATATTTTTTTAATATTTATAATCTTATTTATTTAAATCATAAATTAATGAAGTGAATATTGTATCATTATTATGTCAAAAATAATTTTATTTATATGATGTCAAAAAATTATAAAACAATTACCAAGATGTAGGAAATCTTTTTATATTTACAAATAATAATTATAGTCAAATATATAACTTATATAACCCCGAGTATAAATTTATGTACTAAAAGATATTTGTATATGTCATTTTTGTCTTTGCTTTAAATTAATTAATATAAAATGTCATTATTAATCCCATGTGGATCTATGGGATCACAAATTCAACCCAAAGATTCCCATGGTCAGATATGTGTCATAAAATATGATTAGGACACATGTTAGGGTAATTTAATATTATTATAATATTATATTTTACCCTTATTTACTATATTTATCTTTTAATCATTGTAAATAAAATATTTACTCAAGTAAATATTTAAAATGTCTAAAAATAAAATTTACCTATTTACACAATTTAGAGTTAATGATTAAAAATATGGAATCCATTTTTCCTAATTCAAAACACAGAATTGGAAGAAATTAATTTAAAATTAATTCCTACTGTTAAAAAAATAGCCTGTTTTTAAAAAATAATAACTATCAAAAGATTGACACGTGTTTATGTCCAATTTCAAAATGAAATTACTTCCAATGACCAAAATTAGATTAAATGTTAAAAATATATTCTAATTACACTTTAAAACCAATTAAATATATAATATAACTATATAAATAAATTAGATTAAAATTCAATTTTGAATTAAAATAGAGTATTTTTCACTATTCATTAAAAAATGAACATTATCAGAAAAAAACAAAATTTCATCCAAAGTAAATTTTGATTCCCCGGTTCTAAAGAATAATGTTATTTTTTTTAAATAAAATGTATAAGAGTAACCAAAACTATATTTAAAGAGGGTTCACCATTAATAGACAATAAATCGACCTTTCAATGTAAATTATGCTAAAAATTTGATTCATTCACAATTTAAGCCTCTATTTTTTTTGGATAAATGTAAATACATTTAAAAAACATGTATAATAATATTGTGGTTAGTTTTGTTCATTCTCGCCAATACAAAAACTATGAGTTAACTACCATTTAAAATAATAATATTATATTATTCGTGTGCAACTTAAGATTTCAAAGAAACTCATTGTTGCGTATCGGGTATGCTATCGAAAATAAAAACCCCATTAAAGTAAAATTAATATTTAATTCACAAATATTAATAAATATGAAATATGTTTTTATCTAAGATGTTACATCCTTCCCCCTTTTCAAAATTCTATCCTCACAATTTTACTTATAAAAATAAGTTGGGGTATTAATCCCTCATAACATTTTCAGATTCCCACATTTCCTCTTCAACCCTATGGTTTTTATACAAAACCTTTACCTGGTGAATTACCTTATTCCACAACACTTGCTTTCTTTAGTCAGGAATCTAGACTATTTTTTCCTCATAAGAGAGATTCTCTTCCAACTAAACTACGTCTTGGCTCAAAACAGGAGATGGATTTGGTATATAATTTGTCAACATCGAAACATAAAAAACATAGTGTACCTGGGATAAACTTAGAGGTAAAGAAACTCTATACGAAATTGGTCCAACTATCTCCATAATTTAATAAGGTCCAATGAACCTCAGACTCAATATTCCCTTCTTACCAAAACGCATCACACTTTCCCGTGGAGAAACTTTGAGAAAGACATGATCACCTACCTAAAAAGAAAGATCCTTCCTCCAGTTATCTGTATAACTTTTCTGTCAGCACTGAGATGTTCTCATGTGCTTCTAAATCAACTGAACTTTCTCTACCATCTCTTCTACCAATCTTGGTCCCATCAGCTTCCTTTCACCTAATTCTTCCCAAAAAGCTGGAGTTTGACAACACTTTCCATATAATCCCTCAAATGGAGCCATCTGTATACTGGAATAAAAACTCTTATTATATGAAAATTCAACCAAAGAAATATGTTGGTACCGATATCCCTAGTAATCCAATGAACAATATTTTAGCATATCATCCAAGGTTTTAATTTTTCATTCTAACTACCCATCTGATTGAGGATGAAAAGTTGTACTAAAATTTCATTCAGAACCCAAAGAATTGTGAAGGCCTTTCCAAAAGTTAGAAGTAAACATGGGATCACGATCAAATTCAATGGAGAGGGGAACACCATGAAACTTGAATATCTCTTTAACATACAAGCGAGAAATTTGATCTAGATATAAAGTATCTTGAATTAGAAGGAAATTAACTGATTAATCAATCGATCAACAATAACAAAGATTGCATTTTTACCTCTATATGTCTTTGATAATCCCCCAACGAAGTCTGTGGATATATTTTCCCATTTCCACTCGGGCACTGGTAAAGACTAAAGAATCCCTTTTGGTAACTGCCTCTCTACTTTAACCTACTGACAAGTTAAACACTTCACAGTAATGTTAAAAATATCTTGTTTCATTCCATCCCACCAGTAATACTCCTGAAGATATTTGTACATCTTAGTACTGTCAGGATGAACTGAAAATGGAGAAATATGATTTTCACATAACAACTCATTCTTTAACTGTGAATCACAAGGAACACATAATCTCTTTCCAAACCAAAAAAAAATCATTACCAATGTTAAATTCAGAAAACCTACCCTTATGAACCAACTATACCTTTTTATGTAACTCACTATCTTCTTTTTGTGCTCGATTAATTCTGTCTGACAGAGATGATTCCACTGACACCTGAAACAAAATAGAAGAATTTTCTGCACCAAAAACATCTATACCAAAGTTTATCAAATCAAAAACCAAAGAATCTTGTTCCAGATGTATCATGGTTAATGAAGCATTACTTTTTCAACTCAAAGCATTCTCTACTTTATTTTCTTTTCCTAGTTGGTAATGAATCGTGAAATCATAATCCTTGATAAATTCAAGCCATCTCCTCTATCTCATGTTCAATTCTTTCTGAGTGAATATATACTTTAAACTTTTTTGATCAGTATATATTTCACATTTTACTCCATAAAAATGATGCATTTAAATTTTTAAAGAAAAAACAACAGCATCTACTTCCAAATCATGTGTTGGTTAATTTAACTCATGAGGTTTCAACTGACGTGAAGCATAAGAAATTACCTAATCATTCTGCATAAGGAAACAACCAAGTCCTTTCAACGAAGCATCACTGTAAATAACAAACTCACCATTTCTGGAAGGTAGTGCCAAAACTAGAGTATTCACCAATCTTCTTTTCAATTCCTAAAAACCATCATCCCATTCTTTTGTCCAAATGAACTTAACACCTTTTCAAGTTAATTTATTAATTAGATTAGATAACCATGAAAAAATATCAACAAACATTCCTTAATAACCATCCAAACCAAGAAAACTATAGATCTCGGTTATATTTGTGGTTCTTACCCATTCTTCAACCACTTTTGTTTTAGCAGGATCAAAAGTTATGCCATTTTTTGAAACAATCTGACCAAGGAAAGAAATTTTTTGTAACCAAAACTCACAACTGCTGAATTTTCCATACAGTTTCTTTTCCTTTAATGTTTGCAAGAAAAAATTTCAATGACTTTCTTGTTCTTCTTTACTTTTTACGAAAATCAAAATATCATCAATGAACACAACCAAAAACATATCCAAGAACTCAAAGAAAATTATATTCATAAGTTCTATGAATACAATAGGTGCATTGGTTAACCCAAAATGAATGAATAAAAATTCATAATGTCCATATCTAGTATGAAACGTGGTCTTTGGAATGTCTTCTTTCTTTACATTCAACTGATGGTACCCCGACCTCATATCAATCTTTGAAAAATACTGAGCTCCCTGGAGCTAATCAAAAAAATCATCAATATGAGGTAAAAGATACTTGTTCTTAATAATGATGTTATTCAATTCCCTATAATTAATGAAAAGTCTCATCAAACCATCTTTCTTTTTAACAAAAAAGATAGGATCACCCCATGGTGATGTGCTAGGTCGAATGAAACCTTTATCGAATAACTCCTGCAATTTCTTCTTTAACTCTAAAAGTTCAATCTGAGCCATTTGATAAGGGTGTTTTGAAATTGGTTTAGCATCAGGAACTAAGTCAACTGTAAATTCAACTTCCTAATCAAGTATAATATGAGGAAACTCATCAATAAAAACATCAAGGTACTAATTTACCACTGGAACATCATTAATCTCAACACTTCCTTTATTTTCAACAATTTGAGCAAGGTAACATTCATTTCCATATTTTACTAGTTTATCAGCTTCCTGATATGTTTTCAAAAGTATCTGTTCATTCATGTACACAAACTGAAAATCTTTCTAAAAAGAAACCACTTTAGCTCTGTAGTAAATATTAGAAAGATAAATTGAAAACCAACCCATACCCAAAATAACATCAAACTCTACTAGAGTTAGAAAAATAAGGTTTTCATGTAGATTCATTCTTCACACAAGGACATGAATGTTCTTATGTTTTCTTTTTGTCTCGACATTTCCTCTAGGTGTTTTTACCATAAGTTTTGTTTTCATATCCTGAGATGGTATTCCCAATTTACTAGAAAACCTCTCAGAAATGAAATAGTGTGTATACTATTAATCAAACAACAAATTGGCATAATATGAATAAACAAATAGTGTACCTAAAACTAATTCATTTGACAACCAAACATCTACTGAAGTAGTTGCAAAGGATTTCACCACCCCTTCCTGCTTTTAGTCTGGCTTCTTTCCCTCAGTTGAGTTCTTTGTTGGACACTCATTTCCATAATGACCCATTTCATTGCACTGAAAACATTTTACTGACTATAAATCAAATTTTGTCTTACCATAACCCTGATTTTTTTAGTGAAATTAAGAGCCTTATGTCCCATTTTAACACATCGGTAGCACTTACCAGAATTCAAATGACATTCCCTAGCATGATTTTTACCACAATTTTCACAAACTATAAACTTAAGTTTATTACCATCAGGATTTTTTGAAGAGTTCTTCATTTTCTATGCCACCTCGACCTCTTATTCTATTTTTCTCAAAGAACACATGATCACCAAAAAACTTCATTCCCACCTTCTCTGCACAACGAACAAGTTTTTAATAGCTTTTGAACTCACAAGAATCTAAATCCCTTCGATACTTTGGATTTAATCTTGAGTAAAAATAGTTGTTTTTACTATCAAGATCTTGTATGAGATTTGGAGTATACATTTCCATTCGAGTGATTTTTTCTTCATAATCAGCCACTGAGTCATCCTCCTACCTCAATTCCAGTAATAGTTTTTCCATTCTAAGAAGAACCACCTTAGGAAAATATTTCTCAAGAAACATACCTTTAAATTCTTTCGTATCGAGAGCATCAATCTCCTCATTATCCCTGATATTTTTCACCATCGACCACCACTGATCAACTTTACCTTCAAACAATAAATAGCAGGACTAACCTTTTGATGTTCTAAAGAACCCATGACATCGAAAATATTTTCTAGTGCTTTAATCTATCCTTCTTCTAGCACCAGATCAGATGATCCTCTGAATGATGGGGGATGTTTCCTCATGAAATGCTCCACTACTGACATGTTCCTCTATGGTGGATCTAGCTGATCTAATCCATGGATACCACTACCATTTATATCCATAGTTAATTGTTCCATCACTACAACAAAATGTTCAGTTACGATTCTGACCATATCTGGTTGATGATTTTCAAGGGTTTCTTCCTCCTGATGGCGTCCCAACATATTTTACCTTTTTTCTCTATGGAAAACCATTCTGAACACATAAATATATTAGGTGAAGCAACATTGTAATCTATAAATGCTATATGATTTCAATATTAAGATAAATTACTTAGTGGATATTAAGTTAACAATACCCTAACTCCTAATGTTATCTAAACTGACCTCTGATACCAACTATAAGGACTCGGCCTTAAAACATTACATATTCTTGAATTAAATTAATAATTCACATTGAGAATCTTTTAAGGTTCTGATTTTTAGAGAATTAGGACATAACTATTACATCACAAAAGATTACAAATTAGACACTGCCAGTCATTTTACATTTTTTTCACAAAATAAATACTCTTGAAAGGAAAAGAGTCATGTCTAGTTCCATGTTTTAGACAACATGACATTTCCTTGATCCAATCCTTGACCCTATTCATCTTTAAGGCCTATGAAAAACATTTCAAAACTTGGGATGAGCATAAAAATATCAGTAGGGGTTATAAATCAAAGAATGATGACATTAGTTCATCATTACATACATAACATAAGATCTTTAACATACCTCATGAAATCATAAGATTTATGACTATCACAATAGAAAATATAAATCATAAAGGTAAATTTTTGCATCAATATCATACTTACATTTTAGCTATCACAGCTACATAGGGAGTTACTTTTGGAATACCCATCATAGTATATTCCCTAACTCTCTTAGGAGAAACATTCATGTTTACCTCCGTCACATTACCCAATGCATTGGAGAGCTATCTCGGGCTCACCCACCCATGGTTTATCATGGAACCACCCTTATTCATAAACATTATACAAGAACCATAACATATTCATAACAGATAAAACAAAAATAATAGAACAATAAAATTTCCACATTTTAATCACAATATATAATGTAAATACATTGACATAACAAATCCATTATCAAAACCATTTTCAAAACCAAAATACGTAAAAAGAATATATTGAATTTATTTTCATTTTAAAAAACAACATTACTTGTTTAGGAAGCCAAAGATCAAATAATACTCATGGTGGAGAAAAAAGTCGTCACCACATTCTTTAAAAAACATTTTATTTTTGTTGTTTAGTAAGACACCTAATAGGAAAATATTCCCTTTTAATGTAATAAAAATTAAAATGTATTTATACACCATATAAAATAATGTTGAGAATAAAATAAAATATGCCTCAATGAAAGGGGATTGAGAGGAAGTCCCTTACCTCATGTCCAACTTGACCCGTTTGTTCTTTAATCTCCTGAATAATAAACTAAAGTTAATTTCTACTTTATAAATGAAATTTTTCAAGTTTATTATTCATTTTATATCACATATTACCATTTTATAAACATTATTTAATCATTTAGGTTATTAACGGTTGTTTCATTGATATTTGGTACTTGAGTAAAATGAATACATTATAATTACAAGTTGTCCATGTGGTCAAATATCCATTATCATCAGAATGATAATAATGATTTAGATATCACATATATCATATATATCCAGTATATACATATATTTATATTAGTACATAACATTTGGAGGTAAGAAATGAAATGCACCGTCCATGGAGACCGCAAGCCGTACGTATGCATTAACGCTACTTTCATTTCCATTTCGTATTTTAACAGAATGAAAACATAATTATACATATTTATATTATAATTATAGTATAACATATTAAAAAATATCATTAAATCCATCTTTTATTCATCCCACATAAGGCATTAACGAGTTATATCACTTTGAGGGGGCGGTAGTCCGCACTTCCTAAAATGAAATTATCACATTTTCCCATTATAAAAACCATAAATTTCTGCTATAAATGAAAAATAAAGAAGCATAAAAAAACATAAACATAATATATATCATATATAAATACAGTTCCTTTATAATGGACCCCAGGAGAGGTGGTAGGAGATAATTGAACAATCATCGTTTCGTGATGCGTTAGCTTGCCATCCACAGAAAAATTTTGTTTTTTACCCATTAGATGGAGGTGTTTGTCTGTGTATCTCTAATAATTCTCATAAAAACATCCTAGTATATTGAGGATACTTATTATGTTACAAAAAAAATAAATAAAAATTGTTCAGGGGGTTGGATAATTAAAATAACACAAAAGACTTAAGAGAAGACATTACCTTTAAATTGGTAACTCCCTTAGGATTGAACCAAAATGGTTTTTTAAGTACTTTCTCCCTATGTTAAGGAATCTAGGATTAATATAAGGGTGTATGGAGCTTAATTGAGAAGAGTTTTGATGAACCAAAAGGCTTGAGAGGTGTGAGGAATTGGTTAGAAGTGAGGGCTTTTTGTAAGGGAGAGGAGGGGCTCTTTAGGAAAGTTTGAAACAATTATTTTATTATAACATCATCTTCGGTTTTAAAAGGTCAAATATTCATTAATAACAAATTTAAGATGAATCATGGTCAAAATAAAATAATACAATAAGAATTGGACCATTTTTTGATATTGTTTTAATATTTATAATCTTATTTATTTAAATTATTTATTAATGAAGTAAATATTTCATCATTATTGTGTCATAAATAATTTAATTTATTTGATGTCAAAAAATTATAAACAAATTACCATGATGTAGGAAATCTTTTTATATTTACAAATAATATTTATAGTTGAAAATATAACTTATATAACCCCAGGTAAAAATTTATTTACTAAAAGATACTTGTTTATGTTATTTTTATCTTTACTTTAAATTAATTAATATAAAATGTCATTATTACTCCCATGTGGGTCCATGGGGTCCCAAATTCGACCCAAGGATACCTATGGTCGAATATGTTCCATCAAATAGTATTAGGACACATTTTAGGTTAATTTAATATTATTATAATATTATATTTTACCCTTATTTACTATATTTTCCCTTTAATTATGGTAAATAAAATTTTTACTGATGTAAATATTTAAAATTTCTAAAAATAAAAGATACCTATCTACACAATTTATACCTACTGATTCTAAATATGGAATCCATTTTTCCAAATTCAAAATAGAAAAGTGGCATAAATTAATTTAAAATTAATTCCTGTTGTTATAACAAATAGTGTGATCTTAAGAAATAATAACTATCAAAAGATTGACACTTGTTTATGTCCAATTTCAAAATGAAATTACTTCCAATGACCCAAATTAGATTAAATGGTAAAAATATATTCTAGTTATACTTTAAAACCAATTAAAAGGATAATCTATCTATATAAATAAATTATATTAAAAGGCACTTTTGAATTAAAATATAGTATTTTTCACAATTCATTAAAAATGAACATTATCAGAAAAATACCAAAATTCAATCCAAAGTAAAATTAGATGTCCCGATTCTAAATAAGAATTTTATTTTGTAAAATAGAATATATAAGAGTGACAAAAACAATATTTGAATAGGGTTTTCCATTAATAGGCGGTAAATCGACCTTTTAATGTAAATAATGCATAAAATTAGATTCATTCACAATTTAAGCCTCTAAAATTTATTGGATAAATGTAAATACATTTAACAAACATGTATAATCATATTGTAGTTAGTTTTGTTCATTCTCTCCAATAAAATTTCAAGGAGTTAACTACCATTTAAAATAATAATATTATATTATTAGTGTGCAACGTAAGATTTCCAAGAAAGCCGTTGTTGCATATCAGGTATGCTATCGAACATAACAACCCCATTAAAGTAAATTAATATTTAATTCAAAAATATTAATAAATATGAAATACGTCTTAATCTGGGATTTTACATCCTTCCCCCTATTGATAATTGCATCCCCACAATTTTACTTATAGAAATAAGTTGGGGTATTTATCCCTTATAGCATTTTTAGATTCCCACATTGCCTTTTCAACCATATTGGTGTTCCACAAAACCTTTACCTGGTGAATTACCATATTCCACAACACTTTCTCTCTTTGGTCAAGAATCTGTGCTTATTGTTCCTCACAATAGAGATTCTCTTCCAACTGAACTACCTCTGGGCTCAAAACATGAGATCGATCTGGCATATACTTTCTCAACATCGAAACATGAAAAAAATTGTGTACCTGGGATAAAATTGGAGGTAGAGCCACTCTGTACGCAACTGGTCCAACTTTCTCCATAATTTCATAAGGTATAATGAACCTCGAACTCATCTTTCCCTTATTACAAAAATGGATCACACATTTCCATGGAGAAACTTTGAGAAAGACACGATCACCTACCTCAAAAGAAAGATCCTTCCTCCAGTTATCTGCATAACTTTTCTGTCTGCTCTGAGCTATTCTCAAGTGCTTCTGAATCAATTGAACTTTCTCGGCCATCTCTTCTACCAATTCTAGTCCCATCTGCTTCCTTTCAAAAACTTCATCCCAAAAAGCTGAGGTTTGACAATGCTTTACATATAATGCCTCAAATGGAGTCATTTGTATACTGGAATGAAAACTGTTATTATATAAAAATTCAACCAAAGAAATATGTTGGTCCCAACTTCCCTGGTAATATAGTGAACGAGCTCGTAGCATATCCTCCATGTTTTGAATTGTTCATTCTAACTACCCATATGATTGAGGATGAAAACCTTTACTAAAATTTAATTCAGTACCCCAAGACTTATGAAGGCCTTTCCAAAAGTTATAAGTAAACCTGTGATCATGATTAGATACAATGTAGAGGGTAACACCATGAAACCTGACTATCACTTTAACATACAACTGAGAAATTTGATCTAGAGACAAAGTATCTCAAATAGTAAGTAAATGATCCAATTTAGTCAACCGATCAACAATAACCCAGATTTCATTGTTACCTCTAGATGTCTTTGGTAATCCCACAATGAAGTCCATGGATATATTTTCCCATTTCCACTCTGGCACCGGTAAAGACTGAAGCATCCCTTTCGATAACTTCCACTCTACTTTAACTTGCTGAAAAGTCAAACACCTCACAGTAAGGTAAAAAATATATCGTTTCATTCCATCCAACCAGTAATACTCTCTATGATCTCTGTACATCTTAGTACTTCCAGGATGAACTGAAAATGGAGAAATATGAGCTTCACATAACAACTCAATCTTCAACTTTGAATTTAAAGGCACAAATAATCTCTTTCCAAACCTCAAAATACAATCATTATCAATGATAAATTCAAGAAACCTACACTTCGGAAACAAATATACATTTTTTTGTAACTCACTGTCTTCTTTCTATGTTCACTTAATTCTGTCTAATAACGATGATTCCATTGACACCTGAAACAAAATAGAAGAATTTCTGGTACCAAAAACTTTTATTATAACTTTTATCAAATCAAAAACAAAAGGATCTTATTCCAAACATAGCATGATTAATGAAGAATTAATTTTTCAACTCAAAGAATCAACCACTTTATTTGCTTTTCCTGGATGGTAATGAGTCGTGCAATCATAATCTTTGATTAATTCCATCCATATCCTCTATATCATGTTCAATTAATTCTAAGTGAATATATTCTTTAAACTTTTATGATTAGTATATATTTTACATTTTACTCCATACAAATGATGCCTCCAAAATTTTTAAGAAACAAAAGCAGCTAATTCCAAATCATGTGTAGGGAAATATAACTAATGAGGTATAAACTGACGTGAAGAATAAGAAATTACCTGATCATTCAGTATATGGACACAAACAAGTCCTTTCAACAAAGCATCACTGTAAATAACAAACTCCCCATTTCTGGAAGGTAGTTCCAAAACTAGAGCATTCACCAATATTCTTTTCAATTCCTGAAAACAATCATCACATTATTTTGTCCAAATGAACTTAACACCTTTTCGAGTTAATTTAGTCATTGGACTAGATAACTGTGAAAAATTATCAACAATATTTTGTTAATAACCTTCCAAACCAAGAAAACTATGGATCTCGGTTATATTTGGGGGTCTTGGCCATTCTTCAACCAATTTTGTTCTAGCAGGATCAATAGTTTCCATTTTTTTGAAACAATGTGACCAAGGAAAGAAATTTGTTGTAACCAAAACTCACAGTTGCTGAATTTTCCATACAGTTTCTTTCCATTTAAATTTTTCAAGAAAACCCTTAAATGACTTTCATAATATTCTTTACATTTGGAGAAAACCAAAATATCATCAATGAAAACAACCACAAACTTATCTAAGAACTCACGGAAAATTATACTCATAAGATCCATGATTACGGCGGGTGCATTGGTTAACCCAAAATGAATGACTACAAATTAATAATGGCCATATGTAGTATGAAACAATGTATTCAGAATGTCTTCATCCTTTACATTGAACTGATGGTACCCCGAACTCATATCAATCTTTGAAAAATACTGATCTACGTTGAGCTAATATAAAAAATCATCAATATGAGGAAAATGAAACTTGTTCTTAATAGTTATGTTATTCAATGCTCTATAATCAATGAAAAGTCTCATCGAACTATATTTATTTTTAACAAAAATGACAGGGGCACCCAATGGTGATGTGATAGGTCAAATGAAACCTTTATCTAATAACTCTGGAAATTGTTTCATTAATTCTAAAAGTTCAATTTGAGCCATTTGATAAGGGTGTTTTGAAATTGGTTTAGCATCACGAACTAAGTCAACCATAAATTCAACTTCCTGATCAAGTATAATACTAGGAAACTCATGAGAAAAAACATCAAGGTACTCATTTACCACTGGCACATCATTAATCTCAACACTTCCTTTATTTTCAATAGTATGATCAACGTAACATTCATTTCCATCTTTTACTAGTTTCTCACCTTCCCCATATGTTATCAAAAGTAAGGGTTCATTCTTGTACACAAACTGAAAATATTTTTTGAAAAGAAACCTCTTTAGCTCCGCAGTCAATCAGAGTATGATAAACTGAATGTCAATCCATACCCAAAATGACATCAAAATCTACTAGAGGCAGAACAATAAGGTTTACTGGTAGAATCTTTCCACACACCAGGATATGAATGTTCTTATGTTTTCTTCTTGTCTCAACATTTCCTCTAGGTGTTTTTACTATAAGTTTTGTATTCATATCTTGAGATGTAATTATAAATTTACTAGAAAACGTCTCAGAAATGAAATAGTGTGTAGACCCTGAATCAAACTACACATTGGCATAATATGAACAAAAAAACCGGGTACCTGATACTACTTCATTTGATTGCCCAACATCTTCTGAAGTAGTTTCAAAGGATTTCACCACCCCATTTTGCTTATATTATGTCTACTTTCCCTCAGTTGAGTTCTTTGTTGGACACTCATTTTCATAATGACCCATTTCATTTCACATAAAATATTTTTCTGACTGTAAATAAGATTTTTTCTTACCATTACCCTGATCTTTTTCAGTGGAATTACGAGCCTTATGTCCCATTTTACCTCATCAATTGCACTTACCAAAATTCAAAAGACATTCCCCAGCATTCTTATTACCACAATTTTCACAAACGGTAAACTTTAATTTCTTACCATCAGGCTTTTTTGAAGAGTTCTTCCCTTTAGTCTTCCACCTCAACCTCTTATTCTATTGTTTTACAAAGAACACATGATCATCAGAAAACTCCATTTCCTCCTTATCTTTACAACAAACACGGTTTTTATATCTTTTTAACTCACCAGATGCTAAAGACCATTGATACTTTGGATTTAATCCTAAGTAAAAAATGATTGATTTTAATATCAAGATATTGTTTGAAATTTGGAGTATACCTTGTGAGTCAAGTGAATTATACTTCATAAGAAGACACTGAGTCATCCTCCTACATCAATTCTAGGAAAAAAAAATCCCATTAAAAGAAGAACCAACTTAGAAAAATATTTCTCAAGAAACATACCTTTGAATTCATCCTAATAGAGAGCATCAATCTCTTTATTATCCCTGATATTTTTCACCATCGTCCACCACTGATCAGCTTCACCATCAAAATGGTAAACAAAGAGACTAACCTTTTGATTTTCTGAGTAACCCATAACATTGAAAATCTTTTCCATTTCTTTAATCGACCATTCTACTAGCATCGGGTCAGATGATCCTCTGAATGATGGAGGATATTGCCTCATTAAATGATCGACTTCTGACATGTTCCTCTGTGGTTGATCGGGCAGATATCGTGCATGGATACCACCACTATTTATATCCAAGCTCAACTGTGTCATCACTGCAACAAACTGTTTAGTTCTGTTTCTGACCATCTCAGGTTGCTGATTTGGAAAGCTATCCTCCTCCTGATGTCATCCCAACATAGCTGCCTTTTTTCTTCTGTGGAAAACCATTCTAAACACAGAAATATATTAGGCAAAGCAATATGGTATTTTTTAAATGCTATATGTTTAAAATATAAACATAAATTACTTTTTGGATATTAATTTAAAAATACCCTAACTCCTAAAGTTATCTAAACCGACCTCTAATGCCAACTATAAGGACCCATCCTTAAAACATTACATATTCTTGAATTAAATGAATAATTCACATTGAGAATATTTTTAGGTTTAGAGTTTTAGAGAATGAGGACATAAATATTATATCTCAAAAGATTAAAAATTAGACACTTCCACTCAGTTTCCATTTTTTTCAAAAAATAAAAACTCTTGAAAGAAATAATGTCATGACTAGTTCTTTGTTTTAGAAAACATGACCTTTCCATGATCTAATCCTTGACCCTATTCATCTTTAAGTCCTGTGAAAAACATTTCAAAACATGGGATGAGTATAAAAATCTCAGTAAGGGTTATAAAAAAAAGAATGAAAACAATAGTTAATCATTACATACAAAACATAATAACTTTAACATACCTCATGAAATCATAAGATTTATGATTATCACAATAGAAAAGATAAATCATAAAGGTAACTTGTGGAATCCATATCATACTTACATTGTAGTTATCACAGCTACATTTGGAGTTATATTTGGAATACCCATAATAGTATATCCCCTAAACCTATTAGGGGAAACATTCATGTTTACCTCCGTCATGTTAACCAATGCATTGGAGAGATATCTCAGGCTCACCCACCCTAGGTTTATCATCGAACCACCCGTATGCATAAACAATGCACAAGAACAATAATATATTCATAACACATAAAAAAAATAATGGGAAGACAAAATTTCCACATTTTAATTATAATATATAATATAAATACATTTACATAACAAATACATTATCAAAACCATTTTCAATACCAAAATACACAAAAAGAGTATTTGGTATTTATTTTCCTTTTAAAAAACATTATGACTTGTTTAGGAATCCAAAGATCAAATAATACTCGCAGGGACGAGAAAGGTCATTGTCACCGCTTTCTTTAAAAAGAAACATTATTATTTTTTCATTTAGTAAGAATCCTAGTAAGAAAATATTCCCTTTTAATGAGATGAAATGTCAAAGGTATTTATACACTATATAAAATATTGTTCAGAGTAAAACAAAATATGCCTCAATGAAAGGAGATTGAGACGAAGTCCATTACCACATGTCCGACTTGACCCGTTTGTTCTTTAATCTCCTGAATAATAAACTAAAGTTAATTTCTACCTGATGAAGAACCATTTTCAATTTTATTATTAATTTTATATCACTTATTACCATGTTATAAACATTTTTTAATCATTTAAGTTATTAATGGTTGTTTCGTCGATATTTGGTACTTGAGTAAAAATGAACACCTTATAATTAGAAGTTTTCCATGTGGTCAATGATCCATTATCATCAGAATTATATTAATGATGTAGATATCACATATATAATATATATACAGTATATACATGTATTTATATTATTAAATAACATTTGGAGGTAAGAAATTAAATGCACCGTCCATAGAGACGGTAAGCCGTACGTACGCATAAACGCTACTTTCATTTCCATTTCATATTTTAACAGAATGAAAACATAATTATACATATGTATATTATAATTCTAGTATAATATCCTAAATAATATCATTAACTTCATCCTTTATTCATCACACATAAGTCATTAACGAGTCATATCACTTTGAGGGGGCGGTAGTCCGCACTTCCTAAAATGAAATTATCGCATTTACCCAATATGGAAACCATAAATGTATTCTATAAATGAAAAATATAGAAGAAAAAAAGAAAAAATAAACATAATATATATCATATATAAATACAATTCCATCATAATGGACACCATGAGAGGTGGTAGGAGATAATTGAAAAATCATTGTTTCATGAGGCGTTAGTTTTCCATCCATGGAAATAATATGTTCATTAACCATTAGAAAGAGGTGTGTGTAGGTGTAGCTCAAATAATTCTCATAACAACATACTAGTATATTGAGTATGCTAGTTTTGTTAAAAAATAAAAAATAAAAAGAGTTTAGGGGGTTGGAGAAGTAAAATAAAACAAAAGAACTTAAGAGAAGACTTTACCATTAAATCAGGAAACTCCCTTTGGATTGAATCAAAAGGGTTTATTGAAGGGATTTTTTACTAAGGTAAGGCTTATAGGATTAAGAGAGGGATGTAGGGAGATTAATTGAGAAGATTTTTGATGAAACAAAATTCTTGATTTGTGTGAGGAATTGGTTAAAAGTGACGGATTTTTATAAGGGAGAGGAGGGGCTCTTTAGGAATGTTTGAAAAAATTGTTTTATTATAACATCATATTCAGTTTCAAAAGGTCAAATATTCATTAATAAACAATTTAAAATGACTCATGGTCGAAATAAAATAATAAAATAAGAATTGGATAGGTTTTGGATATTGTTTTAATATGTATTATCTTATTTGTTTAAATCATTAATTAATGAAGTAAATATTGCATCATTATTGTGTCATAAATAATATAATTTATTTGAAATCAAAAAATTATAAACAAATTTCCATGATGTAGGAAATCTTTTTATCTTTCCAAATAATATTTATAGTTTAAAATATAACTTATATAACCCCATGTAAAAATTTATTTACTAAAAGAAATTTTTTTATGTCATTTTTGTCTTCACTTTAAATTAATTAATATAAAATGTCATTATTACTCCCATGTGGCTCCATGGGGTCCCAAATTCGACCCCAGGATGCACATGGTCGGATATGTTTAATCCAATAGGATTAGGAAACATGTTAGGGTAATTTATTATTATTATTATAATATTATATTTTACCCTTATTTACAATATTTCCCATTAATCAAGGTAAATAAAATATTTTTTGAAGTAAATATTTAAAATGTATAAAAATAAAAGTTTACTTTTTAAATTATTTGAACATAATGATTCCAAATATAGAGTCTATTTTTCCAAATTCTAAACACAGAAATGGAATAAATTAATTTAAAATTAATTCCCACTGTTAAAACAAATACCGTGTTTTTAAGAAATAATAACTATTAAAATATTGACCCTTTTTTATGTCCAATTTCAAAATAAAATTACTTCAATTGACCAAAATTAAATTAAATGGTAAAAATAAATTCTAATTACACGTTTAAACCAATTAAAAAGATAAACTAACCATATAAATAAATTATATTAAAATGCACTTTTGAATTAGAATACAGTATTTTTCACTATTCATTAAAAAAATGAACATTATCATAAAAATACCAAAATTTCATCCAAAGTAAATTTTGATGTACCAATTTTAAAGAAGAAATTTATTTTATCAAATAAAACATATAAGAGTGATAAAACGTATATTTAAAGAGGGTTTGACATTAATAGGCGGTAAATCGACCTTTTAATGTAAATTATACTTAAATTTTGATTCATTAACAATTTAAGCCTCTAACTTTTATTGGATAAATTTAAATATATTTAAAAAATATGTATAATCTTATATTAGTTAGTTTGGTTCATTCCCACCAATACAATGGCTAGAAGTTAACTACCATTTAAAATAATAATATTATATTATTCGTCTACAATGTAGGATTTCAACGAAATGCGTTGTTGCATATCTGGTACTCTATAGAAAATAGAAAACCCTTTAAAGTATAGTTAATATTTAATTCAAAAATGTTAATAAATATGAAATATATCTTTCTCTTGGATGTTACATCCTTCCTCCCTTTTGAGAATTGTGTCCTTGAAATTTTACTTATCAAAATTAGTTGGGGTATTTATCCCTCATAGCATTTTCATATTCTCACGTTGCCTCTTCAACCATATACATTTTCCAAGAAACCTTTACCTGGTGAATTACCTAATTTCAAAACACTTTCTCTCTTTAGTAAAGAATCTGGATGGGTTATTCCTTATAATATAGATTCTTTTCCAACTGAACTACCTTTGAGCTCAAAACATGAGATGGATCTGGGATATACTTTCTCAACATCGAAACATAAAAAAAACATTGTGTACCTAGAATAAACATAGAGCTAAAACCACTTGGTACACAACTGGTCCAACTTTCTTCAGAATTTCATAAGGTCCAATGAACCTCAAACACAACTTTCTCTTCTTACCAAAATGCATCACACTTTTCTAGGGAGAAACTTTGAGAAAGGCATGATAACCTACCTCAAAATAATGATCCTTGCTCCGATTATCTTCATAACATTTCGTTCTTCTCCGATATATTCCCATGTGCTTCTAAATTAAATGAACTTTCTCTGCCATCTCTTCTACCAATTCAGGTCCCATCAACTTCTTTTCACCTACTTCATCCCAAAAAGCTGGAGTTCATATACTCTTTCCATATAATTCCTCTAATGGAGACATCTTTATATAGAAATGAAAACTGTTATTATATGAAACTTCATAGAAAGAAATATGTTGGTCCCAACCTCCCTGGTAATCCTATGAGCAAGCTCATAGCATATCCTCCACGGTTTGAATTGTTCGTTCTAACTGCCCATCTGATTGAGGATGAAAAGTTGTACTAAAATTTAATTCAGTACCCAAAGACTTCTTAAGGCCTTTCCAAAAGTTATAAGTAAACCAAGGATCATGACCAGATACAATGGAGAGGGGAACACCATACAACCTGACTATCTCTTTAACATACAACCGAGAAAGTCAGTCAAGAGATAATGTATCTCAAATTGGAAGGAAAGAGCCGATTTAGTCAATCGATCAACAATAACACATATTTCATTGTTACCTCTAGATGTATTTGGTAATCCCACAATAAATTCCATGGATATATTTTCCCATTTCCACTCGGGCACCGGTAAATACTGAAGAATCCCTTTTGGTAATTGTTGCTCTTCTTTAACCTACTGAAAAGTCAAACACTTCATAGTAATGTCAACAATATCTCGTTTCATTCCATACCACCAGTAATACCACCAAATATCTCTATACATCTTAGTAATATTAGGGTGAACTGAAAATGGATAACTATGAGCTTCACATAACAACTCATTCTTCAACTGTGAATCACAAGGCACACATAATCTCTTTCCAAACCTCAAAACACAATCATTATCAATGTTAAATCCAGGCAACCTAATCTTCTGAACCAACTCTACCTTTTTCTGCAACTCACTGCCTTCTTTCTACACTCTCTTAATTTTTTCTAACAGAGATGATTCCACTGACACATGAAAAAAAACAGAATAATTTTATTTACCAACAACTTCTATGCCATTTTTTATCAAATAAAAAACCAAAGGATCTTGTTCCAAATATAGCTTGGTTAACGAAGCATTAATTTTTCGACTCAAAGCATCATCCACATTATTTGCTTTTCTCGGATGGTAATGAATCGTGCAATCATAATCCTTGATTAATTACATCCATCTCCCCTATCTCATATTCAATTATTTATGAGTGAATATATACTTTAAACTTTTTTGATCGGTACAAATTTCAAATTTTACTCCTTAAAAATGATGCCTCCAAATTTTTAAAGCAAAAAAAGAGTAGCTAATTCCCAATAATGTGTAGGGTAATGTAACTCATGAGGTTTCAACTAACATGAAGCATAAGAAATTACCTGATCATAATACATAAGGACACAACGAAACCCTTTTAATTAATAATCACTCGAAATAACAAACTCACCATTTCTGGAAGGTACTTCCAAAACTGGATCCGTCACCAATCTTATTTTCAATTCCTGAAAACAATCATCAAATTATTTTATACAAATGAACTTAATACCTTTTCAAGTTAATTTAGTCATTGGATTAGATAATAATGAAAAATTCTCATCAAAATTTTGGTAATAACCTTCCAAAAAAAGAAAACTACGGATCTTGGTTATATTTGTGGATCTTGGACATTCTTCAACCACTTTTGTTTTAGTAGGATCAATAGTTATGCGATTTTTTCGAACCATGTGGCCAATGAATGAAATTTGTGGTAACCAAAACTCACACTTTTTGAATTTTCCATACAGTTTCTTTTCCTTTAATATTTGCAAGACCACCCTTAAATGACTTTCATGTTCTTCTTTACTTTTGAAGAAAATAGAAACATCATCAATGGAAAAAACCATAAACTTATCCAAGAACTCATGGAAAATTATATTCATAAGTTCCCTGAATACAACAGGTGCATTGGTTAACCCAAAAGGCATAAATAAAAATTAATAATGTCCATATCTAGTACAAAACACAGTCTTCGGAATGTTTTCTTCCTTTACATTCAACTAATGGTACCCCAACCTCAGATAAATATTTGAAAAATACTGAGCTCTTTGGAGATAATCAAAAAAATCCTCAATATGAGGCAAAAGATACTTGTTCTTAATAGTGATTTTATTAAATGCTCTATAATCAATGGAAAGTCTCATATAATAATTTTTCTTTTTAAAATACAAAATAGAAGCACCCCATGGTGATTTTCTAGGTCGAATGAAACCATTATCTAATAACTCCAATAATTTCTTATTTAACTTTAAAGTTCAATTTGAGCCATTCGATAAGGGGTTTTTGAAATTGGTTTAGCACTAGGATCTAAGTCCACCATAAATTGAACTTCCCGATCAAGTATAATACCATGAAACTAATCAGGAAAAACATCAAGGTACTCATTTTATAAGGCCCCAGCCTTAAAAATTACTTAATCTTGAGTTACTTCAAGAATACACGTTGAGGATCTTTTCAGGTTTAGATTTTTAGAGAATTATATCATAAAACATGCATTATATTCCACATTTAAACAAAGTGGTTACATAAAATATAGTACTCATTTTCCCCATAAATGGAAACATATTTAAAATAAAACATGGATTCTTTCTTGACACTTCCTTGACACTGTCATCACATCATGTACCTTTCCCTTGACCTGTGAAAAATTTTTCAAAAACTTGGGATGAGCATAAAAAGCTCAGTAAGGGATATAAAAGTAGGAAATGAAAGTATTAGTCCATGTATGAAATCATACTTTACTCATAAAACATAATCAATTTAACATACCTCATCAAATCATGAATAAATCATAGAAATCATAAGACATAATGGTAACTTGAGGCATTCATAACATTCTTACATAGGGAGTAACCCTCATGGTTACGTTTGGAATACCCATCAAAGTATATTCCCTAAATCTTTTCGAAGAAACCTTAACGTTTAACTCCTTCGCGTTACCCAATGCATTGGAGAGTTATATCGGGCTCACCCGCCCTCAGTTTATCATGGAACCACCCATATTCATAACAATGCCCAAGAACCATAACATAATCGTATCACATAAAACATGCATAAAAGAAACATAACATTTCCACATTTCAATCACAAGATATCAATACAACACATTGATATAATAGAAAAATTATGAAAACCATTTTCAATACCAAAATAAAAGAAAATTAAAACATGGTATTTATTTTTCATTTTTAAAAAAATTTATGGCTTGTAGAGGAAGCCGAAACTCAAATAATGATTACTGTGGCGGAGAAGTCGTTGTCATCACATACGTACGACAAGAAAATTCCATTTTATCATTTAGTAAAACGCTTCGTAAAAAAAATATTCCTTTTGGATAGTAATAAAATTCAAATGGGTTTATACACCATATAAAAGAAGGTTGTGTATAAAACAAAATATGCCTCAATGAAAGGAGATTGAGACGAAGTCCCATTCCTCGGGTCTAACCTGACTCGATCGTTCTTTAATGTCCTGAATCATAAACTTGAGTTAATTTCTACTTTCCTAAGAACCTTTTTAAAGTTTATTATTCCTTTTATATCACTTATTACCATGTCATGAACACTATGTAATTATTTATGTTAATAACGGTCGTTTTAACGATCATTGGTGCTTGAGTCAAAAATAAACTCTTTATAATTACAAGTTTGTTCATGGGGTAAAATATCCATTATATCCAGAATTATATTCATTATGTAGATATCATATATATCATATATATTTATTATATACATGCATTTATAATATTACATTACATATATAGGTAAGAAATGAAATGCACCGTTCATGGAGACGGTAAGCCGTACGTACGCATGAACGCTACTTCCATTTCTATTTCATATTTAATGGAATTAAAACATAATGATACATAATAGTATTACAATTCCAATATGGTATCATATATAATATAATTAAATCTATCCTTTATACATACCATATATTTTATTAACGAATCAAATCACTTTAACGGGGTGGTAGTCCGCACTTCCTAAAATGATGATATCGCGTATACCCATAATGGAAGCCATAAAGGTATGCCATAAATGAAAAATACAGATGCTTAAGGAAAACATAAACATATTATATATCATATATAAATATAGTGACATCTTAATGGTCACCTTTGAAGGTGTTAGAAGAATATTGAACAATCATCGTTTCGTGAGGCCGAAATTCTCCATCCACAGAAACAGTGTGTTATTTAACCATTATATGTAGGTGTGTGTAAGTGTAGCTCAAATTATTCTTATAAAAAAATCCAAGTATATTTAAGATACTATTTTTTTTACAAAATAATGGAATAAAAAGAGTTTATAGGGTTGGAGAAGCAAAATAAAACAAAAGAACACAAGTGAAGACATTACCTTAAAATCGGGTAACTCTTCTTGGTTTGAACCAAAAGGGTTCCTTGAAGAGATTTCTGCCTAATGTAAGGCTTCTAGGATGAGTAGAGGGATTTGGAGAGATAAAATGAGCAGGGTTTTGCTGAGCCAAAGGCTTGAGATGTGTGGGTAAGGTGGTATAGGTGGGGGCCTTTTATAAGAGGAGAGGAGGGGCACTCTTGGAAAGGTATAAAATGTTACTTTATTTTCAAATGAGTTTCAGATTATAAAGGTCCCAAATTGATGTATTTAGAGGATAAGGTGATAAGGGTTCGAAATATACTCATCCAATAGATCTTTTAAAAGTGTATGTCTTATATTTTACATTATCTTTTCATTTTATTTAAATCGTTCATTAATGAGGTAACTGTTGCATCATCATGATGTCATAAATAATTTAATTTATTTAATGTCTAAAAATTATAAAAAAATACTATGATGTAGGAAATATTTTTATCTTTCCAATCACTATTTATAGTCCAATAGATCATTATTTATAAAAAAGTAAAAATCTTTTACTCAGGTGATACATTCTTTGTTATATTTAACTTTCTTTAAAAATAAAAAGATAAAAAGTCACTTTCACACAAAAGTGATTCCATGGGGTCTCCAAGTTTAGCACAAGGAATCCCATGGTTGTCCATGAGACAAACAGTAGCATTATGACACATGTTGGTGTAATTTTTTATTATTATTATATTATTTTATTATCCTTGACTACCCGATTACTCATTAATCAAGATAATTAAAGATAATTACCATTGTTACTATTCATAATGTCAAAAAACAAAAGAGTCTTAATTACATAATTTGTAAATTATGATTCCAAATATGTAATACATTTTACCAAATTCCAAACATTTAAATTGTAATAATTAATTTAAAAAATAATTCCCGTTGTCAAAACAAATAGCGGGTGTTTTTTGAAACAATATCTATGAAAAGTTTGGCACTTGTTTATGCCCAATTCCAAAGTGAAATTAATCCCAATGACCACCATTGGATTACATGGTAAAAATATATTCTATTTACACTTTAAAAAAATTAAAAATATAATCTAACCATATAATTAAATTAGATGAAAAAGCAGTTTTGATGTAAAATGCAGTATTTTTCACTATTCATAAAAAAAATGAACATTGTCAGAAAAATACCAAAAAATTATCCAATGTAAATTTCAATGTCCCAATAATAAATAATAAGCTTATTTTGACAAATAGAGCTTATTAAATTTTAAAAAGTTTGATTTAAAAATGGTTTTCCATCAAAAGTCAGTAAAACAATCTTTTAAGAATATTAGTGTATTCCATGCTTAAGATTGGATTTATTCTCATATTAAGCCTCTAAAACAGTATCTAATTCATAAATAGGAATAGATAAGAATATATATTATTCATTACTTACTTGGGATGTTACATCCTTCCCCCTTTAGAAAATTGCGTCCCCGCAATTTATTTACTTATCGAATAAGTGGAGGTATTTAGCCCCTATTGCATTTACAGATTCCTGTGTTGCCTCTTCAATCATGTGGTTTTTTCAAAAAACCTTTACCTAATGAATCACCTTATTCCATAAAACTTTCTCCCTGTGGTCAAGGATCTGGACTGGTTGTTCCTCATAAGATAGGTTCTCTCCAGCTGAACTACCTCTGGACTCAAAACATGAGATGGATCTGGCATGTACTTCCTTAACATTGAAACATGAAAAACATTGTGTACCTAAGATAAACTCGGAGGTAAAGCCACTAGGTATGAAATATATCCAACTCTCTCTAGAATTTCATATGGTCCAATGAACCTTGGACTCAGCTTTTCTTTCTTAACAAATCACATCACACTCTTCCATGGTGGAACTTTGAGAAAAACATGATCACCTACCTCAAAAGAGAGATCCTTCCTCCTGTTGTCCGCATAACTCTTATGGATGCTTTGAGCTATTCTTATGTGTTTCTGTATCAGCTGAACTTTTTCTTCCAACTCTTCTACCAATTCCAGTCCCATCAACTTCCTTTCACCCACTTCATCCCAGAAAGTTGGAGTTCGACACCGCTTCCCATATAATGCCTCAAATGGTGCCATCTGTATACTAGAATGAAAACTGTTATTATAAGAAAACTCAAACAAAGAAAGATGTTGGTCCCAAATTACCTGATAATTTATTGAACAAGCACGTAGCATATACTCCAAAGTCTGAATCGTTCTTTCTGAATGCCCATCTGATTGAGGATGAAAAGCTGTACTAAAATTTAATTCAGTACCCAACGACTTCTGAAGGACTTTCCAAAAGTTAGAAGTGAACCTGAGATCACGGTCAGATACTATGGAGAGGGGAACTCCATGTAACCTGACTATCTTTTTAAGATACAAATGAGAAATTTGATCTTGGGAAAAAGTATCTCGTATAGCAAGGAAATGAGCAGATTTAGTCAAGCGATCAACAATAACCCAGATTGCATTATTACCTAGAGGTGTCTTCGACAATCCCACAACAAAGTCCATGGATATATTCTCCCATTTCCACTCTGGTACTAGTAAAAGCTGAAGCATCACTTTCGGTAACTTCCGCTCTACTTTTACCTGTTGACAAGTCAAACACTTCACAGTAAAATCAGCAATATCTCTTTTCATTCCATCCCACCAGTAATACTCCCGAAGATCTCTATACATCTTAGTACTGCCTGGTTGAACTAAAAACTGAGAACTATGAGCATCATATAACAACTCTCTCTTCAAATGTGAATCACAAGGCACACACAATCTCTTCCCAAATCTCAAAACACAATCATTGTCAATGTTGAATTCAGGAAACTTACCTTTCGGAACCAGCTCTACCTTTTTCTGTAACTCACTGTCATGCTTATGTGGTTGCTTAATTCTATCTGATAGAGAAGATTTCACTGATACCTAAAACAAAAAAGAAGAACATCCTGCACCAACAAATTCTATTCCAAATTTCATCAAATCCTTAAACAAAGGATCACGTTCCGAACATAACATTGTTAATGAAGCATTAATTTTTCAACTCAAAGCATCAACCACTTTATTTTCTTTTCCTAGGTGGTAATGAATTGTACCATCATAATCCTTGATTAATTCTAGCCATCTCCTCTGTCTCATGTTCAACTCTTTCTGAGTGAATATATATTTTAAACTTTTGGGATCGATATATATTTCACATTTTACTCCATACAAATGATGCCTCCAAATTTTCAAAGCTAAAACAACAATAGCTAATTCCAAATCATGTGTAGGGTAATTTACCTCATGAGTTTTCAACTGGCATGAAGCACAAGCAATTACCTGATCATTCATCATTAGGACACAACCAAGTCCTTTCAATGAAGCATCACTATAGATAACAAACTCCTCATTCCTGGAAGGTAGTGCCAAAACTGGATCATTCACCAATATTCTTTTCAGTTCCTGAAAACAATCATCACATTATTTTTTCCAGATAAACTTAACACCCTTCCAAGTTAGCTTAGTCATTGGACTAGATAACTGTAAATAATTTCTAACAAACATTCGGTAATTTCCTACCAAACCATGGAAGCTACGAATCTCAGTTACATTTCTGGGTCTTGGCCATTCCTCAACAACCTTTGTTTTTACAGGATCAATAGTTATCCCATCTTTAGAAACAATGTGACCAAGGAAAGAAATTTGTTGCAACTAAAACTCACACTTGGTGAATTTCCCATAAAATTTATTTTATTTTAAGGTTTCCAAAATAACCCTTAAATGTCTTTCATGCTCCTATTTACTTTTAGAAAACACCAAAATATCATCAATGAAAACCACCACAAACTTATCCAAGAACTCATGGAAAATTCTATTAATTAAGTCCATGAATATAGCAGGTGAATTGGTTAGCCCAAAAGGCAATACTACAAATTCACAATGGCCATATCTTGTACGAAACACGGTCTTCAGAACATATTCTTCCTTTACATTCAACTGATGGTACCCTAATATCAGGTCAATCTTTGAAAAAAACTGAGCACCCAGGAGCTGATCAAACAAATCATCGATATGAGGCAAATGATATTTGTTCTTAACAGTGATGTTATTCAGGGCTCTATAATCAATGCAAAGTCTCGTTGAACCATATTTCTTTTTAACAAATAAAACACGAGCACCCCATGGCGATGTGCTAGGTCGAATGAAACCTTTCTCTAATAAATCTTGCAAGTGATCCTTCAACTCTATAAAGTTTATTTTGATCCATTCGATAAGGGGGTTTTGAAATTGGATTAGCATCAGGAACTAAGTGAACAGTAAATTCAACTTCCCGATCTGGTATTATTCCAGGAAACTCATCAGGAAAATAATCAGGATAATCATTTACCACTTGCACATCATTAATCTAAACAGTTCCTTTTTTTTCAACGATGTGTGCAAGGTAACATTCATTTCCATCTTATACAAGTTTCACGGCCTCTTGATATGTTATCAACAGTAAGGGTTCATTCTTGTACACAAACTGATAGCCTTTCTGAAAAGATACTTCTTTAGATCTACAGTCAATATTAGCATGGTAAATAGAGAGCCAATCCATACCCAGGATAACATCAAACTCTACTAGAGGTAAAACAATAAGGTTCTCAAGTAGGTTCTTTCCACAGATAAGGATAGGAAGATTCTTATAAATTCTTTTTGCCTCAATATTTCCAGCAGGTGTTTTTACCACAAGTTCAAGAGTCATTTCTTGAGATGGTATTCCCATTTTACTAGAAAAGTTTTTAGAGAAGAAAGAATGTGTAGACCCCGAATCAAACAACACACTAGCATAATCTGAAAAAACAAACAACGTACCTGATACAACTTCATTTCATGGCCCGACATCTGATGAATTAGTTGCAAAGGATTTCACCACCCCTCTATGCTTGTAGTCTAACTGCTTCCCATTACTCAATCTCTTTGTTGGAAACTTGTTCTCTTAGTGACCCATCTCATTGCACTTAAAACATTTCACTACCTATAAATCATATTTGGACTTACCATCACCTTGATCTTTTTTAGTGCAATCACGAGCCTTATATCCAATCTTACCACATCGGTAGCACTTTCCAGAATTCAGAAGACATTCCCCAGCATGCCTTTTACCACATTTATCACAAACTAGAAACTTAGTTTTCTTACCGTCATACTTGAAGAATTCTTTCCTTTCTCCTGCCACCTCGGTCTCTTCTTCTGTTGGTTGTTATAGAACACTTGATCATCAGAAAACTCCATTTCCACCTTCTCAGCACATCGAACAAGCTTTTCATAACTTTTGAACTCACGAGAAGCTAAAGACCTTCGATATTTTTCCTTTAATCCTGAGTAAAAATGATTAATTTTACTATCAAGGTCACAGATAAAATTTGGAGCATACCATGCCAATCGAGTGAACCTTTCTTCATAGGCAGTCACTGAGTCTTCCTCTTGCCTCAATTCCAGGAATTGTTTTTCCATCCTAACTCGAACAGCCTTAGGAAAATATTTCTCAAGAAACATACCTTTGAATTTCTCCCTGTCGAGAGCATCAATCTCATCAGCATCCCTGATATTTTTAACCATCGACCACCACTGATCTGCTTCACCCTCCAAACGGTAAATAGAAAGACTAACCTTTTGATTGTCTGAACACCCCATGACAACAAAAATATTCTCCAGTGATTTAATCCACCCTTTAGATAGCATAGGGTCAGATGATCCTCTGAATGATGGGGGATATTGCCTCATGAAATGTTCCTCCACTGACATGTTCCTCTGCGGTTGATCTAGCTGATCTCGTGCATGGATACGAACACCATTTATCGCTTGATTCAACTGTGCCATTACTACAAAAAACTATTCAGTTCCAATTCTGAAAATCTCAGGGTACTGATTCCGAAGGTTATTTCCTTCTATATGCCTTCCTAGCACTGCTTACCTGTTTTCTCTGCGGAAAACCATTCTGAACAAACATGTCTTAGATAAAGCAACATGGTAATCTTCAAATGCTATATCATTTCAATTTGACCAGAAAAAAATATTTTTGGATAATCATTTAATATAATTCTAACTCCCAAAGTTATCTAAACTGACCTTTGATACCAACTATAAGGCCCCAGCCTTAAACATTACATAATCTTGAGTTACTTCAAGAATACACATTGAGGATCTTTTCAGGTTTAGAGTTTTAGAGAATTAGATCATAAAACATGCATTACATTCCACATTTAAACAAAGTGGTTACATAAAAGACAGTACTCATTTTTCCCATAAACGGAAACATATTTAAAATAAAACATGGATTCTTTCTTGACACTTCCTTGACACTATCATCACATCATGTACCTTTCCCTTGACCTGTGAAAAAAATTTCAAAAACTTGGGATGAGCATAAAAAGCTCAGTAAGGGATATAAAAGTACGAAATGAAAACATTAGTCCATGTATGAAATCATACTTTACTCATAAAACATAATCAATTTAACATACCTCATAAAATCAAGAATAAATCATAGAAATAATAAGACATAATGGTAACTTGAGGCATTCATAACATTCTTACATAGGGAGTAACCCTCATGGTTACGTTTGGAATACCCATCACAGTATATTCCATAAATCTTTTCGGAGAAACCTTAACGTTTAACTCCTTCGTGTTACCCAATGCATTGGAAAGCTATATCGGGCTCACCCGCCCTTAGTTTATCACGGAACAACCCATCTTCATAACAATTCCCAAGAACCATAACATAATCTTATCACATAAAACATGCATAAAGGAAACATAACATTTCCACATTTCAATCACAAGATATCAATACAACACATTGATATTATAAAAAAATTATGAAAAACATTTTCAATACCAAAATAAAAGAAAAGTAAAACATGGTATTTATTTTACATTTTAAAAAAAGGTATGGCTTGTAGAGGAAGCCGAAACTCAAATAATGGTCACGACGGTGGAGAAGTCGTTGTCATCTTATACGTACGACAAAAAAACTCCCTTTTGTCATTTAGTAAAATGCTTAGTATAAAAAATATTACTTTAGGATAAATGTAAAAGTCAAATGGGTTTATACACCGTATAAATGAAGGTTGGGTATAAAACAAAATATGCCTCAATGAAAGGAGATTGAGACGAAGTCCCATACCTCAGGTCAGACTTGACTCGATCATTCTTTAACGTCCTGAATCATAAACATGAGTTAATTTATACTTGCTTAAGAACCTTTTTCAAGTTCATTAATCCTTTTATATCACTTATTACCATGTCATTAACATTATGTAATTATTTATGTTAATAACGGTCATTTTAACGATCATTGGTGCTTGAGTCAAAAATAAACTCTTTATAATTACAAGTTTGTTCATGGGGTAAAATATACATTATATCCAGAATTATATTCATTATGTAGATATAATATATATAATATATATCCATTATATACATGCATTTATAATATTACATAACATATAGAGGTAAGAAATGAAATGCACTGTTCATCGAGACAGTAAGCCGTACGTATGCATGAACGCTACTTCCATTTCTATTTCATATTTAATGGAATTAAAACATAATGATACATAAAAGTATTATAATTCCAATATGGTATCATATATAATATCATTAAATCTATCCTTTACACATACCACATATGGTATTAACGAATCAAATCACTTTAACGGGGCGGTAGTCCGCACTTCCTAAAATGAAGATATTGCATATACCCATAATGGAAGCCATAAATGTATGCCATAAATGAAAAATACAGAATCTTAATGAAAACATAAACATATTATATATCATATATAAATATAGTGACATATTAATGGAAACCTTTGATTGTGTTAGAAGAATATTGAACAATCATCGTTTCTTGAGGAAGAAATTCGCTATCCACCGAAATAGTATCTTCTTTAACCATTAGATGTAGGTGTGTGTACGTTTAGCTCTAATGCTTATTATAACAACATACTAGTATATTGAAGATACTTTTTTTGTTACAAAATAAAGGAATAAAAATATTTTAGAGGTTTGGAGAAGCAAAATAAAACAAAAGAACACAAGTGAAGACATTACCTTAAAATCGGGTAACTCTTCTCGGTTTGAACCAAAAGGGTTCCTTGAAGAGGTTTCTTCCCAAGTTAAGGATTATAGGATGAGGAGAGGGATTTTGAGAGATAAACTGATCAGGGTTTGGTTGAGCCAACGGCTTGAGAGGTGTGGGTAAGGTGGTCGAGGTGGGGGCCTTTTATAAGAGGAGAGGAGGGGCACTCTTGGAAAGGTATAAAATGTTACTTTATTTTCAAATGAGTTTCGGATTTTAAAGGTCCCAAATTTATGTATTTAGAGGATAAGGTGATAAGGGTCGAAATATACTCATCCAATAGGTCTTTTACAAGTTTAAGTCTTAGATTTTACAATATCTTTTTATTTTATTTAAATCGTTCATGAATGAGGTAACCGCTGCATCATCATGATGTCATAAATAATTTAATTTATTTAATGTATAAAAATTATAAAAAAATACTATGATGTAGGAAATATTTTTAGATTTCCAATGACTATTTATAGTCCAATATATCATTTATTTAGACAAAATTTAAAATTTTTTACTCAGGTGATACATTCTTTGTTATATTTAACTTTCTTTAAAAATAAGAAGATAAAAAGTCACTTTCCCACAAAAGTGATTCCATGGGGTCCCCAAATTTGGCACAAGGCATCCCATGGTAGTACATGAGACAAAAAGTAGCATTAGGAGTCATGTTTGTGTCATTTATTATTATTATGATATTATTTTATTATCCTTAACTACCCGATTACTCATTAATCAAGATAATTAAAGATAATTACCATCGTTACTATTCATAATGCCCAAAAACAAAAGCGTATTAATTAAATAATTTGGAACTCATGATTCCAAATATGAAATCCATTTTACCAAATTCCAAACATATAAATTGTAAGAATTAATTTAAAAAATAAATCCCTATTGTCAAAACAAATAGCGGGTTTTTTTGAAACAATATTTATGAAACGTTTGGCACTTATTTATGCCCAATTCCAAAGTGAAATTAATAACAATGTCCACCATTGGATTACATGGTAAAAATATATTCTATTTAAAATTTAAAACCAATTAAAAAGATAATCTAATCATATAATTAAATTATATGAAAAGGTAGTTTTGATGTAAAATGCAGTATTTTTCACAATTCATTAAAAAATGAACATTGTCAGAAAAATACCAAAAAATTATCCAATGTAAATTTAAAATTCCCAATCATAAATAATATGTTTATTTTGAAAAATAGAGCATATAAAATTTTCAAAAGTCTGATTTAAAAATGTTTTTCCATCAAAAGGCAGTAAAACGATCTTTTAAGAATATTAGTGTATTCCATGCTTAAGATTTGATTTATTCTCATTTTAAGCCTCTAAAACACTATATAATTCAAAAATAGACATAGATAATAATATCTATTATTCATTACTTACTTGGGATGTTACACATTTACCTCTAGTACATCGTTAATCTCAACACTTCCTTTATTTTCAACAACATGATCAAGGTAACATTCATTTCCATCTTTTACTAGTTTTTCATCTTCCTAATATGTTATCAAAATTAAGGGTTCATTCTTGTACAAAAAATGAAAATATTTCTGAAAATAAACCTCTTTAGCTCTACAGTCAATCAAAGCATGATAAATAAAAAGCCAATCCATACCCAAAACAACATCAAACTCTACGAGAGGCAGAATAATAAGGTTTGCAGGTAGATTCTTTCCGCACACAAGGACAAGAATGTTCTTATGTTTTCTTTTTGTCTAAACATTTACTCCAGGTGTTTTTACTGTAAGTTCTGTATTCATATCTTGATATGGAATTCCTAATTTACTAGAAAACTTCTCCGAAATGAAATAGTGTGTAGACCCTAAATCAAAAAACACATTGGCATAATCTGAACAAAAAAATAGTGAACCTGATACTAATTTATTTGATGGCCCAACATCTAATCAAGTAGTTGAAAAGTAGTTCAATAGCACTTTATTCTTATATTCTGGATGATTTCTCTCAGTTGAGTTCATTTTTGGACACTCATTTTCATAATGACACATTTCATTGCACTTAAAACAATTTTCTGACTATAAATCAGATTTTGTCTTACCATTACCCTGATCTTTTTCAATGAAATTAGAAGCCTTATGTCCCATTTTACAACATCAGTAGCACTTACCATAATTCAAAAGACATTCCCCATCATGTTTTTACCACAATTTTCACAAACTTTAAACTTAAGTTTCTTACTGTAACGATTTTTTGAAGAGTTATACACTTTTGTCTGCCACCTCGACCACTTATTCTGTTGTTTTTCAAAGAAAACCAGATCATCGGAAAACTCCATTTCCACCTTCTTCGCAAAATGAACAAGTTTTTCATAGCTTCTAAACTCATGAGAAGCTAAAGCCCTTCGATACTTTTTCTTTAATCTAGAGTAAAAACAGTTTATTTTACTATCAAGATCTCATATGAAATTTGGAGCATACTTTTCAAGTCTAGTGAATTTTTCTTCATATGCAGCCATAGAGTCATCCTCCTTCCTCAATTCAAGGATTTTGTTTTCCATTCTTAAGTGAACCACCTAAGGAAACTATTTCTCAAGAAACATACCTTTGAATTTATCCCAATCGAGAGCAACAATCACCTCATTATCCATAATATTTTTGACCATTTACCACCATAGATCAGCTTCACATTTAAAACGGTATACAGTGAGACTATCCTTTTGATGTTCTGAACATCCCATGACATCAAAAATATTTTCCAGTGCTTTAATCCACCCTTCTGCTAGTACCAGGTCAGATGATCCTCGGAATGACGGGGGATCTTGCCTCAGGAAATGCTCTACTACTGACATGTTCTTCTATAGTTCATCTAGATGATCTCATGCATGGATACCACCACCATTTATATCCTGATTTAACTGTGTCGTCACTGCAACAAACTGTTCAGTTCCAATTCCGACCATCTCAGGCTGCTGATTTGGAAGGTTGTCTTCCTCCTGACGTTGTCCCAACATAGTTTCCTTGTTTCCTCTGTGGAAAATCATTTTGAACAGAGAAATATCTTATGCGAAGCAACATAGTAATCTATAAATTCTATATGATTTCAATATTAACATAAATTACTTTGCGGATATTAATTTAACAATACCCTAACTCTTAAATTTATCTAAACTAACACTTAAAACCAACTATAAGGACCCGACCTTAAAACATTACATATTATTGAATTAAATAAATAATTCACCTTGAGGGTTTTTCAGGTTTAGAGTTTTAGATAATTAGGAAACAACTATTACATCTCAAAAGATTACAAAGTAGAAACTTCCACTCAGTTTCCATTTTTTCAAAAAATAAAAACTCTTGAAAGAAAAAGAGTCATGTCTAGTTCCATGTATTAGACAACATGACTTTTCCTTGATCCAATCCTTGACCATATTCATCTTTAAGTCCTGTGAAAAACATTTCAAAACATGTTATGAGCATAAAAAGATTAGTAAGTGTTATAAAAAAGAATAAAAAAATTAATTCATAATTACATACATAACATATGATATTTAACATACCTCATGAAATCATAAGATTTATGATCAGCACAATAGAAAACATAAATCATAGAGGTAACTTGTGGTATCCATATCATACTTACATTGTAGCTATCATAGCTATGTAGGGAGTTATATTTGGAATACCCATCATAGTATATTCCCTAAATCTCTTAGGAGAAACATTCATGTTTACCGCTGGAATGTTACCTAATACATTGGAGTGCTATCTCGGGCTCACCCTCCCTAGGATTATCATGGAACCACTCGTATGAATAAACAATGCCCAAGAACCATAACATATTCATAACACATAAAACAAAAAAATGGAAAGATAAAATTTCCACATTTTAATCTAATATATAATTGAAATACATTGAAATAAATAATCCATTATCAAAACCATTTTCAATACCAAAATACATAAAAATATTATATGGTATTTATTTTCCTTTTAAAAAACATTACGACTTATTTAGGAAGCCAAAGATCAAATAATACTCACAGCGGCGACAAAGGTCATCGTCAACACTTTCGTTAAAAATAAACATTATTTTTTTGTCATTTAGTGAGATGACTAGTAGGAAAGGATTCCCTTTGAGTTAAATGAAAATTCAAAGGTATTTATACACTGTATCAAAGAATGTTGAGAATAAAACAAAATATGCCTCATTGAAAGGGGATTGGGATGAAGTCCCTTACCTTGTGTCTAACATGACCTGTTTGTTCTTTAATATCATGAATAATAAAATAAAGTTAATTTATACATTTTGAAGAACCTTTTTAAAGTTTATTATTCCTTTTATATCACTTATTACCATGTTATAAAAATTATGTAATCATTTAAGTTATTAACAGCTGTTTCGTCGATATTTGGTACTGGATTAAAAATGAACACCTTATAATTACTAGTTGTCCATGTGGTAAAATATACATTATTTTCAGAATTATATTAATGATTTAGATATCACATATACCATATATATACAGTATATATATGATTTTATATTAGTACATAATATTTGGAGGTAAGAAATGAAATGCACCGTCCATGGAAACGGTAAGCTGTATGTACACATGAACGCTACTTTCATTTCCATTTCGTATTTTAACGGAATGAAAACATAATTATACATATGTATATTATAATTCCACTATAATATGTTAAATAATATCATTAAATCCATCATTTATTCATCCCACATAAGGCATTAACGAGTCAAATCACTTTGAGGGGGCGGTAGTCCTCACTTCCTAAAATGAAATTATCGCATTTACCCATTATGAAAACCATAAAGGTATGATATAAATGAAAAATACAGAAGAATAAAGAAAAAATAAACATAATATATATCATATATAAATACAGTTCCATCATAATGGCCAACATGAGAGGCGATAGGAGATAATTGAACAATCATCGTTTCGTGAGGCGTTAGTTTGCCATCTACAGAAACATTATGTTCTTTACCCATTAGATGGAGGTGGGTGTAGGTGTAGCTTGTATACTTCTCATAAAAACATCCTATTATATTTATTATACTGGTTTGGTTACAAAAGAAATAAATAAAAGGAGTTTATGGGGATGGAGATATTAAATAAAACAAAAGAACTTAAGAGAAGATGTTACCTTTAAATCGGGTAACTCCCTTTGGATTGAACAAAAAGGGTTTATTAAATTGATTTATGCATAAGGAAAGGCTTATATGATGAATATATGGATTTATAGAGATTAATTGAGTAGATTTTGGATGAGCCAAAAGTCTTGAGAGGTGTGAGGAATTGGTTAAAAGTGAGGGCTTTTTATAAGGGAGAGTAGGGGCTCTTTAGGAAAGTCTGAAACAATTATTTTATTATAACATCATATTTGGTTTAAAAAGGACAAATATTAGTTAATAAAAAATTTAAGATTACTCATGGTAGAAATAAAATAATCCGATAATAATTGGAGAGTTTTTGATTATTGTTTTAATATTTATAATCCTATTTATTTAATTCATTTATTAATGAAGTAAATATTACGTCATTATTGTGTCATACATAATTTTACTTATTTAATGTAAAAAAATTATAACAAAATTACCATGATGTAGGAAACCTATTTAGATTCCCAAAGAAAATTTATAGTCGAAAATATAACTTATATAACCCCATGAAAAAAATTTATTTACTAAAACATAATTGTTTGTGTCAATTTTTTCTTTACTTTAAATTAATTAATATAAAATGTCATTATTACTCCCAAGTGTCTCCATGGGGTCCCAAAATAGACCCACAGATGCCCATAGTAGGATATGTGACAACCAATAGGATTATGACTCATGTTAGGGTAATTTATTATTATTATAATATTATATTTTACCCTTATTTACAATATTTTCCCTTTAGTCATGGAAAATAAAATATTTATGGAAGTAAATATTTAAAATGTCTAAAAATAAAAGCTACCTATTTAAAAAAAATTTAAAAACTTATTGCAAATATAGAATCCATTTTTACAAATTCGAAACACAGATTTGACAAAAATTAATTTAAAATTTATTCCCGCTGTTAAAACAAATAGCATGTTTTTAATAAATAATAACTATCAAAATATTGACACTTGTTTTTGTCCAATTTCAAAAAGAAATTACTTATAAATGACCAAAATTAGATTAAATGATAAAAATATATTCTAATTACACTTTAAAACCAATTAAAAATATAATTTAACCATATAAATAAATTACATTAAAAGACACTTTTGATTTAGAATACAGTATTTTACACTATTCATTAAAAAATGAACATGATCAGAAAAATACCAAAATTTCATCCAAAATAAATTTTGATGTCTCGATTCTAAAGAAGAATTTTATTTTGTCAAATAGAACATATATGAGTGAAAAAAACTAGATTTAAAGAGGGTTTTCAATTAATAGGTGGAAAATCAAACTTTTAGTGGAAATTATGCTTAAAATTACATTCATTTACAATTTAAGCCTCTAAATTTTATTGGATAAATGTAAATACATTTAAAAAACATGTATAATCATATTTTAGTACTTTTTTTCATTACTTACAATACAACTCCTAGGAGTTAACTACCATTTAAAATAATAATACTATATTGTTAGTGTGCAACGTAAGATTTCAAAGTAACATGTTGTTGCGTATCGGGTACGCTGTCGAACATAGCAACCCCTTTAAAGTATAATTAATATTTAGTTCACAAATATTAATAAATATGAAATATGTCTTTATCTGGGATGTTACACTAGGTGATCTTGAGGGGTCCAACATAGCACGCTGACTGATTCCCTTACTTCCTCAATTGCCAGTTTCTTAATAAAAAACTTCTTCTTATAAAAACCTATTCGTATACAAAAAGTTACAATGTTCTTCTTTAGTTTTGGTACAAATTATATCAACCTTAATCTATTCTAAACCTATTTAGTATATTTTTTACTCCCTCATAGGTCTCTTATAAAAAATGTTTCTTTCTACTATTGCCTCACTACCCACTTCCTAGTAAAGTGAATGATATGGCCTACCATAAATACCATCATAAGTTACTATATAAATCAAATATTGGTAGCTTCTATTTTATGAAAAATAAACCATGTCTAGGTGATCATCCTACTCTTGGATGAAATATATGGACCAAGCCCAAAGCATAACCTCTAGTATGAGAATCATATTCTTTGAATGTCCATCTTTTTGGGGATGTTATGGTATAAAAAATATTAGTTGATCCCCTAAGTAATTCCACAAACGTTTACAAAAAAATGAAATAAAACATAAGACTCTATTAGATACAATTTTCATTGGGACATCAAGTAACTTTACTATCTCACAGAAATATATAATTTCTATTTTGTCCACTAAGTGAGTCTCACAGATTAATATGGAATGAGAAACATATACTATTCAATCAAAAATCACCCAAAACAACATATACTAGTCATCAGGGTCTTGGGAACCCCCATGATAAATTCCATCATTCTATCCTACCACTTCCACATTGTCACTGGATATGGATGAATAAAATTTCAGAGATTCTTGTCTTCAACTTCTATCCTCTTTTAGGTAAGGAATCATGAAACAAAAAAAATCTCCCTCTTTATTCAGATACACTAGAAGTTCTACTTAAGATCATGATACACATTTGTTACAAAAGGATGTACCACCCACTTATAAGTATATAAGTCCCTCATCATCTATTATATTAATAATTACGGGATTACAACTCTCTAATATAAAATGATCATTTCATCACTGACCAATAACAAACTAGGTATCGAGTTACCTATTGTTAGCTATACCTGTATCAAAACACACTCTGGACCAATATTCTATTCAAACAATGCATAGTATTCTAATGATAATATGAGAACTAATTCATAAAAATTCATTGATCCATGATCCTCAAAAGAATCCATCTTCTAGTGAGTTAATAAGCACATCAATTCGCAATATTCCACTAAAGCATATTCACCATGTTTCTGAGTTGATTATATCTTATGAATAATTGAATATATAATTTTTTAACCTTTACCTGGTTCATAAGACATATCAAATTTTAAAATATATATATATATATATTATACCCATCCTTTATATCTCATATTCAGGTCCAATTGTGTGAAGATATGATAAAGACTATTGTGGTCCGTATAGACATTAAAACTCTCACAAAAAGGTATTTTCCCCAACACATCAATTCATGGTCCTTGAATTCCATCTCCAAGTTAGGGGTATGATAGTTCCAATAATGGAGACAATGAAAAATGATTTATATGATATTATTCACTCTCACTACATAAATTCTACTCTGAAGCCAACTGGTGATGCATCTCAGTATAAAAAATAACTTATTCCAAGACCAAGAAAAATAAGTACTTTAGTTGAAATCAACCTTTTTTTCAACATAATAAATACATATTCACATTGGTCCAACCATTTTAACTTCACTCACTTATTCATCAGTGTATCCTTTGTTTCTTATAAATTAGAAATCTTCAATTAAACGTTAGTGTTATTCTACTAAACCCAACAATATTCTAATCTCGAACACATTCTAGCGATGTTTCCAAGATAATACTGCATTGAATTTCTATGACTCCAGGGATATACCCATCTTAGACACCACATGATCTATGATAATTAATTCTTTTATAAAAAATTTAATCATTGATATTTTGGCATAAAAATTTGTTCCAGTTTTACTCAAGACTGTCTTAAGTTTTCTGACATACTTTTATAGGGTTGGGGAGTAGATGATGATGATTCCAATGACCACTATAATGAACAAGTCAAGATATGGGTGAAGGAACTTCTTCCTGAGGTCCATGAACATTGTTATGGCATTATTAAATTCAATTGGTATAACCAAGTACTAACATATACCTACCTTATATAAAATGACATCTTCCAGATATCCTTGTATTGAACCCATAGTTGACGAAATCCCTCTCCGAGGTCAAACTTGGAGAACCACCCAACTCCTTGTAACTGATGCAAAAGATCATCGATCATTGGGAAATGATATCTATTATAAAAATTAATCTTTTTTATCTTCTAATAATATAATTTGTATCAAATTATTTCATCTAATACCATTGCAAATATGAAAAATTCACCTCATAGTGAAATACCCAGTATAATAAATCCCTTCAACTATAATTCCTTAATTTGCAATTCTTAGATCCATAAACTAGGTTGGTTTCATACAATAAGAGTGTATAAATATGGTTTATGCACCTGACATGAGATTTATATTAAATTCAACTCCTCTATCAGTGGGAAGTCTATTGAAGTCATCTAAAAATATATCATAATAGAGATCTACTACAGGAGGAATACACAATGGGATTTCCACTAATACTACTAAAAGAGCTAATCCTTCCATCTACATCATGATCATTCCAAGATGAATCTAGTTAATAAAAACTCTACATACTCTGAATTCCAATTCTCTAGACATCACATACTTCCCTTCCTTTATCCACGTAAATGACACACATCTTCAATAGAAATATTTTTGATCTCAAAAGCTGGTTAGATAGTCTATAGTTTGAATCACATCTATGATCATCATCTCTAGTATCATGAATTTCTACTTTTTTTCATAACAATCAATGACTATATTAAACATTGGGAATCACTGACGTTGCTACATTTTCATAGCCAATGATGTATCAATGAAAAGATACTCAAAATACAACAAGACCTATTAGTCATGTTCTGTAATAACTTTTGTAGATATAAAGGAATGAGAATAAAAAATATCAATCAAGGAATTAGATAAAATACATATGATAATGACTATACCTCAAAATAGTAGATGGTCCGTCACCATTATCTACTAGAGTTTGATCCACTGCATATCCACGACCTACCTTATCATCATGACCCTATCCCTAAGATGCATGACTATTCTGAGTCATACTCATCTTATTATGTATCTAAGGACACCATACATATCCCAAGTTCATATATTTCATCTATCATCTACACATGTGAAATCTCAACCACAAATTAATATAGAAAAACTATTTTTGATATCCCATCATGTTGAACTTTCGACACAGGGTGTGAGTTTTTGAAAATAACATGAAATAATTCACAGGCTTCCCATTGTTGAATAATAGAGGAACTCCTCCTGAGTGGAATATATAAGAATTACACTATAACCATTGTATACAATTTCTCAACAACATGTCCCCAATCACAGTCTTCCGAACACTAGAGGTGGTTCTCACCATAGCCATAGGAGGTTCACATGCATGTGCTCTAAAAGGAGGAATAAAACCAACTAATCTACCATCCTCGATAACCATATTGATAGTAAAGAGTTATATAGAATCTATAATTATTTATCTTGGTAGAAAATATGAACCTATCTTCTAATGTTAGTGATAAGTTCAATCTCGAACTTCTCGACCTTTTGTGTCTCATTTTCCTTTATGAGTGGATCAAAGTGAAGAATCTACGTGAATAAATTAGAGTAAGTGGAAAATATAATGGACCTTAGATGTTTATTAATGAAATCATGTTATACTTATAGATTTATTATATTATTAATGAATTCCCATTAAAATAGTTCCATAAATGTCTTCCAATTGAGACTCTCACATCAACCATCCTTTCTCATTTTGCGTCACCACCACCTGGGGGGTCTCTGTAGTATGAACAATCCTAGATTCTACTTCTTGTACTCATGTGTCTATAAGTGGTAAAAGACACCCTAATTTATTTATATATCATCTTCAATATCTTTATATTGTATAGTCCCCTAATAGGCTACTGGATGCCGGTGCTAGAAGTCTCTAGAATTGTTGAATATAGACCTTGATGCCACTCCGTCTTGGGGAGGAACTAGAAGAAAGAATCGCGATTGATATGGGACAACATCCTATACCACTAGATTATGTGTGAGATCATGAACTAGTGTAACCTAATGTATAATAGTTGGTAGTGTAGGAGAATCAACCCTAGATAGATAACCCCGAGCCATATTAGCTTGCAATCCAATCATTATTCAATGAGGTAACATATTATAAAACCCAAAGAGAACATTTTTAAACTATTAAGGTTATTTTTAATTTGTCTAAGGGATCACATGATGTTTTTCCTAGTATTAAACCCATATCCTAATGTATAAACCTCATAGAAATAAATTTGGTCTTCATCCCTGCATGTTAATCATGATCATATGTGTAAAAAACATAACAACATGACCAGGTTCTACTAATTTCTGAAAACATAGATATATTACAATAGAATGGAAAAATTGATATATCAAACAATAGAGAATAAAAGTATATGTCAAATATATATAACAATCAAGGTATTATATTTAAAAACTACTATTCAGATCAATAGTAGGTATATATATGGCATGTGATCCTACATTCCTACTCATAAATCATGAATGGTCCCAAAATCCCATAAAATAGTAACAAAATTCTTATTAATGGTAATTTGGGGGTCCATTATACATGATATGACCAAGTACAAGGAAACAACCCAGCCCATGTCCCACACAACTATCCCCTTTATATAATTTTCAAGGATAGTCTAAAAATAAAATAATGAAGATTTTCCTTTATATCATTTTGTAACACCCCAACCTGAACCACCGGGTATGAGTTGAAGAGTCACAAGAACTTATATGCACCTCCCCATACATAAGAGGAAACCAACTAGCACCAAGGGTCTAAACGACATTAGTGGTGAGAATATACCCTCAATATCCTCACATTAGATAAGTAATTATAAATGAAATATGATAACATAGATTAATAGTGTGGATGAAAATGATATCAAATTCCATGAATTTCATATAAAAAATAAATAAATGTTCTCCCATTATAAAATTATAAACCATATTATATAGTATATAAGAGAATAAGTAAACAAAATGATGGTATCCTTTTAATTTCATCTTATTACCACTCCCAAATCAATTATCATCATCCCAACCATCTTCTAGAGGGCCCATTCCCTTACTTGGATCTATATACATGGGGTCTGTATGTGCATCAAGATTCTTGTGAAATGTGTGAGTAATAAAACCCATTAGAAAACTAAAAATTCGTCCCTAAACAAATGTGAACATGTATAATAGGTTTCTTCCATGATAACCATCAATGGGAAAGAAATCATAAACAATAATCTAGTAAGCACATGTGTGCTCTCCAAGAAACCATGAGACACAGTCATTCCTTCTTAATATCCATATTGAAAGGGTGGTTAGGAAGTCATAAATTTTTTGTAACTAACCATAAGGTTGGAAAGATATCAATGGACATGCTACTCATCATCTATATGGAATTGAGTTAGAAAAAATTACTTGGTATCCTAAGGAATCAAGTTTGATATGAGATAGAAGGATTTCATTCTCCTATGATATATAGGGTCTACCATAATCATCATACCACTCCTTTCACACTACTACTCCAATGGGTAATAATACCTTAGAAGTGACCTAATATTATATAACATGAAAAAACCTCCAACAATATGTTAATACAAATAAAAATCTACATAATAATAATACTTTTATTACATGGAATAATTAGAGCTCTATAGCATCATATAATAACACATGAACATAATAAATCATGGTAACAACTACTCCAAAAATACTCAGAAAAACAAAGATCATATATGGATATCATGAAAAAACTCACACCAAAAAATAATCACCATTAATATGTAGAAAGAATTCATTCCAGAACAAGAGTAATGAAAGAAACAAGATAATACATGTTCATCAAATTTTAAGGATCATCCTACCTCAAGGTTCTTTATGAAGAGATCTAATGTTAGTCAAAGATTGATTACTGAACAAGATGCACACCCACATAGAATGAGATAAAATGAAAAGGGGTACCTATATCATGATCTAATTTATCACATGAGAAGTTTAGAATAATGTTTACAAATATAACCAAGTCATGAGGGTTGTTATAGAATCACATCCCATATAGAGTCTATCAACAAAATTTATTCAGAGGCATATCAAAGGAAGGAAGTCCAATTCACTAGAGTCGTTGTATATTAATGAATGATTCATGAATTCCCCCCAATACTTGAAGATAAACACAATATAGACAATTATCATTGACTCATCAGTAATCCTTAAATAAAATATATATTTATGTTGAGAATAAAAAAAGCTAATCTCGTGATGATAATTCAAGAGAATCTTTCCATGAAACATCCACCATTATTGAGAATTATAATCCTGTTAAAAGTTTTTATCATTAACATGTTAAATCATCCACCAAAATAACATATAATTATCATCATATTAAGGATATATCATCAATAAACCATCAAGAATATTTCTAGTAAGATGATTCAATAACACATACCCATATAACATTCATTATCGTTGGTAAATATCAATTCTATCATGAAATGTCATCAAAATTATATATTAATCACCAATACATGAATAAACTAAGAAAATGTCATTATATTTTCATGGAATTTATATATCAGAAATTGATCCATGCTCCTCCATCAAGGAGGAAGATGGATTTGCAATGGATCTAATAAGATCATACCATTCTAGCTTCTCTTGACTAGGAAATGTTTGGAGAAGTAAGAGAATATATGGTTAAGATTTTAGATCCAAGGGTGATGTCTCTAATTTGAATACGGGGTAATGGAGTTAGAAGTTTATATTAAACAAAGTTTCAAATCAAATGAAATTAAATCATGAAGGGTTTATTTAATTTACCCATATACTTGGTTAACCATCAGGCCGGTGGGGTCAGTAGAAAAATACAAACCCACTAGAACCCCACCATCTAGATGTTGTTTATTTTCCAACCAACTCAAGGCCATTACCTTCTCATAACCTCAACATTTGGTTTCAAAACCCATGTTCACTAAAAATAAATCTTATTTACAACCCATATTAGAGAATAAAAAAAGTGAGAGAATAAATTTATGAACATCAATTATCTCAAACATTGAAATAAAAAAAGGAAATTAAAATAACCATATCTATATGTACGGTATGAACTAGGTCTTAAGGTTTTTTTATCATTGTAGAATGATCAATCAATGTGTGTTAGGTAACACCAAAGAAAATAATTTTGAGTTAGTGGTTGAGTAAAAAAATTTAATACCTTCACTGAATAACATTAAATTACAAAATGTAGTATCTCACATTTTCACATATGAAAAATTGATCTACTAAGATATTTCATCCTTATAACAACAATGATTCCTTCATAAATAAGCATACCATGAATATCATCAATGTTATAATCATAATATCTTAATTATTGACTAATAATAAGAAACTATCACAAGGTCAACACATGAATGCACATAATCATGAGACTATCATCTATCTTGGAAGGAGGCTATATGGACCTATATATATATATATAATTTTTACATATAATTCATTGAATCAATAAATATAATATCTAAAACGATAAAATTAATTTATTAAAATCATTAATATCTAATTTGTAGGGCTATTATATATCAGAATAGTGTTGATCTTGATTGATATTCTATCATAATTATATAGTATACCATAGGATAATACACAACATAGTAAGGAATCGTGACCTGAGAACACTAACCATATATAATAAGAATTTTGTGTGAAATAAAAAAAATCATAACATGTTTTATTTCATTGTAGTAAATCCTTATAGCGTAGAGTCCTTGTAAAAATTTTCATAATGAAATTATGCATTATCCATATACCAACATCCAGATCCTCACTATATTATATTCAAGTAATTTCCATGAAATGTACACATTACTAAACTGAATAGAGTAATGGTATCATGTCCTCAATGTCCTTGATAATCTATATTAACAATCACATATTTTCATTTAATCAATTACATGACCCTTACTCTTCACCAATGTTTCATCACATATCATTATAATAATACATATACATAAATCCTCATATTGTATCAAATTAAAAGTACCAAAATTTAATAATAATTAATTTAATGATCATAGGATCCACTAGAGTCCCTTTAATTTATCATTATCATCACCAAATTCATAGGATCCCCTATGTGAATTTTCACAACAATATATTCATTAAGAAATTTCATTATCTCATGATCTTAAAATCAGTGAATAGAGGGAGTTATAAAGGACTACTCTTGAAAATGAGATAACAGCGTACTTTTAAAATTTTCATATGACATATTGCAAAAAATATTGACATTTAGTATATTAACATACTATAAACACTCTCTGGTTGACCTATAATTGTCTTGTAATTATAACCACCATGTTCTACATTGAAAACATGTAAGACTAAATATTCATTCTTTGAATTTAGTGACTGTGACAAAATAATATGTTTTCCCCTACATATATAAGTGAATATATATATATATGGGTGAAATAATAATAATAATAATATTATTATTTTTTATTTTCAATTTTAATTTAAAATATCCAAAACATATCATAAAAATTCATAATTATCAAATATTCATGTTTCCCAAAATACACACATATGCATATCATTATATATTATTCACAATTTTCATTAAAATTAGCTTAAAAATATCTATAATATGTAGGATGAGTAGATGTTTAGGTGAGTGAGAAGAAAATGTTTAAGCTGGTATTATATCGATTATTGTAGAAGTCTTGGATATTATAGTGATTACTGATGTAATAGTGTTGAAACACATTAGTAGGTTCTCTAGTAGTTACTTTAGGAAGAACATATACAATATAAGGGAATGATTTAAAATGATAGAAAGGCCTTGTTATAGGGGTTCTTGGTTATATGGTATGCAATACATATATCTAAATATTTTTTATCCTCATTGGGGAATGTACATGGGTTGTAACGTCCTGACCTGGGTGCCACACACTGGTGCCCCGAGTCGGTCAGTCACATGACCTCAAACGCAACTCCCAATATGCCAGAGGCTATCGACTAACAATGATGGTTTTATATATTGATAATTGGGAGAATATATCCTCTTTTATAATATTAATACACTAGTGGAATCAAATAACAAATAGAAGAAGCATATATAATCATAACCGAAACCAATTTCTCAAGATAAATCAAATAGAAAATACAAAATCCTAACTAAAGCAGAAAACATTCCAATCTAAAATACATGTCAAGTGTTTTTAAATGAAAACTAAAATAAAGACACTAATGATTCCCAAAAGGGTTATGAACCATGTATGGTTCCCTGATCCAAGAATTATCCCAAAATAAAAAATCTAACCTAGGGCCTTTTCCCATAGTATTTCCTACAACAATAAAGTATATTATGGTACTGATTAGGAAGCCCGAGTAGGGTGTGATTACAACATATTAGGTCACCACCAATGAAGTCTAAAATAATATATAGTTATATAATATTGTATGCAGTTATATAAACAAATAATTACAGTGCATTAGTAAATAATCATCACACTGTCATGTAATCCTTGCATAACTACATAATCAAATGGGATCCCTTGGACACATGATCCTCAATACCTACTTCACCCCATACCAGATTCTAAACCATTTCACATTATCAATTCACTATTCATTTAATAAATGGGATATCATTATTCATTTAATTTAAATTCACTAATATGTATAATTGGATCTATAATCCAATGGCTATATGATGATCATAGATCGTCATGTCTAACACCCCATGAATATTTGGAGCATGAGTCCCTTTCTCACACATCATGGGTATTTGGAACATCAGTCCCTTTCCCATACAAATATCCACATGCATGTACTTGTTCACACAATGGGTATTTGGAGCATCAGTCTGTGTCCCAAAATCGTTTATCAATCAATTTCGCATGGGTATTTTGAGCATCAGCCCATGTCCCATACTCACATATCATTCATTAAAATTCATAAAAATATCAAATTCTTCACTATATCAATTCAATCAAAATTAATTTATGAAAAACCTATTATAACTTTAAATATCATTAATTAATTCAACAATTATTTAATCAATTTCATAACATTAAATAATTCTAAACTTAATTAATAATATCAATAACAATAATTAATTCAAAAATTAATTAATCACCTTTATAAAATTAATTAATTACAAAATTAATTAATCATATATATCAAATTAATTAATTTGACAATTAATTAATCACCTTAATGACATTAAATAATTCCACAATTAAATAATCATATCTATCGAATTAATTAATTACACAATTAATTAATCATATCTATCACATCAATTAGTTAAAAAAATTAATTAATCACTTTCATCACATTAATTAATTATACCATTAATTAATCTAATTATCAATTCACTTTATGATAATTAATTCATAAATTAATGACCCCAAAATTTCCCAATTTCCATTATTTAATCAAATCCCAAATTCCGTAATTAATTAATTTCCCAAATTAATTAATTCAACTATGGAGTTTCAATTCTTAAATGAACCTTATTAATTTTACATTGACATACTTGTAAATGATATCAAGACTGTGGGATTTTAATAAAAAACCACCTACCTTGATTCGTTGATGAACGTTTTCCCAATGGAATTCCCTAAAATAGAGTAGCACAACAAAGTAGATTGGAGTCCGGATCTAAAACTGTAAATCAAGATTAACATAATCATACATATTTAATATTGATATAGATATACAATCCTAGATCTATATTTACAAAATATAGATCTAGATCTAAAAGATAGTTGATAACTTCCCACTAAAAGCACAAGAGATGAAAGAAAGGTGAACATGAAAGAAACAAAATAGGATCCACATATAGGGAGAGAATAATATTGTTGATTCTAGCTTGTAATCAGGAAGAAAAGTGGTCATACATCCTTATAATCCCTTCTTGAAGCTCTGAAATCATAAAAAATTGTAATGGTCTGAGTTTGGGTGGAATGGGGGTAGTTTCAAGGGTTCAAGTGAATTTAAAAATAATTTTTGGAAAATTAAAAATATCGAGCATAGTTTCCTAGGTAGGAGCATACAGTTTTCCCTAATTTTTTTCCAACCATGCACCTATTACTATTGGTGTTCACTTTTTCTCTTTTTAGGGTGCATTGTTTGACAAACCATGTCCCAGCTGTGTGAACCCCAACTATATAGGGTTTTATAGTTTCTAGGGCTGGGGTGTACAGTTTGATCTAACCATTCAATAACTGTGAGCATGCCATTTTTCTTTCATTTTCTCTCAATGTTTACCCAAACACACCTCATGGTGAAATAAATATAAAAATTAATCAAAATTGTGTAAAAGATTACCTGTAAGAAAGTTTAACACAACACCATAAAAGTTTAGGATATTATAATCCCCCCACCTTATAATTGACCATCCTCGAGATTAAATCCCAAGAATCTCTAAGATTCTGAGTAAAAAAGACTAGGCCACTAATCCCAAATATATGCTTCCCTTTCCCATGGTTCCTTCTGAACACACCCATGTATCCATAATACATGAACTATCGTCACAATATTTTTCCAAAACACTTTCTAACTATGATCCAACACACGTATCATATGCTCCTCAAAGGATGCATCTACCTCAATTCAACATCATCTATATCCATCATAGAAGGGTCGGGGTGATACTGCTAAAGTTTTGATACATGGGAAAATAATGCATAAAACTATATTTTTGTGGAAGATCCAATCAGTATGTCACTGGCCTGATTCTCTACACTATCTTAAACGGTCTAAAAATCATGGGCATTATCTTTCCCTATCAATATATCCTATAGTGACACAACCTTGTAAACACCCAAATTAATACAGGATCACCCTCTATAATCTCTAGGGCTTTTATCCATATGTCATCATCGGACTTATGCCTACTCCGATCCATAGCCATGCATTTCCATGTCAAAAACATACTTTTACATCTCCTAGATGAGACTCTGTCCCAACAACTCTAACTCACTAGCCTCCATCTAGAATAGTGGTGATATACATAGCCAACCATAAAAAGCCTTGTATGTTTATATATGTATAGTTTCCTACTAACTATTGTTATTGGAAAACACCACTAAAGACAAGTTCTTTTACCAATACCCACCAAAGTCAAAAACACAAGCTTATATCATATCTTTAAGCAACTGAATAGTATGTTCTGACTGCCCATATTTCTGTGGGTGTAATTTTTTACTCAATGAAACATGTGTATGGAGTTCCTTATGTAATCCCTATGAGAATAATGAAGTAAATTTTGAGTCATGGTCAAAAAATATTGTTCGTGGCACCCAATGAGAAAGGACTATCTTTTGAAAAAACAAATCTCCCAGATTCTCTTCTAATAAAGTCTCCCTCATGGGTAAGAAATGTGAATCTTTCATCAGTTAATCTACAATAACATAGATAGAAGCATTCTTCCTTGGTTTATTTGGGAGAACCACCAAAAATAAAATGGACACTTCATCCCACTTCCACTCTCGGATGGGTAATGGCTATAGTAAGACTCTAGGTTGTTGGACCGTAATATTGATGTATATGTATATTAGATGTCACAATAAAAGAGGGGGGGGGGTGAATTTTATGTTTTAAAAAAATTGTATTTAAACACTAAATATAGAACTTATTTTAAGTGATCTTAAACTAATACAATTCACAATAAATACAATTTAATTGAATGGTCTTGGATCTAATAGACATGATATGATGTGATACTAAAATTAATTTAAAACAATCATATTCTAATTGCATACAATGATCGAAGTAATACAAATGAAAAAGATTCTAGCATACAACATATAGAATATATTAATACAATATGAATCATAATTGAAACAATTAAAATTGAATTTAATATTAAAAGAAAAAGGAAAAATTACAATTCCCTTTCTTATACAAATAGCATAGGAAATGTAAAATTATTACAATTATTTTAACACCAAGAGAAGGGTATCCTTTCACCTAGGATAGAAGGTCTGTCTCACCACCACCTTGTTAAGAACTTTATATGATGATCGGAATGTCTATCTTGATATCCCTACAAGCACTCTATTTTATAGGTTATCAGTACCTCTTTATTTCAATTCTTGAAAGCCCTCGATACGATGATCAGTTGCACTATATTCCTATCCCTAGTATCCCTCGATCATTATCACCTAATCTGTTACACAAGAAAAAACAAATCACTTACTAAAATACAAAAGCTAAGAATGATCCATTCACATCTCTTAATTCCAAGGATTTCACATGAAGAAAGATTGAAGTCACAACATCTCTCACTAGAACATGATAAAAGAAAAAGTTGATCAAATTCATATCTCTGTTTTAAATGAACTCTTATTTATAGCCATCAGGTTTGAATGTTCATATTTTCTCCAACGGTCATATTTATCCAAAAAAACTCATAGGGACATGGACACCTGGAATTGTAACGGCCATATTGAAACAAAAAACACAACATCATTTTTAATAGTTTATAACTAAATCCACAACATTGTCTTGGATAAAAAAATATATGAAAATGATAACAATAGTATGATTGATATGGAACAGGTGTTTTGATAAAGGCATGAATGAGAAAAAATTTTAAACATGAGAAAGATTAATATTACTTAGTGAAATGTATTGATATGATGAAAAGTGATTACAATGCACAATGTGGGTATGATTAACATAGTCAGTATGATTGATAGAGCCAGTACGATTGAAAAAGATAGTATGATTGAAAGAGTCTGTAAGATTGATAGAGTCGGTATGATTTAGAGAGTCAGTACGATTGACAGAGTCCGTATGATTAATAGAGTCAATATGATTTACAGAGTCAGTACATTTGATAGAGTTAGTATGATTATCATAGTCAGTATGATTGTCATAGAAATCACATTAAAATTAAATCCTTTATTTAAGAAATGAGTAAAAAGTGTTTTTTGATTTCCAAAACAAAAGACATAAAAGTCAAAAGAAGACTTTTGACTTAACAATCTCTCCATTTTTTGAAAGCACGAAACACAAAGTAAAACAAGAAAGAAATACTTATCTCCCCTTTAGTTATGAAAAATCTTCTAAAATAGGTATTGAATACAACTAACTCCCCCTTAGGTATACACATTCAAAAGGATTGTACTCATATATTTTCCATGATTTAGATATACTAAAATAAAAAATTATACCCTTTTATAAGACATTATCACCATTTTTTATTTATAGAAATAATGGAATAATATTGAGTTACCTAAAAATTTTAGAGATAAAAAAATTCAAAACATTTGTATTGAAAACACACAGTTCATTGAATCTTAAAAGATTAATAACTTTCAAGACAAACAAGGAAAGATACAACCAAACATTCATTTGTTTCCTCTTTATTTCTATTTCTTGATCAAATCATGAAGAAAAAAATTCTTCTTCTTTATATATTTCTTGCCTTCTATGATAGAATCACCCTAATATTTGAGAAGCTCTTGTTGTTCGGAAAAATCTTAATCCTAGTTTTTGAATGTCTCTTTTTGAATTATGATTACTCCTTCAAGTGTATCAATTCTATTGTGGATATTCTTATTAACTTGAGTCAACACAGTATTTTTTTCTTTAAAAAACTATTTAATCAGTAAAAGATGCAACCTTCTAAAAATCTTCCTGGAAAGCATTTATCTTTTCTTGCAACCCTTTAACTGAAAGAATATCAGTTCCAAGGGTTTTTTAAATATGATTCAACTTGTCAATGGTTTCTTTTAAAATCTCATTAAAATAAATGGAAAGATCATTTGAAATTATCCTTTTGTCGTCAATAGATTTTTCATGTTCATTCAATGATATTTTTGCTTTGTACGACCACTTAGTCATCTAGTTTCAATCCTTCTTATGAGAAATAGAACTATCATTAAAAACTTTTACATCGACTTCTTGTATCATTACTCTCTTTCTGAGATCTCTAACTGAACCAAATTTCTTCCTTTGATTATCTATAATGTAATCAATATTACCTTCTATTATGGGTAAGTATGTAATAGTCTTCTTAATTCTTCTTAATACATGAACAATGTAATTTCTTTTCTTCAAAGAAATTGTGTGTTCTGAATCAGTATCATCATCGTACGATTCAAGTTCATTTGATTGGCTAGAGTCTTCAACAGGTTGTTTTCCTTTTCCATTCTCTTTTTCCTTTTCCACCCTTTCTATTTTTTTCAGCTCTTTCTTCTTCAATTTTATCACTGATAATAATTACTTCCTCAGCATGAGAAGTTTGAGCCCCTTGCTTTACTGGATATGGAATTATTTCTTAAAGGGTTTCAAAAGATTGAACTGGTGCTTGATCAGCATGAGGATTTAGTTTTATTCATTCAATTTATTTTTGAAGATAATATTCTTCTCTACTTTTCTTAGAACTCTGAAGATATTGCAAAATAAAATATTCTTCCTCTTCTTCATGTTCTTTAACTTCATGCACTAATTGTTTCCCTTTTTGTTTTTCTAGAAAAGTATATAGGATCGGTTCTTATTGAACTTCTTATATCAGTTTAGCACTTACAAACAAAACTACTTTTAGGATTTTAGAAACATCAAAATCATGATCTTTTCATTTCAAAATATTTTTATTTTTCTTCTTAGCCTATAGAGTATCTTCTACCATTATCTTCTCAGTTATAACTTCAGCTGGATCAAGACCATATTTACAATCACCTTATTTTCTTTGTTCATTCTCCTTTATCAACTTGGCTATAACCTCTTTGCTGTAATTGGTTTTCTTCTTTACCCCTTCACTAATTTGAGGATCTGAATTTTGAGAAGAAACAACTGTTTGAGCGGATTCTATAACATTGGTGCCAATTGATTTTGTGTCGATTGATTTGGTGCCAATTCTTCTTCCACATCTTTGACAAATAGTTTTGATTCTTCATAAAAATAAACGTACAATTTCTTCAACATATTCTTACTTATCCAAGAAGGCTTCATCTCTTTAAATTCCTTTTTTGGAGGAATATTACAAAACATCAAACATCCTTGAATGAACTTTGTGCAAATAAATCGATACATGATAATATGAGACTTGGTAGCACCAGATTTTACATTCTTGATAGTTTGAAAAATAAAACCCATGATATTTAAATTTATCATGTTTACAAAATAATCTAGCACAAAAATGTTAGAAACCTTAATATTTTGTTTATCCCCTTTACTTGGAATTAGAAAGCCTTGCATCCAATTGACAACAAACCAATTGTTTGGAGAGAGATGGACTACATTCCTTTTCTCCTCATTTATAAGAAATAGTGACTTTTCATCTCTTTCCTTGTTAAATGTACCAACTTTATCAGGTAGCTTATGAGATGGGAAAAAGGAATCACCTTCAGTCGGAACATTGAGTAAATCTGTTTCTTGTTTTATAGACAATGAAAATTTTCTATCGTACACATCAAAGTTAATCATCATATTCTTAAAAAAAGACACTGTATTGTAGAATTGTCTAACCTCTGGAACAAGAATCAAATCTTGATATATATGTTTCTCAACACACAAATGTTCCCTACCTTGGAATAAAATAATCCTATTGATTGTTGAGTCATAACTGTCGAAAAAATATCAATAAAATAACCTTTTTTAGATAAATTTGTTGAAGGAATTTTGGTAGGAGTGTTGGAAGAAGATTGAGACATAAATATGATTAGAAAAAGAAAATATTATACCGAGTCTTAAGAAGGATAGGAAGAACTTCAGCGAGAAATCTAAAAAACCGGTGTGGGTTTGAGGAAGGGGTACTCTATTTATAGGTGAATTTTGATGACCGTTGGTCTTATATGGTTGAGATTAGAGGATAAAGCATCCAATAGTGGAGAATAAAAGAGGCATTTAAAAAAAATTAAATATTAAAACTAAGAAATGATAACATGAAAGAAAGACAATACAAAGAAAAGAGATAATGTACCTATTAGAGATTTAAAGTATGTTTTTGGGTTCATAGTATTATGAAATTTGACATAATACATTACAATAATTAAAAAAATACAATAAAAAATCAGACTGATTAAAAAGAAGGTGAATATGATGAGTTGTCAGACTGATGGAAAACAAATTCATTTCCATTGGTTGTCAAGATGATGAAAAACAAAGACAATACCATAGGTTTTCATGCTAATGGAACACAAAATCATTACTATAGGTTTTCATTCCTATGGAAAATAAAGTCATTACTATAGGTTGTCAAAACAATAGAAAATAAATTCATTACCATAAGTTGTCAATCCGATGGAAAACAAAGTCAGTACCATAGGTTTTCGAGCTGATGGAAAACAAATTCATTACCTTAGGTTTTCAATCTGATGGAAGAGACTATGTCAGACCGATTAGTATAATGTCAAAATGATAAAAAAAAATAGAATGTCAAAATAAAAAAAAAACAGAATGTCAAAACGAAAATGATGCTGAATGTCATAAATATAGAAATAGATAAAACAAATATAACCAATCTTAAAGAATAAAGATAAAATAAAATAAAAAATATGAAACAAAATAATAAAAAATATGTAAAACAAATATAAAAATACAAATGTTATCCTCTTGGAAAAGGAGTGTTTTAATGTAAGAAAAAACATAAAAACAGAAAGTAGATGTGAATGATTATTTTAGTGTAATCATTCCTAGGTTCCATTTAATAAATTCAAATCTATTAGAAGGTAATGGTTCTTTAAAAATGTCAGTATGTTTTTCTTGTGTTCTGATGAATTGTAATATGATATCTTTTTTTTGTGTGATCCATAAGAAAGTGATGCCTAATATATATGTGTTTTTCATGTGAATCATGTGTTTTGTCTTTACTAAGAGATATGGACCTAGTATTATCACATAGTATTTGAGTTTTTGAAAAACTCATGCCATAGTCAGTGAGTGTGTGTTGCATCAACAACAATTGAGCACAAAAATTTCCAACTGCTACATATTCAGCTTCAGTAGTGGAAAGTGATACTGAGTGCTATTTCTTGTATGACCAAGAAATTAAAGAATCTCCTAAGAAATAACAACTTCCAGATGTAATATTTCTATACATTCTAAAACCGCCAAAGTCATCATCTGAAAAACTTTTCAAAACAAAATCATTTCCAGAAGAATAAAAAAGGCATAAATCCAATGTTCGTTTTAATTAAAGGAAAATCCTTTTCACAGCTTTTATATGGGATTCTTTTGGATTCGATTGATATCTTTTAGATAAGCATACAAAAACCAATAAGTCTAGATGACTATATATTAAGTATAACAAACTTCCTATCATGCATCTAAATGTTGTTTGATCCACTAGTTTCCCAGCTTCATTAGGATCAAGTGTATTTGATGTACCGATTGGAGTGCTTATACTTTTAGAGTTTTCATATCCATACTTTTTGAGTAAGTATTTGATATTATTATGTTGAGATATATTGGTTACCTCTAGTTTTTGAGAGATTTGAAAACCTAAAATGAATGTTAACTCACCCATCATACTCATTTCAAACTTATATTTCATTAGATTCATGAAAGAATAAGATATAGATTACTGAGTTGATCCAAATACAATGTCATCAACATAAATTTGGATAATCATAACATTTTTGTTTTCCATTTTTATAAAAAGAGTTGTATCCACCGTACCTTTTGCATAATTATTTTGTAAAATAAATCTTGTAAGTCTATCATTACATTATCTTGGTTCTTTTTTAAGTACATACAAATCTTTAGTAAGTTTAAAAACATGATTAGGATGTTTTGAATCTACAAAACCAGGATGTTGTTCTAAAAAAACTTCTTCTTGTACAAAACCATTAAGAAAAGAACATTTTACATCCATTTGAAAAAGTTTTAAATTAAAGTATGATGAAAAGGCTAATCGAATTCAAATAGATTGAAATCTATCTACTAGAGAATATGTTTCTTGGTATTCTATTCCTTCTTGTTGATTATAGCCATTAAAAACAAGTATATATTTATTTCTTACAATGACTCCATTTTCACTACATTTTCTTCTGAAAACCTATTTTACACCAATTACAGTTGTTTTTCTAGGTCTTTCAACCAAAGTCCAGAATTGATTCCTTTTAAATTCATTTAGTTCATCTTGCATTGCTTTAATCTAATCTTTATCCCCTAAGGCCTCACTTGGAGTTTTAGGTTCAAATTGAGATAGAAAAGAAAGATGTTCTATTTCATTTCTCAAGGAATTTCTGGTCCTTACATGTTGATTTACATCTCCAATTATATTATAACTGGGATGATTCCAATGTAACAACTGATTTGGGTTTTGTAAAACTTGTTTATCAACATAATATATAAAGTCTTTTGGGGAAAATGTTTCAAAAACATTTTATTGAGTATTCCCCTTAACAAAAGAGTTTTCAATTTTAGGTTGATAATCAGTTTGTGAAAATACATCATTTGTTATAGGTAAGGATTCTTTAAAAACAAAGGGGCCAATTTCATAAAATTTAACTAGAACTATTTATTCAACAGTACAAGAGTTTTTATTAATAACTCTATAAGACTTAGAAGTATTGGAATAACCAAAAAAGATTCCTTCATCAGATTTGGATGTGCATTTATGTAAATTATATTTTGTTTTCAATATGAATACTTTGCATCCAAATACATTTAAGTATGAACCTTTATATTTTATGCCAGTCCATAATTCATAAGGTTTTTTATTAAGAAAAGGTCTAGTTAAAAAACAATTTCTAGTATAACAAGCAGTACTAAAATCTTCAGCCCAGAAATGCTTTTCAATTGAGTATTCAATCAACACGGTTCTTGTCATTTCTTAAAGAATATTATTTCTTTTATCAACAACACTATTTTGCTGAGGGGTTCTTGGAGCTAAAAAGTTGTGAGTAATACCTTTCATACTACTAAATGTTTCAAAATCCGAATTTTTTAATTCACCACCATGATCAGTATGAATATTTATTAGTGGTAGGTTTTTCTCATTTTAAAATTGGGCTCTAAATGTTTTAAAATAGAAAAATTATTGAGATTTATTTTCTAGAAAATAAAACCATGTAAATCTAGTGTAGTCATAAACTAACACAAATACATTGTATTTTCTTCTAATACTTCTAGTTTGTGTAGGATTGAAAAGATCAATGTGCAATAACTATAATAGATTAGAATTTAAACCATCATTGATGATTTGAATATAGTTTTATGTTTATTTCTATATTGACAAGGATCAAAAACTTTTGAAAAATCGTACCAATGATACAGTAGATCCTTAACAGGTATTTTCATTGAAATTTTACAAAGGTTTCTCAGGTTACAGTGTCCTAACCTTCTATGCCATAACCTTTATTGGTCTTCCATTACAATTAAGAAAGGTAATTCTTGGCTCCAAAGGTCTTCTAAGTTAATTGTGTATACATTCTCATGCCTATGGGAAGAAATAATGAATTCATCCTTGTAATTGTGAACTAAACATTTATCATTCCTAAAACTCACAAGGTATCCTTCATCACATAATTGACATATGCTAATAAGGTTGTTCTTAAGACCATTTACAAACAAAAAATTTGAAATTAAAACTTTACCGAGGAAAATAATATTACCTATACCGACAATATTTCCTTGTGAATTATCTCTAAAGGTAACTTTTCCACATTTTCTTGATTCTGGTGATGTACCGAGAACATCCACCATCTGTGTACCAAATTTTATTGTTGGTACACTTCTTGTTTTCTTAAAAAGGAAACAATTAGTTTTTCAGAACCCAAACTTGTTTGGATCCGGATATGATAGATAAAAGAATTTTGGGTATCCACATTTGTTTTAAAAAATGAGATTTATGAAATCCTAACAATTGAGTTCTATTAAGAGAAAAATTTATTTCCCAATGTCTACCACATTAACATTTAGTATACAATAGGGAATTTTTAGAAACAAAATAGTTATTTCTAAAAAATGGATTTGAGTGTGTGTATTAAAATCTAGAAGTATTTATTAAAGGATTTGAGAATACATCTTCTCAAAATTTTCCTTACCAAATGTAAAGTTTTATAAAAGTTTCTTTAGATAAAAGATTTTATATTTCAGTTTAATGTCTAAATTTTCATTCTCACAAGAATTGTTTTTGGAATTATTTTTGGTTTCAAAAGCACTTTCCTTAAAAAAAGTTATTTAAAATCCTTAGAAAGTTTATCCTTCTCAGAACTTACTTCTCTAAGATAATTTTAAGTATTTTTAAATTATAGAGTTTTATGATCATGATCTTTTGAAATATATGATATTTATTTTGTAAGAATAGATATTCTTGAATTTTCCTTATCAATATTTTTCTTGAGTTTTGACTTTTCATTCTAAAGTAATTTGAAAAATATGGAAACTTCTTCAAAGGAAGGTAAATTTTCTTCTATTGAAGAATATTATTCATCAAAAGAGTAGGAATGTCTCTCATCATGATAATTAGCATTTAAAGATACATTTTTAATGGATTCATCATTGTGTACCTTATCCATGTAGCAATTATTTTCAATTGACAGTCTGGCTATGAGTCCTATATTTCACTGAACAAAAGATTCATTATATGTGGATTCATATAATGAATCACCTCCACTAGCACTCCAGTTATTATTTGATTTCCAAAATTTCTTTTTCTTTGACTTGAAATACATTTTCTTATTTATTTCAAAAGGCATATCCTTTCTATATTTTCCTTTTAGTAGAGGAAAACATGGTTTAATATGACCTTCTCTTTTGCATTCATAAAAAGTAACCTCATAATAATTCTTTTCTTTTCTATCTTTCTTTTTGAATATGTATTGAAATAATTTCATTCCAAAAATTGTGTTCATCCTTCATGAAATATTGGTTAACTCATTATCTAAGTGATCACTATCACTTTATTTTGATATAACAACTTTCATAGCTTTGGATCTTGTCACCCTTTTTGGTGTCTTAACCTTAGTAGTAGTAAAATCTACACTCCAATTACCTTTATTTTCATTATTAAAATCATAATATCTTTTAATTCTAGTCTCGTGATGAAGTATAGTTCCAAATAACTCATCGAGAGTGATTTTAGTAACTTTCATGTTTTCATCAATAACTGTTATTTTTTCCCACTCGTTAGGAATAATATCAATAATCTTTTCCATATGTGATTCATCATCAAGACCCTTTTCACCCATACATTTTTACTGTTAAGGATTGGAATAAACCTTTTTTCACCTTGCATACTGGTTCTCCATACAGAAAAATAATCCCATGATATTCTACTCAAAGTATTTCTCTTCTTGTTTCTACAACTTCAAATGTACCAAAATGTGTGACATCTAATTTCATCTAGATAAAATTGGCTACTTCACAAGATGATATATGACTATATATATTCCTGGTCATAGAACATAACAATTTATTACATACCATGTAATATAGTTCATATTCTTGATTCCCTTGATTGGTGAATGTACTAACTTCATTTTCTGGGATTTTATATCCTTCAATAAGAAAAATAAATTTGTCTACTCCAGTATTAATAACAAATGTATTCATTCTATCTCTCCAGTACTCATAATCATTTCCATCAAAAATAGGTGGTCTAGATGGATTTAGGTTGTTAATTGATCAAATTTTCATTCCTTCCATCTTGTAGTATAATACATTTCCACTCCACACGTTAGTGTAGTAAGATGTTACAAAAATATTTGTAAAAGAAATACTATTGTATTTCAAAAAAAATATAGCAAGTAATACAAAATAGTGGAATCCTACTCTGATACCAATTATTGGACCGTAATATAGATGTATATGTATATTAGATGGCACAATACAGGAGGGTGGGAGAATTGTAAGTTTTAAAAAACTTTATATTTAAACACTTAAGACAGAACATAGTTTAAGAGATCTTAAACTAATACATTTCAAAATAAATACAATTTAATACAATGGTATTGGATATGAAAGATATGATATGATGTAGTACTAAAATTAATGTAAAACAATCGTATTCTAATTGAATAAAATGATCAAAGTAATACAAATGAAAATTATTCTACCATACAATGTATAGAATCTATTAATACAATATGAATACTAATTTAAATAATTACAATTGAATTGAATATTAAAATAAATAGGAAACAATCCAATTACCTTTCTAATACAAATAGTAGTGGAAATGTATATGTATTGCAGTTTTTTAACCCCAAGAGAAGGGTATCCTTTCATCTAGGATATAAGGCTTGTCTTTCCATCACATTGGTAAGCCCTTGATACATTGATCAACATGTCCATTTTACTATCCCCACAAGCCCTCAATTTTACAGGTAATCAAAACCTCTACCATTAAAATGCTTGAAATCCCTCTATATGATGATCGGTCACAACGTCTGCCTATCCCCGACAGCCTTCAATAATTATAACCTGATCGGTGACACAAGGAAGAACAAATCACTTACTGAAATACAAAATCTAAGAATGCGCCATTCACGTTTTGTAATTCCAAGGCTTTCAAACGAATCAATAGAGAAGTCACAACATCTATCACTAGAACTTGATAGAAGAAAAAGTTGATGAAAGTCATATCTTTATTTCAAATGACTTCATATTTGTAGACCTCAGGTTCCAGCGGTCATATTTTCATCAATGGTCATATTTCTCTGAAAAACTCGAAGGGACATGAACACCTGGCATTGTAATGGTCATATTGAAACAAAAAACATGAAATTGTTTTGACTAGTTTATAACTAACTTCATGACAAAGTTTTTGTTAAAAAAAATATGAAAATGATAACATGAGTATGATTGATATGGAATAAGTGTTTTTATAAAATCATTCATCAGATAAAAGTAAAACATGAGAACTATTAATATTACTTAGTGCAATGTATTTATATGATGCAAAGTGAGTAAGATGCACAATGCGGGTAAGATGAAAATTGTTAGTATGATTGAAAGAGTTTGTATAATTGACAGAGTTAGTATGATTGAAATAGTAAGTACGATTTATAGAGTTAGTATGATTAATAGAGTCAGTATGATTGATAAAGTTAGTACAATTTACAAATTTAATACGTTTGACAGAGTCAACAAGATTTTCAAAGTCAGTAAGATTGTCATAAAAATCGCATTAAAAGTAAATTATTTGTTTGATAAATGAGTAAAAAGATATTTGTAATTTCCAAAAAAAATACATAAAATTCAAAAGAAGAATTTTTAATTAACATAGGTTGTTGATTCTCAACCTTCACCTGAAAACTGGTGTAGTATCATGTCATGAACCCTATTATCTCTTTTTTTATGCCCAACCACAAAAACTATAATCATAGGTCATGGTAAATTTTGGTCACCCTTGGGTGTACCACCCACTTCAAGGCCTGAAATTCTTTCATGAGCTCCTTTCACATTATCAGTGGCACAACATACCAATTTCCGATGTATCTCATATCTTCATCATTTATACTCTATTTTGAAGGTGTCTTCCCATATTTGAAGATTTGCCTCAATGTCATGCACTCTAGATCCTCATACTGAATTTATCTAATCCATCTCAAAAGTGTAGAATCCACTGAAAAAGACACTAGATTCATCTGTTCTTTCCTCTCCTGAATAACAATGTGTATCTCATCCAGCAAGTTCATCATACTACAATCATCACTAGATTTCCAATCCAAATGAATCTGAGTTTTTATACTCAAATCATCAGAAACTCTGTTCCCATTTTTGGGCATATATGAAAGAAAAAAAGTTGAAAGACTGTATATAATCCATCCTTCTCCACTAATGGATATTAAAATATCATTGTAAAAATATGTACCTTAAACTGTTGTGATCAATAAACACTGTAAAATTCTCACTTAACATGTAATGCATCCAACACTTCAAAACATAAACTACTAGTGCTAGATCAAAGTCAAGCATAGGGAACTCCCACTCTTGTTTTCTAAACTACTGATACCCACAAATTATGAATCGATATCCCTACATCAACATAACTCCATTTCTGATACCATAAGAATCACAATACATTGTATACTCCTCAACCAAATAAGGTTGGATCAAGATTTATATTGTTGTCAAGAACTTCTTTAAATCCTAGATGCACTTCTCCAATGATTCTAAGCAATCAAACTTCATCCCATTTTTAGTCAAGACTGAAAGTGGTTTGGGAAGATGGGAAATTTCCTAGATAAATATCCAATAATATCCTGGTAATCCCAGAAAGCAAAGGATATCGAATATGTTCTTAGGATACTCCTAAGAAACCACTTCATAAACCTTCTCTCGGTCTACTAAAACACCTTCCTATGAGATGATGTGTCCCAAAAAATTTACCTGGTGATCCCAAACTGACAGTTAGATAAATTGGAATATAAATGATTCTCTCTCAGTGTATTTAGAATGATTTCAATATATTGAGAATGATTATCCCATGTCTTGGATTACACCATGATGTCATCCAAAAATGCCACCACAAACTGTTCTATGTATGGATGGAAAGTCATTTTATTTATGTCCATGAACACCACTAGTGCATTTTTTAACAGAAAAGGCATTATGAAAAACTCATATAGGCCATACATGCTTCTAAATTCATTACTCGGTATGTCAGAAGTCCGAAATCTCAGGTGATGATACCCCTGTCTCAAGACGATATTCGAGAACACACAAACTCCTCTCAACTAGTGAAAAGGTTCATTGATACACAGAAGAGGATACTGGTTCTTTACAATCATCTTGTTCAACATCTGGTAATCAAGAAAAATAACAAACTCCCATCATCCTTATTTTCAAACAACACATGTGATCCCCAAGGTAGAATACTTGGACAAATAAACCCATTATCCTCCAACTCCTCCAACTGAGTCTTATGCTCTTGAATATCTATCAGTTCCATTATGTAAGGTGGAATAGATGATGGATTATCCCCTAGAATGATATTAATATTGAATTCCACATCTATCTCAGGTGGAATCCCTGAGAAGTCTTTTGGAGATACATCCTGAAACATTTCCACTACTAGTGGAAGGACATCATGCCTAAAATTCCATTCATCCAGTAAAGGAATTCTAACCTAGGTTGTGATCTCTACCAATTGATGAGTAATTGGAAATAATTGGTCTACCTAGATATCCCTCTCTCCACAGATAATGTAATGGTCACCCTTAATAGATGTAATCATAACTTTCTTATGGTAACAGTCTACGTGGTATCAGTTTGTTACTAGCCAGACTATATGCATAATTACGTTGAATCCTATTAAGTAAAAAATATATAAATCTCATAAAAAATGGTACTCCTTCATCTCAAGAGAATATCATCTGAACAAATAGATATCTCTAGTTTATACTCCCAATAGTGTATCTATAGTCACAACCCCTCTCACAAACTACACCACCAAGCTTAAACCATTATCTTGCATTGTAGATATAAATGAATGAGAGATGCCTATATCAAATAAGGATATAGATAATATAGAATATAGAAGAATATTACCTCTCATGGTTGACGATATATCCTCTATATACACTAGTATATGTTGCACTGCATGTAGTTGTCCTACCGCTATTCCCAAAGATGCGGTCTGACACCTTTGAGTTACACCACTCTGTTGGTATGGGCGCTCTTTCCTAGAAGTAGAACGTTCACAATGCCTACCACCTCATCTAGTAGAACTTCAACTACCATAATAATTTAGTGTAGAATATCCTCTTCTTGTACCCTAGTTTTTACTAGCTCCTCCATCACTACCTGTTTGTTAAGGGTTCCTGCAGAACCTCTGAAAATTTCCCATATTTCTGTAAGCTCAACAATCTACTGGTGGTCAGGGAAAATGATTACAAAAGTGTCTTATCCTACCAAACTGGTGGAAAATTACTCTAGTAAGATCCTATGTGTCTTCTTCCTTATATTGGCCACTTTTTTCCACTAATCTTGCTAAAGTTCTTATAACGATGCTTCATTCTCTTAGAATCCTATCCCTCTGATTGTCCATTAGAAATCACATTTATGCTATAAGAACCCTCCTTAAAGTTCCTCTTTGATATGAGAGCCTTATATAACACTTATGTTAACTTATTCATTATGAAGATATCAGCCTATGACTTAATCTCACATTTAATCACATCATGGAACCACTTTTTTGTAGTAGCTTCGTCTCCTACCAATGCTTAAGTAAAGAACTGAGAATATGTGAAGCATAAATCATATTCTATAACATACATATTCTTCTGAGTCTGTCTCATGAACTCAAATTCTCTTTCCTATAAATTTTTTTTAGATAAAAGTGCTCTAGGAACTTCTATTAGATTTCCTTCTATTCTATAGTTTCCATCTTTACATCCCGAATTTGGATGTCCCACCAATGCTTTGATTTTCCATGTAACATGTAAGAATTTAGTTTGACCCTCCTCTCAGCATGATTCTCTCGGTGGTTAAGTATAATCTAAATGGAAATGATCCAAAAATCACCTCCCTTGGTTCTACTCTATCTAGTAAAAGTTAGAGGGTGATGCAACTAAAAATCCCTCATCAGACCAGACATGAATTTCACAACCCTCCCTGGGTCTCTTTTCATGAATTTCATTAAGAAAGAAAATTACTCTCCAAACTAATCCCCTAATTCCACACCCAACACTATCAGTTCCTTAGGTTCGACTATTGGTGGAGTATCTCTAGCCATATCCTCTTGTCTTTCTCTCAATAAGCGTCGTCATGGAGTCATATTTCTAAAAATAAAAACACACACCTCAGGAAACTTTTCAAAATTTTAACACATTTAAATAATATTGAAACATAATAACTCACAACCAGTATTTTCCCAAATCATGCCACATGGTCATAACTGAGGCTCTATCACTACCCATATACATCCTACACCTAGCTCTTGGTTAAAAAGGGTAAACATGTTATCATTATTCAAATTTCACTATACTCATATTTATTCAAATTCATGCATCATTTTTCATTTATAAACATTCAATTAGGTTCCATTTTCAATTTAATTTCATAAGAAAAGAAAAAATTTCTAGTATGACAACATACCCACAACCCATTTATGGTGCGTTCCTAAAATGATGGATTCCACTAGAAATCATGAGTGCTCAGAATGATGCATGCAGACTCAACTCTCATTCCATTTGATCCAATGATTCAATTCTTAGAAAAAATCAAAAAAATATTTCACATCACACAACAAGTGCATCACTCTAGGTTAAATAACATTCAATTTTAACAGAAAACAACAATAAGAACTATCCCACCTTGGGTACTTGGGTTTTCCTAGTAAATGGGTTTGAAACTCTCATGCACAAGATCATAACCAGGCCCTGACTCTTCCTATTCTATTTTCCAAATTTCTCAAAATTTATTACAAAATAAGATGAAAATAAAATCAGACCTTTGATACCACTTGGTAATATCCCAACTCTGGTTCCACATGTTGGTGTGCTAAGTCAGTCAGTCACATGACCTCCAGTGCTCCTCTCTATACACCATAGGCTTCCAACTAGTAGTGAGGTTCTGATATGTCAATCATTGATAGACTATACCATCTTTTATCAGATTAATACACCATTAGAAATAAATAAGCTATAGCGAAAGCATATATAACTAGAAAAAAATCCAATTTCCCAAGAGAAATCAAAAAGGAAATATATTATACACAATAAAGTAGAATACATGCCATGATAATATACATGTCACATGTCTAAAATTAAAACTAAATTAAAGACACTAACGAATCCAAAGTGGGTTCCAAACCATGTATGGTTCCCTCATCCAAGATTCATCACCAAGTTAGCAATCTAACCCAGGGCCTTTTCCCTTAGCATGTCCTGCGATAATAAAGTCTATTCAGGTACCGATCAGTAATCCTAGGTTGGGTGTGACTACAAATCAATAGTTCACCACCAACATCATCTAAAATAATATCTTGTTATATTATAGTGTGTGAATTTGTATAAAGAAATAATTACAATGCATAAGTAAACAATCATCACATTTTTAATTAATTTTTACTTAATTATATAATCCACAAGGGTTCTCTTGGACACCTAAACCTCAATACATGTGTCGGGTCATGCCGGAGTCTAAACTATTTTTTAGCATCAATTAAAAATTCATTAAATAAATAGGATTTCATTATCCATTTCATTTCAATTAACTAACACAACTATTTAGATCCCTAATCCAATGCTAATATCATGATCATAGATCGTCGCGTTTAACACCCTATGAGTATTTAGATCATCATTCCTTGTCTCACACATCATGGGTATTTGGAGCCTCAGTCTATGTCTCATACAAATATTCACATGCATGCACATTTTCAAACTATGGGTATTTGGAGTGTTAGTCTGTGTCCCACACTAATTAATTAATTAATTTTACATGGGTATCTAGAGTTTTAGTCCATGTCTCATACTCACATATCATTAATTTACATGTATCACAATATCACATGCTTCAATATATCATTTCAAGGAAGATTAATCAATATTAATCATATTATAACATTAAATATCATTAATTAATTAAAAAATTAATTAATCACTTTAATAACATTAATTAATTCCATAATTAATTAATCATATTTATCAAAATAATTAATTCAAAAATTAATTAATCACCTTCATTGAAATAATTAATTCCACAGTTAATCATATCTATCACTTTAATTAATTCAAAAAATAATTGATCACCATCATCACATTAATTAATTCTAGAACTAATTAATCATTTCTATCACATTAATTAATTCAATAATTAATTAACCACCATCATCACATTAATTAATTCCAAAATTAATTAATCATATATATCACATTAATCAATTCAAAAATTAATTAATCAAATTCATCACATTTATTAATTCTATAATTAATTTATTTAATTCTCAATTTACATTCAGATAATTAATTCATCAATTAATTATCCCAAATTTCCATTGTTCAATAAAACCCCCATTTCCACAATTAATTACTTTCCAACATTAATTAATTCAACTAAGGATTTTCAATTTTTAAAATAAATTTAGCAATTCTATAATCACATACATGTAAAAGATATCAAGACTATGGAATTTAAATAATAAAACATCAACCTCGATTCATTGATGAACATTCTTCCAATTAAATTCCCCAAAATAGAGTAACACAATTATGTTTATTAGAGTCCAAATCTAAAACCATAAATAAAGATTTACTAAATCAATATCTCTTTAATATCAATAAGGATCTGTAATCCTAGATCTAGATTCACCAAATATAGATCTAGATCATGAAAATAAAAATATATCTTCCCACCAAAAGAATGAGAGAATGAAGGAAGGTGAAGGAGAAAGAAATGAGATAGGATACACATATTTGGAGTGGTAAAGATCTTTTATTAAGGATTATAATCACAAATAATGGATGTAGGATGTCCATGGAATCCTTTTTGGAAGCTCTGAAATCTAAAAATATCATAATGGTATGAGTTTGGGTCAATTGGGGGATATTTTAGGGGCCAAGGTGAATTTAAAACTAAATTTCAAGAAATTAAAAAAATCACTCATGGTTTCCAAGGCAAGGGCACACAGTTTTCCGAATTGTTGCACCAACCATGCGCCCATTATTTTTGGGGTGAATGATTTTTATTTTAAGGGTGAACGGTTTGAAAAACTATATGCCATCAATGTGAACCCCCACTGTTAAAGGTTGCATTATTTCCTAGGATGGGGAACACGGTTTTCTCTTACCATTGACCAATCATTCACATCCCCTTTTTCTTCCATTTTTCTCAATTTCACCCAAACACTCCCCATGGTGAAATCTAAACAAAAATTACTCAAAATTACATAAAAGAGTACCTATAACCAAGCTTGATATAACTACTAAAAAGTTTGAGATATTACATGGTTTGAATAGGGATGAGTTAGATATTTATAAGGGATGATGACCTTATCCTATTTGGTAATCGGATGTGTATAAAGTTTAACATTCTTGTATAATCAAATGAAATATTATAATTTCTTCTATTTAATTCATTAATTATCAGTAAAACTAGCCCTATGTTTTCCTGTACCGTTGAAGCACCACTACACCTTCCTTCTAACCTTCTCCAACACATCAAAATTGTCTCCTCCAAAACTATTTATCTCATGCTTCTCAACAGCCTCACCATCCTCCCTGAGTAGCACTTCCTTGTTTTCTTCTCATTTTAAGCTTATCTCTCCACCCTTCTTCTCTCAAACCACACTGAAAATCCATTCTTCCACCAAATCCGTCACCTTCCAACTTAATTTATTTCCCATTAACATTATGTAACTAAAAAGGTGAGTCTATAATTTCTATACTTTAGTGATGGACAGATTCTAATAATCCATCTTTATAAAATTAAAATTCAAACAATTATTATATGAATAAGTTAATAAATATGAGATATCTATATACATTATCATATTTATAGACTAATCATAACCCAACACCTAGAACTGTTATCACTATAGTATAATCACCTTTTAGACCCTGATTCTCTTCACACTAGATCCTTGGATATTGTATATGATGACATACAATGCATTTCCCTTCTTATCAACAACTTTTTTGACCCTTTTCAATATTTTAATTTTTTTAAACACCACAAAAACTTTGGATATTGTGGCATTAAATAATGGTGTAAAATCATAGATTTCATATTTTAAAAGTGATATTAATAAAGGATTGAATATAAATTAACATGTTAAATTTTTATATAATTTTTATAACATTTAATTTATTCTAAAAAATCTATTAAAGAAAGAGAAAACAAAATATTTTCATCATTAATTAAAATACCTGAGAAATATTGAAAGGGGTGTTTGATCCTACCTCATGGGTCCATCAAATTCTTCATATTATCCACTAGATCCCCCTTCCATAAATATCATGGAAAAATGGATATTTGAAGAGAAAAATGAATTATTTATCAGAAGTAAAACCCAGGTTGGGGATGGGTTATTCAAAATTACATTATAAAATTATATTCACATTTAAATAAAACACCACATATTAATTATCATGAAACTTCAGGAATTCCAATATGTATTATAATTTTGGATAAATTTAAATAAATATATCATGCCAAAATTAAAAAATGAAAAAATTAAATTAATAAAATGGGAATAAATTTAACATCCTCTGAAACTCACTTAACATGAAGTATAGGAAAAACAATGCAATCTTAAATATTTGTTATAGTGAGAATTTATTTTCATAATAATCTGAAAAGACAATTATTTTTTCACCCAAATACTTTTAAATACACTTGCGATCCTTTAATATAATTGATTACTCAAATTATTTATTTTGATTGAACCAAAATAGCTATAATACACACTAAACATTCACCCCATGGTAAGCATACCATTCCTAGATAACCAAATATTCGAAAATATTTTTGGGTGTTTACTAGGTTTAATTATGATTTTAACCATTCAAGTTCAAAATTACCAAAATGTTATGATAATTTCAAAAACTCTAAGAATAAAATTTTAATACATTAAAATAAATTCTTATAAAATCATTAAATAGAGAATAATATAAACAAAATCAGAAGTACTTGTACTAGTGTGAAATTTAAATAAAAGAAAAAAATAAGTATAGATAGTATCATAATACATAACATCATGAATCCTCTATAAATCATTAATTTGACCTCAATCACTATCTACTACCTACCCTGGGATTTTTCCATTACATAAATAAGGATAATGGAAATTCATATATATTAATTATGTGTATATAACAAGTGTCATAATAAAATCAATATGCTACCTCCAGAGTCTAAAAACATCTCATATATCCTAAAATTCTCATATCCATATCATATAGTGTTATATAGTGCATTTAACATTTCATAAAAACACACATCTAACATAGTTAATCAATTAAAAATCCTTCTTGACAACTTGTTTACCTATTTTAGACAATGTTAGTGATAATTTATGTCTCTATAAAATCATTTTAACTCCAAACACATGAAATATCTCCTAAATTAAACTAGGACATTGGTACCCTCATTTAAGAAAAAAATTTATTTATCCAATCTTATCTCTTATCCAAATGCATGGCCTAAATCTATTCATATGAAAACACAAGGCATCCCCACTTTACAAAAAAACACAAATAATTTTAAAAAATAATTTAAAATATAAAAAATATCATTATCATGGTATATTTAGTACAAAAAACAATATACATTTAACTATAAAAATATACCATAATTATCAAACACCCCTTTGAAAATATTATATCATAGTTTGGACAAAACACAATCATTTTCCAGTCATTATAAAAAAATTACGCAACATATAAGTCAATTTTAACAATGTGAAAATTCATTTACATATTATATTAAATCATTATATTTAATATAGAATTATTTAATATTATAAAGAGTTCCATAACACCCAATTATCATTCTTTTAAATAAAAAATAAAATCTAGTAAATAACATAGATCATTAGCACACAATATCATTCATTGATGTTCTCTTCACATACTATAAAATTAAAAAACACTTTAATATTAACTTAAAATATATTATTATCATTCCCTGGTAATATAAATATCAATTTTAATACTAAATCATATGTGTAAATTTATTTTAGTTATACCTATCTATTAGAAATTATATTTTGTTTATATTTTGTTTCACGTAAATATATTAAAATAGATTAAAACTAGCATTATTAAATCACACATTAAGTAGTTTATTAGAATCAATAAAAGGATTGAGATTACCTTTTTGATAACAGATTAGTATTTTTATAAGAAAAAGTGTTTGGATTCCTCTTTAAATATTAATGATCAAAAAAGCAACCAAACTAGAATGAATGAGATGATTAAAAAATAATTGGTTAGTAAAACTCATAACATTGAATGGTAATAATAGTTATTTTGATCAAATTATTATCATTATTCTAATTGACAACATTTTTTTATTTTAAGAAAAAAATAATATACATTAAAATAATTATGGATAACATAAGTAAAATTTAGAGAATTAATCTATTTTTTGTACTTTTCACTCAATGTAAAAAACTGTGGTATAAATTATAAATAAAACCAAAAAATATGCAAATTAACACAATTAAAATAATTTTAGTTCTTCCCATTAGGATTTTAGTTGCCTCTATTATAATTGTAGTGGATCTCTATCATTACTTTAGTGGTTTCTAGAAGTAAACAATACCTTGATATGGATCAACAAGATTTTGATTAGACTCACCAAGTTCCCATGGCATTAGGAACATTACAAATAACTCTAAAATTAATATTTGAGAATAATTTAATATTACTCTTCTAATACCTATTTATTTTCAAATTTTAAAGAAAGTACCCATAAAAAAATAAAAAATACATAAATTTAATATATATAAAAAATATATTATTGTTAAAAACCCTCCACATGAGGTATCCACTTCTTAGATTGACATCACTAAGTTTTTCTTTTGGAAAAATCAAGAAATTGAGACCTAAACTCTTCTTCCCATTCTTGCTATCTATCATGAATATAACTATGATTCCCTGGAACATGGAAAAAATATATTTCTTCTCCAAGGTTTACCAATTTAGTCAAAATCATATAAAATATTCTAATTAAAATACATAGTTGAATATAACTCCATATAACTAAAGGATACCATATGGGACATGCATTACCCATATCTATTAGTTTATTTTTAATAAAATAAATCATACATTACATTATACGATGATGTAAATTATATCAACTATAAAACCACCCTAATAAATTAAATTTTCTTAAAATGTTTTATAAATCAAGGATATTTATCCTCATTGAGGTGAAACTCAAAGAAACATGTAGTCTAAAACATAGAATTCAATATGTTTTTTTTAATTATTTTTTTTAAAATAATTTTACTAAGTCATTTATAACCTCATTCTAATCAATTAAACTAAATTCTATTTATACTACATTATGTTATGCAAAATCAAATAAGAATTACGATCTCCATTTAGTACTCAGGTCATTTGTACAGTCTCCCATATAAAGTCTCAAATGTTTCATATAAATTAACTACTAGCCTCTATTTTTATATAAATACAAACAAATCAAGACAAAATTACCACATAAAAACATAATTATGAATATAGTTACAAAATAAATTATGAAATATTAGTAAAATCGTACATCTTATGATTCTAAAGATGATATGTAGTGATCATCTTCTATCGAAAACAAAAATCCCTCTGTAAATAAATTATCTAATATGAAGTGAATCTTGTATCTTAATTACCCAAAATATTATTTATCACCCCATGCTATTTGAAAATATTTAACGCATATTGTTTCCCTAGTTTTACACTATCTATGTTTCCCTAATCTATATGAAATAAGAAACCTTTTACAATCAATAAACTATTATATAAATCACATTTCACCCATTATATAATATTATAATACATTTCACATAAAACATCATGAAATCATCTAATTAATATACTAAAATAGAATATGGATGAAGTATATTCATTATTATCTTACTATTTTCCTATTAGACATCATGAAATAAACCATGTGATATCACTATTTATCTAAATCCATAAAAAATTAATTGGACACCATGAAAAATCTTGGTTAAACTAGGATGAGTAGTCTATGAGAGATATGAAAATAATGTCTAAAATAAACTAATATATGTGATAAAACTATCAATTATCCTTGTATATGTAAGTTTAATTTATCATTTAATATACATTTTGGTAAGTTCTCATTACTAAGTATCTTTTCTAGAATGACATAATAGTTTGAATAAAATAATCAATTCTCTATCACATACTCTATTAATTATGTTTTCATTATAAAATATAATAAAAATAAAAAAACTAATCATCATATGTATGTATATGTAAATTCGAAAAGTGAAACTTTAGTATTTTTTCAACACTTATTTCCATTAGTATGTCTACATGATATTTTTGATTAGTTACATCATTGATAATATTTACCATTCAAAGAGTAAGAACTTTAATAAATTCAAATGGCTAGATATACTATACCCACTTCTTCTTACCAATGTTAAGATCTCAATGAGAAAATAAATACTTTAAACTCTAACAGATAGTTTAAACCAAAATCCTCCCATGTATAAATAAAACTACCAAAGATAATTTCTTTCAAAGGCACTACCAAATAAAGATCAAAAGTTGGGTAATTACATTGATGTGGTATAGTCGATCAATTCCCCTAATCCATGACCTAATCTTATTTCATCATCATAAAATGAAGTCTCACTATATATTCATTTAATAATATATATGTAAAAACTTTTCTAACTTGGTTAAAAATTGAATATTTTTTATATGATTCTCTATATAAATTGTTTAAATTTTACAACATGTTAGTCATTAATCATAAAATTAACCCCTTTTTGGTAAATATCATTTTCAGTGCTGTAAAATGTAAAGAATGCTAAATAAAAAAACATATAATAACATCCTTATTTTAAAAAAAATATATCCTTAAATACTACATTGTGTACTTCAAAGCACATCACATCTATCATATTCTAAGGGTATAATAAAATCCAAATTTAAGATATTAAATGAGATAAAAATTTCACCATACTCATCCATTAGTTGAATTTAGAAACTTTAGTATAAAATCTATTCTCACTTAGAATCATCAATAAACTATCAAAATAATCACGATGATCCTCCCATTAACTGGATCATAATATAATATTCTTAACTAAAATAATAAAAATATTATATATATTGTTTAAAAATGTAATTAATTAATGTTTTATATATGGATAAAATGATTATATAACTGAATTACATCACTTATAATCCAAAATTACAATATTAAATCCTGGATTTAATTTTATGAATTTAATTAATACACACTTTGAGATGATGATAAATTAATATAGGATCGATCTTTTTAATCAAATGAACAACCCTATTGATAAAAAAAATATTTTTTTTGGAATTCAGAAATTCTACTTCAGTTGATCAATGTTAAAATACCAAAATGATTAGTGAAAAAAATCCTTAGTTCATTAATGTAGTATAAGTGTTAATGTTTTTTAGTATTTCCATAATGATGTTTCTAGAAAAAGGATATTTAGAAGGGTTTCTTACCAATAATTCTTAGTATGAGGTGATATTTTTCTAGGTGATTGGTTCGGTTTTTTACATTGGATGAAATATGTTCAATTTATTGTCCATAGTTTTTTATTTACCAAATGTTTCATTAACTATGGAGATTTCTAAATGATATTATTAGTGGAAATAATGTAATAGATATACTCCTTCATTTCTTAGAGCTCAGTGAAATCGAATGTCTAGATGGAACCCTCTACAAATATGATTGTAGAAAATTTTTTAACCGTAGTTATAGTTAATGTAAAATGATTACTTGTTGTATAAATCCATGTGACTAATTAGTCACAAGTTTTTAACATTAATTTCTAGATAAATTAAATTATAATATGTTTCCCTCATAGGAATATGAAATAAAGTTTAAAATTGTAAAACCAAATTGTTCTCTTTTACTTATATTTCAAGAATTTTTGATTTTAGTGAATAGGTTTTATGTTTATCTAGAGTTATTATGGTAATTTAGGTGAAAATTATTTTTTTCCATGTCCTAGAACACAAAGCATCGAAGAGTACCTTCTGGAAGCTATAAAGTCCTAGTGAGTTTGGATTGAATATTTTTAGATGTTTATTGGAAGGATAATGCATAGGAATTTTCATCATGTGATATTGGAGCCATTAGATATAAGGAATATCAATAGTTTAGTTAATTTCTTAGGTAAGATTTTGTTTATTAAACATATTTTTGAATTTTTGTGGGATTTATTATTTTATAGAAGGATGGAAATAGAATGATCTTGATTGATAAATTCCATAGAAAATACTTATTTTTATAGAAAGTTAAGATAGAATAATATATCATTATGAAAGATCCATATCTCCTATTAAATTGTGTCAAAATGAATAAATTGGATAAATATAAATAGTAAAACATGGATTTGGAAAGCGCTTGGTGTAATATGAATGTATTTAGTCTGGAATGTGGCCTTTAACATTATAGGGAAGAAAAAACATGGAGTTGAGGGAATACCTTGAGGATATGTTTGAGAAACCTATAATAAAAAATAAATTTTGTTTCATGTGGAGGTGATTAAATGTTATAATTATTGAAGAAAGATATTTATTAGATATTTTGAATTATTTAAGCTTCATCTATATCTAGCTAGAGTCTGGGAAGGATAGATTCATATAATGTGTTTGTAAAATTCTATTTTTATCATCCTTAATATAATATTGGGAGTCTATGGTAATAGTTAGGTTTAGTTTATGTGGAAAGAATGAATCAGTATTTATAGATGTTTAAAACTTGACTCTCTAGGAGGATCATAGAAGAAGAAAAAATTTAGTTTCTTTCTGGTATGTATTAAATACATAAGGAATGGGACATTCACCTCATAAAAAGAATCACAAGTAATTATATAGTAAATAATGGTTAAATAGTAAATAAATGACTTTTAGAAGTGAGTCTATTTGTCATAATTTTAGAAAGATAGGCCACCACAAGAATGATTATCATAACAGGATGGTAAAATCTAGAAGGATTGAATCTAGATAACTAAGTGTTGAATAAAAGATTAGTATAAATCTAATTTCTATTGATTATACTGAAGTGGAATCTTGGATTAGGAAATTTAAAGCATTGTTCCATTCCACATTAGAAAAGGTATTCATGTAAAATTATGTATTCATAAATTTTGGTAGATGGAATCTTAATTATGATGAAGATATTAACATTATGGGAAAGGTATAAGTGAATTATCAGTTGAATAATGGATGGTTAATAATTATAAATAAGGTGATATATATTCCTTGTCATCAAAATAACCTTATTTTAGTTAGACATCTAGATTAATAAGTTTTCAAAATATGTTTTGTGCAATGTGTATTGATGATTACTCAAGGGTCTCTAGTAATATCAATAGGATTAAAAGTTGGGTCATTGTATCTAATCAGAAGGGTAGTGGGAGCCACACTTTCCAAACAATATTCTCCATAATGTTAAAAAAATTTATGATCAATTTTAAATAATTAGTGAGAAAGGTATAAATTTTATAGCAGAATAAAAAATATTGAAGCTGGATTATTCATACTTTGAATGATGTGAGGGTTTTATAATCAGGAATAAATGAATGGTGTCTTTGAATTTTTCGAGAATAACACCAAAAAACCATTAGATATAGTTGGTTCATACTAATTTTTGGGGACATCCCTAGTTTATTCTCCTTTAAAAGATAGTAAATTTTTAATGTTAATTAATTACTCCACAAGCAATATATGGGAATAATTTATCAAATGTAAAAGTGAAGTTTTATCAATATTTAATCAATGGATAGATATTGTGGAAAGATAAATAGAAATAAATATGAAATATATGGGATTAAAAATAATGGTGAGTTTATTAGAATTAGTTTCTATAATTATTATAGGCACATAGTTTTTTGGAATGAGAAGATTTTATTGAGAACACATGAAAAAAGGCATTTCTCGAACAATATATCATATTATGATTGAGAGAAAAAATAAGTATAATTATACATTCCAAAATACCTAAATAGTTTTGGGTGGAATTAGTAGGAACATCAACTCTCTTAATCAATTGAATTATATCATCTCTAGTTGGAAAACTTTTACCATAATTACATTAGTTTGGTATTTTATTAGAAGTTAATCTTCTTAGAGTCTTTAAAATCATAGAATATATAAATGAGATGGAATATAATTAGACAATAAAGGAGAAAAATCATATGCATTATTATTTGTAGAATATATAAATTAATATTTTTCTTTTCGATTGTGAGATAATGAAAATAATTTTTTTCAGAAGCTTAAATGCACTATTAAATAATCAAATCTTGTGGTAAGATCATAATATAAAGGATAATGAGATTGAAAATAATTATTAAACTTTAATTAATAATGATCTAAATAGTGTTTTTAGTGGATCATATGTTCCAAAAATATTATATGTCTATAATTATATAGGAATATATCATATTCTTGGGGGAATTTCAGAGGGTTGTGCAAAATATTAATAAATTCCACCTATATAAGGTAGTCCAAAAATCTTAGTAACTCTGGAATCTAGATCAAGTGTTCTAGTAGGATAAATCCTAGAATAATGGAAGAAGTTTAATCAAATATTACTTTTTAATGATATTAAATCATCAAATGACTAGTTTATAGTTACAGAACTGGTCATAGTTTCTTAATTTTGATGGATGTAAGAGAATCAGAATTTCTTAAGAATTATTTACTCTGGGTAATTCTAGAAAGGGCGAGTTAACATTGTTTGTGGAGTTAGACTCACTAAATGTGAATAATAGCTGAGATAAAATTGAATTACCATAATTAAATATAGAATCTAAGAGAAAGTGGACATTCTAGTTGAAATAAAAAGCTAGAATAAGGACTCCTTATATGTATTTTTATATTAGAAAGTGGTTTCAGTAGAAGGATGCTATTGATTTCTCTAAAATGTTCTCTATGGAATTTAAAAATACTACCACCAGAACTATTTTCTTCATGGATCATTCCTTAAATTTATACCTTTAAAAATGGGTGTGAAAAAATTTATTCATGGGGATTTAGATGGTGGAATTTATATGAATGAACTTATTTATTTCCTAGATAATACAAATTAGGGCTTGGTGTAAAAAATGAAATAGAGTCTTTATGGTTTGAAATAAGAACCAATTTTTTGGAAGTGGTTTTTTTAAATTTTTTTCAGAAAAGAAATGTTTCACATTAATTAACTTTGATCACTTTTCTTACTAGAATGAGATCAACATAAATTACATTGTAACATTAGTTTTATATGTGGATGATATGTTTTTGGTGGGATTTACCTTCATACGATTCAGAATTTGAAGGAGTACTTGTCAAGGATGTTTAAGAAGAATGATATTGTAAATGAGAATAATATCATGGGAATGAGGGTTTATAAATATAGGAAAACATAGAGCACCATTTAATTATCGAATTATTACATCTAGAATATTTCTTAGAAATTCACATTGATCAGATGTAATCTAGTTTTAACTCCTCTTGCTGATAACTTTAAAATTCCAGGGAATTGGAAAAAAATAATGGATGATGTAAATAAGTAAATTGTGAATGTTTTATGTGATTCGATATCAACTAATCAGATTTATTATATGGGGTGTGCTCATCTGAATATTTCTTATATAATGGGAGTGGTAAGTCCACTCATTATAATTCATGGGAAAGATCATTGGGATGTTATAAAGTAGATTATTTGGTATCTCATGGGAATAGAAGGTTGAAATATTTTTTTAAGGATGAATATCTATTACATGGGTTTGTATAAGAGGAATATGGGGGTGATTTTTATTTTCAAAAGAGCAGAGCTAGATGTTTCTATAGTTTCTAACGAACCAAATTTAGTTAGATATCCTTATTATAACTTCTTTTTAAACTTTTTAAAATAGGATAGGTGCATGTTAATTGCAGAAAAACTATAAAAGATATAGTGTCTTTGAAGAATATATTTGAAGAATTTTTATTTATTTAGGGGAAGGTATATCTCTAATGTGATTGTTATAGTGAAATTAATTTATCTAAAAATATTGGGTTCTATTCAAGAACTAAACACATTGATATAAATTACAATTACAAATAAAAGATGTAGGAAAATGGTGAGTTAGATTTATAATAAAAGTTGGGAAAAAATATATAATACATATTTATCAAGAGTTTGGATCTAGAAATACTATAGAAATATAAATCTTCATTCATGATTGGGTGAACCAATGGATATGGAGAAGCACTGTATGTAGTAGAAGTTATATATGGTGCCATGGTTTTTTTATTAAAATATTCTCAATGTGGGGGATTATTGGGAATATGTGAATACCACTTCAGTTTATAAATTTCATTCAACTAGAAGTAATATTTTATTGGATATAATTAGTTAATTAATTTAGTGGTAGTGATGGTGTTTTATTCATCGTTTACTAGAGGTTTCCAAAAGGAGGTTGTCTAGAAGGTTCATCTTCTGAAGTTTCTCAATGAAATGTGATCTTGTTCTAGAAGTTCAAGTGGGACTTTCCAAAATATGAAAGATATTTAATGTTATATTGAGAGTTTCTTAATTTACCATAGGTTGTAGTCACACTAAATATTTCTAATGGAGATCAATTTTTGGAAAAGTTTAATAGTTGTACTGCCACATTTCTTGGAGGTTGGTGATGTTGGATGAACATATGGTACTCTCTATAAATATCAGGATGGGGTAAACTTTTGTTTTTATTGATAGTAAATGTAATCCGATTAATTGTTTTAGTAATCTAACTAAATAATTAATCATTATTTGAAAAAATTACTTTTCGAAGAAATGAATTACTTTAGTGTTTATCCTATGGATATAGGACTTACAATTCAAACCATGTAAAAAGTGTTCTTTATTTATTACATTGTATGAATGTTTTCTTGGAGTTAACATGTATGACTTATATTTTTAATTTTTTGGTAAACTGGTTGAAAATTGTTTCATCCAATTTAGACACACTAGGCTTCTGATAATTCCTTATGGAATATATTTCTTCTAGTTGATTTCAGATGAACTACTTTTGGTGTTTTATCAGGGAGACAATATGGATTCAATTTAATCAATTTACCTGAGGTAATGGATACTAATTTTTAATAATCACCTTATTAAACATCTAATAAGCCAAGTATAACTTTAACATTTTATGATGTATATTTGAATAAAAATACTAGAGTTCCCTTGGGAAAATACTCTTTTAAATAAACAATTTTATCTAAAGATCCACAAAAAAAATCTTTATCTCCCAAAGATTATTTGGAGGAATATGATATAAAGGAATATAAATAGGATCATTACTATATTCTAGGACTACCATAGAATCCAAATCTATATTTTAATAAAAAATATTCAAGAAACATATCTTGAAAATGATCAATAATTAGAGAAAAACGTCAATAAAATCTTTTCAAATGAGGTAAGGAACATTCCAATCATTAGAGAAGTAATATTCTTCAAATTCCTTATATCATAACTATTATAAGTTACTTAAAATTTCCAATGTACAATGATTTTAAAAATAATCATTATAAGGAATTACATTCAACCATATCTTATAATAATCAATTAGAACTTAAATAAGAATTGATTTATCAATAACTAAAATTTATTTTAATAGTTATATTTAACAAGTAAAGAAAGATCAAATATATATATATATATTATTAGAGAATTAATGGTCCTTAACTACACTATATGAAATCATATACTTTTTATACTTTCAATGGAATATCTCATAATTTCCTCGCATGTCAATCTTGTATAATTATAAATATTTTCACTTTTATGTTTCTTAGGGAATTAATTATATGAAAAATGTTGTTAATACACTATAGTTATTCCTTACTATACTATAACCCAAGATGTTATAATTTTTTTTATAATATGATACTTGTAAATAAAAATAAAATAAAATATCATTTCTTCTTTACTTTCCCTATTTCAATACCATAGTTATATCTCAATATAAAATAAATAAAACTTCTCGTAATCTAGAAATTAAAAGGGTATTACACTACTTTTATAGGTGGGAAATTATCATCTTTTATCTTATTAAACTCTTTTTCATGTCACCCAAGATTATCCTCATCTTATTCAATTTTCCCATAGTGGCACTATAGTTATATATATTAATAAAATCATACATCAATTATAAAAAACATAACAAATTTTAAATCTTAGTTTATCATACAAATCATAGTTCCCAAAAAATAAACACAGAGAAACCAATCATATCAAGAGTATCAGATTAACACAATCATATCATTGATTTTGGTTAACTAATTTTTTATTATGCAAAAACCAATTCAATTCAGAATAATATATATTAACTCATATTACATGTCCTTATGTGATGAAAATGATGAATGATTACCAACATTTTTTCTTTTTCATGTAAAATTTAATAATCCCCAAAACACATTCTCTAAATATAACCAAATTATAACACATTAAATAAATTAAATTCAATAACATACATCATTGTGAATTATATTTATACAATGGATATTATTTCTATCCACAATCATGTAGTATTCAAAAATAAGTCAAAAAATCTTATATATAGCAGAAAACTTTTTCCCAATATAAAAATCATTTAAATGAAAACCACAGTAATGAAATTTTATAATGTTCATTTATGAAATGACCATGAAGATCAATAAAATTATGCATGACCTATGGTCTACTCTATGACCACCAAATCCTTATGACTAAGAATGAGGGACATAATATTCTATATGGGGATCAATTTACCACAAATGCATCTTCATAGATAAATATCACTGTAAACTAATTCTCAATTCCCAAACATAGTAGAATATATAACCGAAAACCATCAAATAATGTAATAAAATAACTCAAGTAATTAGTATAATATTATTTAAACAAAAATGGTGTATATCAAATCCCATGTATGCACAAAAATTTGAAAAATAAAAATATTGAAAAAATATATAAAAAACTAAATAACTAATATCTAAAACCCTTAAAATCATTAATGGGATCCCAATTGTCAAATCTCATCTATAAAAGGTATTTATCCATATATATATGAAAGAGATGAAATATTTATTTTATATTATATCTATATATACAATGTGTGAGAATAAACACAGTAGGGTTTAAATAGAGGCCCTAAATATCTTCTTGATCGAAACATAAACTTATATTTATCCTGAAATATCATATAAGTAATTAAATATTCATAATAAACACGCATAAAACATATTATATTCATTTCAAAGATATTTTTCTACCTTTTTTACCTTCATTAACTGATTTTAATAGATACCTGATATCTCTATGAAATCATTCCATACCCAAACACGTGGCATATCACATCACATTGAAAAAAACATAGATATCACATATTTAATTCAAAGTCATGGTTTAGAAAAACACATGAATAAAATCTCATCATATACAAACACATGGGTTTACCAACATTATATCTATTCACATGGAATTTTCCATCATAATTTATCATATTTCAACATATAATTGTCAGTATAAATTTGAAATATCACCTATTGAAATTTTTTACCACAGAAACTTCTCATAGTAACAAATAACCCCAATGAAAATCATTAATATTTTTTAGACAAAAAATTATAATTAGATGATATTTATAAAATAACACCAACATATGTAAATTAATTTCACCATATAAACAATTATTTTTATATTTTATTAAATTATTTAAATTCATTTCATAAAATTTATAACCATAAATGTTTCCTTAAAAACAATAAAACAAAATCAACACTAATAATTTCATTCATAGAAATCATATTTATTACAAAAAATATCATTATTTAATGTTATATTCACTTAAATAAATATTAAGTCATCATTAAATAATAATTTAAATTAAGGATTAGTCATATCTTAACTATTTAAATAATTTTTTGGAGGATATATTATCGAAAAATAATTTACATCATATCAATCTATTGACACAATTTATCTTTAGTTAATATCTAATTTCAATGTCATAAGAATAATTTTAAATTAAAATAACATGTATTTCTATAAAACAAACATTAAATAGTTAATTAAAATCAATCATAAATACAAGATCACCTACTTTATTATCAAACAATGATCAACATAAGTAGTGTAGGATTTATTTATCTAAAATCAACAAATATCATAAAGTCAAACAAACTGGAAGTATATAGATTAATTAATAATATTTAGTAAGTAAAATTCATCTAATTTTGAAAAAACAAATGGATATTTGTTGTCATATCATTACAAGTGTAACAACCAGACACATTAAGATTTATTTAATTAAATAAGCACTTTTTCAACATATTTCATTACACATAACACTATACTAAAAATATCTATGATATATTTATTATTATGAAAATTCAAGAATAAAAAACATCTAATAAATAAAAAGATATTAACCAATTAAAAATGATTATATTTAGAGGATATTTAAATAATATGATTTAATATATTAAATGATTATCCATTCTCAAAATATAAATATTAGTTTAAACTAAATTTTTGTTACTTTTAAAAAAATAATGATTTTTAGGTGAACAGTAAAAATACTATTTTTACAAACAAAATGATCTTTATTACCTTATTAATATAAAGGTATGAATTAAAAACTCATTAATCCTTTTTATAGGTCAAATTTGTGTTTCATGAGGGACTTTATAGTATAAAAAAAGTTAGTTTTAATTTAAAATCCAATATTTTATATTGTAGAGATGAAGTTAGATATATATAAGGATCGTATTTAGTACATTATACATTTAGTATTTTAAATTTAATTTTCATCACATTTAAAAAATTAATATAAAAAATAATTTTCAAATATGAAACCATTGGGTTTGAATTTTTTAATATGTACTAATTTATTTTAAATAAAATTTATATATTTATTCTGTAAAAACATATTATCCAATTAAAAATCAAAAGGTGTACAAAGGGTTTAACCAAGAGGGAAAAAAATCAAGTTTATAACAGGTGTAGAAATGGGTGGTTAAGGCCTATAATAACCTTAACCCCTCCCCTATCCCTTATTTAAAAATTTTAAAGTTAAATTCTTTAATAGTGACTTCCCATTACTAAAAATATTTGGGTAATTATAAAAATGAAATCCCTTTTCACTTATAAAAGGGGAAATTATCTACATACATTACTCACACCACAACCAATATTTTTCATCCCAAAATCTACCTAAGCCTATCTTATATAATCATATCCACATTGAAGAGGTTTTTCTCTTCTTAAAAGTTCATGCCGCAAAGGATTGATCCCCTTATCAAAGGATATAATCTAAAAAGTGTGGTATAAATTTCTTAATAATCCTTTCTCATTTATAATTATTTACCAGACCTAAAATTCTATTACACAATATTAAAATGATAAAATTCATTTCATTATTATAGCGACCCCAAAAACTCATACATGTAAATTAAATAATTTTTATATGAATATTCATTAAATTTTTGAAACACACACTTGAGGATGGTAGTAGTATATTTCAATTGTAAACTTTAAACACAATCTTATAATTTGTTGAATGATATTAAATGTTTACATAAAAGATATTACCATCTATTACTCTTCATAAACATAAACTACATAAACATATTATTCCAAACATGTGAAAAAGAAACATAATAATGTATGAGATTATATGCTCAGTAAGGGTAAAAATAAGATATATAAATTTATGATCATATAAAGGAGTATTATATCCATAAGGGTATGTGATAATGAAAAAAAATTATTATGTTTATAACCATCCTATCATAGAACATGAACATGAGTCATACCACAAAGATTGGTAGTTTATATAGCATGAATCGTACGAGAATCATATAACACGAGACATGAGATCATAACATTGTCATATAACATAGTTTTGGTTAATAAATATCATATTATAATATTATGAACATGTATAAATAGAAACAAGTTCACTCATCCTACTAAATACATGAAATAATTCTCTGACATAAACTTATGTACGTGTAACTTGTTCTATGTATATCATTTTTAACATTTAATCAGGTTCATTTATAACATTATGAACATGTAATTGGGTTCATAAATAACATTGTGAATATGTAATTAGGTTCATTAATATCATCATAGTAGTAAATTTTTTCTCCTAAGGACATCATATAAGAAAAATTCTATTACTGAACCCAGTTCACTCCCTTTTCCATCCATGTCTTACTGAACAGGGTTAACTCCCCATTCCAACCCTGTATTATTGAGATTACTAGAATATATCATAAATAAAAACATGATAATAAAAATCATGAGATTACTATATAGGTATATCATTATATATCAACATTTGAAACTTACTCATAAATAATCCAGATAAATGATGAGGTTGTAACATAAAACCCTTAGCACTTTGGGAACCTTGAATTACAAGACCCATGAAATAAATAACAAAAAATGGAACACAAAATATCATGAGGATAAATAAGTTAATTATATTAAAGGTTAAAGGGGGTGTATATATACATCATGAAAGAATTTAGGTTCATAATATAATGTGTATCTCAAAGAATGAAAATTGAGACAAAAACCTCTTACAGGTTTGATAACATTTGACCTAAAACCCCTTAAAATAGTGTGCTAAAATGGATATGTAAACACCAATATATTTCAGTATAATCATCTTAATATACATTCATGGGTAGTATATATGACACATAAAATAAATAGGTGGTGAATATGATATGTGTCTCTTAGATGTAAATAGTGAGACAGAAATCCCTTACCTTAAGTATTAACATCAAATGTACTCCTAAAAAACTTATGTATAATAAAAATAAGTTTATTAAATTTATATTATATATAAATATTCATATATATCATTACATATATGATTTTCTTATGACCTTTTATTACATGTTTATTAAAAATTCTATGTTAAATTCATGTTTTGGGAAATAACTACATTGTTTGTCAAATATGTATTGATTTTTTATTTTTTCTAATCTTATATTGATCATGTTTATAAAATATCCCAAATTATAACCATGATAGAAATATCTTATATATTAATTATATATTTATTCAGATTAATCTGTAATATTTAGTGATAGAAAATTAAATATACCATTCATGGAGATGGTAGGCCGTACTTAAGCATGAACGCTATTTCAATTTTTTTGGATAAAATGAAAAAACTTTAAATTATATATTTTAATTATAGAATAATTTTTATGTCATATGTATCATATATTTTGATTAAAACCATCCTTAATTCCTTTTATGTAATGCATGAACAAATCACATCACTTTGTGATATGGTAGTCTTCCATACACACAAATGACATTATCTTATTCCCATAAAATAGAAGCATGTACGTCTGTGGTATAAAAATTAAAATATCATACTAAAAACAAAAATATCATATATATAATATATAAAAAATAAATATATCATAATTTCAAAAAACGAGAGATGGTTATGAAAAAATGAACGACAACAATTCACGCTATGGTGGTCCATCAGACACATGAACGATGAATTCATAAGTCATTTAATAGAGGTAGAGATTATTGTAAGTAATTAAATTAACATAAAAACATCTCAGTATATTTTTTATACATATTTAATTATATAATAAATATATAAAAATTATTTTAGGGGGTTGGGTAATAAATTAAACAAAAATGCTAACTGATGAACATTACCTCTCTTGCGGGTATCATCTTTTAGATTTCACTAAAATATTTCTTAGGATGGTTTCCTGCCCAAAATAAGGCCTCTATTATGAGGGAAGTTAAATTATTAAGTTATTTATTCATGTTTTGGTCAAGAAAAATGGAATGTGAGATTTTAATAAGTGAGGGTAGTGAGTTCCCTTTTATAATTGAGGAGGAACGAAAATTTTTCAAATACTCAAAAGCATTCACTATTGGGAGGTCAATAGTTCTTCATTTTTCTCTAAAATTGATTAATAATATAGAATAGGGATTGATTTTCTAAAAAAATCACCAAAAAAATATAAAAAAATTGTATCATGTTATTACTTAGTCTTTATGTTAACTAAATTTTACAGTTTTTGTTTTTACCTTGGTAACTGGTATCTTTTTATTTACAATTATAATTAATCATTTAATAATAAAATTAAAATGAGACTTATTATATAATTAATACACTCTAACTATAAATATTAAATAAAATACATTAAAAAAATAATCCTTATATGTGACATTAATTTTAATACAATCTCATGTAATGCACAATACCCCATTTTAACCTTAATCACAGTAATTAATTTTAAATTGTTTCAATAGTCATTATGGTAAAAAATAAGTTAAAATTATTAGATAAAATAAATTATTATGATTAAAAATATTTATTCCATTTATTCAAATCCAATTAAAATATTTTTATGAATTTAATTTTAAATAAATCTCACAAATGTGATGAGAAAGTAGTTTTTTTAGTGAGAAAGTTCAAAAGATTACCAAGATTTTATATCTAATTTCAAGATGAAATTGATTCAAATGAAATAAATTTAATTAATGGATATATAATTTATTTAATATTAATTTAAATTCAATTTGATATATAATTTTTCTTTGTAAATAATTTGAATAAAAATGAAATTTTCAATTTTCAATTTATTATTTTTACAATTCATCAAAAAATGAAAATATTCAGAAAAACCCCAAAAATTAACCATATGATAATTTGGAAAATTTTATTCAGAAAATGAATATTATTTTATAAAATGAAATTTATCAAAGTGAAAAAAATTAATTTATACTAAGATTGCAGAAAAGGAGGAAAAATTGTCTTTTAGAAAATATAATGTTTTTCTACAAATATTAAATGATTTTATTTTTAATGATTATTATTCTATTTTCAATTAATATATTAATAAAATAAATTTTGTAATATATTAACTTTAATAATTTAGTTAATTATATTAATTCATTTCATTCCGAAAGCTATGCGATATATTAAATAATAATGATAATAATATATTATCATTCTGTTAAACTCAATCTTGTGTGTAACACAAGCTGTCAAGGAAAATAAAACATGTGTATAATGAAATATAACTCAATGTTTCATGTTACCCAAGAAAAAATTACATATTTCTTGTAACATAAAATATAGAAAATTTTAAATTCATCTAAAAAAGATAATTCACAAAATCTTAGGGTGTTACATTCAACCCTACTTAAAATGGATTTCTCCCATGAAATTCATCTTGAACATCAAAGGTTTAACATTTAAAATTTTTATTTTATAGAGACACACATTATAAAAACGAATAAAAAAACTTCTTTAAAAATGTAATTTTGGAAAAATAATGATTACCCAAAGTAATTCACAACTACATTTCCATGTATGAGAACATAGTTGGGAAATAAATATTTAGACATAGAATAAAAACATAAAAAATTATAGAGAGTGATAAAATTCTTGATCATAAGAATATGGGTGATCCATATAAATTTAACAACCACATAATCATAAATCTGTGATAATTTAGGGACCACATTATTCATCTAAAATGAAGGTAATAGGATAAGATTTTTATTTCAAGATCCTTTTCCTAATTTTGGAGAATTCCTTTTACATCTAGATTGAGAACATATGAAAATATATTTACTTGATATATTTTTATTTCATAGGCACAATTTCATCATTTGGTTGTTCATTTATCATCTTCCACTTCATCTATTACTCAAAGAAATTAAGGATATTTTGTTATGACTGAATTAATAATGAAATTATAATTCCAATAGATATAATGATAAGCCATTCTACATTTCTATAGTCATCATTAGAAAAAAATAGTTAACATAAGTTATTCCTAAATATCTATATAGTAAAGTAATACATTTATATGTAAAACCTCATCCTAAGTTCTACATAAACCGTTCCATAAATTTTCATCTTTATAACCCTTCCAATGTCCGAAATTTATAAATATGGCCAATTAATTTACGAAACTCAGCATAACATTAACCCTCCAAATATCATTAAGCAGATTTTAATAGTTAGATTCTAAATATATGAATACCTTGGTCATATATTCTTTTCATGTATGGTAATAATAAAAATTAACATAACATCTCCATGAAAACATCCATTCTTCCTCATTCATTGAATAAATCCCTAAATTATTGAAAATATTCCATTGATTAAATAATGTTTTAAACTCCATCAATGATAACATAAACCAATTATAAAAAAATAAATCATTAGTTCTAAGGTCTTAAATACAATTTAATTTGCTTTATCCATATCCATCATCCCTTTATCTAAACTAAAAACCATTTTTTTCATCCTACAAAACCTATTAAGGGGTGTCTTACCTTAATCAAAACATATAACATTTCCATTATATCACTATTCTAGGTCATAAGTACCATTCAACATATTATTTAAAATATTTAATTAAAAATATATACCAAACAATCCTTATATATTTCATAATTCATGAATTCTGATACATAAAAACTTTAATTATTCTACGTCACCGTTAATCCCTTATCTATGAATCATTGTCTAATTCTTTAATACCTATTTCACATAGTGTGAAATATAAATTATGTTTTAATATTCATAAAGATCAATTTAATAATATTTCTCATGTTTTACAAAAAAAATAGTATTATAATATCCCAAAACATTTATATTTTATTTGTAGTCTCCTCGTCGTCAATAGAAAAACCATTACTCATATAACCTTGTTGATTATCTTCACATGATTTCCCCTTAGGAAATTGCTTGGAATAATTACTATACCTTAAAATTTTAAACATTTGACCATTGATAATACCTTAGGTAAACCAATATTCCCATAAATTTCATTAAATTAACTTTTCATTTTTCCTGTCTAGTCACTTACTTTTTGTCCTTCTTCTCCGCTTATAAAAAAATTTGTCAATCCATTGAGAAATTCTCTTGAGTGTTTAGTACCAAATTCTTAACATATATGGATTTGAATCTTCCTTCTTCCATGGTATCCAATACCCAAACTCTCAATGAAATATATCTTTCACTATATTTTTTATTCTAAGAGATAGTTAAGGAGTAAATTGTTAATTTTGTCCTATGATAACTAATTAGGCAAAATCACAATATCCTTCACTCCATTTATCACCCCCTTTGGATTCTCATCAGGAAATATTCCATCACATTTAATATTAATTTATTTCCTTATGTTTCCCATCATTTACTAAAACCAAAATCATAGTGTGAGAAAATTTGATCATAATGGGAAACACAATAATCATGAAAACCACTTATAGGTTGACTAAATGTTGACACATTAATATTTATTCCACAACACCTTCAGTTTATCACAGGTTATTTGTAGTCATCATATATTTAAATCATTCTTGATGGTTTTTAATGAGTTTTTGAATTTCTAAAGCATATCCCCTGGGAGTGTCAGACCTGTTGTGTAGCAATTCCCGTTTTCAAATAGCAGTTCTTTATTAAGTACATGTCAATATAGTCTTTTGGGGGTTATTACCCCTATGTACTTCTATACCAGAGCCACATCCACTTGTTGTATCCAGAAAAGGGATTTGTTTCTATTAAACGACTCTCTCTATATCCTTTACCAAAATTATAGTACAATTACCTTTACTTTAAATCATCCTTGGACTTATCCTTAGAGGAACCCCTAGAAAAAACCATGGAAATATCACTATTGATCCGCTAAATTATTCTCATCCTAGTATCTAGAGGTTAACTAAACCATTACCCTAATACCAACTATATATACCCAATACTATAATACATGGATATTAGAACCATTTTAGATTAATATTCATTACATTTCATAAACATATACCAGAGGACCATAACAGTTTAGTAACATTGGTAAATTAAAACATTATATTCTAATTTATTAAAATATCTTCAATTTTTCCACAAAGATCTTCCCTTTTAGTAAAACTTTAACAAATACCATATATAAAATCATTATTCATAACATGTGTAATAGAAACATAAGGAAGAGTGATCTCAAATACCTAGTAAGTGTAAAAAAATGATTTAAACCTATGATTATAGGAAAAAATAAGATAAAAATAAGGGTATATGTTATTGAATAAAATTTACAATGTTCATACCCAACATTTCACAGATCAAAAAAATAAATCATTACATAAATATTTTGAATTTATAAGATATGAACAATAAGGGAATCAAATAATATGATCCATGAGAGAATATCATTTTTATAAAACCTAGATTTTTTGTATTCACATTATCTTATAACATTTAAACTTGTATTAATAGAAACTGGTTTACTCATTAAGTTAGGGAAATGAAATCAGACCCTTACACAAACATATGGATATGAAACTAGGTCTAGAAATGTAATTGTGGACATGTAATCATGTTCGTGAATAACATTGTTAACATATAATAAGGTTATTGAAAAACATTATGATCATGTAATAAGGTTCATGAATATCATCATAGTATTCACGCTTCACTCCCAAGGCCATTATAAAAACCAAGTCCCTTACTGAATCGGGTCCACTCCCCTTTCCATCTCAGTCTTACTAAACTAAGTAAATTCTCGTTCTAGCCCCACATTACTAAACCGGGTTCACTCCTCATTCCCTCATGATATTACAGAACTATATTCACTTATAATTGCATCCATTTTTATCTTATGATATATAAATCATTACCCAATGCATTGGAGGGAGATATAGAACTCATCCATATTTGTATATAATGTAACCAATTTCCTTGGTTATAATGTAACCACCATCCTTGGTTATAATATATCCACCATAATAAAAATCATAAATTTTTTTCCACAAGATCATAAAACATTCATCATATCATAACCCATGAAGTGAAAATGGTATTATAAACATTTCATCATAACATAACCTGTGAAAAATAAATATGTTTCATAATCATTTTTTCATTTCATCAAAGCATAACCCACAAGAAAAAGAGGCATGGTTCATAAGAATTTTATAATAGTATAACCCATGGAAGTGAAATGGGTTTCATAAACATATTATCATAACCAATTCAGAGATAGAATAATAATGGTATCCTAAGATAATATCCCTAGTAAATCATAAGTAACATCAATGGTTGTCGTCTTTGATAGAAAATAATTTTGATTGATCATTTAAAACATTTCTTAAGGAAAATAAATTTTCATTGAAAATAATTTATTTAACACATAAATACTTTTTTTAAATATATTTCTTTGAACATTTTAATGGATTGTACTTTACGAAATTTATTTTTAGAAATTAATTCAGAAAATTACGAGACTAGGCTCAGAGATGGAGTGTGATTATGAGGACTGGTGTACATGGAACAATTCATTGAAAAATGTTAAACTTTTTGTAGTGTGCTTGAGAGGTTTTCCTAAGAAAGAAGAATAACTTCCAAACAGGTGCCCAAATCAGAATTCCAAGGACACCATTGCATTTAGAGTAGCGATTTAACCCTACGCACGACCTAACATTGGTCGGTGCAGGTCCACTATGAAAAGTTGTTTTTCAAAAGTAACCATAAATAAAATTATTTTGTTTTAAAATCCTAATAACACATAAATGGTAACATAGATTGGAAATATGAGACCATTGATGAGTTCATAAGGGGGTGTTTACCTTAGGTGGGGCCTAACCTCTAATAGAGAAGGTCGGGGGTGAAGGTTATCTTTTTTACATGAACATCATTAAAAGATTTAATAATAATATTGTATTTTGATGTTATGTGTTGAAGCAGCAGAATTTCATTTTTTTAATAATCCATGTCAAAGGAATTAAAGGTTATCGGCAATATCCTGGAATTCCCATGAGACATAGAGAAGGAAACTATCTATATGATGAATGTCAGCAGATTGAGGATCAAAGACGACAGTTCTTCATCAACGATTGATCCAAAACTCAAGGTAGGGTGTTTAATCTCTTTATTATTTTATTCCCCACTCATTATCTCTATGATGAACATTAATCAATGGATGAATAGATTGATTCACGGTTCATGCATACTACGAGTTGAGATTATATATATAGGTTTTTTTGGGGTTTAATTATTGAGAATTAAATCTTATTTATTGATCATTATTATGAGAATAGATATAGACTGGAATAAATAATATTTGAGGTCCATTCCCCGACTTTGTTCAATGTGATTCTTTTCTCCCCCTTTTCCCATCAAATTCTTCATTATTTATGTGGTGGAGAATGAATTATTGGAGTGCCCTCGTTCTTTGGTGTAACAATATGATACGGAAGATCCAATGTTGGAACGACCTACTAGAGGTGCGATGATGATAAAGATGACAAACAAATCAAAGGGACTCAAGAGATATCGCCTTTTGAGTGTTTTTCGGCAGGATGGATCAATACATCGATCAAATCCATGTTTAGTGAATCACGTGACCCTAGGATCACATGCGTTCTTTCTTTTAGAAAAAAGGAGCACCAGAGGTGAACCGGTGGCCTATAGAAAGGTCCACTGGTGCACCAGTGTTGGCGATCAATGATGGACATGGTGGTTGCATGTTATTGCAGAGGATGATAATGAGTTGCTGGTGAGGCTGGGATGTGGCTTGGTGGAGCCACATTGGAGTTGGAGGCGAGAGATGATTAATGCGGTTGGCCACGTTGACCAAGACATGGCATGGTGTCATGGGTTGGTGAGACCCTGGGATGTGGAGAACTACCATGTCCATTCAAATGGGCAACGATGAGAGCGACCCGCAGATGCGACCGCGTAAACCATGGCTAATTGGGTCATGTGTGACGAGAAGGTAGCCCGCACGATGGGGGCCATATCAAGTGCGATGGGTCGGTCCAGCTACCCAATGGGCTCTGTCTATTGACCCAGAAGGTTGCAGTTTAGTAGAATAGGTTGGTTCAGGTTGACTGGATCGTGTCAAGTGGGTTCAGGTCAACCAGACTGGGTCGGGTCGGCCGACAGGTCCAGCGGGTCGGATCAGACCAAACCCGAGTCAAACCTTTTTATGAAAACAACCATAACATTAAAATAGAGTGTCCATTTGATGATATGTCTATGGTTTTGGGACACTGGTGATTATAAGATCCTTTTTTATATGATCTAAGTTTGTTTTTAGAAGTTTTCATGCAACTTAATGGACTAGGATGTGGGCCTTCATTACATATATTCTTATATAGAGATGGGAATCCCCACATTGTTGGCACGAGTCCAATACCTTTGGGTAGTTTCCTCCATGGAGTCAGTACTCCCCTATTGGACTAGGGTGCAGGTATTCCATATGTATTGTTCTGATAGAGTCAGTACTCCTGTCACGAACCAAACCGGGTCGACCCTGAACCGGTCACCCGAGCCGGTCCGTGACATGGCCCGAGAGGCATTCCCGATCCTCCCGGGCTGGCGACCAGCGCCAGGGCATCATTAGAGACTGTGGGAACGATTTCGCCCAATATAAATAAATAAGAATGCAAAGATAAAACAGAGCAGCGCAGAAAAAGGTAAACTAAACAAAGTGACTAAACATGAACAAACAGGAAATAAACTAACCAAACACGACGTCCGAACAAGCTCCATGCGACCTCGCGGGTCGCTCTCCGACTCAACGATCAAGCGTCGCCCTAGGCGAGCGCACTCAAACTATAGCCTGCACAAACACTAAAAACAGAAAAGAACTATAGGCGTGAGTATTAAAACTCAGTAGGCTAGCCCGATATCTATTCCCAATGCACTACCTTTAAAATAAAAGAAACATCATTTCAAGTTTGAACTACAATCTATAAAAGTATGTTTTTTTCTAAGCATTTTACTTAAAAACAAAGTACGAACCATTGCCCTTATCCATTTTCCAAATTCGTGTTCATTTCATTAGTGCCAATGACATTTCAGGAAAAAGGGGAAAGTGATGTTTAAATTTTCAAATTTGTACAAAAAGGGATTAAACACTTCCATTTGAAAACAATTTTTAGAAACCCATTAAAAAGCAATTTATCAGTTTCCAAGGAAAACAATATGCCAGAATGCACAAAGTAAAACATACAGCAAGGGAAATGTAAGTATACACGTGAGCATCATAATCATTACTGCAAGCTACAAAAGCTGAATAGACATGGGTGAACCTAGGAGATCGAGAATAAACCAGAAGACACCAATACATGAGAAATCATCCTTATTGACATGTCACGATGAAATCAAAACGCACAAAACACTCAACCATCCACTCACAGGCAGGTCGAGGGCAAATCCCATAGTAATAAACCCAATATATCCACCTACTATGGGCCACTGGTCAGTACCATAACCTACCAGTGCAGCAATCGTTCTTAGAATATTCTCTCAATATGCCAGATTCCCATGTCTCAAGTGTTTAAGAAAAAGGGGTGATCCAACCGATGCCAACCGAGCATCCAATCAGATATATATATATATAAAGAACAACAGGCATTCCCCGAGCCACTCCATGGAACAACCTCATGCCTTTTTTTTACTCAAGTACCCGGGAGCCTCTAAGCGCGGCCTCCCAAACAATCAATCGCAACCAAGGCATGAGAGTCGTCCTAAGAGGGTTTTTATAAAAACATTTCCATCGTTTTCCATAAAGTGCCAAACTGGCATTTAATACAGTTCACAATTACTACCGAAACCAGTTTAAAACTATTTGAAGAATCCACAAAACACTCCTTCACAGGTTGCCAGTATTTTTATAAACCAAACCAAACCATTTTCTTTTCCAAATAAACTTTAAGAGCCAACCGGGCAATTTCTCAAACGAACCAATGTATTTGTTCACGCTTCAAAAGAAATCAATTCTCATTAAACCATAACTCTATTTTATATTCCGTGAATTATGTTTAAAAGCCAAATGGGCATTCTTTCATTATTGGGTGTTCGCTCGTCAAAAGGATGTTTCATGTGTCGTGTATAAAATAAACGGCTCCTTTTGACGTTAAATAACCATTTAAAAATTAACCATCTTATATTAAAAATTAATTATCGTATATTATCTCATATTTATTACAATTAATAAAATGTTGATTTTGAATAATTAGGGTGCGCAAATAGCATGAAATAATATAACTTAAATTTTAAAAGCAGTGCAAAGGGAACCTACCTCAAAATCAGCGCGTCGACAAACAACCTCGGATCCAAGGCGCGATGACAGGACGTGTGTCCGAGACTACGTGACCAAGTCTAATACTCTGCATAAACAAAACCAAGGACTCAGACACATCCAAAACTCACCAGAGCATTCGAAACCAAGCGGCGGGAATAAACTCTCACCTTGAAACCAAAGCGCGGCGACGACGGAACCTCGGAAACAAAGCGCAGCGATGTCGCTCACTCTGAAACGCCCTGCGCGGGTCCTAAAAATCCTAAACCAATAAATAAAAACCCACCATCAACTAAAACTCATGATCCAACAAAAGTACAGTGATGAAGATAATAATAATAATGGTAATAATAATTATATTAATAATAACAACAATGATAATATGAATAACAATAATAATATTAATATTAATAAAAATAACAACAAGAATAATAATAATAGTAATAATAAGAATAATAATAATAATAATAATAATAATAAGATTAATAATAATAATAATAATAACAATAATAATAATAAAACAGCAATAATAATAATAATAATAATGTTAATAAGAATAAAAAGAATTATAATAAGAATAATAATAATAATAATAATAATATTAGTAATACTAACACTAATAATAATAATAATGATATTAATAATAATAATAATAATAATAATAGTATGAAAAACAATAATAATTATAATAATAATAATAATAACATTAATAATCATAATATTAATAAGATAAAACAAATTAAATAAATAAAAGGAAAAAAACAGAGACCTGGCCGGGAGGGGGGCTGCGGGCTTGAGCAGGGAGCAAGCGGGGGACAGGAGGAAGGAGAAAGAAAAAAAAGAAGAAGAAGAGAAGAAGAAGAGGAAGAAGAATAAGAGAAGAAGATAAAGGAGAAGAAGAGAAGAGAAGAAGAAGAGGAAGAAGGAGGGAAGAAGAAGAAGAAGAAGGAGAGAAGAGGAAAGGTGGGGCGCGGGCTGGCTGGACCACTGGACCAGGGGAGGGAGGCTGCTGCTGTTGCGGGAGGAGAAGGAAGAAAAGAAAAAAAGAAAACAGGGGAGAGGGAGAGAGCAGGTGGGCGAGGGGTTGCTGCAACGAGGGAGGTCGCCGAGAAGGAGCAGAGATGGAGGTCTGGGGGGGTGGACCGGAAGGCCGACAGCCGTGAGGGAGGAGGAGGCCGGGACGACGCCGGCTAGGATGGCCGGTGGAGTTAGGTCCGCTGCAAGGGAGGCTCGTCCGGGTATTGGTTCACGGTGCAAGGCTGAAGGCAGCAGTGGTAGAGGGAGAGGAGGGTGCAGCGGCGCGCTGCAGGAAGGAGGTGCGTTGTGGTTCGGCTGGACGTGGAGCATCAGCGAACCAAGAGGAGCTGGGGGAAGCTGTTGCGGGCGTTGGGTCATTGCGCAAGGGGAGGAGGAGGGAGTTGGGTGCTGGGACTGCTGCTGCGGAAGGAGGCAGGGAGAACGGGAGGCGAGGGGGCCGGCGGGTGCTGCAACGAGGTGAAGCTGGGGCGGCTGGGTCGCACGCTGCAAAAGGGTGGAAGGTCGCTGGAGATCCGGCCGAGGGGGGGGGGGGGGGGGTCGCGCGTTGGCTACTGAGGAGGGCGCCGCAAGAAGGGGGGAGCGAGGGAGGAGATCCTCGCTACAGAGGAGAGGGAAAACGGGGGAGGGGGGTGGCGGCGCACAGCGCTACGGGAAAAAATATATGGGAGAGGGCTATTAGGGTTAGCGAGGGAAAAAAAGTAGGAAAAAAAAGAATGAAATAAAATATAAAAGAAACAATTGATAATAATAATAAATAACAAAATAATAATATTAATAATAATACATAATAATAAAAAATTAAAATGGTAGACATAAAACTAATAAAATCACTCATTCATTTCTTTTTTTTAACTAATAAAATTAATAAATTTTATTTTTCATCTGGGATAAAAAAAAGTAAAGTTCTTAATAGCCATCAAAATTTAAAACGACATACTAAAATGACATTTACTAATTTATTTTAATTCCTCAAAGCCGAAAAGGCCACGCAGTTGCATGGGAGAATCCGCGCGGCGTCACACTCTATCCGCGCTTCTGACGACGTCGAACCCAAGATGCATACTTTTTATCAAAACTCAAAACTTTCATCCGAGACTGAACGTGAACCACAACAAAAATAATTTAAATCCAAAGAAATCATAAAATAAAATAAACGCACGGTTTGGGGTGCGACAATTCTCCCCACCATAACGCTTTCCGCCCCCGGAAAGCAACCACACTAACCAGTCGATCGATCAACACCTAAGGATTTCACAGGACACGGTCCAACCTCTTAACCAAGGATGTCACAACGACTACCAGCGGGACTGAACCTCATTGCCCAAAGTAAATCACCAACATAGGGAAGGCCCGAACGGGCTCCCCACCATAAGAACTCCACTAGAATTCGATAACTATTTAAGAGAAAACCCAACGGGACTCATGGTGTGTCTCCCCACCATAAAGAACCGACCAACTAACGACCAAACGGGAAACCAGCTTAGACATGCACGAGACCTTACTGCAGCTAGAAAGAGCACAGCAAGGACCTTTAAACCACTTACTCACGTCCAAAAGGGATAGAAGATTAAATGGATACTTTGCGCAACTGAAACCCTAACCCCATGAGCGGGGAGGGTGGGCCCAAGGATCAAATCACTAAAACTACGACGTACGACTACTCACGACCCATCACTTCGGGATGGACACAAACCAGGGCCGCAACTGATTTACATCAGTGGCCCACGCAAGGTCACTGATCAGCAACTTACATCCAAAAGGCACAATTCCCGACGTTACACGAGGGATAAGTCCGTTGCGCACTTTGCGACAAGAGAGAACTACAACGACAGAGAAACCAGAGCAACAACACTAAAACTATCTCACCACGACGATAGAGGCGCGACTTTAACCGGACTCTTTAAAATTTCCCCCCCTGGGGGTTCCTGACTACGCGCCGGCTTCACTCCGAGACCTTTTGGTTGGAGCTCTGATGGATGAAGCATCTTATTCCTCGCAGTCAGGTTCTGATAATCCCAATGAGATACATACATCTTTTGATCTGACAGATTGAAGGACAAGATTTTAAAATTAAAACACACCAGCATTGAAAGCCGAGGTTCATCAAAAGACCCATGAAGTTCCCATAAATTTCAAACCCAGAACACCACCAGTATAACTACAACGATAAAAGATCCCTTAAAATGAAAGGAAACTTACACCAAGAACTCTGAACAAAGACCCAATAGCACATTACTTCTGAGAACACCCTCTGCGACGCTTTCTTGCAACGCCCCGACAAAATCGTCGCAAGTGACCCAGACGTCCACACGCCTGGCAGGGCTTCGGAGCCCTTGGGCACGATGACTTCTTGTGACCCCGCTTGCCACACTGATAACACACAATAATCTCCCGTTCCAAAGAGGTTGATGAAAGATCCCGAGGCCTCTTGATTCCACGACCTGCTCCATTCACATTCATTTGCTTACTCATCACCTTTCCAGAATCTTCACCACTGTTCTTAGGGATCGAAGGAGGGAGGACTACTTCGAGCACTCCTGCCATCGCAGCTTCGACATGAAAAGCTTGTCTTGACACATCGACAAAAGAAGTTAGGTTGGACTCTGACACCCTCGACTGCAGATCAGGGCGGAGACCCGCCTCGAAGCGTCGAGCCTTCACAGGGTCATTTGTGTCATACTCTGAATCATAAGGTACTAGCTCCACAAAGCGCTGGAAATATTCCGACACGGATCTGTCACCCTGCTGCAGACAACATATTTCCATCCCCTTTCTCACCCTATCTTCCTCAGAGAAATATTGACGAATGAACGAGGCCTTGAAAAACTCCCAAGTAATCTCTTGACGAGGCTTGTTCCGAGACACTGACTTCCACCACATCCATGGTGAACCTTCAAGCATGAAGGTCGCAAACTTGACCTTCAACGACTCGGGCAACTCAATGAGGCTAAAGTCCCTTTCAATCTTCCGCATCCACTCCTCTGCCACAGAAGTTTCTGCTTGACCATAAAAGAGAGGTGGATCCAACTTCCGAAACTCAAGCATAAAATCCTTAGGTTGATCAACTGCACTACGATCACCCATCGAAGCTTCAAAGGGATAACCGCTGGACAAGGAAAAGTCAAAACCCCAATCAAGGCCAACTCAACGAATGAATAACAACCTCAAAATCAAACACTGCATAGGTGACAAGCTCAAAATCTGAGAAAACAAGTTATCATAACATCAAAAGAATTTCTCTTTGAAAACATCTTTAATTTAGAACAAGCTTAGTGGGTTAAACCTTCGCCATTGGTATTCTTTAGAGCCTCACTCACATGCATGCATCCGTGCCACCGAGGGCATCCATCCACCATACCAGATATCCATCCACATTTCCAACATACCAAAATGCATGTGAGTACTCATCGGAACACCAAGGCCAAAACAAAGCAACTTCATTTTCCAAAAACAATTTATTCATACCACTTCTTTTAAAACAATCCACAAATTAAACATGTCATTTCAAACAACACTTTTTTTTTCAAAACCAACTTTTCTGATTCAAATGACTTTCTAAAATCAAGGGAAACACAAAACAACTCAAACAGGGGACTAGTGTCAGTGGGTGACTTGACCATATGGTTGGCAGCCACATGCCAAACACGTCACTGACACAGAGAGCATTCTTGGACCATGCCCCCAGCTCCACATGGCTTTCCAGGCCATGCGTCTTAGTACTATTAGCCCAACTCCATTTGCCGTACCCCAATCGCAAAACATTACCATAAAAACCCAAACAAACAAATTAAACTGGACTTCCCATGGAAACCTGAGGATCGGTACGGGCAAGAGTTCGCGACGCTCTTCTCGCACCTACCCCTCAAGTCCCGACAATCCTACTCCATCTACCTTGACATCACAAATAACAAAGGGCGCTCTGAAAAGTGAGGTCTGCTAAGAGCAAACCGCCTCTGATACCATTTTGTCACGAACCAACCCGGGTCGACCCTGAATCGGTCACCCGAGCCGGTCCGCGACATGGCCCGAGAGGCGTTCCCGATCCTCCCGGGCTGGCGACCAGCGCCAGGGCATCATTAGAGACTGTGGGAACGATTTCGCCCAATATAAATAAATAAGAATGAAAAGATAAAACAGAGCAGCGCAGAAAAAGGTAAACTAAACAAAGTGACTAAACATGAACAAACATGAAATAAACTAACCAAACACGACGTCCGAACAAGCTCCGTGCGACCTCGCGGGTCGCTCTCCGACTCAACGATCAAGCGTCGCCCTAGGCGAGCGCACTCAAACTATAGCCTGCACAAACACTAAAAACAGAAAAGAACTATAGGCGTGAGTATTAAAACACAGTAGGCTAGCCCAATATCTATTCCCAATGCACTACCTTTAAAATAAAAGAAATATCATTTCAAGTTTGAACTACTATCTATAAAAGTATGTTTTTTTCTAAGCATTTTACTTAAAAACAAAGTACGAACCATTGCCCTTATCCATTTTCCAAATTCGTGTTCATTTCATTAGTGCCAATGACATTTCAGGAAAAAGGGGAAAGTGATGTTTAAATTTTCAAATTTGTACAAAAAGGGATTAAACACTTCCATTTGAAAACAATTTTTAGAAACCCATTAAAAAGAAATTTATCAGTTTCCAAGGAAAACAATATGCCAGAATGCACAAAGTAAAACATACAGCAAGGGCAATGTAAGTATACACGTGAGCATCATAATCATTACTGCAAGCTACAAAAGCTGAATAGACATGGGTGAACCTAGGAGATCGAGAATAAACCAGAAGACACCAATACATGAGAAATCATCCTTATTGACATGTCACGATGAAATCAAAACGCACAAAACGCTCGACCATCCACTCACAGGAAGGTCGAGGGCAAATCCCACAGTAATAAACCCAATATATCCACCTACTATGGGCCACTGGTCAGTACCATAACCTACCAGTGCAGCAATCGTTCTTAGAATATTCTCTCAATATTCAAGATTCCCATGTCTCAAGTGTTTAAGAAAAAGGGGTGAGCCAACCGATGCCAACCGAGCATCCAATCAGATATATATATATATAAAGAACAACAGGCATTCCCCGAGCCACTCCATGGAACAACCTCATGCCTTTTTTTTACTCAAGTACCCGGGAGCCTCTAAGCGCGGCCTCCCAAACAATCAATCGCAACCAAGGCATGAGAGTCGTCCTAAGAGGGTTTTTATAAAAACATTTCCATCGTTTTCCATAAAGTGCCAAACGGGCATTTAATACAGTTCACAATTACTACCGAAACCAGTTTAAAACTATTTGAAGAATCCAAAAAACACTACTTCACAGGTTTCCAGTATTTTTATAAACCAAACCAAACCATTTTCTTTTCCAAATAAACATTAAGAGCCAACCGGGCAATTTCTCAAACGAACCAATGTATTTGTTCACGCTTCAAAAGAAATCACTTCTCATTAAACCAGAACTCTATTTTATATTCCGTGAATTATGTTTAAAAGCCAAACGGGCATTCTTTCATTATTGGGTGTTTGCTCGTCAAAAGGATGTTTCATGTGTCGTGTATAAAATAAACGGCTCCTTTTGACGTTAAATAACCATTTAAAAATTAACCATCTTATATTAAAAATTAATTATCGTATATTATCTCATATTTATTACAATTAATAAAATGTTGATTTTGAACAATTAGGGTGCGCAAATAGCATGAAATAGTATAACTTAAATTTTAAAAGCAGTGCAAAGGGAACCTACCTCAAAATCAAGCGCGTCGACAAACAACCTCGGATCCAAGGCGCGATGACACGACGTGTGTCCGAGACTACGTGACCAAGTCTAATACTCTGCATAAACAAAACCAAGGACTCAGACACATCCAAAACTCACCAGAGCATTCGAAACCAAGCGGCGGGAATAAACGCTCACCTTGAAACCAAAGCGCGGCGACGACGGAACCTCGGAAACAAAGCGCAGCGATGTCGCTCACTCTGAAACGCCCTGCGCGGGTCCTAAAAATCCTAAACCAATAAATAAAAACCCACCATCAATTAAAACTCATGATCCAACATAAGTACAGTGATGAAGATAATAATAATAATGGTAATAATAATAATATTAATAATAACAACAATGATAATATGAATAACAATAATAATATTAATATTAATAAAAATAACAACAAGAATAATAATAATAATAATAATAATAAGAATAAGAATAATAATAATAATAATAATAATAAGATTAATAATAATAATAATAATAACAATAATAATAATAAAACAGCAATAATAATAATAATAATAATAATGTTAATAAGAATAAAAAGAATAATAATAATAATAATAATAATAATAATAATAATATTATTAGTAATACTAACACTAATAATAATAATAATGATATTAATAATAATAATAATAATAATAATAGTATGAAAAACAATAATAATTATAATAATAATAATAATAACATTAATAATCATAATATTAATAAGATAAAACAAATTAAATAAATAAAAGGAAAAAAAACAGAGACCTGGCTGGGAGGGGGGATGCGGGCTTGAGCAGGGAGCAAGCGGGGGACAGGAGGAAGGAGAAAGAAAAAAAAGAAGAAGAAGAGAAGAAAAAGAGGAAGAAGAATAAGAGAAGAAGAGAAAGGAGAAGAAGAGAAGAGAAGAAGAAGAGGAAGAAGGAGGGAAGAAGAAGAAGAAGAAGGAGAGAAGAAGAAAGGTGGGGCGTGGGCTGGCTGGACCACTGGACCAGGGGAGGGAGGCTGCTGCTGTTGCGGGAGGAGAAGGAAGAAAAGAAAAAAAGAAAACAGGGGAGAGGGAGAGAGCAGGTGGGCGAGGGGTTGCTGCAACGAGGGAGGGCGCCGAGAAGGAGCAGAGATGGAGGTCTGGGGGGGTTGGCTGGAAGGCCGACAACCGTGAGGGAGGAGGAGGCCGGGACGACGCCGGCTAGGATGGCCGGTGGAGTTAGGTCCACTGCAAGGGAGGCTCGTCCGGGTATTGGTTCACGGTGCAAGGCTGAAGGCAGCAGTGGTAGAGGGAGAGGAGGGTGCAGTGGCGCGCTGCAGGAAGGAGGTGCGTTGTGGTTCGGCTGGACGTGGAGCATCAACGAACCAAGAAGAGCTGGGGGAAGCTGTTGCGGGCGTTGGGTCGTTGCGCAAGGGGAGGAGGAGGGAGTTGGGTGCTGGGACTGCTGCTGCAGAAGGAGGCAGGGAGAACGGGAGGCGAGGGGGCCGGCGGGTGCTGCAGCGAGGTGAAGCTGGGGCGGCTGGGTCGCACGCTGCAAAAGGGTGGAAGGTCGCTGGAGATCCGGCCGAGGGGGGGGGGGGGGGGGGTCACGCGTTGGCTACTGAGGAGGGCGCCGCAAGCAGGGGGGAGCGAGGGAGGAGCTCCTTGCTACAGAGGAGAGGGAAAACGGGGGAGGGGGTGGCGGTGCACAGCACTACGGGAAAAAATATATGGGAGAGGGCTATTAGGGTTAGCGAGGGAAAAAAAAGTAGGAAAAAAAAGAATGAAATAAAATATAAAAGAAACAATTGATAATAATAATAAATAACAAAATAATAATATTAATAATAATACATAATAATAACAAAGTAAAATGGTAGACATAAAACTAATAAAATCACTCATTCATTTCTTTTTTTTTAACTAATAAAATTAATAAATTTTATTTTTCATCTAGGATTAAAAAAAAGTAAAGTTCTAAATAGCCATCAAAATTTAAAACGACATACTAAAATGACATTTACTAATTTATTTTAATTCCTCAAAGCCGAAAAGGCCACACAGTTGCATGGGCGAATCCGCGCGGCGTCGCACTCTATCCGCGCTTCTGACGACGTCGAACCCAAGATGCATACTTTTTATCAAAACTCAAAACTTTCATCCGAGACTGAACGTGAACCACATCAAAAATAATTTAAAGCCAAAGAAATCATAAAATAAAATAAACGCACGGTTTGTGGTGTGACAACTCCCCTATTGTAATAGGGTTAAAGTCCTCTGGCCACAAAGTGGTACTCCCCTACAATGACATGGAGCGGGTCCTCTATAATTGGGTTTCCACTTCCCTACTATGTTAGGGTGTAGGTCTCCCATAGCGAATGAGATGGTAGATTCCATACTCCCCTATCGTACTAGGGTGGAGGTTCTCTAGTCACTAAGTGGTACTCCCCTACAGAGTTAGGCAGCGAGTCCTCAATATTTGAATTAGTACTCCCCTATCATATCCGGGTGTGGGTCCTTAATGTGTAGTACTCCCCAATTAGAATCAGGGAAAGAGTCCTTACTTATGGAGTAGTACTCCCCCATCTCCAAGTAGCATCGGGGAGCGGGTACTCCATTAGAGTTGGATATCCCTCAGCTTTAGGAAACAGTTACGAGGAGCGGGCTCATCCCCTTGATGTAAATGATTCCTAGATAAGAGATAGTGTTCCCTCAATATACTAAGTCATGGGCCACTCCTTACAGAAGAAACATAGGTCTCATGGGTTACTTTAAGAGAAGTACTCCCATGACTCAGGGGAAATGGAATGATGTGGGTCCCTTAATTCTCTCTTGTTAGAGAGGATGCACATAATGCCTAGCCTAGAGCAGTACTCCCTTATCTATGCACAGTGTTGAGGAGTGGGCCTCTCCACTTGGGTTTTCTTAGCTTGAGTTGGGCATAAGGTAGTGATGAATAGAGCCTTGGTACTTGGCACTAGATCTAGACATTGTGAAATGTTCCCAATCGAGTGCATCTCTCAGACGGGTGCCATCTTAGATGGCTGAGCTCACAGAGTTTGTTCTCTTGGTTTTTGATAAATCAATTCAATCCTATTATGAGACACTTATTTCTAGATATGAAATTGTAACCTTATGATTAAGAGTTTTAGAGACAAGTATATATGGGCGTATATGATATATTTTCTATAAACATATAAATGTGTTGAGATGATTATATCTTCTTAGTGATGTTTCCTATGTGGTATATTATCTTTGTGTTTCAGGGTTTCCAAATGAGTATTGTTTTACTCACCCCAACATGATCATTTCCCACAAGTTTCATGTCCTGTGCATATCATCAATGCTTTTATGGAGTCCTAGGTGGACCCAGACTAGGTGGTGTTTAGAGAGAGACTTGATAGTTGTGGTGTGCTTCTATGGCTCCAGAGAACTTTTATTGTACCTACCCTTCAGGTAGGGTTTTCTAAAAATGATATTTAGGACCTTATACTACAAAATATTTCTTTTTGGTGGGATTGTATTCTGTCCGACATATACTTCACTTCACTTTACATTCCTGTCATACTCTGTGGTTAGTATATTAGTGTATGAATGCATTGTTTACTTAGTGTTTTTACATTTTAATATTTGGGATTTGAGATGTGTGTGTGTGTGTGTACAGGTACTTAATAAAGTCCTCCCATTTGTGGGACATGCCTACTCGCCTCACATTGATAGCCCCTGGCCTATTGAAGGTAGGATTGGGGTAGTTATAACATGGGCCCGTCCCGGATGGGTCATGATAGAGTGGTATCAAAGGCAAGGTTGGTTCAAAATTAAGACCAAGAGTCTATAAGATTGGTCTGGGGAAACAATGTTAAGTGTTTTGAGTTCAGATTTTAGGCTAGAGGTTCCAGTGTTGGCAAGGAGGCCGACGTATCCATACACCAGGACTCTAGACAACTTCTTTTTGACTTAGTACTTGAAAACACTAGTTTCAGGGAAAACAGTGGTATAAGAATCATATAGGATTGGTTGTTTCTTCCATTTATTTCTTGAGTATTCTCTCTAGATAAACTCTATTGACCTTGATACATCTTGCTTTACATCAAGATACTTCCACATAGACATCCATCCAAGATTCCACCGCTTGATAACGAGGATGATCAATGGGGTGATGAGATATCCGGACATGGATATGTACTAGAAATGTAACCTATGGGTGGTGTACTATCTATAAACTACCTATAGAGAAGAATATGGTTCTAGTAGTACTAGTAGATGAGATTAACAGGTTGAGCATGCATCACAAGTTTCAACAGAAGAGACCCCTCATTCCAAGGTGATCCTGACACACAGTTGGCTGAGGATTAACATGATATAGTGACGTGAGTTTTCCATATCACCAGGAAACCAGCAGATCAGATGGTGGTCCTGGAAGTGAGCCCTTTATGTGGATCATCAGGGTGATAGTGGGGTTTTTTACCTGATCTTATGATGGTGCGACTCTTCTATGGAAAGAGTTTGAGGACATTTTCAGAGAGTAGTTATCCTATTATGAACTATGGTATATTCATTTACATAAGCTTCAACAGCTTTGGAAGGACAATATGTCGGTATCTTAGTATTTATATATGTATACAGACATTTTTAGGTACTCAATGGATAGGATACACGATTGGTGCATCACGGACCAGACCTTCGAGAAAGTTTTGATTAGGAACTTATTTTCCATAGTTTTCCCTCTATGAATTCCTACCTATTATAGGGTGCTAGAGTAAACTATTATGGTTGAGAATCCCTTGGATGAGCATTTAACTCAGTGATAGTCAGCAATGGGCAAGTAGGAGTAGATAGATCCGCAGGGTGGAAGACGTGGAAGGGGAGATGGGAAAGTAGAAGGAGGTGGTAAACATTTTGACATATTTCCACCACCTCCTCCAGGTGGCCCATACTAGGCTTAGGGAGATAGATGATAGGGGAGGGGATAGATTAATGATATCAAGGAATATAACCCAAGGTATCTAGGAATGATTAAAAGTATGATCTGTGTCTATTATACCTTAGCTTTTGTATAGATAGACACAGGTACTACTCATTCTCTTCTTTCCACAAATCTTGTTCGAGGCTCATAGTTTCTGTTTGAACCATTGACTTCAACCTTTATCTTAGAGACTTCTACAAGAGGAGACCCAATGATCACTCACTGGTGCAGACAGCGTGACCTGACTCTTAGAGGAAAGAGTTACAGTCAAGATTTATGGGTAGCTACATTGATTCCTTTTGATGTCACTCTTGATATGGAATGGTTATCTATAGTTCATGCTCAGATTTAATGTTTTATGCTAAGAGTGTGGTGTATCCGTCTTAGTGGAATTAGGTTATCCTTCTTAGTGAAAAGGAAACCCATGAAGTAGAGTTTGAACTCACACATATGAGGGTGAAGTTGATTACTCATCAATTAGATAGGCTAACCATCGGTACAATGGATTTTATGAGTCCTCAGTTCCCTACAATGGTGGTAGATTTGTAGTGGATCTAGTGGATGTTAATACAGAGGAATTAGATAGGTTTCCTTTGGTTCCATGACTTTGAAATTTTCTATACTCTTAGGTAGGGGAAACATGGTAGTAGATGCTCTCAATATGAGAACTTGTCCCAAACTACTGAATAAGCAATTATAGCGGTTGTCCTCATTACAGTTATCCTTGGTTGATAGATTTAGAGTGGCTTACCTCTAGTTGATGGTTGACACCCCTCCACTCTTATAGTGATCCAAGGAGGCACGGGTTGAGGATATCGATTGTGAGACCTTATGTTTCTAGATTTATATAGGGAATACCCCTAATGGACATTAAAAAGGTGGGGAGAATTCCATTCTTTTTGATGATGCATAGTAGTACTAGGGACGTTGGGGGAGGAGGTTCAGAGGAATTTTCATACTTTCCCCTTGGATTGTACATCCCCCTTTTTTATCCATGAGAGATCGTTGTGTGGGAAGGATAAATGCCTTGCTTTTGGGACAATATCCTCATGTATATTGTTTTTTCCTAATACATGTGATGTGACGTGAGCCTGGGATGGCTTAGCCTAGAAGGGTATTAAGAAATGTGGGGTACGAAGGCCTAATTTTTGTGTCAATAGTGGACACTTATTGTGGTTAGATGCATCAGGATTTTTATATGGTGTTAGGGAGGACACTGAGGATGAAAGAATAGGTTGAATCCAGGCGTACCTATTAATATGAAATCCCGGATCTTGTTCGAATTAGTTCTTAGTTTATCAACTCACCATGTTGAGCCACATGTGTTTATAAAGGGTTTATCCTTCCTTTCTTGATGTTCCAGGAAGGATGTGGGAAATGATATTGGTGGTATTTTTGACAGATTTACAACAAACATCTAAGATACACAATACCTACTGGGTGATCATTGACCGAATCAACAATTCCCCAACCTTATAGGTAGGTGGGAGAATATTTCGGTAGAAGGATAAGGATTCCTCTATGTGTAATAGGTAGTTAAAATCTATAGAATTCCATCGACAATAGTTTCAGATTGTAAAGATCACTTTTCATCATGACCATGGAGATAGAGGATTGAAAGGGAAGAGATCCTTCAAGGAAAATATATTCCTTCAGTTTATGTTGGATGCCAACATGAGAATATCTAGGAGGACACATTGGAGTGGGAGGCTTAGGTTCTTTCTCGGTACACTCATCCTTTATATAACCCGTGGTTTATATTTCAGGGACGTAAAGCCTTAAGGTGAGGAGAATTTAATGACATGTATTTTCCTGAATTTATTTTTATAAATTAATTTGAAAAATTCCAAGACCAGGAATTGAGAAAGCGTATGATTCTGAGGACTGGTGTGCCCGAAACATGTCATCATAAAATGTTAAAATTTTAATAGATTGTGAGAATTTTTCCTAAAAAAATAGAATAACTTTCAAATGGGTACCCAGATCAGAATTCTAAGGGCACCGTTTTATTCAGAGCAGTGAGTTTACCATAGGCGCGACCTATCATTGGTCAGTGTGGGTCAACTGTAATTCCCCAACCCAAGAAACCCATAGATGGTGAATTAATTTAGTACTTTGGTATGATTATAAGAAATAAATCATAATAAAAAGATTATATTAGCAGTTTTGGAAGACCATATTACATATATGATACCGAAATTATATTTGGAAATATAGAAAATAAAACATGATACCTAATAAACTGAAATAAACTGCCTCCTTGAAAGCTTATTCAAGTTTATCTTCTTCGTAACATAGGGAATGGAAACATAATAAGGCTAAGCTCAAATTCTCATAAATTGTTACACATAGTAGAATCACTAGTCAATAATAATTGAATCATAATCAATTAGACATGACTATTGTGTCTTGATGAATAAATGAAAACTCTTACCATCAATAAGCTTAGAATGAAAATGCATCCACATATTTTTTTTTCACAGTGAAAACCTCAGGGATAGTAATAAATGAATAATGAATAATGATAATTATTATTATTTGGAAATAATGTATCTAGAAGAAGAACCACTATACCATCAAGACAGTTTAAGTTTGTCGGTAGAAACCTGTTTGATTTTTGGAAACAAACTCAAAGGGTTTGTCTCCAACTAATTTGTCTTATGAGACATGTTAATGCATCAAGGGGCTATAACGAGCCCTAACTATCACTTGTAGTCCAAATAATTGTTTATAAATAGATTTAATACAAGAAAAATATGCCTTTTTGATATCCGTATTGAATATATGATACGAATTCATCAATATTTCCCCATTTAAAATAACATTCAAAATAAGAACCTTATGTGGAATAGTATATGGCATAAAGAAATAATAATATCCATGATACAAGAAAATGGATATTTAATAGAATTATAATTTCAAATGAAAAATGATATCAAAGGGACATTATATACCCCACATAAGAAATATTAGGTGCACAATACCATGTAAGTCTCGATGAAATGGAAATTGAGACAAAGTCCCTTACCAAATTTTAATCAATCGAATCGTTTGAAAAAAAACCAAATTAATCATTAAATTCCATGAATATAAAGATTATCATGATATTATTCATCAAATTTCAGTACTCATGCACCATATATAATAAATAAGTGGCAAAAATGGAAATCTCATGGAATTAAAAGTTAGATGAGAAACCCCTTTCTTTATGCATGAATGTCTTCATTGATTAATCTTAACTACCTAAATAATAAAATTTATCTTCATTAATTAATAAGCCCAGAACCTATTATACATTTAATTGTTTTATTTTAACCTTATTATATTCATTCATGTCCTTTTTTATAGGTTTATGAGGTTCGATTTTATTGTTTTGGACGAATTTTCTTCCTTGGTTTTCATGATCGGTTTATTTGTATTCATGTATGGAAGTTCATTGGAAATGTGGTTAAACATAATGATTTCTTGATATATATTATTATTGAAATTACAGAGATATAAACGATCTTATAATGATTTTGGTTATATAACATGATGATGACTCATTAGATAAAAGTAAATGATAAACTCTTGGATTAACTTGGTGGTTTTGCGTATAATGATCTTGTTTTGTATTGTTATTTTATATTATGAGTGTGTAAGTATTATAGAAAATTACATAAGATAAAATAAACATATTATGATATGTTTCAACCATTAAAAAGGTTTCATCACCAGTCTTGTAGATATTAATAGAAATTGAAAACCCGTCTTCCTTGAATGTGATAAATCAACACATCTCAGACGGTGTTTTCATATTAAGTACAAGTGGAGGTGGAAAAGAGATATGATGATGAAATATTCCATTAGCATAGTAAAATTTCAGTTAATGAAAGGTAATGGAATTATCATAGCAGTTGGATTAGGGGAGGTGAGGAGAGGAAAATGAAATAATAGAACTTGTAAAAGAAGTTGAAAGAAAAAAGGAAGAGAGGTTAACCTCTTGAGTACTCCTGCTTGAGAATCTCTTTATGACCTTTATTTTTGGCCTTTTGGTGGGACCAGAAGGTCTTGAACATGGAGAGATGGCTTCAGAAGTGTATTTGGTAGAAATTCAGAAAGAATCAATGCTTGAGTGGTGTGAGGGGAAGTGGGGGTGAGGGGTGGTTTATATAATGTAGGGGAGGATGGTTTTCTTAACATTTGAATAATTAGTTTATTATTTTTCCCTAAGATAATAAATAGTGATTATTACATGAACAAAAATATTAATAATTGTATGTGATTTCTAACCATTTGTTCTTCCCACAATATGACTTCATCCATGACTTAATAAATCAAGTATTTAGCATTTATCATAACTTATCATATTTTATTATTCTCAAAAAATTAACGTATTTCAAAAAAAATCCTAAAAATTCACAATAACAATTTTTCGATGTGTAGAATCCTAAAATTAACTCTTTTTTCAAAAATAATTTTCTATATGTGAGAAATCTATTTTTTAATAAAAATCATTATTTAATCAAAAAATACCAACACTTAAAATATTCATCTTCATTTTTAAGGTGCCTAAATTTTATTTACACATTCATGGGTATGGTTACAATTCATTAAAGTAATATTAAAATTCATAAGGGTAGGTAACTATTCACCAAATATTATATTGATCCTATTAGACTCCAAATATCACCTTGATCGTAACCGTGTATATCCATTTTTTGAAATTTAAATAACAGAATTTGAAAATTTAAGTTTAATGGCTAGGTTATGAAAACCTCCTAAATAACCAAGTGTGGTTTCAATGTTAATTAGTAATTTATGCAATATAGGCTATCTAATGTATTAAAATTATTTAATATAAACTTACTCTAAAATGTTTGAGGTGTTATATCAACTGTGAAAAGTAGTTTTTGGGAAATAACCATAAATAAAATTATTAAATAAAATTATTTTATTTTAAAATCCTAATAACTAATAAACTTTAAATTAGATTAGAAATATTTTGACCATAGTTTATTCCTTATGGGGTGTTTACCTTAGGTGGGGCCTAAACTCTCTTGACACTGGTTGAGGGTGAAAGTTAGCTTTGGGATGTGAAAGTCACTAAATTTTTTAAGAAAAATATTTTATTTTGATCTTACATGTTGATGTAACAGAGTTTTTTTAATATTCCATGTCAAAGGAATTCAGGGTTATTACCATTACCCTAGAATTACCCTAAGGTAAGGAGAAGGAAACTCTCTTGAAAATGAACGCCGACGGATCAAGGATCGATGATGACCATTCTTTGTCAAAAACTGATCCAAACCATGAGGTGGGATATTTAATATATTTTTGATTTTCAACCCTATTGTTTATCCATACGAAGAACATGAATCAATTGACGAACAGATTGAATCATGGGTCATGAATACTAAGGGTTGGGATTATATTTGTGGTTTTCTATCAGGGTTTGATTAGTGAGAATTAAATCTTATCTATTGATCATTTTTATGGGAATAGATCATGACTGGAATGAACAACGGTCGAGGTCCATTCCCTATTCAATGTGATTCTTCTCTCCCTAATTATCCCCATGCGTTATTAATTTTCTACGTGGTGGTGAAATAATGATTGTTGAAACCTCATTTTTTGACGAAACGATCTAAGATGGAAGATCCAATGATAGAATGACCAACAGGAGGTTTGACAACGATGATAGATGATTCAAACTGACTCAAGAGATATTGTATTTTGAGTGTTTTTTGTAAGGATAGACCTTGAAGTCAATTAGAGATAAGGTATGTAAGGAATGAAACTCAGGGATCATTTTCCTACTTTCATTTTGAAAAAAAAGAGCACTGAAGATGAATAGGTGGCCCACGGAGGTGGTAGATTGCAACGAGCCACAGGTGTTGGCTAGCGGGGTTGGAACGCGGCTCGGTAGAGACACATTGGATTAGGAGGTGTAAGCCGCATTGGATCTAGAGGCGGAAGCTGCGTAACATATATGGATGCATTGACTGAGAAACGACGTGGTGCTGTGGGGCAGCGGGACCCCAGGACACGAAGAACTACTGTGTCCGTCCGTGTGGGTGCCGACGGGAGTGACCCATGGTGGTGACCGCATGAACCACTGTCAGGTGATCCGTATGCGATGATAAGGTCAGCATACATGACATGGGTTGGGCCACTCCAACGGCCTAGTGGTCCAATAGGCTAGGCTGGACTGGGCCTAGTGGGCCAGGTTGGGTCAGGTCGGTCGACAGGTCAGATCAGACCCGAACCAGACCCTTGTTAGACCTTTTTACAAAAACAACCATAACATTCAAACAGAGCATCTGTTTGATGATCCTTCTATGGCGTTGAGACCCTTGCATTGAGTTATTACTTTTAAAATCCTCTAAGTGAACTTTTTAGAAGATGTAATACAAATTAATAGATACGGAAGTGGGTATTCCTTACCACTATGATTAGGTATATATGTGACTCTCGACATCATTGGTGTGGGTCTAATACATTTGGGTAGTTTCCTACATGGAGTTGGTACTCCCCAGTTAGACCAGGGCATGGGTACTCCAAGCGTGTTGTTCTAGTAGAGTCATTACTTACTTGTTGTACTGTGGTGTAGGTCCCCTAGCCATAGAGTGGTACTCCATTGTTGTGCTGGGGAGAGGGTCCTCTAGTAGGGGGTCAGTACTCTCCTATCATGTTAGGGTGTGGGTCCCCCTTAATAAATGAGATAATAGAGTTGGTACTCCCCTGTCATACTAGGGTGTGGGTTCTATAGTCACTAAGTGGTACTTCCCTATTTAGTTAGGGTGTGGGTCTTTGATATTTTAAGTAGTACTTGTATTAGGTTATGGGTCTTTCATGATTAGTACTCCCCTGTTAGAATCATGGTGCAGGTCCTTACTTACGGAGTATTACTCCCCCGTATCTGATTAGCAGCGGGGAATTGGTCCTCCATTAGAGTCAGATCTCCCTTGGTAATAGGACACAATTAAGAGGAACCCTCATATCCCTTGATGTAGACAATACCTACTTATGAGTTAGTGCTCCCTCGATGGAATGAGGTGTGGGACTCTCCTTAAAGAACTAAAAATGGTTTCACAGGTTATTTAAGAGTAATACTTCCTTGATTAGGGGGAAGTGGTGAGGTGCAGGTCCCTCCATTCGCTCTTTTAAGAGAGGATATATGTGGTGCATCTCCTAGAGTAGTGACCCCTCATCTGTGCATAGTGGAGAGGGGAAGGTTTCTCCACTTGGGTTTCCATAGCTTGCAATGGGCGCAAGGCAGTGATGATTGGAACCCTAGTACAAGGCACTTGATGTAACATCCCAGGTAAATAAATAATATTACTTTTTCATATTTATTAATATTTTTTATTAAGATATTGATATTATTTTAAAGGGAATGCTATGCTATATGGTGTACTCAATACGCAACAATGAGTTTCTTTGAAATCTTACGTTGCACTGTAATAATAAAATAATATTATTTTAAATGGTAGTTAACGCCTAGCCATTATAATGGTGGGAATTAATAGAACAAACTAAAAAATTATTATATATGTTTTTAAATATTTTTACCTTTATCCAATAAATGTTAGAGGCTTAAAATGCAATTTAATCCAATTTTAAGCGTAAATATTCTAATATTCTTTAAATTTTCGATTAACCACCTTTTGATGGAGAAAAATTTTTAAATCCACTTTTTGACAATTTTATATGTTATATTGGACCAAATAAAATCCTTTTTTAGAATCTAGACATCAAAATTTACTTTGTGTAAATTTTTGTTATTTTTCCGATAAAGATCAATTTTAGTGAAAATGTAGTATTTTAATTCAAAACCTCCTTTTAATATAATTAATTTATATGGATAGATTATCTTTTAAATTGGGTTTAATGTGTAGTTAGAATATAGTTTTACCATTTAATCCATTGGTGGTCATTTTAATTAATTTCACATTGAAATTTGACTTAAACTAGTGTCAATCTTTTGATATATTTTGTTTCTTAAAAAAACGCTATTTGTTTTGACAACTGAAATTAAATATTAAATAGATTAATACAACTTATATGTTTTTAATTTTTTAAAATAGACATAATTTTTGAATTCAGAATATCAAATATAGCTTAGGGTGAATTTTTGGTATTTTTCTGAAAAACATCAATTTTTGATGAATAGTGAAACCACTAAGTGGTAGTTAAAAAACTGATTTTTCGTTTAAATGAAATTTTACCACCCCTGTGATTTGAATTTAAAAAATACAACATACATGGTTTTCATTAGGATGTAAAATTTGGATCAATGGGATGAAAATAATTTTTAGTGAAGAGTAACTTTTTAGTTTTATTAATCACGATTAAAGGTAATTAGTGTAATTTAATTTAAAGATAATGATATAATAATATTAAATTACCTTGACACATGTCCTACCCTTATTTTATGAGTCATGGATGACCAAGAAAATCCATGGGTCAACTTGGAGCCACTTGGGTAAGAAAATTACATTAATAACTTTTTATTTAAAGATAAAATTAAAATGTCACAAACATGTATTGTTTTACTAAAACATTTTTTACATGGGGTTATACAAGTCATGTGTTTGACTATAAATATTAATTGGAAAGCTAGAAATATTTCCTACATCATAGTATTTTTTTCTTATAATTTTTATACATTAAATTTATTTATTTATTTATGACACCATGATAATGCAACGATTACTTCATTAATGAACGATTTAAATAAAATGAAAAGATAATGTAAAATCTAGGACATAAACTTGTCAAAAAACTATTGGATGTGTGGATTTCGAACCCTTATTACCTTTTACTCGAAATATATAATTTTGGGACCTTTGATATCCTAAAATCATTTTATAATAAAGTAACTTTTCAAGACTTTAAAAGAGTGGCCCTCCTCCCTCTTATAAAAGGTCCCCACCTCTACCTCCTTACCCACACCTCTCAAGACCTTGGATCATAAAAAATCTACTCATATTGTCTCTCAAAATCCCACTCTTACTCCTAGAAGCATCACTTTGGGCAGAAATAATTTCAAGGAATCCTTTGAGCTTAAATCAAAAAGAGTTATCTGATTTGGAGGTAATGTCTTCTTTTATGTTCTTTTGTTTTATTTTGCTTCTCCAACCCCCTAAACTCTTTTTATTCGTTTATTTTGTAAAAAAAACAGTATCTTAAATACACTAGTATTATTTTATTTAGAGGATAAAATCTACACTCATACACACCCCCATCTAATGGTTAAAGAAGATACTGTTTCTGTGGGTGGTGAATTACTACCTCACGAAACGATGACTGTTCAATCTTCTTTTAACACCTCTCATGGTGGCCATTAAGATGTCGCTGTAATTATATATTATATAGAAATTATTTTTATGTATTCCTTATTATTATTTATTATTCATTTATTCCATACCTTTATGGTTTCCATAATGGGTAAACATGATAATTTCATTTTAGGAAGTGCGGACTACCGCCCCCTCAAAGTGATTTAAATCATTAATACTATATGTGGGATGTATAAATGATGGATTTAATGATGTTATATATTATATTATACTGTAATTATAATATAATTATGTATAATTATTTTATTCATTCCATTAAAGTATGAAATATAAATGAAAGTAGCGTTCATGCGTACGTACGACTTACCGTCTCTATGAATGGTACATTTAATTTCTTATCTCCAAATTTTATGTACTATTATAAGTACATATATATAATGGATATATATCTCATATATTACATATAAATGATTGATATCATTGTATAATTATGATATATATATATATCTCCCATTTAGTTTTAATTCCATTAATATGACAAAGAGATGAAAGTAGCGTTCATGCGTACGTACAGCCTACCGTCTCTATGAACGGTTCATTTCATTTTTTATCTCCAAATGTTATGGAATAGTATAAAATGAATATATAATAGATATATATGATATTTAAATCATTAATAATATTCTGTAAATGATGTGTCTATAACTACATGGAAAATTTGTTTCCAACAATTTCAATTTTGACTCATGTACCGAACATCAACAAAAACGTCTGATATGAACTCACATTATTAACCAACTATTATAACATTATCATATGTGTTATGAACTGAATAATAATATTTAAAGGAGTTCTTTATGAAATTATAAATTGAACAAAATTTATTATTTAGGAATATAAAGAAACGAACAAGACAAGTCAGACTTGAGATAAGGGATCCTACCTCTCTCTTTCTTTTTACGTACTCTCTTTTATGTCATTACTTTTAAGCTCATCTTTCTTATGTTGGGGGATGTTATTTTATATCCATTTTACTGTAATTTTTATGTTCATATGATGAGAGACCCTATTTGATCTCATCAAACCATTTTTGGAAGTTTTAAGTGGCACCGTTAGGCTACCGAATTTTTGTAAGGGATTTCTTATCTCACTTTTAATTCTATGAGATTTCCATTATTGGCCACTTATTTATTTCATATGGTGTATTTTGTACTGGAATTTAATATATATTATCATGATTCTATTTATATTCTTGTTATTATGTGATTCATTTTGTGTTTATTATCTTTTGGTCATACAACTCAATTGATCACAACGAGTTAAGAGGGTTTTTATCTCACTTTTTGTTCCTGTGAGATTATTTCTACCTTTGCCACTATTTCCTTTTTTGTTGTGTATTTACTTCCATTGATTTTATTATTTGTGTAATATAATTTAATTTATGGTTATTTACATCTTCATTTTATCTCCCTTCTTTCATGGGGTGTACATTTTGAAAGTTACCCAAATCGGTAAGGGAACCTTTCACCCTCCTCTTTTTAAAAGACTAATTTTTGTTAGTTCTTTTAATTTACATCTTCTTATATTGGGATATGTTATCATATATCCCTATTTCTGTAAATGATATTTTCAAGTGATTAGATACCCTTTTTATCTCTCATTGTCTCATTTTTTGAATTTTAAAAATGACGCCATTAGGCTGTCAAATTTATGTAAAGGAAATTCATAACCCAATTTCAATTCTTTGGGTTAAACCACTACTTCTTGATTATGTTATACTATGAATATGTGTGGGTGAACTATGATTGTTTTACACTTAATATCCTCTTATATTGGGTGTATTTTTATTTTTCACACATAATTATGTAATTGATTTATCCTTAATCTAAGGATATCGACTTTGTAAGGTACATCATCTCAATATCATTTCATTAAGGAACATTTTATTTTATACACAACTTTATTTTATACAGTGTATAAAAACCTTTGACTTTTCATTTGATTCAATGGGAATCATTTTCTATGAAGCGTTTTACTGTACGAAAAAATGGAATGTTTCTTTTAACGTACGCGGTGACAACGACCTTGTCCGCCGCCCTGATTAATATTTGACCTTTGGATTCCTTAACAAGCCGTAATGTTTTTAAGAGGAATTAATAAACATTTAACCTTTTATGTATTTTGGTATTGAAAATGGTTTTGATAATGGACTTGTTATGTCAATATATTTAAGTGATATATTGTGATTGAAATGTAGAAATGTTTTCTTTCCATTATATTTGTTTTATGTACTATGATTTTGTAATGGTACTTGGACATTTTATGGGTGTTAACGTCATAAACCATATGACGGGTGGTGCCGTGAATACTAGGACGGGTGGTTACGTTATAACCTCCAATGCATTGGGTATGGAAGTCAGCCCTATGACTATTCCATTTAGTGATATGTGTGGAAGTCAACCATATGGTTATTACATTTAAGTATGTTTATGTCCCAAGTTACCTTTATATGTTATGTGCTCATTATATGGGTTTATAGTAATCTTTTTTTTACAAAGGATAAGTAGTGATATTTTATTTAGTAAAGAGTATTTACTACTTAATAAATGTCAAAGACTTACTTTGATAAAGTATTCATGGGTTACTTGTTGTTTTGAAAAACTATCATTTTTCCTTCTTTGTGTATCCTTTACTAGGCTTTTTATGCTCATCCCAAGTTTTTGAAATGTTCTCCATAGGACTTAAAGATGAATAGAGTCAAGTATGGGATCAAGGAAAGGAATGCTATCTAAAACATGGAACTAGACATGTTTCTTTTAAATAGTTTTTATTTTATGGAAACTTAGTAGAAGTGTCTACTTTATAATCATTTGAGATGTAATAGTTATGTCCTAATTCTCTAAAACTATAAACCATAAAATATTCTCTATGTGAATTATTCATTTAATTCATGATTATGTAATGTTTTATGGCTGGGTCCTTACAATTGGTATTAGAGGTCGGTTTAGATAACTTTAGTGGTTCAATTATTGTTTAAGAATAAGTGAAAAGTTGTGTATAACCACAATGGGTAGAATATTAGATAGATTCATTGTTATTTTGAAAGTTAGAATGAGTTTTAGATAACTTGGATTACTATATCTTAGTGTTTATCTTCCTCGTTATTATATGATGATTTTACTGATATGCTCACACTGACCTTTTTGGTTTTAGTAAATGGATGGAACTAGAAGGAACCAATGTAACAGTGGATGTGAAGGAAACTGTGACAGTTTTTTGAGTGAGCAACTGAATGACATGGGATATTCAATGATAACTCTTATGTTTATCCTAAACCATCTATCTAGAGTTATGATTGACCACCTAAACCTTGGTGATTTTTATAAGGAATCATATATGCAAGAAACAAATCCATACGAATGTTCAGGTAATAATCATAAAGGTCAGTGTGTTTAAAAACCTATGTGTCAAAGTTGTGGAATGAAACACATTGGAAAATGTTTCAAATGGACATAAAGATGTTATAGATGTGGAAATGAAGGTCATAAAGCAAGAACCTTCCATGGAAAAAGGAAGCATCAAGTTGACTCGAGGAAAGGGAAAGAAGTTCTTTATGAGGGATCAATTGAATGTTTTAAATGTGGTGTTAATGGTCATTATGAAAAAACATGTCGTACGAAGAAGTTTCAGGAATGGGATCACCAAGATCATTCAAATATTAGTTTACTAATACCTAATTCCTTTCTGATTGAGGATAAAGAAACTGACAATGACCAATCAAAGGTATGGATTATTTCTTAACATATGTTTCCCTATTTTGGAATCTTAGGATATGATTCATGATTTTGTTTGTAGGAAAGAAGTATTACAGAATAAGTTGGAAAGGAATGGTTAATGGATCATGAAGAATTTTGAATGAGTAAGAAGTCAACATATAAGGGATTCAAGAGTTATTGTAGATTTTCGGATGGTGAAATTGTTAAAAGTATTAAGTCTCTTTTGATGATGAGGTTACGTTAGAAGACTTTTTATAGTATGTGTAACCCTGATGTTTGATATATGAAAATTCTATTGAAGGAATGGTTATTTGTTCTTTTGTGGACATAGTTATAAAGAACCATTTGGGTTTATATGATCCTTACTTTTGAGCTAATTATGGGTTACTATATGTTATGATGGAAAATTAAAGGCATGAGATAAAATTGAGGTTAAATTATGTTATGGTTATTTTTGATGATTTTATCTCTTTTTGGGGAATGTTTTGATAATTATATAGTTTTAGAAAAAGGAAAACACACAGACCGTGTGACAACCCATCGCGTCAGACAAAGTTGTGGGAATCAAACCCACAACCAAAGTGCGACTGGTATTTATCGCCTACCACTGGACTACGTGAAGTCCCTGGTTAGAATAACAAATTCTTTTTAGTTATGTAATTTTATAAATCAAGAATAAGTTGATTTTGGGTTATCTAAGAAAATATTGACCTATCATGGAGGATATATGATTAGGTTAATTACTTTTCAATATGAGACTTTAAGAGAAACTAATGTTATTTGGAGATAAATGTTAATTTTTACCTTGGAAGAGTATGTTATTAAATCCTTCAAATATTTGGGTTTCAATATTATTTTGTTTTACTTTGAAGAATTTTATTTACAAATTTTTTATCGAATGATCTTCGTTTAACTTTGGGTTTTGTTGGACAAATTTTAGAGATTAAGAATAGATTTTATTTTTATAAAGGATAATCCTTTTGTGGATTATCTGATCTTATTCTAACAATATTTGTTTTGGTTAAGGTCTAATGACATGGGAAATATATAGTTCTCTTTTGTGGATTAGGTGATTCTCTAGAAGTTGATTATAACGCTCATAATGTGAACAAGTCATCCTAAATACTCGTCTTTTGGAGTAAAAAATGAGTTTGGTAAGAAATATAGTAATAGATGAAAGTCTAAACGACAAGAAAGTATGTTTCCTTGTGAATTAGTTAAGCTCATAAATAAATTCCTCATTTAAAAGTAACTTAAAACTAAAATATTTTTCTGTTAACTTTTCATACTGGGGAATCAAATACCGTTTAACCCATCACAAGTTTGTGATTTTTTGGTGGTTAACTTTCTCCTAAACATGTTTCTTTCACTCTCCATCAGAACTTAACCCTTAGTTTTTTTCTTCCATATCCATGTTTTCATGGAATCCTAATACCTATTGTCTCAGGTGACCTTGGTACTTTTCTTTCTTTCTTTTAAAGTGATAGTTTAATTTACTCTATTTCCGATGTGGGGCTTTCAATGAAGTTTCCAAGCCGAATTTTAAAATTGCAAGGATGCAATTCCCAAAAGGGGGGAAGGTTGTAACATCCTAGGTAAATAAATAATATTACTTTTTCATATTTATTAATATTTGTGATTAAAATATTAATATTACTTTAAAGGGAACGCTATGATTGATGGCGTACTCAATACGCATCAACGAGTTTCTTTGAAATCATACGTTGCACTCCAATAATAAAATAATATTATTTTAAATGGTAGTTAACGCCTATCCATTGTAATGGAAGGAATGAAAATAACTAACTAAAAAATTATTATATATGTTTGTCAAATATTTTTACTTTTATCCAATAAATGTTAGAGGCTTAAAATGTGAATGAATCCAATTTTAAGCATAAATATTCTAATATTATTTAAAGGTCGATTAACTGCCTTTTGATATAGAACCATTTTTAAATACACTTTTTACAATTTTATATATTATATTGGACCAAATAAAATCTTTCTTTAGAATATGTACATCAAATTTTACTTTGTAAATTATTGTTATTTTTCTGATAAAGATCATTTTTTGTGAAAATGTTGTATTTTTATTCAAAACCTATTTTTAATATGATTTAATTATATGGATAGAATATCTTTTTAATTGGGTTTAAATTGTAGTTACAATATATTTTTACCATTTAATCCAATGGTGGTCATTGGAATTAATTTCACTTTGAAATTAGACTTAAACTAGTGTCAATATTTTGATATATTTTGTTTCATAAAAACACGCTATTTGATTCGACAATGGGAATTAATTATTAAATTTATTAATGAAAATTATATTTTTTGAATTTTTTTTAAAATATACATAATTTTTTAATTCATAATATCAAATATAGCTTGGGGTGAATTTTTGGTATTTTTCTGAAAAACTTCAATTTTTGATGAATAGTGAAACCACTAAGTGGTAGTTAAAAAACTGATTTATCGTTTAAATGAAATTTTACCACCTTTGTGATTTTAATTTCAAAAATCCGACATACATTGTTGTCATTAGGATGTAAAATGTGGTTCAATGGGATGAAAATAATTTTTGGTGAATAGTTACTTTTAAGTTTTATTAATCACGATAAAAGGTAATCTGTATAATTTAATGTAAAGATAATGTTATAATAATATTAAATTACTTTGACACATGTACTACCCTTATTGGATGAGTCATGTATGATCAAGACAATATAAGGGTAAACTTGGAGCCACTTGGGTAAGAAAATGACATTAAAAACTTTTTATTTAAAGTTAAAATAAAAATGTCACAAATATGTATTGTTTTACTAAAACAATTTTTACATGTGGTTTTACAAGTCATATTTTTAAATATAAATTTTAATTTGAAATATAAAAATATTTCCTACATCATAGTATTTTTTTATAATTTTTAGACATTAAATAAATTAATTTATTTATGACGCCATGATGATGCAGTGATTACCTCATTAATGAACGATTTAAATAAAATGAAAAGATAATATAAACTATAAGACATAAACTTGTCAAAAACCTATTGGATGGGTGGATTTCAAAACCTTATCACCTTATCCTAGAAATATATAATTATGGGACCTTTGATATCCGAAAATCATTTTATAATAAAGTAACTTTTCAAGACTTTCCAAGAGTTCCCCTCCTCCCTCTTATAAAAGGCCCCCACCTCTACCTCATTACCCACACCTATAAAGCCCTTGGATCATCCACCCTATACTCATATTGTCTCTACACATCTTTCTATTACTCCTAGAAGCCTCACTTTGGGAAGAAGTCATTCCAAGGAAGCCTTTGAGCGCAAATCAAAAAGAGTTATCCGATTTGAAGGCAGTGTCTTCTCTTATGTTCCTTTGTTTTATTTTTCTTCTCCAACCCCCTAAACTCTTTTTATTAATTTATTTTGTAACACCAGAAGTATCTTAAATATAATAGGATTCTGTTATGAGTAGGATTATAGCTACACTCATACACACCTCCATCTAATGGTTAAAGAACATATTGTTTCTATGGGTGGCGAATTACTGCCTCACAAAACGATGATTGTTCAATCTTCTTTTAACACCTCTCATGGTGGCCATTAAGATGTCACTATATTTATATATGATATATAAATTATGTTTATGTATTAATTATGCTTCTTTATTTTTCATTTATGTCATACCTTTATGGTTTCCATAATGGGTAAACACGATAATTTCATTTTAGGAAGTGCGGACTACCGCCCCCTCAAAGTGATTTGAATCGTTAATACAATATGTGGGATGTATAAAAGATGGATTTAATGATGTTATATATTATATTATAATTTAATTATAAGATAACTATGTATCATTATATTTTTCATTACATTAAAGTATGGAATATAAATTAAAGTAGTGTTCATGCGTACGTACGGCTTACCGTCTTCATGATCGGTATATTTCATTTTTTATCTCCAAATGTTATGTACTATTATAAGTACAAATATATAATGGATATATATTTCATATATTACATCTAAATGAAGGATATCATTATGGAATTATAATATATATATATCTCATTTAGTTTTAATTCCATTAATATGACAAAGAAATGAAAGTAGTGTTCATGCGTATGTACGGCGGACCGTCTCCATGAACAGTGAATTTCATTTTTTATCTCCAAATGTTATGGAATAGTATAAAATGAATATATACTGGATATATATGATATTTAAATCATTAATACTATAATTTAGATGATGTACCTATAACTACATGGAAAATTATTTTCCAACAAGTTCAATTTTGACTCATGTACCGAACATCGACAAAAACGTCTGATATGAACTCACATTATTAACCAATTATTATAACATTATAATATGTTATATTAACTGAATAATAATATTTAAATGATGTCCTTAAGCAATTATAAATTGAAAAAAGTTTATTATTTAGTAATATAAAGAAATGAACCAGACAAGTCGGACTTGAGGTAAGGGTTCCTACCTCTCTCTTTCTTCTTAAGTACTCTCTTTTAGGTCATTCCTTTTAAGATCATATTTCTTATGTTGGGGGATGTTATTTTATATCCCTATTACTGTAATTTTAATGTTAATATAATTATAGACCCTATTTTATCTCATAAAACAATATTTGGACGTTTTATGTGGCGTCGTTAGGCTGCCAAATTTTCGTATGGGGTTTCTTATCTCGCTTTTAATTCTATGAGATTTCCATTGTTCGACACTTATTTATTGCATGTGGTGTATCATTTAATTAAATTTCATATATATTATCATGATTCTATTTATATTCATGGCATTATGTGATTCATTTCGTGTTTATTATCTTTTGGTCATAATACTCGATTGATCACAACGAGTTAAAGAGTTTTTATCTCGCTTTTTTTCTCATGAGATTCATGCTACCTTTGGCACTATTTCCTTTTATGGGGTGTATGTACTACCCATGATTGTATTATTTGTGTAATATACTTTAATTTATGGGCATTTACATCTTCATTGTATGACCCTTCTTTCTCGGGGTGTACGTTTTGAAAGTTAGCCAAATCGGTAAGGGAACCTTTCACCCTCCTCTTTTTAAAAGACTTCTTTTTGTTAGGTATTTTAATTTACATCTTCTTATGTTGGGACATGTTCTTGTATATCCTTATTGATATAAATGATGTGTCCATGTGATGATATACCCTTTTTATCTCTCATCATCTTATTTTCTGAATTTTAAAAATGAGGTCGTTAGGCTGTCGAATTTCTGTAAGGGAACTTCTTAACCCAATTTTAATTATTTGGGTTAAACCTCTACTTCTTGATTATGTCATACTATGAATATGTGTGGATGACCTCTGATTGTTGTACACTTAATATCCTCTTATATTGGGTGTATTTATATTTGTCACACATAATTATGTAATTGATTTATCCTTAATCTAAGGATACCGACTTTGTAAGGGACTTCGTCTCAATCTCCTTTCATTAAGGCACATTTTGTTTTATACACAACTTTCTTTTATATGGTGTATAAACCCCTTTTACTTTTCATTTACTTCAAATGGAATCTTTTTCTATGAAGCATTTTACTGTGTGACAAAAAGTAATGTTTCTTTTAACGTACGCAGGGACAACGACCTTTTCCGCCACCACGAGTACTATTTAACCATTGGCTTCATTAACAAGACGTAATGTTTTTAAAAGGAATTAATTACCATATACTATTTTATGTATTTTGGTATTGAAAATGGTTTTGATAATGGATTTGTTCTGTCAATATATTTAAGTGATATATTTTGATTGAAATGTGGAAATGTTTTCTTTCCATTATATTTGTTATATATATTATGATTTTTTAATGGTACTTGGACATTTGATGGGTGGTTACATGATTAACCATATGATGTGTGGTGTCATGAATACCAGGATGGGTGGTTACGTTATAACCTCCAATTCATTGGGTATGGAAGTTGGCCGTTTGTCTATTCCATTTAGTGATATGTGTGGAAGTCGACTGTATGGTTATTTTATTTAAGTATGATTATGTCCCAAGTTACCTTCATATGTTATGTGTTCTTTATATGGGTTTATGGTAATATTTTGGTTAAAAAGGATAAGTAGTGATCTTTTATTAAATGAAGAGAATTTACTACTTAATAAAGGTGAAAAGTATTATTTTGATAAAGTATTTATGGTTTACTTATTGTTTTGAAAAACTAACAGTTTTCCTTCTTTGTGTATCCTTTACTGGGTTTTTTATGCTCATCCCTAGTTTTTGAAATTTTCTCCACAGGACTTAAAGTTGAATAGGGTCAATGATGGGATCAAGGAAAGGCATGATATCTAAAATATGGAACTAGACATGTTTCTTTTTAATAGTTTTTATTTTATGGAAACTTAGTAGAAGTGTCTACTTTTTAATCTTTTGAGATGTAATAGTTATGTCCTAATTCTCTAAAACTCTAAAGTTGAAAAGATCCTCTATGTGAATTATTCATTTAATTCATGATTATGTAATGTTTTAAGGACATGTCCTTACACTTGAGCTGGACATAGTGAAAAGTTCCTGATGGAGTGATTCTCTCAGACAAGTTCCATCTAAGATGTCTGAGCTCTTGGAGAATGTTCTCCTAGTTTTAATTATTTCGATTCGAGCCTACGATGTAAATCCTATTTATATTAGTGAGATTGTAACCTTATGATTTTAAATTTCTTATATGAGTATATCTGGGTGTTCAGAATATTTGTTTTGTAGACATATATATGTTCTGAGATGACTGTATCTTCTTAGTGATATTTCCTTTGTGGTATTTTACTATGTGCTTCATGGTGTTCTATTGGGTATTGTTTTACTCACCCCTTCAAGAGATTTTCCCCCACATGTCGTGTCTTGTGTAGACCATCGATACATTGACAGAGTCCTAGGTGGACCAGGACCAGGTGGTTCTTAGAGAGATACAAAATTGTTGAGGTGTGATTCTACAGCTTCTAATAGCTCTTTATATACCTACCCTTCAGGTAGGGTTCTCTATGGATGAGCTTCAGGAATTTGTGCTACAAACTCTTTATTTTTGTTGGGCTTGTATTCTGGCCGAGTTGTAAATCACTACACTTTACTTTCCTATTGTAAACTATGGTAGGTATCATAGTTTATGAATTCATTATTTACTTAGTGTTTTTACATTTCAGTATTTTAGGCTTGGAGATGTGTGTGTGTGTGTGTGTGTATAGTTACATAGTAAAATGCCTCCCATTTGTGGGATATTCCCACTCAATGCTAGTCACCAACCCCTGGACTATTCAAGGTAAGATTGGGGTAGTCATGACATTGGCCCCTTTGGGGTGGGTCGTGACAAAATAACCTTGATAAATTATAAAGGAAAATTTTAAAAAATCATTTAATACATTTATTGTGGAAATTATCATTTCCACTTTGAAATTTAATTTTTAAAACTAAAAACATTTTGAAAATATTTTTCTTTGAAAATAAAATTGATTAATTTTAAAAGAAGAATTTAAAATAAGTTAAATAACTGTTTAAAACCTAAAAAAAATTCAAAATTAATTTTTGTGATAATGAGATTAAAATATCATTTTAAAACATTTTTTGAATCATTTTTAGAAAACCTTGATTTGGAAGAAAAAAAATTTCTAAATGAGGAGATAAATAATGTAGGATTTTATTAAAAAAATTATTAATTATGTTATGTACCAAAGAGTGTAAAAATTTTACCATTAATTAATGATATCTTGGTTAAAAATAGTATAAGAAAAATCCTGATAATTATTGAGATTTTTATCATGAGATATAATAATTTGAAACTTAATCATCAATAATGCAGATAAATGATGAGATTGTAACACAAAACCCTTACCACATTGGTAAACATGAATCATAATCACCATGAAATAAATATCATAATATGAAACCTAAAAAATCACGAGGATAAATATATTCTTGATGTTACATGTCAAAATTATTTTATATTCACATCGTGAAAGATTATAGGTGCATAACAAAATGTGTGTCTCAAGTTATGAAAATGGAGACAAAAATACCTTACCAATTTTTTAACTTTTGTACCATAAAACTTATGAAGGGGAGTTACTAAAATTCATATGTGAACCCCAATATTTTTCAGTATAGTATTAATAATACACATTCATTGGAATTATATAATCCACATAAAAAAATAAGTGGTGAATATGACATGGGTCTCATGGAAGTAAAAAAAGATAGATCGAAATCACATTCCTTATGTATTAACTTCTACAGTACTCATTCAGAAATAATATATTATAAATATAAATATATTATAAATATATTAAATAACCATATTAATATTATATCATACTACATATTATTTTCCTATGATATTATATTACCCACTTATTAATAATTCCTGCTTAAATTTAGGATTCAGGTAATAATAGCTTCATTTTTCGTAAATGTGTTTTTTTATTTTTGGTCCCCTTAATTTGATAATGGTTCAATAATATAAAGAATTATATCCATTATATATAAAATAATATACATTATTTATTTATTTATTTATAGTAATCCATATGATTAAGTGATAGAAATTGAAATTCATCATTTTTGGAGACTGTAGGTCATACGTATGTAGGAACGATGTTTCCATTTTATTATTGGATAAAAATAAAGAAATATAAATGATATATTATCATTAAAAATAAATTTTATTTCATATATATCACATATTTTAATTGAATCCATCCTTAATTCCATCCATGAATGAATCACATTGCTTAGCGAGGCAGTAGTCCTCCGTATACATGAATGATGTTATTATATTCCCACAAAACAGGAAGAATGTTGGTGTTTATGATATAAAACTTCCAGAATAATATTAAAAACAATATGATAATATATATTATGTATAAAAAATAAATCTCCATTAATTCCAATCGTGAGAGGTGTTAATGGAAAAACAAACAACATCGGTTTGTGATGTGGTAGTCCGCCGTACACACGAATGATAATTTCATAACCCATTCAATGGAAGTGGTTATGGTTGTAAGTAATTCCCCTAACATAATGAAATATAATTATATATAATTTACTAATAATATTATATAATCATGATCAAAAAATAATTAGAGGGGTTGGAGTAAACAATAAAAAAATGCTCGTTGATGAACTTTACCTCTTCTTCAGTTATCCTCCATCTATTCTCACAAAAATTCTTCCTAAGATGGATTTATTCTGAAAATAAGGATTCATGTATTAGGGGAGATAATTTAAGAAGTCCATTTTCATGGTTTTTTTACCTGAATTTCTTGAGAGGTGTAAATACGTGAGGGTAGTGAGTTTCCTTTTATAATTAATGGATAGTGGTGTTTTTATAAATACACAAAATCATTCACTATTGGGGGTGGGGTTAATATTACCTTATATTGCTAAAAAATTGATTAATAATGAAGTAAAAGATTAATTTTCCTAAAAAAAATCATCCAAAAAAAATAAACACGTTTTTATCAGGTTATTCCACAATCTCTATGTTTACTTAATTTTACCTTTTTTGTTTTTACCATGGTAACTTGTATATTTTTATTAACATAGGTAATTTATCTATTAAGTATAAAATTAAAGTGATACTTATTAGATAATTGATAACTAATTATTATAAATATTAAATCGAACTCATTAAATTAAAATTATATGTATTTATGAAATTAATTTTATTACAAACACATATAATTTAAAACCCCCTGTTTTTTCGTTAATTGTAGTAATTAATTTTAACTGTTCTCGCTAATCATTAGGGTAACAAATTATGTAAACCTTATTAAATATTATAAATTATTAATATTAAAAATATGGAATCCATTTATCCAATTCCCATTAATATAAGTTTCAAAATTTAACTTAAATTTAATTCTACAAACTGGACAAGAAGGCGAGGGTTTTTAAGTGAGAATGTTCAAAATATTATCATGTTTTTGTATCCAATTTCATTATGAAATTTATTATAATAAACTAAATTGGATTAATGGATATATATTTGAAATATGTTTACTTTAATACTATTTTATAATATAATTTATCTTTACAAATAATTTAAACAAAAATGCAGTTTTGAATGAAAACTTAATATTTTTCACTATTTATCAAAAAAATAAATGTTTTCAAAACAAAAAATAGAAACAAAATCACCCGAAGAAAATTTTAATATAATTATTCCTTAAATTAAGTTTATTTTTATGAATTTTATTTTCTAAAATTTGTGAAAATTAATCTTAAAAATAGTTCACCCAATGCGAAAAACACATCTTTTAAAAAAATATAGTTTTTCAAAAAATATTTATTTTTATTTTAAAATATTATTATTTTGTTTATAATAAATAGATTGAAAAAAATGTGAGTATAATATATATTTTATAAACTTAGTTAATTCTATTCATACCCTCAATTCAAACTTCTAGGTGATATATTAAATATTAATGTTAATAATATATTTATGTTTAGTAAAACTCAATCTTGCATGTAGTGTAAGCTATTAAGGAAAATAATTTTTATGTGTAATAAAATTTATCTCAATGTTTCATGATATGTAAAATAAACTAAATATTTCATGTAAAATATATCTAAAATACTAAATTGAATTTGAATAAATATTTCAAAAAATTTCAGGGTATTACAATTATTATACTGGAATGCTATTATAATTATGGTATAATAATTAACCATTGGTCCCATTTATGTTAATAAAAATAATATTAATATTCATGTGTTGGGTGGAATACCACTTCCATGACACAACATTTTTATATTTCCTTCAACTCCTACAAGGATGGTCATAATATATAATTTAATATATAATTATGATATTTTTGGAATATTTTATATAATTAAATGATAAACAATACTATTTATTTTCCAATTCACTATAAAATGAAAACATCATCCATTCTTACAAGTGGAGAACTACCTAAATAGAATGATCAATTTTTATTTTCCTTTTCATCACCTCTTAATATTCATAGACAATAGAATTTTATTAGTGGTTAAATATTATAATTATGAACTTATTATAGTTTTAAGGGAAAATTTAAAAATGATTAACTATATGGAAAATAAAAAACAATGAAAAATTCAACCATCGAAAAGTGTGTTGTAAGAGTATAAAATGATTTTTTTTGTATTGTGAAATAAAATTTTGTAAGTTATATTGTTATTTAAATTTTTTAATTTATAATATATCAAATAAATAAACACTAAATATTATCATTATGTTTTTGGTATAATGTTATTAGAACTAAATCACTTAATTATGGTACCTTCTTTTTTGGGTTTGTTTAACAACATACATGAACAACTCTATAAATTTGTATCAGGCATGACTATAAAATTTATTTTTGGTAATACATGATATTAATAACTAAATAATTATTTTATTTTGGTTTCAAAATTATAAATTAAATATTTAAAACATTTTTTAGTAAAACAACATTCAGTCGCTAAGAATCATAAAAACATAGTCATTTCCAAATTCTTATTTATGGATCATAACAAAAACTCTGATTGAATGAAATTATAAAATATAAAAGATTATAAAAAAATAAATTATTGTATCTTTTATTTTTTGGGAATGATGATATTTGGAAGAATAATTAAAAATAACACTATTATTATGAGACGTGTTCAAAATGATAAAGATTATTAACACCTGATATTGAAAATTGAACATAACTAACTAATATTCAAGTAGGGAATAATTGTAAATTAAGTTAATAAATTTTTTAGCAGTGTACTTTGTTTTGAAACACGTGATTAAGTTTTCTTTGTATATATGATGTTAGAGTTTTATCAACTATGTGGAAATATTAGGTAATTGAATTTCTAACTCAAACTCTTTTACTTGAGTAATACATTTGTTTGTTGAACATTTTTCATCCAATAAATTATTATTTTAATTATGTTATATTTTTATTTGAGAAAATAATTTTTTGAACCAAATATATTTCTATAAATGTTTTTCTTTTTAGTTACTTTAAAAAAATGATACATTTTGAAAGAGTCTCATAACTGTTACTTTTAAATTGATGAATACACAATGTTTTCGAAAATCTCTTTTAATGATTTCGATTTGATTATCATAAAATCAATTATCTTAAATGGAGTTATTTTTAATGTTTGAACCTACATTTTCCATTTATTGTGTCTTTGTTTTGTGTGATCATCTTTCTAGTGTAAATAAATTTAATTCATTATGTTATTTTAAACCATTGGTTTGTTTTATGGACCCCATTTCATGTACATGAGTTATTTTTTAAAATTTAATGTTTTTAATTTGTAATTTTTATAAATACGATTTTATTTACAAGATTTATTTATAATTTGACAAGTGAATTATTTTTATGTGGTGCACATATGTATGTATGATGACTGGTGGGGTCATATATCACCCTCCAATAAATTCGTTTAATTTTATATCCTATGAGATCAAAAATGTACACATGCATATTTATCCTTATTCAAAGAGTATAATGGAGGATTTGTCATAATAAAATGTGTTCAAAAGAAGAATTATCCTAATTAAAATGGGGTGTATGAGGATTTATCCCAATCCAAAGCTACCCAAGCCCAAGAGTTTCATGACAGTCATATCCCAGTCTCAATGGTATGTTAAAGGATTATCCAAAACCTAATAAGATACACTGGTGGTTATCTTGGGCCTACAATGTGGTTAATTTCATGGTGAAAACAATTAACATATAGTTTCTTTTATTTTTTACTCTATACTTTTATTCCATAATTATATTCCAATAATTATGCCCCATGACTCATGTTTAACTCCTTATGATTATGCACACTTTTTCTATAACATATGTTTTGACATTAGATTTCATATTCCCTTATATCATGTCTTATAGACAATGTTTATCACTCAATATTATTTTTAGTAAGAAATTTATCCCCTACCCATGTTTTCTAATAGGAATATGATATATCACTTGCTGATATGTGGATATTTTTTTATTATACTGTACATTTTATCACACCCATTTCTTTTTTTCCTCTCAACAGGTTATGTAGAAAAGTATAAATTGTGTAAATTATATATTGGAGCCTTGGGGATATCAATTATAGGGTAATGATTGTATATTAATTTTTTTTATGTTTCTATTTCTTAAAACACTAATCCTTCATTTCCTTGGTTTGTGTGACTATTTGTGAGATATATTATCTAAATATTGAAATTAATGTACTAGTTAAGTTATATTTAGTATGGGCTAATATAGTTAGTATAAAATGAGGTTTTAGTTATTCATTTTAGATTTGTTTAGTTATTTTAAAGACTATAATAGATAAAATTGGTGAAAACACTAGGTATAAGTATAATATATATATATATATCTAAGTATAGGATTACATATCGATGTTTTGGTAAAATGGATATTATCTGGTTCAACAAGAAATTATGTGGAGGATAGATCATGTGTGTACCTAGGGGTAATAAACCTAAACAAGCTTATTGGATATTAACTCAATAATCTCCTAGTGCATGAAAATGAGGCCTAACTTCACACCTTTTTTACACTCCTTAGGGACATGCTTTAGTTAATCCATATCGACATTATAAATGATTTTATATGATTTAAATACCTAACTAATTCAGTTAGAGAACTAAGTCGGTTTATGACCATGGATAACTTTTATTGAAATCAATATATTCATATGTTAGGGTATATATTTTATTTTTTTATTTTTTATAAGTTCATAGTTTTAATTTTGTTCATTTAATAATTTCCTATTTTTACTTTTTTTTAAGAATGGTCAGAACCTAGAGAAACTGATTCAGAAATGGGTGTAATGGACATTGGGGAAATTATACAAAAAATAAAACAAATGGAAAAAAGAGTAAAAACATCATTAAAATGTTATCCCAATTTATTAAAAATAACACAAAAAATGTGGTGATCTCAAATGTATCAAAGAATTAGAATCTTTTTATCTTGATATTAATGTACGAATGACCAACAACCTTCGGTTGGTATGAAAATACATTGATTTTTCTATGAAATAGATCAAAAAAACATAAAATATATTTTTAATTCTTCGTGTATAAGATCATTAAAAGTTGTTTTATTTTATATAATTTGGAATGTAAAGCTAATAGATGGTGTACTTTAATCAATAACATGAGACCAAATGAATAAATAAATTCCATGAAATGGAAAATTTTTAAAGAGAAATTCTTTATTAAATATTTCCCATTAAATATTCATAAAACAATAGAGATGGAATTACTTGAGTTGAAAAAAAAAATCCATTAATACTTCTGAAGAAAACTTCAAAATATTATTAACGTATGCCTCTAGGTTTTTCATTTTCTATGAAAGTATGTTTGGTCATTATTTTATTGGTTTAAAGGGGAGTCTCATAAAAATAATTTTCTATAATGTATTTTTAAGGCTATGAAGAGATTGTATGATAATTACATAACGTGGAAATGAAAAATAGAGACACTCATTATTATCATGTTTTGTGGGAAAAGAAGATAAAAAATGACTTACATGGAAAATAATGTGATAAATTACATGTAGAAAATAAAATTCATTATTTGACATAGAAAATGTGAAAAAAACTATAGGGGGTATTTTATCAAAGGAATGAGTAAGTGATTGATGTGTTGAAGAGAAGGTCATCGACCACATGAATTACAAAGAGATATGAAGAGACCAAATAATGAAATTTATAGTGGGAATGACCAACTTAATGAAAAATCCATTATTCAATGATTCAATTCTAAGGGGAATAGTAATTATGCTAACTTATTTTATAAACTTAGGGTTGATGAAAATAATCCATATTAACATTCACACAGTCTATAAGAACAAATAAAATATTATACAATCACCATGACTGAAGTAGACAATTCTAATGAAGTGGATCATGAATATTAATGAATAATTATCCTATATTAATGATTGGTGTCTATATTGTTATCTTATAATTATAATAACTCCAATATATCTTGGAAAATTTATAAAATCATCAAATAAACTCTCACATGGTATTATATTATCAAGGAAAAACTTCTCTTATTATTTTACCCTAATTTAAGGTTTGTAAAATATTCTCCAAAAAAGTATTATTATCCCTCTTTTAGATTAATTTGGTTTGATTTTAGAAATGAATTAGATATATCTAGGTTAAATATATAATAATAAATAAAATAAAAAATCACATTTTATATTTACAAATAAAACTGTAATCATCTACCTGGGCAAGGATGACTATGAGATACCTCAAATTAATGATTCAATTACATGTGTTAAGATACCTCATCATGAGGGATATTAAAGTAAATTTTTTGGGGGAAAATTTGTTTAAGGATTGACCTATTCCGAGGGGAAATAGTATGTTTCCTAATTTAATTGATAACATGATAAAAATTCTTTCATAAGTCATATCTATCTTATAGATAACCTTATTTAGTTTCACTAGTAATTGATAATTAAATTACAGGGATGTATTTTATTTAAGGTGGGTTAATGCAATGAAAAGTGATTTTGGTATTCATTTCCTTATATAAATACATTGTTCTACAACTTTCCATACATGAAACAACAATCTAAATGAAGCCATGATATATTTGTTATTTCGAATATTTAAGAATAATAAATCCTCTTGTAAATAAAATGGTTTTAACAAATTAAAAAGCACTACATTTAGAGGATATATATTTAATATGATTTAATATATATATATATATGAATTTTCCATTATCAAATAATTTTTAAATGTATTAATAAATAAAAATTGATCACTTCTAGAATATTATTTTATTAATATTTAATATTTCAATATAGGTAATAAATTTAGATCATTAATTTAGGATTTTCAATAAGATAATTAAGAACACTTAATTTTTTAAAAGATTATTTTTCAATAAATGTATATTTATTTATATTTTCACTTAAATGAAAATTTTATATATTAATAAATTATATTTTTTAAAAAATAAAAATCATATTTTAATTCCACATATCAATATTAATTTTAGATAAGTTTTTGGATTTTTTTGAAAATTTTTATTTTTATGTTAATAATGCCAAATATTGTTCTTACAAATAACATAACATTAATATTATATATGTATGATTAGTAAATTAATTAAAACACTTCATAAAACATAATTATTTCCGTATAAGTGAATTTTTAATTTATAAAATGTTGGTTTTAATTTACGAACACTTATTTTTCTTGTTAGAACTAAAGTTATATTTTTTTTTAAAAATGTTATTAATTCATTATACATTAAGTAATTTAAAGTTATTTTTTCTCTCTATTAGAATAATAATATGATAAAATAGATTTAAAATTTTAAATCATTAAGTCTAAATTATTTAATAAAGACTAATGTATTTTTAATCATAATGGAAAAAATTACTTTGGTAAAAACTAGTTACCTTGGTAAAAAATAGGTAAAAAGGGTTTAAATAAGATGGAATGATGAGAAAAAAAGATTAAAACATGTGTTAGAATGGTTGGTTTATTAATTTATCAAACGTATAATATCCCCACTCATTTATTTTTCATTTTTTATACTTTCCTTGAAAATGAATTTCCGTTATTAAAAGGTTTTGGGTATTTACAAAAAAAATAATCATGTTTCATGTATAAATGGAAAAATCCTCTTCTCAGTTCTCTTCAAAACATGACCAAATTATTTAAACCTTAAACTCTCCATAATATTCCTATATACCTTCAAGAGGTTCCATTATTCTAAAAAACTATCCCTTAAAGTCTTTATCAACTTTGCAAAAGAGATAATACAATACGTGATATATAAATTTCTAACAACTCTCGTCTCATATATATTTATCTATATGTTTTTTCCGGCCTAAAATTAAATTATTCCATCAAAAAATGATAAAATCTCTATAATTATTAAATTTTTATATTATTATAATTATGGTATAGTCATTAACCATATTTCCATTTTATATTAACAAAATGAAACTGTCATTCGTGCGTAGTGGGGATTACTACCTCTGAGATGCAACTTGTTTCATTTTACTTTACAACATTAAAATGAATGTGACAATAGGGAATTTATTATATAAGTATGGTATTTATGAAATATTTTTTATTCTAAAATGATAAAACATATTACTCTTTTTTTTATTCTATGGAAGGGAAAAAATTTCATCCACACGTACATTTGGACTACAACCTCCATTGAATGATAAATTTACATTTTTTTCATTAAATAACAATGGGTTTGATGGAATATTATTATTTTTATGAAAATTTTAAGTCTGATTAAATATAAATTGGATGATATTTTAATAGTATGATAAATAAACAACTATAATAAATATAACTATTCAAAAGTGTGTTCTAAGATAAAAAAATGAATTGTTCATATTATTTAATAATATCATATTAGATATATTACACATATACATAATTAAAATTATGATACATCATACTGATAAAATAAAAATAAGATCAGTATTATTCTTTTATAAAAATATTGAGACTAACTCACATTATAATCATCCATTAGTTATGTTGTGTTCTTGTTTTGGTGGGTTTAACCACAAAATCATAAAAAGATAAAAATTTATGTAATTTATGTATTTGGGATTTAATTTTATGAAATATAAGATATAAATAATTAAATAATGATTTATTTTCAATTTTGTAATACTATTATAAATATTTAACACATTATTTTCTAAAACACTCTTTGATTGCTAAGAATCATTGAAACTTTATCATCATCAAATTCATCTTTAAGGATGCAAACCAAAAATACAATAAAATGAAATTATAAAATTAAAATTAAAATTTAAAAATAAATAATATTACCTTATATGATCTAGGAATTATGAAATTTTGGTGAATAATGCAGAACAACCCCACTATTATGAAACTTATTCAAAAAGTTCAAGATTACCCACACTCGATATTCAAAATAGATAATAACTAACTAATATAAATGCAGGGTATATTATAAATGAATTTTAAAGAAGGTTGTATACACAAATTTTAATTCCCTAAAATTTTATTTTAAAATAAATTTCAGCATAATACCTTTCTTAATATTAAAAATTGATCTCTGAACATATTACAATATTTTATATTGATATTAGTATTTAAATGTGACCATTATTATATATAAATTGAATTGGTGTGTACTAATATGAATGAAATTGTTATTAAATATATGTATAATGGTTCTAATTAATACAAATGTATTTATTAAATAAATAATTACATTTTAGTGATGTAATTTTATGCTTAAAAAATACTTTCACTTTAAAAAATAGGGTTTATTGCTTTTATAATTAAATATTATAATCAATTTTTTAAAATTTTATAAATAAAATTTTATAATTTTTTTTTATTTTTATAAATTATCATACCAAAATTACCTTAAGGTGAAATATATGATATTTTGGGAAAATAATAATATCTTAGTGAATAGTGAAATAATACCAATTGTTTTTTGTATTCATGTATTTACAAAGTACGATTTTTATTTTAATTTATTTCAAAATTTTATTATATTAATATTATTAATAATAATCCAATTAATTTAATTTAAATTTACATTAATCATAATTTTTCTAAAAAACATTTTTATACATAAAAATGCATTTTTCTAGAAAAATCTATTTTTTATCATGTTTTAGAAGTTTATTTTAATTATATTTTATGATAAATATAATGAATGAATTTTATAAAATGGATTCGATATTTAGAATCATCATTTCCATAATTGGTAAATTGTAAAATTTATTTTTGGTAATTATGAATAGTAATAATTGTAAGTATATGTTGCCTAATTAAGGGTAAATTGGGAAACTAAGGTTTAAAATAATGTGATAAGGCTATACAAAAATATCTAAAACAATCCTTATCTCTATTGGATTATTTTAGTTCATAAATCCTCATATAATATTATAAGTTATGGAAACAAGGTGACATTTTTCTTTGATAATGGACATTATATTATTTTAAGAAGATAATAAATCCAATATATTCTTCTCTTTTTATTAATAAGAAGAGTATTTTGTCATAGTGATAAAAGGAGTTTATATTTGATTATAAGTGCTTATTGTGAAACACTAAATAATATTTTTTCATGCATTGTTTTTTTTTAATTTTTAGTGATGAAATTATTACTTTAAATGATTAAAAAACCTGGCATAATTTCTATCCAAGTAGTATAAATGATAGCCCAACTAGGTTAAATACCCTGAGAGGGGAGTGATTTAGGTTAAGATAGATTAAAAAAATGACCCATTCGGATCTTGTTCAATTTTTAAACAAAACACCCTTATCTCTCTTTCCCACATCAAGTATGATAAGAAAATAAATTATGCCAATGACACAATAATTTTACTTGTTTCACCCTCACTAGGATACATCTAAGGAGAATACAATGCAAATGTATAGATGTACCAAATCCACTAAAAGCGCACTACTGTTTACTATGTTCAGAGCGGACTCACTACCCTTCATGAATTATAACCAATTATAATTTGATATCTCACTTCTCTCTCAACCAAAGTGTTCTAACTGCTTCTTCAGAATATCCTCCATTGATTTATTGAATAAATATGTTTACACCTCATTTAGTGTATCATTAAGTTCCACATTCATCCAATTGATCAATACACCTTTAATAAAGAAATATTGGTAGACTTAAATCTTTCCCGCAACCTTTTGGGTGTTCTATGTGAAACATTAATGACTTGATCACAACATGTATGCCTTGCACCAAACACTCTTTATGCCCAACACCTTTTGTGTGTAACTCTCTTTATGCGTAAATCATCTTGCACACAACTCTTATGCGATTCAAAGGCCTAATTTTATCTATTGGTTTAGCTAGCTGAAATGAGGGGGGGGGGAGGGGGGGGGGTTTCCATATATTTATAGTCTTATATGACCCTACACATATGATACTAACATTTATTCATGTTAACGTGTAAATCCTCTTCAAGCACATAAAAACATATTTGACATTGCATTTGGTGCGTAAGCCTCTTTCGTATAAACGTTTATTTCATGGAAAATCCAATAATTCACACACTTCATGTCTGCCATATTTTAATGTGATGATTTCAAAACATCCCTTTCCCACAACATTCCAAACCACCTTCGATCTTGCATGAATCTTTGAAAAAACACCTTTCTCTATTCACTTGAGGCCCAAAAATTTGGTAAACACTTGGAAATAGTGCCACCTAATATACAATATTTATGTACCACCTATAGAGTGTCCATTACGTTTTCATGGATCTTTTTCAAATTATATTTTCAAAAATATCTTTATAACTCTACAATAAACCATGGGAACATGCTTTGTCAACAAACACAATCAACCAAAAAATTCTTCCATGTTATCTAGAGGGATTTTTTCACAATAAGAAAAATCAAGTAAATTATTTTAAAAGAATAAAAGTAATACTTTTTTGCTTTATCTATAGTGTTACATTATAATTATGGATAAATATAATTTATTATTAATGTGTTACATTTTTTAATTTGAAAAATTACAAACTTGATATTTTTTAATGTCAATTAGGATAAGAGTTCTGAAAATGAAATTAATAGTATTTTATATTCAATAGTATTTTATTAAATGATTTAAAATTTATAAAAATACTATATTTGAAAACCATAATTCTATGTGGTCAATAATTTCATATATTTTTCACTTGAATTTGATATAACTATAATAATCAAATATGTTAACGTGAGATAAAGCTAATAGATATGGTTAAATAATCCCCCAAAAATTTTAAAAATTTTATTTTATGTGATTATATCAGTTATATTTATCATATATTTTAAATATATAAATTGTTATATGTATCAATATTCAAATTAATTAATATTTATTTAATACTTTTAGTAATTCCATTGGTCACCTTCTCCTCTCTTATATAATAATACCAGCACTCCTCTATTCATCACACTTCTTGAGCCATATATATCAGTATAACTATTAAAATAACTATTTTTATCTTTCATAGAAACATTATACAAGTATTTTTTCTTAAGAGACCTTCTCTATGATCATTAAGAAGAGATCTAAAGGCAATTTTTCAAAGACGAGGTAATCATCTTAATTGAGAGTTTTCATTTTACTTATTCTTTTACCTTATTAAATTAAATCCTGACCATTAAAATACAAAAAAAATTAATCTATAAGATATTCTGAGTTTTTATTATGTTAATTTCATAACCTTATTCATCTCATTTTTCTATGAAATGGTAAATTATTGTATCACTCACATGAAAGTGTGGAATACCACATCCATGAAGTGATAAGATTCATTTACCTTCATTGCCTAACATGGAAGTGTATAAATATGGATTTAATAAATATATATGATATTTATTAACTAATTATTATTCATGAATTATATAATATTATTTATCTTTTTTTCTTTATTTTTGTTAGAAAATGAATACCACATTCTTACATGTGTACGGACTACCGTCTCCATGTAAAGTGTAACTAATTTTTATATCTATACATCTCATGTAAGGTCATAAATGTATATAATTAATATGTATGATATGTATATCCTTATTAAAATTATAGAGATAATAGAACCATTGCAAATACACATAAACTAGAACTTCTGAACCGAGACATACATGAAAAAGGTAGCAATTAACACCATAAAATAAATTTAATAAATAATTGTTGATAAATTTGTGTTGAAATGTAAATATAGGATTATATAATATATTATAATTTTTTGTATGGTTCTATTATAGAAATATAATATATTTAAATTTATTATACAGTATGTTAGAGTTATTGTGAAGGAATTCATATATAGGGTAAGGAATATTCTTCTCAATAATGTTTTGTTGAGAAAAATTTGATGTTATACACCAATTTACATTTTTGAGAGGAATAAAATTCCCCTCTGAAATGTTATATTATTTATACTGATTAATTCATGCAATTTAATGTTATAATTTATGTTATATCAGTCAATGTGTTTTGATGTGTAATTTACCATAGTGGAAAGTATTTAGCATCTCAAATCATATTCTTTGGGACATAATTTAGGTTTTTCACCAATGTTTTTATTTTATGTGGTGTAAATACCACCATATTAAAATGTTATATCATGAATATAATTATTTTCATGATATTTAAAATTTCATCATATTTTATTCATTCATGGGGCTTATTATTAAAAATCCACCAAAATTATAAGGGACAATTTTCAATATAACTTTTATTTGGAATCATTTTTTTAATTTACATTGGGTGAATTTCATTATTTCAATATTATAAAAGGATTTTATTCTTTGACTTTGTTTAATTATGAATATTTCTAGATTTCATCAGATTTTACTCTCTATAGCACTCAAATAGAAATAGAAGAATGTTTTTATGGAAAACCGACATTATTTATCATTGTGGTTGGGAATGATTTTATTTCATGTATATATTTTCTATAATATTTTAATTAATTTTTTTTCCTACAATCCAATTATTGTTTCAAATAATTTATAATTATTTTTTTACTTTTTAAAATACATATTAAATGGAATATTTTTCTGTTTTCTAAATGTATCACTTATTCTTACTTTTTATTAAAGTGTGAAATGAATGTTTTTAATATAAATAACATGAGTGGATTTTCCATATATCATAATTCAATTTTCTTTAAATATTTCATTAAAATTTTCCATGATTATTTTCATATAATTGTTTTTCTCAACTTTTTGTGAATTTGTTATTGTAATGATATCCAAATAAAATGATATTTTCTTTTTTTCAAAGAAAAATTTCAAATGGTTTTTAAAATATTTTTTCATATAATTCAACATCCTTTGATATTTATAATGATATATTTGGGATTTGTTCTTTTGATACCATATATATAATTCTTAGAACGTTTTTTTTGATGATATGGGAATTGAAATGAAAAATATGTTCTTTATATGGGTCAATTATTCCATAATGATTTTTTTTGTTATTAAGATTATGAGATATTTATGAAACATTTTAACATTTAATGGGCTATATTATGATGATATGAAGAAATTTTTTATTATATTTAAAAAATGTGAATGGATTATGATTATTTAGTTGGTGGGAACATAATTATTGAGTACTCTAATACACTGTGTAATGATGATGGAGTTAACTTAGTGGAAAATACATTAAAGTGAATGTTGGAATTAATCAGGTTAGATTTTCCATAAAAATTTTAAGTCCACTATGAAATGATGATGTTAGTATTGAGCTTTGAAATATGATTTTTATGCTTATTATTATTATTTCACATAACCCTCTTCCATGACATTATCATATGTTTATGACATGTTTTCATTACTCATTAAGGTTGACTCTCTTATGATTCATATCCTTTGAAATACCAATAATTATTCTATGAAACATGATTATGGTCTATGAATTATTGAGAATGATTTTCTATTGTTATACTAATTTTATCATACCCTAATTTCCATGTTATTGTTGAAAATTTTCATTGGCATATATCCCCCATGTTTACCCTTACTATGAATCTAATATCAACCTTTATTATGTAATATATTACATAGGATATAGTGGAAAAATATATATATGTCATTACTAATAAGGAACTAGATGTGAAGAACATAATGAGAGATGATGTAGAATTTTTTTGAACTTGTTTTTTATGTATCCATGTTTCTAAATAGAGTAGACCTTTTTTGTTCTAGCATGGATCAAAATGATATGCAGTGAATACTCATATAAAATAATGTAATATTTATGTATTACATTATTGTGTCACCTATGTTATAATAAGATAATGCGTTAGCTATTTTTTGAAACTAGGATGGAGAATCTTTATTGAGAACAACTATGATAAGCTAATAATAAGAGAAAATACTGGGTTATGGTAAATAAAGGAGTTTGGGTATCCAAGAAAAATAAACCGGGTTATATATTATTGTAATTTGATGAAGCTATTTAATAGATGAACCTTGGGGAAATTAATGTAAATGGGGAAGATTAGGTATTAATTCAGTCTTCAATGGAGCATGATGAGTGGGCCTAAGACTGCACACCTAGATGGACACTACTAGAAGATATTCTTGGGATAATTCAAACATTATGTATATATATTAATGTAGGATTTGGATAGATGATGACCATGGATGAACATGGATAAACCAAAGGTGGAATAGTTTTACAAAAAGGAGGTATTATGTATAAATGATATAATTTATTTTCATGGTTATATGGGTTTTCACTATGTTTATTATTTCTCAAACAATGTTTTTTGGTTTTTTCAATGGATAGAACTAGATACAATAGTGTTGAAATTAAATATTATTTAAAATTAAATTATTTTACTCCTGAGAATCCAAATTAAATCATTTATGTAGTGTGAAACCTTTTCATTATTCCCAAAAATCTATCTCAATATATAATTAACAACCTAAACATAATTGAGTTTATAAATGAACCAAATAAGAGAAAAATGGAGTTTTATTAATACCATAGAGGAATTAAGATTAATATTTCTATGAGTTTAGAATCTGGGAAGAAGTACCTTGTGAAATTTCTCAAATGAATGACAATATATTTTATGTTTGGAAAATAAGGGAATAAAGAAACATTTTGTTTTCAATAAAATATAGATTTTAATTGAGGGAAATAAATTTTACTATAAGGATATTTTTATAGATAAATTTTTTTCATGTGGTTAACTTGGGAATTATCTAAGTAAATACCCTAATATAAGGGTTAAATGAAATACCATGGAAGGGCCTATGATATTCCAAATCATTAATATGGGAGGATTGATGTGTTTTTGTTTTGGGATTCAGGAATTATGTTGTAGAATAGTTTTATCAAGGATATTATTAGAATCATGAAACATATAAATATTTTTATACAATAGTTTTTATTTAAGGATTTCAAAACATATATGGAATGGTACCAAAACCCTAGGAAATTTATCCATTGATGAGGTGAAATTTTTGGAAAACACATGATTGAAGGACAAATAACCATTAATAAGTTTTTGATGTTGAAATAACAATGTTTTGTTGAGATTAAGAGATTATTAATATTGATTTAGTAAATTTGATAGTATTTATTACCTTATAATTTATTAGTAAATTTATGAAAAGGTAGTTTATGTTACCTTTGATGAATTTTAGTACATTTTTGGATTAATTAATTATATTTGATAACATGTTATTATATTTAGGGAAAAAAGATAGAGTTAATTTTTTTGAAGAAATCGTATTTTCATGGAGGGTTTATGATGATTTATGTCATTTTCATATATGATTATCATTATTTAAGATAATATTTGATCATGGTATTCATTTGTTTAATGTGTGAATTTATTAGCACCTTAATGTTGTTTAGGGATTAAAAAAAAGTTGGTTTTGAAAATTTAGTGAATTTATTTATAAATTTTCATTTCATAATTTAGTTAGAGATATTTTCACGGGTTCTTAAGGATAAATACTTATTGGATTATTTAAGATAACCATTTGGTGTTATTGTTATGGATTTAAGGATTAATGTATTATTTCATCACATGATGATTAATACATATTGGTTAACTTGTACTAACCATTTTGGTTTGGTATACATCTATTGATAGGAGGATGAAATTTTCATTATTTTATGGATATTATAACCCATTAGAAGATTATTTTATCTCATCAGGAATGATAAGTAAATATTAAATATTCATTTCTTAGAGTAAGATATATAGTGGAAATTGATCAAAGCACAACCAAAGGATTAAATTTTGCTTTTGAAATGAATATAAACCATGTAATTATAATTTACCATCTTATCTATATTGATAGTAGAATAATAACTCAACTTATGAAAAAGGAACATGAAATAAAAAAAATTACTCTTTTACCTTCATTTATACTGAATTTTAGTCTTTTCAGCCCACTGAATTATAGTTTTTTGTTAATTAACATTCTCATGATCATGTTCTATAACACCCTATATTTTGTCTGGGTTGTTATGTTTATCATCCATTTATATATTTTAACATTACACCAATATTATTATTATCTGGGAACCGTATTATGTTTTATTTAAGGTATCCTTTATATTTCCGAACCATCTTTTACAAATAATGTATTATTATAACTTTATGAGTTGTTTGATTTCAATAATGTTATTTTAAAATATTGAACCTTTAATGCCAAAGATAAAATTATGAGGTTGAAATTTATTTTTGGGGGAAGGAATGTTATAAACCGTAAATTTTTATTAAATTAATAACAATCTCTATATATTTCTTACCATTAAAAACCAATCTTTATGTGAATTATAATATACTATAAAAATATTATTTTTAAAATTTTACCCACATAATATTGATGTTGAGTTGGAAGATATGAATATTAATAAAAATATTATGAAATATATTTATTATTATCCTACTAAATACAAATAAATTGATTAAAGAAGCACTAAATGTTAAGTGAATTCATTTTACACATCGGAAATACTTTTTCATTAAGAAAATAGATTTTATTTATTTTTATGACTAAATATTATGTTAAATTTATAAAACTTTTAGAAATAATATTTTATAAAAATGATATCATTTTTTAAAGAATAATATAAATAATATCTTAATTTTATATTTTGGTTATTTTTTTATTAGATTATGTTACTAGTGAATAGTGAAAAAATACCGATTTTATAGAAAATTGTATCTTCTATTCTCGTATTTACAAAATAAAAGTTTTTTTAGAATTTATTTTTAAATTTAATTTGTTACTTTTAAATAATAATTATATAATTAATTAAATTTTTATAAAAAATATCCTTAATATTTTTATGAAAACATTTTGTTATGTAAGAATTCATTTTTCTGGAAAAACAGTTTCCATATCGCTTTTAAAGATTTTAAAGTAATTTCTTCCAAGTATAATGAATTAATTAGATACAATGGATACCATATTTTTAATAATATTTTAATTTTTCTAAATTATTAAAATTTATTTTTTTCATTATGAATTTTATCCATGGTAAATATTTTTTAGTTTGGTAAGGGTAAATCAGGTAATTGAAGATAAAAATAATGGTATAAGGCATTAAAAATATTTATATCAACAGACATATGTCTAGTAAGTGATTTTAGTTTTTAAATACTCATATAATATTATAATATATAAAAACCTTTTCAGATTTGACTATGATAATGATTTTAATACTATTTTAAATAAAAAATAAATCCAAAAGTTCACTATATTTTTTTAATAACTCTAATATTTTTCATATGGATAAATAAGGTTATGTTCAGTTTAAAAATGTTATCTAAATTTTTGATGAAATTTTTTATATTTTAAATTTATTTATAATATTTATTGATGAAATAAGTTTCCTAAATTCTCACGCAATGTTGACATAATCTTTTTCCAAACTGTTGAAAAATCAAGTAAATGACTATAAAACATAAAAAGTAATATTTTTTTGGTTCTTTTGTGTGTTAAATTTATATTTTTCATATATATAATATATTATTTTGGTTATAAATTTTTATAATCGAACTATATTATAGTCCTATTATTTTTTGAAAATCCTATATGCGAATAGTCTAAAAGACAACTTTAATGGTATTTTATATCAAGTAATATTTTATTAAATGGTTTAAAATTCATAAAATTATTTTATTTGGATAAGTTAATGTGATAATATGTATAATTTACATAATTTTTTACATTTTTATTATTATAAAATTTATAGATGTTGACATCATGGGAATCATCCAAAGTGTTAACACGGGTGTAAATATAAGAGATGATAATTAGACCATCAACTAAACATGTATAAAATTTATAATATTATTTTATTTAGATATATATTCACCCTAAATAATAAATAAAATAATTTTGATCAACTTTAATATCAATATTAATTTATATTAATTTAATTCATTAAGTAATTCCAAGGGTGACCCTTTCTTATATTATATACGGACATCACCTCTCTTTTCTTCCTCAAACATGTTGGAGAAATTATTTCAAAAAATACCTAAAAATTACTATTTTTTAAATCCATATATGAATTATAAATATTTTTTTTCCTTAATAGACTATCCGTATTTTTCTTACAGAGATATCGAAAGGTTGTTCTTCAAAGAAGAGGTAATCATCTAAACCAAACATTTTCATTTTACTTATTCTTCTATATCAATAAAATTATTTCCTAGAAATTTCAATATAATAACATCAATATCTTCCATATAATATATTTTTTATTATGTTAATGGAATAACCTTATCCATCTTCTTTTTTGGCCAAAAAAGAAATGTAAGTATTTATCATGCATACATGCAGACTACCATATCAATGAAGCGATACGATTCATTTTCCATAACCATATCTCATGGATATTTATAATAATATATTTAATTAATCTAAATAATATATATCATTTCATTAGTATTATTTAATGAAAAATATATTTTTTTCATACTTTTATTCTTTTCATTGGGAAATGAAAACAACGCTCATGCGTACGTACAAAAAACCATGTCCATGAATAGTGTAATTCATTTTTATACCTATAAATTTAATTAAAGGGTTTAAATATGTATATAATGATTATATATTGTATTTATATTATGAATAAAATTATTTATATTATTTACCCGTGATCAATATTCAAGAATAGGTAATTCCTTGAAATAAAAAAATGTAATATATATGTATTGATAAATGGGTATTGAAATGTTATAATTGGATCATATATATTATAATTATTATTTATCCAGTTTTGGTATATAATTATAATAAATTAAATTTTTTAGCAGAGGATATAGTGCATATCAATAAAGTTGGATGAGACGTACATTTTCTTTGGATCAATGTTGTTTTGTTTAGACATGTTTGATATTGAGTGCCTATTTATGTTAATGAGGTGTATATACTTATCCATTGATATTTTATATCATGTATACTTATTAATTCAAGGTAAATAAAGTATAAATTGTAATTATTTCATTCAATGGATTTTGAATCAAAAGTTTCCAATGTTGTAAGTATTTATCATTTCAAATCATCTTCATTGTGGTATATGTTATGTTATGCACCTATCATCATTTATGAGTTGAAAATAAGTATAATTTACCTTTAATATACTTAATATTATTTTGTTCATTATATTTAATGTTTCATTTGATGTTATTTTTTCATATGTTATACAAATAAAAAGTTACCAAGCTATAAGGTAAAATTATTTGATCTCACTTTTAATTGAGATCATTTATGATTAAATTTTATTTAAGGTAATTATATGATCTCAATCATCCAAAATACCTTTTATTTTCATATCAATTGTTTAATTATGATGTTTTAATTTTTTTTGCAGATTTTAATCACTTTGTAAGTCAAATGTAAATGAAGAAATGTTTTAATGTAAACCTTCCATTATTTCTCCTTGTTTTTATGGAATCTCTTTCGTCCATTCACATATTTTCTTAAAAATAAAGAAAGTTAATTTCAATAATAATTATTTTTGGATTTCATTTTTAACTATGTTTTATTTTTTAAAAAAAATTAAAATTAATCTTTATGTTGTTTTCAGGTGATGCACTTTTTGATGTTTTCTAAATAGTAAAAATGATTTTTTTAACACACATGACTAGAGTTTATTTTACATTCATTATAACCATTATTTTATTATAAGTTTACTTTTAAAAGATATTATATTTATTTTATATAAATAAAATTATCAACATTCATGAAATTTTTAGTTTTAAGGAAATCAAATAAGGGGATATTTTCTATGTTTTCAAGGAAATGTTATAAATTTTATTTTAATTTAATTTTTCATATAATTAAACATAATTTTATATTCCTTGTTATAAGAAAGTTATATGCTATTTTCATACCATAAATATTAATTTTTTAAGTGTTTTATGATTATGTTTGAATTAACATAAAATTCACTTTCTTTCAATGGGTCAACTAATCCGTAGTGAATGATTTTGTGATTATGAAGTTGAGATGTTTCCAAAAAATCATTTATTTTAAATTATATATGATAGGATGTTATAATGAATATTTGATGATATTGTGGATTAAATATTAATGTGTTATTATAATTTATTTGAGGTCTCAAAATTATATATCCCTCCAATGAATTGCGAAATGAAGATGGAGTTAACTGGGCGATATTTGTCCTAAAGGAGTAATGGAATTGAAAAGATAGGATATTATAGGATGAATTTTTGTCCACTATGAAATTATTGTCTTAGAAGTGTTTCATAACATATGATTTGTATGATTATAATTATTCCATAAAATTTTCCACTCATTTATGAAATTATTACATGCCTATGATATGTTCTCATGGTTGATGAATTTTTATTTTCTTGTGATTCATGTATTATGAACCACCAATCATTACACTATGACTCATTATTGTGATATATTAATTCTTAGTTATGATTTTATATTTTTATTCTCATGTTATCATACAAGTATTCACTATTTATAGATACAAATGATCACTGAGTAATATCTCTCATTTTTAACCTTAATGGTCATCTAGTCTCACCATTTCTAATGTTTTCAATTTTGTAGGATATGATGAATGGTTTTATGTATGTTATGCCTAATAAGGATATTATATGTGAAAAAATAGTGTGAGAGGATGTAATTTTTTTTAATAAACCAATTTATTATGTTTCTAAGTCTCCAAATACACTAAAACTCTACAGTTCTTATGTGGATTGAAATGATATGTAACAAATTTTTATCTAAAATGATATAATATTTATGTATGAAATGATTAGATCACCTCATGAGTATGGATATAAAATATGTAATTAATTTTTTTTTTCACAGGGTGGTAGAGTGTGATAAACTAAGTAGGAATTCAATGTAAGGGACTTGGTAACTCAAACTCTATTCTTTGAGTTATGAAACTTCTTATTTAATGTCATTATTCTATAAATTTATAGTTTGATTATTGTTATGTCATTTATTTATAGGTAAATAGTTTTTTATCCAAATTTATTTCCATTAATGGTTTTATTTTCAATTATTTTTTAGAAGGGTGACTTTTTTATATGATACTCATAAATATCGCCTTTACTATGATGAATACAAAATTTTTTCAATTTTTTTTCATTATTCGGTTTTCGTTATCATTAAATATACTATTTATAATGAAGTTATGTTTCATGGTTGACCCTATATTTACATTTTATTGTGTGATTATTTTTTGGAAATCATTTTTTTCTTTCAAATAAATTTAATTCATCATTTTATTTTAAAACATTTGTATGTTTTATGGAATCTATTTTATTTCGATGAGTTATTTATGAAAAGTGAATGATTTTTATATGGAAGTTTTATGAAGCCTGTTTTATATTCGTGGTTTCTTTTTTATTTGATAAGTTAATTATTTTTAAGTGGAACACATATATATGGATGATGATGGGTGGGGTCCTATATCTCTCTCCATTTTATTGGTCAAAGTTTATGTATCGTGACCCAAAAAAGGTTCTCATGATGATTTATCCCAAGCCTAAGGGTACATAAGTGGGTTTTTTCTGAAGATAAAGGTTACACAATACAATTTATACCAATCCCAAGGGTATTTGGTGGGATTTATCCCATGAAAAATTGTACTTGAGAGGATTTATCCCATTACTAAGGGTTATATAGGATTATTATCCCAAGACCAAGGGTACACTACAAGATTATCCTAAGCATAATAAGGCAGATGAATGGACAACCCATGGTTACTATGTGATGGATATTATGGTAGGAATCCTTGACATTTGGTTTCTATACATATGTTTATCCCATACACTTATGTCATAATAATGTGCCTACAATTATGATATATGACTCATGTTTAATTTCATAGGATTCTAACCACTTTTTACATGGTATGTGTTTGTTGATTTGATATTACATTTCTTTTTATTATGACTTATAGACAATGATTATCATTCCATATTCTTTTAAATATCAAACTTCTATCTAACCTTATTTCCTCATATTCTTATAATCTAATACTTGTTAACATGTTGACACACTAAAAGAAAATAGGTTGATTATAAGGGTTATATTTATTTATATGGGGTTATAACCCCCTCTAAACACTTTCGCAGCGGTTACCCATAACAACCACTAAAGATACCGCTTTCTCTGATTGGAGGATGTTTTGGGTAAGCATTTGTAAAATGGGTTTTATTTTAGCAGTGGTTAAATTAGATGGGGTTTTAATCAAATATTTTTTTTGTTAATTCACTATAAATTAATATATTAGAGGTGATTTTAACAGTCACAAATTAAAACATCTAATTAGAGGTAGTTAGAACTGCCTCTAAATGGGTATCAAAGTCCTAATTTAGGGAAAATTTTTGTAAAACGCCTTTAAACTATGATCTAGATTTATATAAACCCCACATGACAACCCCCAAGGATCCCCATACATCCCACAAGACAACCTAGGGACAACCCCACATACCCTGAGAATAACCCCCCAGACCCCACATAACAACCCCAAACCCCACAGACCAGGACAAACCTACAGCAACCCCCATACCAAGACAACACCATAGGAAAACTCGACATACCACACAGAAAACATGAGAAACCACGCAAGCAACCCCGTAGACCCCACATGAACCCCAAGAGAACCCCACAGACATCACCCTAGTCCCACCAATTCTTCAGTGTGCACCCCCCAAACCCAAAACTTCTTGTAGGCCCAGAAAACCTTCCCATGACAATAGATCCATGACTATCCAAAAGGAAAAAAAATCCTCCCTCGGGATTTGAATGCATGGTGGAATGGATGCACATGGAGCACATTAACTACTATGGAAAATGTAATTTCAATTAATAAATACAATATTTCATATTTATTTAGATGTAGAAAAATTAGATAATATATATATATATATATATATATTTATTTATTTATTTATTTGTGCATTGAAATATAATTAATATAATATATTATATATATATATATATATATAATATTTATACATAATATTTATATATAATCTATATTTGTGTATAATAAATATATATATTAGATCTGTGTATATATAAAATATTAAATAATCATATTTTTATATATTTATAAGTACATTTATATTTGTGTATGTGAGTTTATTTATGTATTTATATAATATTTATAGATATAATATAATTATAATATATATATATATAATTATTTTTATATACTTATGTGTGTGTAATAACATTATTTTTAATTATTAATATTAGTATTACATCTATTTTTTGAAATTTAAAAATTATATTTTGGTTTTATAAATAATCTGCATTTATATGTTTTATGATTTTTATTAAACATATATTATATTAAATACATTTATATTATATCAAGTATGAACATGTATATACACAAAAAAATAAATACATTCACATAATTGGAAATATATTATATAATTAAATGATATATATGTATACTAAATTAATTTATAATTAATATGGTATACTACAATACATTTAAATTAATTATATAAAATATATAACTTTATAAATAAGAAAATATTTATAATATAATATATATAATATATTTATATATTTATATTTAACTTTTATTACATTATATATATTTTATACATACTATAATATATTTGTATTTATACATAAATATAAAATAATTTTTTAAATATAATATATGTATAATATAAATGTATAGTATTTATAAAACCATATATGAATTTTATATAATAGAATAAATAGATTTATAATTACATTTATATTATGTATACCAATATTTATACATGTATACATTTTTGTTTATATGTATAAGTATTTAAATAATATATATATATATATATATATATATATATATTTGTGTTTATAATGCAATTAAATACATTTATATAATGTTTTTTTTTGATACACACACACACACATGAGCATGCACAAATATATCTTATAAAAATTGAATTTAAATGAGAATTATTTTTAAAAATAAATTAAAATTTAGAGGGGGATAAAAAACCCCTCTAATCAAAGGGATTAGTGGAATTTTATGAACCCCATCAAATTTCTTGAAATAGATAAGGTTGAAACCCCCCCTCTGATGTCATAAATTTAAGGAGTTCAAAACTGCCTCTAATTTCATAAATTTGAGAGGGTCTAAAAATCCCTCTAATTTCAAAAATTATAGGTGGTTCACAACTCCCTCTAATTCCATAAATTAGAGGGGGTTCATAACCCCCACTTATTTTTTAAATTATAGGGTGTTCACAACCCTGTCTGACTTAAGTGATTAACGACGGTTCATGAACCCCCACTAATTTCATAAATTAGTGGGTGTCAGAATATCCTCTAATGTCATAAATTTTAGGGGGGTCAAAACCATATATATATATTTTAAAATTATAGGTGGTTCAAAACCACCTCTATTTTCATAAATTAGAGGGGTTCCACTACCCCTCTAATATAAAGGATTATCAGTAGTTCATAAACCCCCTCTAATGTCATATATTAGAGGGGGTTTAAAACACCCTCTAATTTAAGAGATTATAGGGGGTGTGAAACCCAACTATTTCCTATAATTTTTTTTCATTATATATATAACCTCTAATATCCAATTATATATATATATCCTCTAAAATCCAACTAAACATCTAACGCCACTAATTGTTAAATTAGAGATGGTTTTTACATAAAGTCCACTAAAATACAACCAAATATTGAAAAAATAATGTTAAATAATTTATTGGTGGTTTTGTATAACTTTGTCTAAACCCCCCGCAATTATAGTATTTTTTGTAGTGATATTACTTACAATATATATAGTTTGATCTCAATCTTTTCTTATGTTTTCCTTCCACCGTTTATATAGAAAATTATATCTTATGTAAAGTTATTTATGAAGATAAGTATAACTTATGGAAAGTGTAGAGGGGAGTATATATGTGTTGGGTTAAATTAAAATTATTGTATATTAGGTTGTTTATATAACTAATCTACAAGACCTTAAACAATTTGGTCTATAGATTGTAAGAATTTTTGTGAGATGATTTTTTTAAATCATGAAATTAATGTACTAATTATGTTATATTTGTCTTTGGTCAATATAAAAATTCTAATAAAAATTACATAACATGATTCAATGAAGGAACAAAAAATTTATAGCTAAAAGAAGAAGGATAAGTTAGTGAGAATATCAAGAAGTAATCCATCCATCCATTATTCACTCATTTTTTAAATTCAAGGTTTAAATTCATAATCCAATATAAAGAAAAGATTAAAATTCTTTCTCATTAAAATGAGGATAGGCTATTCCATAAGGATCCTATCATCCACAAATAGATTCAAGGTAGCCCACTAAGTTATCAATTGATCACCATTGAGATTTTAGCAGTTTCAATAAAGAAATTACACCTTTAGATAGCTTATTGGAATCATGATTAATACCCCCAGGTTCTTGATGAATCAAATATAACCCATAAAACCCCCTTTTTAATTTTTTATAATACACTACATTTACTCTTGGAATCCTTGTCTAAGATAAAAATTAATTGAAAACACATGTTGTAACACTTGAGACTTTTATGAGAAATATTTTTGATTTTATAAATCATAAAAGGAATCTTTCACTACACATACCACTAGATTGACTTTCTTTACACGCAATCGCGACCATCCTCGATAGTTTGCGTCGTACGTAATACCGAGTTTCACTAAACAATGATATGCTATTAAAATATTATTAAAACTAGCCGTTATGAATAGTAATAACCACTTTTTGAAATTTTATAAAATTTATTTTTCAAAATGGACTTCATTTTTGGATTCAGAATATCGAAATTAGCCTGGGGTGAAATTTTGGTATTTTTCTGAAAACTTTCAATTTTTGATGAGTAGTGAAACCACTAAGTGGTAGTTAAAAAAACTGAATTTTTCATAAAACATAATTTTACTGCTTCTATGAGTGGAATTTCAAAAATCTGAGAGACACGGTTGATGTCAGTAAGTAAAATGTGGTTCAATGAGATGAAAAAAATATTTGGCGAATAGTAACTTTTTACTCTTATTTACCACGGTTAAAAGTAAATAGGGTAATTAAGGGTAAAAATGATATTATTATTATCCTAACACATGTCCTAATTCTATTGGATAAGTGTAATTCGACCAAAAACAACCTTAGTAATAAAATATGACCATTTAGGCCCACTTGGATTAGATTAGGACATTTATTATTAATTTATTTAAAGAAGGGTTAAAATAGTTAAAATCAAAGTTTAATAAGAAAATCATTTTTAATATAAGGTTATACATAAGATAAAATCTACTATAAATATTCATTAGAAAGATAAAAATATTTCCTACAAAATGATATTTTATTTTTATTTTTTAGATTTTAAATAAGTTAATTTATTTATGACGCAAAGATGATACATTAATTATCTTATTAATGAAATATTGACATAATTGATGTTATAAATACCAAAATAAATGTAATTTGAGACTTTTTATGAATTGAAATAATTTTATAGGTTAATATGACTTGTTAGTATTTATTTAATTAACTTTTTTTGAACTAATCATTCTATTATGAGTTTCACAAAAATCAATTACTAAATAGTGTCAAAATTGACATAAAATAGTTTTTAAAACAAATATTATATTATTAATTGTTATTTTATTCCTATAAATCTTTGGTTCGGACAAGATACTTATATCCTGATATGTGTATCATTAATGAACCACTTGGGTGTCTCTTGGATTTATATGGTATTTTTATTAACAATATAATATTAAAATACAAAGTGACATGGTAATGTCAATCTAATTAACTAAGAGTTAAAACTAATAGATAAGGTCAATATAATGACCTAAACTTGTCTAAATTCTATTGTATGAGAGGATTTAGACCCATCCACACCTTATATTCTAAATAAATCAATTTGGAGCTATTTAAAACCGAACTTGACTTTATAATAAAATAATATTTTTAGTTTTTCCAAAGGAGCCCCTCTCCTCCCTTATAAAAGGGCACCTCCTCCCCCTCTTCCTCACACCACTTTGAGCCTTCAATCTCGGCCAAAACCTGCCTCTTTCTCCTCTACACATCCCTAGAGACATCCTAGAGGTCTTGGTCTTCTTCAAAGACCAATTTTAGTGCTCTAAAAGGAGGTCTCAAAGAAGCACTTCAAAGAAGAGGTAATGTCTGTTATCGATTCTTTCATCTTTATTGCTTCTTCCACTTCTTCTTATTTAGTTGTTTCATTATGAAGTAATAACATCAGTATCACTCATATACTGATATGTTATTATAAGAATGAAACAACCCTATTTCACTATCTATCCATCCTACGGAAAATGAAATCACCGCGCGTGCGTACGTACGGAATACTGTCTCCACGCCGTGGTGTAATCTCTTTTCCCCCACCACCTTACTTGGATGGGTATAATGGTGTAAATAATAACTATTTATGATTATTGTAAAGTGATATTGATTCTTAAATAATATACATACACTCTAATACAATTCCACGATCATGGAAACGATATCTTCGCTCGTGCATACGTACGGAATACCGTCTCCACGATGTGATGCGACTCGTTCTAAATGATATTCATTGCATAATGATTATATAAATGAATTGAATGAATTAATATGATATATAATACACTAATAACATTTTAGAAATGAGGTATCTATAACCTAAAGAGAATAATAATAATTTATTCGACCAAACACGCATAAGAACAAAAAGTAATAAACACCCGAATAACAAGTAGTAATGAAATATTACTAATAAGAAGCTAAGAATATGACCATATATGATATCATAAAAATAAGTATGATTCTTTAATAAGTCAATAACATTATTTAAATCATTATACAAGATGTTCGGACACTTACGAAGCTAATTGGACATAAGGTAAGGGAAATATCACAATCTCATTTTTATCCGAGATTGTTTATACTTTGAAATTTACAGGGGTATATTTTATCATCCACATCCATGTTTCCTTAATATGTAATATTATTTCCATACACATACAATTTTTTAAATCCAATTTTACCTTTTGGTGAGTTTTTTGTAAAAGATATGAATGGAATGTTTTGTCGTTTTTTCGTACGAGGTACTTTTTGACATTTCCGACAAAAGTACGAGAAGAATGTTTTTTTAACTTATATGGAATGAATGGATTTTTAAAACATTATTTCCAAGAATCTAACTTTACATGTTTCCAAGTTTATTTTTAATCAAATTCTTTTAGTTTAAAATTGTATGACATGTTAAGAAAGGAAAAGTGTTTTTGATGTAGAAAGGATATTTTCCTCAAGAATGGAGTTCAAGTGTTTTATCAAAATTATTTTCCATCTAAGATAATATAGGGTTCTGTTTCTATCCCTATTATTTCATTGATTTGATTATGTTGTGATGGAATTATTTTTATGAGTTCTTCTATCTTATATGAATTGTTTTATGATATCACGATGTTTAAGATTCCCATTTTTATTACATGGGTTATGCTATGATGCATGGTTTATGATTTTGTGTCACACCAAAGAATGGTATCATTATGAGATCGGTGGGACCTATATATCTCTCCAATTCATTGGGTAAAGATTTTATATCTCATGAGATAGACATGGCTAGAACGGTAGGTTAAACCGGTTCAGTGAAACAGGACTGAAATGAGGAGTGAACTCGGTTCAGAAATGGACTTTGTCCACCAAGATAGTTTTGGAAATGATTCTTGACTAATAAGAAATGATTCTCTATGATTATGTGTGTATGAAACAAAGTTTCATGTTTTAAGTTATGATTATTGGGATTACATTTCACAACTATGATTTATCCCATGTTATGAAATTATGATTTCTTTTGCAGGTTAAGATTTCCAAAAGTTATGTTCTTATGTATATGATGTGATTGATATTTATTTTGTTTACCCTTACTGAGCATTTGAGCTCACCCTTTTGTATGTTTTATTTCCCCAGGTCAGGAAGAAGGTTATTAAGTAATATATGCCACAAGGGACTATAGATATGATGAAATAAATGGGAGACAGTGTAGACTCTTTATGAACCAGTGGTTTATGTTTCCCAGTTTCTAAAGACATTATACATATAGGGTCCTTTCCTGGTTTTGTTATATGTTGTAATAAGTGTGGTTCAATTCTGAAGTAATAACAATGTATGTAAAGTATGGGTTGTTATAGTTGGTATCAGAGGAAATGTATAGTCAACCTTTGGAAACTAGGATGTGAATGTCTTAGTAATAATCCTAAGGATAAGTCTAAGCATAGAACACAATCTTAGTGTTTTAGAAATGGCCATGAATAACCTAGTATACAACCTTAAGTGTGAAATTTTATTCTTGATTATGTGGTTTTCCTATTATAATTAGTGTTTCTTACACTATTCTTCTTGGTTTTAGTCAATGGATGGAACCCGAAGGAACCGTGTTAATGCATAATGCGATGGGAAATGCAATGATTGTCCCCCTGAGCTACCAAATGTAATGGGAGCTGGAATGCAAAATCTTGTAGCCATGCTCACACAACTTTCTCAAGCTATGAATCATGCAGGACTTCCAAACGAACAAAGGAAGGAGTAACATTCTGTTGAATCCTTCATGAGATAGCGTCCACCTTAATTCAGCGGGTCTACTGATCCATTAGTTGCTGAAAAATGGATTAGTACTACTGAAAAGATATTTTCATTTCTTCAATGTTTTGAACATGATAAATTCATCTTAGCAGTGTATCGTTTGGAAGGTGATGCTGATCAATGGTGGAATCTTATTAAGAATATGAGGCAAAGGGATGAAATTGAGTCCATAGAATGGGACAAGTTCAAGAACTTATTTTTCAATAAGTACATCCCTCGTATTCTCCGAACAAAGATGGAGAAGGAGTTTCTTTAACTAAAGAAAAAGGATGATGAATCTGTTGGTACCTATGAAGCAAATTTTACAAGACTTACAAGGTACGCTTCTGGTATTATTATCCAACCTGAGAGGAAGATCGATCAATTTTTTAGTGGCTTAAAACCAAGTCTTCGAAGGGCGTTATTCATAAGGGACTTCAATAGCTATGAAGAAATCGTTCGATGTACTCTCAAAGTCAGGATGGAGATTGGAGTAACCCATCAGTCATATGGGTTTGATAAGAAGAGGAAAATGGAATTCAAAGGAAAATATAAAGAGCACACTGAAAAAAAGATGAGATTTTCCTTATGCTCAAAGTGTGGAAAGAAACATGGAGGGAGTTGTCTTAAAGTGACAAATAAATGTTTCAAATGAGGAAAGGAAGTTCATAGGGCATTTGAATGTCGCAATGATGGGAAGAAGATATCTAATGATGAAAACAATGTAAGGGATACACAGAATGAACCTACTACACTTCAATGTTTCAAGTGCAAGGAGATGGGGCATTATGCCAATAAATGCCCAAATCCAAGGGTTGATGATGATGGTCGACGTCAACAAACTCTTTAGGCTAAAGACAAAGGAAAGTCACATGCAATTTCTATCAGCGATGTGGAGTACGATAACGATGTGGTGAAAGGTACACTTACCATCCACTCTAAACTATCAAATGTTTTATTTGATTCTGGATCCACCCACTCTTTTATTTATGAAGAATTTTCTAAGGATATCACCATATTACCTCAACAATTTGATGTTGAGTTAGCTGTGACAACCCTTAATGGCACAACGGTCGCATCAAAAGTTTATAATTCTTCTCCAATCAAAGTTTGTGGGAAAGTGCTTCCTGAAAATCTTGTGATCCTTCCTATAGTGGAATTTGATGTGATTATTGGCATGTATTGGATTTATTTATATGGAGCTCATATCAATTTACAAATAAGGGAATTCACATTTCATATTCTAGATCAATCTATGATCGTCTATCAATGCAAGGATGAACATAACCTTCCAGTGGAAATTTCTTCCATCTTATGGGTCTTGATTCCACCAAATGAAGGTTATTTATCTCAAATGGTTGGTGAGAAACTCATGATTAATAATATTCCCATTGTACAGGAGTTTGATGATGTCTTTCAGGAGGAATTACCAAGTCTTCCACCAAATCGTGAAGTTTAGTTTTCAATAGAACTCGTACCGGGTGCTTTTCCTATTTCAAAGACACCTTATAGAATGGCCCCAATTGAGTTGCAGGAATTGAAGAAGCAACTCCAAGTGAATCATGATAAGGGGTTCATACGCCCTAGTGAGTCACCTTGGGGAGCACCTGTTCTATTTGTTAAGAATAAAGATGGATCAATGAGACTCTGCATTGATTATCGAGAACTTAACAAGATCACTATCAAGAACAAATTTCCTCTCCCACGCATTGATGACTTATTTGACCAACTACGCGGAGCTCAATACGTTTCCAAGATAGATCTTTGTTCAGGGTATCATCAATTAAGGGTCAAAAGGGAGGATATACCAAATACAGCTTTCCGTACAAGGTATGGACACTATTAATTTATAGTGATGCCATTTGGTCTTACTAATGCCCCTGCTATCTTCATGGATCTGATGAATAGAGTCTTTAGAGACTATCTTGATCAGTTTGTGGTAGTCTTTATAGACGATATTCTTGTCTATTCAAAGAGAAAGGAATAACATGAAGATCACTTGAGAATTATATTGAAGACCCTGATAAAGGAGATGCTTTATGCCAAATTTACCAAGTGTGAATTTTGGATTCAAAAAGTTTCATTTTTGGGTCACATAATCTCAAAAGAGGGGATATCTGTGGATCCAGCAAAAACTGAGGTTATCGAAAGATGGTCGACACCAACAACAGTAACTGAGATCCGAAGTTTTTTTGGTTTGGCTGGATATTATCGACGTTTTTTGAAATATTTTTCACGATTATCTAATCCACTCACCAAGTTGACTCGAAAAGGAGTTAAGTTTGTTTGGATGGAGTAATGTGAAGAGAATTTCAAGGAGTTGAAAAGAACGTTATCCAGTGCACCTGTGCTCACACTACCTTGTAGTGGAGAAAGGTTTTTGATCTACAGTGATGCATCCAAGAAGGGATTAGGGTGTGTTCTTATGCAAAATGATATGGTGATAGCTTATGTCTCACGACAATTGAAAATACATAAGCAAAATTACCCAACTCATGATTTGGAGTTAGCTGTTATAATCTTTGCATTAAAGATTTAAAGGCATTATATTTATGGAGAAAGGTGTGACATTTATACTGATCATAAAATTTTAAAGTATATTTTCACACAAAAGGAGCTGAATATGCGCCAAAGAAGATGGTTGGAGCTGATTAAGGATTACGACTGCTCAATCCATTACCACCCTAGGAAAGCAAACAAGGTGGCAGATGCATTAAGTCGACAAGACCATGCCAGTTTATCCATGATGAGGATCACAAAAGATCCAATATTTATGGATTTAAAAAGGATGGATCTTGGAATTATAATGAAAGGGGAAAATCATATCTTTCTCAAATGAATGTTTAACCATATATACATGTGAAGATTAAAGAGGCACAGAAAGAAGATATCGAGTTACAAAAGAAGGTGAGAAATGTTCATGAATTCAACCTTGATTGTGATGGGATAATAAAGTTCAGGAATCGGGTTTGTGTTCCTCCCATCCCCGAATTAAAGAAGGAGATGCTGGATGAGGCTCATAGTTCTTCATTCTCTATTCATCCTGGAAGCACGAAGATGTATATGGACCTGAAAGAGTACTTCTGGTGGGATGGCATGAAAAGTGATGTTGCTGAATATGTCTCTCGATGCTTGGTTTGTCAGCAAGTTAAAGCTAAGAGACAAAAGTCTAAGGGGATGTTACAACCATTACCCATACCCGAATGGAAATGGGAAAACATCACTATGGACTTTGTCACCGGACTTCCTAAAACATCCAAAGGCAATAATGCTATCTGGGTCATAGTTGATCGTCTTATAAAGTCTGCACACTTCATCGCTATTAGAGAGGATTTCTCTCTAGACCAGCTTGCCAGGATATATGTGAAGGAAGTGGTAAGATTGCACGGAGTACCACTTTCTATTATATCTGATCGGGATCTGAGGTTTACCTCAAAGTTCTGGCAAAGTCTTCAGCATACTCTGGATACAGAGTTGAGTTTCATCACTGCTTATCATCCTCAGACAGACGGTCAGTCTGAGAGAATAAATCTAACTCTAGAAGATATGTTGAGAGCTTGCTCTATGGATTTAAAAGGTGGTTGGGATCAACACCTACCTTTGGTGGAATTTTCTTATAATAATAACTTTCACTCTAGTGTTCAGATGGCTCCTTATGAAGCTCTCTGTGGAAAGAAATGCAGGACTCTAACTTGCTGGGATGAAGTTGGGGAAAGAAAGCTATTAGGACCCGATCTTGTTGATGAAATGGCAGAAAAGGTCAGATCTATTCAAAAACACAGAAGGGCAGCTCAAAGTAGACAAAAAAGTTGTGCCGACAACCAAAGAAAAGACCTAGAGTTTGAAGTGGGTGATAAAGTGTTCTTACGAATATCTCCCTGGAAGAGGGTCATGAGATTTGGAAAGAAAGGGAAGTTGAGCCCTAGATATATCGGTCCTTTCGAAATAATGGATCGTGTTGGGAAGGTAGCTTACCAATTGGAGCTTCCACTGAATCTCTCTCAAGTTCACAATGTTTTCCATGTATCTCTCCTGAGAAAGTACATACTTGATCCTTCACATGTACTCAGCTCAGATGTTTTACCGCTGGAGCAAGATCTTTCTTATGAAGAACAACCGATAGAGATTCTAGATCATAGTGAAAAAGTCCTACGAAACAAGACCACTCGATTGGTGAAAGTTTTTTGGAAGAACCACCAATTAGAAGAAGCTACATGAGAGCTTGAGGACATGATGAGGGAGAGGTATCCTCGTCTGTTTAATACAAAGTGACAAATTTCAAGGGCGAAATTCATTTTAAGGGGTGTAGAATGTAACACCCGAGACTTTTATGAGAAATATTTTTGTTTTTATAAATCATAAAAGGAATCTTTCACTACACACAACACTATCTTGGCTTGATTTACACACAATTGCGACCTTCCTCGATAGCTTGCGTTGTACGCAATACTGAGTTTCACTAAACAATTATATGCTATTAAAATATTATTAAAAATTGCCATTATGAATAGTAAAAACGACTTTTTGAAATTTTATAAATTTTATTTTTCAAAATGGACTTCATTTTTGGATTCGGAATATCGAAATTATCCTAGGGTGAAATTTTGGTATTTTTCTGAAAACATTCAATTTTTGATGAATAGTGAAACCACTAAGTGGTAGTTAAAAAAAGTGAATTTTTCATAAAAATTAATTTTACCTCTTATGTGAGTGGAATTTCAAAAATCAGAGATACACGGTTGATGTCAGTAAGTAAAATGTGGTTCAATGAGATGAAAATAATTTTTGGGGAATAGTAACTTTTTACTTTTATTTACCACGGTTAAAAGTAAATAGGTTAATTAAAAGTAAAAATGATATTATTAATACCCTAACACATGTCCTAATTCTATTGGATAAGTGTAATTCGACCAAAAATAACCTTAGGAATAAAATATGTCTATTTAGGCCCACTTGGATTAGATTGGGACATTTATTATTAATTTATTTAAAGAAGGGTTAAAATAGTTAAAATCAACGTTTAATAAGATAATAATTTTTAATATAGGGTTATACATAAGATAAAATCTACTATAAATATTCATTAGAAATCTAAAAAGATTTCCTACATAATTATATTTTATTTGTAATTTTTAAACTTTAAATAAGTTAATTTATTTATGACGCAAATATGATACAGTAATTATCTTATTAATGAAATATTGACATAATTGATGTTATAAATACCAAAATAATTGTAATTTGAGACTTCTTATGAACTAAACTAATTTTCTAGGTTAATATGACATGTTAGTATTGATTTAATTAACTTTTTTCGAACTAATAATTCTGTTATTATTTTTACAAAAATCAATTACTAAAAAGTGTCAAAATTGACATAAAATAGTTTTTAAAACAAATATTATATTATAAGTTTTTATTTTATTCCTAAAAATCTAAGGTTCGGGAAAGATACTTATATCATGAGAGGTGTATCATTAATGGACCACTTGGGGGTCTCTTGGATGTATATGTTAAGTTTATTAACTATATAATATAAAAATACAAAGTGACATGGTAAATGTCAATCTAATTAACTAAGAGTTAAAACTAATAGATAAGGTTAATATAATGACCTAAACTTGTATAAATTCTATTTTATGAGAGGATTTAGACTCATACCCACATTATCTTCTAAATAAATCAATTTGGAGCTATTTAAAACTAAACATGACTTTATAATAAAATAATATTTTTTGTTTTTCCAAAGGAGCCCCTCTCCTCTCTTATAAAAGGGAACCTCCTCCCCCTCTTCCTCACACCACTTTGAGCCTTCAAGCTCGGAAAAACCCTTCCAATTTCTCCTCTCCACTTCCCCAGAGACATCCTAGAGGTTATTATCTTCTTCAAAGACCAATTTTAGTGCCCTAAAATGAGGTCTCAAAGAAGCACTTCAAAGAAGAGGTAATGTCCGTTACCGATTCTTTCATCTTTATTTCTTCTTCCACTTCTTCTTATTTAGTTGTTTAATTATGAAGTAATAACATCAGTATCACTCATATACTGATATGTTATTATAAGTATGAAACAACCCTATTTCACCATCTATCCATTCTACGGAAAATGAAATCACCGCGCGTGCGTACGTACGAAATACCGTCTCCACACCGTGGTGTAATCTATTTTCCCCCACCACCTTACTTGGATGGGTATAATGGTGTAAATAATAACTATTTATGATTATTGTAAATTGATATTGATTCTGAAATAGTATACATACACTCCAATACAATTCCACGATCATGGGAATGATATCTTCGCTCGTGCGTACGTACGGAATACCGTCTCCACGATGTGATGCGACTCGTTCTACATGATATTCATTGCATAATGATTATATAAATGAATTGAATGAATGAATATGATATATATTACACTAATAAAATTCTGGAAATGAGGTATCTATAACCTAAAGAGAAGAATAAGAATTTATTCGACCAAACACGCATAAGAACAAAAAGTAATAAACACCCGAATAACAAGTAGTAATGAAATATTACTAATAAGAAGATAAAAATATGACCATATATGATATCATAACAATAATTATGATTCTTTAATAATTCAATAACATTATTTAAATCATTATACAGGAGGTTCGGACACTTATGAAGAAAATCGGACCTAAGGTAAAGGAAATATCACAATCTCATTTTTATCCGAGATTGTTTATACGTTGAAATTTACTAGGGTGTATTTTATCATCCACATCCATGTTTCCTTAATATATAATATTATTTCCATCCACCTACAATTGTTTAAATCCAATTTTACCTTTCGGTGAGTTTTTATTAAAATATATGAAAGGAATCTTTTGTCGTTTTTTCGTATGAGGTACTTTTTGAAATTTACGATAAAAGTATGAGAAGAATGTTTTTTAACTTATACGGAATGAATGGATTTTTAAAAAATTATTTCCAAGAAGATTACTTTACATGTTTCCAAGTTTATTTTTAATAAACTTCTTTTAGTTTAAAATTGTATGACATTTTAAGAAAGGAAAATTGTTTTTGAAGTAGAAAGGATATTTTCCTCAAGAATGGAGTTCAAGTTTTTTATCAAAATTATTTTCCATCTAAGATAATATAGGGTTCTGTTTCTATCCCTATTATTGCATTGATTTGATTATGTTGTGATGTAATTATTTTTATGAGTTCCTTTATCTTAGATGAATTGTTTTATGATGTCACGATGTTTAAGATTCACATTTTTATTACATGGGTTATTCTATGATGTATGGTTTATGATTTTGTGGCACACATAAGAATGGTATCATTATGAGATGGGTTGGACATATATCTCCCGCCAATGCATTGGGTAAAGATTTTATATCTCATGAGATAGACATGGCTGGAAGGGAAAGTTAAACCAGTTCAATGAAACAGGACTGAAACGAGGAGTGAACTCGGTTCAGAAATTGACTTTGTCCACTAAGATAGTCTTGGCAATGAGACTTGACTAATAAGAAATGATTCTCTATGATTATGTGTGTATGACACAACGTTTCATGTTTTATGTTATGATTATTGGGATTACATTTCACTACTATGATTTATCCCATGTTATGAAATTATGATTTCTTTTGCAGGTTAAGATTTCCAAAAGTTATGTTCTTATGTATATGATGTGATTGATATTTCTTTTGTTTACCCTTACTGAGCATTTGAGCTCACCCTTTTGTATGTTTTCTTTCCCCAGGTCATGAAGAAGGTTATGAAGTAACATATGCCAAAAGGGACTATAGATATGATGAAATAAATGGGAGACAATGTAGACGCTTTATGAACCATTTGTTTATGTTTCCCAGTTTCTAAAGACACTCTACCTATACAGTCCTTTCCTGGTTTTGTTATATGTTGTAATAAGTGTGCTTCAATTCTTAAGTAATAACAATGTATGTAAAGTATGGGTCGTTATACATGTAATCCCCATTATTAAATTTAACACATATGCATGATATCTAGAGTAGTCACATGATCCAAACTATAATGAACAGAAATAAATTATTCTAATTTGAATATACCTGAATTAACCCAAACCAATTAGATTAAAATAGAACATATAAAATAACTTAAGTCCTTAAATAAAATTTAACAGACATGAATAAACTCAAATGAACCCAAAACAAAAAGATTAAATTAAAACATTTAAAATAATAACTATAAAAAATTAAACTGAATATAATGGACCAAAATCAGACCCCCACCAGAAAAATTAAAAAAATTAATTTAATGGAATAAAACCAAGGTTTATAAAATATATCTAAACTCACCCAAACTAAGCATGATTATCCCTAACAAAACTAATTTAATCTAAACGAAATTAAACCAAACATAGCTAAGTTAAATAATATTAATCATTTAAAAATTTAACCAATATAACTTGAACCAAAATAATATGAAAAAACTCAACATAATTAAACTATAATCGAACTTATATAAACTAAATATATATTAATCAAATAGTAATGATACAAAACTATTTAAATAAATCTAAATTGAACATAAAAAATGATATATTGAAAATAATCTTGAATCATGAGAACTAACATTATAAAAATAAAAAATTAACTCATCCCTAATTAAACTAACCTAGTGTATCTAAAGTAGACTTAAAAATTGCAAGCCTAACATTAATTTAAGTAAATTGAATTTAAATTAACCTACACAAAATAAATTAAACCAAACTAATCCTAAAAGGAATATACCTGAATCAAAAACAAACCAAACCAAACCAAACCAAACAACACAAACTACGCCCCACTCAATTGAATGGATACATATAAAACCAAAAAAATAAAAAAATAGATAAAATTTAAAAGAAAAAAACTAGATAAATATTATTTAAATTGAATTAAATTAATTTGACGAGAACAAAAATAGAACCGAACTAAAGTAGTATAAATTGAATTCAATCTACCCAAAAAAAATACAAATTGATCCAGACCAATCTAAACTGACCGACCCCACCAAATCCAATTAGATATAAAATGAATTGAAATTTAACAAAAGTGAATTGATTAAAATTAAATTAAATTAAAAAAAATAAAAGAATAGATTAAATCATATCTAACTAAAATAAAAGTACGTTATATGATCCAAATTGACACAAAATTAAAACAAATCAAACCAAAACTAAATAAGAAAACATAAAAATCCAAAAAAAAATATAATTATAAATAAATCAATCCAATATAATTTAAGCTTTTATAAAACATTGAAATGAATTTAACTGAACAAAACCAAATACATCCAAACCAAATTGCCCGAACCTCACAAAAACCAATATAATTAATGAGATCTAAAATTTATCAAATTGAACTATATTGATCGAATATGAAATAATATAAGATAAAATATAATGGAATTGAAATAAAATTACCTAAAATAAATCAAATATAATCAATATAAATCCAAAATAACAAAATACAATTAAACCCTATATCATTGAATTGAATCAAATCGATTGAACTGAATAAAACCTAAATAAATAAAATTAAATTAATCCAAAATAAATTAAAATTGTATGAATTATATTAAATTTTATTGAATTGACCAAACTAAAATATATATAATCCTATGAGAACTAAATCTGAGAAATAAGACTAAATGGTCCCATTCGAAAGAGTATTAAACAAATAAAAATGCATAAAACTAACCTAACCCAAAAAAGAAAAATGATAATAAGTTGAACTAAAAATAACTAAAAAACCTACCCAATAAAATTTAATTTAATTAAACTAAGAATACAAAATTAAATCAAAATGAATATAATTAATTTAAAAATAATTCAATGAAACATTTAAAAAAGAAATTGAAAAAGGCCATTTCAAACTAAACCAAACATAAATGAATGGGAATGAAATTAAAAAAACTCAAATGAATCCAATTAAACAAGTAAAATTAAATACATTGGATCTGAATAAACTAATTAGGAGAAACTTATAAGTTAAATGAACTAAATTAAACCCATATAATTAAAATTTAATTAGATTGAAAAAAGAGTTGATAAAAATATTAACTAACCTAAACAGAATGAAATCAAACTAGACTAACCTTAACCAACCCTTACTAAATTGAAGCATCTAAAACTAAGTAATAATGTACTAAATGGAATGAACTAAAAATGACCCAACTTTATTAGATCATACCCAATCAAACATGTATTAAACATCACTAGTTTCAATTTATCGAAAAAATTTAAAACTAATTTTAATTAATAAAATTAAATGAGAATAAAATTGTCATCAATAGATTAAATAAATCCCAAATAAAACCAAGCTGAATCAAATTAGAGAAAAATAAATTAGATCAAATAGAATCAAGAAACATAAAATAAACCTAACATAATCGATTAGAACCTACTTGAATCAAGCCGAACTCAAATGAATGAACTTGTAATGAATTTATCTAGGATAATTACGGCTAGCATAAAATGAATCGATTAGACCCAGCCTTACTAAAAACTAAATATAATAAATAATAACCTATATGAACTAAACCTAATTGACAATGAATAACCTAAAACAAATAAAAGTGAATTATCCTTACAAAAACAATTTTAAAGTAGCCCAATTCCAATATAACTATACTAAATAGAATTTAACTAAACTGAATTGGACCATGTGGAACATATCCAAATTAAACCCATAGTGACAAAAAAATAGAATTGAGTCAAAAAAATAAAACTGAATGGTGACTTGAAATGAACAAAAATAAAATGAACTTATATATCCTAATCCATCAAAGCATGAAATCTATAAAATTGAAACTGAATTGAACAATGATAAACAAAATTGACCAACATTGAATTAAACCAAGGTTACTAGAATTGAAAATAAAAGAATTAAACCCAACTAAAGTAACTACATTAATCTTGACCAGAATTGAAATTCAACACATGAAAAAAATATTCAAAAATAACCATAAACTAACAATTCAATAGAAAATTCTTATTCATAAAACATTATTTTTAATTTTATATAGATTTATTAAAATTAAAAAAAATCATTTTTGTATATTTTTTTTAAAATACTTCTTATTACATAAAAATTTTACATTATAACATTTAAATAATGAAGTGAATAATATTTTCAATTTATAAATTATTAGAAAATAATAATTTTTCTTTAAAAAAATTCAACAAAAATTCCCTTATTTTTTAAAATAATCCAAATTATCCAAAATAATTTTATTAAATAAAATATCCATTTTAAAAAGAAGAAAATTTATTTTAAAAATATTAAAAAATATTTTATTTTACCTTCTAAAAAAATTTATTAATAGAAAAAACTCTTGGTTATTTTATGAGAATTTTTATTTAACATAAAAAAATTGAACCTTGTATTATATTTAAAAATATGAAATTAAATAACATTTTCTATTAAGTGGATAAAATAAAATGATTTTTTATTTGAAAAATAATAAAAATAATATTTTCATTAAATATATATCATTTATAACTTTAAATGTTTTTTAAAAAAATATAAAAATTCTATTTTAGTTAAAAATTAAAACAAGTAAAAAACAACTTTTTTAAAAAAAGTGGGAAAAATCAAATTTACTATAAATACTTATTATTTAACATCTTTATAAATAAAAATAAGTATATATATAATTTTATTTAAGTACTTTTCCAAATAATCCTATTGATTTTAAAAACACCTCTTTAATTTGAAAATATAAATTTAAATAAATAATAATAATAAACCATAAAAGAAAATTATTTTATTAAATTAAATTAAAACAAGTAATTTATATTTTACAAAGTTTCCATTTAAAATTAATAAATAAACCCATTTCTATTTAAAAAATTATATAAATTCTTTTAAATAATTTTATTTTTTAATTAGTATAATGTTTCTCAATATGACACTCTATCATGTGGCCAAAAAAGTTTGTTACGTGACATTATGTTTCCCTCCTCATACTCCATCGGCTACCAAATAGTAGAGGGGTGTGATATGTATACTAGGGAGACTATACCACTGATTTATAGAGTTAAAACTTTGCGGAATAATCATATAAAAATATAATATAAATATCAGAGCGTGTAAAAATAATGAAAAAACACAATATAGTGAAAACCTACAATAAATTCCAACTAATAATCCAATATATAATAAAGGGAATAATGTATGGTTATGATGGAATATAACTAAATTTCAAGCTAGAATAAATACAAATTAAATAATAGTAGAATAATAAAACTCAGTCTGGAAACCCTTGTCCGTCCCATCTCCAAACTCCAGCCCATACTGTAAGAAAAAATCAGTAGTAAGATCTGTTTCTCTCATCCAATCAAGCATCCATGTAATCTTCCCATGTACCAAATGACGACCTAAATTCGGTGTGAGTATAAATCAGTAGTTCAACACCACCATTTAAAACATAACCAATCTAAAAAAAAATTCATGCAATAATGTAACAACCATGTATATTAATTAATTAAACAATTAAATTAATACCACATCAACGTGCTTTAACACCATGCCAGATTGTCCCTAAGCGTGTCTCGCAAACATGCCAACCAGAACCATATAACCTTCCTGAAACATAACCTTTCTTGATGTCATACTAAAATGTTGTAGAGCATATATTACAACCATTTCAACAACAACCTTATAACTAAGGAATAAATCATAAAAATCTTGGTCAAACCTCACAATATAAGTATTTCATCATTTAATTAGGTTATGTACTGGTATATAATAATTTTATCATATGTTAGGGGAAAGCTTGGTATATAAGAATTTCATAATGTCTTGGGTCCATACCTTGTATATATGCATTTTAGCATGAGTTATTAGGAATATCACACTGTATAATCATTTTTGTATTCTTATGGAATAGCTTAGTATATAATAATTTCATCATGTAAATTGTTCCAACTTCTTATATAAGAATTACAGTATAGAAATCACAGCACCTTTTATAGCAAAAAGGATATAAAAATATCACATCATAAGGCTCAATGTTTAATTATTAAAATTACCATTTATCTTTCAATTACAAAGTTCATTTATCCTTTGGTCATAAACCAATAGAAAGCTAATAATTTCAATAATGGGGATAAGCCAAGGTGAATCTATATCAATAAAAATTGAAAATCCATGTCTTGCTAGAAAACTATAATCCATTATTCATTTCATTTATAACCAAGGGATTTATCACCTCAATAGTTTCCACAATCCAAGTCAACCAATTTGTTTTAAATTAAATCTAGGTAAAAATCTAATTCATCATTTAATTTATTTTGGCACATGTTATGCTGGCATAATTTCAATATTTCACATAAGTTGTTATTAAATAGATCAGAGGGTTTAGGTTTATCCCCTACCATTAACTGAATATCAACTTATGATTCCAGTAGGATTTAGCAAAAAGAACGATGGTGCATATGATCACAAGAAGGATCCTCGATCATAACTAATCAAAATTAAAACCCACTATGACCATAGTCAGGAGATTACATTAAAATTGCTGGAGAAAAAAATGAGGGAAATGAAAAACTAACCAACACCACTTTTTAGTGATCCTATACATGATCAGGATGTCTATAATTAAGATAGGAACTACAAAATATCTAGGATGCTTCCTTAGGGTTTAGAGGAGGAATCTTCACATGAGGTGAAAAGAAAACCATCCATGTGACACTCTTTAAAACTGTTGGTCAAAAAATTACATGGTGTGTAAAACCTTTACATACCGTGTAATTATTTTAAGAGAGTTACACCAAAAAACCCATATGCTCATATTATTATTTAACCCTACTTCAATTTTACATGTTGTGAATTGTTTACACGATGTGTAACCATTTCATGCCTTGTATTGGTTCATGACATGTCCATCAACAATTAAAAGTCTTGTAACATGAACATGGTGTGTAATCACCCAATAGAGAGTTTTGAGTCCAAATTATACATAAGGACCCAAGACACATACAAATCCTCTCCATGAATGGAAAACCCACATAAGCCTATTTAACACATATATATCAATACTCCACTAATCGAAACAAACATATATCCCTGAACTTAGGTCATTTCCCCACTAAAGTCTCTCTGTCTCCAAACAAGACTCAACCACCATAGCTAAAAAACTAAAAGAAATATGTACCTAGAAAAATAGGGGATCTTATAACTGTACCACCATATAATAGCTCATCCCCAAGATGCATGAAGCATCATTTTGGGGTCTCAGTGAACAAGTCTGGCCACTGTTCCCACATATCAGACTCCCTCTACCAGGTCTCCTTGGGAACTCGCCCATGATACCATTGTACTCAAACCAAAGGTATAGACCTACCCCAAAGTTACATCACTATGTGTTTCATAATCTATAGAGAATGATCCTCAAAGGACTCATCATCCCTAAGCTCATTCCTGCTATGTCTATCATATGAGAAGGGTCTTGATTATATCTCAAAAGTAGTGTCATGTGAAACACATCATTCATGGAACTATAGCTCTGTGGGAGGGATAATTGTTATTCCATTGGACCAACCCTATCCACTATCTCTAACATCCCAACAGACCTGGGAACTAGTTTACAATTTTTCCCCAACCTTGGTGACACCCGAAGTAAAATAGGATGACCAAACTCAAACTCAAGATGTCATCTCTGATAGTCATTGTATGATTTCTTCCTACTCTCCATGGTCACTAATGACTTCTTGATGAATTTAACCTCATATGTATCTAGCCCGAGTCTAGGCCCAACAAGTGCTAAATCACCTTCCTCTAAACATCAAATAGGTGAATGGCATGACCTTCTATACAAGGCCTTCAAATATGTCATCCGAATAGATTCCTTGTAGCTATTATTATATGAAAACTCCAAAAGTTTCATATGATACTCCAATGAACCATTGAAATACTAAATATAGTCATGTATAATATCCTTCAGAACCTGAATAGTCCTTTTAGATTGACCATTGGTCTTAGAATGATAGGTCATAATCAAAATACCCTATGATCCTAGATATTTTTGAAGACCCTTCTATAACCACAATGTGAAATAAGGATATCTATTTGAAATGATACTCCTTGGAACACTATGTAATTAAACTATCTCGTGCATGAAAATAATTTCGAGATTATCAACTTTAAAGGTCTCCTTGATGGGAAAGAAGTGGGATACCATCATGAGTGGATCCAATATCACCCATATAGCATCATTATTATGGGTTGTCTTGTGTAATCCTGTCACAAAATCCACTATGAAATCATCTCATTTCCAATATGGAATGGGAAAAGGCTACAAATTAGCAGTTAGCCTCTGATTCTTGAATTTCACCTATTGAAAAGTGAAGCATTATTCCACAAAACTAAATAATTATGTCTTCATTTCTCACCATTGGTATTTTCTATAGAATTCATGGTATATATTTTTCAAACTAGGATGTACATATGATGTAGAATAATTAAAAAATCTTATCAGGTTCTTCCACATGACTATAGGAAACCATACTCATCCATGAAAAATAAGAGAGTTTCCACTACCAAGAGATCATATTTATGGTGAATCCATATCATATAAGTTTTATCTGAGAACTAATCTCTCTAGATCAGGTAACTAATCAGTCTTAATCCAATCAAAAATCATCTATACAGTAGATGTATAAGTTAGTGATATTTGTCCCTAAGACTCCCAAACATCTATATGTTTTTCTTTATGGATGAAAATCGCCCTCTAATCACCCCAAAAATCCTATACTCCTATATCTACCAATTTTAACTCAAATCATTGAGAATGATGCTTCCCTTACTCAGTTTATAAGACAACTCGAATTCAAAAGACAATAGATACTCAACCCCCCTTCTTTGTTAATAGCTTTAGTCTGAGTAAGAAAATATATACACAAGGATATTGTGGTCCATGTATACCAAAAACCACTCACCCATGAGATAATTTCTGCAAAATCTAAGGGAATGTACCTGTCCTGCTAAATCCAAATCTTGAGTTGGATAATTCCCATCATATGATCTTAGATGTATGGATCCGTAAGTAAACACTTGATCCTTCAACATCAGGACTTCTCTGAGTCTAATTCCAGATTCTTTATAGTACACAGTATATGCTTTTCTCATAATATATAAAGTGAGGATAGGTTCTGAGGTTACCTTGCCTTTTATCATCTAAAAATATCCCTCCTAAGAAGCTACCAAAAAATCACCAGCCCTTTCTTGGTCATCCAAGACATCGATGATCCGAAATGGGATATTTAATGGATAAGGCATAGATAATAAAATAATAAACCAAAAAACCTTCGAATTTCAAAGACATTATTAGTCTTCTCCAAAGATATCACATATGAAACTTTTTATTGGTCTACTGAAACTTCTTCCTTTGAGATAAAATGTCTTATGAAGTTCAATTTATCAAACAATAAGTTGAATTTGGTTTTCTTGGCATAATTCTAATTCTCTCACAATGTACTTGGTATGATATCAAGATGTCAGGCATGATCATTTAAATAATATTACTACACTAAGATTTCATCGACAAAACCACTAAAAATTGATCCAGAAAAGGATAAAAGATCTTATTCCTCAAGGCTAGGAATACCACTACTGTATTAGTAAATCCAAACATCACCAATATGAATACATAAAATCCATACCTACTCTTAAAGGACGTTTGAGTTAGGTTTTATGGTCTCACCCCCAACTATTGGTCTCACCTAGAAATGGTGCTATACTAAATTGTATGAAATATTTAGTTTCCATATCTTCTAACTAAACATTCAAATCATGAAGCTATTCCGGTACCATTCAATAAGGCATGATAGACACTACATTTCCTCCTAGGACAAACTCAATCATAAACTCAATTTCTTACTCAAGTGGATATCCATTGAACACTTTATGAAAAAAAATCATAAAATGGTCTACCATTAGAGAAAAATAATTTTACTACATTCCACCCTCATCTAGAGAAACACCATCTATATAAGAAATGAGACAGTAGTATCTTCTCTCTATTGGACATACATGAACAAAATGAATAACCCACTCACCATGGTGAGAATAGTTGCCTCCTTCTTGGGATAAAAAGGTAAATCTCCTATGGTAAAAATCTATATGATCATGGTATAGAACTAAACAATGCATAATAAGAATAAAATAGAATATTGTCATTACCAACATGAATGGTTCTCAAAATAAATGTTAACCACTAATATTTAGAGAATAGAACTTATAAAGTTTTCTATTTTCTGACTACACTTCCAGTGATGTGTTAATGGTCAAAACACTATCCATGATTTCTATATCCATGCCCAAAATATTTACAAAAAGAGTAGATAAAAAGTAATGTGATTCTCCAGTATCAAAAAACACACACAAAAGGGTAGATGATACAAGAATTGTACCTCTAATAGTAGACAGTCCTTTATCCACACTAGATTGAGTATTATATATAACATGCAGATAACAACCCCTCTACCCTAGGCTCTAGACTAAAAACCATGATATATACCCTATACCTAGTACTACCATTCCTTTATTGGAGTACCATATCCCCTACCTCAACCAGAACATTTTATGGAATTGCAGTTACTTACCTACTAAGGGGGAGAGGAGTCATTCCTAGACTCTGGTTCCTATCTTAATCCCCTACCATGGATATACTACAACATTATCCTACAATAAATCTGTATGGGACCCAAAGTATTTAAATCACAACACTTCTATGTGAGGTATGGACACTAAGGCCATTTTTGGATCATAATTCCACTGATTAGACTACAAAAAAATGGTACTAAGATGGTTTCCTAATGTCGTGACTATTCTAACAACTATTCCCTTAGTGAAAATTGTCATAGTGATTCAACTTTCCACTAGAAGAACAGTTCAGAATTTTCCCTTCTGAAATAGCTGGGCCACTGCTCAAAGTCTCTCTCAAATTCCCTTCCGTGATGAGTGCCTCATTCATCACATATGATAAACTACTTAGGCAAAACACATTCACCTATGGACTGATCACACAACAAAGACCATCCAAAAAATTTCTTGCCCTTGAGATCTCATCATCTTCCAAAGATGGCACAAAGCACTTTAGGTCAATGAAATGTTCAGTGTAGTCTAGAACGGACGTTCCCTCCAATGTTATGTGCATGAACTAATTATCATTCTCATACCTCAATTTATCTTGATAGAAATAGATATATAATTTAATCTCAAATTACTTACATGATAACTCCATATACTTCCATGGCTGTTGTAGAAATTCCCACCAATTCTTGGTTTGTCCAAGAAGGATATTTGTAGTAAGCTTTATCCTATTATCTGTGGGTGTCTCTTAATTGTTAAAGATTTTCTGGAGTAAATAGATCTAGAACTAGGCTACCTAGGGGCCTCCCTCCCTAGTGAACATAGGTGGATGATGTTGGTGAAACTCCCTCGTCAAATCTTACATCAAAGGTATGGTGCGAATAGTCTCTCTTTCCATGGATCAGAGGACCATCGTAAAGATTTCATGAATATGAACATATATCTAATGCTCATGATCTACAAGAATCTCCGATTAATCTATATTAGGAGTGTATTGGTTTCTACCGTTATGATTATAAACACAAAGATGGTAAGGAGATATTTTATCTACAAGACAAACAAACTCATTAGAACACTATCTATAATAAAGTCAACCTCAGCAGGTGAAAAAAACTAAGAACCACTAACTATTAGTCTCACTAAACATGTCTTACAAGTGTTTTATCATGACATAAATGTTAAATTATTTCATTTCTCAGATCTAACAGGTATCTTATATCATAGTTCAAACATTAAAGTATATATCACAAGCAATAAATATGTCCTTATCATTAGAAATGCATGTCAATATATATCCTTATGTACCTATCATGATGCATGAATACTTATCTTGTGCCATATCAGCCCATGTTTAAAAATATAAAGAACCTATAAAATCATGAAATAATAACCTCACACAACATGTGAATCACTGAGGGTTAAATAACATCAAATATAATATGAAAACATTATAAATAACAATCCACCCCAAGGGACTCATATTTTCCCCCATATATGGGTTAAATACTCTGATAAAAAAGATCATTACCCAGTATAACACATCCTAGTATCCATTATACCGATCCAAAACAGTAAATAAATAGAAAAGAAATATACTTCTCTAATTCCACTTTGTAACATCTACCGATATGACACTCTCTCACATGGCCGAAACAGGTTGGTTATGAGACATCAAGTGCGCCTTCCCATATGCCAATGCATGTCGAACAATAGTGGGGGTGTGATATGTATAGTGGGGACACTATACCACTAGGTTATAGAGTAAAAACACAATGGAATAATCAAATAACAATAATAAATAAATATAAGAGTATGGAAAAAATAGAAACAACACAATACAATGGAAAACCAATAGTAAATTTTAATTGATCATCGAATAAATAATAATGGGAATAATGTAATGTCATGTTGGAATGTACTAAATTTCATGATATAATTAATAAAAATAAAAGTATAGTTGACTCAATATACCCTAATCTTGATACCTATTGTTCGGAGTGGATACTCAAGATGGGGGTGAATTGAGTTCCAACTAAAATTTATGTTAAAAAAGTTTTCAAAAAAATCTAGAAAAATTAAATAAAAATTAAACTGTGGTGAATTTATAAAGCTTGAAATGTTTCAATTAGTTTCTCAATGATTTATTATTTATTAGTTAACTTAATGTTAATATTAAGTTAGCTTTTGAAACTAACTTACTGGATACCAAAAATTACAAAAAACTTTCTAGTTTAACTATCAGAGTTACTTTAAAATAGAATTGAATTTCAAAGTAATTAGAAGCAGAATATAATATATAGTATAAAATTAAATAGGAAGCACAACAGGTTTAACCAAGAGGTTCAGTCTCAAGATGAGACTTAGTCCTCTCAAACAGTTTATATGAACTTTTATCCACACCCTGGATCATAGAAAACAACAGTACTCGGACTATTTGGGTCCTATGACCTCTACCATAGTTATTAGTGGGAAAAACCATAACAATAGAACACAGGCTATCCTGGTCACACTTGACCTCTACCACAATTCACAGTGGGAATCAAAATGATTTAGAAAGATCGAGTGGGGATATTAGATATCATCCAGTTATGATTAAGAGTTAGTGTGTGTCTAAGAATAATAGAAGCACACACACAACTTGAAATGTAAATAAACAATTCACAATAGAGATAATAAATTTGAGATAATATTATAAGGATATATGTCATGGAAATGTATCTATGGACTTCTTTTGGATTGAGTAGATGTTTTTTTAGTCCTTATCTAAAATTTTTCTGAGAAACAGAGTATCACAGTTAAGTTCCTTGACTTCTTCATATCGGTGTTTTTGCTCGAGATTTCAGTAATCTTTGTAGCACATCCTCCCTTGGATTTTTAGCAAAAGTTATTCTGTGTTTTAGATCTCGTGCATATCACCTTTCTGCCAGCACTATGTCACCACTTTGTTCACATCCTTGCTTTATGAACTACTTTTGTCTTCCCTTTTATAGGTTATGTGGTCTGACAAAAAGTATGATTACTTCTGAAGGTACGAGGTATGGTTTACAGACATTCAACAGACAATAATTAATTAATAGAAGTTGCATTAAAAGTACCAAATATGGCTGTTGTTAATAAACAAATATAAGTAGGGTTTAGAGATATAGTGAATGGTTTACATCAGTAGATCTTAGTAACAGTGAGATTGTATCGGTGGACTTCAGTCAGTAGGTCTATATCAGTAGATGTTACTCTTTATAATGGTAGACTATGTATTAGTGATAGTGACTTTGGATCTGTAGCTCCACTTATCGGTAGCTCTTCTATAAAGGTAGCATTCTTGTATCAGTGGCACTCTCCATCGGTAACTCGCCTATATTGGTAGCTATTTGTATCGGTGCCTCTCTTTGTATATCGGTGGGTCTATATGTATTGGTAGAATTCATATCAGTAGCTGTCTTTTTGTATAAGTAGACTTGTATCGGTAGGTCTGTCTATATCGGTAGACTTCATATCAGTAGCTATCTCTTTGTATCGAGAGACTTGTATCAGTAGGTCTATCTATATGTGTCGGTACCTCTTGATATAACAGTAGAATCTCTCTATCGGTGGTCATTTATTATCGGTAAACTATGTCTGTATCGGTGACTATGTATTGGTAGGTCTGTATCAGTGACTCAAAAACATAATACTTATCTGTTCTATGAAAATCATATCCATATTCAGTTAGTATTATTTCAAAACATGTATAAACATAGATAAACATTATTTAACATATTCCAATGATTATTTTGATATTTTTTCAACATAATTTTACATATAAATAGGATTATAAAAACATATTAAAACAGAATTGAGATTATCAAAACAGGTGAGGTCAACAATCTCCCCCTTTTTCATAATCACAAATTATGGTATTATAATCCAAAATAATCATTAATATATCAATATAAAATATATTGGGTCTTAATTCTTAGTGTGAGTAATGACATTTTCAAATGTATCAGAGGATAGAGTATTGCATGAAAATGTATTAGAGGTATGAAAAAATTGTATCAGAGGTATAATTATAAAACAAATGTAACAGAGGAAGAATATATTATGCTCATATTTCTCTGCCTTTGTGATTAGAAAAAATTAGTAAACAATGGATGAGAGAAGTAATAGAAGATAAAAGAGAATAAGATCATATATATTTCTTGGGAAAAAAATACAAAGAAATAAAAAATTGAGGCAAAAAGAGTACAAGTTATTCCTATCAAATGTCCTAGCCACTAATCAATCCACCTCCTCAACATGTGAATTAGATTTCCCCATGTAATTAGAAGTGGATTCAGTCTAGGTATATGCAGGTGGAGGCTTGGGAACCCTAGTGATAATCAGAGGAGGATGATCTACTGATATAGTGACTGGCCTATAATGTGGAGCTCTTTGGGTGATTATAGTAGAGATACTTTTGATTTCTTGAGTTGGTGTCAACTAAGGAACGGAGACAGACTGAGCAGAGGCAGGTAGAGATAGAGGTACAATGATAGGGGTATTGTCTACATGTAAAAATGGCAGCAATAGATTCCTAAATTCCATAATGATTCCTCCTCCTCTTTCCATAGTAGAGATAAAGTCATCCTTGTTCTCTATAAACTTTTCTAGAGCAGGAGCCAACTCCCTGAGATTGCTTACTTGTTCTATGAAAGCTTGAGTGACTGGAGGTAGTCACATATTCTCTAACAGAAGCTTGAAATGGGTGTTGAGCTGATTCTTGGTAAAAATTTCTGAAAGTAGAGATCTATCTTATATTTGATTTCTTTTTGGGCAGTAGTAGCATCCCTCATATGCTCCTAAACAAATTTTCTGATATCTCTTGAGGTAGACAACACCTGAGAATCAGATGAGCAATTGGTACTAGCCTGAACAAGATCCTCTTTCAACACAGTTCTAAACTGATCAATATCTACTGAAGCACTGGATGAACCAAGAGGTTTGACAGTGAATGCAACAGTTTCCTTAAAAGATTATTTCAAATTACTTATTAACTTCTTGACAACCAAATCTTGTACACTGACATACTCTTTGATAGTATTCTTAAAGTATTCAAACACATCTACAAACTTATTTACTACACTCTTGATATAATTAATGTCAGCAGCAACTTGGGTTTGGGAACTAACCAAGTTATGTAATGAATTAACAGATTACTTCAAAGAAATAACAGCCTCTGTCCAAGTTTCAATCTGAGTATGACACACTTTAACTTTATTCAACATCTCTAACACAGTTCTTGACACGGTAAATCCAAGAGAGAGTTCAAATGATCTTTCCATTTTTATCAGCTCTTCAAAAAAATATCCCTTTAAGTCTAAAACAAATGCAATCCAAGTCTCCTTCAACTCAGACATTAAAGACTCATGATCAGCCTTAGGAACCAGATTTTTAGGCACAACTACAGGTTCTCTTTCGGACAGAGTATCAATATTTATTTGGGGTTGATCATCATCAGATCATGTGTAATAAATTCCAAGCACCATGAATCCTGTATCTTCAAACCAATCCACTATCTCATGAAGAACCGAGACAGATCCAAGAATAGAAGGTTTCTCCCCCTCAAATGGAGCTTCCTCTTCTTCACCATGAACTGCATCTATCTCCTCCTCAGAAGAATCATCAACAACTCTATCCAAATTAGGTGTCCCAACCTGAGTTAACTGAGGACTAGATGCATGTTTTTCTACTTCATCAATTTCCTCAGAAGGTAATGAGGAGTACCCAATTAGTGGACTGAGACTCAAGTAGATAAAAACATATGCTTCATTTTCAGATTCTTGTTCTTCCTCATTCTCTAGTGCAGGCTGGTCTTCCTCATCAATAGGGGATTTTTCATTTCTTACTCCCAACACAGTTTCCTTTCCAGATGATACAACTTCATCAACTGGACATAGAGGCAAGTATGGATCCCCTCTATCCGCAACAGAGGTATCCTCCTTATAAGTATCATCACTATACTGAGGTTCCTCTTCCTCAGGTCCTAGACCTGGATCTCTTCTGTCTCTTGGCCTATTGGGATGGTCAACAGGGTTGAACATATTATACACCTTCTCATCATCAACAACCCATTTCCTTCTTTATGGGTTCCAGCCAATATTCATATACTTATAGATAGTTCTTGTGATGCAAAAATTTTTCCTCACAACTATTGTCTCATTCTGAGACTCAGCTACTCCTATAACCTAGATCATTATCGAAATCAACTTTTAAAAGAATAAAGCATTGGATTTTGACTTAGGGCTGGTCATATCCTCAATTTGGATCACCAAAATCCTACCCAAATTTACCTTGACACCATGCCTCAGCAAATGAAACAAATATATATCTTGGTATCTCGGATTTTCAAAGTCCCCTCTAGCTGGGCTTTTCACATGTTGGATGAATTTGAAAAACTGTCTGTTTTCTCCATCCATCTCAACAACACCTACCTTTCTTTGTTTTCCACAATCAGTGAGCTCTTCTAAAGCAACCTCATAGTCAAAAATGTCACTGGTAGGAGGTATTGTCTTCCAGGTATACCCAAATACACCCTCTTGCAGGACTTTCAGACATTCAACCCATTCAATAGAAGAAAAATAATTTCCTTGCCATCCACAAATGAAACCATTCTGTTTTCTTCTTCAGACTTCTCAAAATGAACAAAAGCCTAAAACTCCTTAACCAAATTCAGATAATGAGGTCCATTTTTGTTTGTAAAACAATCGAGCCATCCATGTTCCTCCAATACTCTTAGAAATAATGAATTTCTAGGCAAGATCCATTCCTCACTGAGTTCCTTTTCAATTACCATTTCTCTATTCTAAAAATGTGAGTTCACTGCACGCTTCCCAGAACATATTCTACTTTCAATACCACTACCTTCAGGTCATATTTTCTGCTTCTTCGCACTTGGCACATCACTATCATCCCTGACTATTGGGAGTTTTGTTCTTGCCATCTCTAATCGAAGAACTTAGGGCTACATGTAATGCGGGGGTTAAAGAAATTAGGATTGAAGAGAGGAGAGTTTGTGGTGGATTGAAATGGGGATAAGGCTCAGTTTTTATCATTTAGGAATCAAAATGTATTAAAAATAATTATACTAAAAACAATAAGAGTTTCGGATAAAGAAAATGAAAATCAGACAGCGCCTGACATATTGGTGACAATTACCAGTGAGAACCCTAATGGTGAGGTTTATCTATCATTGAGGTCTCTAGCGATGAGGTGTCTCTAGCAGTGATGTGTCTCTAGCGGTGAGGTGTCTCTAGTGGTGATGTGTCTCTAGCGGTGAGGTATCTCTAGTGGTGATGTGTCTCTAGCGGTGAGGTGTCTCTAGTGGTGAGGTGTCTCTATCGGTGAGGTTTTCTAGTGGTGAGGTTTTTTAGAAGTGAGGTTTTCCTAACAGTGAGGATTTGGATAAAGGTGAGTATTTGTTAATAGTGAGGATTTGGATAACGGTGAGGATTTTCTTAACAGTGAGGATTTGGGTAAAGGTGAGTTTTTGATTCTAAAAAGTCTATCATTCTTAACTCATGTCTAATGTAACATAACCTATCTGAACTTAAAGGATTGGTGAATATGTCAGCTAATTGATGCTCAGTACCTTTAAAATCAAGAGTAATATCACCCTTTTGCTAATGATCTCTCAAAAAGTGGTTCCTTACATCAATGTGTTTGGTCCTAGAGGAGATATAGGATTCTTAGAGATATTTATCACACTAGTGTTATCACAGTTTATAGATACATGTCTAAATTGATATCCATAGTCCAATAACGTATGTTTCATCCACAGAATTTGTGCACACCAACTACCAGCAATGATATATTCTGCTTCAGCAGTAGACAATGCAACAGAGTTCTTCTTTTTACTACACCAACACATCAGGGACTTACCTAGAATATGACATGTTCCATAAGTTCTCTTTCTACCTAACATGCAACCGCCAAATTCAACATCTGAATAACTTATTAAATCAAATGATTGTCCTTTTGGATAAAATAATCCTAAGTTTGTAGTATATTTATGATATTTGAAAATTATTTTAACAGAAAGCAAGTGTTGCTCTTTTGGATTAGCTTGAAATCTTGCACACAAACACACACTAAACATAATATCTGGTTGACTAGAAGTAAGATAGAGCAGACGCTCTATCATACCTCTATAGTTGGTTTGATCCACTAGTTTTCTAGTTTCATCAGCATCCAACATACAAGTGATACTCATGGGTGTGTCATTACCCTTACTACTATCCAAACCAAAACGTTTTAAAATATCCTTTGTAAATTTACCTTGATTTAAGATAATACCATTTTCATTTTGAAAAACATGAAATCCAAGAAAATATTTGAGATCTCCCATTAAACTCATTTCAAATTCATTTTGCATACTCTTTGAAAAATCAATACACAAAGAATTTTTAGAAGATCCAAAACCAATATATTCAACATAGATTTATACTATCAAAACATCTTGGGAAATTATTTTAATAAAGAGAGTTAGATCAGAAATCCTTTTAGAAAAACATTTTGAAATAAAAAAACTACTAATTCTATCATACCAATCTCGTGGGGATTGTTTTAAACCATATAAAGCTTTAGAAATATTAAATACTTGATTTGGAAAATGAGGATTGGTAAATCAAAGTGGTAGTTTAGTAAAAACATCTTCAATTATAAAACCATTTAGAAAATCACTTTTAACATCTATTTGATATAACTTGAAATTCAGATGAGCAGTATAGGAAAGTAGAATCCTAATATCTTCTAATCTAGATATAGGTACAAAATTTTCCTCATATTCTTTTCCTTCCTTTGGAAAATATCCTTGTGCAACTAGTCTTTCCATGTTTCTATTGATATTTCATGATTCATCAACTTTATTTCTAAAAACCCATTTACTGCATATGGTCAAAGTGTTCTTAGGTCTGTCAACTAATTCCCATACTTTTTTTTCAAATTTATTTAATTCTTCTTGCACTGCCATTACCCAAATTTCATCATTGATTGCATCATTGATATTTTTTGGTTCTAACTGTGAAAGAAAGGCTTAATGTTCAACCTGATTTCTTAGAGAAGCTCTAGTTTGGGTTCCTCTATCTAAATCTCCCACAATAGCTTCTAAAGGATGATTATTTAGAATCCTAGTTAGTTTAGTCAAGGTAGGACTAAAGAATTCAGTTTCTTCGGTAGGTTTGGTTCCAATAGAATCAGGTTCTTGAAAATTTTCAGAATTAATTTTTTTAGAGCTTGTTCACTGCTTCTATCATTAAGGTCCAAAACAAACAAATCTTCTTCAAGATTTTTAAGAGAGGGTTTGGATTCATGTGAATAAGTTTCATCAAATTTTATGTGAACAGATTCTTCCATACATTTGGTTATATTATTAAAAACTCTATAGGCTTTTTTAGTTAAAGAATAACCAAAAAAATTCCTTCGTCACTTTTAGATGAAAATTTATCCAGATTATCTTTAGTATTGAGAATAAAGACTTTGAAACCAAAAGCTCTGAAGTAACTAACTTTAGGATTCCTATTACTCTACGGTTCATAAGGGTTCTTTTCAATAACAGGTCTAATAAAGACTCTATTTGTAATATAACAAGCTATATTTACAGCTTCTACCCAAAAGTAAATAGGTAGGTCATACTCATTAAGCATAGTTCTTGCAATTTCTTAAAGGGTTCTATTCCTTCTTTCAAATAAACCATTCTGTTGAGGTGTCCTAGAGGCAGGGAAATTGTGATTATAGCCATTTTGTGAGCATCATGATTCAAATTCATGATTTTCAAACTCATGACCATGGTCACTTCTCAAGGTTTTAATCTTAAGACCACTAAGGTTTTCTATAGACCAGGAGTATTTAATAATGTAAGAGAAAGCTTCAATTTTGTGAGCTAGAAAATATACCCTATTATATCTAGAAAAGTCACATACAAAGATATAAACATAGTGTTTCCAATTCAAACTAGAAATTATAGAAGGTCCAAACATTTCCATGTGAACCAACTCAAGAGGTTGAGAAGTTGAAACCTCTTTCTTTAATTTGAATAAAACTTTATGTTAATTTCCCTTTTGACAGGGAGTACAAACTTTGTCTGATGGGAATTTTAGTTGAGGTAGGTCTCTAACTAAAATTTTCTTTGTCAGTTTATTAAGTGAATGAACATTGCAGTTTCCTAATCATCTGTTCCATAGCCAATACTCTTTTTGAAAAGCATTTAAACAAGTAACCTTTTGTTTGGATAAATAATTTAAATCTACTACATGTACATTTTCATTTCTCAAGGCTGCAAATATCAAAGCATTTTTAGAATCAAATACATTGCAAGCATAATTCTTAAATTTAACATTGAAACCATCATCACACAACTTATAAATTCTTAAGAGGTTGTATTTTAATCCTTCAAAAAATAATACTTCAGAAATTAAAATTGAATCAGTGTTACCAATTTGGCCTAAGAAGATGATTTTTCCATTTGAATTATCACCAAAAGTGATATGTACTCCATCAACATTGATTAAACTTTTAAAACATGAGTAATACCCCGGAATATGCCTTAAACATCCACTATCCAAGTACCATATCTTATTATAGTAACTCTTCAAGAAAGCCTCCTACAAAACATGTTTAAACAGAAAATAATTTTGGTACCCATATTTTCTTGGGTCCAGGAAGGTTAGAAAGGAAAACTTTTGGTACCCAGATTTGTCAAATGGGTTTCATATAATCAATAGATTCAAAAGATTTTGAAATATAAAATTTGTCTGATCTATAAATATGTGAATATCTGGTTGAGACATAAGAATTTCTAAAACTGGAACTAGCAGCATACTGTCCAAATTTAGGAATAAATCTGTTCTTGGTAATCTGTCTTTTTCCAGGATTATAGACTAAATGAGTAATATATTTTGGTGATACTTGTTTTCTTAACATTTGTGTAAGAGTTTTATTTACATTATTGAATTTTACTATATCTTTCTTGATTTGCTCATTAGACAATTTGAGTTCAGTATTTTCTTTCAGTAGTTGAGCATTTTTTTCCATTTCAACTTCTAGTGCAGATTTGAAAGTGCTAGTTATAGCATACTGTTTCTTTAAGGTTTTATACTTATCTTTCAGCTCATTACATGTATCCTCTAGCAAGTTACAGTACTCAAATAACTATTCACTAGACATGTTTTTAGAATCATAATCATCAAAATAATAATAAGAATTTTAAGTAGAAGTATCCAATGTTACCTCAAATGTGTCTGTCATGAAACATATATTAGCTTTTTGATATTTTTCATCCTGAGTGGAATCAGAATCACTTGAACTGTCTTCTGAAGCACTACATGTTGCTTTCATAGCTTTTTTATATTTTTTTTCCTTGTACTCATATTTCTTCTTATATTTTAACTTAGACAGTCATCTTTCACATGTTCTTTCCTCTTGCATTTGTAGCAGACTATGTCATCATTTTTTCAGTCCTTTTCGAATCCTTCATCCAATGAAATTTATTGTAATAATTTCCCTTGTACTTGAATTTTCTGAAAAAATTCTTCTTTCTATAAAACATCTTAAATCATCTGGCTATCTGATCCATTTCAGCATCGTTGTCTGATGCACTTTCATCACACATTGAGCTATCAATTTCACTTTGAATTTTCCCTTTGTCCTCATGTTTTGAAGTAGAAGTCTTGAAAGCTAGAAACTTCTTCCTTGGTTCATCATCTTCTTCCTTGTTTACTTTCAATTCTTCTTCATACATCATTTACTTATCAATGAGTTCCTTTACAGGAAATGTACCAATATCACAAGATTCCCTAATTGAAACTGATGTGCCTCTCCATATTTCTGGCTAACATCTTAGTATTCTCATGATTTACTACTTTTCTGGAACAACTTTTCCCAGTGAGCTCATAGTATTAACAATATCATTGAACCTGAGATACATGTCAAAAATAGGTTCATCGGGCCTCATTTTAAAATTATAATATTTAATAGTGTAAGTGTTTAATCTCATTTCTTTCACATTGGTTGTGCCTTCATGAGAAACATCTAAAGTATCTCAGATTTCATGTTCTGTTTTACAAGAAGAAATTATGTTAAACTCTTCATCTCCAAGAGAGCAGTAAAGGGCATTCATGGATTTACAATTATTGTTGTAATAAGATTATGTAGAATTATCCCAAGTAGCTCTACCAGACTTTGGAATATCATACTCAGATTCTATAGCAGTCCAAATATCAAATCATATACCTTCTAAATGAATTTTCATTTTGATTTTCCATTGGGCATAATTAACACCATTAAAGAATGGTGGCATGTTAGTATAAAAACCTTCTAATATGTTATCCATAATAATATTTTAGCAAATATATTTAAAAAGATAAATTTTATAATGAACATAAATTTAAGATCTTTAAGATACAACTAAAATCAAAGTTGAAAAAATAGAGTGTTTGGAAATCCTTTATTAATAAAAAACCTCTGATACCAAATGTTGGTCGGAGTGGATACTCCTGAGGGGGGTGAATTGAGTTCCAATTAAAAATTCTCTTAAAAAGGTTTTCAATAAAATATCCCCAAATTATATAAAAATTAAATTGTAGGGAATTTATAAATCCTGAAAGGTTTCAATTAATTTCTCAAATATTGACTATTTTCTCAGTTAACTTAATCTAAAGATTAAGTTAGCTTTTGAAACTAACTTGCTGTCTAACAAAAATTACAATCACATGATAGTTTAACTATCAAAGTTACTTTAAAACAAATTTTAATTTCAAAGTAATTAGCAGTAGAATATAAGATATAGTTAAAAATGAAATTCGATGCACAACTGGTTTAACCAAGAGGTTCAGTCTCAAGCTGAGACTTAGTCCTCTCAAACAGTTTATTTAAAATTTGATCCACACCCTGGATTGAGGAAAACAATAGTACTTATAGTCCAGGTCCTATGACCTCTACCATAGTTATTCGTTGAAAAACCCAAAATAATAGAACACAGGCTATCCAGGTCACAGTTGACCTCTACTACAATTCACAGTGGGAATCAAAAAGATTTAGAAATATTGAGTGAATATATTAGATATCCTCCAGTTATGCTCAGGAGTTAGTGTGTGTCTAAGAAGAACAGAAGCAAACACACTTATCAAAATATAAATAAACAATTCACAATAGAGCTAATAAAATTGAGATGAGATTAGAAGGATATATGTGATGGCAATGCAGCTCTGGACTCCTTTTGGATTGAGTAGATGTTGTTTGAGTCCGTCTCTGAAATTTTTCTGTGAAATAGAGTATCACAGTTATGTTCCTTGATTTCCTCATATTGAGGTTTTTTCTAGAGATTCCAGTAATCTTTGTAAAATATAAATTTACCTTGGTTTTTTAGAAAATGTTCTTCTATGTTTTAGCTCTCGTGTGTATTACCTTTCTGCCAGCACTGTGTCACCACTTTTTGCACACCCTCTCTTTAGGTGCTGCTTTTGTCTTCCCTTTTATAGCTCATGTGGTCTGAAAAAAAGTATTATTACTTCTGCATGTACGAGGTAGGATTTCCTAACATTCAACCAAAATTAATTAATTAATAGCATTTTCATTAAAATCACCAAATATAACCATTGTTAATAAACAAATATAAGTAGGTTTTAGAGATATAGTGACTGGTTTCCATCGGTAGCTATTAGTATCAGTGAGCTTGTATCGGTGGACTTGAGTCGGTAGGTCTGTATCGATAGCTGTTAATCATTATAATGGTAGACTATGTATCAGTGACAATGACTCTGTATCTGTAGTTCTTCTTATTGGTGGCTCTTCTATATAGGTAGCATTATTGTATCGATGGCTCTCTCCATTGGTATGTCGCCTATATCTATAGCTGCTTGTATTGTTGTCTCTCTATATATATCAGTGGATCTTTCTATATCAGTAGACTTCATATTAGTAGTTGTCTAGTTTTATCTATAGACTTGTATCGGTAGGTCTACATGTATCAGTAGACTTCATATCAGTAGCTATCTGTTTGTATCGGTAGACTTGTTTTGGTAGGTCTGCCTGTATCGGTAGACTTCATATTAGTAACAGTCTATTTGTATCGGTAGACTACTATCAATAGGTTTATCTGTCTGTATCATTAACTCTTGATATAACATTAGAATATGTCTATAGGTGATCTTTGATTATCGGTAGACTATGTATGTATCGGTGACTATGTATCGGTAGGTCTGTATGAGTGACTCAAAAACTCAATACTTATCTGTTCTATGAAAATCATATCCAGATTTAGTTAGTATTATTTCAAAACATGTATAAACATAGATAAACATTGATTAACATATTCCAATGATTATTTTGATATTTTTTTCTACATAATTTAACATATATATCGGATTATCAAAAAAATTAAAACATAATTGAGATTATCAAAAAAGGTGAGGTCAACAATACCCTTGTTAAAACTGTCTCCAAACTCTATCCCATCGAGAAAGAAACATTCAAAAGCATGTTCTTTTTCCGTTATCAAATCATATAAACATGTAATATTCCTGGGTACCAAATGGTGACCTGAATAGGGTGTGAGTATTACTTAGTAAGTCAAAATTACCATGTCTATACAAGACTAGTTTGATAAAATGTATATTCAATAATTCAATAAATAGGTGTATTAATTAATTAAACAACTAAATAAATACCACATCAACCTACTTCAACACCATGATGGAATTTCTCCGAGTATGTATCACAAATATGCCAACCAAAACTATATAACCATGGTAAAAAATAACCTACCTTAGTACCATGAAAGAATGTCTCTAAGCATCTCCCACAACCAACCCAACCATAAAATTATAACCAATTTAGAAATCACAAAAATCTTGGTCAAAAACCACAAAAAATATATTCATCATTTAATCAGGGTCGATCCTTATATATAATCATTTCATCATGTGACAGGGCCAGGCCTGGTATATAATAATTTTAGCATGCATCAGGACCAAGCCCAATATATAAGAATTTCAACATGTTTCATCGGTTATAGACTACTATATAATGATTTCATCTTCTCTTAGGCAATATCCCGGTATATATGCATTTCATCATATAAAATGGGCCAATTCCCTTTATAAACAATACAACATAGAAATCACAACACATTTTATAGCAACAAGGATATCAAATTCTTACACCATATTTCTTAATGGTTAATTATGAAAATTACCATTTATATTTCAATTACTGAGTTCATTTATCCTTTTTTTATAAACTAACAACAATCCAATCATTTCAATAATCAATCCTTTATATGTTGAATCTATATCATGAAACTAGCCAAAATCCATTTCATGCTAAACACACTTTAATCCATTATTCAAATCATTTTTAAAAAAGGATTCTCTCACCTAAAGGGTAGCCAAAATCCAATTCAACCAATTTGATCAATAGGGACTCCATGTAAAAATACAATTCATAAATTAATTTATTCAGGAACACCTTATATTGGTGAAATTGAAATATTGTTCATACCTTGTAATTAAAGAGACCATAAGGTTAATGTTTAGACCCCCTACCTTTATATGACAATCAACCAATGCTTTCAATAGGATTCGACAATAAGTACAAAATCACAAATGATCACAAGAAGGACACTAGATCATAACCAATCAAGATCAAAACCCACAATGACCACATTAAATAGATTACATAGAAACATAAAGAGAACAAAGGTGGAGCAGGGAAACCTAAACCAAAACCACTTAATTGGGATCATATGTATAATCAGGATGTTCAGAATCAGGGTAGGTGCTCCCAAAATTTTTAGGAATCTTCCCTAGGGTTGAGAGGAGGAAGAAGAATATGAGGTGAAAATAAAGTTAACCATTCAACACAGTTTAGAATAGCAGGTCGGAAAATTACATGGCCTTTAACTCTTTTACACTTCATGTAATTATTCCTAGATAATTTTGTCGAAAAAGATGTCACATGAGATTATTATTTAAAAATTCTCAATTTTTTTACATCATGAACATTTTACACAATGTATAAAAATTTAATGACCTATAAAAGGTCACAACATGTCTATCAGTAGTTACACATCATGTAACATTTACACATCATATAATCACCCAACATACAGTTTTCTGACCAATTTCTACATATGGCCCCAAAAACCACCAAATACTTTCCAAGCATGGAAAACCCTCATAAACCCATTTAAAAATTTTATATCCAGACTCCATTAATCCAACCGGACATATATACCGGAACATTAGGTAATTTTCCCAATAAAGGCCCTCCATCTCAAAGAGGGAAATGCCACCAAGGAACAAATTAAAAACTCAAATAGGGACATTCCTGAAAAAAGAGAAGGTCATAAATTAATAATATATAAAAAATTTATTATTTATGTAGTTCCAAGTGTATTGTGAAACCACCTAAGGGGGGATGGTATTGAATAAGTGTGATTATTTATATTGATTTCAGATCTTTTTTGAATTAAATATCATGATATTTGAACCTCTTTCTCTTTTAAAATATACAGGTCTATATATCTTATCTTAACGCCCAACACAAAATTCAATATTGTTAATAAAAAATATATATTAAAATTCATTTTTTACAAAGATATACCCCATGTGAGATTCTACAACATGTTGACTTTGTGTTGAGCCTGAGACCTTGATTATCAAAAATTAATTGAAGTGTTTACAAAATCATGATATGGAATCATCCTAACCTCAGTGCTCATAAGGGGTGAGAAGAATCATCCATAACCCATTAGTTACTATCATATTTTATGATTTCTACTTAATAATAATGTCTATATATCAAAATCCATTCAGTCTCTTGAATAGTAAAGATATTATTATACTAGACCACATTATTCTTCCAAGTTACTACTTCCAAACTTCTAAATAAAATATTTAGTCTATTCATATATTTCAATACATCAACATTATTATATCTTCATCCAATATAATTTTTCATTAAATACCAGAATATAATTAGAAATATTGTATACACATTGACCTTATCAACTTAAATCAATATTTTAATGAATATAAAATATTGATAGTTAGATACATTATTATTTCCACTTTCTAAATAATCATTTTCAATATAAGGATATCATAGTACTTCTTTATCAATTGGCATCTATGATATCAGGTTTCCATAGGATAAGTCATCATGCCCATTAATTTTACTTATTCCTCTCCTTATTTATCTAAAATACAAATGTTCTTATCCGATAAGTGTCATCAGATTCTCTCTTTTATAATTTGGTTCTTCATTTTTGAATTTAGTATCAATTATCAATTCATTAACATTTCTAAATTATCTTCAATATATTTTATATTTATAACCAAGTTATTATATTTTTTCATATATGAATATAGAAGATATCCCTTTATTTGTGATATTTTAATCTTTCCTATCATAATAATTTAATCAAAGTTAAATATTTCTATTCAATATTCCCAGAGACTTAAGATTATCCTTCTTCAAAACAACCACAAAATCCACATGATATCTTCATTTCTACATGACGAAATGAAATGAATCTTTATTATGAAACACATACTTTGTAGTGTGAGTGGATAATTACTTATCTCCATATATAAATGGATTCTTCATTGAATCTAGTATCACAATATGATAATGACCTATGATTCTCATTTCATAGCTCATAATGGCGTGTCCTCCCCATGGTGTAACTACCTCTTGAAATAAAACACCATCATCTAATGTAATATTATTCCCCAATATTCTTCAAGGTGTGATATTATTATTCATCATATAAATATAATTTTATCACATTTAATCACAAAACCATTTTAAAATTATGAAGCTTAATTCATTGAAGAATAAAATTAACCCCATCTAGGTTTTCTTATTTAACTATCTTCTAAAAAATATCCACTAGAGTGCTCAAATTTTTTAAACTAATAAACCATATAAAATAAATATAATATTTTATTCATTATATTTCAAGATCATTTATATTACAAATTATTAGCAGTCTATTACTAATCTCTCATGGATTTTTACCTAATTTTGTTTCTTGAACCTCAAAAAATATCTTATACATGCCTCTAAAACATCATATGTATGTACAAATGTCTTTTCTATTTCTAAAATTGTTTTCTCTCTATATGATGTCTCTTACATAAGAAATATCTATTATTACATATCTTAGTGTATTTTTTTGTACTTTTCATATTTCTACCTATGAATATAATTATATAAATATATCTTTACTCCTACATAATGTTTTTTTAACTTAGCGACATTTCTATTATATATAGATGTAATGACCCTTACATATGGTTTTATAACCATTATTTATTTCTTAAGGTCGATGAATTCTTCATATTAAAAAGTTACTATTAGAAATACCCTTCTGTATGATAATATTTACTCTTACACATTCAATTCCTTTTCGAATATTTGGTTTTCACATTCAAAATGACCTTTACATACAAAAAACATGTCCAATTATTCTTTTAACTTTTTGATACTCGGAATTTTATGATTCCTAATATAGCTCAAAAAAACATTAAATCATTTTGGGGTATCTAAAACCACTAAAAACATCTAAAAACACATTAATTACGTCAATGATTATTCAAAATGATTCCAAAAATATTCAAACTCATGTAAAAAGTCTCATATAATATTAAAAATCATATCAAAGTTCTTCAATGAAACTACACTACCACATTAACTATAACTTCAACTTACCGTTATTTATTCCAAAATCCACTAGATGTTCTCAATATATTTATGTATATGTTCTATTTTTCTATCCATGGATTTTCTCAATAATTTTTATATATTTTTATTTCAACTCAATAAATTTTTTCTATAGTAATAAGAATATAATTATTATTGTTTTATCACAAACTCTCATGTTTTTCAATAACCATATTCTCAATATATTTGAATCTGTTATTGATAGTGATATTTAAACATCCAATAAAACATGTCATTGATTGATTATAATCCACCACATTAATCATTAGATATAAGGTAGAAATCCTTGAATATATTCATAAAATGAATTACTTGCAGTGGAAACCTTTCCCATTATTAAGTGTTGAATTTTCATTATACTCATTTGAAACATATAAAAAATACTTTATTATAAAATGATAGGAATATTCAATTACAATGATTTAGTTTAACTCTGAGCTATATATCATACCTCAAGATCCCCCTTTCTATGAAACTATTTTGTACTCAGGGGGTTCATTAAAATCTCCATTCATAGTGTGTTTTATAATAAACAAACACATATTGACATAAATATTAATAAAAAATACAATCATTACAAACCTTTGATTTATTAAATTTACATTTTTAGATTTCTTATTAATAACTTTAACTATTTTACAAAAACAACTGTCAATATGTTTCTATATGTTCTTTTTTTCTCTATGTGGTTCACCTTTTCTCTCCCAACACGAAGGTATAAGAGTAAGGGAATCTCCATATATTATTTCTTGTTTTCAAAGTTCTTTTTAATATATTTTATTATCCTGTATTTTTTAGACAAATAGTCAAAATCACTTATGATATAGTGGACATTACATTTTACTATATAATGACCCATTAATTAATTGACTCTAAGTCTATTTGAGGTAGCAAAATATGAAAAAAATAATGACTATCCAAGAAATCAAAATTATCCTTAAGGATGTTAGTATTTGAGACCAAATCTGTTTTTTATAGAAGATGATTAAATATATTTCACAAGAAATTTTATTTCCAATATTCAACTCAAAAAATGTATCAAAATTATTCACATGTAAGAATGTCTTTTGTTATTGGATTTAATACATTTCACAAATTAAAACATAGTTTATTTATTTATCAAAATAATGGTAAAGTGTTATAATAATTCCTAAAAATTCATAACTGTAAAAAAATTCTAGATTCACATGTAATAAGTGTATTCTGGTAGTTTTATTACCTCAAGTCCATTTAAAGTGATGTAACCCATTATTATTTACCATGGTTGGTCTTCATCGATGTGAAATCCATGAATATCAATCCAATATCACATTGGATGATTCAATGAGTCATCAAACACAACATGGTTGATAACTCTTTCTACAATATAGTAATTAAAATGATCATCCTATTCTACCCCACAAGTTAACACCTTTAATCCCTTTCATATAAAAAACCACAATGGTTATGGGAAAATGGTGTGTTTTTAATTTTTTTATTCATGTGAGCAACAAGTATGAGAGTTTCTAGTCGACCAAGATACCCCATTCATTCTAGCATCATGTTTGGATAAACACTTCATGCCTAATATTTTAGATTTATAATCAATAAACTTATTTGGAAGTATGTAATTATAACTTTTATCAACTACCCTTTGCATGGGGAATTTTTATTTAGAAATTTCAATAAGAAGCATGCATATTCAATTTCATTTTTTATTTTTAGCCATTTACCACCATGTTGGGCATATAATAATTCATTTGATAGAAACATGTTCAATTTTTTTAAAATTTTGTACATCTTTTCTTATGAATCTATAGAAAAACCATATTTATAAACCTCTCAGGAAATATGGATTCCTCATCTTGAATATCTTTTACTAAACCAATTCTTTTATGTTGAAACTAAAAATCACTAAAATAATAAATTCCATCATTGTAATTATCAAATTAATATTCCAAGATTCTATGTCATTTCATTATGGATATAATCACTATAATCATCACGAATTTACAAATTACACTAACATTCAATGTTGAAATATAAAATCCTACAACAATAATAATAGTGACCACTGAACCTTGATAGTTTTTCCCTATAACATAGCTTGTTTAGTTATTGTAAATTATATTTTTTGGGTATAAAAACTTTTATTTTTTTATCTTCATAAGAATTTAATATTTATCGGCAAGCTCTTAGTCACCCTTACATAAGTGGTTGGTTTTTCAAAAAACATTTCACACCTATCTGTATTGATTTTTTTAACATGTACTATAAAAAATTCAATTTATTGAAAATAGAAATATCTTGAGAAAGTGTTATATTTTTTCTATAATATTCTTTTAGATATGACTTTAGATGACCCTAGGATCTTATTTCCACATACATGATTCTTATTTGAAGCATGATTCTCGAAAACCCATTTATGGTAACAATTATCTTTATAGTAGTTTGATATGTGTCAACATGTATTGATTCTAGATATCTTAGTTTGTATTATAATTAAATAATATTTTTGATGATGGTATTATTCTCATCTAAAACTAATCTATGATTTATTCCCAATTCCTTTTGATTTTATCAATATGATCCATATACTTTTTTTTTACGTTCTTGAAATGGGGTTTCTGAATCCTTAATAACATTGGATTTTATTTTCGATTAGAAATAATTGATGTTAATAGTAGAATTTTGATATTCTTATAAAGAATGGATCACCTCTTAAAATATTTTTATTATACCATATTTCTTCTTTAATTACTTTTTTAATATTGTTTCATCTAGAATATTTCGATCTTTTTAGAACTGTAAATTTTTTTCAGTATCCTTTAAATAAATCATAAGAATTTTATAGTTTCCAAATTTTTCCTCCAATACATCATGGATACAATAATCTTCATACTTAAGATATTATTTTCCTTCATATAGACCCTTGAATAAAATAAAATATATATAATGAACACAATTGAGATAATTTTAAAATAATATGCAATTTTAGAATAAAAATCACTCTATAATTCAATAAAAACACGCTCTTCATAGATAGAAATTAATTATTGAGAAGTATTAACCTCAATTGATACAATTTATTAATTTTTAATTTGATTTCCTTCTTGTAGTGTTGGATCCACATTTTAAATTTTTTCAACCCCTTTACCACTTTCTTATTCCCATTTTCAGGGTTTTGGATGAACCCTCCATGTTGGTATAGTAGGTAGTGGGAAATAAATTTTTCAACCAAGGAAACTATATATATTATTAAAATATATATATTATATATCTTGGTTGAAAAAAATATTAGAAAGTAAATTAAATCCAACAATATGGAACCTAGTTATCTTTGATACCAATTTCCATGCCTAGAGAATTATGCGGTCACCTAAGGGGGGGGGGAGTGAATCATTGTATCTCTTTTTACTAAATTTTTATATCTTTTGAATTATCCATACTTATATTCAAACATATGTCTTACTTAATATTTATGGATCGAATTATGAGTTCTAAACACCCACTATATCATTCAATATAGTAAATTAAAAAGATAACTTAGCACATAATATTTTTATGAGGTACGACCCCTGTGCGAGAATATACTTCTTGTTATAGTTAGGTCGAGTCAAAGACACATATTATCAATAATAAATTGAAGTGGTTATAAAAGAGTGAGTTCGTATTATCCTATTCTCAGTGATCAAAATAAACAAGAGGAAATATTCTTAACTTATGGGTAATTATCATTCTTTCCCATTACAAGCTCACATTAGAAGATACCATCCAACATCCATTTAGGCTCCCAACATGAATTGATATTATTATATTGGATCAATCTAACCTTTATGGGTCCTCCCTCAAATATTTAGAGAAATAAAGTTAGTTTATGTCGATATTTCACTACATCAAAATAATATGATCTTATTCCTCATTAATAATTCAAGGAATAGTAGAGTATATTCAATAATACTTCATACACATCAGCCTTTTCATCTTATATTAATATCATAATTATGAAAATGTATATAATAGGATACATCACACTATTTTCTTCCTCAATCATTATCAATTATATAGAGATATCAGAAGTATTCTTCAACTATCAACATTAATGTTGTTAGGGTGTCTTATGAAATATCTTCGAGCCTACTTCTTCTTCGACACCTAGAGTCTTCTATCATGAGTTTCATTAGATTATATCTTTGATACCCTATTTATTATTTTGATAATTAAAAACCATTTCTCAATTCATATACATATTTATTTCTTGATATATATTTTTTATAGTCAGAATCATGTGAATATTTGTTTTATATATGAATAGAGAAAATATCACTTTTTTTCAGTAGCATATTATTCCCTATAAATCTCATTTAATCTTGGTCAATTATGATCATTCAATCATCCAAGAGACTCAATATAAGAATTCGTTAAAATATACAGAAAATGTATAGTCTATTACCAAATCAACATTTAGTGAATCGTTATAATGCAACATATACTTCCTATTATTGTTGTATTTTAACTTATCTTCCAATCACATTAGTAGTGAGAAGGTATCTTATTTAAAAATTTAAAAATAATATATGACTCACATTCCACAACTTAGTATAGAGTGGCCTTCTCCTAATTGTATTATTTCCCCTCAAAATATAAAACTATCTTCAGATTGTATTTTATTCTCAAATGTTCTTCACATATTGATATTATTATTCACATATTGAATATATTTTTCTCATCTTAAATCACATTAATTTTAAATAATATTTATGCTTAATTATTTGAGGTGTAATTTAACTATTATATAGGATAACATCTGAAATATTCTTCAAAAAAATATCAACTGGATTCCTAATATTTTTTATACTATTAAAACATAAGTATTAAATATAATTTATTATTCATAAATTTTCAATATTATTCATGCTTAGTAGTCTTTTAAATATTGACTACGTTTTTTCACTTAAATAAATTTTCTCATGAGACTCCATAAATATCTGACCCATTCCTCCAAGATATATTATATATGTACATCAGGTTATTCCGTTGAAAATATATTTGGCTCTCTAATAATAGGATCTTACATATGAAATATTTACTCTTACATATCATGTGGTTTTCTAGGTGATTTATTGCATTTATACCATTAAATACTATTTTATAAATATTTTTTAATATTATTAATTTTTTTTTAACATATATTATTTATAAAATAGAAGAAAATAGTTTATGTACAACACTCAATTTTAGGTATGTGAACTTTTATTGATATTTATTTTGTATATAAATTGTTTGAGTTAACTTTTAAGAGGATACAAGGGGTTTTAGAACATTTTTAAGGCACTTATGGAGGTTCACAAGTTGTCCACGATTTGTAGAAACTATGCATTATCTCCAGAAAACATTGCCAGGGAAGATAGTGGACATTGGGTTGGCTTATGGTTGGTGAATGGTTTGGCCAAACCATGATAATTTCGTTGAGAAACCATGAATCCTGAAATAGAGGAAAAAATATATTTAGATCATGGCCCTTCTAACTATGTGAGCCAACCATGCGAAGTGTGGCCATGATATAGTATCACATCACGGTTGGAACAATGATTGAAAAATAGTGTGACCTAACCCTATAGAATATAGTTTTCCCCCTTTAAAAGTGGATCTAATACTAATCAATAATTTTTTACCCTCTTTTTCCCCTAATACCTCAATAACTCAAAATCCTTTTCTCCCAAGACATGATAGATGATCACCTTCGATCCATAAGTGATATTTATGAGAAACAAAGTGCGTTGGAGGCCTGAATTCAATGATAGATACCCTTTATTATTACTTACTATTATATAAAAAGTTCATATCTCTCTAGGAATCATAGATCTATTATGTCTTGGATATATCTAGTTGTAATGCTCCCAACCCAAAAGCCACTAAACGGTGTCCCAAGCTGTGTCTCCTCATGACCTCAAGTGAACCTTCCCATACTCCTGAGGTTTCCAACTAGAAGAAAGGGTCTAATATGACACATGGTGAGACTATATCCTCTTTCTTAGAGTAACCCACATCAAATAGAAAATGAAATAATAGAGAAAATAATCCATTACTAGATTCATTCATAGCCAACCATTTCCCAAATAGGGTATAAGCCACAACTAAGAAAGTAAATATGTCCTGTTAGGGTAATAATTACATAAGTGAATAAAACAAAAAATAAAGTAAAACAAACAAATTCCCCAAGCAGTTTCGGACTCCATATCAGGATCCTCATCCATGCACATCGCAAGCCCAACTCATCTCCCTAACATCGGTCCTTTTCCCTTGTCCTGACCTGCAACCATGATATCTTCTTGGGAACCAAATGGAAAACTGGACACGGTGTGAGTATAACTCATTAGGTCACCACAAATAGTGTCTATGAAATGTATAGTCTAAATAGATAGTGCATGTATGTATGAATTAAATGAAAAAGAGAACAAAATTAAAACATGAGTACCACTAGTTAACAATATTCACTTTAACCATTTACAATGTTATCTCCATTTTCATTACCTATACAATCTTCATTATTCAATTAATTTTCATAACATGATCTATGGGTTAGGAAAATACATAATTTACCCAAAGACCTAAGTTTTTCAACTATCATTCATAAGGGGGTAATTCAAGTTCCCTCTCTCACTAGAGTTAATATTTCATAATAAAATACATCACACTTTCCTTTGAGCCTCATTCTATGTTGTCTCATAAAATGAATCTGTCAGAGGTATAGATCCCCGATCCCCTTCTCTATACCAAGAATTATGGGGTGGGATTTATATATTTAGTATAACCCAACCCGTGGGCATAGATCCTCAAGTCAAATACCCCACAACAACCAATACATGTGCCCATTCTTATTTATCCCTTTACCATATATAACATATCAAAAACCACACATAATCTAAATACATAATAGTCACATTTCATATTTCATTTAACACATAAATATCCCTTATTATTTAACCCATTAACACAAATTCCATTTACTTAGTATATCCCATTTAACCCATTTCCCTTTTCATACCTTAACCCATTTATAACATTTACCAATTTCATTATATAACCCATTCAACCCAATTCCCTTTCATATTCCTTAACCAATTGACTATATTCAATAATTAACATACATTATCCCATTTAACACATTTATCAATTTTCAATCATTTTCCCATTTAACATGTTCACCATTTCATATGCATTAGTCCACTTATGCATTTTAAGCACATTACATAAACCCGTTTGCACAATTAATTTTATTACATCCAACTCAATTCATGTTAATCCAAAAAATACCTCATTACACTACCAAGTTTTATACGAAACATTTTTTATTCCATTTTTAATTCAATCTAACATAATAAAATGTTCTTCATGGTATCTAGCTTATAACATATCAACTTAGGGATTAAAATTACAATTTTTTCTATTTGGAAATTTTGGTGCACCCCATGGGTAGTCCTAAATTGGTATAGTCAACCTCATATCACCCCACAGGGATTATGAGGGGTAAAAATCCACATCTAGAGAATATTTTGTAAAAAAATATACTTATAAAATTAAATTCCCAATAAGTAGTAAGCATAAATAAATCCATCCAACCACACATCAACATAAAGTCTATGGGATATAACTTGTAGAACACCTACCTCGATTTAGAAAACAACCCCACCCCAAACCTTGGCCTTTTACTCAGATTTAAACTTCCTTGGGAACCACAACCTAAGATCCTCTAAAAAATTGGGTTTTAGGTCCTCATGAGAAGATTAGAAACTACACAAACCCTAATTAGAAAAATGGAAGGAGTGTGAGATTTAGACTCACATTAAATATTGATCTTCACCCAAAAGCACTCCAACCAGCCTAGAATCGAAGATGATCCACCCTTGATAATATTGGGGCGTTTTGGTTTTTAATTAGGGTTGATAGAGGATAAATGGGGAAATAAATTAAACGGATATCTTAAAATCCCATTGGGGTAATTTTTACTTTTTCACTTTTTAATGGGCCGCACGGTTTGGCCACACGGTTTGGAAAACCATGCACCAACCATGCACCTACCTCTAACCAAAAGGGGTCCAAGTCACATATATATCTAGGGAGCCCACATAGTTTGGAAAACCATGCTCCAACCACCCATAATGCCTATTTCCGAAGCTGCATAGTTTGGCTTCCCCCTTCGCACGGTTTACTCTAACCATGTAGCATGCACTGGATGAACATTTTTCCTTTTCCTTCTTGTCATGAACCCCTAGGGCACCCTTATGGTACATCATAATCTTGATAAACATTGAATTAGAAAAATTTAAAGGATTAAAAACGAAATTTAAATGATATATTATCTCCAAAATGTTTGGGACCTACAACCTATCTACCTTATAATGGCTCTTCCTCAAGCCACACATCCAAGCGTCATCATGCTTACAAAGAAAAAAAGATCCTATCACTAGACCCACATATCCATTTACCTCTCCTAAGTCTCCTCCTGAACATTACCATCCTACCAAAATATACAAACTAATGCATAGTCTTTCCTGAAAAAACATTCTTTGTAGTACCCACAACACAAACTGGATACTCTTGAAAGGGAGAATAAACGTTTAACCATACTTTAATCATTATAACTCTATAGGGAATCCTAGACGACACTACCTAAATCACAACACAAGGAAACTTTTCACAGAGCATCATAACAAATTGGAAGATCCAAACAACACCCTATTGGGATGACCCTTCTTGTAACCCATGGTTCAGATTTCTTGGCGCCATTATACCTTGATTTCAAACTCTAATGATGACCCCAAATCAACAAAAACCGAAGAAAACACATGGTATTACCAACCACAATTCTAAAATTACATCGATCCATAATTAGAGGATTGAATGTACCATTCCACAATCAAATGTACAAAAAATAACCAAAACAATTAAAGCACTCAATCAGTAAAACCTGATCCAACTCTCTCTATAATGGCCAAAACACCTGAATGGTAATCACTCAAGTCCATTTAACCCACATCTATGATCTCAACATCAACCAATCACATGGAAATTATGGTTCTCTCCCACCACATAATGTATCTCACCCCCACCATCTTCATATGACTAGAGCCTCCACTATCGATGAAAGACCAACAGATCTTCAACTCAACTTTCAAAAAAAAAACATGTTGCTACACCAACTCACCATACCCAAACATCCATAAGGACTTCACCCGGTGTTGGAATCAATCCTTGAAACTAAAACCACCCAGGAGTTCATCCCCACACCATCCAATCACATACTAATAACTTGAACACACTCAATTTCGTCTTTATTTCTGAAAAGCACATTCCACTACATACATCAATCTGGAGGTGGGTCGCAACTTACAACATCCATCCCTTTTACCATATCTTGTTAAACCACCCCTGATTATCTTGTCCGAGAACATTCATCTTTCTCTATTGTAACACTACTTATTTTTTACCTCCCCAAGGTGATTACTAACTTGGGGTCTATAACTATCATCCAACACACCTTCTAGGATTGCTCCCTAACTTCTGGTAAAACCCCACCATCATGATATCCACTAGCCACCAAATGACCATTGTGCTCTACTGCACCCAAAAAAATTCCCAAAACAACACTTACACCACCAATACATTGAATAAATATGATTAGGTTCTCTCGCATAACCAATTTCCAAAATCATAACATACTTTCCACTATAAAACATATAATGAAGGTGGTTTACAACTCACCACTCTCATCCCTTTTCATAGTCGAGTTGTGTTACCCCTAGATGACTCGTACTAGAAACACTCAACTTCACTATTGGAACAACATTAACTCACTTGAAAAAGATTCCTTCACATTTAAGGATTCTCTAAGGTCTCTCAATCACACTTACTAGAGTCTATGCTCAAACTACATTGAGGTTTTAACACTAAACCTACATTAACACACCATCAATGATTCTATAACATGCATTTTGGATTCCTCTTGAAACCACCCTGAGATCAAAGGTAGTGCATGTCTTGACCAACCACCTCATCTAGGCCAACTTATCCCTCTTTTGAGGAACCCTTTTTGAACCTCCTAGGTTTCACATTGGAATCCCAATTCCACCACAATAACTCTATACTCTATTTCACACATCTAGGACTTAATTATCACTCCCCACCATATAAGTTTCATTACCATCAATTTGGACATAGAATTCCAACCAAATAGCTCTTTATTCGATCATAAGTTGAACCCAAACACTTGGTCATAGGTTTCTATATTTTCATATATCAACAAAACAAACATCATCTGATACTCATTCTTGACTTTCATGATAAACACCCAAAACATTCATCGACACTTGTTCCATCCATAGAACCTCGCCAGTAAACTATAGATGGTGTACATCACACCATCTAGATCCACATATACTTCTCAATGAGTGAAAAATCCAAGAGTTATCACTTCCAAACCAAAAAAAAATTACATCACTTGGTGTAGAGCTAGATATTTCTCAGTGTACCTGAGATGATGTCAAGAAGATGTGCCCGATCTTCACTGGTTAAAAGTATGATAAGAATTTGTAGAAGAACATTACCAACACATATCCAAAAATGATTTCACCTCCCACTATGGGAAACCATGACCTTACAAGTGTTTCTAGCTTCCCTACCCACACGTGTCTTATCAGTACTTAACCACCCCTGATCTGGCATAATTTCCCACAAAGTCTCGACATATATCCATGACCATCCACAAAACATCCAAGAACCAACATTTATTTTGGAACTATGGACACCAAAACACATTAGTTATTCAATAATAATTCTATTAGTTATCAATAAAAACAGAATGTTCCACAACCCCCAAAAAAACCAATAGTCTCTCACATATCCATGCTTTCTAATTTGGTTTTATAGAGAAGTACATGGACTTATCATGAGCCATCGGATCACCCATCTCGAACAGACTCATACCTTACCTATCACACCCATTTATTTCATTTAAGGTACTTTTTTCTCTCATATTCCTGGAATAAAATTCCACCATAATTTTACCTTATCCTCTTGAATTTGGAGAAGTGTGGGCACTTTTTTAGTGGACATAAGGGGGAACATGGTTTGGGTGTACGATTTGCTAAACCGTGCAAGAAAACTGTCTGGCCTTGTCCATCTCATTAAAAATGTTTTTAGATTACATTTTTTCCCTAATTTGATTTATCCATACTCAACCCTTTATTTTCCCATTCTACCGTTATAGTCATTTCATCCACCCAAGAACCTCAAACCCTCCTTGGAACTTCATTTTATAGGGGGATTTGGTGGAGAAACTTCTATCTTCCTCAAGATAGTGAATCTCTTCCTTAGTTCTGTCCTTTTTATTAGGGTTTCTTTCCCTGTTCTTGAAGTTACTTCTATCCAGTAGGTAGGGTTTCAATCCCATGTTTTATCCTTTGTTTCATGGTCTATTATTTTGGTTTTAGGCTTGATCTAAGTCCCTTGTGGTGTGGTGGTGGTGCGGTTGAATTTTCGCACAAAGATTCAAGGGTTTTAACATTTTGTTTGGTGATTCCATGTGTAATAAATTCTTGATGAGTTATCTTTTATGAATTTCTATTTTTAACAAACATATTATTCATTATAATTGTGGATAAATCTGGTTTTGGTGACTTTTTTTAAGAAAATGTTTTTAGGTACCAATGTTTTACTAAATTTGGTGTTTTACATGTATATTTCCTGTTATGCCAATTTGGTTTGTTTTATAAAACATATAATGGGTTTATATAAATGTTTTGGGTCATACAAATTCTTTTTTGGTGAATATTGGTATGCACATGGTTTTCAAAGTGGGGTTTTAAAGGGATTTTGTCTGTAAAGTACTCTTAGATTTTGTGAAATTATTTTATTGAAATTCTAAAGGCTTTATTGAGTGGTGTAAGTGGTGAAAAACATGTGTAGATAATATTTTGAGTTTATTATGACCATGAATGATGTTTTTATGTGATAATGTATTTTGGTATCATGAGATAATGGTTTTAGCACAAAGGAGGAAGCCTAGGGACATAGTAGGGTGGATATGTACTAGTATGATAGTGATCCGGATGGGGTTTGTCCCTGTTTCACTGAGAAAAATGTATAATTAAAACACTAAAAAAACTATATTTTTTATGAATGGGGTCTAATAGGTTATGGTTATTTTCACTACTAGTGTCTTGTTCCTGATAACAGATTTTTCTATGGTTACTTTACACAAAGGTGTGAATTACATGGGGCCCGAGACTAACTAGTGCCTAGGGGTGTTCCCGAGATTGGTGCTCATTGAATCTTGTGTATTTATATTTGGAATATGGTGGTTTCTGATGAAAAATTAAATACCCTACATGTTTTATTGAAATGTTCTCATTCGTGGAAAATTACTTTTCATAACTGTTTACATTTAAAAGTTTCACTCTTTAGAAATTATTTCCACTACCTATTTTTTATCAAAAATGGCATGCTTTTTATCTTGTATCATTCACTCTATGGAATATCTTGGTGGTATCCTATTGGGATTAGGCTCGCACCATAATTACACCCCTAGGGTGTATGTAGACTTGTTCATGCTTGACACAGGTAAAGGGAAGGCTTTAGGTGATGGTGGTTCTGGGTGTTAGTTCCCCTTCTTGGAGCGGCGTTGTGGAGGCGGCTTGTTGGTGATGACCCCTTGTCATCTGGAGTCCTTAGGGATATTTTTATGTTATTTAATTGTGTCTTTGGACCTTTTATATTATTTTTAGACATTTTTATTTAGTTCAGTATTTTGTATAAACCTCATTTGGTATGAATTTTTTAGATTCAGTTTATTGAATGTTTTGTATGTTTTATGTATTCATATTTCGGTAAATCATTCCCAAACCAAAATAAATGATACTCAAGAAATTATGACGGCCTGTGGGGATAGGTAACGCCCTTAGGGCCTTGTCATGGGCTAGGTATGGAACCAGTTTTGATGGAGACTAGATTTGGTTTGTGACAAAACGGTATCAAAGGAGTCCAATGTTTTGGGTAATGTCATTATTTTGGGATGAGTCTAGATAGACAGAATCTAGGATTTTTAGGAATTGGATTTTGGTTCATAAATAGGGTGCTTGGTCCTCACCTCTCTTGGTAGACCTCGAGTCACCATGGGACATTAGAATTTTTTGATTGACTTCACTTCCAGGTGAGACGTGTGTGCTGAAGATGACACATGGACATTAGGTGGGGGTAAATTAGTGTTGTATTTTATTATTGTAATGTTTTTGGATTCACTATATTTGATTATATTGATAGTATTTTTCAAAACTATTATACTGATTTTTTCTCTTGTGACTGTTGCCTTTTTGTAGCAACATGCCTCCCTGGAAATCTGCCATGCACCCACGGGAGGAAGCTGGATAGATTTCTCCCTCACCGCTTGATAAGATTTTAGTAGAGGTTGTGGTATGGAATATCCAATCACTAGGACATGTAATAGATCATATTATATATCATGTTAGAGAGGATGAGACTATTCCTAGAAAGGAAAAGGCCCAAGAGTTCCTAAAAAATAAGCCTCCTAGATTCTGAGGTAGCATTGAACCCCGGGAAGTAGAGGAATGAATCTAAAAGATCGATCATATGTTCAAGTTTCTAGACATACCTTGGGAGTTCAGGGTATAATGTGCTTCCTTTTTGTTGGGAGGTCCTAAATGTATGTGGTGGGAATCAGTACTTCAAACTGGAAAGAATGAGAAGATGCGCTATGGAGATTTCAAGTCTGTCTTTAATGAATGGTACTTCCCTAAGGTCTTGGCATATTCCAGGTCTCAGGAGTTCATGGATCTTGTTTAGGGGGATCTTTCTATGATGGATTATGCCAACTGTTTCGTTGGGCTGGTTTGGTATGCTTCTAAAATCGTCTCTAATGAGTATGCAATGACCTAGAGGTTTGAGAAAGGCTTACGACCAGAGATATACTCCCAGGTTTTCTTGTTTAAGATGAGAACCTATACTGACATGATTGATCAACCATGGATGGTTGATATTGACCAGAAATGTAGGGATATTTTCTCTAGGATATTATCAGTAGTGGCCAGTGGTATCTCTTTTGAGAAGAAAATGAAGTGGGAGGATCAGGTGAATAATGGAGGTGGTAGTTCAAGCCACTATTCCAAGAAGTTTTCAACTGTGGCTTCTGATGTGAGATCGGTAGTGTGCCAACTATATGGGTGGCCGAGTAACATATCACTAGTATGCCCACTTCCTCTAAATCCCTGTTATCAATGTGGAGGTATGGGTCACTTGCAGCACTTTTACGGGGTGGCACGTTCACTTCAGAGTGGGTAATGGTTGGTATCTTCAAGAGGAGTTCCAACACAGTCATAGATGTCGAGGATGGAGGTATATCTATTTTGGTGGACATGGTGGTAGGGTTGGGTCATATTTTGGGTAGATCCACTTTAGGGCACAAACCTAGACTAGCGATCGACCTCAGGTAGAGAGCAGACATCTCCGTGTAGTGGATCAGGCACCAACATGATCAAAGGCGGGATGGTCGATAGTTCGAGGTACCATTTTGATCGCATATTCTATATCTGCTACTATTTTTTATATAGGTGCCTCTATTTCATTCATTTCTACCTATTATGTGGACACTCTGAATTTTCCAACTGATTTGTTGTCTTTTGCGATGGATTTGGTCATGCCGCTGGGAAAGAAAGTGCAATCTCTCAGGTGCCCATCGTGTGTGATTTCCATGTTAGGGGTTGGGATGGGGTGGGACCTCTTGGTGTTAGATATGGATCTATTTTAAATAATACTTGGAATGGATTGGATAGTAAACTTCCATGTGCACATAGATTTCTATAGGTGGCAGATCAGTTTCCCAACACCTAATTGGAGTCGTTTGGTTTTTTGTGGGGGAATGGGATCCTCAGTCGAGTGGTGAGGGACCACCGCTCCCAGAATTAGGGGATGTTTATTTTCAGTAATCTCCACTCGTGATAGAGGATGATGTTCATGCTGTTAATGGTTTGACTACCTCATGTAGTTGATGTGTTTCAAGAGGTATTTCTAGATGATATTTCATATCTTCCCCCGGAGTAGGATGGGGAGTTCTCGATTGATTTGGTGCTGGGAACACATCCTATATTTCTTCCCACATATCGAATGGCCCACACAAAGTTGAGGGAATTAAATATATAGATGTAATACTTATAATCCAAAGTATTAATTTTCCCAAGTGTCTGTCCTTGGGCCACTCCAGTGTTCTTTGCAGAAAAGGCTGACAGATCCCTCTAGTTGTGCATTCACTACCGAATGTTGAATAAGGTTAAAATCAAGAAAAAAATCCTTTTCCATGAATAGATGACTTGTTTGATCAGTTTAAGGGGGAATGGTTTTTTTTATATGATAGACCTTTTTTCAGGCTATCATCAACTCACGGTGAAAGAAGTATATATCCCATAGACAACTTTCTGTAGTAGTTACAACCACTTTGTGTACTTGGTCATGCCATTCAGCTCCAATTGTCTTTATGTCACCCAAGAATAAGTTGTTCTGTCAGTATCTCTATTCTCTTGTCATGGTATTTTTGGATGACATCCATGTTTATTTGGGATCTAAGGAGGAACATGAGCATCACTTTTGGATTGTTCTGGTAACCTTGTGAAAGCATCGCCTTTATAAAAAGTTTTCCAAATGCACTATATAGATCGGGGAAGTGAGATTTATGGGGTATGTGATCATAGAGCAGGGGGTTTTAGTAGACCTTGAAAGTATCATTGAGGATATTTCATGGGATCATTTAAAGAACGTGTTCGATATCAGAAGTTTCCTTGTCCTGGATGGTTATTACTAGAGGTTTTTTTGGGATTTCTCCCAGCTTGCTTCACCGATGACCACACTCACCCAAAAAGGGGTGAAGTTTGTTTGGCCCCCGGAATTTCAGGCTTCGTTCAAGGACCTAAAGAGGAGTTTTCATGCCACCCCCATTATGATTTTACCAGAGGATAGAAAGGGGTATGTGGTGTATTGTGATGCTTCAGGTATGGGTCTTGGGTGTGTGCTTATGAAATATGATCATGTGGTGGAGTATTACTCTCTCCAACTCCGACCACATGAAAAGAATTACTCGACCCATGACATAGATTTTATAGTTGTGAGGCATGCTTTGAAGACTTAGCATCATGACCTCTTTGGGGAGATGTTTGTGGTCTTCTCTGATCAAAAAACATTGCTTATATCTTCTCACAGAAGGATCTCAACTTGAGGCAGCATCGTTGGATCGAGTACTTGCAGGGGTTCAACTTTGACATTGTCTATACCCCCAAGAAAGGGTAACATGGTGGCCAATTCCTTGAGTAGAAGCGTCATAGTGCAGGCTTTGAAGAAGTCCAGTGATGAGTGGAATCAGATGGAACTCTTTGATAAGATGCATGTGGAGACCAAGAAGCAAAATGGCGGCGCGTTCTTAGAGAGAATTCAATTGAAACCTTCTATCATGGAGTTGATTCAGCGGTAACAACCTAGTGATGATATTTTTCAGTGGTTAAGGTAGTTTCTTCATGGTGGGGAGATGTATTCTGATTAGTCATCATCTCCTGAGTAAATCTTGTGCTTCAAGGGCCGTTCAGTAGTGACATCGTCTCTGTGGAAGGTGATGATGCAGGAAATCCACCAGTCTAAGTGTTCTATCCATCTGGGCGACACAAATATGTATTATGTTATTCTTTGGCAGTTCTGGTGGTCTAGTATGATATGCTACATCGCAGACTTCGTGTTGAGATACTACACATTCCAGCAAGTGAAAGTAGAGTATCAAAGGCCATCTATTTTTCTCTAGCTGTTTCTCATTCCTACATGGAAGTGGGATGAGGTCACCATGGACTTCATTATTGTCTTCCCTCATACACCACGAGGTAATAATTCCATTTGGGTGGTGATTGATCATCTGACGAAATCAACCCACTTCATTCCGGTCAAAGATGCATCTAAAGTGGATGAGTTGGGAAATTTGTATCCTCATGAGGGGGTAAGGATCTATGGTGTTTCGTAATAATTTGTCTTAGATAGAGATCCATGTTTCACTTCATAGTTTTGGGAAGCCCTTCAGAAGGCCTTCGGTCTCAGATTAATATGAGCACGACATACCATCCTAAAAAAGATGGTCAGACAGAGTGGGTGAATCGGATTTTGGAGGACATGCTCTGTGCGTGTGTTCTGGACTTTAGAGGTTCCTGGGATAGTCATTTGGGATTGGTTGAGTTTTTATATAAAAACTATCACGAATCCTTGATTCTAATGGCTATTTTTGAGGTTCTCTATAGTCATCCTTGTCTCCCCCCCCTGTGTTGGGATGGGGTAGGTGAGACCTCACTGTTGGGGCTGAGTCTGGTATAGAAGACGTGTGAGAAGGTCAGGTTGATCAGGCAATGATTATTGACAGATCAGAGTCTCCATAAATCATATGGTTTTCAAAGGTGTCAAGACCTAGTGTTTTTTTGGGGGACAGGGCGTTCCTAAATGTGTCTCCTCATCTGAGTCATCAATGATTGGGAAAGAAAGGGAAGTTGACTACATAGTATGTTAGACCTTTTGAGATCATCAGGAATATTTTCAAGGTGAAATATAGTTTGGCATTTCCTTATCATTTTATATCCATCCATGAAATCTTCTATGTCTCCCAGTTGAGAAGATACAACGCGAATCTATCCCCTGTACTGAATTGGGACTATTTGGATATAGAGCTTGATTTATCTGTATTTGAGTAGCCGGTGCAAATAGTGGAATTCAATGAAAAGGTGATTTGGGGGAAGTTTAGTACAATGGTCCACAATATTTGGAAGCATGTGAATGATACACATGAGGAATGGGAGCAGAAGTCATGGGTTGAGGAATAGTACCTGTTCCTTTTTTCTGATCAAGTTTCAGGTTGACTTTCAAGGACGGAAATTTTTCATGGAGGGGATAATGTCACACCCTTGTCCATCATTTAATGTACTATTTCTCTTATATTAATAGAATAACATTCCCCCATAAGTTTCCCCTAGCCCCCCTGAATTTGGATAATTTTGGCCACTTTTTGAGTGGTTAGAAGGGGGCGTACGGTTTGGGTGCACAGTTTTCTAAACCGTGTAAGCAAACCGTGCGACCTTGTCTAGATCATTAAAAATGTTTCTTAAATTCCATTTTTCCCTACCAAGATTTATAAAAAATCTCCCCTTTGTTCACTCATTCTACAATTATATCCATTGTAGCCTCCCAAGCACCTCAAACCCTCTTGGAACTTCATTTTGAAGGGGAATTTGTTTGAGAAACTTCAATCTTCCTCAATTAAGTGAAACTCTTCCTTAGTTATATCCTTTGTCTTGGGGTTTTATTCCCAATTATTGAAGTTACATGTGTCTAGTATATAGGGGTTCTAACCCAGGTTTTTATCCTTGGTTTCTTGGTCTATTATTTTGGTTTTAGACTTGATCTAAGTCCTGTGTGGTGTGGCGGTGGTGCAGTTGAATTTTTGCACAAATATTCAAGGTTTTTAACACTTGCAATAGGTGATTCCATGTTTAATCATAGCTAGATGAGTTATATTTTCTGAATGTCTATTTTTATCACACTTACTATTCATTGTAATTACAGTAAAATATGGTTTTGGTGACATTTGTTAAGAAAATGATTTTTAGGTACCAATTTTGTGCTAAATTGGGTGTTTTACATGTCTATTTCAAGTTATTACAAATTGGTTTGTTTTCAAACTCAGGTAATGGGTTTATAAGAAAATGAATTTTGGGTTCTGAAAAATCTATTTTGGTGAATATGGGTATGCACATGGTTTTCAAAGTTGGGGTTTAAAGTGTTTTTTTGTGTAAAGTATTGTTAGATTTTGTGAAGCTATTTTATAGAAATTCTAAAGGCTTTATTGAGGGGTGTAAGTGGTGAAAAACATGTTTAGCTACTGTTTTGTGTTTATTATGACCATAAACGATGTTTTTATATAATAATTTCTTTTTGTATCTTACGAAAATGGTTTGAGAACAAAGGGGAATCCCATGTACCTAGGAGGGCGGATATGTATTAGTACGATGTTGATCCATATGGGTTTTTTCCCTATTTCACTGAGAAAAGTGGATAACAAAAACACTAAAAAAACTATATTGATGATTATTGGGGACCAATAGGTTACAATTATGTTCCCTACAAGTATCTCATTCACAAGAACATATTTTTCTGTGGTTACTTTATACCGAGGTATGAGGAACATGGGGCCCGAGACTAACTAGTGCCTAGGGGTGTTCCTAGGATTAGTGCTCATTGACTCTTGTGTATTAATCTTTGTCATATGGTGGGTTTTTCTGGAAAATAATGTATCCTACATGTTTTATGGGAATTTTCTCATTCATAGAAAATTACCTTTGAAAACTATTTACATTTAAAAGTTTCACTCTTTAGAAATTATTTCCACTACCTCTTGTTTATAAAAAATGGCATGCTTTTTATCTTGTATTGTTTACTCTATGGAATAAATTGGTGGTATCCTATTTGTAATAGGATAAAAACCTAATTACACCCCTTGGGTTTATGTAGAAATGTTCATGATTGTCGCAGATAAAGGAAAGGCTTCGGTTGATGGCGGTTTAGGGTGTTAGTTCCCATTCATTGTGTGGCGTTGTGGAGAAGACTTGTGGGTGATGACCCCTTTTCGTGTGGAGTAATTGTGGATATTTTTATGATATTTATTTGTTTATTTGGAACTTTTGTATTCTTTTTAGACCTATTTATTCATTTCTAGATTTTTTATAAACCTCGTTTGGTATGAATTCATCAGATTCAGTTTATCATTTTTTTTTATGTTTTATGCATCCATATTAAGGTAAATCATTCACAAACAAATATAAATGATACCTGGGCACTTGTCTAGTCCTTGGGGATAAGGAACGTCCTTCAAAAATTATCACAGACAGTTTTTGCATTGGTTTTTATGGCAACCAGATTTGGTTGGTGACATTACCAGTGTGTGCCTGCATCTTTACCTCATCAAGGACATTAATATCTCTCACCTTCATATGACCAAAAACATAAAAAACAATTAAGTCACACTATAAAAACATAACTAGATCATATACCAACACCCACTTACACATCTGACTATGCCTCCTAGTCTATTATCCTCATCATCCTCAAAGAATTCATAACATTTCACCCAACATCTAGACCATTCATATGAGGAAGCCCAAACAAATGACCACCATCATTTCAGGCATCACCTCAATAATAAGAAATCTAACCAAACATCAGTCAATCTTGTCCTTTCCTCCCAAAATAAACATTGAGTCCTCCATTAATCATTGTTTAGATAGATTGGGTATACATCTAGATGATACAACCCTTCAAAACTAACCTTACACCAACCCCGTCACTGAAGTCCCCTTTTGAATGATCCAGGGTATGACCATACCAGATACTGAAACTTATGGTACTTATTTTGCACTGATTCCACCTATGAAGAATATCTTATGCATCATATTTCAGGGAAACTTCTACATCGGGATAACATCCCATGAGGTCACCCTTGATTTTACCAAGACTACCAACTCATCATCACAACTCAAGTCATGTCTCCCAAAACCATTGACCTTCCCACTTATCCCTCTAGGACAATTAACACTTCTCCAAACTCAAAACATCCATATCTACCTCACTCACCCAACATTACTGAAAAAACTTCCAACCATACTCACAGGTCTCTCTCAAGGATTGAATGATACCAACTTCCCAACGAAGTTATGGGTAAAAATTCACTTGCCCCTCTCTCAATAGGCCACACACATCAAACCTCCAATAAGTCGCCACTCACAGGTGGATCTCCCATCCTTTTTATGAAATAATATTTCCAATTCAACTCAGTAACATTTAATTTGGGTTTCACACCAAACTTACCCACACACATACATCGATGCCATGAGCCAAAACTCCCACCCTGTGGTCCAAAAATAAACTCAGAAGGTCTTAATCCACCTGGGTCACCATATCTATAAAAAAACACCCATCACTAATGAATCTAAAAATTGGACACTCATCATTAAGTCCAATACAAAACAAGTAAAATTGAAACCCTAAAGGGATTATACTCTCAAATTATCAGGAAAAAACTCAAAAAATCAAGTTCACAACCCTACCAAATGCATAATAATAAACAACTGTTTATCCACACGTAAAGAATCATAAAGGTCTCCTAATTTATAATCAAGGTATTTTCATAGGACAATCTCATTTCCCAAACCACCCATACAAAGGGAAAAATAGGAAACACCAAGAATATTCAAAAACATTCTACACCAAAAGTTCCATCATTAAATATTCTTTTATTATTAACATCACAATTTTTAAACCCATTGGTTCACACATTATAACATTTTATATACCCAACATTTCAAAAAAAACCCAATTATTCAGATTCATACTTCAAAACATCTCCATCAACAAAACTTTCAAGTAAATTCTCGTCGGTGTCAACCAAAACAAAAAATATACTAATTTCTATATTTAAACTAATCCATGTGCACTATCCCAATGGACATGATCACATATCTAATACTACCTTCAACCATTCATATCACTGGTCATGGTTGACATGGGCTAAGAGAAATGCTGTAGATATATGTATTTTATCAGACACCCTCTTATTCAATCATCCCCACATTCACAATTCAAATATTTCCCCTTTACACACCTTTCCCATTTTACAACTTGTTACAACCATTATTATAACATATTCACATCCCTACAAAATTATTATTATTTAACCATTTTACCATTATGACTTAAATCTTTATTTTTTAGAAACCATTCAATCTTTACAATTTTTTCACCACAAAAAATTATAACTCGTTTATAATGTTTATGTAAATGAACTATAATTCAACCATTCATTTTGTATTCTTTCTATCAACCCATTTTCATCATCATTATTAGATGACATTTTCTTCAAATTTTCTGGAAGGTAAAATGAATACTACACTCCACCCTCTACACACCCATCATGTGTGTTCCCAACTTGATGCATGCCACCTATATCCCTAGGATCAAACAATGATGAATGAATGCATAACCACATGTCCTTCTGGACATGAGAAAAATATCATAAAATAGTCACATCACACAACAAGGACACCACCCAATGGTGAAATATCATTCAACTGTAACAAAAACTATCAAGAACAACAATTCCAACCCTATGTACTTGGTTTTTCCCTCATAAATGGGCTATATAATCCCAAGAATGAGCACATTTACATGGCCTGAAACATAATAATATCTCTTCTACCATCACCAAATATGAAGATCATAGAAAATAACTTCGGTTTGATACCACGTTTTAACATCCCCAACCTATAAGAAACTAAAAGGTTCCCCGCTCCAGGTCACCACATGAACTCAAAAACTCCTCCCCATGTGCCATAGGTTGCTGACTAGAAGAGAGAGTCTGATATGCCAAGTGGGGAGACTATACCAACTTTACCATAGTAATCCAGAGCAGATAATTCTTGAAATAATGGAAACAATAATTAAATAAACAGATTCATGCATAGCCAACCATTTCCTAAATAGGGTACAAGCCACAACTAAGAAAGTAAATATGTCATGTCATGATAACAGTTCTATAAGTTAAGAAAACCAAAAATAAATACAAGCAACCGAGTTCCCCAAGTGGGTCCTAAAACCAGGTCCAACTCCTCATCCATGCACATCCCTAGCCCAAATCAACTCCCTAGAAGATAGCCTTTTCCATTGTTCTGACATGAAACTATGAAATCATCTTAGGTACACAATAGTGGCCCAATAAAGGTGCGTATACAACTCAGTAGGCCACCACCAACAATGTATACACAATATATAATCTAAACAGGTAGTTCATGTAAATATGAAATAAATGTTGAAGAAACCCAAATGACAATACTGGTGCCACTACTTAACAATATCACTTTAACCATTTCCAACATTATCTATATTTTCATTACCTATACCATCTTCATTACTCAATTAATTTTCATCACAATATTTATGGGTTAGGTATTTACATTATTACATAGTGACCTAAGCCAGTCAAATATCACGATTAAAGGGATAAATCAATTCCCCTATCTCACTAAGGTTAAAATTTTATAATCAAATACATAATGCTTACCTTGGAGCATCTGTCTAGGTAGTTACATAAAATACATCCATTAGAGGTATATATCCCTGGTCCCCTTCTCTAAACAGTGTATTATGGGGTGGGGTTTAGAGCCTTTGTGTAACCCTAGCCATGGGAAAAGATCCTCATGTCCAATACCCCGCAATAACAAATACATGTGAACATGTTTATAAATCCATTTACCACATATACCATATCAAAAATAATACACAATTCAAACACATAACAGTCACATTTCACATTTCATTGAACACATAAATCACCCTTATGCCTTAACCCATTAACACAATTACCATTTACTTAGTATAGACCATTTAACTTGTTTCCCTTTTCATGCCTTAACCCATTTATAAAATATACCAATTTCAATGCATAAATCATTCTACCCATTTCCCTTTCTCATACCTTATCCCACTGAGTATATTAAGTACTTCCCATAAATTATCCAATTTAAAAAATTTATCAATTCACAAGAATTTACACATTTAACATGTTCAAAATTTCATATGCATTATCCCACTTATGAGTTTCATGTACATTTAATAAATCCCTTAGCACAATTTACTATATTAGCTTCAAATAAATTCAGGTTAAGCCAAAAAATTCTTCATACAATTAACAAAGTCTATAAACAACTATTCATATTACATTTTTAATTCAATCTAATGTACCAAAATGTTTTTCATTATATCTACCTTATCAAAAAATGAACTTCAGGCTTAACAATACCATTTCCTATGTTTGTAAATATTGGTTCACCCTGTGGGTGGTCCTAAATTGGTTTAGTCTACTACATCATAACCTAAGGGGGATAATGTGTGGTTCAAATCCCCATTTAGATAGCCATTTTTTCAAATATTACTTATAACATTAAACACACAACAATTGGGAAGAAAATGCTCAACCATGTGAGCACAAATCAATATAAAGACTATCAGATATAACTTATAGACCACCTACCATAATTTTGAAGACAATCACTTTCTCAACCTTGTCCCATTACTCAGATTCGAATATACATCAAAACCCCAAGCTAAGATCCTCTAGAAATTTTTTTAGGGATTTAGAAGAATATGGGAAACTATAGAAACCATGATCCAAAAAAGAGAATAAATAGGATGATTAAGCTCCCTATGAGCTTTGATATGCACTCAATGGAACTCCAAATAGATTATAATCTAAGGGGATCCACCATTGGGAATCTTGGTGAGTTTTATTTCATCACTTGGGTTAATAGAGGAGAAATAGTGAAAGAAATTGGGTGGAGATATTAAATACTGATGGGGGAAATTTTTAATTTTTCACCTTTTAATGTGCCACACAGTTTGGCTATATGATTTGGAAAACTATGAACCAACCATGTGACTACCTCTATCCAAAATGGGTCCAAGATGCACAATTACACAAAGAGCCTACACAGTTTTGAAAACTATGCTCCAACCTTTTGAATTGCTTATATCCCAATATACACAGTTGGGCCACCCGCTTCACATGGTTTACTCTAACCTTTCACCAACCATGCAGTGTTAACTAGATAATTTTTTTTCCGTTCTTTCATTTCTTGAACCCCAAGAACACCTCTAAGCTTCCTCATGTTCCTATTAAAAATTTTATTAACCAACATTAATGGTTTCAAACAAAAATTTAAATGAGATCATACCTCCACAATTTCTGGAAACTTACACTATGTTTTATGAATGAATTTATAATGAATTTTGGTTGTATATAGTGAACTCAATGTGAATTATGATATGATTTCGAAGTTTTATTGTGTTATTCATAATTTTCCCCACCCTCTAAGAGGTAGGTGTCATCTTTCTTGAATCCACTTTATTTAGAACATGTATTCATAAAATTATTTAAATTATTTTATTGAAATATTCATGATATATTGGTTTCATTTTTAGGAAATTTTGATTTTATATTGGATTATTAATTGTGTAAAGTTGATTTGTTTGACAGAAAACACATTTTTTATAATTTTAAAATGATTATTTTAAAATTATTCTTTGTATTGATTCATATAATGTATTTTATGAAATTATTTATAAGGAAAAAAATATTTTTATTGAAATAAATTAACATGATTTTGGAATAAACAATAGATTATTAATTGAATTGTAGGGATAATGGTCATTAAGTACCACCATAAAATAGAATGGAGTATGGACATGAAGATCCATTATCAATGGTGACACAAATATTGTTTTCATGTATAGTTCTGTGTGTGGATGTGGAAATGAATATTGCAAATAAAATGAGAAATGGTTTAACGGATTTTATGATTTATTATTTTTAAAACTAGTTTATGGATTTGATATGAACTCTTTTTAGTACATAAAACCTTTTAATAAAATGTTCTATAATGTTATTTCCCAATAGAGTGAGTTGGGATGTAATTTGGGAAATCCTAATGAATTTAGACTCACACACTACATGAGTGTCATTGTGAATATTTTAGATTTCGTCTACAAATAAATATGTAATGAAAAGGAATCTTAGTAATTTATTGATACTTCATCATACCATGGATTGTTATATAATGTTGGATCTAAGAGTGGGTGGGAAGTTTCTGGTTGTTTTCACCAAGGAGTTTTGAGTTTTGTGGTCTTTTGTACAACTTGTAGTATATCTCTTGGTTTCTTATTATACTATGATATAGTTTATTTGTTTGTTTATGTCATGAGTTTTTATTTTATACACATGAAACATATAGGTTTTTGTTTAATTATTGTTTATGTAGTTTGGATGTTTTTTTATTTCAAATGGAAAATCAACCCGATAATGTTCTTGAGGCCCTTGGAATTTATTATAGTGACACCAACCTTTTACACATGTTATTGCATGATTTTAAGAATAATTAAATGCCAAATACAACCCAAGGATTGTAAAGTCTAGTGTCTTTTTAAAATTAGGTTCATAATTACAAATCATAAACCAAAATAAAATCATATTTTATTTTATCTCTATAATGAGCTCCAAACTTAATTTGAGCCCTTATATCTTCATATGTTAACCTAGGGAATTCATGAACAAAGGTTTGAGTTAGAAATCATAGTAAGGTAATAAATATAAGAATAAATCATATAACATAGGTTAGAAGGCATAACATGATGACATAAAAAAAATACAACATGAATAAACAAAAATAATCATGACAAATAAAACATTGGATCAAGTCAACATGTAATCATTGGAATATGATAGTGACATAAAACATAACATAATAATGAGTTGAGACTAACTGACTAGAGCATTTGTCATACAGGAGCATGAGTCAATGAAAAATACTAAGACCGTTGCACATGGATGAGTGTGAGTTAATGAAACTGATAGGACCATTGCACATGGAGGAGCATGAGTCATGGTTAAAGACTAAGACCATTGCACATGACATCTCGTGAGACTAAACATTACCCAAGGAATTAGATCACTATCTAGACACACCAATCATAATATGTTTATGCATATATGTGCCACATGAATAATCTTAAATATGTAATAAACATAAGGGTTACCCATGTAAAGGAATTTTTATCATAATCATGTCATATGGCATAAAATCGAGTATATCATAAAGGTGTCCATGAAATAATGGATTTAAAACACACATGGAAAATAATAAGGGAAACTACGCATAGATTATGATAAGTGGTGTCAAAAAAATATATAACAATTAAAAAGAGTATTTAATAAACATTAGAGATGATCCAATTTAGTTTGGATAAATGAAAAATATTAAATATTCTTTAAAGAGGAAAATATCCATAATTGTTTTTTATAAAACAAAAAATGATCAAGGATAGATTTTCCAGATAAAATGAGTTATTTTAGAAAAATAATGATGGCTTAAAACATGTTATAGAGTGTAGATGAGAATTGGTAAGAAATTGGGATTTTCCCTTTAATCGGGATTTATTATAATTAAATCGGCTTAAAATACATGGATATTACATCATTTTAGATGAATATTCATTAAATTACAAAAATACATGCCCGAGGACCATTATAGTTTAGTGTTTTTGGAAAGTTGGAAACAAAATCATTTATCCTAGTGAAAGATCTCCAACATCTCTTATAAATATCTCCACCTTTAGTACTTATACCTAAAACCATTATTCATAACATGGAGAAAGGAAATATAATAAAGGGGTGATCTTATATGCTCATTAAGGGTAAATAAAGTAAATGTGTAGGCAAAACATGAAAAAAGGGTATAGAACTTCATCTTAACATTTGAAGATACTGACATGCACATTAAAGATCATAATAATGATTGGCAATTCATAAGACATGAATCAAAATGAAATAAAGAACATAATCCATAAAATCATAACATAGGAATAAAACATGGAATTTTGGAAAAACATATAAAAACCTATATCAAGATTACTAACCAATGCCTTTGTAACATGTTAGGCTTGGGTTAATCACCCATGTACCTAATTCGATCTTGATATTCCCTCATGTGTACCATCTTGTTTCAGTCTTGGGATGTCCTCCCTAGTATCCTCCTATTTTTGTCATGGTATGTCCTCTTATTTACCCTCTTGTTTTGGGCTTTGGATGTCCTCATGTTTACCCTGTTGTTTTTGGGATTGGGATGTACTCATGTTTAACCTCTTGTTTTGGGATTGGGATGTACTCCTATTTATCCTATTGTTTTGATATTGGGATTTTCTCCCCTTTTCCCTCTTATTTTGATCTTGGGGTATCCTCTCATGTACCCTTTGAGGTCATAAAACATTTATCATTACCCAATACATTGGAGGGAGATATAGGTCTCAACCATACCATAATGAAATTATATATTCATGTTCCACAAAATCATAGACAATAAAATCACAACCCATAAAAAGGACACATGATTTATAAACATCAAATCATAACCCATGAAATTAAATTGGTATCATTAACATTTCATCAAATCACAAATGTTGAAAATATATTGGTTTCATAATCACTTCATGAAAGCATAACTAGTCAAAAGAAGTGTTTTTCAAATATATATAACACATGGAAGAGAAACGGGTTCCATAAACATCATGAAATAAATAATAAACTCTTTATAGAAGGAATATGAATGGAACCTTTATATAATTTCCTAGAAAGACATTTTTAACATCAACGAATGTCATCTTAGATGGAAAATAATTTTCAAATATATTTTGAAAAAATTTCTTAAGGAAACTATCCTTTATTATTTAAAAAAACATAAAACCTTTTGAAAACCATTTCCTTGTAAATAAATTTAAAAAATAATAAATGAATATTAGAAATCATTTTGTAAACCTTTTTCGTTGAAAACTTATAAAGAACGCTTGGAAACATTTAAAAAAACTATTAAACACAAAAAAATTTATTGAAACCCTTTTTCTTTGAAAATAGATTTGAAATATTTTAATGGAATATTTGAAAATAATAAAAAAACATAAAATACTCTTCCCTAGAAATTTTCTTCATGGATCATCTAAAAAAATTATTTAAAACAATTTTGAAAACATGGTTTTTTGAAATATAATGGATTTATGACTGAAGAGAGAGATATAGTCAAATTTTATTAAAAATAGTTTCCTAATTATCTTAAGCACAAAAGAGTTGAAAATGGTACTAATACATGTATATAAATTGAATAAATATATGATAATTAAAATCATGAGTTTTCTTGATATATGGGCCATAATATTTCATCAAAGGAAGCATAAACATAAACAGTTTTGAAAAGCGATGGGATTTTCTAAAAAACTCTTATCACATGGTAACTTGGGATAATACTTTTCATGTAAGAAAAAGAAATTACATGAAGCATAAAATATCATTAAAATAATTATATTCTTGATATAACATGTAAAATGGAAGTTTATACACCTTGAAAAAGAATTTAGGTTCATAATAGAACATGAGTCTCAAAGAATGAAAATTGAGACAAAACTATTTATCCAATTTGCTAACTATTTAAACTTAAACCCCATGAAATAAGGTTCATAAAATGGGCATGTTAATAACCTTATATTTAATTATAATATCAATATAATACAACCATGGTCATTATATACACCACACAAAAGTATAGAGTGGTTAACAAATCATGTATCTCATGGAAATAAAAAGTGAGATGAAATCCCCTTACCTTGTGTATTGAATTTCATAATACTCATTAAAACCTCCTCTATAATAAACATAAATTTAATATAATTCTATAATAGGAAAATTTCATTACTTATAATACCATATATGATTTTATTATTTCTTTATATTACCCATTTTTTAACAATTCTGTGTTATGATTTCACTTCGGGTAATATCCTCTTTGTTCTCCATATGTGACTTAATTTATTATATCTTTGGACCTTATATTTATACCATTACTTATAGAATTTAAAAAATCATTTAAAAATAATTTATATAATTTATATTAATATTATAATAACACGTCGGATATATAAGTATGAAATTGAATACACTATTCTTAGAGACGGTAAGTCATACGTATGCATAAATGATATTTCCATTTAATTGTCTTGTTGAAAGAAATAATGTAAAATACATACATACATATATATATGTGTGTGTGTGTGTGTGTGTTTATATATAATTATAATAGTTTATTTATTGTATCATGTATATCATATATATCATTTAAATAATATATATTCACTAAACTCATCCCTAATACATTCCATGTAGTGTATAAACATATCATATCGCTTTGAGGGGGTAGTAGTCCACACTTACTCAAACGAAATAATCATATTAACACCAAATGAAAAATATAAAGATATGTGATGTAAAAAAATTAAATAATCTTAGATAAATATTAAGTATAATATTGAAAATATATAAATATATCTTCCATTATAATGTCCTCTATGAGAGGCAGTAAAGGAAAATTGAACAATCATCATTTAGTGAGGCGGTAGTCTTCCATACACCTAAAAAATATGTTTGTTACACATTAAAAGGAAGTGTGTGTAAGTGTTGATAGAATAATTATAATAAAAATATCCAATTATATTTAGGATACTGATTTTGTTATAAAATCATGTAATAAGAATATGTTAGGAAGTGGATAAAAAAATAAAACAAATGAGTTTGAGGGAGGGTGTTGCCTCTAAATCGGGTAACTCCTTTTGGTTTTTTCCAAAAGGAATATTTGGATTTCTTTATATCCAATAATAAGACTCAAGGTCTATGTGAGTGAATTTGGGAAACTATTTGGTTATATTTTGGTCGAGCCAAAGTGTCTTGAGAGGTGTGAGGAAGTTGGAGGATAATAGGCCTTTTATAATGGGGTGGAGTGGCACTCTTGTAATATTTTAAAAGAAAGGAACCCCACCCTCATTTGTTTATTGAAATTAGTTCAATAATGGTCCACAGTCAATCCAAGGTAGTATAGAGTCTATATATGGTCATAAAATATATTTTGAACAAGTGTATAGGTCGTTTTGGGCCTTAAGGTTATGGTATAGTCCCTTATTAAGCTTAATTTAACCTTGATCGTTGTTATTAAGTTTAATTACGTCACTAATCATTTTGGAAAAAAACTAAGTTTACATTACTTGAAATTATAATTTATTCTGATTCCAAATATGTTATCAATTTTTCCAAATTCCAATCACATAAGTGGCGGCAATTAATTTAAAAATAATCTTGTAGTGGGGTCTATAATGTGGGTTTTTAAAGAAAATACGTTCAAAAGTTTTATAGTTATTTTAAAGATGAAATTGATTCAAATAACTTGAATTTAATTTTTTTATAAAAATATTATCTAATTAAAATTTTTAACCAATTAAAAATATAATTTAACATTATAATTAAATTAGATGAAAAAGTAGTTTTGAATTAAAATCCAGTATTTTTATGAATTCATTAAAAAAATAAAACTTTATTGAAAAGTACCAAAAATTTATCCTAACCTAATTTTCATATTTTTAATCCAAATATAATGTTTATTTTGAAATATTAAACTCACAAAAGTTCCAATAATTAAATTTTAAATGGTTTCTCCATTAAAAGTGGTAAAATTTCTTTTTAAAAAATATATATTTTTAATCATAAAATTGGGTTTGTTCTTATCTTATGTCCATAAAATCTATTGGATGAATGTAAAAAATATTTGATTGAATGTATAACATATATATTAAAATAATATCCCTTATGAATTGTGGTTAATTTAATTTATTAATATTTAAACAACTTTGTGGTCATAATAATAGTAATATATAAAAATACTAACTTTATATTTAATTTGTTTCCTATATTCATTTCAAAATAATTTTTAATTAATTAATTCATTTTAATTTTTTTATAATTTTATATTTACACAAGTTATTTAATAATTTTCATAAAAGATAATTTAATGTATATGTTTGATATTATTATTATTATTATTAGAATTATTATTATTATTATTTCAATGTCAGACATTAATTAAGGGTTACATTCCCTTAATCAAAACATAACAATTCCATGAAATAATTTATCTATATATTCATCACCAATCAAAATTTTGTTTTCAGTCCTTAATAAAAAATTATATTGAAAATATTTATATATTTCATGACTCATAAAACTGAATCTCTAAATTCTAAAACATAAATACTTTATTCGTACAACATTATTCATAAATCATTACTCAGGTTTCATCAACTTATTACTTAATACCTCTTTCCTAGAATATGAAGTAAGAAACTTGTATTAATGTTCCACATACTCTATCTAATCATGATTATTATATTTAATGTAAACCATACTGGTTGAATATAACAAACCTTTCACTTATCGTTTTCATTCTCATTCTTATCAGATGTATAACCAATACTCATACCACCTTCCTAATTCTCTTTATGATATTTCCACTTGGGAAATATATTCACATAATACCCATAATTTCCAAATTTAAACCAATAAATGTAAACCAAGTTCCTTCTAGTTCTCTCTGTTGACTAAAACCCAGAATCATAGTGTGAGTATTTATTATCATAGAAAAAAACCACATAGTCATGAAAATAAAAACTTATAGGATGTCTTAATCATGAAAACTTATTTCATCTATGACATAATAGGTTTATACTAGGTTAATAATTTCCAAATTATATTTAAATCCTTTATGATGGTTCATGGAGAGTTTTTTTAATTTCCAAGCATATCCCCTAGGAGTGTCAGACCAAGTGTGCAAAAAGGCCTATTGTCGTGTACTAGAATACCACGAGTCAAGCCTTGAACATCTTGTTGGAGTTGTTACCCCAAGTTACATTTGTTCCAGATACTCATCCCCATGTAGTATCTAGGTAGGTATTTATTTCTAGGAAACCACTCACACTATCCTTTACCAAAATTATAGGACAATTTCCTAAACATTAACTCATCCTTATACTTATCCTTTGATACATCCCTAGACCTATCCTTATAAATATACCTATGGATATCACTATAGTTTTATCATCCTAGTTTCAAAAGTTTGACTAAACCTTTCCTTTGATACAAACTATAGTGAACCAGGCTTAACAAACATGGATATTACATCATTTTTTATAAATATTTAGTATATTACAAAAATAAATTCCTGAAGACCATAATAGCTTAGTGTCTTTTGAAATGTGGAAACAAAATAGTCAATCCTTGTAAAATATATTCAAAATCTCTCATAAAGATCTATACCTTTATTACTTATACATAAAACTTTTCTCCATAACCTTGGGAAAGGAAACATAATAAAGGTGTGAGATGAGATGTTCAGTAAGGGTGAATAATTTAAATGCATAGGAATAAAATTAAAAAAGGGTATGGAACTTAAGATTAACATTTTAAGATCATACCCTATGAATTAAATATCATTAAAAAGAGTGTTAGTTCTTAAGACATGAATCATAAGTAAATAAAGAACATAATCTATAAAATCATAACATAGAAATAGAACATGGAATTGTGGAAGACACATATAAAAACCCTATGTAAATGTGGTATACCAAGTCCTTTGTAACATGTTAGTCATGGTTTAATCACTCATGGACCTACATTGAGCTTTGGTTTCCCCCCATGTACCCTCTTGTTTCGGGCTTGGGATTTCCCCCCATGTACGCTCTTCTTTTGGACTTGGTATGTCCTCTTGTATACCCTCTTGTTTTGGGGTTAGCATGTCCTTCAATTTACCCTCTTATTTTTTGGATTGGAATATCCTCCTGTTTATCCTCTTTTTTTGGGATTGGGATGTCTTCTTATTTACCCTCTTATTTTGGGCATGGTGTTTCCTCTTGTTTACCATATTGTTTTTGGATTTTGATATCCTCCTACATACCGTCTATTTTTTTCTTGGGATGTACTCTCATTTACCCTCTTGTTTTGGGATTGGGATATCCTCCTATGTACCCTTTGAACTCATTGAACATTTATCCTCACCCAATAAATTATAGGGAGATATATGTCCCGCCCATATCATAATGAAATCATACATACATTTTCCACAAAATCATATAAAATCATATCATAACCCATAAAACGGAAATGGGGTTTATAAATATCAAATCATAACCCATGAAATGAAATGAGTATCATTAACATTTCATCAAATCGTAAATGAGGAAAATAAAATAGGTTTTAATCACTTTATAAAATCATAATCGATGAAAAGAAGTGGGTTTCAAAAGTATATAACTCATTGAATATAGAATGGATCCATAATAATAATGGAGTCAATAATAAAAAATTCATATAAATAATATGAATGGATCCTTTATATCATTTCCTATAAAGACAATAGTAAAATCAATGGATGTCAACTTAGATGGAAAATAATTTTGAAATATCTTATGAAAAAATTTAGTGAGGAAAATTTCATTTCTTATTTAAAAACATTAAACCATTTTAAAAACCCATTTCCTTGAAAATAAACATTAAAACTTATAAATAAATATTTTAAATCATTTTGGAAACATTTTTTATTTGAAAACATATAATTAATTCATAAAAACATTAAAAACATTTCTTAAACAAAAAAATTCCTAAAAATATTTTTATTTGAAAATAGTTTTCAAATAATTTAAAGGAATATTTGAAAACAATAAAAAAATTTAAAATAAGTTTATATTTAAAATATTCTTCACAGATCATTTGAAAACATTTTTTAAAAAATTACTTTTGAAATAAAATGGAGTTCCAACTGGAGAGAGTGATACAATCAACCAAAGAGTAGAAAAAGTGGTACTATATGAATATATCATGAATAAAAATGGGATTATTAAATGCATTATTTTTCTTGAGGTATGGGCCATAATATATCATCAAAGGAATCATAAACATAAACAATCTCAAAAGGCGATGAGATTGTCTACAAAACTCTTATTACTTGGTAACATGGGATCATAATTATCCTGTAAGAAAATTAAATTAAATGTAGGTTAAAATATATTTAAAATAGGTATATTCGTGATATAACATTTAAAATGGAATTATATACTCATCAAGAAATAATTTATGTGCATAACAAAACATGTGTCTCAAAGAAGGACAATAGTGACAAAACTATTTTACCAATTTGGTAAATTTTGAAACATAAACGCCATAAAAGTAGGATAATAAAATGGAAATGTGAATACCCAAAAATTTAAGTATAATATTTATATAATAAAATCATGGTATGTACATACACCCCAAAAAAGGAAAGAGTGGCAATATGGCATGTATCTCATGGAAATAAAAAGTGAGCTGAAATACCCTTACCTTGTGTCTTGAATTTGATCATCCTCATTCAAACCTCCTATATAATAAATATAAATTTAATATAAAACTATAAAAAACAATATTATTACTTATAATACCATATATGGTCTTATTATGGCTTTATATTACCAGCTTTTTATCAATTCTATGTTAATGTTTCGCTTTGGGTAATATCCGCCTTTTTCACATGTGTCTTAATTTGTTATATATTTAGTCTTTATATTTATGTTAGGATTTAAAAAATTTAAACTAAGATTTAAATATAATTTATATTAAATATATTTTTATTATAATAAACCATATAATATAGAAGTATGAAATGGAATAAACTGTTTATGGAGACGGTAAGCCGTATGTATGCATGATCAATATTTCTGTTTAATTGTTGTGTTGAAAGAAATAAAGTAAAAGACATATATATATATATGTATATATATAATTATAATATTATATTTATTATATAATATATATCATATATATTCACAAAACTGATATTTAATACATTTCATATAGTTTATGAAGGAGTCACATCACTTTGAGGGGCATTAGTCTACACATCCTCGAATGAAATTATAGTATTAACACCAATTGAAAAGTATAAAGATATGTGTTTTAAATAATTAAATAATATTAAATACATAATAAATATAATATATAACATATGTAAATAGACCTCCCATCATAATACCCACCATGATAAGCGGTAAAAGAAAATTGAACAATCATTATCTAGTGAGGTGGTAGTCAGCAATACCAATAAATATTATGTTTGTTACCTATTAGATAGAAGTGTGTGTGAGTGTAGGTTTAATACCTATCATAAAGAATTACTAGTATATTTTGGATAGTATTTTTTTACACAATAATGGAATAAAAATATTTTAGGGATTAGAGAAATAAAATAAAAGATAGGAGTTTGAGGGAGGGCGTTACCACTTAATTGGGTAACTCCATTTTTCTGTGCCGAAAGGAATTCTTGTATTTACTTATTCCAAAGGGTATGCCTCAATTTTGAAGGGAGGAAAGTTTTAAAACTATTTGGCTAGATTTTGGTCGATCCAAAATGTCTTGAGAAGTGTGATGAAGTGGGAAGAGGAGGCCTTTTATATGCAGGGAGGAGTGGAACTCTTGTAATATTTTGAAAGAACGGAACGCCACCCATGTTTTTTAGTGAAAGTGACTCCATAATGGTCCAAAGAATATAAAATAGAGTATAGGGTCAAAATATGTCTTGAAAAATTATTTTGAACAAGTGTATAGGTCATTTTGGGCCTTAAGGTTTTGGTTATGTCCCTTATTGTGCTTAATTTAACCTTAATCGTTGTGATTAATTATAATTACTTAAACAATAATTTTGGTAAAAAAATAAGTTTAAATTGTTATAAATTATAAATTATTCTCATTACAAATATGGAATAATTTTTTTTGAACTCCAATCACATAAGTGTAAGAAATTAATTTAAAAATAATCTCGTATTCTAGTTGACAATGCGGGTTTTAAAGTAAAAACATTCAAGAGATTTCCATGTTTTTATAGTCAATTTAAAAATGAAATTGATTCCAATAAACTAAATTGGATTTATTGGTAAAAATATTATCTAATTAAACTTTTAAACAAATAAAAAATATAATTTACCCTTGAAAATAAATTATATGAAAATGCATTTTTGAATTATAATCCAGTATTTTTAACTATCCATTAAAAAAATGAAACCTTACAGTAAAGCACAAAAAATTTATCCTAACATAATATTTATGTTTTTATTACAAATATGAAGTTTATTTTTTAAAATTATATTTATATAACTTCCAAAAAAATTATTTAAAATGGGTTCTCCATTAAAATTCGTTAAAACATCCTTTATAAAAATATACATTTTTAATTATAAAATTGGGTTTGATTTTATCTTATGTATATAAAATATATTGGATGAATGTAAAAAATATTTTATTTAATTTATAACATATATACTAAAATAATATTACATAATAATTGTGATTAATTAAATTTATCTGGATTAAAATAAATTTGTGTAAATAATAATGGTTTTTTATAAAAATACTTCTTTTATATTCAATTTGGTTCTTATATTCATTTCCAAATAATTTTTAATTAATTCATTCATTTAATATTTTGTTAAAGTCATATATTTACCTAATTTAGTTAATAATATTCATAAAAAAAATTTAACGACTATGTTATATATTATTATTATTATTATCATAATATAATATTGTTCAGCAACACTTGGTCTAGCGTGTTATACAAGCCATCAAGGAACGTTATCGTTTCATGTAATGCAAGCTATTATTGGTGTTATATCTAAAAAAAATAAAATCTATGTTTTGTGTAGTGCACGTAATCCACAAATTGTTCTTTAATAAAAAATTAAATATTTTTAGTGTTGCGTGAAATGAAAAATATCAAAAATATTAAATTAATTTGAAAAAAATAATTCACAAAATCTTACGGTGTTATATTTCTTATCGGGGGAATTGAAAAGAGAACCTTATAAAGCACGTTTTTCACCATCAAATAAAGAATAACTAAGATAGGTACAATATTTTGGAACATGAAAATATAATGTAGTAGGTTAACATAAGAATAATTAATAATTTCATTTAGGTTAAGAGAGAGATAGTGAAGCCTGAAGGAAAATTGGGGGTCTGGAGAAAATCTCTTACCTTATTCCCGAAAGTGTTCTGCACTTGTAATTAATGTCCTGGATAATCAAATTAAATATATTAATTAATTAAATAAGAAAATTTTATACATTTATTTGAATTATTATAATTTTTTCATGTTTATTTAAGTAATTTTTTATGACTTATAAGATATAATTTCATCATTCAGGAGTGTTTGTTTCCTTGACTATCATGATCAGTTCACTCATATACATGTATGGGAGTACATGTATAATGGGAATAATTATCAAGAATTAAAGTTATATGTTATTAATGAACATAAATAATTTTAAATGGTCTTATATATATATATATATCATTATTTTAGATATGATGATGATTCATTAGATAAAATGTTAATGATAATCCTTTAGATTATTTTGTCATTTTTTTATCACCACGAAATTGTTTTGTTTTATTATTTAATATTATGTGTATATACTGGTTTAAGAACATAAAATAAGTTGTGATATAAATTTTAAAATATTTTTTAATAGTTATAATGCTTTTATGACCATCATTTAATTCTTTAATGGAAAAATGAAAACTTACTGTCTATGAAGGTGATAAATCAACACATCATAGATGATTTTTTCATTTTTTTTAAAAATGGATAGAGAAGATAATTGATGATGGATTATTATATAAATGTAATAAAAATATATTATATAAAATATTCTAGTGTTATCATGCCACTTTGGGATAGGTATGTGATGATAATATAATAAATTAAAAGAAATTGAAAAGAAATTAAAGGAAAATGAAAGAGGATTTTAGCCTTTGAACTTCTTCTCCTTGAGAATCTCCATAGGAAAAAGGGTTTGGTCTTTTATTGAGACTAAAGGCTCCTATACATGGGAGTAGAGGCTTGGTAAGAGGTTTGGGAAGAATTGGGACAAGCCACAAGGCTTGGAAGGTGTGAGTAGAAGAGGTGGTGATGGGTGGTATTTATAGTGCATGAGAGGAGTGTTTTTGTATTATTCTATTAATTTTTTTATTTTTTCTCAACACTAGAAATATTGTCGATTCCTATGACTAAATAATATAAATATATAATGTTATTTAGATATAATTTCACTTAAATCATATTTATATCAATAATGGCTCAAAAATACATGTATTTATCTTACACTGTAAATTATAGTATTTCACTATTCTCTAAAAATTCAACTAATTTAGAAAAATCCAAATAAATCACCATAAATTTTTTTAACAAGTATAATTAAAATAATGGCTCACTTTTATGAAAATAATTTTATAAATATGAAAATTTTAATTTTTATATAAAATAATCATTTATTTGACAATCTGATTTTAAAATTATAATTGTTTTTATAACAAATTGAAAAAGTAATGAAGGTATCATAAAATTATATTATAATCACAAGACAAAAAATAATTAATTATAAATCTATTTTATAAAAATAAATTTAATTTTAAATAATTTTATGAATTATAAAATTGTAAATAAATATTTATGTTTCACAAAAATACCAACACTTAATTTATCAATTTTAAGACACTTATTTACTTTTTCCAAGGTATAAATATATCATATTTTAATATATAATGTACCAAAATTTTATTTATGAATTCATAGGTTATTCACTATTCTATTGTCTTGATTATTATTTCTAAGGGTCATATAACTCTTCCAAATGTCAATTTACTATTCCATCATCATAGGTTCTTTAATTTCTAGAAATACCCATATTTCATTGATTATTATTTTATAAAGTTTGTATTATGTTTTTTATTTTATTTTATATGATTTATACTATATAAAATAATTATAAGAAGATAATTTCCGTTGATAAAATTTTGGGTTGTTACATTCTTCCCCCTTATGAAATTTCTCCATGAAAATTTCATTTTACAATCTAAGGGAAAAATAGAAGATCATTCTTCTCCATCATCACTTCCTCTGGTTTCCATGTTGTTTATTTGTACTATGGTCCAACCATAGTACTTTGACCAAGTGAGTAGTATTGATTTATATAACTTTATCTCTAATCTCCAAGACCTTCACTGGATTCTCTTCATATAATAGTTCATTCTCTAGTTATACCAACTCTGAATTCAGTACTTATGATGGTTCAGGTATGTACTTCCTCATAAATGATACATGGAACTCATCTTGAACTTGAGCCATATTTAGAGGAAGTGATAGTTGTTAGGGTCCTTCTCTTATGAGATCAATGATCTCAAAGGGGGTAATGTAGCTCAGGCTAAGCTTCCCTTTCTTTTCAAACTGCATGACTCTCTTCCATGGTGATATTAGAAGAAAGAATTTTTCTCTAACATATGACTACAAATCCCTTCGATGGTAGTCATAATGGCTCTTTTTTTAACTCTATGAATATTTTTTGTGTCTCTATATGTATTAAACTTTCTCTTTCATCTCTTACAGAATACCAGGTCCAAGTAGCTTTCATTCACCAACTTCATCCTAACAGGTTACAGTTATACTTCACTTTCCATACAGAGCTTCATATGGACCCATATGAATACTTAAGTGTAATTTTTTGTTATATTAAAACCCAACCAATGGTATATGGTGATCCCATACACCTTTGACTTCTATTGATGAGGTTCTTAACTTGTATTTGATAGTTTTATTAGTCTATTTAGATTTTCCATCAGTTTGGGGTTGATAGGTCCTGAAGAAATTCAATTAAGTATTCAAAAACACATTAAATAATTCTCTAGTATTTAAATGTTACCCTTAGATAATGATCAAAGATGATTGAAATTGGTACCCCATATAGCCTCACCACTTCCTTCACATATGTATTGGAAGGTGTTTTGAGTGAGAGATCCTCAAAAATAGAAATAAAGTGGGTAGTATTTTTGGGTCGATCCCACATAACCCATGTCACATTATTTCCTTTGGATGTTTTTAGGAGACCAGTAACAAACTAAATAGTGAAATTATACCATTTACATGTGGGTATAAGAAATAGTTCATCCTCCCTTTAAATCTCTGTCAATCTAATTTAACTTGTTGAAATATAAATTTCCTTGAGATATACTCCACAATCTCATTCTTTATGTTATTCCACCAAACGTGTTCTTAAATATCATTGTACATCTTGGTACTCCTAGGATGGATAGATAAAGGAGATCAATGTGAATTATCAAATATCTCCTTCATTATCACTAGTGATGAAGGCACCAAATCATTGTTACAAATAAAATCACACCACTATAATCAATTTAGAACTCATGTATCTTCCCTTTCATTACTACTTTCATCATCTTTTGTATCTCTAGATTGTACGTTTGTGCCTCCTTAGTCTTCTCTTAGATAAATGGTTGGGAAAACATTTGAGAAAGGTAGGATGTATTCCCCACGATTTTTATTTCCAAATCCATCCTTTATATATTGATTAAAATAGGTTTGTTATCAATCCACATCATGGATAGATTAGTAGGTTTTTTCTTCTAATAGCATCTTCTACCTTATTTTCCTTCCTAGGATAGTAGGGAATAGAGTAATCGTAGTCTTTAATAGGATATAACCATCTAATTTGACTTATATTGAGTCCTTATATGTGAAAATATAATTTATATTCCTATGATCATTATATATGTCACACTTCTCACCATAAAGGTTATGCCCCCATATTTTCAAGGAAAAAAACATAGCTACTAGCTCAAGATCATGCGTCGGAAAGTTATTCTCATGGATCTTCATCTATCATGCGGTGTAGGATATCACTTTATCATTTTTCATTAGTGCGCATCCTAAGACATTATTTTAAGCATCAATGTATACCAAAATGTGTTCCCCACTTATTGGTAGTGTGAGTACTTGTATAGTGAAAAGCATCTTTTTCAACTCCTTAAAGCTGTCTTCACATTCACTGGTACATTCAAACTTTACTCTATTCCAATTAAGATAGGTTAGTGGGTATGAAAACTGAAAGAAGTTCCTCAAAAATAATCATTAGTACCCAGATATACCAAGTAACCTACAGATATCTCTAACAGATTTTGGCTTGAGCCACTCTGTAATTGTCTTTGTCTTAGAAGATTCCAAATATATTCCTTCAATGGTGATAACATTCCCCAAGAAAGATACTTCAACCATATAGAACTCACATTTTCTATAATTTTCATATAGTTTATCCCTTAACAATGTCATTAAAAAAGTGTTCAAATGCTTCTAAAGATACACCTTTCTCTTAGATTATATCCGAATATCATCGATAAAGACTACGAAAACAATTTTGAGGTAATATATAGAGAACATTTTCATTAAATCCAAGAAAATTTATCGATAATTAGTGAATTTAAAGGGAATTAATATGTACTCATAGTGTCCATAACTTGTTTGAAAGGTAGTCTTGGGAATATCTTCCTTCTTCACCTTTAATTGTTGATATCCCACATAGTTGATCAAACAAGTCATCTATCTATGGAAGGGGATACTTGATATTTATCATGATTTTATTGAGCTTATGATAATCAATGCATAGGAACATAGATCCATCCTTCTTCTTGACGAATAGGACTGAGTTTCCCCATTGTGAAGCACTCGGGCATATAAATCCCTTATCTAAGTTCTCTTGTAACTATTTATTAAGTTCTTACAACTCAGTGGTGGCTATTCTATAAGTTTTTATGGATATTAGAAGAGATACAAGAATAATTTTGACTGAGAACTCAACATATTGGTCTAGAAGAAGTCTGTAACATTCTTCGGGAAACACATTAGTGTAGTCCCTCACAATGGGAAAGTCTTCATGCATGATCCTATCCTTCAACTAAATCATTTGAAATATATATTCTTCACTATAAGGAAATAATGTCCACAATTTAGATTATTATTCTAAATTATGTCCATATTACTTCTCACAATTTTATATAATTAGAGTATGCCTTGGAATGTGAATAAGGATTTCCATTTCTTGACAATTGATATTGGACTTTTTTAAATATAACAAATCCATGACCAATATAACATTAAAATATACTAAAGAAAGTTTAATATGATTATAAATAATTAGATCTCCATCAAATTCACCATATGATACAATAATAATAGATGTTTTCCAAATAAAATAAATTCACTTGGGGTGGTGACTTGATGTACTTCAAAAACAAACAACATATGCTAATATGGCATGAATGAAAGTAAAATAGGACAAAAACAACTCTGGTGTATATGTTAATTGTACTTCAATATTCATGATACATATTAGAATAGAGGCTTCCATGATCCCTTGGTCTTAGATATTTTTGGGGATCATTATTCTTCTCAGTCCTTGGAAAAGATCATTAACATTGATAATTCCCAACTTCTCCAAAATAACAACATAGAACCATATATGGTACATTTGTTAGAATTTTATTTCCCTTCATCGTTTTTGAATGAATCTTAATTTTACTTCGACAATCATTCTCTTTATGACCTTATTTTTCACATTTTAAACATCTCCTGGGACCCTTGATACATCTTCCAGGATTCTTAGTCCCCCATTTTTTGACACATAGGGAATTGATTATTCTTTTATTTATAATATTTATTACCTGAGAATCTATGAGAGACCATACTTCTCTTATTTTCTGTGTTGGGAAACTCAAATATGATCTAGTTATTAATTATAGTATTTCAAAATTGGGTTAGCATAAACATATGATGTATTACTCCATCTTCCATCGGGTTAGGCATGTCATTAGGGAAATTATCACATTGACTATCGTATTGATTTCTAGCATTAGTTATCCTCTTTCCAGCCATTAACAAAGAAAGATAAAGTAAAATTAGGGGTGATTGAGTACTTAGATAATAATCATATAAAAAGGAAATTTTGAATATATAAGGATAAACTTGTAAATGAAAATTATATCCTAACTTTTGATTCCCTATGTTTTAATATAGGTTATCCATGGTGATAGAATTATACCTAATCTTCTTAACAAAGTTTTCTAGTCCTAATCTCCAAAACTAACTAGATCATGATCTAATACCAACTATAGAGACCCTATACTTTTTCACATGTTATTACATGATTTTAAGCATAATTAAACATCAAAAAAAATCCAAGTATTGTAAATTCTAGTGTCTTTGTAAAATTAGGTGCATAATTAGAAATCATAAACCAAAATAAAAGAATCTTTTATTTAATCTCAATAATGAGCTCCTAAATTCCTCAGATCACATATATCTGTAGAGGATAACCTAGGAAATACATGGACAAGGGGATGATATAAAAATCCCAATAAGAGAATAATCATAGGAATAAATCATAGAACATGGGTTAAAAGGTTTTAAATGATGACATAAAATGGAATGGAACATGAAAAAACATAAGGAATCATGACATATAGAATGTGGGATCAGGTAAACTTGGAATCATGGGAATGTGATAGAATCCTAAAACATGACATAATCATGATTCAAGGGTAACTTCCTAGAACATTACACATAGATGGTCATGAGTGAAGGTTAACTTCCCAAATCATTGAACATAGTGGAGCATGAGTCAAGGATAACTTCCAAGACCATTTCATATGGAGGAGCATGAGTCAAGGATAACTTCCAATACCATTACACATGATGCATCATGAGACCGAACATTACCCAATGAATTAGAGAGATATCTAGGAACACCAATCATAACATGTTTATGCATATATGTTCCACATTAAGAATCATATATATATATAATAAACAAAATGGTTACCTATGGAAATAAATGGGTATCATAATCATGTCATAAGTCATATCAAATGAGCATATCATAAAGGTATCCATGAAAAAATGGATTTGAAACATAAATGGAAAATAATAAGGGAAAATATGAATATAGTATGATTAGTCATGTCAAACTAGAGTTATAACATGAAAAAATAGAATTTAATAAATAATATAAATGATGAAATTTAGTGTGATTAAAATAAAAATATTAAAGTGTATTTAAAGAGGAAAAGGGAATAATTGTTTGTATAAAACCAAAAATGAACAAAGATAGTTTTTAATGATAAAATTAATTTTGGTTTAAAATATTTTATGTAGTTAACATGAAGATAGGTAAGAAATTGGGATGTTCCCTATAATCAGGCTTACTTATTAGCAGGAATTGAAAAGAGAACCTTATAAAAAATATATTTCAATGTCAAAGAAAGAAGAAATTAGACAGGTAAATTTTTTTGGAACCTACACATGTAATGTAGAATTAGTAAATAATAATAATAATTGATATTTAAAGTTGAATAATGATAGAGATTGAATAACCCTGAGGAAAATGGTGGTTTATAGAGAATATGTTAGCTTATGTATGAATATGTTCTGCACTTGTACTTAATATCCCGTATAATCAAATTAAATCTATAAATTAATTAATTCAGAACCTTTTATAAATGTGTTGGATTTATTATAATTTCATTAACTTCATTTTTGGGATTTTTGATGAGTTATAATATATAATTTCATCATTCGGGAGTGTTAATTTCATTCATTTTCATGATCATTTTACTCATATACATATGTGGGAGATCATGTATAATGGGAATAGTTATCCAGAATTGAAGTTATATGTTATTAATAAAAATATAGCAGATTAAATGTTCCTATGTATTATTTTTTCTAGGTATGATGATGAATCATTAGATAAAATGTTAATGATAATCATTTAGACTATTTTGGCTTTTTTTCGATCATCACATACTAGTTTAGTTTTATTATTTAAAATTTTGTATATATACTAGTTACAAAACATTAAATAATTTTTAATATATATTTTAAAATAATACTTAACCATTATAAAGGTTTTATTTCCAATCCTGAATACATTCATGGAAAAATTAAAACACATCGTCCATGAAGGTGATATATCAGCCCATCAGAGATGATGTTTTCTTTTTTTAGAAAAAAGGGTGATAAAAGAGAATTTATAAGGCCCCAACCTTAAACCTTACTTAATATTGAATTAAATGAATAATTCACATTGAGGATCTATTCAGGTTTAGAGTTTTAGAGAATTCGAACATAACTATTACATCTTAAAAGAATACAAAGTAGACACTTCTACTAAGTCTCAAAAAAAAAACTCTTAAAAAGAAAGATGTCTAGATTCCATGTTTCAGATAGCATGAAATTCCCTTGATCCCATCCTTGACCTTATTCCACTTTAAGTCCTGTGAAAAACATTTCGAAAAAACTTGGGGTGAGCATAAAAAGCTCAGTAAGGGATACAGAAAGAATGAAAACTGTTAGTTTTTCAAACATCAAGTAAACCATATATACTCTATCAAAGTAATACCTTCACCTTCGTAAAGTAGTAAAAACTCTTCACTGAATAAAGTATCATTACTTACCTTTTTGTAACCAAAGTATTACCATAAAACCCATATAATGAACATATAACATATATAAAGGTAACTTGGGACATAAACATACTTAAGTGGAATAACCATACGGTCGACTTCCACACATATCACTTAATGGAATAGCCATACGGCCAATTTCCATACATACTTAATGGAATAGCCATACGGCCGACTTCCATACCCAATGCATTGGAGGTTATAACGTAACCACCCGTCCTGGTATTCACGGCACCACCCATCATATGGTTTATAACGTAACCACCCGTTAAAATGTCCAAGTACCAATATAAAATCATAAAACATAAAACCAATATAAAGGAAAGATAACATTTCCACATTTCAATCACAATATATCATAAATATATTGACATAATAGAATCCTTTATCAAAACCATTTTCAATACCAAAATACATAAAAGAGTATATGGTATTTATTTTATTTTAAAAACATTACGTCTTGTTGAGGAAGCCAAAGATCAAATAATACTCGCGGCGGTGGAAAAAGGTCGTTGTCACCGCGTACGTTAAAAAAACATTCCTTTTTGTCGTTTAGTAAAACGCTTCGTAGAAAAAGATTCCTTTTGTATAAAAGTAAAAGTCAAAGGAGTTTATACACCGTATAAAAGAAATTTGTGTATAAAATTAAATATGCCTCAATGAAAGGAGATTGAGACGAAGTCCCTTACCTTGGGTCCGACATGACTCGATCGTTCTTTAACGTCCTAAATAATAAACTTGAGTTAATTTATACTTGATTAAGAACCTTTTTAAAGTTCATTATTCTTTTTATATCACTTATTTCCATTTTATAAACATTATGTAACCATTTAAGTTAATAATGTTTGTTTTGTCAATATTTGGTTCTTAAGTCGAAAGTTGACTTCTTACAATTACATGTTGTTCATGTGGTAAAAAGTTCTTTATATCCAGAATGAAATTCCTGATTTGGATATCATATATATCATATATATCCAGCATGTACATGTATTTATAATATTACATAATCATTTAGAGGTAAGAAATGAAATGCACCGTTCATGGAGACGGTAAGCCGTACGTACGCATGAACGCTACTTTCATTTCTTTGTCAAATTAGTGGAATTAAAACTAAATGAGAGGTATTTATATTTTAATTCCAGAATTATATTCATCATTTAGATATATCATTAATTATTTATATACATTATATACATGTAATTTTAATAGTACATTACATTTGGGGATAAGAAATGAAATGCACCGTTCATGGAGACGGTAAGCCGTACGTACGCATGAACGCTACTTTCATTTCTATCTCATACTTTAATGGAAAGAAATAATAATGATATAGAGGTATATTATAATTCCAGTATAACATCATATATAATAACTTTAAATCCATCCTTTACAGGTCCCACATATGGCATTAACGAATCACATCACTTTTAGGGGGCGGTAGTCCGCACTTCCTTAAATGAAGATATCGTGTTTACCCATAATGGAAACCATAAAGGTATGCCAAAAATTAAAAATACAGAAGCTTAAAAAAACATAAACATATTATATATCATATATAAAAATAGTGACATCATAATGGCCACCTTTGAAGGTGTTAAATGAGTATTGAACAATCATCGTTTCGGGAGGCAGAATTTCGCCATCCACGGAAACCGTATGTTCTTTAACCATTTGATGTAGTTGTGTGAGAGTGTAGCTAAAATAAATATTATAACAACATCCTAGTATATTGAATATACTGGTGTTGTTACAAAAGAAGTAAATAAAAATAGTTTAGAGGGTTGGAGAAGCAAAATAAAACAAATGAACAAGAGAGAATGAATTACCTTTAAAAGTGTAACTCCCTTTTGATTTGAGCCTAAAGGATTCCTTTGAAAGGATTCTTCCTAAAGGGAATCCTCTAGGATGAAGAGAGGGATGTGGAGAGAGTAATTGGGCAGGGGTTGGCCGAGCCAAAGTCTTGATAAGTGTGTGAATTGAGGTAGAGGTGGGGGCCTTTTATAAGAGGAGAGGAGTGGCACTTTTGGAAAGTAAAGAAATATTACTTTATTTGAAAATGTGTTTCGGTTTTAAAAGGTCCCACATTGATATAATTCGTGGATAAGGTGATAAGGGTTCAAAATCCACTCATCCAATTGGTTTTGGACATGTGTAGATTTTAGATTTTTCATTATCTTTCCATTTTATTTAAATCGTCAAATAATGATGTCATCGCTGCATCATTATTATGTCATATATAATTTAGTTTATTTAATGTCTAAAAATTATAAAAAAAATACTATGAAGTAGGAAATCGTTTTATATTTCCAATGACTATTTATAATCAAAATTTGGACTTGTATAACCCCACTCAAAAATTATTTTAGTAAAACAATTTATGTTAGTGTCATTTTCACTTTAACATTAAATAAAAATATATTAATGTCATTTTCCAACTAAAGTGGCTCCATGGGGTCCCCAAGTTGGCCCATGGCTTGTCTTGGTCGTCCATGACTCACCCAATAGGTGTAGGACAAGTGTCATGGTGTTTTCACATTTTTATAATATCATTTTTACATTAAATTACACTAATTACCTCTAATCGCGATTAATGAATAAAAGTTACTATTCACCAAAAAATTATTTTAATCTCATTGAACCACATTTTACTTCTTAATGACAACCATGTTTGTCGGATTTTCAAAATTCAATACACATTAGTGGTAAACTTTCATTTAACTGAAAAATCAGTTTGCTTGATTACCACTTAGTGGTTTCACTATTCATCAAAAATTGAAGTTTTTCAGAAAATTACCAAAAATTCACCCTAAGCTATATTTGATATTCCGAATTCAAAAATGAAGTCCATTTTACAAAATTCAAAACATATAAGTCAAATTAATTAATTTAATAATTAATTCCCGCTGTCATGACAAATAGCGTGTTTTTGTGAAACAATAAGTATCAAAAGATTAACACCAGTTTAAGTCCAATTTCAAAGTGAAATTGATTCCAATGACCACCATTGGATTAACTGGTAAAAATATTTTCTAATTTCACTTTAAAACCAATTAAAATAATAATATAATCATATAAATAATTTATATTAAAAAGAGGTTTTGAATTAAAATACAACATTTTACACTATTCATAAAAAAATGAACTTTATCAGAAAGGTACCAAAAATTTACACAAAGTAAATTTTGATGTCCCGATTCTAAAGAAGAGTTATATTTGGTCCAAAATAAAGTATAAGAGTGATCAAAACTATATTTAATGACGGTTCACCATTAAAAGGTGATAAGTGAACCTTTAGTGAAAATTAGAGTATATATGCCAGTAAAATTGAACTCTTTCCGTATTTTAAGCTTTTATCTTTTATTGGGTAAATGTATAAACATTTAAAAACATATCTAATCATATTTTAGTTATTTCTATCCATTCCCGCTAGTACAACGGCTACTTGTAAACTAACATTTAAAATAATATTATTTTATTACTAGTGTGCTACGTAAGTTTCAAAGAAACTCATCGTTGCGTATCGGGTACGCTATCGAACATAGCAACCCCTTTAAAATAAAATTAATGTTTAATTCGTAAATATTAATAAATATGAAAATTATTTATTCTTTATTTACCTGGGATGTTACATCCTTCCCCCCTTTTGGGAATTGCGTCCTCGCAATTTTATTCACTTATCAAAATAAGTGGGGGTATTTATCCCTCATAGCATTTTCAGATTCCCACGTTGCCTCTTCAATCACATGGTTTTTCCACAAAACCTTTACCTGATGAATCACCTTATTCCGTAACACCTGCTCCCTGTGGTCAAGAATCTGGACCGGTTGTTCCTCATAAGATAGGTTCTCTTCCAGCTGAACTACCTCTGGACTCAAAACATGAGATGGATCTGGCATATACTTTCTCAACATTGAAACATGAAAAACATTGTGTACCTGAGATAAACTCGGAGGTAAAGCCACTCGGTATGCAACTGATCCAACTCTTTCCAGAATTTCGTATGGTTCAACGAACCTTGGACTCAACTTTCCTTTCTTACCAAATCTCATCACACTTTTACAAGGAGAATCCTTGAGAAAAACATGATCACCTACCTCGAAAGATAGATCCTTCCTCCTGTTATCCGCATAACTCTTCTGCCTGCTCTGAGCTGTTCTCATGTGTTTTCTGAATCAACTGAACTTTTTCTGCCATCTCTTCTACCAATTTTGGTCCCATCAGCTTCCTTTCACCCACTTCATCCCAAAATGCTGGAGTTCGACACCGCTTCCCATATAATGCCTCAAATGGTGCCATCTGTATACTGGAATGAAAACTGTTACTATAAGAAAACTCAACCAAAGAAAGATGTTGGTCCCAACTTCCCTGATAATCCATAGAACAAGCTCGTAGCATATCCTCCAATGTCTGAATTGTTCGTTCTGACTGCCCATCTGATTGAGGATGAAAAGCTGTACTAAAATTTAATTCAGTACCCAACGACTTCTGAAGGCCTTTTCAAAAGTTAGAAGTAAACCTGGGTTCACGATCCAATACAATGGAGAGAGGAAATCCATGTAACCTGACTATCTCTTTAAGATACAGACGGGAAAGTTGATCAAGAGAGAAAGTATCTCGTATAGAAAGGAAATGAGCAGATTTGGTCAAGCGATCAACAAAAACCCAGATTGCATTATTACCTCGAGATGTCCTCGGTAACCCCACAACAAAGTCCATGGATATGTTTTCTCATTTCCACTCTGGCACTGGTAAAGGCTGAAGCATCCCTTTCGGTAACAGCTGCTCTGCTTTAACCTGTTGACATGTCAAACACTTCATAGTAAAATCAGCAATGTCTCTTTTCATTCCATCCCACCATTAATACTCCCACAGACCTCTGTACATCTTAGTACTGCCAGGATGAAAAAATAACTCATTCTTCAACTGTGAATCACAAGGCACACATAACCTCTTCACAAACCTCAAAACACAAACACAAACTTATCCAAGAACTCATGGAAAATTTTATTCATAAGGTCCATGAATACAGCAGGTGCATTGGTTAACCCAAAAGGCATAACTACAAATTCATAATGGCCATATCTAGTACGGAACGCAGTCTTCGGAACGTCTGCTTCTTTTACTTTCAACTGATGGTACCCCGACCTCAAGTCAATCTTCGAAAAATACTGAGCTCCCTGGAGCTGATACCACTTCATTCGATGGCCCAACATCTGCTGAAGTTGTTGCAAAGGATTTTACCACCCCTTTCTTCTTGTAGTCTAACTACTTTCCCCCAGTTGAGCTCTTCGTTGGACACTCATTTGCATAATGACCCATTTCATTACACTTAAAACATCTTACCGTTGGCTTTTCATTTCCTGCTTGATCATCTTCCTTACAGTTACGAGCAATATGACCAGACTTACCACACCGAAAGCACTTACCAGACTTGGATAAACATTCTCCAGGATGCATTTTACCACACTTCTCACAGGATGGATATTTGATTTTCTTACCTCCTTGCTTCTTTGATGAATTCTTCCCGTTTTCCTGCCAACTAGATCTCTTATTCTGTTGTTTGTCATAGAACACCTGATCATCGGAAAACTCCATTTCCACCTTCTCCGTACATCGAACAAGTTTTTCATAACTTTTGAACTCACGAGAAGCTAAAGCCCTTCGATAATTTGGCTTTAACCCTGAGTAAAAATGGTTTATTTTACTATCAAGATCTCGTATGAAGTTTGGAGCATACCTTGCCAATTGAGTGAACTTTTCTTCATAAGTATCCACTGAATCATCCTCCTGCCTCAATTCTAGGAACTGTTTTTCTACCCTAAGATGAACCACCTTAGGAAAATATTTCTCAAGAAACATACCTTTGAATTCGTCCCAATGAAGATCCTCAATCTCATCACTATACCTTATATTTTTCACCATCGACCACCACTAATCAGCTTCACCTTCAAAACGGTAAACAACAAGACTAACCTTTTGATGTTCTGAACACCCCATGACATCAAAAATCTTCTCCAGTGCTTTAATCCCCCCTTCAGCTTTCACAGGGTCAGATGATCCTCTGAATGATGGGGGATGTTGCCTCATGAAATGTTCCACCACTGACATGTTCCTCTGCGGTTGATCTGGCTGATCTCGTGCATGTATACCACCACCATTTATAGCCTGAGTCAACTGTGCCATCACTGCAACAAACTGTTCAGTTCCGATTCCGACCATCTCAGGTTGCTGATTTGGATGGTTATCTTCCTCCTGATGTCGTCCCAACATAGCTTCTTTGTTTCCTCTGCGGAAAACCATTCTGAACACAGAAATATCTTAGGCGAAGCAACATGGTAATCCGTAAATGCTATATCATTTCAATCATATTATAATTTGACACTTTTCTAACTCCTAAAGTTGTCTAAACCGTCCTTTGATACCAACTATACGGCCCCAGCCTTAAACCTTACTTAATATTGAATTAAATGAATAATTCACATTGAGGATATTTTCAGGTTTAGAGTTTTAGAGAATTAGAACATAACTATTACATCTTAAAAGATTACAAAGTAGACACTTCTACTAAGTCTCAAAAAAAAATAAAAAACTCTTAAAAAGAAAGATGTCTAGATTCCATGTTTTAGATAGCATGAAATTCCCTTGATCCCATCCTTGACCTTATTCCACTTTAAGTCCTGTGAAAAACATTTCGAAAAAACTTGGGGTGAGCATAAAAAGTTCAGTAAGGGATACAGAAAGAATGAAAACTGTTAGTTTTTCAAACATCAAGTAAACCATATATACTCTATCAAAGTAATACCTTCACCTTCGTAAAGTAGTAAAAACTCTTCACTGAATAAAGTATCATTACTTACCTTTTTGTAACCAAAGTATTACCATAAAACCCATATAATGAACATATAACATATATAAAGGTAACTTGGGACATAAACATACTTAAGTGGAATAACCATACGGTCGACTTCCACACATATCACTTAATGGAATAGCCATACGGCCAATTTCCATACATACTTAATGGAATAGCCATACGGCCGACTTCCATACCCAATGCATTGGAGGTTATAACGTAACCACCCATCCTGGTATTCACGGCACCACCCGTCATATGGTTTATAACGTAACCGCCCGTTAAAATGTCCAAGTACCAATATAAAATCATAAAACATAAAACCAATATAAAGGAAAGATAACATTTCCACATTTCAATCACAATATATATCATAAATATATTGACATAATATAATCCTTTATCAAAACCATTTTCAATACCAAAATACATAAAAGAGTATATGGTATTTATTTTATTTTAAAAACATTACGGCTTGTTGAGGAAGCCAAAGATCAAATAATACTCGCGGCGGCGGAAAAAGGTCGTTGTCACCGCGTACGTTAAAAAAACATTCCTTTTTGTCGTTTAGTAAAACGCTTCATAGAAAAAGATTCCTTTTGTATAAAAGTAAAAGTCAAAGGAGTTTATACACCGTATTAAAGAAATTTGTGTATAAAACGAAATATGCCTCAATGAAAGGAGATTGAGACGAAGTCCCTTACCTTGGGTCCGACTTGACTTGATCGTTCTTTAACGTCCTGAATAATAAACTTGAGTTAATATATACTTGATTAAGAACCTTTTTAAAGTTCATTATTCTTTTTATATCACTTATTTCCATTTTATAAACATTATGTAACCATTTAAGTTAATAATGTTTGTTTTGTCAATATTTGGTTCTTAAGTCGAAAGTTGACTTCTTACAATTACATGTTGTTCATGTGGTAAAAAGTTCTTTATATCCAGAATGAAATTCCTGATTTGGATATCATATATATCATATATATCCAGCATGTACATGTATTTATAATATTACATAATCATTTAGAGGTAAGAAATGAAATGCACCGTTCATGGAGACGGTAAGCCGTACGTACGCATGAACGCTACTTTCATTTCTTTGTCAAATTAGTGGAATTAAAACTAAATGATAGGTATGTATATTTTAATTCCATAATTATATTCATAATTTAGATATATCATTAATTATATATATACATTATATACATGTAATTTTAATAGTACATTAAATTTGGGGATAAGAAATGAAATGCACCGTTCATGGAGACGGTAAGCCGTACGTACGCATGAACGCTACTTTCATTTCTATCTCATACTTTAAAGGAAAGAAATAATAATGATATAGAGGTATATTATAATTCCAGTATAACATCATATATAATAACTTTAAATCCATCCTTTACACGTCCCACATATGGCATTAACGAATCACATCACTTTTAGGGGGCGGTAGTCTGCACTTCCTTAAATGAAGATATCGTGTTTACCCATAATGGAAACCATAAAGGTATGCCAAAAATGAAAAATACAGAAGCTTAAAGAAAACATAAACATATTATATATCATATATAAAAATAGTGACATCATAATGGCCACCTTTGAAGGTGTTAAATGAGTATTGAACAATCATCGTTTCGGGAGGCAGAATTTCTCCATCCACGGAAACCGTATGTTCTTTAACCATTTGATGTAGTTGTGTGAGAGTGTAGCTCAAATAAATATTATAACAACATCCTAGTATATTGAATATACTGGTGTTGTTACAAAAGAAGTAAATAAAAAGAGTTTAGAGGGTTGGAGAAGAAAAATAAAACAAATGAACAAGAGATAATGAATTACCTTTAAAAGTGTAACTCCCTTTTGATTTGAGCCTAAAGGATTCCTTTGAAAGGATTATGCCCAAAGGGAATCCTCTAGGATGAGGAGAGGGATGTGGAGAGAGTAATTGGGCTGGGGTTGGCTGAGCCAAAGGCTTGAGAAGTGTGTTAAATGAGGTAGAGGTGGGGGCCTTTTATAAGAGGAGAGGAGGGGCACTTTTGGAAAGTAAAGAAATATTACTTTATTTGAAAATGTGTTTCGGTTTTAAAAGGTCCCACATTGATATAATTCGTGGATAAGGTGATAAGGGTTTGAAATCCACTCATCCAATTGGTTTTGGACATGTGTAGGTTTTATATTTTTCATTATCTTTCCATTTTATTTAAATCGTCAAATAATGATGTCATCGCTGCATCATTATTATGTCATATATAATTTAATTTATTTAATGTCTAAAAATTATAAAACAAATACTATGATGTATGAAATCGTTTTAGATTTCCAATGACTATTTATAATCAAAATTTGGACTTGTATAACCCCACTCAAAAATTATTTTAGTAAAACAATTTATGTTTGTGTCATTTTCACTTTAACATTAAATAAAAATATATTAATGTCATTTTCCAACTAAAGTGGCTCCATGGGGTCCCCAAGTTATCCCATGGCTTGTCTTGGTCGGCCATGACTCACCCAATATGTGTAGGACAAGTGTCATGGTGTTTTCACATTTTTATAATATCATTTTTACATTAAATTACACTAATTACCTCTAATCGCGATTAATGAAAAAAAGTTACTATTCACCAAAAAATTATTTTAATCTCATTGAACCACATTTTACTTCTTAATGACAACCATGTATGTCGGATTTTCAAAATTCAATACACATTAGTGGTAAACTTTCATTTAACTGAAAAATCAGTTTGCTTGATTACCACTTAGTGGTTTCACTATTCATCAAAAATTGAAGTTTTTCAGAAAATTACCAAAAATTCACCCTAAGCTATATTTGATATTCCGAATTCAAAAATGAAGTCCATTTTACAAAATTCAAAACATATAAGTCAAATTAATTAATTTAATAATTAATTCCCGCTGTCATGACAAATAGCGTGTTTTTGTGAAACAATAAGTATCAAAAGATTGACACGAGTTTAAGTCCAATTTCAAAGTGAAATTGATTCCAATGACCACCATTGGATTAACTGGTAAAAATATTTTCTAATTTCACTTTAAAACCAATTAAAATAGTAATCTAATCAAATAAATAATTTAGATTAAAAAGAGGTTTTGAATTAAAATACAACATTTTACACTATTCATTTAAAAAAATGAACTTTATCAAAAAGGTACCAAAAATTTACACAAAGTAAATTTTGATGTCCCGATTCTAAAGAAGAGTTATATTTGGTCCAAAATAAAATATAAGAGTGATCAAAACTATATTTAATGACGGTTCACCATTAAAAGGTGATAAGTGAACCTTTAGTGAAAATTAGAGTATATATGCCAGTAAAATTGAACTCTTTCCGTATTTTAAGCTTTTATCTTTTATTGGGTAAATGTATAAACATTTAAAAACATATCTAATCATATTTTAGTTATTTCTATCCATTCCCGCTAGTACAATAGCTACTTGTAAACTAACATTTAAAATAATATTATTTTATTACTAGTGTGCTACGTAAGTTTCAAAGAAACACATTGTTGCATATCGGGTACGCTATCGAACATAGAAACCCCTTTAAAATAAAATTAATGTTTAATTCGTAAATATTAATAAATATGAAAATTCTTTATTCTTTATTTACCTGGGATGTTACAGAATTGATGAGGGATTATTCCATCCAACAAATAAAATTATAGTATATAAAATATAATAGATTTATAATTTCACTTTGGGATAGGTACGTGAAGATAAGAAAAGAAAAAAATAAATTTAAATGAAATTAAATAAAATAGAATGATAATTTTACCTTTTGAACATATTCTCATTGAGATCCTCATTAGGAAAAAGGGATTCATATTTTGGTGAGACCAAATTATCATAGACGTGGGGGAGAGTCTTTCTAAGAATATTGGGTAGAATTTTGACAAGATTTAAGTCTTATAAGGTGTGAGGAGAAGAGGTGGTGAGGTGTGGTATTTATAGTGGAGGAGATGAGTGTTTTTTGTTATTCTATTTATTATTTTATTATTTTGGCTCAAGATAACAAATAGTGTTGATTATTGGGACTAAATATAGTAACTAGAGAATGGTGTTTTGAGATAATGGTTCTAACATCATCCTTACATCAATAATGACTTAAAAATCAAGTGTTTTTCTTATACCATAAATTACTGTATTTTACTATTCACAAAAAATTCAACTATTTTAGAAAAATCATAAATTTTTACCATAACTGTTTATTGATCTATGGAATTAATAAATTGACTCCATTTTATGAAAATAATTTTATAAATATGATATATTTCATTTTTAAATAAAATTCCCATTATTCAAAAAATAATGATTTTATAAAAATTTAGAAAATTAATTAAGGTATCATAAAATTATATTATAATCATAAGACAAAATAATATTAATTTATGAATCTATTTTATGAAAATTATTTTTCTTTTAAATAATTATATTAATTATAAAATTGTACATAAACATTTGGGTTTCATAAAAATACCAACAATTAATTTATTATTTTAAAAAAAACTTGTTTACATTTTCCATGACATAAATATATCATGTTTTCCTTTAAAATATACCAAAATTTAATTAATAATTTAATATGTGAGGTGACTGTACTATTGGTTGGATTACTATTCCTAGGGGTCATATTAATACTCCAAATGTCAAGTTACTATTCCACCGGTATGGGTTCCTTAATTTATAGAAATACCTATTATTTAATTCATTAATAATTTATAAAGTTTTTGTTGTTTTCTATATGTGATTTTATGTTATTTATACTATAAAACATAATTATAATAGGGGAATTCACATTGATAAAATTTTGGGTCTTTACATTTATTTCCATATTTTGGTGTCTTGGGGATGTTACTTAAGGGCTATTAGCTCCCCTATCACTCCTTAAGCAAATTAGGGGTGGTTATATGTTACAAATGGTATTAGTGTTGGTCTATCTAAATATATTTTTGAGAAAAATTATATCTATTTTGGTTGGAACAATTATCATTTTTGGAAAAAATGGTATCACTATTTTTCAGTCCTTTTGATAAAAAAAATAGTTTCATTTTTTGATATTGGAGTTTGAAAAATTATTAGTATTTTTATTTAGATGATAGTACAGAGTATGATTTTTCGAACGTGAACTATAGAGCATAAAAAGTCATAACTAACATTTTTATTTTGAACATCAAGTTAACATATGGTTTCAGTGTTTGAGTTTTTGTCAACACATTTAGGTGAGTTGTCACCTCATCATCAGGGGTTTATCCAATGAGTGTTTCATGACATGATTTTATAGTAATTCATCCCAATAAAATATTAATTTTCATTTAAAAAAAATATGAAATAGATAAAAATGCGATTTTTTAAAATGAAAAAATAGTTGTTTTGAAAAATATGGTTGTAATATTTTGAAAAATGCTTGTAATGATAATGATGGTTCAATTATGGAAATATATTTGGAAATAAAAATTGATGTGGTAAATTAGAATTTCTAAGACTTATGTTTTCAATGAGTGAGAGTAAATGGAGTTCTGTTCTGACTATATTGAATATTACTAGGTCAGAATTTTAGAAACAAATTGGAAGATGGTTATGAAAATGTTGTTGCAGTAGAGGAAGAGGTGAACCAATAGCTATCTCAAAGCAATGTCGAGGATTTCTAGACTATGGATAACTATAATAGACATGATGATCCTTAAAAAGTATACTATTTGGATCGGTTCTAAAATAATAATCCAACCATTTTTTGGGGGGATTCTAAGACAGAAAAAATATGTCTAGTTCAATAGGATGAATCAATTCTTTTATTTATATGGGACACTAGTAAAGATGAAAGTAAAGTTAGAAATGTATATTATAAAATATTTTACATTCTAATGGTGGGATTTATAAATTCATAGTAAATTGGACCAAGGAATGACATGATAGTATTTTGAATAATTTCTTAACGATAAATTCTATCCTCATACATTTTAGATCACTAGAACAATGAAATTTTTTAGACTGAAGTAATATAATATCTCAATGAAAAATTATGCAGCCTACTGTATCAATTTAATATTATTTTATATATAAGATGATACAAGTTCCTCCATAAAGGATAGAATTTTTTTAGTCATTATTATGACTATATATCTTCGAAAATATTATTATTCATCTTATAATGGATTATATAGAGATGTTCGATAGAGAAACAGTGAAAATGGGATATATCAAGAAATATATTTGTAGGTATAATTTTTATTCATATAGGAAAATATGGTAACCCTAATTCAGGTAATAATATGAAGAAGAAAACTAATTCAAGAGTGATGTGACACCATAGAATCAAACAGCAGGATCAGTAAATATTACTCCTCAACCCAAAAGTATTGCATGATGTTTTCAGTGTGGTTCATTAGATCAAATCAAACAAGAATGTATATAAAAAACCTATATAATTTCACAACTGAAATAATATGGGAAATCATAAGGTCTATTGTCACATTTTCCTAGGGTATGGTTCTAGAGACACAACTCATGTTTCCCAGGAATCAGATGCTTTAACAAAAAAATTGTAGAAGAATAATTATCATCATTTGAATAGAGCGATCTATGGTGATTATAGTAGAATCATAACTCCTCATCTAGTGAAATATCAATAAGTTTACAAAGAGAAAATTGTAGTGTTTAAGAAATTATATAGAGATGATAAAGTGATCATGGATAATCAATATAGTCCTTTTATAGTGAGAGGTATAATTATTTTCAATTATACCCTTATGCAAGATGTTTTTTGTATAGGCATGTCCCTATGATATATTTCCTCGCATGTTGTTAATAATATGGGTTTTCGTATTGAGACAATGCCTCCTATTTTAAAACATCAAGATCCTCCTCGATCTAGATAATGCCAAGACATTACGTGTAATGATTATTCTATAACTATCAATGGGGATGAGTTTCTTTGGTATTACTATATAATTGAGATGGAATTCTATGACTTGATTTTGGGTATGGATTTGAAGACATCGTTTAAATATCACATTGACTGTTATTCCAGAAAGGTTTGTTTAACATCTCTATATGGTGTTTCGAATCTCTTTAGGGGATATTGGGATGTAATAGCTGGTAAAGTTTCACTTTTTAAAATGTTGGTTGGAACCATATCTTATCAGTTGATAGAACTTAACTTGGTATCTATGTATGTTATTGGACATGGATATTATCTAAATATTATTTATCTAATTTCTAATGTTTTCCCTGAAAATTTCTTAGGGTTTTGACCCAAAATATAAGTACAGATTATGATTGATATCCTTCTTAGTAATATTCTGATTTCACTTCCATATTATCATATGGCACTAGTAGGTAATATGGAATTTAATTTTTAGTTGGTAGTGCTAGAAAGAAAAGGGTTCATTCAACCAAGAATGTCTCCATGGGTAGAAAATATTCTATTTATGAAGAAGGTATATGGGTCTCTTAGTATTTTTGTATATTATTGTAAGCATAACCATATTTATTGCAAAGAATTAGTATCTTCTTTAATGAATTGATAATATATTTGGTCAACTTGGAGGATCCAATTGGTTGTAAAAAATTGAATTACATTTAGGATATCACCAATTTTTATTTCAAAAGGTGTTTATCTTGAAGACAACTTTCAGAAGTACATATAACCATTATATATTTTTAGTAATGCCTTTTGGTCATAGGAATGCAGTAGATGTCTTTATAGAATTAATTAATCAAATATTTTAGGGACATCTATTTTCCATTATGGTGTAATTTTTTGATTACATAATGATATGTTCTAGGAAAAAATTGGATCATGAGAAACACAAGGATGTGGTGTTGGGTATCATGTGGGAGCATCATTTATATTCTAATTTATCAAAGTACGATTTATCAATACAAGATGTATGTTTACTTATCCATTTCATTTCTGAAAAAGGTGTATCTATAGATCTTGAAAATATAGAATATCCGATCTCTTTTCAAGTATTAAGGAAAATATTTGAGTTTTTTAGATTCCTTTGATTGGCAGGATACTACAGATGTTTTTTATATGATGTTTCATGTTTGGAATAACTTATGATATCTCAGATAAAGAAATGTGTTCCCATCAAAAGGAATGAATAATGCAAGAACTCCTATAAAAACATATGTCCAGAATTACATTACTTGATATCCTCATGTTTGCAGAGTCTAGATCGGGTTATGTAGTCTATTTTGATGCATCAGGATTTGGTTTGGGATGTATTCTAATATAGAGATATTTTTTCCGTATGGATCATGAATTTTATTATTTCACGAGAAGAAGCACCTAACATATGATTTGGAATTAGTTTTAGTGGTACATGTTATGAAGACATGGAACCATTACCTTTTTAGTGATAAATTCACAGTGTTAACCTATCATAAGATTTTGAAACACATTTTCTCATTAATATATATGAATTTAAGATAGTGATAATAAATGGAGTATCTATATATGATTGAAGAAAACTGATTTATACATTTGATAAAGGGAACTCTACAACAGATGCATTGTGAATAATTAATATACTTAGTCTGAAAAAGTGGCTTCAAACCAGTGGAAACTAATGTCAGTTATAGTGGATATGAATCATGAATTCTAAGAAAAAGATGATGCCTCAATTTTCATTACATTTTTTTTCAAAATTTGGTTAAGTAGGTTATAGTTTCTAATATTTATGATCCCACGTGTGTTTCTATGAGGGAAAAAATTAATAGAGGGGAGACCATTTAGGGATAGAATTTGGATGAGAATTTATTTTTCTAAATTAGAGATCGGTTAGTCATACAATTTTCTTATCAAGAAAAAAAATCTTAGTGCATACCACTATACAAGTTGTTTTGTTCACCCTGGGGTTCAAAAAATGTATAAAGCATTAGAAAAATAGTTTGGGTGGGTTTCTAGGAAAATAACTGTAGTGGGGGATGTTTCGAGATGCCTCAACTATAAGCAAGTCAAGGCAGAGAATCAATAACCATTGGTTTTTTTCTAGTATTTACTAATTACTATATTGAAATGGGAGTATATATCTATGGATTTTTTGATATGATGTTTATGAAACATGATTCTATATGGGTGATAGTAGATCATATCACAAGGTCAGTTCAGTTCGTCCTGATTCGTAAAAATAATTTAGTGTAATACCTATCAAAAATATTTATTCAAGAAATTGTAAAGATTCATAGAGTTCCAGTCTCAATATCATTGGACAGAGACCCCATGTTTATATCTCATTTTTTGAAATACTTATGGTAATCACTTGGGACATAATTAACTATGAGTACATTTTATTATCCACAAGTAGATTGATAGAATGAATGAATAATCCAAAAATTTGAGTTCATGATTATTTCTTTTGTAATGGATTTTTTTGGAACATGGGATAATAATTTTTCACTTACCAAGTTCTTGTATAATAATAGTTATCAGGACTTGTTAAATATGTATTTTTTTTAGAATTTTAACATTTTCCTTATCATTATCCACTTTTTCAGGTGAAAATAGGTATGAATTCATTAATTGAACCTACCCTTGTAAGATATAAAAAAATTATTTAGTTGATTAGAGAGAGAATTGATATTGATTTATGTCTTCAAAAATCATATACAAATCATCATCGATGACCATTTTAATTTTAGGTGAGTGATCATGTGTTATTGAGAATCTCTCCAAGACATGAAACCATCTTTTTGGTGTGAAAGTAAATTTATATAATCAATCCATATGCCCTTCATAAATTCTTGAATGAGTTAGTGATATACCATATCTATTGAATTTTCCACAAGGATTCGTTAAGTTCACAATGTGTTTCATGTATCACAATTGAAGATGTACCAAACTAATCCTAACCATTTGCTTTGATGGGATAATGTTATCCTAGTGCATAGTGGTATGTTGATTCAGGTGGTGGTATGGATTTTTAATAGGAAGGAGAATATCTTTTTGAGAAATCATCGATTTATTTTAGGTTTTATGGAAACATGGTCGGATTTTAGACGAATCACAAGATAGTGAGAAGGAAATGGTAGTGGAATGGACCAAACTATCTTAGAACAGAAAATGTTTTCTTCATTCCATAGAAAGAAAGGATAATGTTAAGTAGAATGTTCCACACTCAGTTTTAGGAACATGACACTTTATTCATGTATTTTGAGTCCACAAAATGTTTGGTTCATTTTTCGGGTGGTTTTGAGGGTTTTTGGAACGATTTGTAGAATTTTTGGAGGTTTATTTAATTTGAAAGGATATTACAAATCATGCATCATTTCTAAGAAACCATGTCAGGTAAGACATTGGTCAATGTTCAATTAGATAGATGGTGCACTATTTGGATAAGCTATGTGAATGTGTTACATCTCTGGTATTTATAGAATAATTTTTTTTTTCATATCTATTAATATTTTTGAATTTAATATTATTTTTTAGTTTAAAGGGGATACTATATCTGATATAGTACCCAACACATAACAAGGGGTTTCTCTGAAATTGTACATTGCACACAACACCGATTTATACTATAAAATAATACAATAATATTATTATTTTAAATGGTAGTTAACGCCTAGCTGTTATATTAGAGGGAAGGAAAAAAATTAACTAAATTATAATTTTACATATTTTTTATATGTTTGTACTTTTATCCAATAAATTTTAGAGGCTTAAAATGAGAATGAAATCCAATTTTAAGCATAAAATACTTTAGTATTTTCAAAAGGTAGTTTTAGCACATTTTGATAAAGAGCCATTTTTAATCTATTTTTTGTCATGAATTTATGTTCAATTTGAAAAAATAATCTTACTATAGAATTGGGCATCTAAATTTATTGTGGATAATTTTTTGGTAATTTTCTGATAAAGTTCATTTTTTAATGAATAGTGAAAAATATCGCATTTTAAGTCAAAACGGCCTTTTCATCTAATTTATTTATATATATAGATTAACTTTTATATTGGTTTTAAAGTGTAATTGTATTATTATTTTTATCATTTAATTTATTTTTGGTCATTTTAATTAATTTCACATTTAAATTTGACTTAAACACATGTCAATATTTTGATAGATTTTATTTCTTAAAATCTTTCTTTCTGGTTTTACCAACAAGAATTAATTTTAAATTAATTAATTCAACTTCAGTGTTTTGAATTTGGTAAAATTAATTCCATATTTAGAATCAAATGGTCCAAATCATGTAAATAGGTACCTTTTATTATTGGAAATTATGAATAGTAACTTCCTTGATTATTTTTATTCACCATGGTTAAATGGTCAATTTGATAAATAAAAGTAAAAATAATATTATATTAATATAAAACTATATTAACATGTGTATTTGTATTATTTTATTTTTCATGGGAGACACAAAAAAATCATAGGCCTAACTGTTGGCATTTTGGATCCATTTGGGTGTGAAAATGACATGTTATAATAATTAATTTAAAGTAAAGGGAAATATAACCTAAACATGTATCTTTTTACTTAAATTTTTTTAAGGTGAGGTAATATAAGTTATCTCTTCAACTATAAATAGTCATTAGAAAGCTAAAAATATTTCCTACATCATGGAATTTTATTTATTATTTTTAGAGATTAAATAGGTAAATTTAATTATGACAGAATGATGATGAACTCATTGCTTCATTAATAATGGATTGAAATAAATTATTTTATAAATATTAAAATAAATATTATTTGACATAATTTGTCATCAACCAATCCCCAAAAGGTGTGCCCCTCCTGGGCTAGAAATATGGGAATGGAGATAGTGACCTATATGCCCTACTTCCAGTAGGCCCCTATTTGGCGACTAGAACCGAGGGTATAGTATACACACAAAACATGAGGCATTTCCCTCTAAGAGAACACATGAAAAGGAGAGAGATAGGACAAACACCAACCAAATCCAACTCATAAATCAAGATAAAATATATCAGTAGTACACATATGTAATTTCATGAATAAACTACTAGAACTGAAATGGGAAACAACAAGTACCAAAATAAAGTAAAAACGGTAGTGACCACGAAGCTCAAACATCTCCTGCAACCCCAAGATAATAGTAACCAGCCTAATCTCTAACCTGCTGCAAGTGACCTGAAAAATATTTTATATATACATAGGGTGAGTATAATAGTATACTTTGTAGGATCCTTTCCAGATCCCTTCATATAAAAGTAAATAAATCTTGCTAAAGTGCAGTGAATAACAAGTGAAACTAACTCGTCACCTAAAAATGTAAACTATGATCCCAACATCACCATGTCTACTCTCACCAAGTATCACATACAAGAGTAAATAATATATTAAATAATATCAAGGGTACCTCACTACCACTTCCCCACTAGTTTTCCGATTTTCCCCAACATCGCACCTCCTAAGCATCTCCCTCCAAAAAGGACATCCCGAAGACACATGGGCGAGCACTACCGCATACACCTCATGCAATAGAAATCTTGACCGAGACACCTGGGAAAATCCCCACACCATCAAAAAAACCAAATGTAACTAGGTAGTTTTTGAGAGCCACCAAATCCCATATAACGTGTATCATATGTTGGTTATTATTCCTTAATCCCTTACAACCCATACACTGAGTAAGGATCCCCAATTCATCACATCCTATATAAGTCACACCTATAGTAGTCCATAGGAAACTATATCAAGAATATATGTGTGTGAAAAACCACAAGCCATTACCTACACACATATATGGGGAAAACTAACCTCTGTTCCTACCAGCACAATTAACTACCAAGAGAATATAGTAGGGCCAGAGGGGGTAGTCAGCCATCCATCCTCCCACTGGAATGTTTGGGAAAATAGCCCCCAGGGCTCAGAACCCCTAAGGTGTTAGTTTCTATAACTGAAGGGGTGGAGTATCATATAGAAAAAAAGTACAAAATATACTATATCTCACAACCACACTACAGGCATAACCTATTCTTAGACTCAAGTGCATCTAACGTCTCTCAGAACCTCGACTTCCACTGCTATGACTAGGTATCCTATAAGAACACAACCATTTAATGATCTAGATTAAAATACATTACCCTTTTTATCAGTTTCACTTTACGTTAGTTGATTCTTTTACCATTAATTAACAATTATTAATTTCACATTACATTTCATTAGCATCACACCAAATTTGCATGCCCTCCTGGCATACCCAAACCAAGTCCACATTTCCTCCTAGCACAACCATAGAATTGCATCACAGTAAGCTCCAACCCCATGGGTTAACATCATTTGATCAAACATTTTTTATAAAAGTTATTACTTTCTATAATTCTAGGCATTCTAGAAAATGAAAACTGAGCTAAAAAACATAGGGGTTGAGTAGATGGACTACCTTTTGAGTCTTTTCAACATATAGAATGAGTATAAACACATCCATCATTGAGAATCTAAACAGTTAAAGCACATGGCCTACCCCATGTGTCTTCGCCTATTTTGGATGTAGGGTAGGCAAGACCAACTGCTTCAAGATGTGGGGAAAGTAAAGAAGATAAACTAATAAGAGATTAAAAAACACATTCACAGTAGTGGGTATGCCGAGCATCAACCCGTTTCATTACCTCTGGTGTACTCTCGGACACCCACCTACATAAACTGATGAATCACGCCACTCTAGGCGTCAACTGCTTCCACAACCACTGGGCCTCCCTGCCCCCACATCTCACAACAGACATCCTATCTCACAAAACATCACAAGTAGCAGGAAACAACAAAGAAATTGGGCTCTTGGCCCTAAACAAGAAATTATGCCTTCACAAGTAATGAGATCTCACAGTTCCGAACATAAGACTCTATTTCCTTTGCATGAAATAGGGTAACTCGGAACCCAATTAGGCATTATCATTTATCTAAAAACCAGTTCTTTAGTACATCATGAATTAACCGATTCATTTTTAGTAGGTTCCAACCATAGGAAACCTAATCTACAAGATATCATAGCTACCAAAAATTTATTATACAATTAATTTGACATGACTTTAAACAACAATCACAAACATGATTCAGGTTTAACAACCAACTGGAATAGACAAGAACATCTTCATCAATTTGATTAACATTAAATTACAACAACAACAACCATATTCATTTAGACTCCTCTTTATATTTATCCAATTAATTATCAATTAATTATAGATTTTTGTATTTTAACAATTTCAAATAGAAAAAAATGCTAACAAGAAAAGAATACATATCACACTATCTAGAAAATCCATAGGCAAATCATTATCGCGATGGAAAGAAACAACATGAAATCAAACCAATTCATTTAATCAAGTTCAATCATTTAATTAGGCCAATTCCATTGTGATAAAAAGTGATAAAACAAGCTAACTCTAGAGTTTCATGTAAAATAATATAGAAGAAACAAATCTCTTTCATCAAAAGGTTCTTGATGTTCTTTACACGAGACTGATCCATGCAACAGATCACAATCACCTCCCCCAAAAAACTGCATCCACTTGAGGATGTCGCAGCACAACCGCATCAAAAAAACCAAAAGAAACTTTATTAGAACCATGTAGATCAAACTCCATAGCATGGAAAATAGAAACAGAAGAAGACAGATATAAGAAAATAAAATAACAAAAGTAGATCTTACATCATATTGAAGACAGATTCAAGAAGGAAAAGAGGAACCGATCTAGGATGAAGTAATCCCAAAATGTTGAAGAGGGAGGCATCCGAGTCATATGGGGTCGAGATGGGGTGAGCTCAATTTGTAGGGTTTGAAAAAACCTAATAGAACGGTGTCTTTAAAATACCTAGTGGTAGGGCAGTACATGATGTGTACCTCCCTGTCATGCCATGTACTGCCTCGAGGTTGACTTATGCTAAAAATGCATCGCCCTGGCGCTCTGTTATATTTTTCTGAAACTAGAAAAATACACATAATTGCCTCCTTGGTCACATCGTGTATCCCCCCTATTTACAACTTATCACAATCTAATTCCTCCGAAAAACCTCTGATCCTTCTCCAAGAACCCCGGTCTTCAAAAACACGTAAAGTTTCAATCCACATGTATCTGGTCCCTTATATCAAATACCACTCAAAACACCCTCATCCCTGAGAATCGAATACCAGCCCATAATGGAAACTGAAAAGGGGTTGTCTAAACAACCACCCCGTGATATATCTCTCATGGAATTCTCCACCACAGAAGCTTAACCACATCAAAAGAAGAACACGACACCTCGCGACAACCAAAAATAGATATTAAAGGCTCTCCTAGGAGAGAGACCTCTCAAAGAGAGAAATTAAAAAAACAACAAAAGAAAGCCACCCCATAGTCAGGAAAGATCTATTACTGCAAAATGAACATCATTACAAGGAAAGAAATAAACATCAAACAACTAGAGATATTGACCATGTATATGTGACTCATGTTCTCATGTACTCTCCTCTACATCACTATGTCACCACAAGACACAAACCAAGGGGATATCATGCCCATGAAACACCTTCTCCTTATAGTCCTAGATCTCTATAGGCCTCTCCTCAAAGGTCGTATTATCATCAACATCAATATCTCCCAAATCGATGATGTGAGAGTAATTATGAAGATAACAATGGAGCTGTGACACATGAAAAAAATCATGTACCATGCTCATATTTGGGGGAAGTGCTACCCGATAATCCACGACTCCAACACAAGCCAACACCTCCAAAGGCCCAACAAGCTGGGGAAAAATATTACTCCCACAACCAAACCATCACTGCCCATGATGGGGAGTCCCCTTCAGAAACATGTGATCCCCAAAATCAAACTCCAAAGGTCTCCTCCTATGACCGATATATTATTTTTGATGATCCTCTGCTACCTTCATCCTATTATGAATCATTTGAACCATCTCTATCATGTTTTGTACTAGTTCCAGTCTAATAATTTCTAACACTCCAACCCTAGTCCTGCACAACAGAGAACGGTAAGGTTGACCATACAAGGCTTAAAATAGTTCCATACTAATGGTTGAGTGAAAACTATTGTTGTAAAAGAACTCCACCAAGTGTAAGTTCATCATCCATGAACCTCTAGAATTTAGCACATAATAACGCAAAATGTCTTCAAGAGTCTTGATAGTACACTCTATCTGACCGTCCATCAACAGATTAAAAGTAGTGCTAAGGTATAGCTGATAACCAAAATCATGTTGGGGAAGTCTCCACACCCTAGAGGTAAAATGAGGATCTCAATCAAAAATATCATCCTCAGGACTCTGTCGAGTCTCACAACCTCCTCCAGATACTGCCTTGACAAAACCTCCACTGAGCTCGACTCCTTGATCTCTATGAAGTGGGATAACTTCATTAAACGATCCACTACCACCCAAATAGTATCATGGACTCACTAATATTGTGGTAAACCCGTAATAAAATCCATTGAGTTTTCCTCACACTTCCACTAAGTTACATCTAATGGTTGGAGAAAACCATCGGTGACATGGTGTTCGACCTTCACCTTCTGGAAGACTAAACATCAAGAAAAAAACTCCATAACTACAAGCTTTATCCCTGGTCACAAAAATTGACTCCTTAAGGATTGTTATATATTTTTCATGCTCGGATAAACCTCTAAAAGACTACTATGTAACTCTCTATGAACCATCTACTGCATCTCCAGAGGAATGAAATGACTTCCTTGATACAACACTCAGTTTTGATTATCCTTAGACCAACCATCAGGGGCCTCTCCACAAAAAACTTGGTCTCTCCAGACCTGCACCTCAAGATCAACCAACTGGGACTTCTCTACATACTACACCAGAGATGACTTCACTGTCAACTGAAAAAGACAACCTTTTCCCCTAACTTCTCCCATATCGAGATGTAATGTGAAAAGTTATTCCATCACTCTCTAGGAATCACCATATTCACACACTACATCACTACGTGACTTCCTTCTCATCTCATTAGCTACAATATTCCCCTTTCCTATTGTATACGAGATTTCAAATTCGTATTCCTATAAGAACTCCATCCACCGATGTTGCTGCAAGTTCAAGTCACGTTGGGATAAAACATAACTCGGGCTCTTATAATAGGTGAAAAACACAAAGCACTTTCTGTAGAGACCCTAAGTTTGACGTACATGGACATTACATTACTTTTTTCGGAATACTTAGTATATAACAAAAACACACACACAAGGACCGTAATAGTTTAGGGTCTTTGGAAACTCGGAATATAATCTTCTAATCGTGGTGAAAGATCTTCAACATCTCCCATAAAGATCTTCCCTTTTTTTTCTTACCTAAAACCTTTCTTTATATCCTGGGGAAAAGAAAACATAAAAAGGGTGAGCTCAAATGCTCAGTAAGGGTATGCATGGTTAAAATAAAACATACCATATACATTTAAAATTAAAAACATGAACATAATGTTTAAACATCAAAAGATTGAGAAATGACACAAAACATGGATGTACGTAAAGCATAGGTCATAAAGAAACATTATGAATGATAAAATAGCATGGTAATAAAACATGTAATTGTGGAAACCATTAAACACATGATATTATTTCCATATTAGCCAAGGCATTGCTTCCAAGACCATCTTAGTGGACAAAGTCCCTTTCTGAATCGATTTCACTCCTCGTTCAAGTCCTGTATTACTGAACATGTTTAACTTGCCATTATAGCCATGTCTATCTCATGAGATATAAATCTTTACCCAATGAATTGGAGGTAGATATAGGTCCCAACCATCTCATAATGAAATCATTCTTACTTGTGCCACAAAATAAACATACATCATTCAAAGTAACCCAATAAATAAAATGGGTTTCATAAACATCATCCCATAATCACATAATCCATATAAAAGAAATGGATATCATTTCATAATAAGATAACTAAAACCATGTAAACCATAAAGAATTTATACTTGAAACATACACATATGAAATAATGTCATATTAGATGGAAAAGGTTTTGATAAAACACTTGAAATGAATTCTTGAGGAAAATATCCTTTCTTCTTAAAAATCAATTTCTTTTCACAAAACGTCATGCTATTTTAAAAGAAAGAGATTTTGTTGAAAATAGTCATAAAATCCTTTTAGGAAGCATCATGAAAATATGTCTTTATAAATCTGTAAAAATATGTTTGGGTCGTATAAGTTAAAAAAAAATCTTCTCGTACTTTTGCCGGAAAAGTCAAAAAGTACCTTGTACGAAAAACGACAAAAGATTCCTTTCATATACTTTAATAAAAACTCACCGAAGGGTAAAATTGGATTTAAAAAATTGTAGGTCGATGGAAAAAGTATTACATATTGAGGGAACATGGACATGGATCATAAAATACACACCAGTAAATACCAAAGTATAAAAAATCTCAGATAAAAATGAGATTGTGATATTTTCCCTTACCTTAGGTCCGATTTTCTTCATAAGTTTCCGAACCTCCTGTATAATGATTTAAATAATGTTATTTACTTATTCAAGAATCATACTAATTGTTATGATATCATATATGGTTCACTTATGACTTTATTTTACCCATTCTTTTGTAAATTCCATGTTAAAAAGCGTTTTGGGTAAAATCGATTCATTTGTCATCCATGTTTTGACTTGTAATTATTCATATGATTACTTAGATCATGATTACTTAATTCCAGAATATAAAACATGATTTATATATAATATATATTCAGAATATACATATATATAATAGATCAGTAAATTGAAGTCAATACACCGTTCATGGAGATGGTAGGTCGTACGTACGCATGAACGTTGTTTTTGTTTCCTTATTGAGTTGAATGGAATTAAGTAGACGACATACATATATATACACATAAATCCGGTATCATTATTATGTCATATATTTCATGATTACTTATTATATATACTTTATAATCATTCATGAATGTTTAATGTGGAGAATGAATCTCATCGCGTCGTGGAGACGATAGTCCGTACGTACGCACGAGTGATGATATCGTTCTCATGATCGTGGAATTGTATTTGAGTGTATGTATACTATTTCAGAATCAATATCACTTTAAAATAATCATATATATTTATTATGTACACCATTATACCCATCCAAGTAAGGTGGTGGTGGAAAATAGATTACACCACAGCGTGGAGACGGTATTCCGTACGTACGCACACGCGGTGATTTCGTTTTCCGTAGGATGGATAGATGGTGAAATAGGGTTGTTTCATACTTATAATAACATATCAGTATATGAGTGATACTGAATTTATTACTTCATAATGAAACAACCTAAGAAGAAGAAGTGGGAGAGGAAATAATGTTGAACGAATCGGTAACGGACATTACCTCTTCTTTGAAGTGCCTTTTTGAGTCCTCCTCTTAGGGCACTAAAATTGGTCATTGAAGATGACCAGGACCTATAGGATATTTCTAGGGAAGTGGTTGGCAGGGGTTGGCTGAGCTTGAAGGCTCAAAGTGGTGTGAGGAAGAGAGGGAGGAGGTTCCCTTTTATAAGGGAGGAGAGGGGCACCTTTGGAATAACTAAAACTATTATTTTATTATAAAGTCAAATTCGGTTTTAAATAGCTCCAAATTGATTTATTTCGAATAAAAGGTGGGGACGGGTAGAAAGACTCTCATCCAATAGAATTTAGACAAGTTTAGGCACCTATTTTAACTTTATCATTTAGATTTAACATTAAGTAAAATAATTTTACTTTTATCGTGTCTTCTTGTGTTCTTATACTATAAGGTTAATAAACTTACTATAAGCAGCCAAACGAACCCCAAGTTGTTTATTATTAATAAATATAACTTTATATAAGTAATTTGGCCGAACCTTATATTTTTAGGAATAAAATAACAATTCCTAATATAATATATGTTTTAAAAACTATTTTATGTCAATTTTGATACTATTTAGTAATTGATTTTTTTTAAAATCATAACAGAATTATTAGTTCTAAAAACGTTAATTAAATATGTAATAACATGTCATATTAACCTATAAAATTAGTGGAATTCATAAAAAGTCTGAAATTTTATTTATTTGGGTATTTATAACATCAATTATGTCAATATTTTATTAATAAGATAATTACTGCATCATCATTGTGTCATAAATAAATTTAATTATTTAAAGTCTAAATGTTACAAATAAAACATAATTATTTAGGAAATCTATTTATCTTTCTAATGAATATTTATAGTCGAATTTATCTTATGTATAACCCTATATTAAAAATGATATACTTATTAAACTTTGATTTTAACTATTTTAACCCTTCTTTAAATAAATTAATAATAAATGTCCTAATGTAATCCAAGTGGGCCTAAATGGTCATATTTTAATCCTCAGGTTTTTTTGGTCTAATTAAACTTATCCAATAGAATTAGGACATGTGTTAGGGTAATAATAATATCATTTTTACCCTTAATTACCCTATTTACTTTTAACCGTGGTAAAAAAAGTAAGAACTTACTATTCACCAAAAATTATTTTCATCTCATTGAACCACATTTTACTAACTGACATCAACCGTGTGTCTTGGATTTTTGAAATTCCACTCACAGAAGCGGTAAAATTATGTTTTATGAAAAATTCAGTTTTTTTTAACTACCACTTAGTGGTTTCACTATTCATCAAAAAATGAAAGTTTCCAGAAAAATATAAAAAATTAGGCCTAAGATATATTTGATATTATGAACTGAAAAATGATGTCTGTTTTACCAAATTCAAAACATATCAGTTACATTACCTAATTTAAAAATTAATTCCCATCGTCAAAACAAATAGCTTCTTCTTAAGAGATAATAACTATCAAAAGATTGACACTTGTTTATGTCTGGATTAAATGTGAAATTACATCCAATGACTAACATTGTATTAAATTGAAAAAATATATTCTAAATATACTTTAAAACCACTCAAATTAATAATTTATCACTATTAATTAATTCGATTAAAAAGGTTGTTTTTAATTAAAATTTAGTAATTTTCACTATTCATCAGAAAATGAAAGTTATCTGAAAAGTACCGAAATTTCACCCTAAGCTAATTTCTATATTCCAAATCCAAAAATGATGTCCATTTTGAAAAATAAAATTTACAAAATTTCAAAAAGTTGTTATTACTATTCATAACGGCTAGTTTTAATAATATTTTAATAGAATATCGTTGTTTAGTGAAACTCGGTATTGCGTACTACACACGCTATCAAGGAAGGTCGCGATTGCGCGCAATGTAAGACAAGTCAATGATGCATGTTGTGAAAGCTCCCTTTGGTGTATCTTACAACACAAGACATTAATGAAATTAAAAAAGTATATTTTTCATAAAATCTCGGGGTGTTACATTCTACCCCCCTTAAAATGTATTTCTCTCTCGAAATTCGTCGGGGTTATAAATGGTTTACTCCTCGAAAGTTTCTTTAATAGAAACCCACATCGTAAAAAGGAATACGAAAACAAATCTTTAAAAACAAAAGTATAAAAAGTAATGGTTACCCAAATAAACTAATCACTGGGTTTCCACATAGGTAAAAATATGGATATGGAAGAGAAATCTAACCATCATGTTCTGATGGAGAGTGGTAGAGAACATGGCTATGGAAAAGCCAGAAATCCCAAAGCCATAAATTTGTGATGATCTAAGGTACCATCTGATTCATCAGATATAAGATCACTAGGACAACATTTTTGGTTTTCAAGATCATTTCCCTAAAGTTGATGAAATTGGAATTAGAATAAATACTTTCGTGATTTTGGTATAGTCTCACCGTTGGTCGTTCTTTGGACAATTTCCACTTCATCTCTTAAAGAAATGAAGTTGAATTTGTCATTCATGATGTGTTAGCAGATCATGTGATAGAATGATGGGTCATTCCATCTGTCTCAAATAAAAGGTTAGAAAAGTTATCAAAACTTCCATAAGTCCATATATATTGAGATTAATCATATATAGTTCCTAAAATGGACTTATACTTCATATATCATACTGCTTAATATAATAAAACTAGTTTCTACTAAACAGGGACTCCCTGTAGGCCAGTGGTAGGTGATAAAGGTCAGTCGCACTTCGGTTGTGGGTTCGATTCCCATAGCCTTGTCCGACACGATGGGCTATCGCCCGTCCTGCAGCTTTTCCATTTTCTAAAACTACATTACTATAACATCACATAAATAATATCAAAAAAAAGTTCTATCCTTAAACAATACTAAAAATGGTTAACATAATCCATTCCAATCTTTAGGCTTAACTAAAATACTTCGGTCCAAGCTCATATTATAAAGAAAATGATTACTTGAAATGTCGTCAACCAAGCATGTGAATACCATCATTTATCCCCCATATATCTTGTTGGTCACATTCCAATCATGTGAATACCTTAATCATGTATTCTCTTGAAATTTGAATACCCATTAAACCTTAGTGAAAACATGAATGCGATCAAAAGTTAACTCTTTCCACATACCAAAATCCAAAAATTCTATATACTCAAACCATGATATAACCTTCTCCTTATATCAGTCATGAGCTCATGAATACTATCAAACATTTAATTTTCTCCTTATCCCTTCATTATGCGCATATCATCTATATTCCAAAAATAACTAAATAACCTTTCATGGATACTGGTACCATTAATCATACACTTTCAAAACTCATGGAAAGACAACAGTTTAACAATCCTTAGATGTCTCTTTATTCCATAGTACCATGAGCTTACTTATACAACATTACACATGATAAACATGTAATCATTCCACTACATTCTTAAACCATTGACCGAGCTTCAACAATTCTTTCATATCACATATCATTTGTAGTCTCTTCATCATCATCAACATAAATACTACCCATACGACAATACTGATTCTCTTCATGAGACTTTACCTTAGGGCATTGGTTTGTACATTCCACATTTAAAACATTTAACCATTGTTGATGTCGTAGCAATACCATTATCCTCATCCCTGGTGTTAACTGAACCTTTTCCTTTGCACTTACTGGCTTTGTGTTCTTCTTTTCCACACCCAAATCATCTTCCAGTTCCTTTGAAACATTCTCCTTGATTCCTCTTCCCACATGATTTACATAGGGGAAATTGAACTTTCTTTCCTCTATAATCATCATGAAACTCCATCTTTCTCTTATTAGCCGAGTTAGGAAACTTACCAAATTTTACTTTATTGATCATATTATGAGATTGATGATTTGGCATAATAATGATGTTTAGACTTCCAAATCCCATTTCATTTGGTTACTCATGAAGAATATCATTCCATTGCCCATCGTATCTTCCATTATCATGAATCATCTTGTTTCCAGCCATTTTCTAAAACCCAAAAAGAATAGTGTGAGAAGAAAAAATCATAATAAAGGGGGAGTAACTTCAATATCTAACATCTTTGGTTTAATCTAATATTGTTACCATAGTTCTAGGACTATATCCTATACGTATACTTATCCTTAGGGACATCCTTAGACATACCTTAGAAATATCTCTAGGGATCTCACTAACGTTCTCGCATCCTAGTTTCTAAAGGTTGACTAAACCTTTCCTCTGATACCAACTGTAGAGATCATAAGCTTGACGTACATGGACCTTACATTACTTTTTCAGAATACTTAGTACATAACAAAAACACACACACAAGGACGTTAATAGTTTAGTGTCTTTGGAAACTCGGAATATAATCTTCTAATCGTGGTGAAAGATCTTCAACATCTCCCATAAGGATATTCCCTTTTTTTCTTACCTAAAATCTTTCTTTATATCCTGGGGAAAAGAAAACATAAAAATGGTGAGCTCAAATGCTCATTAAGGGTAATCATGGATAAAATAAAACATACCATATACATTTAAAATTAAAAACATGAACATAATGTTTAAACATCAAAAGCTTGAGAAATGCCACAAAACATGGAAGTACGTAAGGCATAGGTCATAAAGAAATATTAATAATGATAAAATAGCATGGTAATAAAACATGTAATTGTGGAAACCATTAAGCACAAGATATGATTTACATAGTAGCCAAGGAATTCCTGCCAAGACCATCTTAGTGGACAAAGTCCCTTTATGAATCGAGGTCACTCCTCGTTCCAGTCCCGTATTACTGAACCGGTTTAACTTTCCGTTCCAGCCATGTCTATATTATGAGATATAAATCTTTACCCAATTAATTGGAGGGAGATATAGGTCCCACCCATCTCATAATGAAATCATTCTTACTTGTTCCACAAAATAAACATACATCATTCATAGTAACCCAATAAATAAAATGGGTTTCATAAACATCATCCCATAATCAAATAATCCATATAAAAGAAATGGATATCATTTCATAATAAGAAAAGTGAAACCATGTAAATCATAGAGACTTTATACTTGAAACATACACATATGACATAATGTCATCTTATATGGAAAAAGGTTTTGATAAAACACTTGAAATGAATTCTTGATGAAAATATCCTTTCTTCTTCAAAATCAATTTCTTTTCACAAAACGTCATGCTATTTTAAAAGAAATAGATTTTGTTGAAAATAGTCATGAAATATTTTTAGGAAACATCATGAAAATAAGTCCTTATAAAATTGTAAAAATATTTTTGTGCCTTATAAGTTAAAAAAAACAATCTTCTCGTACTTTTTCTGGAAACGTCAAACAGTACCTCGTATGAAAAACGACAAAAGATTCCTTTCATATACTTTACTAAAAACTCACCAAAGGGTAAAATTGGATTTAAAAAATTGTAGGTGGATGGAAAAAATATTACATATTGAGGGAACATGGACATGGATGATAAAATACACCCCAGTAAATACCAAAGTATAAACAATCTCAGATAAATATTAGATTGTGATATTTTCCCTTACCTTAGGTCCGATTTTCTTCGTAAGTGTCCGAACCTCCTGTATAATGATTTAAATAATTTCATTGACTTATTAAATAATCATACTCATTGTTATGATATCATATATGGTTCACTTATGACTTTATTTTACCCATTCTTTTGTAAATTCCATGTTAAAGAGAGTTTTGGGTAAAATCGATTCATTTGTCGTCCGTGTTTTGAATTGTAATTATTCATATGATTACTTAGATAGTGATTACTTAATTACAGAATATAAAACATGATTTATATATAATATATATTCAGAATATACATATATATAATAGATCAGTAAATGGAAATAAATACACCGTTCATGGAGACGGTAGGCCGTACGTACGCATGAACGTTGTTTTCGTTTCCTTATTGAGTTGAATGGAATTAAATAGAAGACATACATATATATAGACATAAATCCATTATCATTATTATATCATATATTTCATGATTACTTATTATATATACTTTATAATCATTCATGAATGGTTAATGTGGAGAATGAATCTCATCGTGTCGTGGAGACGGTAGTCCGTACGTACGCACGAGCGATGATATCGTTCTCATGATCGTGGAATTGTATTGGAGTGTATGTATACTATTTCAGAATCAATATAACTTTACAATAATCATATATAGTTTTTAGGTGCACCATTATACCCATCCAAGTAAGGTGGTGGTGGAAAATAGATTACACCACAGCGTGGAGACGGTATTCCGTACGTACGCACGCGCGGTGATTTTGTTTTACGTAGGATGGATAGATGGTGAAATAGGGTTGTTTCATACTTATAATGACATATCAGTATATTATAGATACTTATGTTATTACTTCAAAATGAAACAACCTAAGAAGAAGAAGTGGAAGAACAAATAAATTTGAAAGAATCGGTAACGGACATTACCTCTTCTTTGAAGCGCCTTTTTGAGTCATCCTCTTAGGGCACTAAAATTGGTCTTTGAAGAAGACCAGAACCTCTAGGATATTTCTAGGGAAGTGGAGAAGAGAATTTGGCAGGGGTTGGCCGAGCTTGAAGGCTCAAAGTGGTGTGAGGAAGAGAGGGAGGAGGTACCCTTTTATAAGGGAGGAGATGGGCACCTTTGGAATAACTAAAACCATTATTTTATTATAAAGTCAAATTCAGTTTTAAATAGCTCCAAATTGATTTATATCGAATATAAGGTGGGGATGGGTCAAAATCCTCTCATCCAATAGAATTTAGACAAGTTTAGGTTCCTATTGTAACCTTATCATTTAGATTTAACATTAAGTAAAATAATTTTACTTTTACTGTGTCTTCTTGTGTTCTTATACTATAAGGTTAATAAACTTACAATAAGCAGCCAAAAGAACCCCAAGATGTTAATTATTAATATATATTACCCTATCTAAGTAATGTGGCCGAAACTTAGATTTTTAGTAATAAAATAACAATTACTAATATAATATTTGTTTTAAAAACTATTTTATGTCAATTTTGACACTATTTAGTAATTGATTTTTGTGAAAATCATAACAGAATTATTAGTTCGAACACAGTTAATTAAATCAATACTAACATGTCATATTAACCTATAAAATTAGTGGAATTCATAAAAAGTCTCAAATTATATTTATTTGGGTATTTATAACATCAATTATGTCAATATTTAATTAATAAGATAATTACTGCATCATCTTTGTGTCATAAATAAATTTAATTATTTAAAGTCTAAAAATTACAAAAAAAACATTATTTATGAAATCTTTTTAGCTTTCTAATTAATATTTATAGTCTTATTTATCTTATGTATAACCATATATTAAAAATGATATACGTATTAAACTTTGATTTTAAATATTTTAACCCTTCTTTTAATAAATTAATAATAAATGACCTAATCAAATCCAAGTGGGCCTAAATGGTCATATTTTATTCCTAAGGTTGTTTTTGGTCGAATTACACTTATTCAATAGAATTATAACATGTGTTAGGGTAATAATAATATCATTTTTACCCTTAATTACCCTATTTACTTTTAACCGTGGTAAAAAAAGTAAAAAGTTACTATTCACCAAAAATTATTTTCATCTCATTGAACAACATTTTACTTACTAACATCAACCGTGTCTCTCGGATTTTTGAAATTCCACTCATAGAAGCGGTAAAATTATGTTTTATGAAAAATTCATTTTTTCTAACTACCACTTAGTGGTTTCACTATTCATTAAAAAATGCAAGTTTCCAGAAAAATACCAAAAATTAGGCCTAAGCTATATTTGATATTATGAACTGAAAAATGATGTCTATTTTACCAAATTCAAAACATATCAGTTGCATTACTTAATTTAAAAATTAATTCCCGTCGTCAAAACAAATAGTGTGTTCTTAAGAGTTAATAACTATCAAAAGATTGACACTTGTTTATGTCTGGTTTAAATGTGAAATTACATCCAATGACCAACATTGTATTAAATTGTAAAAATATATTCTAAATATACTTTAAAACCACTCAAATTAATAATTTATCACTATTAATTATTTCGATTAAAAAGGTTGTTTTTAATTAAAATTTAGTAATTTTCACTATTCATTAGAAAATGAAAGTTATCCGAAAAGTACCAAAATTCCACCCTAAGCTAATCTCGATATTCCGAATCCAAAAATGAAGTCCATTTTGAAAAATAAAATTTAAAAAATTTCAAAAAGTTGTTATTATTATTCATAACGGCTAGTTTTAAAAATATTTTAATAGCATATCGTTGTTTAGTGAAACTCGGTATTGCGTACTACACACGCTATCGAGGAAGGTCGTGATTGCGCGCAATGCAAGGCAAGTCAATGATGCATGTTGTGAAAGCTCCCTTTGGTGTAGCGTACAACACAAGACATTATTGAAATTAAAAAGATTATTTTTCATACAATCTCGGGGTGTTACACTTTCCAAGGAGGAAATGTTTACACAACTTCATAGAAAACACCACGGTCGACAACTAAAGATCATGGGTGGAATAGCTACATTCAAGGGGATGCAACTTCCAAGACCCATAAGAAACAACAGATATATTCTATATTAGAACACAACCTAACTCCTGAGAAAACATAAAACTAAACTCCTTCTGATGGCAGACAATGAACTGGAACACTTACCAACATCTCCTTTAGATACTCAAAATCTGATTTACATTGATCAGTCCACATGAACGCCTAATCCTTCCTAGTAAATATTATCCGACGAGTCGTAACCTAAGAGAAATCGGATATGAACCATCTATAGAAGCCTACGATACTATGGAAACTTTTCACCTCTTCCTTTTTATTAGGGGCTTACCAAGACACAATTGCTTCTATCATTGACGAATTCATAGCTACTCCCTAATGGGACCCCACATTCCCCAAGAAAAAACCTTATCGAGCCAAAAACTCACACTTTGGAAACATCCCAAATAGCTGATGTGGACAAATAACTCCTAAAAAAGTGTGCATATTCTCTACATGATCCTCCTCAGATGTAGTGTACACAAGGCTTCCATTGGTGAAAAACACCACGAACTTATCTAGGAACTCACGGAACACAACGTTCATCAACTCTATGAACATAGAAAGAGCATTATTCACACCGAACAACATTACAATGAACTCGTAATGCCCATGACGACAATTGAAAGTAGTCTTCTAGATATCCTCATCCTTCACACGCAATTTATGATATCTAGACCGCAAATCGATCTTTGAGAACCAACATGAACCCTTCATTTGTTGATTAAATCATTAATCTTCAAGAGAGGATAGCAATTCTTCAATGTCACTTTGTTTTAGAGATGATAATTTATACACAACTGCAAACTACCATCAACATTGTTCACAAACAAAACTAGTGCACCCCATGGTGAAACACTTGGTCAAACAAAACACCACTTTAATAGACTATCAATCTTTATACGCGTCTCCCATAACTCATAGGGTGCCATATTATATAGAGACATATAGATAATAGATTCCCTTGGCTATAGCTTAATCCGCAACTCGATCTCTCATCAAGGGGGTAATGCTACAACCTCTTATGGAAATACATCAGGGTACACTTCTACAACCCTAGGAAACACCAACTACTAAACCTCCAAATAACTTAGCATCAGCTCAACCATCAAGGATGACCAATAAGGAACACTCATTTGACCCATCTGAGGGTCTCGATCGCTAAAAAACACCACTGGATCTCTATATGCATCGACCAAGACCACTTTCCTTTTGAATAAATCTACGATAGCCTACACCAAATACAACCAATCCATTTTGAGGATGATATAATATGGTTTTATATGTAAACATAGTATATCTCCCCAAGAGCGGTGCTACCCCAGCACTAGATCAGATTCTCCTCATACTTAAAACAAGTCTCATCAACATTCAAATGGCTTAGTCAGTGCCAAGGGAACCGGAAACCTCTCTACCTAAACTCCCATAGAATGTACAAGGGAATGTTATATAAAGGATTGTGTCACTCCTGAATCAAACAAGGTAAACACCCAAACAGAAAACAAGTAAAGGGTACCTCAAACAACATCTGGCTCACCTGGCGCAGGAAATGCTAAAGCATGAAGCTGACCATGACCTCTTTTATGACCTCTTCAATCCTAATGATGACCACTACCATGTCCGCGCTCTGCTCTCGGAGTATGGAGAGCATCACAGGGTTGTCCTTTGCATTCCGAATCTCCTCTCTGGTGATCCAAATATGGTGCAACCTTCTGTTGCTTCCTCGGTTGGAATAGCCTCAACAGAGGACCTTGGAGAGGAACACCTAGAGCATGATGACCGATCAGAATGGTGGGGCACTTCTGCTACTGAATACATCATACTCTATAATAAAAACAAGTTCTTGATCCCATGTCATAGGACAAAGATCCGCCAACCCCAATGAAATGGGATGATAAGGGCTGAGACCTACCCTCGACCGAATGGAAACTCTTCTTCCCTAAAAATAGAGACCCCTGGACCATAGCTCTAATTTGTGAATAATTATGACGACTCCCCTCTCATGAAGATATGATTCTAGATAAAATCTTATTGATGAACTCTTCCCTCTAAAAAACCAAAATTTATGTCTTTTGCATAAATGGGGTGACCTGAAACTGGATCTGAGGACGTAAATCCTCCTAAAACTACCTCACCCTAGCATCCTCATCTAAAAATAGGTCTCAAGCATATTGTAAGAGGTTCCTAAAATATATTCCAAACTCTCGCACACTGAAGCTACCTTGGTGAAGGGTAAGAAGCTCCTGGTGACTAGAAAACATTGCGGTTGAAGAAAGAAACTCGAATCTGATCTTGTCTCGGAACTCCTCCCATGATATCGTTGAATCCTCATGATCCCTGAGGAATAAGAACCACCAACACCTCACTGCCCAATGCCACATCGTCACAACCAAAGACACCTAGTGATCCTTCTGATAATGGATCAAACTGAAGGTTATCTCAACCTCCTCCAACTAGTCTTCCATGAATACATCTGAAATGAAGCCCTCGTACTTTTGCAGACTCTGGTGCTGAAAATATCAAAGTGTACTCCTAAAAGTGTCATCATCATAAAACTCTACCCTACGGTGATCTATTGACGTAGCCTGCTATACATATTCTACGTGAACCTGATGAGGACTTCAACCTAGAGTGATACCTGCAAAATAAAAAATAGTTAGAGCTTTTAAACCTCGAATATGGAAGACTCAACATTAAATAATTAATTTTTTCATTTATTCATTTTAGGTTAACCTATCCCAAGGTCTACCCATTCAAACACATGCACAAAGAAGAATGATGCGTGATATTTTCCTAGATCTCTACCCTGCAACTAGTATCACCTCATTTAGTAGTCACTATAAACATAATGGTATGTGAATAAGATCATAGAGGGCTATAAATACTTATATATCATCCCTTATCCAGTGATTACATCACTTGATAAACTTAACTGAAACTGTTTCCCTACTAAACCATGTAACCTAATCTCTTCCTAACACCAAACTCCATCATATCCCTCAATCCGACCTATAATACCACTTTTTCATAACCCCCTCCCCATAAGGTGTACCCCTACTGGGACTGCAATGTGATAAGGGAGATAGTGACCCCCAGGTCCCGCCTCCAGTAGTGCCTGGGTTAGAGACTAGCACTGAGGGTATAGTAAACACACAAAATGGGAGGCATTAACCTCTAAGAGAACACATGCAAAAGAGATAAATAATAAAAACACTGAGCAGATCCAAATTAAACTGCAATATAAATGAAACCCCAAGTACACATATGTAATTTCATAAAAAAAAATACAACTGAAACAAAAATTTGTATATACCAAAAGAAAGTAAAAATGGCGGTGATTATGAATCCAGAATAGCTCCAGCAACCCCATGCTAATAGTAACCATCCTGATCTTCAACCTACTCCAAGTGACCTGAAAAATAGTTTATATATACATATGGTGAGTTTAATAGTATACTCAGTAGGATCCTCCCCAGAGCCTCTCATGCAAAAGTAAAGAAATCATGCTAAAGCACAATTAACAACAAGTGAAACTAACTCGTCACCTAAACAGGTATACTATGTTCCCAACCTCACCATTTATACTCTCACCATGTATCACATACAAGATTATATAATATAATAATGAATATCAAGGGTACCCCACTACCACTTCCCCACTAGTTTTCTGATTTTCCCCAATGTTTCACATCCTAAGCATCTCACTCCAAAATTGCTGACCCAAAGACACCAAGGATAGAACTTCAACATGCACCTCAGGAAACATAAATATTTCCCGCAGACACCTAGGTGAAGCACCACACCATCCACACAACCAGAATTAACTAGGTAGTTTCTGGAAGCCACCAAATCCCACATAACATATATCATACATAGAGTATTATGCCTCAAGACATTACAACCCATACACTGAGTAAGGATCCCCAAGACATCACAACCTATACATGTTACACCTATAATAGTCCATAGGAAACATTATCCATAATATAAGTATTTGAATAACCAAAATCCATTACAACCCTCTACACACGTATATGGGTAAAACTAACTGTTGTACTTACCACAAAAAGTAACTACCAAGAGAAGTGAGTGGGGCCAAATGGGGTAGTCATCCATCCATCTTCCCACCAGAATTTTGGGGAAAATACCCCCAGGGATTAGAATCCCTAGCGTGTCAGTTTCCCTCCGTGGTGGGGTGGAGTAGCATAGAAAAACACAACATGTACAGAATATACTGTAGCTCAAAACCACGCTATGTTCATAACCTAGTCTTAGACTCAACTGCAGCTAACGTCTCTTAAACCCTTGGCTACTATTGCTAAGACAATGTGTCCTATAAAAACACAACCATTTAAAGATCTACATTAAATTACTTTACCAATTTTTATTATTATCTCTTTATGTTAGTTAATTCTTTAACATTAATTAATTATTATTAATTTCACATTACATTTCATTAGAATCACACCAAAGTTTCATGTCCTCCAGGTATAACCAAACCAAGTTAACAGTTCTTCCCAACACAACCTCTACATTGTGTCCCAGCAAGCTCCAACCCCATGGGTTGACATCATTTATTCAAACATTTCTTAAAAAAAATTTACTTTCTTTAATTCCAGGAATTCTAGAAAAGAAAAAATAAGCTAACAAACACAAGGGGATCAACATGGTTAGTATATGGACTACTCATTGAGTATTTTCCACCTATAGAATAAGCATAGACATATCCTTCCTTAAGAATCTAAACACATAAATCATGTGACATACCCTGAGTGTCTTCACCTCTTTTGAAAGGAGGGTGAGCAAGAACAACTGCCTCAAGCAGTGGGGAAAGTAAACTAGATAAATAAAAAATAGATTCAAAAATCAACCACATTCACGGTAGTGGGAAAGCCTAGCTTCAACCCGTTTCATCACTTCTGGTGTCCTCCCCAACACCCACCTATATAAATAGATGCATCTCTCTACTCTAGGAGTCAACTACTTCCAAAACCATTGGGCATCCCTACCCTCACATCTCAAATATACATCCAAGCTCACAACACATCATAAAGAGTAGGAAAAAACAATGAATAAAGTCTCATAGACCTAAACAAGGCATTCTTCATTCACAATTAATGATCTCTCAAATCTACATGCATATGGATATTTGGCCTTTAAAATCAATAATATAACTCAAAACCCAACCAGGAATATCTTTTATCAAACAACCAGTTCTTTAATCCATCATGAATTAACCAATTCATTATCAGTAGGTTCCAACTATGGGAAACCTAAAATTCAAGATATCATAGCTACCAAAAATTAATTAAACAATTAATTTGAAATGCCTTTAAAAACAATCAAAATCATGCTTCATATTTAACAACCAACTATAATAGACATGTAAATCTACATCAATTTGATAAACATAAAATTACAAAAACAAAAACTAGATTCATTTACATGTCTCTTTATCTTTAGACAATTAATTATCAATTAATTCCATCTTTAGTTTCTTTACCAGATTCATCAAGAACAACATGCTAACAAGCAAAGTATAGATATAACACTATCTAGAAAATCAAGAGGCAACCCATTATCATGATTCAATGTGAAAGCATACGATCAAAACCATTCTTTTAATCCAGTTCAAGTATTTAATTAGGCTAATTACATTACGATCAAAATGTATAAAACATGTTATCTCTATAGTTTCATGTAACAGAAAGAAATTAATCCCCTACCTCAAAGGTTTATTGATGTTCATTACACGAGACTGATCTACCCAATAGATCATGATCACATCCCCCCGTGACAACTTTACCCACCTGAGGATGTCGTCACACAACCACATCAGCAAAAACCAAAATAAACTTTTTTAGAACCATGAATACTAAACTCCATAGAATAGAAAAGTGAAAAGGGAAAAGATAGATTGAATAAAACTAAATGACATAGGTAGATCTTACCTCAGATTGAAGACGGGTCAAAGAAGGTAGTGGAAAACTTATCCACGATGAAGGAATCCCCAAACGTTGAAGAGTGAGGTGTCCTGGTCATCTAGGGTTGAGAGGGGTTGTGCTCAATCTGTAAGATTTGAAAACCCAAAGTGGATGGGTGTCATTAAAATACATAGCGGTAGGGTAGTACATGACATGTACCTCCCCATCACGTCGTGTACTGGCTCGAGGCCAACTTATGCCAAAAAATGTGTCACCTCAGTGCTCTATTTTATTTTTCTGAAACCCAAATAGTACACATCATGTCCCCCTTGGTCACATTTTGTATCCCCCTATTTCCAGCTTCTCGCGACTGAACTCCTCTAGACTTCCTCTGAGCCTTCTCTGAGAACCTCAGTATTCGAAAACATGCAATGGGACGATCCAAGAAGATCTAGTCCCTTACATAATTTATTTCATCCATAAATTTTCAAGATGAATATGAAATTTTATTAGACTATTAAATGGTTTGGTTTGATGTTATCTCTCTGTTTTGATTTTATTTAAATTCAATAAAGTGAATAGTGTAAAAATTGACATAATCGACATTTTATAAAAATACTAATTTATTAAATTATTTAAAAATACTAAAAAAATTAAAATTACAAAGTGATTATGATATGGTATAAAAGATAAAAAACTCTCCAATTATTAAAAATTGACACTACATTTGTAAAATTATAGATTCTTAACAATTATAATGTTACTACCACTTTTAAAATTAAAATAGAATAATTAATGGTATACCAAAAATATAAGGTTTAAAATAAACAAAATAAATGTTTAAAAACTACTCGATGAGATTATTTAGATCTATAATCATCTTATATTCTATATATCTTAGGTTTTAGACACTTCTGTTAAAAAATAATTAATATTAATTTAATATTTTAATACTTTCTAAGGGTGCCCCTCCCCTCTCATATAAAAAGGCACCCATCCCTCTCTATTACTCACACTTCCAAAAAAAATTTAGTTCATACAAGATCTATCCAATCATCTTCCTAGAATCCTTAACCACATTTTTAAAGCCATAGTTTAGGCATAAAACTCTTCATAGAGTTGTTTTGGTGTTCTTCAAAGGTCATCAACTGAAGAAGAGGTACCGTTTACTTTAAGTGTCTCTATTTTTTTTTCTTCTTATACTTACTCAAATATCATTAAACCATGATGATATAATAAATCCAGTATCCTCAATATATTGACATATTATTATTTTAGTATCATCCCCTAAATCGGTCTCTAATTCCATCAAATGGGAAAGGAATTAATCATTCATGCAAATGTGTGAATTATCACCTCCACGAACCGATTTAGTTTTTTTCCCGTTACTGACTATTAATATTGTTTATAATGGTGGAATTAATATTAATATGTGATATTAAAGACATATTAATCATTATAACATGATAATATATCAATTAAATACATACATCCATGTGTATAAAAATGAGAGTGTCATTCGTGCGTACGTGTGAACTATCATCTCCACAAAGCGGTGTGCCACATTTTTATTCATTATACAAATTTTATGATATATATAAGTATATTTAAATTATTATGATTATTTTAATAATATCATGATCATTATTGAAAGATAAAATGATAATTACTTTATTTTCATAATGATCAATGAACAATGGAAACGTTACTCATGCGTATGTATGGCCTACCGTCTTTATGATTATAACGTTATACATTTTTCATAACCATATTTAATGGTTTCAATTGAACAATATGATTTATGTGTAAAAGTGATTAATATATCATTAATACTATTTTTTATATTATAAACTTATGACTACATGGACTAGTGACATCATACCATGTTCATTTTTGACTCAAGAACTACTTGTTGACAAAACACCCGACATGAACTCAAATAACTAACTAATTATCATAACATGGTCATAAGTGATTTAATGGGAATAATAAAAATTAAAAATGTTCTAAAGAAGGTATAAATTAACCAAATTTTATTATTTAGGAAGTTAAATAATGAACAATACAAGTTGTACTCCAGGTAAGGGACTTCATCTCATTCTCCTTTCGTTGAGGAATATTTTGTTTTATACAGAAACTTATTTTGTACGGTGTATAATTAGATCCTTTGACTTTTAATTTCATTCAATGGTTTTAAAAAGTCAATATTTTTCTAAAAATTGTTTTATTAAATTACAAAAGGAATGTTTCTTTTTAACGTACACAATGATAAAGATCCTTCCACCACCACAATCATTATTGTATATTTTCCTTCCTATATAAGTCGTAATGTTTTGTAAAAAGAAAAGTAAATACCATATTAATTTTTGTGTTATTTTGGTATTGAAAATGGTTTTTGATAATGTATTTATTATATTAATATCTTTAAATTATGTCTCATCCTTTCAATTTGGAAATTTTATTTTTCCTTTATGTTTGTTCATCTGTTATGATTATGTTATGGTTCTTGGACATTGCTTATGTATACAGGTGGTTCTGTGATAAACCGAGGGCGGGTGAGCCCCTAATAGCTATCTAATGCATTGGGTAACTTGAAGGAGGTAAACGTTAAGGTTTATCCTAAGAGATTTAGGGAATATACTGTGATGAGTATTCCAAGCATAACTAGGAAGGTTAATCCCTATGTAGATGTGAAAGCTACAATATAAGTGTTTTATGGATTCCACAAGTTACCTTTATGATTTTTTATTTCTATGAGTTATTCATAAATATTATGATTTCATGAGTTATAATAAATATCTTATTCTTTATGAGTGAAAAGTATGATTTCATTGATTTGTATGTATTCATGGACTAATGTTTTCTTTCTTTATTTTATATAACTTACTGGGATTTTAATGCTCGTCTCATGTTTTTGATTTTTTTTCACAGGGTATAAGGAAGGGTAAGAGAAAGGAATGATTCAAGAATATTTTTATCAATAAAATAATTCTTGTTTTATTTAAGGATTTTATTATTGTGAAAAAAATTGGACAGAGTAGAAGTGTCTAATTTTTCATATTTTATATGTAATGTATTAATAATGACATAATTCTTTAAGACCCTAAACCTGAAAAGATCCTCATTGTGAATTAAAGTCAAATTATTGACTTATCTCAAGATTATGTAATGTTTTAAGTCTGGTGTATTATATAATTACTAATATAATCCATGAATATTTAAATAAAGGTAAAATCATAGTTAACACATTTTTTATCTAACCTTGAAAGGAAACCATGTGAGGTGTGACCATAAGATAGTATAACTACATAGTTGGTACATGAATTGAAAAAATGTGATTCCTAACCTTGTGGCATACAATTGGACCTCCATAGAAAGTGAATGTAATATGATTTAACCATTATAAAAACTTTTTAACCTAATCCTATCATAACTAAAATTACTTCATTTCCCAAGTTGTGACAGAAGATCCCCTTTAATCTAAGAGTGGTACATTGGATAATCAAAGTGCATTGGAGGCTTGGATTCATCAGTAAGTGAATGTTCTTATTAATTATTATTATATATAGGGTTATTATATCTATTAGAACAACATATCACGTTTTTATGGATATATATATGTGTTATGAATGTTTTTATTATGAAATCATATTGGATGTAGTGAAGGGAACGTGATTTTTGATCGGATTTTGATGTTTTCTAATTCTGTCCTTTATTTTTTCCATTATTTGAGAGTTCAGTGGATTATCCATTGACTCTACATGGTTTAGAACATGAAGTCTTAGATTTAATTTATTTATTTTCATGAAATTGTTTCTAATTATTGGTATGATTCTTTATGGAAATCATGTTTTGGTATTATCTAATAAATTTTAAAACGTTCATTTTCTTTTGAAAAAATCCTTTTTATATAATTTTAAAATGGGGATTTCAAAATTATAGTTTGGTTTTATGAATGAAAATAATTTCTTAAAATTCATTAAAAATAAATAAATTTTATGATTAAAATTAATTGGCATGATGTTGGAATAAATGGTTGGGTGTGAGTTGAATTGGATGGATTATGATTTTGAAGTACAACAATCAAATGAGATTGAGTATCGATGTAAAGTTCTACCAATATTGAAAACAAGCCTATGTGCATGTGTGCTTGTGTGTGTATACATGGAAAAGAATATACCAAATCAAATGGGAAATGTTTTAAGGTATTTTTTGATTATTTCCTAAAAAACATGCTTATGACATTGACATGAAATGCCTTTACTACTTAAAACTATTTTATAAAATGTGTTAATAGGTTTTTTCATAGTGAAATGAGTTAGGAAATGATTGGATAAATCATACTGAATTTAAAATCATCCCTACTTATTTACTATTGTGAATTTATATATTTCATCTAACGAAACATATTTAAAGGTATTTTATCTTAGTTTCTTAATAATATTTCTAGATACCTAGTCTTAACATGTGGAGTTGAATCTTGGAGAATATGGGGTGTTACTGGTTTTTGTCACATTGGAGTTTTGAGTTTTGTGGTCTTTTGGTCTAATTAGAGTATATATTTCTATTCCAACTTGTACTCCAATATAGTTTATTGTTTGGGATATGTTTTGAGTTTTTCTTTTGTACCCATGCACTATGTAGATGTTTAGTTGATTACTATTTTTTGTAGTCTATTTTTTTATCATTCAAAGGGTAAATAACCCCCCAAATGTTCTTGAGTCCATTTGAATTTATTAACATCCATTTGTTTCTTAGGGATGTCACCTAAGTCCTAGTATCTCATCCATCGCTCATCAAACCAATGAGGAGGGGAGGGATGTTTCAGTGAACATATGGTAATGTTTTAGTACATTTAAATATTGTGCAATCTTCTTGAAATCTCTATATTCTGAGTGTACTCAGTTGTAAATCTATTATTTATTCTCATGTTTACTCTTACGCATTCACTGCCTTTTTCAATAATTATTCTGAACATTTTGAAAGACCCATATATAATGAATAATTATCCAATACTCTTTAATATTTTTCAATGCAAAATTTTATAATTATTTATGTAAGGTAGGATATACTTCTAATCATTTCAACTTAACTCAAACTAAGATACCTTAGACTCACACATTTAGGTTTATTTCTAAAAACACATTATGGATAAACTAGCTTCAATAACATGTGATGCAACCAAATATAAACAAGAATATTTTTTATAATAATTCTATTATTTTAAAATATTGTAACACAAATAATTTAATAATAAATTAACCCCAACATTTATTTCATTGGAGATTATCTACATCAAACTATTCTTCAACAATATTTCCTTAACATATCTCATACTATTTCTACTTAATACTTCATTCTATAAATAATCATGTATATAATATCTTATGTAATATGGAAATATAATAAGGATTGAACTCAAATTTTCAGAAAGGAAAATAATTATAATTAGGATAAAAAGGTTCATATCATATGTATATGAGAAAAAATCTCATGTAATTACTAAGTTTATAATTACTAAGTTCAATTAAAAATATTTTATACGATGTTCATAATTACTATATTATATAATTTCCAGAATATATTTTCATAATAATTTATAAAACTCTAATTTCATTCCATGAATGTTTTTGTCCAAATTCTTGAAGATAAAATAGTTTATGAACTTGTTTCAATAATTATTAACAAATTGATGGTGGGTTCATAATGATGAGTTAAATATTAATATTACCATTACATAAAAAATATTTTTATATTAATATCATATTATACTAGTTATTTACTTTCTACATATGTTGATAATAAAAATTTATAGCATCATTTATGTAGGTGGTTAAACTAACTAAGAAAAGAGCATGTTATTACAAATGGAATAATTTGTAGGTGATTTTAATAAAATATCATAATTATAGAACAATAATTATATTATTTAGATATTATAATAAAAATATCATAGTTTATATGAGGTGGATAAATATGGTAAGATAAGAATATATTTGTTAAAATAAAGAATTTTTTTTTTCTCATCGTATGTTCATTTTATGTTACTTAATTTTTCATGATAACTTATCGATAATATTATTTCATAGAATTCCAAATTTATCTATCAAAAATATTAATAATGTCATAAATATCATATTTATTCCTTAAATTCATTTTTAATCCATCCCTAAAAATAGATTATGAAAAAAAATGTTTTTATGGAGGCAGTAGTCTGCACATAACACAAGCGAATTTTTTATTTTTTAAATAGATATGGGGAGATTGGTAAAATATTTTCATTAAAATAATAGAAATTAAGTGTTTTATTTATATTGGAGAAGTTTCATGATCTAGATGATCCCAATATTATAATTTATTAAATTTAAATTAAATATTTCAGGCACTATAAGAGGTTTTACAAATGTGGGATTTAATCTCACAATATATATATGAATCCACCTAGGGTGTAAAGAAATATTGAATCTAAAAGGACCACACCGATATCATATCTATAACCACACTAATGAAAATACATAATTTAACATTGGTTTTTTTTTATGTCAGTTTTTAACTGACGCCTATAAAGGCGACGTAAAAAAATGATTTTTGGCGTCGGTTATTATAAAACCGACGCAGAAAATCAATTTCATTAAGGGTTTCTGTGTCGGTTTTATCTAAAACTGATGCCAAAATATGGTTTTCGGTGTCTGGTTTTCTATATAACCGACACCGAAACCCGGTCGAAATTGACCATCGGCATCGGTTTTAAACAAAACTTACTCCGAAGTTAAATTTCAATGGGTTTTCGGTGTCAGATTTATAGAAAACCGATGACGAAACCTCATTAATTTTTTTAAAAATTTTGGAATCTGTTTTTAAAATAACAGAAGCCATAAATTAAAAAAAATTAGAAAATTCAGAAAATTACACTTCTAAAAATATCAAAACCCATGTACAAAAAAAACACAATATATAGAAATATTCAAACAATATTTATCATTCAATAAAAAACTATAACTTACATATACCATGAATAAACAAAAAAAGATGATGTTGAAAGTTAAAAAAGAAAATTTAGAATTGACCTACTTGAAATTTATAGTAGCCTCATTGTTGGTTATTTTTGAAGCATTCATTTGATTATTTTTAGGTTCAAACATCTAATATATCAAAATAGTTGGTTTTTTAAACCCATATGTATTATTATTTATAAATATTAGAATATACATACCTCAAATCCTAATCAGAATTAACAAATAGTTCGCAAAAGTTGATCGAATATAGGTCATTTCAGATTGGGAATAAGACTGTGAATCATTGAATACCTACAATAATATTTAATGATATGAGGTTAAAAAATAAAATAATATGGAAGAAAATATAAAAAAATTAATAAAACTAACCTTATAAAAATCAATATTTTCCCCAGTTGTGATTATCTCATACATGAATCGTAAAATATAATTACCAAATTCAACATTTCCATTTTGACGATGACACTGCAGTTATAAAATATTAAATAGATAATAAATGAAATATATAATAATAAATTCCTAAAAAAATATAATATGAAAACAAATTACATGTACTTACAAATATTTGATTTTCTTTAGTTTCTTTACTAACATGTATTCCTTGTTAAATTGTTTCCATGAACAGTATTTTCATATATATGAACTAATAATACATGTCTAACAAATAAAAATTAAACATAATGAGAATATAAAAACTAAAAATAAAAACTTACTTGTTTAATAAGGTGTAAAATGGTTTACAAACTGTTCCTAAAAATGAGAAAAACCAATATAAGGTGCGTTCACTTGGGAAAAATACACCTAGCATCCAATGTCCCCTACAATCCAAAAAATTCACAATTAATGACATTATAATGATTATCAGTTCATAATTATGTTTATGTTCTTACTGATAATGAAATGGAAAAAACCAGCATTTAATTTATGTCTGTGATAATCTCTCAGATATATATTGAACTCTATCACCATTCTTCACATTTACAACTTCCAAGGAAATGTACTATAGATCTATAAAACTGTAAATGAAAATTCTTTCATTTTCTAAAAGAAGCTTGTGTAGATACCTAAATGAAAAAGAAAATATAGTTAGTCAATTTAAAACCATATTTTATTAAAGAAATAACAATTCAATTGTCAATTTACTTACATGGAAAACAACTACACCACACTCAGCCCGAGCTCTTAAAAATCAACTAAATACATTATATCTTCTTTCATTATTCTCAATTGATAACTTCTTCCACATATATCTGGCATCATTCGAAACATATAGATATAATTCAAGGAAGAAAAATTATGAGATAATCTTTGTAACCCAGAAGTAATATTAGAAGGTTCTAAAGCTGACTATTCCTGAACATTTTGTTTCATTTGGGAAGTTTCTTTTTCTTTCATATATTCCTATATAAGTTATATTTCAGAAAACATTACAATTAATTTTGAATCATTTGTAATTCATATTTAAAAATGTATACCTCATATGAAATACAACATAGAAGGCTATTTTTCCAAACTAAAAAATGGCTCAGAAATTCTCCAACACAGGTGATCTCCTCAGTAAGAAATGGTAGTAGAGTAGTAGGATCTATAATATCAAGTACTGATACTCTATCCTGACCCATATGCATAGGCTGATGATGTACCGAGTCCCCCAAAAATTTCACCTTTCCTAAAGCAACAATATGTACATGACGATATCATGTAAACAACTCACAACATAAGGCTCCATCCTAGCGAGGAGGTTAATGTTCAAAGTAAGCAGATGGGGTAGGGTAGTTCGGGTGAGCAGGATGAGAAGGCAGAAAAATGAAAAAGTTATATTAGTGTTTATAATTTATAAAATTGAAAAATTGATGAAAATAAAATAATATACCTTGAAAGGTTGCGTAGACGGGGCAGGATAAGCAGATGGGGCAGGGGAGTCCAGGTGAGGAGGCTGAGAAGGATGAAAAATGAAAAAGGTATATTAGTGTTTATAAATTATAAAATATAATAATTAATGAAAATAAATTAATATACCTCGAAAGGTTTCACAGATGGGGTAGGATAAGAAGATGGGGCAGGGTAGTCTAGGTGAGGAGGCTGAAAAATGAAAAAGGTATATTAGTGTTTATAAATTATAAAATAGAATAATTAATGAAAATAAATTAATATACATCAAAAGGCTGCATAGATGGGAAAGGGTAAGAAGGTGGGGAAGAGTAGTCTGGGTGAGAAAGTTGAGAAGGAAAAAAAATGAAAAAGTTATATTATTTTTTATAATATATAAAATAGAAAAATTGATGAAAATAAAATAATAAACCTCCAAAGGCTACGCAGATGGGGCATGGTAAGAAGGTGGGGCAGAGTAGTCCGAGTGAGCAAGCTGAGAAGGCAGAAAAATGAAAAAGTTATATTAATGTTTATAATTTATGAAATAGAGAAATTTATGACAAATAAATAATATACCTAGAAATGCTTTGCAGACAGGGTAGGGTAAGAAGATGAGGCAGGGCAGTCCGGGTGAGTAGGGTGAGAAGTCTGAAAAATGAAAAAGTTATATTAGTGTTTATAATTCATTAAATAGAAAAATTGATGACAAATAAATAATATACATGGGAAGGATACATAGACTGTGACTATATTTCCAAGTGTTCTATTAAATCCTTTTGCACTACTGCTTGAATTTGATCACCCAAAGACTGTTTCATATCTTTCATCTCTTTTTTAAGGATTCTATTTCTGGGTCTTTTGATTGCTTACTCTTACCAAAAACCTTCCGAATATTAAAACCCGCCTGATATCCTCGAACACGGTCGGGTTGTTCTTCCTTTCCCAAACCAGTAGCTAGGATGTCCATCCTACCCTCAGGGATAAAAGATCCATGTGTCTTTTTCTCCTTAAGTTCATCCTGAAATTAAAAATAAAAAAGTTATATCAGTGTTTATAAAACATAAAATTGAAAAACTATTAACAAATAAATAATATTTACTTACAATTTTATCATCCAAATGTTGAGCTTCCTTTGTAAGATACTTTTCATTTCTCTTTCTTCTTGCTCATTTCCATTTCTCATGGCGAGTGGGAGGAGATAGAGGACCAAACTGGACCTCTTCTGAACCACTACTTGATCGAGCTCTCAATTCTTCAAATTTTTATTCAATCATTTTCTGCTCTAAATATGAATACCCTCCACATGATAAAGTATGAGGGTATACATTTCTCAACTGGATCTCATGATTAGATCTCCTGGAGGCCTGTTATATAAAAATAAAATAAAAAGTAATAAGAAAAATATATCATAAACTTTAAATTATAAAATAATTACCATACCTGGAATTTCTCTTCCTGATTACTGTTAACAAATCACTTCCATGTATCTTCATCTATAAACGGATACATAAGAAATGTGATTTCAAACCTTCTCTTTCCAAAAGCATAATTTTTTGTTAGTTTTGTTTTAAAATCTCTCCATCGAACCTCCCCTAAAGGCAAATGTCTTTTCTTAATTTTGTTGGTTTCTTTAAAATTGAATGTCATCTGTAATTGAATAAATTTAATATGTCATTTAAAATATATAATATTCCAAAAGTGAGATAAACGAAATCAATTAAGATATTTTACTATCACGGTATCCCAAATCTGATGCTTTTTCATCCTTTCCACTAACATCCAATGAGGATATAAAATATTAATCCTACAACGACTCTGCATTTCTATATAACTGACAAAGTTTACTACATTTGGGCCAACTACATTATTATTATCATCAAAATAGATGTGTACATTATCATCATCACGAGAAAGAGATAGTTTTGGTAAATGTGTAATAAAACATTTACCAACTTAAGAACATGATTTTTGACTCGTAATAGGAGAACTCTCCTCCACCGAGGACACATCAGTAGTCCTGGAATATTTTTTAAAAATTTGTAGTTTTATTTAATTAAATAAGTATATTACTGAATATTTAATAATATTTCAAAATAGATATACCTCAGTAACTACTCCTCTCTATCTGTATCTGAAATTGCTACTAGAAAGTGTAATGAAATTGTGTGTACCAGCATATCAATAGAAAGCGGAATAATTAGAAACAAGGAAGACAAAAATAAGTAAGAAAAAAAGAGACATGAATTTGTAAGTTTCAAAAATGGAAAAAATTATAAATATTTACCAGAAAAATTAGGAGACTAAGTTATTGTTTTCCCACATGCCTTCATCATGATCATTACGTACTGCATGCACTATGTCTGTCTTATACTCATTGTAATCATCTGGAAATAGTGTAATAGATGACTAAGGCTCATGTAAATCACTAACATCATCAGCATCATCGTCATCATCCAAATGGTATATTTTTTAATATAAAACAACTGACCACTGATCATTCAACAGATTAATGACATAAAATAATTGTTTTTCATGTGTCTCCATGATAAATGGTTCCTCATTGTAATTAAATATTTTCAAATCAACCAGTTTAAACCCATATTCATCATGTTTCACACCACTATTACTATCAACCCAATAACACATAAAAACTGTGACTCAGAATTTAATATAATAAATTTCTCATATGTCATCAAGAACTCCAAAATATGACATTGATGTAGAAATTGGGTTTTTATCATTAGCACTCGAAAAATGCACTGCATTAGGAAAACCATCACACCACTATTTTGAATGGTACTCTTGTCATCCATGTTTTTGTGTAAAATGTGTAGCCATTGATATCAAAACCAGACTATGTGATCACATTAAAAGATGGTCCCTCTCCTAACCATTTAAATGTATCTGATACAGATATATCTATGGTGACTTTCTCTTTAAACCATGAAACAAATGTCTTCTTATGCTCAATCATCACCCACTTTTCATTTCTTTTCTGATATCGTAACTTTAATTCAGAAATATGTGAGGATATATATGATTGAACCTCATCTGTGTTGTTCAAAATGTATAAATGTTTCTACATCACTGCATCACATGTAATGAATTTTATCTTTAGGCCTTGAACCCCTCTACCTTCACTATCAACTGTCATATATCGAGATACAGGAAGACCAATATGCTACACCTCATATAAATAATCAGTATAGAACTCAATCACCTCTTTTGATACATATTTTTTAACAATAGAGGCCTCTGGTCGATAAGGATTTTTAACATATCCTTTCAAAATTTTCTTATATATTTCAAAAGGATATATCTATCTTAAATAAACAGGCCTACATATTCTTATCTCACGCACCAAATGAATCAGCAGATGAACTATTATATCAAAAAATGTGGGTGGAAAATACATTTCTAGTTGACAATGAATAAGAGTTGCTTCATTATCCAACACATCTAACAAATTTGGATCAATGACTTTGCTAAAAATGGATTTGAAGAAATTACATAACCTGGTGATAGCCTTTCTGACAGCTGTCAGGAATATACCATGCACTTTTATTGATAGTGGTTGTTGCATCAACACATGGAAATCATGAGATTTCATACCTATTAATTTACAATCCTTCAATGGCACCAAATTATTCACATTTGAAGAAAAACCACTGGGTACTTTAATACCATGAAGACACTGACAAAACATCATCTCTTCAATCTTGATTAATGTGTGACAAGCTGGAGGTAAATATGTTTTGTTTCCTTTCATAGTGGAAGATAACTCCAAACACTTTCTCATTAATATCAAGTCCAATCTAGCATGAAATCCATATTTTTTTCTTTACTTTTATCTCTAAAAAGTTCCAATCAAACTGTAACATATGTTTTTCTCAACATGCATAACATCAATTTTATGTTTTATCTCTAAAAATCTTAAATAAGGTATTTCAAAAAAAATAGACTGCTTCTTCCAGATATGTTTTTGAAAAATAGAACTTCTTCTCTTTCCAAATGTCGAATCAATATCTTTCACCCTGTCATAGTATTTGTCAACTGACAATGGTCGAGGGGAAAAGTTGTATTCTTGTAAGCTGTTAAATTCTTTTTTCAATCTACGATAAGGATGATCAATTCATAAAAATCTTTTATGTCCCATGTACACTTTCTTTCTTCCATTCTTCAGTTGATAATATGAAGTTTGGTCTTCACAAATTGTCCATACTTTATGTTCCTTAACACTATATCCAGACAAGTTTCTATATGCAGGAAAGTTGATTATAGTAAATATTATCATAGAATGAAAAATAAAATACTCTTTTTTGTATGCATCAAAAACTTTAACACCTTACTCCCATAGCAGTTTCAAATCATCAATCCATGGTGAAAGATACACATCAATATCATTTCCAGGTTGTTTTGGTCCAGAAAAAATCAAGCGTATCATAAAATATTTTTTATTCATACATAGATGTGGGGACAAGTTGTAAACTACCAGTAAAACAGGCAATTAACTATGTTGGCTAATGAGGCTCCAATATGGATTCATTCCATCAGTACATTATCCCATTCTGATATTTTTAACTGCACATCCAAAATTGTGAATTTTTTTATCAAAACTCTTCCACTGTGGTGAATCAGCAGGGTGACGTAAGTTACCATCAGAGATGCACTCTTATTAATTCAATCTTAACCTTTTTTCATCAATTGAATTTCGAAATAGACGCTTAAAACAAGGAAGTATTGGAAGGTACCAAATTTCTTTATCACGAGTTTTGATTCTGGTACCTAAAAATGAATCAGATTTGAATTATCAGAATTGTATGCAAAAAAATATTGGATGATATCATTGGAAAGTACAAAATTGATTTTTCATGATGTTAGATGACATCACATGAGAATTAATATGAGTTTACTTTCCCATCTATCTTATAGTGTGATGTCCCATATGTAGGACAACTTGATAAATATTCATTTTCTTTCCTATACGGTACACAATCATTGGGGCAAGAATGTATCTTTTTATACCTCAATCTCACTAGGCATAATATTTTCTTCGCCAAATAATTAGAATCTAGAAGCATGTTTCCTTCTAGAATTAGAATTTTTAAAAGATCAAGTAAACTAGAGAAACTTTTATCACTCCACCCATTTTTTGATTTTAAGTTAACTAATCTCAAAACTAAAATAAAACTGTATATTTACTACAACCTTGGAATAATGGTTTCTTAGAATTTTCATAAAATCGTTCAATAGTTGGTGTTTTTAAATGGTTTCAACACCTAAATCATGAAATAATTCTTCAATACTATCCTCTTCCTCATTATGAATATCTTCATCAACATTGGTTGTTGAATTTTTAGTTTTTTCACCTTGCCAGATCCAACGTGTATAATTAAGGCTAAAACCATAACAAATGAGATGATCCTTGATTTATATAGAGTTTAACTTTCTCATATTTGCACACTTCACACATGTATAGAAAATAAAATCAATTTTTTTGAAGATTTCATTTAGCGAATTCCAAAAAATTATCAACTCCTTTTTTATATTCACTAGTGGTTCTTCGTAGATGAATCCAATTACGATCCATTAAATACATGATATCACAATATATTTGGTAAATATATTAAAACATATAAAAATTTAAATATATATTAGATAATTTGTAAACAAAAACACATTTAATAAAAAATATTTATAATCAGATAGAAAACATCATATATGAAACACATTTACAAATATTAAACATTTTATTTTCATATTATATACATGTGTGTTATATTGATGTTATAATTTAATTATAATATCATTATTCTAAAATTTATTAGTTCATTTTACATAGTTGTTGCATTATTTTTATGTGGCATGTGTCAAAAGAATTGAAGATTTCATTAATTAAAAAATGCAGTAAGTGAATTGGGTGAAATTTGATTGGAGTCATTGTAAAAACATGCAATTTGTTGATAAGATATATAAGATTTTTTGTTGACAGAATATTTAAACATGTCCTAACAAATTTAAAATAAAATATAAACTAATAATTATATCAAATCAATAAATAAATTAAATGATAAATAATTTATCTACAAAATTTAAAAAAACTTACAAAATTTCAAGTTTAACCCGAATGAATATCCTCAATCCAAACTGTGTTCTTTATAATGACTTAGATAAAAAACCCTAAAAAATCTATACCAACAATGATAATACTAAAAATAATAATGATAAACAACAAATAAATTCAAACCACCATTAAAAGTTGCCTAAAATAGGGTTTTGGAAGAAGAAATAAACAATATAAGATAAATCAAGAGGGATGACGAAGAACGCAAACCTAAATTTGTGAAAATATAAGAAAACCATAAAATATAGATGTCCAAGATCACAAATAGGGCTTTGAATGTCGTCCCGAGTCGAAGGCACCTCCATGGTATTGATTTCAAAGATCCAAAAAATGAGGGTTTTGCAACGCCGATAGATTTTAGAAGACTTTCGACGTCAGTTTTTAGAAAAACCGATTCCGAAAATAAAACAAATTCCTTCGGCATCAGTTTTTCTGAAAACTGACTTCTATAAACCTTTTTTTAAAATTTTTTGCATCGGTTATTACCGAAACCGACACAAAAAATATCCGGGTTCTTAATTTCAGCGTCAGTTTTTGAGAAAACTAACGTCGAAAATTGAACTTAAGGGTCAGTTTTCTTGAAAACCGACGCTAAATATATTTTTTTTTAAATTTTTTGGCATCAGTTTTCCTAAAAACTGACACTAAAACATTTTTTTATTTTCTGCATTGGTTTTTACAAAACCAACACGAAATATCATCAAATAATGGTTTTTGGCTTCAGTTTTACTGAAAACTAACACCAATAAGTACCTGCACATACTATTGGAATCAGTTTATAAAAAACTAACATTATTACATCGACGTTAAATCCCTTATTTCCACTACTTCCATTCTCTTTGATATGGAATATTAACCTTAGTTAGCTTCCTTTTATGAATGTGATATGACGAAGTTGAGGTGATTTGTGGGCTTAAGGCATTAAATCCATTAGGGAAACACTTTTCAAGTGACTGTCATAGTTATGGAATATAGGGATTAAGAATAAAGGTGTTATTCAGACTTAGACCATAAATATTCTCATCTATGATGGATAGTATGCTTGATTTCATAAATTATGGTTGATAATGCAGGCTCATGTACAATTAAAATTATGATATAGTGGTAGTAGAATCATTTGATGAATCCATGATGAATAAAAAAGAATCCTACATATCTAGAGGGTTCTGACATGCTAGAATCCACACCATCTACATTTACCATGAACCAAAAGGAAATATGGGGAACCTATTAAATGGATTTCTCGACCAGGATATTTTTAGGCCTTCCATTCACTCCCACTAATTGTAATATATTCATACCATAAAAGGTGTTTTCAAATGAAACTATTTGTATTTTTGGGTTTGAATAAACATCCTTATGCATGGACATAATTCCCACATAAATGGAGGGGATATGATTTTCAAATATTATCAAATTTCAGGCCTTCTAATTATAGGATATGATGGAGTGTGTGTAAATAAGAAACATGCTATGTATTTTTATCACTATATTCAATAATAGTAATGGAAATCATCAAGGATACCATTTGATTATCAATGAAGATGGTGATTCCAATGATATCTTTTAGGTGTTCCCATAATCTAGATTAAATTTGGAAGCTAATGAAGATATGCTGCAAATTTTCACATTTTTTCATATAAAAATGATAAGTCATAGAAAGATAAATAACCATTACCTAAAGAAGACCATGTCTTGGTAGGAGATCCCTCCTGATATTTAAAATGAGCATCCATCTTGAGGTCTGAATGAATGAAGTTATAAATTTCAATATCCATGACAGATTTTTTTTTGTGGTGACATCATAATTTAGCATGTATTATTGTTTGATGTTGAGGATACCATTTCCACTTGATTTCCATACACGTACGTCTTTGTGTACAAATACATACATTTATATCTTGTGATATGATTGACCGAGGATATATTTACTAAGTTTGTGGTAGTTATACATGAATCCTGCAACATTAATGTGATACAATTATGAATAGATATACATGATGTTATTAAGAGGTGTATCTCCCAGGGATTGTCCCAACAGTTCAAGAATTATTTCTTTTAAACCATATATTTACACGTGGAAAAAATGTCTTTATATGAATGAATGATAGAAAGCTAAAAAGATGAAGTAGTTTAATTATAATATCAATCCACTATCATTATAGACACCCTATTTGAATAAAAAAAAGAATAGCTCATCACATGTGATTAGATTCTAAGTGAATTTATTGAGAAATGAATCATTCAAGATATTGTTATCCTTGGTGCCTAATCTACACATTTTAATGGGATTTATTAATTCTTTCCATGAAAAATATATAAGATTCCATTCATGGATAGATCTAACCCAAATAAAATTCTTGATCATTTTTTCTAATTACAAATGATATTTCTTAGAAATTTTTATATCTAAAAGGAATGTACTAATCTAGAGTTGGCCAACGAGTTGACCAAACAAAATCTTATATAATATGACATATATTTCTATTTCCAACTAGTCTATTTATTGACTATATTGGAATATATACTATCAATATAAGAGCATATGGATATTCCCCAAAAGTGGGACCCAAATATATATTAATGGAAGTGCACCCCTATTCACTCTAAGAGTTTTATAAATCATGTTTTTCCTTGGGGAAGGGATTGCATCCCCAATGATAATAAAGGACTTTTTCCAACTGATGGATTGACCTACCACATCCTCATATGTACCAAATATGTGTTTGGTAGTAGACGATGTATTTTTGGAGGCCTATCCAAGAAAGAGGATGTCATTAGAATAGAGAAGATGTGATAGAGTGAACAATCCCATACTATCCATGGTATGTTAATACACACCAATTAATCCATATCAATTATGAAAAATGAAAATTTAGTTTAAGCAATGGAAAATAGATTTCCAAAGAGGGGGTCCCCTTATTTGACACCCCTAGAGTACTGTAAAAAGTCTTTATGGGGTCCATTAATGAGAATTGAGAGTCTTAAATTTCTTTGGATAATGATTATTAGTCTAATAAAAATATTATAGAATCCATAAATCTAAAGGATATCAATAATGAAACTCCATTTCATTGTGTAAAATGATTTTTAAAGGTCAATTTTTATGGGAAAGTTATGATACTTCACAATATATTTCATTATGTTGACACTTGCAAAGAGGTAAAAAGATAACATTGGATGTTCCTATTAGGGAAAACCCAAAACTAGTTTGGGGTAATGATGCCCCTAATGATATCACCCATATGGGTCCCATTTAATTTGCTAATTTTTTGGGTTAGTCTTTCTAATTTAAATTAGGATGAAATCCTTAATATTGAAGGCATTCTATTTAATGGGTATAAGAGAAATGAAGATGGAATTGATTCTATAGGGAATAGAGGTATTTAAAAATAAATCCTTGACAACATTGGTCACCTTATTATGTAAGATATCATACCATAACATACTGAATTTATTTGTGAATCCATTAGGATTAGAGCACTATCAATATTATGAGAGAAGAGTTTTTACACTTCTTCTTTAGGGAGAGTCAGAATAAGGGTTCTACTTTGATCATAATTAATGTAGAGGGGATCTTTACAATCATTATTTGGGTGAAATAAATTCAATAATCATATTATAGGCTTCTAAATTGATCAATAAAAACATTCTAAATGTAATTTTCTTATGTTAGGAAACAACCATTGATACAAATGGACATATACCATCTTATTAATCTTTCCAAATTCTGAATTCAAAGGAAATTATTGAGTTTTTGTATCCATAATTCGACAATTCTACATTGAGATGGTTATATACCAACCTCTATTTGAGTGAAAAAAGATCACTATTCTTTGGGAGAGATTAAAATTACTTTCTAGATGGGTTATCCTAGTTTTGGTTTCTATATTGGTAGTAGGAAATATTATCGTAATCATTACTAATTTCATCAGAATTATTAATAAAAGATTTATTACTCTATTCTCTTAATATAATTTTGGTATTTTTCCATTTTTCAATAATCATTTGAATAGGGATGCCAAAGGAGTCCAATTTCCAAGGTTCTAGAATAACATTACTATATCTAGGTGTAATAAAATAGCCATTTTTGAATTTTAATGGTAGGTGGATTTCCAATCGAGCTATGTCGAGATCATAATAATAACAGGATTATGATCTAAATTATATTTGTGGATAGTGAACCCAGATAACCCAATGGAATCATTTCATTCATCCACTTGAGAATATATCCAACTCATTATCCTTTCTTTAATTTATGGTGCCTCTTATCTAGGTGAATTCAATAAAAAAATTGACGATTCTATCATGTTACAATAGTCAATATAAGAATAAAAATCATAAGAGGAAAGACAATTCAAATTGGTTCCATTTATCTCATCATTTTCCAAGAAATTATTGATGTCCCCATAATGATTCATTTATGCATCATTTCATTATATTTGATTTTTAATTCCCTCCATAGGTCCCTTCTCTTGATATAAGAGTTAGAGGTATACATATAGAAGATAAATAGGGTGTTGAAGTGAGAGGAGTGGGAAAAAGATATGTGATGCTGACTTTTTATGTAATCAAGAAGGTGAATTCAATCATTCATAATGAACCATATATGGTCCATCTCATTTCCATGTACATTCTAGGAGAAAATTTATATCCAAGAGTGTACTGATTGAAGTCATTCCATTTTTTAGTTATAATTTTGGGAATATTAATTATAATTAAAGGAGGATTATAGGCCAGAAGATAATTTATAAGGTTTGTGACTATGGGTGAGTTCCCAATAACTTGACAATTATCGTAGAGGAACTTCATTGATTAAGAGACTTTCCTATTATTAGAATCTATCCCTAATTGTTATCTTCACATGTGAATTATTCCATTTTCCATTTAGTTTTTCATTCTTACCTTTGGTTTTGTTGTCCACGCTATGTTTTCATAAACTTTTGGTGTTTTAGTCTCATCATGATTGATTTTTTTTTGGTAGAATGTCCTTAGTATCACCAGTTTATAACTAACCATTTAGATTGGTGAACTTTTTTATAGATTTCAAAGTTTTAGAGAGGGTTTATTTTGTTTCTCTTCACCTGATATCCTTGTAGGTTTAAAACATTGAGAAGACTTTTCTGGTTCATCATGGGGGCTATTCATTTAGTAAGAGTGTCATTTGTTATGAAATCCTTCTTAGGTCAAGGTGTCTTAGCCTATATGTATCCCTATGTGTCACTCACAGGGTCCATATCAAGTGTTATAGAGTATTAAAACTTTTCAATAATTCCCTTAATATTGTGAGGCTATTCATATTGTGGGGATCATTGTTTGTGCATTCTTGTGTGTTTTCAAGATTACATAATTGTATTATAGGATTACCATGTGAGATATTATAAGGCCCCGGCCTTAAACCTTACTTAATATTGAATTAAATGAATAATTCACATTGAGGATCTTTTCAGGTTTAGAGTTTTAGCGAATTAAGACATAACTATTACATCTCAAAATATTACAAAGTAGACAATTCTACTAAGTTTCCATAAAATAAAAACTCTTAAAAAGAAACATGTTTAGTTCCATGTTTTAGATAGCATTACTTTCCCTTGACCCCATACTTGACCCTATTCCACATTAAGTCCTGTGAAAAACATTTCAAAAAAACATGGGGTGAGCATAAAAAGCTCAGTAAGGGATACACAAAGAATGAAAACTATTAGTATTTCAAACATCAAGTAAACTATGTATACTTTATCAAAGTAATACCTTCACCTTAATGAAGTAGTAAAAACTCTTCACTGAATAAAATATCATTACTTACCCTTTTTTAACCAAAATATTACTGTAAACCCCATATAAAGAACTCATAAAATGTAAAGGTAACTTGGGACATAAACATACTTAAGTGGAATAACCATACGGTTGACTTCCACACATATCACTTAATGGAATATCCATACGACCGACTTCCATACCCAATTCATTGGAGGTTATAACGTAACCACCCGTCCTGGTATTCACGGCACCACCCGTCATATGGTTTATCACGTAACCACCCGTCAAATGTCCAAGTACCATTATAAAATAATAAGTCATAAAACAAATATAATGGAAAGAAAACATTTCCATACTTTGATCACAATATATCACTTAAATATATTGACATAACAAATCCATTATGAAAACCATTTTCAATACCAAAATACATAAAAGAGTATATGGTATTTATTTCATTTTAAAAACATTATGGCTTGTTGAGGAAGCCAAAGACCAAATAATACTCGCGGTGGCGGAAAAGGTCGTTGTCACCGCGTACATTAAAATAAACATTCCTTTTTGTCATTTATTAAAACGCTTCGTAGAAAAATATTTCTTTTGTATAAAATTAAAAGTCAAAGGTGTTATACACCGTATAAAATAAAGTTGTGTATAAAACGAAACATGCCTTAATGAAAAGAGATTGAGACGAATTCCCTTACAAAGATCATTTTTAAATAAAATAGATCTATTACGTGTATTCACTATAAGTACACATAAAGAAAGTAAAAATACAAGATAGTACATAATAATATCATGAAATAATTTGAAATTATGAGATTAACCCAATGAACGAAAATTGGGTTAAGAAGTTCCCTTACATCGTGTCTGACATGACTCGATTGCTCTTTAATCACCTGAATAATAAACTAGTGTTAATTTCTACTTGCTTAAAAACCTTTTTCAAGCTTACTATTCCTTTTATATCAATTATTTCTATGTTATGAGCATTATGTAATCATTTAAGTTAATAATGATTGTTTTTTCGATATTTGGTTCTTAAGTCGAAAGTGGACTTCGTACAATTACATGTTGTTCATGTGGTCAAAGGTTCATTATATATAGAATGATATTCATGATTTGGATATCATATATATCATATATATCCAGAATATACATGTATTTATAATATTACATAATCATTTAGAGGTAAGAAATGAAATGCACCGTTCATGGCGATTGTAAGTCGTACGTACGCATGAACTCTACTTTCATTTCTATGTCATATTAATGGAATTAAAACTAAATGAGAGATATTTATATTTTAATTCCATAATTATATTAATCATTTAGATTTTACATACATCATATATATCCATTATATATATGTACTTATAATAGTACATTACATTTGGGGATAAGAAATGAAATGCACCGTTCATGGAGACGGTAAGCCGTATGTACGCATGAACGCTACTTTCATTTCTATCTCATAATTTAATGGAAAGAAATAATAATTATATAAAGGAATATTATAATTCCAGTATAACATCATATATAATAATTTTAAATCCATACTTTATACGTCCCACATATGGCATTAACGAATCAAATCACTTTGAGGGGGCGGTAGTCTGCACTTCCTAAAATGAAGACATCGCGTAAACCCATAATGGAATCCATAAAGGTATGTCATAAATGAAAAATACAGAAGCTTAAGGAAAACATAAACATATTATATATCATATATAAATATAGTGACATCTTAATGGCCACCTTTTAAGGTGTTAGAAAAATGATGAACAATCATCATTTCGTGAGGCAGAAATTTACCATCCACAGAAATATTATGTTCTTTAACCATTATATGTAGGTGTGTGTAAGTGTAGCTTGAATTAATCTTATAACAACATCCTAGTATATTTAAGATACTCGAGTTGTTACAAAATAAATGAATAAAAAGAGTGTAGGGGGTTGGAGAAGCAAAATAAAACAAAGGAACACAAGTGAAGACATTACCTTAAAATCGGGTAACTCTCTTAGATTTGAGATCAAAGGCTTTCTTGGGAAGAATTCAGCCCAAAGTGAGGCTTCTAAGAGTAATATAAGGATGTGGAGAGAAAAAATGGGAAGGTTTTGGCCGAGCCAAAGGCTTGAGAGGTGTGGGTAAGGAGGTAGAGGTGGGGGACTTTTATAAGAGGAGAGGAGGGGCACTCTTGGAAAGTAAAGAAATGTTACTTTATTTTAGAATGAGTTTCGGATTTTAATGGTCCCACATTGATTTTTTTCTAGGATAAGGTGATAAGGGCTCGAAATAAACCCATCCAATAGGTTTTTGACATGTGTAGGTCTTATATTTTACATTATCTTTTCATTTAATTTAAATCATTAAATAATGAGGTAATCGCTGCATCATCATGGTGTCATAAATAATTTAATTTATTTAATGTATAAAAATTATATAAAAACTACTATGATGTAGGAAATAATTTTATCTTTCCAATGACTATTTATAGTAAAACATCTTACTTGTATAACCCCATTTAAAAATTGTTTTAGTAAAACAACTCATGTTTGTGACATTTTTATTTTAACATTAAATAAAATGATATTAATGTCATTTTCCTACCGAAGTAGCTCCATGGGGTCCCCAATTTGACCCATGGATTGTCTTGTTAGTCCATGAAACATAAAATAAGGGTAGTACATGTGTCAAGTTCATTTTATATTATTAAAACTTTATTTTTATCTTAAATTACACTAATTACCTCTAATCGCGATTAAAAACTTAAAAGTTACTATTCACCAAAAAATTATTTTAATCCCATTTAACCACATTTTACTTCTTAATGACAATCATGTATGTCATATTTTTAAAATTCAAAACACAAAGGTGGTAAATTTTCATTTAAATGAAAAATCAGTTTTTTAAGTACCACTTAGTGGTTTCACTATTCATCAAAAATTGAAGTTTTCCAGAAAAATACCAAAAATTCACCATAAGCTATATTTGATATTCCTAATTCAAAAATGATGTCTATTTTAAAAAATTCAAAAAATATATGTTGCATTAATTAATTTAATAATTAATTCTCACTGTCAAAACAAACAGCATGTTTTTATGAAACAAAAAGTATCAAAAGATTGACACTAATTCAAGTCCGATTTCAAAGTGAAATTAATTCCAATGACCATGATTGAATTAAATGGTAAAAATATATTCTAATTTCACTTTAAAACCACTTCAAAAGATAATCTAATAATATTAAAATAATATATTAAAAAGAGGTTTTGAATTAAAATACAACATTTTTCACTATTCATTAAAAATGATCTTTATCGGAAAATAAAGAAAATTTACACAAAGTAAATTTTGATGTCCCGATTCTAAAGAAGAATTTTATTTGGTCCTATATAATGTATAAGAGTGACCAAAACTATATTTAATGATGGTTCTCCATCAATGGTTGATAAGTGGAGCTTTAGTTAAAATTTGAGTATATATGCCAAAAATTGAATTCTTTTCGTATTTTAAGCCTTTATCCTTTATTGGATAAATGTAAAAACATTTAACAAACATATATAATCATATTTTAGTTATTTATATTCATTCTCGCCAATAAAACTTCTATGTGTTAACTAAAATTTAAAATAATATTATTTTATTACTAGTGTGCAACATAAGATTTCAAAGAAACTCTTTGTTGCGTATCGGGTATGTTATCGAACATACCAACCCATTTAAAGTAAAATTAATATTTAATTCACAAATATTAATAAATATGAAAATGTTTTATTCTTTATTTACCTGGGATGTTACATCCTTCCCTCATTTTGGGAATTGCGTCTTCGCAATTTTATTCACTTATCAAAATAAGTGGGGGTATTTATCCCTCATAGAATTTTCAGATTCTCACATTGCCTCTTCAACCATATGGTTTTTCCACAAAACCTTTACCTGGTGAATTACCTTATTTCACAACACTTGATGTCTTCGGTTAGGAATATGGACTGGTTGTTCTTCGTAAGAGAGATTCTCTTCCAACTGAACTAACTCCGGGCTCAAAACATGAGATGGATCTGGCATATACTTACTCAACATCGAAACCTGAAAAACATTGTGTACCTGAGATAAACTCATAGGTAAAGCCACTCGATAAGAAATTGATCCATCTTTATCCAAAATTTCATATGGTCCAATGAACCTTGGACTCAACGTTCCTTTCTTACCAAATCGCATCACACTTTTCCACGGTGAAACATTGAGAAAAACATGATCACCTACCTCGAAAGATAGATCCTTCCTCCGGTTATCTGCATAACTCTCCTACCTGCTCTGAGATGTTCTCATGTGTTTCTGAATCAACAAAAAAAATTCTGCCATATCTTCTACCAATTATGGTCCCATCATCTTCCTTTCACCCACTTCATCCCAAAAAGTTGGAGTTCTACACCGCTTCCCATATAATGCCTCAAATGGTGCCATCTGTATACTGCAATGAAAACTGTTATTTTAAGAAAACTCAACCAAAGAAAGATGTTGGTCCCAACTTCCCTGATAATCCATCGAATAAGCATGTAGCATATCCTCCAATGTCTGAATTATTCATTCTGACTGCCCATATGATTGCGGATGAAAATCTATACTAAAATTTAATTCAGTACCCAATGACTTCTGAAGGTCATCTCAAAAGTTAGAAGTAAACCTGGGATCACAATCAGATACAATGGAGAGGGGAACTCCATGCAACCTCACTATATCTTTAAAATATAATCGAGAAAGTTGATCTAGAGAGAATTTATCTAAAATAGGATGGAATTGAGCAGATTTAGTCAATCGATGAACAATAACCCAAATTGCATTATTACCTCTAGATGTCTTCGGTAATCCCACAACAAAGTCCATGGATATATTTTCCCATTTCCACTCTGGCACTGGTAATGGCTGAATCATCCCTTTCTGTAACTGTCGCTATACTTTAACCTGCTTTCAATTCAAACTCTTCACAGTAAAATCCGTAATATCTCTTTTCATTCCATCCCACCAGTAATACTCCCGCAGATCTCTGTACATCATAGTACTGCCAGGATAAACTGAAAACGGGGAACTATGAGCCTCACATAATAACTCATTCTTCAACTGTGAATCACAAGGAACACATAATCTCTTCTCAAACTTCAAAACACAATCATTATCAATATTGAATTCATGAAACTTACCCTTCTAAACCAGCTCTACCTTTTTCTACAACTCACTGTCTTGCTTATGTGCTTGCTTAATTTTGTCTGATAGGGAATATTTCACTGATACCTGAAACAAAACAGAAGAACTTCCTGCACAAAGAACATCCATGCCAAATTTCATCAAATCAAAAACCAAAGGATCTCATTCCAAATGTAGCATGGTTAATGAAGCATTACTTTTTCGACTCAAAGCATCGACCACTTTATTTATTTTTCCCGGATGGTAATGAATTGTACAATCATAATCCTTGATTAATTCTAGCCATCTCCTCTGTCTCATGTTCAATTATTTCTGAGTGAATATATACTTTAAACTTTTGTGATCAGTATATATTTCACACTTTACTCCATACATATGATGCCTCCAAATTTTTAGAGCAAAAACAACAGCAGCCAATTCCAAATCATTTGTAGGGTAATTTACCTCATGATTTTTCAACTGCCGTGAATCATAAGAAATTACCTTATCATTATGCATTAGGACACAACCAAGTCCCTTAAAAAAAGCATCACTGTATATAACAAACACACCATTCCAGGAAGGAAGTTCCAAAACTGGATAATTCACAAATATTATTTTCAACTCCTGAAAACAATCATCACATTCTTTTGTCCAGATAAACGTAACACCCTTCCGAGTTAGCTTCGTCATTGGACTAGATATTCATGAAAAATTTTCAACAAACCTTCAGTAGTAACCTGGAAAACCAAGGAAACTACAGATCTCGGTTACATTTGTGGGTCTTGGCCATTCATTAAAAACTTTTGTTCTAGCAGGATCAACAGTTATGCCTTTTTTGAAACAATGTGACCAAGAAAAGAAATCTGTTGCAACCAAAACTCACACTTGTTGAATTTCCCATACAATTTCTTTTATTTTAAGGTTTGAAGAATAACCCATAAATGACTTTTATTCTCCTCTTTACTTTAAGAAAACACCAAAATATCATTAATAAAAACAACCAACATTTTTCACCTGAGTCAACTGAGCCATCACTGCAACAAACTGTTTAGTTCTGATTCTGACCATATCATGATACTAATTTGAATGGTCATTTCTCTATGTATTCCTTCCCAGAAAAGTTGTTCTGTTTCCTCTATGAAAAGCCATTCTTAACATAGAAATATCTTAGGATAAGAAACATGGTAATCTTCAAATGCTATATCATTTCAATCATACCATAAATTAATTTATAATTTAAAAATTTTCTAAATCCTAAAGTTTTCTAAATTGACCTCTGATACCAACTAAAAGGCCCCGACCTTAAACCTTACTTAATATTGAATTAAATGACTAATTCACATTGAGGATCTTTTTATGTTTAGATTTTTAGAGAATTAGGACATAACTATTACATCTCAAAAGATTACAAAGTAGACACTTCTACTAAGTTTCCATTAAATAAAAACTCTTAAAAAGAAACATGTCTAGTTCCATGTTTTAGATAGCATGACTTTCCCTTGATCCCATCCTTGACCCTATTCCAAATTAATTCCTATGAAAAACATTTCAAGAAAAACATGGGGTGAGCATAAAAAGCTCAGTAAGGGATACACAAAGAATGAAAACTGTTAGTTTTTCAAACATCAAGTAAACCATGTATACTTTATCAAAGTAATACCTTTAACTTTATGAAGTAGTAAAAACTCTTCACTGAATAAAATATCATTACTTACCCTTTTGTTACCAAAATATTATGATAAAACCCATATAAAGAACTCATAACATATAAAGGTAACTTGGGACATAAACATACATAAGTGGAATAACCATACGGTTGACTTCCACACATATCACTTAATAGAATAGCCATACGGCTGACTTCCATACCCAATGAATTGGATGTTATAACGTAACCACCCGTCCTGGTATTCACGACACCACCCATCATATTGTTTATCATGTAACCACCCGTCAAATGTCCAAGTACCATTATAAAATCATAATAAATAAAACAAATATAATGGAAAGAAAAAATTTCCACACTTTGATCACAATATATCACTTAAATATATTGAAATAAAATATCCATTATAAAAACCATTTTGAATACCAAAATACATAAAAGAGTATATGGTATTTATTTCATTTTAAAAACATTACAGCTTGTTGAGGAAGCCAAAGACCAAATAATACTCACGGTGGTGGAAAAGGTCGTTGTCACCGTGTACGTTAAAAGAAACATTCCTTTTTTTCATTTAGTAAAATGCTTCATAGAGAAAGATTCCTTTTTTATAAAAGTAAAATTCAAAGGGGTTTATACACCGTATAAAAGAAAGTTGTGTATAAAACAAAACATGCCTTAATGAAAAGAGATTGAGACGAAGTCCCTTAAAAAGATCATTTTTAAATAAATTAGATCTATTATGTGTATTCGCTATAATTACACATAAAGAAAGTACAAATACAAGATAGGACATAATAATATCATGACATAATTTGAAAGTAGGAGATTAACCCAAAGAATGAAAATTGGGTTAAGAAGTTCCCTTACCTCGTGTCTGACGTGACACGATTGCTCTTTAATCTCCTGAATAATAAACTAGTGTTAATTTCTAAATTCTTAAGAAACTTTTTCAAGCTTACTATTCCCTTTATATCAATTATTTCTATGTTATAAGAATTATTAATTCATTTAAGTTAATAATGTTTGTTTTGTCGATATTTGGTTCTTAAGTCGAAAGTGGACTTCTTACAATTACATGTTGTTCGTGTGGTCAAAGGTTCATTATATCCAGAATGATATTCATGATTTGGATATCATATATATCATATATATCCAGCATATACATGTATTTATAATATTAAATAATCATTTAGAGGTAAGAAATGAAATGCACTGTTCATGGAGACGGTAAGCCGTACGTATGCATAAACGCTACTTTCATTTCTATGTCATATTAATAGAATTAAAACTAAATGAGATATATGTATATTTTAATTCCAGAATTATATTAATCATTTATATGATACATAAATCATATATATCCATTATATATATGTACTTATAATAGTACATTACATTTGGGGATAAGAAATGAAATGCACCGTTCATGGAGATGGTAAGCCATACGTATGCATGAACGCTACTTTCATTTCTATCTCATATTTTAATGGAAAGAAATAATAATGATATAAAGGTATATTATAATTCTAGTATAACATAATATATAATAACTTTAAATCCATCCTTTATACATCCCACATATGGCATTAACGAATCAAATCACTTTGAGGGGCGGTAGTCCGCACTTCCTAAAATGAAGATATCGCGTATACCCATAATGGAAGCCATAAATGTATGACATAAATAACGAATATAGAAGATTAAAGAAAACAAAACATATTATATATCATATATAAATATAGTGACATCTTAATGGACACCTTTTAAGGTGTTAGAAAAATATTGAACAATCATCGTTTCGTGAGGCAGAAATTCGCCATCCACAGAAATAGTATGTTCATTAACCACTAGATGTAGGTGTGTGCAATTGTAGCTCTAATTATTCTTATAAAAACATCCTATTATATTTAATATAATGTATTTGTTACAAAATAATTCAATAAAAACAGTTTAGGGGGTTGGAGAAGCAAAATAAAACAAAAGAACACAAGTGAAGGCATTACCTTAAAATCGGGTAACTCTCTTAGATTTGAGCTCAAAGGATTCCTTGGGAAGACTCCAGCCCAAAGTGAGGCTTCTAGGAGTAATATAGGGATGTGTAGAGACAAAATGGGTAGGTTTTGGTTGATCTAATGGCTTTATAGGTGTGGGTAAGGAGGTAGAGGTGGGGGCCTTTTATAAGAGGAGAGGAGGGGCACTCTTGGAAAGTAAGGAAATGTTTCTTTATTTTAGAATGAGTTTCGGATTTTAATGGTCCCACATTGATTTTTTTCAAGGATAAGGTGATAAGGGTTCTAAATCCACCCATACAATAGGTTTTTTACATGTTTATGTCTTAGATTTGACAATATCTTTCCATTTTATTTAAATCGTTAAATAATGAGGTAATCGATGCATCATCATGGTGTCATAAATAATTTAATTTATTTAATGTCTAAAAATTATAAATAAAATACTATGATGTAGGAAATAGTTTTATCTTTCCAATGACTATTTATAGTCAAAAATATGACTTGTATAATTCCATGTAAAAATTGTTTTAGTAAAACAACTCATGTTTGTGACATTTTTATTTTAACATTAAATAAAAAGATATTAATGTCATTTTCCTACCAAAGTGGATTCATGGGGTCCCCAAGTTGACCCATAGATTTTAATGGTCGGCCATGACACATCCAATAAATATAGGACATGTGTCAAGTTCATTTCATATTATTAAAACACTATTTTTATCTTAAATTACACTAATTACCTCTAATCGCGATTAAAAACTTAAAAGGTACTATTCACCAAAAAAATTATTTTAATCCCATTGAACCAAATTTTACTTCTTAATTACAACCATTTATTTTTGATTTTTTAAATTCAAAACACAAAGGTAGTAAAATTTTATTTAAATGAAAAATCAGTTTTTTAAGTATCACTTAGTGGTTTCACTATTCATCAAAAATTGAAGTTTTTCAGAAAAATACCAAACATTCACCCTAAGATATATTTGATATTCCAAATTCAAAAATTATGTCTATTTTAAAAAAATCAAAATATATAAGTTTCATTAATTAATTTAATAATTAATTCCCACTGTCAATACAAAGAGCGTGTTTTTATGAAACAAAAAGAATCAAAAGATTGACACTAGTTCAAGTCCGATTTCAAAGTGAAATTAATTCCAACAACCACTATTGGATTAAATGGTAAAAATATATTCTAATTTAACTTTAAAACTACTTCAAAATATAATCTAATCATATTAAAATAATATATTAAAAAGAGGTTTTGAATTAAAATACAACATTTTTCACTATTCATTAAAAATGATTTTTATCGGAAAAATATAGAAAATTTACACAATGTAAATGGTGATGTCCCGATTCTAAAGAAGAATTTTATTTCGTCCAATAGAATGTATAAGAGTGACCAAAAATATATTTAATGACGGTTCGCCATCAAAGGTTGATAAGTGGAGCTTTAGTGAAAATTAGAGTATATATGCCTAAAATTGAATTCTTTTCGTATTTTAAGCCTTTATCCTTTATTGGATAAATGTAAAAACATTTAACAACCATATATAATCATATTTTAGTTATTTCTTTTAATTCCCGCCAATACAACTGCTATGTATTAACTAACATTTAAAATAATATTATTTTATTACTAGTGTGGAACGTAAGATTTCAAAGAAACTCTTTGTTGCGTATCGGGTACGCTATCGAACATAGAAACCCATTTAAAGTAAAATTAATATTCAATTAACAAATATTAATAAATATGAAAATTTTTTATTCTTTATTTACCTGGGATGTTACAGATATCCTTTCCAAATATGATTCCATGTTATTCCAAGTGGTAAGAGAATTATCCATGCTGATTTATCAATGCCTAAGTGTGAAAAAAAGGTTGACAGTAAATAGTGATCCATCTTTATGGTGTGTCTAGTTAAATGGGTAATTCTTTGTAAGACTATTCAATTTCAACAAAACCAATTAAATATTCAATGATATTGTCAAAATTTACTATCATAGGTCCCAATTTCTCAGAAGTTTAATGTTTAGGGTCCAAAGAGAAATCAAGGTACCTGTACAATTTCTTTCAGGAGGAGGGTTCATCAGTTATAACCTCATGAGATATGGTACTAGAACCATATCTTTCACTTTGACCTTTCTATAAGAGTTTTCTTCACACCCCCTATATTTTAAAAAGTTACATGGTTTTCCTTCTATTTTATTTAGTAGCCACATGCCCTAAGAGATTATAATTTTAACAGAATCTAGGACTTCATTCAGAATATATTTATATATTAATGCTATCATCCCTCATTTTAAGAACAACCAATTCAACCATAGTGTTAGCCAAGTCAATATCAACTAAAACCCTAGAATAATGTCGAATCCTGGTGTTATCTATCTTTGATCCAATTTGATCGAATGGTAAATGGAGGAGGAAATGTACCATAAGATTCATGGATACAAATATATCGAGTTTATCAAACAAATGCCAATATATAATTGTGTAAGGGTGTTTCTAACATTATAAGGGTTAAAGTTCATATACTATTATTGTATTCTAAGGAAACCTGAATCTAGTGTAATGGATCCAAAGTGACACACTCTCCTTTTGCATTCATCAGAGTGAAATATTATGTGTTAATAGCCTCTCCATATGGTTGTTATCTTCAATTCCTCAAACCAATATATTTATATGATTATTCGGATGAGATCATTGAATTTTCAAATTCATTAACCTTTTTGCGATATGACCCTCCCGATAATGGTGTACGGTAATAATTTTATTATTTACTCAACATCATATTGTTTGGTCAAGAAACGTGTGGTATAACCTTTTCTGATAACTCTTCCAACGGAGGTGATATCACTGTTGGAGAAGGAAAGATTCCCAGCCTATTTGACCACCTCTATAATTTTTTTCTTTACTCTAATTTCCCAAGGATGAGGGAAACCCTCAAATTTTGATTTCTTAAAGAATAAATACAAAATATGTCTTGATGTCCAATATGATATGAGAGTGTAAGGTTTCGATATTTTCTAATGATATTTGCACCATTTGAAGAATCTTCTCACATGGGGTGAGAATATTCACCTGGTATCCCCTACATCTCTATAATCCCCCATATCACTCGTATTATATATTGTTTTTAATTATTTCCTTATATTATTATTTGTTAAATATAATTTAATGATAATTATATAGAATAGAATTTTGGGGAGTGGATAATGCTAATGTTGAGGTATATAACCTTATCTTGAAATACCTCCTATAAATTGATTATTTGGGATACTTTCTTATAACCAAGGTGTTCCAAACATTTAAGATAATTATAGGGGAAATGGGTTGGGTTTAAAGAGGAATTTGATGGGTAATTTTTCCATGAAGTTGGTGTAAGTGAGATATTTGTATATATGAAAAACATAATTTTCCATGGAAAGTAATGTTATGTGAGGTTTTCAGATTCAATCACATGGGAGTTAGGTGATTTGTGTGAGGAATGGCTGTAAATACAGGTGACTATGATTTTTCAAACCTTAAAGAGGTCTTATAGAAGGTCCATGTTTCATTTAAACTTATCATAATTTGACCAACTTTATATTCCCCCTTTAAACCATTATAATCCTTGATTAAATATTTATCTTGGTAATTTTTTTAATAAAAATATAAATTAACCCTATTAAAAAAAATTTACATTATAAATATGAATTTGGAATCCATTTGGTATAAATAAATTTCTAAATATAATAAAATTAATTTTTAAATTAAATCCTAATCTCTAGAATAAAAATGTTTTTATAGAAAAGTGTGTCTTTGTTAATTAGGTGTTTTTATTCTTATTTCCTATTAATTAATAATTAAATGAGTGTTAAAATATTTTTTATATGTTTAAACATCATATTAGATTCATAAAAATAGATAAATTTAATTTATTCAGATAATAATCACACAATATTTATAAAAATAATTCTTTAAAAAAATTTCATTTTAGTTACTATTTACAGTCGTAACTTATTGTTATGCTAAAAATAAGAAATTCCTTATTATCAAATTTGATTATAATGAAAAATAAAATAAAATAATCACTAGGCTTGATATACAATGTTTTTCATGAATTAATTTTAATATAACTATAAAAATTATATAGAAATTAGTATAGGCAAAATTATCTTTTAAGAATAAAAATAATTTATTAATACTCCATGAAAAGTAAAAAAATTAGATGAACATTCATATTTTTCACATTATTAAATAAATTTATTTAATATAAAAATACCCAATGTAAATAAAAATTATAATTCTTTAAAAATTATTTCGATGAATAGATGATTTTCATCCAAATTATTTAAACAGATAGGATTTTTAATAAACATTAAATTTTTTTAATAAATTTATGGTTAATAAAACCTTTATTATTTAATTAAATTTTTTATCTAAAATCAAATTTCCTGGAAATGAAAAAATTATAAAATACACATAATAATGAGTATATAATCTTTTTTAATAATTATAAGGCTATATCATCTTATTTTGTAATTATAAATCCAATAAAAATTTTCACATAATATCTAAGGGTAATATAAGTAATGTTTATTGTTTCAGGTGGTGATTTAGCTCGCATGGATCTCATAGTGATTTCCATGATCCAGGACATCACCTGCAAATGACTTTTCTCAAGTGACATTTGTTGGAGTTTGACTGTGTCTTGGTCATTAGAAAAAATTGGTGAAGTTACCTCTCTTCCATGGTTGAAACAATGAGCCTTATAAGAAAAATTTATACTACTTTATTCCATTTCAACTAATTTCTATATTGATTTTATAATATGGTTACTTTTGTCTATACCAACTAATTCAATAGTTATGTTATAATGGTAATAAAATTTGAACAACCACATAATCCCAATAACAATATAAAAAGACTATATTTCATACCAATATATAAACTAAAATTAATGTTTGTGGTCTATTATCTTCCAACAAGTCAATTATGTACTTAATTTCTTACCTTACATTCATATTTTCAAAAAGGGATGTGATCTTCCTAGAGAACTATGAGTTTAATGATTTTATTTGTTTGGTCATTTTATATATTTATGTATTTATTCCACTAATTATTTTTTAATTTTGTTTCAAATTTCATTCTAATTATTGATTTATCTCTGATTTTAATATTTAACCTCAATAAAATGTATCATGGTTTATTTTTTTTGGATTTATACATGAAACAAACTATTCTACATACTATTTATTTAATAGTAAAATAATAATAAAATATCAGGTTGTTATATTCTACCCTCATTAAATAAATATCATCATCATAATATTTAATTATGACTCACTAATTAAAATAGATAATAATAATATTTAGATATTATTTTCTTGAGGTATAATTACTAATATTATATCTTCCTTATAATCTAATGTAATATTAGTAAAAAAACATTATCCTTCATAGTATTTTTATTTCTATAATTGAATTACATGCCAATTATTTGATACAATTTCCCCTCATTATTGGATATTAAAACCCATATAATGGAATTTATTTTCCTAGGGAGTTTGTAGTCATCCTTCCATTGGAAGATGTTAGTATGTTGATTTAGAATATGAAATATGATTTCCTTATTTTGATAATTAATATGGAGTGTATGTGGATATATCCAATCCACTTCCTTAATCACATTAAATTTAACTATCGTTAGAATAAATATCTTTTAATAGAGAACATTTCAAATAACTATAACATGGAATTGCATAAACATATAACTAGTGATTTTCTATAATAATTTAATACCATGTAATTAGGGTGGTTATTTGATTCTCTTAAAAACATTAAATTTAAAATCATGTCAAATAATAAAAAAAATATTCTAGAGAGGATGATGATTGTACCTTTTACCATTCATTTTCATGATCTGTATTAATCATTGTACTTATATAATACTTTTATTAATAAATATACATATAAGCTAGTTGAGGTCTATTATATATCCTATTTTTCCCATGGGTTTGGGATTCAATTAGTATAATTACCAAAATAAATTCATTAAAATCAATGAATTTTTAGTGTTACCTTAGGAGGAAAATTATTTACCCCCATCATGTTAACAAAACTCTTCAGTTTCTCCCAATAATTTGTTTCCCTATAACATCTTTTTCCATATATAAAAACTCTTCTTGTTCCTATAAGAAATTTCTTCAGGTGTTTATTCCCAAATTATTGACATATAGAAATTTGTATCATCATTCCATGACATAATTTTTTTATTAAAATTCCTTAAATATCTATTTTTATATATTTATAAGAGTTTGTAAATTTAGTGAGGTTTATATTGTCAATCATAACTCAAGATAACAAGTTTATAAGATCAAAAATATTTTTAATACAAGATCCCGCCTCAATGGTTTCTCTGTGGTATAATCATCACATTTTCCGTCACATGAAGTGTTAAATGAGTTACATCTAGATATATATATATTACTTGAAAAAAGGGAAGTTTCAGGTGTGAGAATAGTAAAATTTGTAAATTTTTAGAATTAAATCTATGGACTTATAAGAAATACCTAATATATAATGTGTACAAACTAACTGATGAATTTCTTGGTTTCAATATAGGTTATCGATGGTTATTGACTATTAGGTTATTTTACCTCAATATATTAATCTCACACATAATGGTTTATAAATAAAATGTTAATTAACCAAATCATATCTCATATGGGTGTAAAACTATGTGTGCAGTTCATCCCACTTGTTGAGAACTGAGTCAAGACCGAGTTAATACCCAAATAATCTTTTTTTAGTTTTTTAACTAGGTTTATTTATGCTATATATTTTATCCACTTCTTTTCTTATAGATAGGTATTTCATTTCTAGGTTTTAATATAAACCATAATTTACTAAAATTTGTTGATTTTTAAGATATTTACACATAAATATAAGGTTTTGAGTAATGTTATCTTATCCAAATCCCTAGAAAATAACTAAATTAATCCTAATAAATAACTAATCCATTCTTTGATGCCAATTGAGATACCCCATACATTAACTCCTGAGTCTGGTGCTAAAAATACATTCTTCAAAAATGGTTTCAATACCAAGTGAGATGACCAAAGATAAACATGCATATATATGTTAATAATTCCATTATTTGAGAAATATATCTCACAAATACTTTAAAACCTCTATATCCCAAATGATAAGTGTATTTGGTGATTTTATATATAAAATTATTATTTCACATGATTGCTTCAACATCTATCACAAAATTCTTATATAGGACTTCCTTCTAAAAATAATCCCATATATAATTTTATAAGGAAAAGGGATAAATAAGAAGCGGTGAGATCAAATGCTCAGTAAGTGAAAATATTATCAATTAGTCATTTAAATATATATTTTTTATAATTTTAAAAAACATGACTATGCTATAAATATCTTATAAAAAGAATATAAACCATAAGGGTTGTCCAAAAGTAAGCATAAAATGATTTGTAATCCTAAATGAATAAAAATATAAAATGGAATAAGAGTGTGAAAACAAGAAACTATAAAATTTATCCATGTATTGTAACATAAGAATATGACAAATTAATGATTTATAATAATACATATAGTAAAGAATAAAATTATAAACATATTTACCCATAATCATGTTCATGAGAAACTCTTATGAAAATAATAAATTGTTAATTAGGTTCATGATTAATATTATTAACATAGATAAATCCTAATAAGAACTATTATTAATCTTATAAACATATATAGATGATAATAAGGCCAATACTCAATCTTTTGAACATAGTGAACCACTAATCAGGTCCATGATCGATATTGTGAACATAACTTACCACAAATCTAGTCCACACTCTGTCATGTTAACGTAGATAATATCGAATCAAATCCATACTCAATATCATTATATCTTGAGATATAAATTCTTAACCAATGAATTAGAAGTTGATATATGACCCCACCCATAAATAATTACAATATATACATATTCCTTCTAGATGTAAGAAAACAATCATCGTATGATAGATAACCCATGGAAAGAAAAATTAATTTCACAACATTTTTAAGTAATATTACATAAAATAGATTCAGTAAATTCATAGTTTGATACTAAAATTACAATCACAAAAAGTATTACATATTAAAGTAATTTTAAATGGTGATTTATGAAAAATAACTCCATAATAGATAGATCTATTGAATATAATGGGGAAAAGTAGATGCAAAAATCCATGAAAGAAAACTTTGAAAATATTTATTAACGTTTTTGTAAAAAGAAAATGTAATGAGTTGCTTTACAAATCATTTTAAAAAGGTTTATATGAAAACTATCATTTCTTAATACATCACACTCAAATAAATCTTAATATAAATGGAATAAATATAATTAAGAGTTAAGTAAAAAAATGTGCAGTGGGTGATAAAATATATGAACATTAAAGGAAGATATATTTTAATATTGTAAAATATATTTATTGAAACCCAAATCATAAAAAGAATAATTAAAAATCATTTTGAAAATAAGTAAAAATGAACTATTAATATCAAATAATATATGAAATATTTTTCTTTATAAACAATAAAGGATTTTTTTTTGGAATGAATGAATATGGACATGGAAGAGAAAGAGAAAAGGGAAATGATGTGAATTTTTCTTAGAAATTTCATGTTTTAATGAAGAAGTAATTTAATAAAGAAGAATAATTTTATATTAAGAAGTATATTTAATAAAAAAATAAGTATTAAATACAATATAATATCATTGTAGGATATAATAAAATTATATTATAATATCATAGTCAAAGAGGTATGATTATGACCCGAGGGAAATTGTTGAGTCTAGAAAACCCCTTACATTTACTATTAACTTCCTTGAAAGTGGTTTAACCTCATATATAATGAACATAACCATATTAATAACTTCATTAAGAGAATTATTCATATATATTACCTTTTAAAATCAATAATTATAATAATTTAAAATATATTTACACTAGAAGAAAAATCATTGTAGCCATGGTACTTTCCCATGGGTATAACCCTACTGACCATGGCTAAAAGTCATAATGATGGATAGGTATCCTATGGAGGGTATTGTTTTGGATATAGCCATTGGGATATATCCATTTCTAAATGTACTATAGCAACATGAAATTATAATGGATATATAATTTGTGGCATGGGGGTACCCTATATCCACAACCATAGTTATTCATGGATAAAGGTATCGATGGCCATGGTCCATGGCTATGTCTATAGCCTTCAGAAAAAACAACTATTAGATATGATACACAAAACTCTTCATTAATTTATTTAAAAATTTACCATTAATATAAGAGAATATATATATATATATATATATTAATATATATATTAATATATAATTTTATATAATTTTATATAACTATAATTATAATACATTTTAAAAAATTACAATACCATCTACTAGAATCTATGACCATGATTGGTAGTGGTACATGGTTGTAGATGTCCTGATATTGGGGTACGATCACAGTCCATATGCACCATGTATGTAGCCAATTCCAAAGAAATATACAACCATAGTCCATTACTAACCATGGATCTAGCACCTTCCTAAGAAACCTATAGCCACGGTCGATACTGACCATGGTTGTATCTCTTTCATGCTCCTTTCCCAGGAAAATAATATTTTTTCTAGAGTGTGTAGGATATGATATAACCACAGACACATTTCCCATGGACATGAACACCTTATAAAAATATCTATTTTTATCATAGATATAGGTGGTATATAGTCATGTTCTATCAAAACCATGTCGATAAATATGTTTTCCTTACCAATATGTCCACCAGTGTTATTAGTTATTATAGTGTATTTTAATAATCATTTGTTAGTAATCATGATTGTTTCACACAAACTATATAATATCATTATAAATACTTTTTATTTTATACCAAGATCACCATTACTATTTTTTCAAGGTGCTATAATATATATTCCAAAATAATTTATAAGGTTTAATTTTATTCCTTGTGTGTTTTAGTTAGAACTCTTTAAGATAAAATCAGTGAGGCACTTCTCCCTGTAATTTATGACGAATGAAAAGTGGTATATTAATAAAAATTTAAATATTAATATTAACACTACATAACAAAAAACCATTATTTATATATAAATATCACATTATAACACTAATTTAGTTTCCATAACCATCCATGGAAAAAATTATAATATCGTCGTTATAGGCGGTTAAATTGGACCAAAAAAGAGCATGTTGTAACAGATGGATGATTATGAGGTTGATTTTATGAAAATTTCATAATTAAAGAAGTGAAATTATAATATTTATATATTATAAAATATATATATGTATATATATTATAATTTATAATTGGTGGATAAAAAATATGAGATAAGAATATATTAATTAAAAATAATAGATCAGTTGTTTTCTTGGTATACTCGTTTTTTGGGGTTAAATTCAAAATGATAACTTATTGATAATACTACTAATAGATTGAATAATTTATATTTTAAAAATATTAATAATTATGTAAATGTAACTTTTATTCATTAAATCCATTTATTAAACCATCCATGAATCATTGTGATGAAAAATGAAAGACAACATTCCTAGAGGTGGCAGCCTGCATGTTACACGAGCAACATTTATATATTTCAAATAAATGGGAGGGAGATATATAATGGTTATTCTATAAAAATTATAAAATATAAGTATAATAAATATTATTTTTATATTATATTAATCTGGTCAGAATAAGTTTGGAGTAGATAGAGAAAGAATAAAATGTTAGGGAGTGGATAATACTCATGCTAAGGGATTAAATCTTCTCATTAAATATATCATACTAATAGAGGATTTAGATAACATTTTTATATAAAAGGGATTATAATTTTGTAATAAGATAATATTATATGTATTGTAGTAAGGATTTCAGTTAGAATTCATAGGATAAGTGTATCATGAAGTGAGTGGAAATGATCACATTTTATAGGTTAAATAGAGGGACTTTTCCACAGAAATCAATGTTAGGTGACATATAAAGATAGAATCATAAGGGATTTAGGTGAGGAATGGTTAGTGAGATATATGGGTATGAAATTAAAACCTGAAAAATATTTTACAAAATGAATATGTTTCATTTAATCTCAACAAAAGATCTTCAACATTAAGTTACCATTTTTACCCATAACAACCATGATTAAATATTCACTATGGTATTTTTTAATAAAAATATAAGATGAACCTTATTACCAAAAATTGATTATTTGAATATAAAATTAGACTCTATTTAATATCATTTAATTTCTAAATATTATAAAATTATCTTTCTATAAAAAACAGAAGATAATGAAAATATTTTTTTAGAAATTTGGTTTTATATATTCCCTGTTTTTGTTTTTATTTCCTATAAATTACTAATCAAATGAGTGTTAATATATTTTCTTATATGTTTAAGAATAATATATGAGTCATTAAAATTGATCTATTTAATTTATTTATATAATAATTATTGAACATTAATAAAATCAACTCTTTCAAAAAAAATAACAATTTTCTCCTCATAACTAATATTTACATTGGTGACTTATTTTTGTGTTATAAATGAAAATTAAATAACAAATAAATTTTGATATGATGATTTAAAGTTTATAAAAAAATTCTAGACTCAATTTCTAGTTTTTATAATAATTAATATTAATATTATCGTGCATAACACATAAAAAATTATGAATATTTTATATTTTATATATAAAAAGAATTTATTGGTATTTAAGACCAAGTGAAAATATTTATATAAACATTAATATAATTCTAATTATTAAATAAATTTATTTCATTCAGAAAAAAATACACAATATATTAAAAAATTATAATTATTTTAAAAAATATTTTTTTGATTAAATAATTATATTCCCAATTCATTAAGATTGATTAATTTTTTAATATGAATTTAATTTTATAAATAGATTTATGTTAAATAAAAATTTTATCATTTAATTTAATCAATTTTTTTCAATTAAATTTCATGGAAATGAAGTATTTATTAAATACATGAAACAACAGGGAATATAAATTTATTAATAATTATATTATTATATAATTTTAATATCTAATTACAAATCCCCTAAAATACTCCATATAAGATATATGGGTAAGAGAAGTAGTGGTGGATGTCATGAGTCATTATTTAGCCTGCTTGGATCACATATCGATTTCCATGAGATTTAAAATTCACCCACAAATGATTTCACTCTAGATGCACTTGTTGGTGTAACACTTGGGTTTGGTCTGTGAAAAAACCTAGTGAAGCTACTGCTTTTCCAAGGTTGAAAAAATGACCACATAAAAATAACTTCCACTAATCGATGTAATTTATTATACTTTATTTTTAAATTTAATTATATAGTAACCTCTATTTATATCAACTATTTCTAATACTATGATACAATGTTATATAATCTTGAAAGATATGTAATACCAATGAAAATATAGAATGACTTGATTTCATCCCTATATATAAAATAAAGTCATTTATTCCATTTTCTTATATTTAAAAATGTTAATTAAATTCCAAATTCTCTACCATGTTTCCATAGTTGCAATTGGGGTTATGATATTTATGAAAAATCAAAATGTTAAAATTTTATGTTTATGTTTTTTTATTTACTTTAATATTTAATCCGTGTATACTTATCTTAATGTTATATCATATTATGTTTTTATAACAAATTTATCTTGCATTTTAATAGTTTAATCTAATTAAAATGTTTTATATTTGTTATAGTTTGAGGTTTCCTGTGAAACAATCTCTAAAGGGAAATTAAAACTAAAATCTCAAGGTATTTCACTAATATTTCAAAACCATCTCTAATCACCATAAACACCTTGGAAAATTATCAAAAAAAAATTCTAACCTCTACAACCTCATTTCCAATGTCTACTAATATATGAACACTCACCTTTTAGTTCCCCAATAAAACTCCACAGCATCATTAATTCATGCTTAAACTATGCCTACTTTAGTCTGACGACTTTGAGATATTCTCCAAATATTATAATAACCATTATATTTGATAATCCAATGATGGATTCTCAATATTTTCATCCAAATTTGTAATTTAACCCAATAGATTTATTCTGTTGTAATCATAGCCAGCTATTTTATCATTAATCATATATCTTCATGATGTTTAGTAGTCAACTCTTTAATATCCATGAATTAATTTTAGATAATGTGTTCTACTCATCCAATTGCACTTTTCTTTTATTTATTACCATCCAACACATCAATCATTAGGTATAAGGGTTGTCTCCTTGAATTTTTTACACTAATAATTCCTCATTGGAACCAAATTCCTAGCAGCAACCACCTTTCCCATTTTCAAGGAAAGCATTTCATGAACTTAAATAATAATATATGATACATAATACCATCACAAACAACTTCAATTTATATGATCCAGTGGATCTCAAACCTACATCTCAAACATCAAGATCCACCTTTTTATGAAACTCTCCCTTACCTGTGGGGTTATTCAACCTCTTTATTCATTGGGAACTTCCTCATCACTGAATATAAATTGATATAAATTTTGATAATATATATATAATCAACACATACACTTAGGATTTTGAATTTATATTCAAAAAACCAACTCATTAATTTAAAAAATAAATATTTTACCTATTTGAAAATATAAAAATATTCACAGAAAATTACTTTTTTCAATTTCAATAATTAATTTGTTAGTTTTAAAAACAAAATAAAAATAATTTCTTAAAAAATGAGTCATTTTTTATTTTAAAAAACGCTTTCCGTTTAAAAAATAAAAAATCTATTTTACTGGAAATTTTATGAAAACTCATAAAATAACTTTATAAAATAAAAATATATTTTTTATTTATTTATAAAAATCTAATATTATTAATTGATTATTATTTTCAAAAAAAATCAAAAAACATTATTATTAAAAATTATATATTTAAAAATACAATATATTATGTAAATTTATTATAAAAATAACTTATTAATTTTATGAATTAAGAATTAATATTATTTCTATTTATGTATTAATTAAAAAAATTATATTAATTATATTGAAAATCGATAGAATTATTAATCTATATAAATAAATATTTATTAAAATATTTCTTTGAAAAAAATTTATTTTCCTAAATAATTTAAATATAATTATCTTAATCCTAGAATTTGGCAATGTATACTTTGAATAGAATACTTAAAAGTAATTTCTTATGTTCGCAAAAAAATTATCATACTTTTTTTTAAAAACTTGATCATTTTTTATTTTAAAATTTTAGAAAATATTCTTTAAAATTAATTTTCCTCTCATTATATAATGTGTAAAAATTAAAATAACATCACGAAAAATACTATTCCTATTTTATAAATTTTATTGTGTAATTTTTTCTTTTTATAAATAAGGAATTAATAATTTCTATTATAATTTTTTTTTAAAATTTAGATAATAATAGAGAATATTGTTAATAAAATGAAAAAAATATTTTTATTTATTTTAAATCAGGAGGATATTTTTTGTTTTGTTTTTTCAAAATAAAACTATATTCTATAAATAATTTCATAATGGGAATTTAAAAACACTTTTTGAATTTTTTAAAAAAATTGAAATTTTTAATTTGAAAAATAATTTTTGTATCATTAAACATAAATTATATTGAAAAATTAGAAAAATTATCTCCAACCGTAAAGAAATTTTATATTTTTTAAATAATTTTTTATTAAAATTAGAATCAACCTTTTTTATATTTAGAAAATTTTTATTTGGTATAAGTGGGATTCTTAAATAAAATATGGATATATTTTTATTTCCGTAAGAAATAATGAATTATTTTATTTTATTTTTTATTAAAAATAAGAAATGATATTTTTAGCCTTTTTTTAAATAAATGTTTCTTTATATTTTCATAAGGAAAATGTGGAAAATTTTATTTTTCTCAATAATGAAAATTAAATTAATATAACTTAGGGAATATAATATTTTATACAATTTTGTGGAAACAATTGAGACATAAATTTCTATTAAATGAACATATTATGTTTTTATGTAACCATTATAAATGAATATAATAAATTTTTATTATATTAAAGATGATACTAATTATCCTAAATTAGTCTAATTTGGTTGAGTTGGGTCATATTTTTTTAGTACAAATTGAATCATTTCTACTTGGTTCAATTCAATTTTGTTTTTTTCTAATTGAGTTTGATCTCTTTAGGTTAGTTTAAATCAATTTAGTTTGGTTCTATTTTTTCAGTTATATTTAGTTATATTATGTTTAGTTCTATTTTGGCTAGTTTAGTTTGTCTCAAATCTATTCAGTAATATTTCATTTAATTTTATTCAATTTATTTAATTTTATTTTGGTTTAGTTTTTTCATTTTATAAAGTTTGGATTTAGGTCAGGTCTATTTTATTTTATATTTTTTTATTCACTTCAATTCAATTTAATTTGTAGTTGTTCACTTTGGTTTTTTATGCTTTGATTTGTGATTTTTATGTTATTTATTTTTCCTCTATTTTGGTCAATTGTGATTTTATAAATTTATCTAAATTATATTTCATTATGTTAGTTTAAATTTATAAAAAATTATTTTATATCATGTTTATGTCAATTTGGTTCAATTCGGGTTAGGTTAGTTCAATTTAGTTCAATTTCATGAAATTTAATTTAGTATAATTAATCTCTGATGTATTTTCCATGGTTTAATTTGGCATTATTTTTGTCAACTTGGAATATTTTTATTTTATTCCCTTATTTGCAGTTTTGATTGAATTGGTTTTATTCAGTTCACTTCTATTTTGATTAGTTTAGCGTTAGTTGGGAAAGGTATAATTAGGATAATGTAATGGAATTATGTTTCATTTCATATTGTTCTATTATATTTATTATTTATGAAACTGTTTTAGGTTTGTTTAGTTTTGTATAATTCTATTTAGTTTACATTAATTATAATCTATTCAAATTTTTATTATTTTGTCAAAGTTAAGTTTGGTTAGGTGGGATACTTTTCAATGGGTTCTAGGTTGGTCTGGTTTGATCATGGTGATTCATATTAGTTAATGTTAATTACTTTTATTAACTTTTTAGATATTTTAACTTTTGTATATTTGATTCAATTTATTTTTATCGATGTCATTACTTTTCAAATTATTATAATTATTTCAATAAAGGGGGTGTTTTTTTTACTTAGTTCACTTTAGTTTACATTATTCTAAATTTAGTTTGGTTGGATTTTGTTACATTCTTTTTCAGATTGGTGGAGTTTCATGTCACCTAATGTTTCTCAATTTGGTTTAGATTTTTATGATTCAACTTACTATTTTTAATGAAAAATATATTATAATTTTATAAAATAATATCAAATATATTTATTTTTTTTAAAAATTACTTTAATCATTGAGATTTTTTAAATATTTATTTATATTTGGTAGAAAATTAAAAATAAATCCTTACCCTAAATAAAATAAAAAATATTTACACATTTTTAAATTTAAAAAAACTCAAAAAAAATATATTTTTTAATTAAAAGTACCCATTTTCATTAAAAAAGAAAAAATATCAATTTTCCATAGATAATTGATGATAAAAATCTTCTATTTTTTCTAAAAAATTAAAAACATGTACACTATTTATTTGTAAACAAGTAATAAAAATCACCCATTAAATTATATGTTTTTAAAAAACACTTTCATAAAAAATTATCATTTTCATCAAAAGGCCACAATTTTTTATTTTTAAAAATTTCATTTCTTTTAGAAAATTCAAAAAAATTATCACATTTTAATCTAAAATAATTTCATAATTTTTCAATAAAAAATTAAAATATCAATTTTTGTTTAATATAAGATATTCCCATCTTTTATTTTATAAAACGATAAAATGAACATTTTCTCAAAAAAAAATTGGAGTTTCAATAAAATTTAAAAAATAAAAAAAACATTCAACTTATAAAAAATAAATATATAAAATTTTTCAATATAATATTCATTTATAAATTTACTGAAAATATAAAAACTCATTTTTCTTTTCTAAATATTCAAAAATTATTCCTTTCCCCTTAAAACAAATTTTAACTAATTTATTGTTCATATAAAAAATAAAATATTATAATTTATGTTAAAAATTAAAAAGAAATCCATGTTCATTTAAAAAATAAATTTTTTTTCTTAAAAAATATAATAATGTCTTATTTTATTAAAAAAATAAAAATTAATCTATATATAATATATACAATAAAATTTATAAAATATCTATTTTATTTAAAAATTATTTATTTATTTATTTATTAATAAAAAATCCACTTTCAATTTATAATATTAAAAAACTCCCCATTTTAATATAAAAATAAGAACCTACAATTTCATTTAAACATATAAATAATTTATGGTTTCATTAAAAATCATATTATTTCTTTTAATTTTCTTTTAAAAACACATTTTATATTTTTAAAAACATTTTCATTTTTCCAAAATCATATAAATGTTTTTTAACTTTATTAAAAAATTAATTTTGTAAACTTTTTAGAAATATATAAAATTTTATTTAACATTAAAAAATTCTTTTTTCCAATAAAAAAATAATAAATTAAACATTTACTTATTTAAAATTAAAAAGTTCATTTTTTATTTTGAAAATAAAGAAATCTAATTTCAATAAGAAATGTTAAAATTAATCGATAAATCCCTTCTTTAAAAATCATATTAATTATTTTTTTACCATTTTCATTTAAAAATAAAAAAAAATTACACTATAAAAAATTTAAAATTTTCATTTTTTATTATACATAATTTCAAAATACCTATATGCCCAAAAAATATTAGAATACCCAATAAACGTTTTATAAAATATTAAAAATAATATTATATTTTTATATGAAATCATCATTATGAGTTCCCAATATTTCTTTTTTGAATAATGAAATTAAAAAAACTCATTTTATTTTAAAAAAATTATGTAAATGAAGTCTAAATAATATTTTATAAGAACTAACAAAATCCAATTTATTCCCCTTTTTTCATTTTTTAATATAAATTAATTAAAATAAAATTTAGAATATTTTTCTTAAAATATCTTATTTTTTCAATTAAAAAATAAAATAAAAAAATATTTTAACCATATAAATAAAAAATAGTTCTTGAATAAATTATAAAAAATTTAAATACATAGCTTCTATTTTTCCTTTAAAAATATCAAAAATTAAACTATTATCAATTTAAAAAATAAACATTTTCAATTTTAAAAAAACAGAATTCTTTTTAATTTTAAAATATATATCAATATCTATTTATTTTAAAAATAAATTATCAGCTATTTAATTCATAATAATTTTAAAAAATTTATTCTTCAATAAATATTTATTATCTATAGAAAAATAAATTGTATATTTTATAGTTTCCAAATTAATAATTACAAAAAATTATTAATTAAATTTAAAAAATATTACAATATTTATAAAATAATAAAAAAAACTTTAATAAACATTCCGTGAAGTCAAGTTTTTTTAATATGAAACGTAATAAATTTTCATTTTCATTTTATAAAATGTAAAAATATAATTTATTTTGTTTAAAAAATGATTTTGTAAAAAAAATAAATATATTGAAAATCTATTACTAAATTAAAAATTTTAACTTGAAAAATTTATACTACTCTCCTCTTTTTTTATAAAATAAACAAATTCCATTTTCCCTCTATTAAAAAACCTTATTCCATAAAACAATTTTAAAAATATTATTACTCCTATTTTTTAAAAAAATAACATACATTTTTTATTAAAAAATCTCAAAAAACATTTCTCAATTATTGAAATGTTTAAAATAATAACAATAAAAAATTCACATTATAAATAAAGATAAAAATAACATTTTAACATAAAAACTAATAAAAAGATTATTTTTTTAATTTTAAAATTATTGAAATATGAAGGTTTTAGTTAAAGACAAAGCCCTTATTTTCAATTCATATTATAATTTCGCTTGTAAATTAATATAAAATTTAATATTTTAATTTAATAATTAATAACAAATTAATTTACACTGTATTCATTTGAAAAATGAAAAATCCTATTTACTTTGAAAAATATAACCTTTCTAATTAAAATAATAATAATTAACATTTTTCATCAACAAAATAGTAGTTATAAAATTTATATTTGTAATTATGTTTTTATACTTATTTTTTCATTTTTTAAGAAATATAGATATTAAATATTTTTTAATACAAAATAATTTATTATTTTACTTATTTTTTAATTATAATTAATTTTTTTGAGAGTAGACATTTATATTTCATAAAAGGGTATTTAAATTCATTCGATTTAAATAAAGATTTGTTTTTTGTTTTTTATAAAAAATATATAAACATTTCAAAATTAAAATATACTTTTTTATATAATATTTATTAGAAAATTTATTTATTTAATTAAATAAATGTTATTTTTAAAATGAATATTTTGATTTTATAGACTTAAATAAAAAATTTTAATGATTAATGATAAATTAGATTTTTTCCATTACATTAAAATATTTTTTAAAATTAAAATGATGAATTTTTAATCAAATATAATCATATTTAAGAAAATAAATGATCATTTATTAAAATAGAACAACTGTAAAATAATTATTTTGTCTTTTTTTTTATTTTTTTAAAGCTTGGACATTTCCAACTTGTTACCTTAAATGTTTTGGGTGTTGGGGTGTTGGAAGAAGGTTTAAGGAAAGTCTGGTAGGGAAAAAACTGAAATTTAAATTGGGAACCGGTTGCATAACGTGCAGGTACATGATTTTTCATGGTGCTAATTGGAAGGTATGTCTTTGTCATGTTGTTGGTGGATATAATGTAGGGCCCCAAGAAGTTAGATTTAGTAGCTCTCCTATTTTTTTTATCAGTACAGTGTGGTTGTTTTTGTTACACCATGGAAGGTCATATGGTATGTTGGATTACGATACCCTATTTCTTGTTATCATGTAGAGTGTGAGGGGCATATTTAGTGGTTTTTTTGATTTGGGAGTTGTTGTGATATGTTGTATAGGCTTCTATGTAATATGGTTATGGGGTTTTAAAATTTTCATAATTGATGTATTTTTGCATTGTGTCTTTCCTCAAGGTGTATAGGATCTGGGCATGGAGGTAATGATTTCACTGTGGTTTGGTGAAAAATCCCACCATTTTTCTATAGTGTAATCCATTTTACCATGATATTTTTAAAATCCACCTTTAATATAAATTCAAATCTCCATTTGAAACCCATCATTATTTTATCCATTATCTTGACACATAGGTGACATATATGCATATTTAGAAGGAGTTTCAGTGTAACAACCTAAGATTTTATGAGAATTATTCTTTTTAATTTCATTGATGTCTTGTGTTGAATGCTACACCAAAATTAGCTTGCACTATATGCAACACCATCTTAGCTTGCAGTATACGGAACACTATTCTTGCCTCTTGTTACACGTAATTTCAAGTTCGTTTTGTGGAAATTATTTTACGCAACATTAAGTATAGATTTATTTTAATGTATAAATGAAATATGTTTTGATTATTTTATACGCAACACCAAACGGAGCTTTCACTACACGCATCCCTGACTTAGCTTGCATTACACGCAATCAAGACCTTCCTCGATAGTGTGTGTTGTACGGAATATCAACTTTCACTAAACGAGATATTATTATAATATTATTATGAACTAGACGTTATGAATAGTAATACCCTCTTTTTGAAATTTTATAAATTTTATTTTTCAAAATGGACATAATTTTTGGATTTGGAATATCTAAATTAGCTTAGGGTGAATTTTTTGTATTTTTCTGAAAACTTTCAATTTTTGATGAATAGTGAAAACACTGGGTTACTATTTAAAACCGACATTTTATATAAATATTTATTTATTTTATTTAAATTTATTTTAGTTAAAAATTGATACATAATACCTATATAAGTTCAATGTAATTCATTGGAGTAATTTTATAATAATTTTAGACATATAAAACTTTTATTGAACTTTTCACCGTCTTTTACCCACCTCCTATGAGAGTTTGAAAATTTAAATAAAACTTAATTTTACCACTTCTGTGAGTGGAATTTCGAAAATCCAAGAGACACGGTTAATATCAAGGAGTAAAATGTGGTTTAATAAGATAAAAATAATTTTTGGTGAATAGTAGCTTTTTACTTTTATTTACCACGGTTAAAAGTAAATAGGGTAATTAAGGGTAAAAATGATATTATTATTACCCTAACACATGTCCTAATTATATTTTATAAGTTTAGTTTGACCAAAAACTACCTTAGGGATAAAATATTACCCTTTAGGTCTACTTGGATTTGATTAGGACATTTATTATTATTTTATTTAAATAAGAATTAAAATAGTTAAAATCAAATTTTAATAACTAAAACATTATAAATATAGATTTATAAATAAATAAATTCGACATAAAATATTTATTATAAATATTAAAAGATTTACTACATAATGGTATTTATTTATAATTTTTAGACATTAAATAATTTAATTTATTTATGACACAATGATGATGCAGTAATTACCATATTAATGAAATATTAACATAATTGATGTTATAAATACCTAAATACATGTAATTTTAGTCTTTTTATGAATTCCAATAATTTTATTGGTTAATATTACATGTTACTATTGATTTAATTAGCTTTTTTAGAACTAATAATGCTGTTATGAGTTTCAAAAAAATCAAGTACCAAATAGTGTCATAATTGACATAAAATAGTTTTTAAAACCAATATTATATTATTAATTGTTATTTTATTCCTAAAAATATAAGGTTCGGCCAAATGACTTAGATAAGAATATATATATTAATAATGAACCACTTGGGTTTCGTTTGTCTTGTTATAGTAAGTTTATTAACCATATAGTGTAAGAAAACAAAAAGACACGGTAAAAGTTAAATTATTTAACTTAGAGTTAAATCTAAATGATAAGTATAAAATAGTAAACTAAACTTGTCTAAAATCTATTTTTTGAGAGTATTTCGACCAATCCCCACCTTATCTTCGAAATAAATCAACTTGGAGCTATTAAAAACTGAATATGACTTTATTATAAAATAATATTTTAAGTTTTCCTAAGGTGCCCCTCCCCTCCCTTATAAAAAGGGAACCCCTTCCCTCTTCTCTTTACACCATTTTGAGCCTTGAAGCTCAGAAAAACCCTGATAATTTCTCTTATCCACATCCCTAAAAACATTCTTGAGGTTTTAACCTTCTCAAAAGACCAACTCTACTTCCTTAAGAGGAAGCATAAAGGAGGTGCATCGAAGAAGAGGTAATCTTTTCTTCCGATTCTCTCATGTTTCTTTCTTCTTATAATTATTCTTATTTAGTTGTTTTATTATAAATTAATAACATCAGTATCACTAATATACTGATATGTTTTTATAAATATTAAACAACCCCATTTCACCTTCTATCCATCCTACGGAAAATGAAATCATCGCGCGTGCGTACTTAAGGAATACCGTCTCCACGCCGTGTTGTAATCTATTTTCCACCACCACCTTACATGGATGGGTATAATGGTGTAAAGAATAACTGTATATGGTTATTATAACATAATACTTATTCTGAAATATTATGTCATCCACTCCAATTCCATTCAACAATTATGGGAACGATATCATCGCTCATGCGTACGTACGGATTACCGTCTCCACGACGCGATGAGATTCATTCTCCATGATAACCATTCAAGAATGATTATAAAGTACATATAATAAATAATAGTGAAATATATGACATAATTAATCTAAATGATTTATGTATACATATATATATGTTATTTACTTACTTCCATTCAAGTCAATAAGGAAAGTAAAATAGCGTTCATGCGTATGTACGACCTACCATCTCCATAAACGGTGTATTTCATTTCATTCATCTATATTATATATATATATATACGGAATATATATGATATATAAATCATGATTTACATTATGTATGTAAGTAAATCATGATATAAGTAATAATAGTATCATGAACAACAAGTCCAAACATGTATGACAAATGAAAAGAATATTACCCCAAACGTTGCTTTAACATGGAATTGACAAATGAACGGGTAATATAAATACATAAGTGAACCATTTATGATATCATAAATATTATTATGGTTATTTAAAAGTTAATAATTTGTTTAAACCCATTATATAGGAGTCTCAGACACATATGGAAGAAATTGTACATAAGGTAATGGATAATTATTCCAATCTCATTCTTATCCAAGATTGTTTATTCGAAAGTATTTCCTGGGGTTATGTTTATTATCCATGTCAATATGTTCTCAAAATGTTTTCATAAAATGTTTAAATTTCTTCTAGGTATGTTTAAAGTCATTTTTACACTTTTTTACTTTTACCACATTGTATGGAAGAAATCTTTCTTTTGTTACCATACGAGGTACTTTTTGACTTTTCTGGAAAAAGTACGAGAAGAATGTTTTTTTAACTTATACATCATGAAAGGATTTTTACGGTTTTAAAAAACCTTTTTTTCATGAAGATTTCTCTATAAGATTTATTGACTATTTTCAAAAAAATCATTTTATTTTAAAATTTCATGGAATTTTGTAAAAAGAAAATGATTTTGAATAAGAAAGGATATTATCCTCAAGAATTCATTTCAAGTGTTTTATCAAAACCATTTTCCATCTAAGATGAAATTATTTTATATGTGTATGTTTCAAGTATAATGTCTTTATGATTTACATGGTTCCACTTTTCTTATGATAAAATGATATCCATTTCTTTTATATGGATTATGTTATGATGGGATGATGTTTATGAAACCCATTTTTATTCTTTGGGTTAGGATGAATGGTTTATGTTTATATTGTGGAACAAGTTAGAATGATTTCATTATGATATGGGTGGGACCTATATCTCCCTCCAATACATTAGGTAAAGATTTTTATCTCATGAGATAGACATGGATAGAATGGTATGTTAATCTGGTTCAGTGTTACAAGACTAAAATGAGGATTGAACTCAATTCAGAAAGGGACTTTGTTCACTAAGATGGTCTTGGTAGCAATTCTTTGGATACTATGGAAATCATAACATGTTCTTAATGGTTTCCACAATTACATGTTTTATTATCATGCTATTTTATCAGGATTAATGTTTCTTTATGATCTATGCCTTACGTACTGCCATGTTTTATGTTATTTCTCAAGATCTTGATGTTTAGACATTTTTTTCATGTATTTAAGTTAAAATGTATATGATTTGTTTTATTTTATCCATGGTTACCCTTACTGAGAATTTGAGCTCACCCTTTTATATGTTTTCTTTTCCCCATGTTTTAAAGAAATGTATTAGCTAAGAAAACAAAAAGGGGAAGATCTTTATGGGAGATGTTGAAGATCTTTCACCACGATTAGAATATTATGTTCTGAGTTTCCAAAGACACTAAAATATTACGGTCCTTGAGTGTTGGTTCTTGTTATGTATTAAGTATTCCACAAAATTAATGTAATGTCCATGTACGTCAAGCTTTGGGTCTCTACATTCAGCCCCTCTCCCTTGGAAATGATACCCATTTTTAGGAGAATGGTCATCGGTGATATGAGGTGAGTTCATTCTCTCCCACCTTTTTTCTTCCTCTCAATTTCTAGTCGAGATAATGTTTTAGTAGTGGGAATGGTTGGTATATGAGGTTTTTGGGTGAAATTTTCATAGGAAATAATATAATATATGTTTCTTGAGTTTCTCCTTTGTGTGACCTTAATCTTGTGGTCATCCTTTCATTTAATCATCATCAAGTAGAAATTTGGAATGTTTTTATATATTTAGGGGATTTGGGAACTCTTCAATTAATTGTGTAATATATTGAATTATCATGATTTATTTTCATTTGTTTGGAAGGTAAGAATCGACATAATAAAATTAATAAAATAGATTCACTGAAATTAACTAGGGATGTGTGTATCTCATGTGTTTAAAAATTGAATTTTTATTAATATGTTATTTCATATTTTAAACTTGTTACTAATTTTATGAAAATTCTATAATTATAATGATTATGGTTCCCTTTTTATGTCTGTGTGATTTAATCCACCATTTAGAAGTTGGTAAACTACTTATAGATTGTAATGAATTTGTTGTGTGGAAATCTGGTTTGGTTAGATTATTTCCCATGCTAGTGAGATTGAATATATATATATATATGTGTGTGTGTGTGTGTATAGCTCTGTGTGTGTGTCTGTGTGATTACAAGATTAAAATGGGAATTGGTAAGGGTGGTTACTATTGAATTTGGGTTGTTGTTTTGAAATACTTTTTTTATTAAAATTTTTAAGATTAGTGTGGCATTAAAGATGATTTTTGTACTTAAATTTGGTGTTTAAATATATTAGATAGGGAGATTGTGGTTAGTAACTATGGATGGCATGGGTTGTGATGGTTATATTTTTTTAAGGATGATGATTAGCTACAAAAAGAGGCTAATAATCATTATTAATATTTTAATATTCATGTGATTCAATTTTCATAAACACCAGTTTTATTGTATTTCATAAATTGAAATTCATTTCACATCATTGTGTAATTAATGTCTAAATTTTTTCAATTTAGGCCCAATTTATCAACTTCTTATGTAATTCATAATTGAATCAAAATGGAAATCAATATTGGGAGTGCCTTAACTTAAGGGATTTCTTGGATCAAACCTTTGATGAATACCCCACACCTGATGATATGTACAATCATTTGGATGATAAATTATTAAAGGATAAATTTACATCCCTCTCAAGAATAGTTAATGAGATCAATCTTAGGGAAGTACACAATGTTAAAACTCATATACGGCCTAATCCCCAGCAAATTCTTGAATACTTCCATGAAAAAATGGATAAAATGAATTAATAAATTTCATCAATGAGGTTAGAACTACAAATAATTGAAATAGTTATAGAACACATGCCTTCTCTGGTTTTCCCCTTATTAACATTAATAGAAGAATCTTATTACACACAAACCTCTTGGTAATAAATCCAAGATTTTACTATTTCAAAGAGTGAGAAATATAATATTAAAACTGAACCATTGATTATCAAACCATCATATTATTCAAAATCATAAGAAAACGTAGAAGGAATAAAATTAGAATCTAATAAATCAAACCTAGGAAGTGAATTGAATTTTTTAAGGAATATTGAAAGTAAACCTGAAGAATAGTAGAGAATTTATGAAGGGTGTCTAGATTATAATGAAATTGATTTTATTCGTTCCTAGGAGGGAAAATCGATACATGTCTTAAATCTATATTAGGTGGATCCAATGTGGATTTTTTCAGAAACAAAAATCATCAAAAAATTGGGAGAAATTAGAAACATAAAGTCCATACCCATTTCTATCACATATCTTTCTAATTCGGTGGTTGAATCGTCTATCCAAAAAGAACCAATTATGTTGATAAATTTCGAAAAGGAAACTAATTTCTATTCAGTATCCTAGCCTATGTGAAAAAGTGTAATCCAACCCGAGATCAAATTCACGTTCCATACATCCCCTCTCAAGTCATCCATCCTAGTGAATAACTAAAACCTATTAGTTTTAATTACATTCTCTCTCAAGTCAAATGATAAGAAAATTTTCCTTGGTTCATTATTCAATATTAAGAAATAAATTAGATGGAATAAATTTAATATTAGAGGGATTATCCCTTTTATTATGACCTATATGATTTTTCAGGAATCATTTCTATAACCTTCCAACCAATCCCATAAAATAATCAATCATAATTAATTATAAGTGCAATAATACATGGCTCTTAAAATGATGAATATTGGTATTGGATAAATTGGGGGGTCCATGTTGAGCTAATGACTTTAAACTAAGAACTTTATGAGAGGAAACATGACTTTAATGTTTATTTTATTTTGTTTTGTTTGTTTTTTGTTCTTTTTTTATGGAACCACCTTGGGGTTTCTAATGTGATCTAATATCAATTGTTTGTGAGATTTATCAGCTAAAGAATTTTCAGTATTTATAAATAAAATCCATGATTTCTAAAGTTCAAAAATTTCCATCAATCATCATGTAGGAGTCTACTTTTTACTTGAATATAAAGTTGCCAATTTTTTATGGGTCAATAACTTCAAAATAGGTGATTTTATTCCATGATTTCATTCAAAACACCTTCTCCCCCTCTTTCTTCTCAATTCCAAACTCTCTCTTTTGTTCTCTTTCAACACTGAGGTCAGTGTCATTCTATGTTAGTGGGAGTGAAAATCTAATATTTTATGAAAAAAATAGATTCATTATCCTTTAATGTGTTAATATAAATTATGATAGATGAAAAAATGAATATCAAATGATTTGGAATGCCTTTATTGTGATTTTAATGCACTTTAATGTTCATTAGCACTGTTTTTGGAAAGTGTGGTTGTCTGATGTAATTTCTCAACATTTACATTTTCAACATTTTAATAAAAATGATACAATGCACATCCATTTAATTTTGGGTGTAATATTGAGTTATTGGGTCCCTTTGATCATTTCATGGGGTTTGGGGTCACTTTTAGTTTAATTTTAGTATCTAAAAAAAATTAAAAAAAGGCCACATAGAGAATTTTTTCTACAAATATGTGTCTTTGACACTTGGGGATCATGACTCCATTGTTTTCTTACTCAGTTTTAGGATTTATATCTCTATTTTAGATCATAGAATTGACAAAATGTTTGGCATCCAACACATAGAGATCATGACTCCATAGTTATCTTTCAAAGAGTTAGTCTTTTCATCTCTATTGTGGTTAAAAAAAATAGAAACAAATGAAACATATAAAATTATACACTAATATTAATGTTTAGTTTGATTTTCACCTAGTGCTTCCATTTTTTCCTTTGAATAAGAACATGGTCCCCATGTCTTTTGTGATGTACAACACATCATCATACTGAATTGAAATTTGTTTAAATGTGATGATTAATTTGAAAAAAGAAATGGTATTGATATTGGGATATGATTATGAAACTAGATTATAAGAAATTATTTTGATAATGTTCATGATTTTTTGGAATGATGACTTTTTGTGAGCGTTTTATGTGAAAATGTATTGGAAAATAGGAATTCAATTTCATGTTTTTGTGGTACTTTTTGCTTGGGAAAAGAAAAAATCCAGTTGGTGTGTGATTAGATACTAAAATAGGATCATATTTATTGTTAATATTTTAATATTATATTGATTAAATGTCCATAAACACCAGTTTTAGTGCATTTCATAAATTGAACTTCATTTCACATAATTGTCTAATTCAGGTCTGAAGTTTGTCAATTTGGGACCAATTAATCATCTTCTTATGGAATTGATAATTTTTATTATTTTAATTTGATAACTTGGGATATTATTTATCACTTTTTTTTGGAAAATTTTAGCTTTTATTATCAATACATTAATCACAAGGGAATATGGACATTTTTTCCCATGAATGGTGAAATTTCTAGACAAAGAATAAAGGGCCTTAAGCCCATCAAATAATATTGGATCCCACATTTCAATCACAATGAAGCTAAAATCTTAACTTTAGATATATATAATCATGAGTATCATTTCATTATACTATTTCTAGGGCTAATTTTGATGTTTTCATGGTGATCGGGGCGGTCAAAAATGAAGATAAAAATATGGTCCAGATTTCAAGGCCCATAAAATCATCCCACCATTTCAAGCATAAAATCCAAATAAATAGTCCAATTGAAATTAGATTTTTAATTATATTATAAGAAACCTAGAAGAGTATATTTCCCTTTTATGATCATAAGATATTCACTGATGTTCAATTCCATATTTGAACTCAAAAAAGGGGCATGAATCTGGAGGAATTTTCTAGTCAACATTGAAAGTGTCTAATTCCTTTTTGTCTTCCCCTCCTTTTGATTCTCCTAATTAATGGGGAAGAAATTTATTAATGGGTTATTGACTTTAGGATCCAAAATTTTCTTTTTAAGGAGCAGTTGGTTAAGGGATTTTGGATTCATGTTTTCTTTTAATTGTATTGTTAGGCTTTTATTTTGTAATCACATATTTTCTTTTCACATGTAAGCTATTATAATCACTTTTAATTTATTTATAAAATTTATTCCTATTATTTTATTTTTTTATTATTCATAACATGTTGATACTGTTGCTTTAGGGAGTGAATATATTCACATAATATTTCGTTAAATTCTTCAAAAAATGATATAATGATCATTTTTTGTTGTTTTTATTCTTCAATTCCTCCCTCATGAGTCGACTTCCCACTACCATTAATATAATAGCATAAATGGAAGTTTAAAACTCTTATGGTTTGATCCAATGGAGTATCAATGGGATGGATTGAATGTTATTTCATGTAATTTAATATTTAAATGTATTCATTGTTTTAGTATTTTCATTAGATGAGTTACATTCTTTTTCATCTTCACCAATGTTAACGATGAACCATTTTTTGAGCTCTAGTTCCATATATTTCATTTGAGTGTTCATTAAATTTATCCTCTAAGTGAATTGGTTGTTAAACTTGTAACTTTGTATGGATTAAATTGGTGAATATTTGTTGAGAATTATATCTTTTTTTGGATACATCTTGAATTAATTTCATGAAATTTTCTAAGAAAATAAATTCATCCAATCCATCCCAAGAGATAAACTTGGATCAAATCATTCTATCAAATTTCTTTCAATTATGTCTTTTAAAACTGTTTAATTATCCACTCGATTCAAACCCAACTTGTCCACTTCATATCACAATCACCATCATAGAATGTATGTTTCTTTATTTTTCTTCCTAGGTCCTTAAGGATTAAATAACTCAAGTTGTTCTAAAAGAGACTGCTTTAACTATATAACTTGGATAAATTTGGGAATCACAAAATGATTTGAGGTGTTAGATTTAGAATGGGTTGTGAAATAGTTATTTTTGTGGAAGTTGTGTGGGTTGTGGGGTGGCTTGGTAGCTTCCAAATATTTATGTAATATGGATAGAAATGGTGAAACTCATAATATGAAATGGGATGGAAATATGTGTACATAGTATAAATGAAATGATTAATGTTTCAAATATATACAGTGATTGATTTAATTGGGTTTTCATTTAATATGTAAAATTATTACTCACATCTTTTCTGCACCAAGAACACCCTAGAAAAATGGTGGTGTTGAAAGAATAAATAGAATTCTTCAAGTGATAACAAGAACCATGTTTAGTGAATACATAATTGCAAAACATTTCAGGGAAGAAGCTATTAGTACTTCTTATTGTACTATAAATTTTGTTTTAATTTAACCTTTTCATAATATGAGTCCTTTTGAGTTTTGGATAATCTGAAAACCAAAATTTTCATACTTCAGAGTATTTGGTTGCAAAGTATTTATTTTAAATACAAAATATAACTTACCTAAGTTTTTAACCAAATCTGATTAAGGAATATTTTTGGGATATTCCACCACCTCTAAGGCTTATAGAGTTTTTAACAAAAACACATGTGTTGTTAAAGAAACAATACATGTTATGTTTGATGAAACAGATGATTTTGTTTTAAAAAATATTCAAAATATTTCTTCTGAAGTGTTTTCTAAAACTAATATTCAAGCTATAGAAGATTCATCAAATATTTTAAATGCTTATGAAATTATTCTTATGAAATTTACACCTAAATACATTCTACCTTATATTGATTACCAGGTTTTTCAAAATCCAAATTAGTTATTACTTAGGAAAAATATTAGTGATAACATCGTTAGTATTGTAAATCAACCAGTAAGAACTAGAAATTCCCTAAGAAATCAAATAGAACATCTTTCTTTTCTATCTCGATTTGAACCTAAATCTCCAAGTGACGCCTTAGGTTATAAATATTGGATTAAGGCAATTCAAGATGAACTAAATGAATTTTAAGGGAATAAAGTCTGGACCTTGGTTGAAAAACCTAAGGACACATCTGTTATTATAGTAAAGTGGGTTTTGAGAAACAAATGCGATGAAAATTGAATCATTGTAAAAAATAAATCAATACTTGTTGCTAAAGGCAATAATCAAATATAAGTTGTAGACTATGAAAAAACCGATTCTCCTTTAGCATGACTTGAATATATTATAATTAAATTAGCCTTTATAGCATTATTTAATTCCATACTCTTTCAAATGGACGTCAAGTGTGATTTCCTTAATGGATAAGTTTAGCAGGAATTATATGTAGACTAACCCCCTAGTTTTGAAGATACAAAACATCCTGAATTTGATTACCAACTTACCAAGTCCATATATGGAATTAAACAAGCACCGAGAGCTTTGTGTGATAGGTTAATAATATTTTTGTTACAAAATAATTACATGAAAGGAATAGCTGATCCAACTCTTTTTATAAAGAAAGAATACAAAAATCTTATGATTGTTAAAATTTATGTTGATGACATCATTTTTGAATGAACTCAGAAGTCTTTAACATATTCATTTATGAATCTAATAAATTTTGAGTCTGAAATGAGTAGGATGGTTGAGTTAGTATTCTTTCTTAGCTTTCAAATTTCTCAAAAACCAAAAGGTACTTCTATATCCCAACATTATTATATCAATGACTTGCTCAAAAATTATGTGTATGATAATACTAAAAGTATCAGTACTCCCCTTAGAACCTAAAACACTCTTGATCTTGATGAGGATGGACAACCAGTTGATCAAACAACTTATAGAGGAATGATTGGACATTTACAACACTTAATAGCAAGTCACCCAGACTTAATGTTTTCTACATACTTATGTTCTATATATCAATAAAATCTAAAACAATCCCATTTACAAGCTGTGAAAAAGATTTTCCATTATTTAAAAGGAAATTTGTATTTATGCCTTTTTTATTCTTTTGAAAGTGATTTTGATCAAAAAAAATTTAAGATGCTGAATTTGGTGGTTTTAGAATGGTTAGAAAGATTAATTCTGGAACATGTCATTTTCTAGGAGATTCTTTAATATCTTGGTCATGAAAAAAACAACACTCAGTCGCACTCTCCACTGCTAAAGCTGAATATGTAGAAGTTAGAAGTTGTTGTGCTACAGTGTTGTAGATTAAACAAACACTCACTGACTATGGTATGAGTTTTACTAAAACTCAAATATTTTGTGATAACTCAAGTGCCATTGCGTTAAGTAAAAACCATGTATATCACTCTCGTGCAAAACACATAGATATTAGGAATCACTTTCTTAGAGATCACACACTAAAAGGAGATATCATTTTATAATTCATCGAAATACAAGAACAACATGCTGATATTTTTACAAAATTGTTACCTTCTAATAGATTTAAATATATTAAACAGAATCAAATAATGATTAAATTAAAATAGTCATTCACATCTACTTACTGTTTTTACATTTCTCCTTACATAAAAACACTATTTTTAATATATGGATAACATTGCTCTTTTTTCTGTGTTTTATCTTTTATAGATTTTTTTATATATTATACCGTAACCTTTTAAGTTTAAAATTTAATTTTTTATTCAGATTCATTTTTTTTATTCCTTTTTTTTACATTATGTTTTGGTTTTAACATTCTGTTTATCATTTTTACATTTTGATTATCATTTTGATTTTCTATTAATCGGTCTGACATAGTCTTTTCCATCGGTTTGACAACCTATGGTAATGAATTTGTTTTCAGTTGGCTTGAAAACCTATGGTAATAAAAAAATTTCCATTAGCTTGAAAACATATGGTAATGACTTTTTTTCGTCGGTTTGATAACCTATGGTAATGACTTTGTTTTCCATCAGCTTGACACCCTACGGTAATAAAAAAATTTCCATCAGCTTGACAACCTATGGTAATAACTTTGTTTTCTATCAACTTGACAACCTAAGGTAATTGACTTTGTTTTCCATTATCTTGAAAACCTATGGTAATGACTTTGTTTTCCATCGTCTTAATAACATATGGTAATGACTTTGTTTTCTATCAGTCTGACAACCGATCATATTCATTTTATTTTTCATCACTTTGATGTTTAATTAAGTTCTCTTTTAATTATTTTAACCATTACTATTCTGTATTTTATTATGTTTTTAATTTCATAATATCATAAAACCAAAAACTTATATTAAATATCCAATAGGTACATTCACTTTTTTTGTATTTATTTTTAGTTATGTTATTGTATCTCGGTTTTTTTAGAATTATTTTTTATTTTTTTTAAATTTTTTTCTATCTTTTTTTTAACCATTAGATTATTTATCTTCTAATATCAACCATAGAATACCAATGGTCATCCAAAATTTTCCTATAAATAGAGGACCCCCCCTCTCAATCCCACACCAGTTCTTCAGGATTCTCAATAAATCCCTACTCCTCTTCTTAAGGATCAGTATGATTATTTATTCTTACAAACATCTTTATGTCTTAGTATTCTTCCAACACTCCTTCTGATATGTCTTCAAAGACTTTTTCAAAAAATGATTCTTCAGATAAATGTTTGTTTCTAAATATTGTTTTGATAGTTATGACTAAAAAATCAAGAGGTTTATTTTTTTACAAGGCTAGGAACATCTATGTGTTGAGAAAATTATATCTCAAGATCTGGTTCTTATTTAATAGGTTAGACAATTCAACAATATGGTGTCTTTTGATAATAATATGATAATAAACATTAATGTTTATGATAAAGGGTTTGAAATATAAATAAAAAAAGCATCACATTTCCTCAATGCTTCGACTGAAGGTGATTCATTTTTGACATCTCATAAGCTACTTGTGGAAGTTGGTACGTTTAATAAAGAAAGAGCTAAAAAGTCACTATTTATTATAAATGAGGAGAAAAGACCCATCACTCTTCAGAAAATCGGTTTTTTGTCCTTTGGATGCAATGTTTTATAATTCTAAGTAAAGTGGATAGAGAAAATTTTAAGGTTTCTGACATATTTATGTTTGATTATCATGAAATCATGAGAAAGGTGAATCTCATGGGTTAAATTTTAAAAAATATCAAGAATGAGAAGTTCGGAGAAATCAATTATCATCTTATCTTGTATCTATCTATTCTAACAAAGTTTATTCCGAAAAGCTTGAAGTTTTGTAATATTATAGTGAAAAAAGAGTTGAAATAGATGAAGCCTTCTTGGATAAGTAAGAGCATGATAAAGAAGTTGTATGTTTGTTTTGATGAAGAATAAAAACTATTCGTTGGAGATGTAAAAGAAGAATCATCACCAAACCAATCGGTACCAATTCAATTGGCACCAATTCTAATAGAATCATCTCCAACATTTTTTGCTTCTCAAAAGTCAGATCCTCAAATCAGTGAAAATCCAAAAGAAGAAAACCAAATATAGTAAAGAGGTTGTATCCAAGTGGAGAATAGAGAAAGAACAAAGAATAGAAGGTTATCCTAAGTTTGGCCTTGACCCATCTGATGCTCTAGCTGAGAAGATAAGAACAGAAGATACTCTACAGGATGGGAAGAAGATGAAACTCTTGAAAAGAAAAGCTTAATTTTTTTATGTTTCTAAAATTATAAAAAGTGTTGAGTTAGAAAGTTCCCAACTAAAAGAATAAGTTCAATAAGAACCTATCGTATATTCTTTTTAAGAGAAAGAAAAAGGGAAATAAATAATGCAAGAAGTTATTAAATATGATTCACTATAGGAATTTGATGAAGATAAAATTGACTTTATTATAGAATACCTTCAAAGTTATTATAATAGTAGAGAAGAATATTTTGTTCAAAAACAAAGTGAAGGAATACAATATATTCCTCATGCCGATATAGTACCAATACGATCCTTATAAATCATTTTAGATAGAACTCCATCTCTAGTCAAGCAAGGGGCTCAAAGTTTTAATATCAAGAATATAATTGTCATAAGTGACAAATTTTAAGAAGTAAGATCTGAAAAATAAGAATAAAGGGTTTAAAATGAAAAGAGAAAGGAAAAGGAAAATAGAAAAATGAAGACTCGAGGTGATCCAATGAACTTGAATCGTACAACGATGATACTGATTTGGATCATACAATTTCTCTAAATAAAAGTTATTAAATTGTACATGTTTTAAGAATAATTAAGAAGAATATTACTAAATTTCCAAGAATAGAAGGAATGATTTAAGTCATTATAGATAATAAAAGAAATAGATTTGGTTCAGTAAGAGATCTCAAAAAGAGAGTAATGGCTCTAGAGGCCGATCTAAAATTTTTGAGTGATAGTTGTATTGCTCATAAGAAGGCATGTAACAAGATGACTAAATGGTCATAAAAAATAGAAAACTCAGTCAATGAACAAGAGGAATCAATTGAATACTTAATGAGACTTTCAAATGATCTTCCCATTGATTTTAATAATCTTAACAAAGAAACCATTGATAGGTTGAATCAAATTTCAAAAACAAATGGAGACGATATTACTTCTGTGAAATAATTTCAAGAAAGGATGAATGTTTTCCAATAATATTTATCGAAGGTTTCATCATTCAATGGTGAATTTTTTTTCTAAATAAACAAAATATTGTGTTGACTCAAGAGAATAAGAATACGAAACACAAAATTGATAATCTTGACGAAGTGATCAGAATTTAAGAAGATACTATCAAAAACCAAGATCAAATCTTTTCATAACAACAAGAGATTCTCAAAACACAGGTTGTTTCTATCTCATAATACAAGAAATAGATAAATAAGATGAATTTTTTTCTTCATGAGTTGATCAAGAAAGAGAAAACAAATGAATGTCTAGTTGCATTTCTCTTTTATTACTTTAAAAAATCATAGAACTTTCACAATTCAATGAACTGTATGTTCTCATTTCAAATTTTTGTCATTTTTTTATCCCTAAACTTTTCAAGAATCATAATATTATCCCATTATTTTTATAAATAACAAAGGGGAGAATCTATTATAAAAGATAGAGAATGTATTATAAAAAGGGAGAAAGTTTTAGAAAAAGAGGAGAATTGTTCATTGTAATTCATCTAAATCAAGGAAAAACTATGAATACTGTCCTTTAGAAAGTGTATATGTAAGGGGGAGTTAGTTTTATTCAATTTCAAATTCAGAATATTTTTCATAACTCAAGGAGAGATAAGTATTTCTTTCTCAGTTTTACTTTATGTTTTGTGCTTTCCAAAAAGGGGAAGATTGTTATGTTAAAAGTCTTCTTTTGAGTTTTATGTCTTTTGATTTGGAAATCACAAATCCTTTTATAGTCATTTATCAAATAAAGTATATATTTTGGACACAATGACTCTTCTTATCATACTAACTCGGGCTATCGTAATAACTCAGTCTATCATACTGACTCTATCTATCGTATTGAATGAGTCTATCGTACTGACTTTATCTATTATACTTACTTAGTCTATCGTACTGACTCTGTCTATCATATTGACTCTGTCTATTTGACTAACTATGTTCAACATACCCACATTTTTTATCGTACTCACTTTAATACATTGTATACACATGTTTTATTTTTATCACATGCATGCTTGTATTCACTCATCAAAACACATGTTCTATATAAATCATACTCATGTTATCATTTTCATTTATCTTTTTTTTAACCAAAATGATGTCATGGAGATAGTTATAAACTAATCAAAATGATTTCATGATTTTTGTTTCAATATGACCATTACAATGCCAAGGGTCCAAGTCCCTCAGAGTTTTCTGGAAAAATATGATCGGTGGAGGAAATATCACCATTGGAACCTAAGGCCTATAAATAGAAGGTCATTTGAACTAGAAAAAAACTTGAATGACTTTGATAAATATTATATTCTTCCATGTTCTAGAGATACACTATGTGAATTCTCTCGTCTTTGTGTGAAATCCTTGAAATTAAAAAACATGAAAGGCTTGTTCTTAGTTTTTGTATTTCAATATGTGTTTTTTTTATTAGTGGATCTGATTAGCTGATTACGATCGATGGATGTTGGGGATAGGTAGATAGTTCAATCAATCATTGTATCAAGGGATTTCAAACATCTTAAATATAGAGGTGTTTATTACCTATAAAACTGAGGGGTTTCGGGGATATAAAGAGAGATGTGTCGATCATCGTATCGAGGGATTTCCAATGTTAATGATAAATACCTGTTATCTTAAGTGAAAGGATACTATACTCTTTGAGATAAAGGAATTGTAATTAATTTTACTTTTACACTAGTTATTGTAATAGAAAGAGAATCCTTTTATTTATTCTTTCTATTTGTATTCTTTTGTAATTGTTTTAATTACAGCTTATACTTTTAGTATTGATTCTATACACTATATGTAGAATCATTTAAAATTTATATTACTCTGATATTTGTATTCAATCATAATACAATTATTTCAAAACCAGTGGTATCATATTACATAATCATAATGATAGTAAGTCCTATATTTTATTTTCTTTTTTAAGATACCTTATAAGTTGTTTTTAGTTATGATAAACTAAAAACCATACCTAATGGTTTTAATAGAAATTTTTAAATATATAATTCACCCTCCCTATTTTATTTGTGTCATCTCACATCCATTTCAATACAACAAATATATATAAAATTTATCTATCTAGAAAAATATTAATATTATTAATTTAGAAGTATTTTAATTCAATATATAAAAAAATATTGTAAAATAATGTTTCATTACTAAACATTGCATAAATATATTCAATTCTGTAAAATATTAATAAAAATGAAATAATTTATTGTAATATGTATTTATAATGGTAAAATATCCATTAACTATACTATATGATTTTCCCCCATCACGTATGGCTCCTTTAGAAAATTTCAACCTTACATGTCTTCCACTCCTGATTCTATCGAAACAGTCAAGCTCATCTTCTCATTCATTCATTCCCTATCTCCCTCACTATGATACCGGTTCATGTCTCATCCTCACCACTACCCACCATCCCCTCCTTCCATTATTTTACCTACCTCCACCTATAATCATCCACCCTTAGATCAACATATGAATCCTCCTCCACCTCAACATCCACACCTTCACCATTTCCCCAACTTCATTTTTCCTATAATTCCATCATTAATCTTATGTATTCCTTTGGAAGACCATAAAGTTTTTTCTGGTTGATCCATCCACTTCCACTTTACCAAAATCCCTCTTGTTGTATATGTTCATCTTATTATCTATATTTATTATTCTGTATCCACAAAAAATATTTTTTAAAGGTTTTAGATGGGAAATTTATTATAAAATTTCCTCCACCCTCTATTTTTTCCCATCCATCTTTACTACATCCACCCTCTACAAATACATAACTAAATTTATTCAAATGATTAAATATGTGTCTAAACTATTTATATAATTGTTTCCATATATAAAATTGGATTATCTAAGAATTAATATTGTCTATATTTATGGATCCTTTTATTTCTAATCCTTAAACTCCCTTCATTACTCTTTAGCAATATTATTCACTGGTTTGAATGCTCACGGAGTTGGATTATTGGGTGATATTAATTTCTATTTCAATATTTACATTCCCTAAATAGTTATTTCTCCCAAGAAATGTGTATCAGTTCACCCCTAATACTATCTCATATCAGTCACCCTTCTAAGGTTCAATACAATCACTTTTTTACTATTTTCTCTTCTTATTTCTAATTTTCAATTAACTATTAACTATTTTTTCTGTTTTATTTTTAACTAAATTAAAACGTATCATTAAATTATATTAATCATTATGAAATTAAATGAATAAATGGAAATTGATTGTGACTATGTATTTATATTTTGAATATAGTGGATTCATTTTTAACTCAAAAAACGTAATCTCCTCCAAAATTACTCAACTAATTTTTTTATCAATATTATTTTATTGGAATATTTATTTCAAAAATTAAAGAAAATGTATAAATTTTCTTTAGTATTATTTATTCAATAGTTTCTTAATTTATTCTAAAATAATGTTTGAATATTTTAAATTTAGAAAATTTAATACAAAAAAAATTAATGGTATTCATTTTCACTATATATGAATCGTATATTTTCAATATATTAGTTTAATTATATATTAAATAAATTTTGATGAAATAATATATATGAACAATTTCTAAATTTTTAGTTTTTCTATATAATTAGATGATTTTAAGTAGTTCAATATATAATGTAATAAATTGACATGTATACACTATTCCCACGGTTTCATTTTATCTTTATTTTATAAATATTATCATTTATATAATTTCACTTTCCCACCTTCATTTGATATTTTCATTCCAATTATTTTATTCACAATTTTTCCAAAATATGATCATAGTACAACTTATACAATTATTTTTGTGACAATTATTTTTAATTATATGGCCTAATGTTAGACAATTTTTCCAATGAATTTTATTTTCATCTATTTATATGTAACTAATTTCATTTTTTATATTATTATTATAAATAAAAATTTCTATGTTTAATCATCGCATATTTTTTAATCATTCCTATCCCAAAACATGTAAATTTTATCCAATATATGAGTTCACTCTCCAATGTTATTTCAACATTTTAATATGGGTCGGAGCTTTGATATATTCTTTTTACTCCAGGAATATAATTTTCTTTTATTATATTTTTAAATATTTTAAATTTTTACTCATTATTTTTTTATCTTATGTGATACAATTAGGCATATTTAATATTTCTCAATTTTTATTGTGATTTTTTAAAGGATATTTTTTCAAACATAAATTTATTTATATATAACTCTAGGAATTTTTCATTATTATTGATTTATCCTACAGTATATAACTATTTTCTCAACATTATTTGTAAAATAAAATACTAAGTGTAAAATTCATAAACATAAATATAGTTTACTATTATGGTAAAAGATACATTAATACTTATTAAATCAATTTATAACTTTTTCCATTGATAAAAATTAAATTATCAATACTAAAATTTACAAAAACAACCCAAGAATATGCTTTCTTAAATTAATTCATTTTTAAATTTACATTAAAAATAAAGATAGATTATTTAACCTTTATTGATCCATTTTCCTTTTTTAGATCATCATAAATTCATATAATTATCAATCAATACTCTATTATAGTCATTTATATTCAAATAATTTATCTTTTTTTTACTATTTCAATTTTTATCACTGATATTTTTTATCATGTTATACTCTCCCACTATTGATTTTCTTCCTAAATAATGGACATCATGAACATGATGTACCATGTATATGAACATGTATATGGTTAATTTCAAAAAATGGAAATTCACTACTTTATGTAGTGAATTAAAAAATTATTGAATATGTAACTTCATTTCCTTTTTCTGATCATACACATCAACTACCCATTCTTAATCTTAATCATTGGGTTTCCTCCTTTGGAACTAAGACAATGAGTCCATGTCCTTGATGATCATAGATAAACACTCCTATAACTAAAAAAATCACATTCACTGCATAATCCCATAACAATACAAACTTATTCCAAATCCCACTTCTCTGAGTTGTAAGGATTTTTATTTATAAGTGGGTATGAATTGTGAAATTGTAGTTAGGTTATGGAGTTCTAAATGATTCAATGTGTGAATGTTTTGATATTAAATAGATATTTCTACTTTTTCAAATGTTCTTTTTAATTAATTCTTAGACCTATTTCAGTGTTTGAACTACACTTGAGTTTTAAAAACTTATTATATTTTCACATCTCAACATTTTTTTTATTATATTCATGGGTTGATACCTAACAAAATTATTGATAAATATCATTGTACTTCTCTATATACGATATACTTATGATTTCTAAAACCAAACACATTCTTGAATTCTATAAACTATGCTGTATTTAGGTAGATTAAATTACATTTGTAATGATAATAAATATCCCTATCTTTTGATATATAATCCTCCTATTACATTGAATTACCAATAACATAATTCAATTATTCTAGATAATAAAGTAAATTTTCCACTCCTTAAATCCTTTAATTCATATCTCACATGTCTATTTAATAACTACCATTAAAATTTAAACCTATAATTTCCACTCAGTGGGTAACACCTTCAAAATCTAAACCAATAATTTACATGTTATCTCTTCAAGAAAAAATTTAATGAATAAAAATCATAAAAATACTAAAAAAATAATAAATTTGATTTTAATTATGTTTTATATATAGTTTCATTTTTTCATGTAGTCTTTATCGTGTGTCAATTTGTTTTACTAAATTAACATATTATTAAATAATATTGTGCAACTGCACTTTATATATTAATTATATATAGTATTTCTATTTAACATATACCCTTTCAATAATATTTTAAATAACATATATTTAAAACATTAGAAATATTCCATTTTTTAGTATTCCTTGGTAGGTTATATTTATTTATTAATGAAATAAAAATTACATGACTATGAAACTATACATGATATAATGATTATTTAAACCACTTCATTGGATCCATTTTTAAATTACTAACTTATTTCAGTTTTTTTCAGTATCAAAATAATAAATTCTCAAAAAAATGTATGAAACTATAAGGGATATACTAACTATATATCCATTTGTATTTCCCTTGTATTTACATAGTTTGAATGACATGGGATATAATATATAGTTGAACAAATACATCATTTTTCTAATTTTGAATCATTATTGGGATGATTTTATTTGATTTTTTCAATATAATTTATTTAATAGCATGATTAGTACTTATATATCATGTTTTAATATATTAACTCTAAATATTTCCTTTTTATAAACTCTTTTCTAGGATTCAATGACACCTTTTATAAATTTCATGTACATTCTTTAAAAATTTTGTAATTTTACTATTATCTTTGGAAGTAAACATGTTATGCTAAAATGAAGTAAATTTATTCATAAAAAATTAAATTTTAATTTTTTAATGATTCTTTTGATGAATTTATAAATTATAGTTTATCAAAAACATTAATAATAATAATTCGAAATTCCAATATGTTTATTTTTTGGAAAAGTTTCATTAACTAAAATAAAATCATGATAAAATATTTTTATAAAATAAATTTTTATTTTTTTTATTTATAATATGTAAACTATAATTGTATAGTAATATTTCTACCATCAATTTTTAATATCATTACTTTGATCACATTTCCCCTTTTCATGTTAAAGTTAAATAATATAAGCATAACAAAGAATGTTTTTATTTTAAAAACATTAATTAATTTCCTTTTATTAATACCCAATTTTCCTTTGAAACATTACATACATAGATAATTCAATTATAAATAGTATATATTTCATCTTGATGAAAATTTTGACTGAAAATACTCACTAAATTAATTTCCAAATTTCATTATACTTTCTATACTGAGGTTAAAAAATTTACAACAAAGAATGGTTTATTGATTTTTATTTAAGTCATTAGTCACTAATGGTCAACATTTTACTTATTTATTCACTTTATATGCTAATTAATTTCCCATAATTAATTTTATAAAAATAATATTGTGGTTTGCATATATTATGGTAATTATTCATATTTCTTTATTCAGTTCATAATTTCTATGATCTAAATGAATTCTAGATTCATTTTGTGAGACAATCATTTACAATATTTGACAACATATAAGCCTAAATATCATTCATGAATTGAAGATTTATATTGGAATCATATACTATAATAATTGTTTCTATATAAGTGTTTTCAAAATGTTTTGTAAAGGAAAATTACAGCTTATATAAGTTTATTTAGTTGGGAATTAAAATAAAATAATTTTTATAAAAAAATCATGTTTTTTGGGGTTAAGGAAGGCCTTGAAGAATAAATTTTATTTAATAATTATTGACTATTTTTTTGTTTTATATTAAAAAAATAATATGGGGTATACGAAACATTATTGGATTTAAATTTTGTTTAATTATTATTGACTATTATAGTGTGATTCATATTGCTAAAAACCCATTAGTGTAATATGAAATATTGTTTATGATTCACCAACGCCACATAACTAAATTTATATAATTTACTCTATGGTCCAAGAAAACTATATTCCATTGTTCATTATCCATTATCAATCCATATTAATTTCTGGGAATCATTCCTAGCTAATTTTATTTTTATAATCCATTTTAAGTAGCTCTTATGGTGTCTATTCTCATATCTAAAGTAGAAAGAATTAATTATCTTAGAAAATGGTATAATTTTTTCATTGTGTTTAGTGAAAAAAACATGATGGAAATAAAATAGATATATGTATTTTTTCTTCTTTATTACATGTTTTTTTAGTTAACTTGGAATAGTGAGTACATGCTAAATAATTCCAATGCTAGAATATCAGTTTTTTTTGACAAGTTATTTTCAGATATGACTATACCCCCACCGCTATATTCTTATTGTTTTCCCCTTTTCGTGTACTAAAGCATTGTATGAATTCTTATTTTTTTCATACCATTTAATTAATTTAGAATATCTTCTCTAATCAAATGAAATTATAAATTCCAACAGATTCTATGGATTATATATTTTAATATGTTTGATATGAAACCAATATTTTTAATTAATATCAATAAAAAATACACATTATAGGATTGTGTATTCTATTATGGTGGTGGATGGGTTATACATTCCTTTTAATATCTCATTGACCCTTTTTTATATTCACGATATTTAATGGATTTGAAATGGTTCTTGTTTCTTCAGTTCAAAAATCAGTCACTTATGAAAGTCTTTGAAATAGAAAAAAACAGTTGTACTTGGGACTTTAGTTACTAATTCTATTAATTAATTAGTTCTTATTTTATATTATTTTATGATAAATTCTTGTATTAATTGTATATTGTAATAGTCCTATACTAACTTTAATAATATACTTTATTCCATGATATAAGGATTTTAAATGGTTTTGTTTTTAACAAATTGTTCTTTGTTGTTTTTGTGTATTATCACAAAAAAATTGTGAATAATATATCCTTTATAATTTTTTTACGATTTTTTATTTAAAATGTACTTTTTAAAATAATTTCTCAATTTCAAATTATTTAATTTTTTAAGAAATCACTTTTAAGAGGATAACAAGCATTTCAAAAAAATATGTTTCCTCTTATCTCTCAAAATGATTTACCCAATGATCTTAAAAAGTCATTTATCTTTTATGAAAACACCCTTAATTATTTTTATGTTATAATTGGGAAATTTTCTTATACATCCATCAATGTTCTTTCTCTGGATGGATTGTAAGATGAACTGTATGTTTCCATAAAACCCATATCTTTTCCATGGTTCAATTTAGTGGTGTTTAAAAATGACTTTTTTATGTTATCATGGAACCAATATGAATGGTTTATTTTTATGCACCATTTAGGTTTTTTGGGACCCCCTAATGAATTGGTAATTTTTATATCTCATGAGATTAGGAGGTTACATGGATAGTGTCCTAAATAAAAGAGGGTATAAGGGATCAAGCCTATATGGTAAGAAAAGCTTATATACCAACACCAAGAGGTTACATGGATCGAATACCAAGACTAAGAGGGTACACAATCTATATCCCAATCCCAAGATGGCACACAAGTTGTAATCCCTGGAAAAATAGGTACATGGATTTTTAGCCAAAATCAAAGATGGTTTGTGGGCAGTATACTAATCCCAATAAGGTATACCAGTAGTAGGCTACTCTTAATACATTACATGTGTTGTTATACCAATACTGAGAGGGTATATAGGTAGAAACCAAAGCCTAAAATGGTAAATAATAAGTAGCTCAATCTCAAGAGCGTACACCACTTGTTATCTAATGCACAATAGGGTACATTGGTTTTTATCCCAAACCCAATAGGTTAAATGAGTTATTAACCTAATACTAATATGTGATGGGAATCAGGTAGCATTTCATGGTCTATATTTTATAGCTCTCGATACTCTCACTTATACTAAATTAAAATTTTATATTATTATGTTATGATACCATGGATCATGTTTATTGTTTTATGATTTTGTACACATATTCCATTTTGTATTTTTTATCATTTGAGAATACATGTCATTCTATTATTCGTTATAGAAAAATATTATAATTTAATTTTCTTTCTAATAAGATATTTCTCTATACTAAAAATTTGAGCTCAATACTTCTATATATTTTCATTCACTAGGATATTAATATGTGTATAAATTATGAGGTAGGGAGACTATTATGGTTTTATTATTGATTTTTTTTACAAGTATCATAAAATATGTTTCTTAACTTATTGTTCCTAAATTAAACTAAAATTTGCATTCCTAATATTGTGTAATTATTTGTGAGATTTAATTTTTAACTTATGGAAATAATATAATATAAAAATATTTTTATCTTATTTTATATTAATTTTTATCAAATATAGTGTTTAAATAATGTGTTTTACCACAAAATCCAAGATTTTGCATCTGGGGAGCCTCATAAAGACTATAAAAAGTAATATAAAAATTATAGGAGGAAACTACCGGTGTTTGATGTTAAAGAACATATCATATTTAGGGGTTTCCATTATTTTTTGATGTGAAGGTTTTCTCACAAGAATATATTGTATCCTAATTTTATCATAATTTTCTAGTGCTAGAGAATATTAGCAAGGTGCTATATCGGTTTCCACTTCCTCCACATCTGGGCCAGATCGATGAAGTTTTCCACATATTACAAAATTTTCAATATCTTTAGTATTCCACCAATTTCATTTAATTGTTATATTTTTATATCTAGTAATATGTATCATACATGGATTGGCCGATGGAAATTTCAGACAGTTAGGATAAGGTGTTTCATGGGCATGTTAATCCTTTGGTTCATGTTATGTGGACACAAGATGGTATAGGGGATAGTTTTTTGGATTTTGGGACATAGATAAATGCTCAGTATCCTAAATTTTTAAGTTATATTTTATTTAAATGTTATAATTATTTAATTTATTTTTATTTATATGGGATCTGTTTATTTTTTTTACATCTCTTACTTTATTGTAGATGTTGTCACTATTAGAGAGGTATCTCCTGGGGAGAGTCAAGTGGGAATTAATTATCTTTTTTCTCTTGATCTTGGTTTTGATTCTCAATGATAAGAATAATTTGTAAGGAATCTAATGTAATTACATAAACCCTTAAAACTATTTACCTTGTGAGTTTTAGCTATTAAAGTGTTAGGAGGAGGTTTGAGGAATGTATGGTGTGGTTCAAGATGAGATTTATTCTATGAAATAGTTCCATGGTGTGGTGGTGTGTTCTATAAAATAGGATCATGTTATAAGGTCTTTCTGTGATGTGGTGTTGGTGGTCAGGGTATAGGACCTTAAGAAGTAAAATTAGGTGAATATTCCATTTTTTTTACATTATAGTGTGTAGTTTTATGTTGGAGCATAGAAGGTAAATTGGTAGGATAGATTGTTTTATAGTGGTTTCCACTATGAAATAGAGTCTATAATAAAGGATCATATGGTTATTTTGTATTTAGATCCATCGCGTAATTGTTTATAGGATTCATAATGGTCAGGTTATTGGATTTAAGGTTCTATAACATTGATTTAATACTTATGTTGTGGTTTTCCTCCATGTTTATAGATTTTGGATATAGAAACAATGTGTTTTTAAAATAGTGGTTTTCACAAATTTGATTATGGTGATGAAATAATGGTTTCATCATTGTTTGGAAAAAAATATGATTTTTTTATCCCCAGTGTAAACCATTATGATGGGATCTTTTTTTGTTTTATCCTGGATATAAATTCAAAATCCCATTTTAAATCCATCATTCTTCTATCTATTATCTTGACTCTTATATGACCTAAGTTCCTCTCTAGGAGGTCTTTATACCCCTTTTATTATCCATTGATCCCCAATATTATGACACTGATCATTGATGATCCAAGTTTAGTCCCTTATATTCCCCCTCTTATATTAAACTTAAAAAAATAGAGAAGGTTTTTGTTATTGTAATGTTTCCTTTAAGTGATTTTTTTGTGAGATAATTATGGGGAATTTTGTTCCGTAGGTTTTTAGATTTTTTCTAGGGCATGAACTTGATCTTATAGTCTTTTCTTCCTTACCTTATCCTTATGAAATGATATGAAATTATTTGATCTAGTATAGGAATTTAGGAACTCTATTTTATGTTTTTTTAATATTTTTAATTCTCTTAATTTTTTTATCTTTTCATCAATGGTAATAACTTACATAATAAAGATAATAAACTAGATACAATAAAATTGAATGGGAGTGGGTTTTTTACATAGGTTTACAAATTTTCTTTTAATTTCAATGTTGTTTCTCTTTTTGAAACATATTGCTACTATACCTAATATAGATATAGTTATTGGGGTTCCATTATTGTAACTAAATTCTTGAATCTTCCATTTATAAAAGGTTACACAACTTATAGATAATAATGAATTATTTTTGTGAAAATCTCATTTTGTTATAATATTACCCATTCTTTCAAAGTTAGATATGTATATGATGGAATGATTAAAAAGGGAATTAGTAAGTGTAGGTTCTATATAATTTGGTTTGTTATTTGTGAATTATTTTCTTATTGGTATATCTTTTATTTGTGTAGTTTTAGTGAAGATGATTTTTTTTGGATTTTTTTGTGATATATTGGGTAATAGGGATCCAGTTAGTCATTGTGATCAGTATGGGCTAGGATGGTTGTTTTTTTTTTGAAAAATGGGATGTAGTGTTGGATTTGGAATGTTAAGTGTGTTTTTTGATGCTATGAATTTCATGTGGGTTGTGGGATGTCTTTAGAGTGCCCCTATTTCTATAGAATATGGATAGAAATTGTGAAATTAGAAATATGACATGTGTTATAAATGAAATTAATGTCACTTAGATGAAATGATAAATTTTTTAAATGAATATAGGGATGAGTATAAATATTTTTTCATTAAATATAAAAAATTAATTATATAATGAACTTAAAGTGGATGGGGAATTGAAAATCAATAATAACTAAATATTGGGTACAAATGTGATTAGGTCCTGGTTTGTTTCTTTTTAGGTGATCATTCAGGTTGGATTGTATTATATAGATAAAATTGATGGTTATGTGTAGAAATTATGGTGTTGTAGATTTTTTAGGATTCTTTTAGTGGTTGTGTGGTGTGAATTTGAAGGATGGTCTTGTGGGTGACTACTATACATGAATTTTCTTTTGATTTTATTAAGCACCCTACTCAAGTTTGATATTTTTACCAATGCCAAAAGGTTTTGTGTTTCGCCTATTTCCCCAACATCCATATTTGTGAGGGTATATGGATAGCTTCTCCAATTTCCCATTTCTCTTTTTCATGAATCTTTCTTTATGGTGATAGGAAATTTTTGGGTTCAATCATGGGAGGAGGGGACAAGGTTGATGTTCTAAATGTTCACGATAACCAATAGTGATAGTTTTTAATGTGAATTTTTGTTTCACTTATAGATAAGTTGAGGTGGTTATACATTATTGAATATGAAATTATGGATATGTGATAATAGATATAAATGATGCCAGTACAGGATTATTCACCCTGTGATATTTTGGGATAGGTAGGGATGCGGTCTAGCCAACATCAGACCCAGATAGATACATGATGGTATTCTAATTTTTTTATACAAAAAAATCATAGAAGAATCAGGATGTGTGACATTGGGGTCTCAAAGAGATGAACTATAAGGACCCATCCTTAAACATTACTTATTATTGAATTAAATGAATAATTCACATAGAGGATCTTTTCAGGTTTAGAGTTTTAGAGAATTAGATCATAAATCATGAATTACATTCCACATTTAAACAAAGTGGTTACATAAAAGATAGTATTCATTTTTTCCCATCAACGAAAACATATTTAAAACAAAACATGACACTTCGTTGACCCTATCATCACATCATGTACCTTTCTCTTGACCTGTGAAAAACATTTCAAAAAATTGGGATGAGCATAAAAATCTCAATAAGGGATGTAAAAGTGCGAAATGAAAACATTAGTCCATGTATGAAATCATACTTTAGTCATAAAATATAATAACTTTAACATACCTCATCAAATAAATCATAGAAATCATAAGACATAAAGGTAACTTGAGGCATTCATATCATTCTTACGTAGGGAGTAACCCTCTTGGTTACGTTTGGAATACCCATAACAGTATATTCCCTAAATCTCTTTGGATAAACCTTAATTTTTAACTCCTTAATGTTACCCAATGCATTGGAGAGCTATATCGGGCTCACCCTTCCTTAGTTTATCATGGAACCACTCGTCTTCATAACAATGCCCAAGAACCATAACATAATCGTATCACATAAAACATGCATAAAGGAAACTTAACATTTCCACATTTCAATCACAAGATATCAATACAACACATTGATTTAATAAAAAAATTATGAAAACCATTTTCAATACCAAAATAAAAGAAAAGTAAAACATGGTATTTATTTTTCATTAAAAAAAATTATGTCTTGTAGAGGAAGTCGAAACTCAAATAATGGTCACGGCGGCGGACAAGTCGTTGTCGCTGCATACGTATGAAAAATAAAACATTCCTTTTTTAATTTAGTAAAATACTTCATATAAAAAAGATTCATTTTGAATAAGCGTAAAATTCAAAGGGTTTTATACACCGTATAAAAGAAAGTTGTGTATAAAAAAAATCTGCCTCAATGAAAGGAGATTGAGATGAAGTCCCTTACAAAGATGGTATCCTTGGATTAAGGATAAATAAATTACATAATTATGTTTGAAAAACTAATACACCAAATATAAGTGGATATTAAGTGTAAAAAAAAATCAGAGTTCATTCACACATATTCATAGAACGACATATTCAAGGAGTACAAGTTTATCCAAAAGAATCAAAATTGGGTTAAGAAGTTCCCTTGCAAAAATTCGACAGCCCTACGGCGTCACTTAAAACATCTACAAACTGAGTTGATTAGAGATAAAAAGGGAATCTCATCACTTGGACCTAAAATTTACATCAATAAGGATATATAAGAACATATCCCAACATTATAATATGTGAATTAAAAGACCCAACAAACGAAGTCTTTTAAAAACAGGGTGAAAAGTTCGCTTACCGACTTGGGTATCTTTCGAAACATACACCCCATGAAAGAAGGACAATAAAACATTGATTTAAATACTCATAAAAAAAATTATATTACACAAAGAGTAGAATAATGGTCAGTATATATACCACTCAAAGGAAATGGTGGAAAATGTAGCATAAATCTCACGGGAATAAAAGTGAGATGAAAAATCCCTTACGAAAACTCGGCAGCCTAACGACGCCACTTAAAACTTCCAAAAATGGATTGATGAGATCAAATTGGGTCTTTAACCATATTAAAATAAAATTTACAGAAAGAGGAATATAAAATAACATCCCCTAACATAACAAAGAGGAGCTTAAAAGAAGTGACATAAAGGAGAGTACTTAAAAAGAAAGAGAGAGGTTGGATCTCTTACAAAAATTCGTCAGCCTAACGGCGCCAATCAAAACTTCCAAAATGGATTGATGAAGGAAAATAAGGTCTCTCATCATATGAACATAAAAAATTAAAGTAATACTAATATAAAATAACATCCCAATCATAATAAATATGGGCTTAAAAGGAATGACCTAAAAGAGTGTACTTAAAAAGAAATAGAGGGGTAGGATCCCTTACCTCAGGTGTGACTTGACTCGATCATTCTTTAACCTCCTAAATAATAAACTTGAGTTAATTTATACTTGTTTAGGAACCTTTTTAAAGTTCATTATTCCTTTTATATCACTTATTACCATGTTATGAACACTATGTAATTATTTAAGTTAATAATGGTCATTTTGTCGATCATTGGTACTTGAGTCAAAAATAAATTCATTATAATTACAAGTTTGTTCATGGGGTAAAATATCTATTATATCCAGAATTATATTCATTATTTAGATATCATATATATCATATATATCCATTATATACATTCATTTATAGTATTACATAACATTTAGAGGTAAGAAATGAAATGCACCGTTCATGGAGAGGGTAATCTATACGTACGCATGAAGGCTACTTCCATTTCTATTTCATATTTAATGGAATTAAAACATAATGATACATAATAGTATTATAATTTCAGTATGTTATCATATATAATATCCTTAAATCTATCCTTTATACGTACCATATATGGTATTAACGAATCAAATCACTTTGAGGGGGCGGTAGTCCGCACTTCCTAAAATAAAGATATCGCGTTTACCCATAATGGAACCCATAAAGGTATGACATAAATGAAAAATATATAAGCTTAAGTAAAACATAAAAATATTATATATCATATATAAATATATTGACATCTTAATGACCACCTCTGAAGGTGTTAAAAGAATATTGAATAATCATCGTTTCATGAGGCAGAAATTCACCATCCACAAAAACAGTATTTTCTTCAACCATTATATGTAGGTGTCTGTAAGTGTAGCTCGAATACTTCTTATAATAAAATACTAGTATATTTATTATACTGGATTTGTTACAAAAGAAATTAATAAAAAGAGTTTAGGGGGTTGGAGAAGCAAAATAAAACAAAAGAACACAAGTGTAGACATTACCTTAAAATTGGGTAACTCCTCTTGGTTTGAACCAAAAGGGTTTCATGAAGAGAATTCTGCGAAATTTGAGGCTTCTAGGATGAGGGTAGGGATGTGGAGAGACAAAATGATCAGATCTTGGCCGAGCCAAAGGCTTTAGAGGTCTAGGTAAGTAGGTAGAGGTTGGGGCCTTTTATAAGAGGAGAGGAGGGGCACTCTTGGAAAGGTATAAAATGTTACTTTATTATCAAATGTGTTTTGGATTTTAAAGGTCCCAAATTAATTTATTTCTAGGATAAGGTGATAGGAGTTCTAAATACACCAATCCAATAGGTTTTTGACATGTGTAGGTCTTAGATTTTACATTATCATTTCATTTTATTTAAATCGTTAAATAATGAGGTAATCGTTGCATCATCATGATGTCATAAATAATTTAATTTATTTAATATCTAAAAATTTTAAAACAAATAATATGATGTAGGAAATCTTTTTATATTTCCAATGACTATTTATATTTAAAAATATGACTTGTATAACCCCATGTAATAATTGTTTTAGTAAAATTATACATGTTTGTGTCATTTTTACTTTTACTTTAAATAAAAATCATTAATGTCATTATCATACCCAAGTGGCTCCATGGGGTCCCAAAAATAGACTCATGGGTTGTCTTGGTCGGCCATGACTCATCCAATAGGGTTAGAACAAGTTTCAAGGTCATTTCATAATATTAAAAACATTATTTTTACCTTAAATTACATTAATTACCTCTAATTGCGATTAAAAACTTAAAAGTTACTATTCACCAAAAAATTATTTTAATCCCATTGAACCAAATTTTAATTCCTAATGAAAACCATGTATGTCAGATTTTTTTAATTCAAAACACAGAGGTGGTAAAATTTCATTTAAATGAAAAATCGGGTTTTTAAGTACCGCTTAGTGGTTTCACTATTCATAAAAAATTCATGTTTTTCAGAAAAATACCAAAAATTCACCCGAAGATATATTTGATATTCCGAATTAAAAAATTATGACTATTTTAAAAAATTCAAAACATATAAGTTACATTAATTAATTCTCGCTGTCCGAACAAATAGTGTGTTTTTATGAAACAATATATATCAAAAGATTGACACTAGTTTAAGTCCAATTTCAAAGTAAAATTAAATCCAATGACCACTATTGGATTAAATGATAAAAATATATTATAATTTCACTTTAAAACTAACTCAAAAGATAATCTAATCATATAAATAAATTATATTGAAAAGAGGTTTTGAATTAAAATACAACATTTTCACTATTCATTAAAAAATGAACTTTATCAGAAAAATACCAAAAATTTACACAAAGTAAATTTTGATGTCCCGATTCTAAAGAAGAATTTTATTTTGTCGAATATAACACATAAAATTGTAAAAAGTGGATTTAAAAGAGGTTCTCCATAAAAATTTGGTTAATAGACCCTTTAAAGAATATTAGAATGTTTACCCTTAAAATTGGATTCATTTTCATTTTTAATACTCTAACATTTATTGTAAAAAGTTAAAATATTTGACAAATATATATAATTTTCTTGTATTCAGTTCTGTTCATTCCCTCCATTACAACGGCTAGGCGTTAAATATTATAATATTATTATATTATTAGTGTGCAACATAATATTTCAAAGAAATTCGTTGTTGTGTATTGGGTACGCCATCGAGCATAGAATTCCTTTTAAAGTAGTATTACCATTTTATTCACAAATATTGATAAACATTAAAATGTAATATTATTTATTTACCTGGGATGTTACATCCTTCCCCCCTTTTGGGAATTGTGTCCTTGCAATTTCAAAATTGGGCTTGGAAACATCATTGAAAGTCCCACATCGAAACAAGAGTCAATAAAACTATCACTTTAAAAGAATGGGATAGAAGTAACAAGGTCACCCGAGTTAACCCATACTAGGATTTCAAGTATGAAAATATGGATATGGAGGAAAAAACAAAGGGTTGTGTTCTGATGGAGAGTGATAGTAAACATTTCTAGGAAAAAGTTAACCACAAGAAAATCATAAACTTGTGGTGGGTTAAACGGTATTCGATTCCCTAGTAGGAAAAGCTAATAGACAACATTTTTGTTTTAAGTTACATTTCATTGATGAATTTATTTTTTGTCTTAAGGAAACATACTTACTTGTCATGTTGACTTTCAATATTTACTAGATTTCTTACAGAAACTCATACTTTCCCCAAATGATGAGTATTTAGGAAGACTTGTTCGCATTAAGAGTACTATAATCAACTTCTTGAGAATCACCTAATCCAAAAAATAGAACTATACATTTCCCATGTCTTTAGATATCAACCAAAACCAAACCAAAAAGTTTAGTACGAGATTAGATAATACCCAAAAAGGATATTTTTTTTTCAAAAAAGAAAAACAACTCCTAATATCTAAAATTTGTCAAACAAAACCCAAAGTTCAACAAAGACCATTCAATAAACATCTATCCATAAAATTCTTCAAAGTAAACCTAACTAATATTGAAACCCAAATATTTGAAGGATTTAATAACATAGTCTCCCAAGGTACAAATTAACATTTATCTCCAAATAACATCAGTTTCTCTTAAAGTATCATACTGAAAAGTAATTAACATAATCATATATCCTCCATGATAGTTTAATAATTTCCATAGATAACCCAAAATCAACTTACTATTGATTCAAAAAATCATCTAACTAAAAAAAGAATTAGTCAAACTAACCAGGGACTTCACGTAGTCCAGTGGTAGGCGATAAATACCAGTCGCACTTTGGTTGTGGGTTCGATTCCCACAGCTTTGTCCGACGCGATGGGTTGTCACACGGTCTGCGTGTTTTCCTTTTTACAAAACTATATAATTCTTAAAACATTCCCCAAAACGAGATAAAATCTTCAAAAATAACCATAACATAATTTAACCTCAAGTTTATCTCATGTCTTTCATATTCCATCATAATGTATAGTAACCCATAATTACCTCAAAAGTAAGGATTATATAAACCCTAATGGTTACCTTCATAATTATTACCTGAACTTCCATGTCGAGTTGGTTCTCTCGTACATAATGCATTAGAGAACTCACCAAGGTTCAAGTAGTTAATAATAACTCCTGATAGTTGGTTTAGAATAACCACGAGATTTCTCGTTGAATGCCCCATTTCATCTAGTCTCTTAATCAGAGAACCACCACAGTTTCCTTCAAACCCTTTGTCACTTTGGTGCCTGCTAGATCCATCCATTTACTAAAACGAGAAAGGTCAGTGTGAGTATATCAGTAAAATCATCATATAATAAAGAGGAAGACAAACACCAAGATATACATATCCAAGTTATCTCAAACTCATTCTAACTTTCAAAAAAAACAATGACTCCATCTAATATACTAACCATTGTGGTTATACACAACTTGTCACTTTTTATTAAAAAACACTCTAACTTCTAAAGTTATCTAAACCGAACTTTGATACCAACTATAAGGACCCATCCTTAAACATTACTTATTATTGAATTAAATGAATAATTCACATAGAGGATCTTTTCAGGTTTAGAGTTTTAGAGAATTAGATCATAAATCATACATTACATTCCACATTTAAACAAAGTGGTTACATAAAAGATAGTATTCATTTTTTCCCATCGATGGAAACATATTTAAAACAAAACATGACACTTATTTGACCCTATCATCACATCATGTACCTTTCCCTTGACCTGTGAAAAACGTTTCAAAAACTTGGGATGACCATAAAAAGCTCAATAAGGGATGTAAAAGTACGACATGAAAAAATTAGTGCATTTATGAAATCATACTTTACTCATAAAACATAATAACTTTAACATACATCATAAAATAAATCATAGAATTCATAAGACATAAAGGTAACTCAAGGCATTCATAACATTCTTATGTAGGGAGTAACCCTCTTGGTTACGTTTGGAATACCCATCACAGTATATTCCCTAAATCTCTTCGGAGAAACCTTAATGTTTAACTCTTTCGCATTACCCAATGCATTAGATATCTATATCGGGCTCACCCTCCCTTATTTTATCATGGAACCACCCATCTTCATAAAAATTCCCAAGAACCATAACATAATCGTATCACATAAAACATGCATAATGGAAACTTAACATTTCCACATTTCAATCACAAGATATCAATACAACACATTGATATAATAAAAACATTAGGAAAACCATTTTCAATACCAAAATAAATGAAAAGTAAAACATGGTATTTATTTTTAATTTAAAAAAAGGTATGGCTTGTAGAGGAATCCGAAACTCCAATAATGGTCACGACGGTGGAGAAGTCATTGTCACCGCATACGTACGACAAAAAAACATTCCTTTTTCGTTTAGTAAAACACTTCATATAAAAAATATTCTTTTTGAATAAGCATAAAATTCAAAGGGGTTTTTACACCGTATAAAAGAAATTTTTGTATAAAATAAAATCGGCCTTAATGAATGGATATTGAGACGAACTCCCTTACAAAGATGGTATCCTTGGATTAAGGTTAAATCAATTACATAATTATGCATGACAAACGAATACACCAAATATAAGTGGATATTAAATGTAAAACAATAATAGGTCATTCACACATATTCATAGAATGACATATTCAAGTAGTACAAGTTTATCCCAAAGAATCAAAATTGGTTTAAGAAGTTCCCTTGCAAAAATTAGACAGCCCTACGATGTCACTTAAAACTTCAGAAAATGAGTTGATGAGAGATAAAATGGTAATCTCATCACTTGGACCTAAAATTTACATCAATAAGTATATAGAATAACATATCCCAACATTAAAATATGTGAATTAAAAGTCCCAACAAAAGAAGTCTTTTAAAAGGAGGGTGAAAAGTTCCCTTACTGACTTGGGTATCTTTCGAAACATACACCCCATGAAAGAAGGACAATGCAACATTGATGTAAATACTCATAAACGAAATTTTATTACACCAAGAGTAGAATAATGGGAATTACATAAACCACTCAAAATAAAATGGTGGCAAATTTAGCATAAATCTCACGGGAATAAAAGTGAGATGAAAAATCCCTTACGAAAACTCGGCAGCCTAACGACGCCACTTAAAACTTCCAAAAATGGATTGATGAGATCAAATAGGGTATCTCACCATATTAACATAAAATGTACAGAAAGATAATTATAAAAGAACATCCCCCAACATAACAAATAGGATCTTACAAGATGTGACATAAACGAGAGTACTTAAAAATAAAGAGAGAAGTTGGATCTCGTACGAAAATTTGGCAGCCTAACGGTGCCAATCAAAACTTCCAAAATGAATTGATGAGAGAAAATAGGGTCTTTCATCATATGAACATCAAAATTATAGTAAGATTAATATAATATAAAATCCCAATCATAAGAAGTATGAGCATAAAAGGAATGACATAAAGGATTGTACTTAAAAAGAAAGAGAGGGGTAGGATCCCTTACCTCGGGTCCGACTTGACTCGATCGTTCTTTAAACTCCTGAATAATAAAGTTGAGTTAATTTATACTTGCATAATAAACTTTTTCAAGTTAATTATTTCTTTTATATCACTTATTACCATGTTATGAACACTATGTAAATATTTAAGTTAATAATGGTCGTTTTTTCGATCATCGCTACTTGAGTCAAAAATAAACTCTTTATAATTACAAGTTTGTTTATGGAGTAAAATATACATTATATACAGAATTATATTCATTATGTAGATATCATATATATCATATATATCCATTATATACACGCATTTATAATATTACATAACATTTAGAGGTAAGAAATGAAATGCACCGTTCATGGAGACAGTAAGTCGTACGTACGCATGAACGCTACTTCCATTTCTATTTCATATTTAATGGAATTAAAAAATAATGATACATAATAGTATTATAATTACAGTATGGTATCATATATAATATCATTAAATATATCCTTTATACGTACCACATATGGTATTAACGAATCAAATCACTTTGAGGGGGCGGTAGTCCGCACTTCCTAAAATGAAGATATCACGTTTACCCATAATGGAAACCATAAAGGTATGCCATAAATGAAAAATACAGAAGATTAAGAAAAAAATAAACATATTATATATCATATATAATTATATTTACATCTTAATGGCCACCTTTTAAGGTGTTAAAAGAATATTGAACAATCATAGTTTCGTGAGGCAGAAATTCACCATCCATAGAAACAGTATGTTCTTTAACCATTAGATGTAGGTGTTTGTAAGTGTAGCTCGAATAATTCTTATAAAAACATCCTAGTATATTTAAGATACTGTATTTGTTACAAAATAAATTAATAAAAAGAGTTTAGGGGGTTGGATAAGAAAAATAAAACAGAAGAACACAAGTGTAGACATTATATTAAAATCGGGTAACTCCTCTTGGTTTGAACCAAAAGGGTTTCATGAAGAGAATTATGCCAAAGTTGAGGCTTCTAGGATGAGGATAGGGAATTGGAGATACAAAATGACCAGATCTTGGCCGAGCCAAAGGCTTTAGAGGTGTGGGTAAGGAGGTAGAGGTGGGGGCCTTTTATAAGAGGAGAGGAGTGGCACTCTTGGAAAGGTATAAAATGTTACTTTATTTTCAAATGTGTTTCGGATTTTAAAGGTCCCAAATTGATTTATTTCGAGGCTAAGGTGATACGAGTTCTAAATAAACCAATACAATATGTATTTTACATGTGTAGGTTATAGATTTTACATAATCATTTCATTTTATTTAAATCGTTAAATAATGTGGTAATCACTCCATCATCATCATGTCATAAATAATTTATTTTATTTTATGTCTAAAAATTATAAAAAATACTATTATCTAGGAAATATTTTGATCTTTACAATGAATATTTATATTCAAAAATATGACTTGTATAACCCCATGTAAAAATTGTTTTAGTAAAACAATACATGTTTGTGTCATTTTTACTTTTACTTTAAATAAAAGGCATTAATGTCATTATCTTACCCATGTGGCTCCATGGGGTCCCAAAAATCGACCCATGGGTTGTCTTGGTCGGCCAGAACTCATACAATAGGGTTAGAACAAGTGTCAAGGTCATTTCATAATATTAAAACATTATTTTTACCTTAAATTACACTAATTACCTCTAATCGCGATTAAAAACTTAAAAGTTACTATTCACCAAAAAATTATTTTAATCCCATTGAACAAAATTTTACTTCCTAATGAAAGCCATGTATGTCGGATTTTTGAAATTCAAAACACAGAGGTGGTAAAATTTTCATTTAAACGAAAAATCAGTTTTTTATGTACCACTTAGTGGTTTCACTATTCATCAAAAAATCATGTTTTTCAGAAAAATACAAAAAATGCACCCTAAGATATATTTGATATTACGAATTCAAAAATGATGTCTATTTTACAAAATTCAAAACATATAAATTACATTAATTAATTTAATAATTAATTCCCGATGTCAAAACAAATAGCTTGTTTTTATGAAACAATATATATCAAAATATTGACACTAGTTTAAGTCTAATTTCAAAGTGAAATTAATTCCAATGACCACTATTGGATTAAATGGTAAAAATATATTCTAATTTAACTTTAAAACCAATTCAAAAGATAATATAATCATATAAATAAATTATATTGAAAATAGGTTTTGAATTAAAATATAACATTTTTCACTATTCATTAAAAAATGAACTTTATCCGAAAAATACCAAAAATTTACACAATGTAAATTTTGATGTCCTGATTCTAAAGAATAATTTTATTTTGTCAAATATAACACATAAAATTTTCAAAAAGTGGATTTAAAATAGGTTCGCCATCAAAAGGCGGTTAATCGACCCTTTAAAGAATTTTAGAATATTTACGCTTAAAATTGGATTTATTCGCATTTTTAATCCTCTAACATTTACTGTAAAAAGTAAAAAAAATTTGAAAAACATATATAATTATCTTGTAGTCAGTTTTGTTCACTCCCTCCATTACAATGGCTAGGCGTTAACTATTATAATATTATTATATTATTAGTGTGCAACGTAAGATTTCAAAGAAACTCGTTGTTGCGTATTGGGTATGTCATCGAGCATAGAATTCCCTTTAAAGTAGTATTTACATTTTATTCACAAATAATGATAAACATTAGAATGTAATATTATTTATTTACTTGTTATGTTACATGAACTGATATAAAATTAGTTATAGGTAATTTATGTTTACATTCCTTGATATTACTTTAGTACTTTGGATGTGTTATTTTATTGGAAATCCACTATGATGTTGGTTTATAGTGACATATTTGGTGATTGTCAGTTCTATTATTTATTCACAGGTTATTAGTATGATTCTTCTACATTTACAAAAGATTTCTAAATTATGATCCTACTGATTATACATGTTATTATCAACCATAATCATATATAAAAAATTAGGATTCCAAGTGGGATTTGGAGATCAGGTTGAACTTTATTAGTTAGGTTCTTAATGTTTCTAAGTTTTCAGTTTCATAGGGGTTTGCTATGGTATTGTTCCATTTTGGAGACTTATATCTGTATGACACTGGATGCACTATGAGATGATAGTTGTTTTGCATTTATGGGTGGCATTGATGGGTGGATTTTATTAATGTTCCTAGGAAAAATTTGGGTAATACCTCTCATTTAGATGTCTTTACACCCTCTATGATAGTCTCCAACCCACGGATTATTAGAGGCGTCCCTCAAGGGTCACTCTTATCATTACTACCAACACGAGGGGTTTCTAGTCAGGGCGTGGAAATATATTTAATGGAAATATGGATTATAGTACATAACATATTTTTTAATTTTATAGTAGTTTTTATTATAAAAAATTCATAAAGGTAAATATATAGATTTTTACAATATAAATATATTTTATTTATAACCTTTTAATTCCTTACAAGTAATTTTTATAGTTTTGAATGGAAACAATGAAATTTTATTTATATTTTTTAATAAATTTTAAATATTGATTTTATATTTTTAATATTTATTTAGAGTATAATATAAATTGTAATTTTTTAGGGAAAATTATATTTTCAATTAACATTTAAAATTATTTAAATTATTTTATGATTCTAAGGGAAATGATATTTTTAATATTTTTTAGGTAAAAATTAATTTTTAATTATACTTTTAAATGAGGAAAAATATTTTATAAGAAATATTCCATGTGTATTAAATTTTTAATGAAAATATTTATGATTTAAAATTTTCATACAAGGAGAAAAAGTGAATTAATTTAGTTTTTTTAGGGACAATAATTTTTTTATATACAAAAAATATGTTTTTGTATTATTGTCTAGATAGAAAATTTAAATTTTCCTAATGAACAGAAAGTCTAAAATTTTATTATGTAGTACTAAGAATCATTTACAAAGAATCAATTGATGTTTTTTTTCTTTTTTTAAGTTAATTTGGAATAATTTTATGGTGAAATTATAGTTTTAAGTATTCAATTATTTAAATAAAAATAGACATTTAAAATATAAAGGGGATATTTTTTGATTAGTTTGACATTTTTTATTAAAAAATCATTTTTCTGAAAAGAAAATATTGATTTTTAATATAACTAATGATATTTTTGTATTTTTTTATGTAAATTTATGTTTATTCTTATTTTTATATATCAAATTTTAATAAAAAAAATTTGAAATCTTTTAATGAAAAATTTAGTTTTTAAAGAAAATATATTATATTTAAAATTTTATTAAAAATTATATTAGTTTTTAAATTTTAAATGGATTTTAATTTAAATAATAATTTATTTAAAAAAATTATGATAATTCTATAATTTTTAATAAAAAATATAATTTTTAAAATTAAAATACATTATTTTATTTATAAAAATTAAAATAGTATTTCTTATTAAGAAACGTGTTTTTTCAAAAATAAATTAAAATTTTCAAAATTAAATTTATATTTTATAGTGTTTTTAAAAATAGAAAGGAATTTTTTTTTTAATAGGAAAAAAGACTTAATGATTATTATTTTTAAAAAATTGATGTAGAGTTTATTTAGTAAAGATAATCTTCTTTGATTTTTTTTAATAATGTTATATTTTTATTAAAATTATATATTAATAAAAAAACTTCAGTTTATGAATTTTAATGTAAATAATTTATATTTTTTTAATTTATTATTTAAATATTGAATTATTTTATAAATTTTTTAAGAAAAAAAAATATATTTAAAAAATTATATTAATTTTATATTTTAAAATAATAAATTGATTTAAAAAAATTAATTTCCTAAAAAATATAATATTAGAAATTATAACTTATTAATGGTGACACATATTGTTTTTTGTTATAATGTTTATTGCAAAGACTAACTTTTAATAAAATAATCAAATATTATGTTTTTATTGTAAAAGGGTAGTTTTAAAATTTTAATATTAACATGATTTTTTTGATATGTTTTATTGGAAAGTTAAAAAATTTATTCTTAAAAAATAATATTATGATTTTATAAAATAAGAAAACCTGTTTTTCTAGAATTATTTTTAATTTAAATAAAACTTATAGATGTTATTGTATTTTTCTAAATTGAAATGTGGGATTAACAGAGGAAAATTATATTATATTGAATTTATATATAGAATAAATAATATTTCTTATATCCTTAATTTAAAATGGGAAATATAATTTCATCAATGAAAAACATATAATATATTAGATCTTTAAAATAAAAAAAATTATGTTATTTATTTTTTATCTCTTCATGGTTTTAATTAATGGTTTAACAATTATTTAATATTTTGCATTTTTAAATGCTTTTCGAGGGAAAAAATATTTATGTTCAATTTTGTGTTAAATATATATATTTACTTATAAAATAAATATAAATATGTATTTAAAAAAATATTTTAATTTTTTTATAGTTCTACCTTGATTAGGTTGGGTCAATGTAAAGGTATATATTTTTCATGGTCCTTTCCATTGTGTTTTAGGAATGTTTATAATATAGAAAAGGAGCTTGTGAAATGTTTAGAGGTTGAAGGTTGATTTTGGCTTGTGGAAATAGTGAAATCTACTATTCCATTTTAATTATAAGGTTTGAGTGGTTATAATAGTACATTTTTGGGGAATAGAATAGGTTATTCTATATTAACATGTCCTCTTATGATTTTATACCCGTGTGGTATGATACCCAAAACTGGAATATCCTCATTCCTTTTCCACACATCCCTATATAACAATAAATTTATAAATTGTATGATGGATAAATTCAGTGGATTAATTTTCTAAAAAAATTAATTGATCCATATTTAATCCTCATTCCCTATTTAAAAACATAGACACTCAAATTTTATTATATTTTGTATCCTCTTTACTCAATCATTTGTTTTTCTATATTCTCTCCAAAACCCCTGGAGACTATTAGGTCATTCTTGGTGATCATTAAATTCATCAATATATCTCTTGATCATCCCATCACATGGTAGATTCCAACTTCATCTAGGTAATACATTCCTCCTATAAACTCTTTTATCTACATCTTTTCTTCATTTATTCCATATATTTCTTCTCAAAAATTCATTTAATAAATATTTGGCTTGAATTTTATTTTATTTTCATGATCCAACTAATAAATTAATGGGTATAGGTTCTTTGAGGAATCCATATGTATTGGTTTCCCTTTGATTATTGGTTCTTCCAGTATTTGTGTAGTGATAAATAAATCTTTGACTAAGGTAGGGACTTGAAGATCTCTCTTCATATATAATTTATTGGAATAGACTTATTTTTTTCACTCGGTAAGGAGTTATAATTGAATTTAATTAAGATATTAACTGGACAAAGAAATTGTAATGATAAATTTTCACATGTGGTTAATATGATTAATAAAATATTTATATAAGATATTGATTTCCAAGTTATTCCTTATATGATTTCCATGGATTATTTCTTAGTATGTTCTTGTTATTTTGTTATTATTAATATTAATAATAATTATCATATTAAAATATTTATAACAATTTACATGTTTTGAATAAATTATACCTGAAAATATGTAAAATATTTATTGATATTAGTTATTCAATGTTTATGGATGGTTTAATGAGATTTGAAAAATGAATAGTGAAGGTATTTTATGTTTCCTATTAATATGATTATTATTCATGTAATGGTTAAAATAGTCTTAGCATGGTTTTTTATGAAGTCCATAAGGGGTGATGGAATATTGTGTTGTGGAGTTGGTTTAACATGGTTATTATTGAAAAGAATAATGATTTTCTAAAAGTCATGTAATCGGTATGGAGGTCATTGGTTTGATATAGTGTAGTTATTTCTATTGTGATATGATAGTTGTGGTGTTTTGGTGGAGAAAATTTTTTATGTGACATAGTTAGGGTTAGATGTGGTTGTGTCTTAGTTTCTTATAAATTATTAATGGTAATAAATTAATTAATTATTAATAAGTAAAGTATTTATAAAATAAATTTTAGTGGAATCAATGAATAATTGAATGGATGAAATGATTGGATGATGTTGATTGGGTTATATGTGTTAATGTTTTCTGAAAAGGATAAATTAAGAATGAGTAAGTGAGGAATGCTGATAAGAGTCTAATATATTAGTGTGATCATATTGTGAAGAGGATATTATAAGACATATTATAAATAAAATTATTAATGATGAAATGGTGTGGTTGACAATTTTAGTAGTTTTTTATAATTATTGAATAAATAATTTAATATAAATAGAAATTTTAAAACAGTGGGTAAATATGAATTTATGTAATAAATAATGAATATGAAATGTGGTAAAAATGTTTTAGTTGGATTTTGTTTGTTATTGTGATTTTTTTGTTGTGATTATGGATATGGTTCATGTTATAGATAGAGGTGGAGACATTTTTCATGTATGACTTTGATAATTATAGTTGTAATCATTGAGTCATTTATTAGGTAGTAAGATACCTTTAGGATGGGATTATGTGAAATAAATGATATACATTGTTTTTTTATTTCTTTCCCACCACCAAATATGTTGGGTAACATTACTAACACCCTTATGTGGTTTTGTGATTTTGGTGTTTACCCCAAAACCCAATTTATATAGGATATAAATGACTCTCTAACTGCAACATCCAAGAATCAAATATCACTCTGACAGAAAAATAATTTTCACTCCTACCCAAGGTGAACTCTCTGATCCTCAAGGTATAGATATTATCACCATAGGTCTTGATATACATTTAGAGAATGATTTACATGATTTGTTATAATGATATTTTATCACTAGTCTCTATTGATATCGGGCATGACTTGTTCATATTTTATACATACTAAAAATGAAATTCAAAATAAACCAGACATAAGAATAATGAGACGGTAGTTAAACATCTCATAATTTTCTCTACATGAATGGAAAATTAACTAAAAACATACACATCACAAAATAAATAAAGGACAGAATAAAAATAAATTTAAACATGGTCTAGAAGCAAGAATAGTCTTAGAGTAATATTTGAAGAAGTGATCAAGACCTCAAACCACCAACACCAACTATAAATCCAATGTAGAAAGTGATATTGTTTCTACAATAGACATGAATTACCTACTTAGATGATCCAATAGTCATAAGTACATTTATATTCATGAATAGAAAAAAAAAGTGAGTTTATATGTCCACCAAGAAGTTTTTGTAGAGTATAAGAATATAATTATTAGTAGGGAACAACCAATGGTGTATCAACACAATAATCATATAACAGATACATTCTTAAACATATAATAGGAAGGTCCATACCTATTCTACCAGTATTTATCCTTGACCCAGCATTTAAGATGAACTTTATAGTGAATCCGAGGTTTAACACCCATGAAATTTTGGGGAAAGGGGATCATTTATAATAGAGTTAGTTAATCCATTCTAACCTTCACATTAAAGGTTAGGTGAAGGTTTGCAATAGAGTCGAATTTAAAACCCACCCCATTCCATCATGTACATAAATGGCTATAAGACCTCCATTAATGGTTTATAATAACTACAATATTTCCCTTCTAGTATACATATCAATTATCAAATCAGTATTAATATTCATTAGAGAAAATGTAGTTACATTAAATAATATTCTTACTTATCAATGGAAAAAATAGCTAAATATAATAAAAAATATGAATGGTCAATGAATTTTATCATGATATCACTATACGTGCATTGTACAAAAAAGAAAACATATGATTATAAAGATAAAGGATTGATATCCATGTTCAAGATAACATAAAAATGATATCATTCATCATGATATGTATAGAAAGGTGATTCCATGCTTTCAACTACATGAAACTATTTCCACAGTTAGGATAAAAACTACTATAATAACACATAAGAATGTTAAAAATCAATATGGAATGAAATAAAGGAATAATAAAACTATTACTACAACAGTATAATAAAATTTTTAAATAGAAAACCATTCTTGGGTTAATCCAATAAAACCACATAGATTTTGTATACTTGGCTCCCATGAAATATGATGTATCTTTAAATTACGGTAGTAGATAATTTATTATATTAACTTTGAGAAATATTGCATGATACAAACATGGTTATATAATAAGGCATACATATTATAATGTTTGGGATAACATAGTCAAGGAAAATACAATAACTAAGGGAATAATATTTTAAAAATAAAATTGGGATTAGACCCATTTTTTATTATAAAATAAAATACCTATTTATATTTGGGTAGAGGGAGACCCATTACATGGCTCATAATCCTAAGTCCAAGTGGCCCCTGAACATGGCCTGATGTACCATAGCATCATCATCCCTATATAATCTTTCTTGTATCTTGCATGTGTCACTTCCTACCTGCATCACTAACTGCTCTTGTAACCCATGTATCACCACCTACATCGTAAATCCCAAAGGGGATTTCCAAGATTTGAAACCTAGTCTTTTGGATGTAGGATTACGGAGTTTAAAAATCAGGAACCACCCCAAATATATAACTAAGGGCATAATATGATAATGGATTATTTACTATATTTATTTTTGTTCAATATCACTTTTCAAAATCCTAGACAATGAAAAATATTTAAATTTGACACTTTATATAAAAAATTTATTTAATGTTATTAGGTTTAAAAATATATAAAGAAATTCAATGGAAACATATTCTCATAAACATCTAAAATAAAAATCATGAAGTTTGAGATGAAATTAAAAGGTATTTCAAAAAAAATCCACTTCCAAAATAAAGGTTTCATAAAACATATTAGGTATTTAAAAAATCATAATTTATTTAAGAGTCAAGGATGGGTAAATATTGAACCATTATTTTTTATGTAGTGAATCGCATATTCACACATAATAAACCCAACCAGCCTATCTCCACAAAATCACCTTCTTAGCCAAAATTTAGGCACAGTTTTTTACATATAACTCATTTAGGTTTTAGTGGTATTGATTTGTTCTATTAATATGATATGGTCAGTATATAATGAAGTGTACTTTATACATAAAAAAATAAACAAGAATATTTTGGATAAGGAAAGACTCTTAGATTATGAGTTTTTCTCAAGTTAGGTTAAGTCCATCAACACTTGAATGGTAATACTTTAGCTAATAATTATTATCAAGGAAATTTCACAATGAATTTAGATATTAATTTCAAGATATGAAACTCTAACAAGGGATTCCCAAATTACATGTCAAATTAAGAACAATATGTATGAATTGTGAGTTTTCTAAAAGAACCAAGATTTTTAATAGAATTTATGATATTCAATATTGGTAATAGGTTTCCAATTAATAATCCCAAAAACCATCATTGAAAATATTTTACCTATCATATTAGAATATATTGGAAGCATATTCATATATATCCTCAAAATATTATTATAACTCATATTAATTTTTGAAAAATAAAGGAAATAATGATGCATGAATGGAATTAAAATAACTTAGTGAGTTAATTTCAACTGATAATATTAACTTTGAGCATTAAAAACTCTAAAAAACACCAAAATCCCATAAAATGGTCATGCAAAAATTCAATAACTAATGGAAAAAAATCACATAATCCATAATAAATAAATATCCTAAAAAACCTAATAAAATATAATGTGATATAATCCATAATCCCCCCAACACACACACACAAATATATTATCCTTGCAATCTCTAAAAAAATATGTCTAAAAATTGAGCATAAAATATATAATTCAATAGGGTGAAACATAACTAGAGAACCTTCAATTGGAACAATCATGAATAGAAACCCATCACACCACATGATCCACCTTAAAAAAAGAAATATAATCCCCATGTTCTTTGTTGAATTCCACCAAGCTATGGTGGAATTGACTCAAAATTCTAAATTTAGCATAAGTTATTTGAATAAAAGAGACGTATAGAGAAGATGGAAGAGAGAATATGGCTTAACCTAGATTAAATAATAATATTCCATTGATATTATAATAATCAAGGGTATGAATGAGTGGATAGAGGAGATAAAATATAGACCTAGAAGATTATCTCACCAAAAAAGATAAAGTTAAAATCTTGGGGGAGGGGGTAAATTTTTGTTAGGGTGAAAATAAAATAAAGAACATGATAAAAACTTATAAAAATCAAATATGGTATCCGTTCAGGTATCGCCAGGTACCCAGTACCACCCCTAGGACACCCAAGATACTTCTATTACCAGTAGGTACCTAATGTTATCAAAAAGTGTAACTTATAGATATAACCCATTCATAGGAACCATGGTACTCTAAAATTCTCCCAATACTTAAAAATAATTCAAAATTTCCCTTAAATTTATCCTCAAACGCCCAAAACTAGATCTGAATCCTCAAATTAATTCACCCAGAACTAAAAAATTAAACAATACCTTACATAATCCATCCACACTACATATTTAAGACTCTAGTTCCCTAAAACAAGGATATGGGTTGTTATATTAATTCCCTTCCCTAATCTCTCTTCCAGACAAAATATAGGTTATGGTGGCTCTATGGTTATATGGTTATGATTTGGGTAAACTTTGAGTGATGAATACAGATTTAGGATGGATTATGATTGATACGATACATGTTAATATTACTCTACCAATATTTGGTTATGATATATGAATATGTGGTGATGAGGATATGGTTCATGGTTTTATATTTATGGATATGGTTATATATAAACTTTGTTATCAAATTATAAGGATATATAATGGATGATAATAACAAAAAAATATTATATCGGTGTATGAGGATTACTAGTTCAATAGGGAATTAGATTTAGTTAACCTTCACTTATATCTTTATGATTATTATATTGCTATACATTTTTAAGATATTGTATTAGCAATCCTTTTTTAGTATTGTAATTAGAAAATCCGGTTACCTAATGAGTTCATTTCATTATTTATTCACCAATGCGTTAAAATAAATCTTATACATTTATATAAAATATTATTTGAAGGATCCTACTAAGTATAATTATATGGTAACCCTTATGTATATAGATAAATCTATTTTTTAGGTCTTAAAGACAAGTTTAGTGAATGGTTTGGACATTACTAACTTGTGGCGGTTATTTTTATTAGTGGTTTTTTATGTTTATATCATAAGTGTTGTATCTTTATCTTTTATTTTGACTTCTTAGATTATATATAAATATCCTATCCTGTTATAATGTATTTTATCTATTAAATTATGAATTCAATTTGTATATCATTCCTTATTCCAGGGTTTTATAAGTGAAATTCCCTTATTATGTGTGTTAGATTCCCTCAGCACTAGTCCCTAATGTGCTCCCTACTAGAGGTGGGGTTTAGGGTGTATTGTTTTCATCATTAGCAGAACCGGTGGGGTTTCATTTTGTTTGGGTTGGGATAAATTGTAATCAAATATATATGGGAGAGTTGGGGTGGATTTTATATTTAGGAACTGATAATATTTTTGTGGGTTTTGTAGATTAATATTATTAGATAAACATAAAATGTGACTTAGGAAAGGGAGATTGACTAGAACACATGCAATTAGGTCCCCTTATGATCTGATGCAAGGAACTTATGTTTACCAAACATACAAAGTGAGTTGATTAATATTACTAGGTAGATACCAAGGTGTGGTAAATGTGTCAGGCTTGTTTTTACATCTATATAAATAGTAAAACATTTAGTTATATTAAAATAAAATTATATAAAGAAACTTATTAAATTCCATATTCATAATATTAAGAATCCTCATTTTCATTTTAGAGAAAACTCATGGTTGGTTCCCTCTTAACATTTAAGATGATAATGTGCATTAAAACTCTCTAAATAATCATATTATTTTTTATTTTGATCAAAATTATTTGTGTAAAATTATGATCTTTTTTACATTAGATCTTACAAAAGTATGAAGGTTTTTTTCGAAATAGTATATAAAGTAGTTCCTATTAAAGTTAGATATTGACTTTAGTTTGATCCATGATATAAAAGATCATTATATTGAATTCGCTATTAACATTTTGTGGGGATTTTCTTGAAAATATTGGATCATATTTCCTATATATCAAGTTGATTAAAATAAATAGTTGGATATGTTCCATTATCACTTTTAAGATCAGTTTTTTTTATAAATGTTAAACATGGTATGGTAGCAGAAGTTTCTTTCCCATTAGAAGTACAACACCAATGTGTGGTATTTTGGAATCATTTTTTAGTATATTTTTCATTACTCTTCTAGAAATGTTTTTCATTAATAGGTAATTTAATGAAATTTTGAAGAATACTTGAATCCAGAAATCTTCTGTCAAGTCACCCAAGTTACATTACTGATATATCATGAAAAAATAGTCAAGGTAAGTGAAATAAAAAATATTATAAAATATACCATTTCATGTCAAGATGATGTTAAATAGAGTTATATAATGTGAAAAAAAATATTTAATTTCTAAATTGACCATTCAAATGAATTTTCATCCTAATGGGAGTTGGCATTATCTCTCCTCTTTCAAATTTCACAAAGAAATAAGTTCAAAGAACTGTACAAAGAGTTTATGAATGATTTGGTACTCTTAAGAAATTCCATTTTCATTAAAAAGCTTGTTTTTAAAACTTAAATATAAGTTAACATGGAGTAATAGTTCGACTTTAGGTACATCCCTTTCAGTAGTTTCCTTAGAGGACTTGTTAGTAAGTACAATGGTGTTTGTAGGTTTTTGAGTAATAGAGAGAAGATGGAACAAGTATAGGATGAACCCATAATTTTACCCATAATTAGTAATATATGGATGATAAACTATGTTAGTGCTATTTATTTCGTTCAATGAAACAAAGGATTGCGGTGAGTCTAGATTCATTCTAGAGAGTTTCAAGCATTAGGCTATCCATATTTCATTTAGGGTACAATATTATTATATTCTCCCTAGTGTAGTACTTGTTTTATTATTAAGGATATAAATAATTTATTACATTTATGTTGGTATAATATTTGAGAAATATGGTTTAGATACTTCCAATTCCCTTTCTCTTAAATAATGAGGCTAACTTCCATTCCATGTAGTTTGAAATGTGTCATTATTTTGAGCTGATGATGGGGAACCATTGATCAATTGTAGATTTAATATGTTTAAGGATACAAAAAATACCATTCCATCATTACTATTTATTGGTTTTATTCACTTTTTTTATTTATTTTTCTAATGGAGAAATTTATTCTTTGATATAGAAGGTATGTGTTAGATGTTCACTGTTCGGTGGGGGTAAAAGATGGACAAAAGATGTTTAAAACCTATTTTTTAAAATTTTAAGAGTTGAGGTTAGGATATATAGAAGTTCAATAATTAGTTTCTCTAGGTGTTTTAGAATAATTCCTTGATTTATTTGCTAAATATGTTGTTATATTAAAACATCAATTGGATATCGAGTTTCTAATAGAGTAAAAATTATTTTCTCTGTGGTAATTATGTCTCCACATAAGATGCATCCTTCTGAGTTACGAGAGTCAAAGAATTTGATCAATGGTCTATTGTTGAAAGGTACTATCTATCATAGTAAGTCCACATGGGGTTCTATTATATCATTTATAAATAATTAATATAGTATCCTATAGTTTTTCATCATTTACCATTGGTAGAATCAATTAATGGTGAACAAATAACCACCCCACCTAAGGATTGGCGAGTTAATCAATCAATTAATGGGACATAATTATTAATATAAAAATGATATATGGACCGAGTATTATTATATGTGGGTGAATTAGGAAGATATTATTAATGCTACCTTTGAATGAAATTATAGACATTATTATTTTATGGTAATTTCTCTTAGGGTCAAAGAAACTATGTTTGTTTTCACAGGAATGATGATCAAAATATTTTGTGAGTTTGTTGATTTTTTTTTTTGATTTTTTTTCATCAATGAAATACCTATTTATTATAATTTATAATTTATTATGGTAAACATATTAGGTTTGTTTTGTAAATCCCTTATTGAAATAATCTCTATAGTAATCATTATAATTGATATTTTTTAAAATGAGAAGTGAATCTGCTAGGGAATGTGGTACCATAGAAAGGGGTGGTGATGGATCCATTAAAGTTTGAGGATGTTATTTATTTGTTAGATACAATGAATGTTGAATAGGTTTATTTTTTTCTTCATCATACGAGATATTTTAATGGTTTTGTGTTTGATTTATATTGGATTGTTCTTCCCTTGATATTTTTATCCTAAAGTGACAAGGCCTCTGTATGTTTAGATCACTTATAGCTATCACTGGAGTACCTAAAGGATAATATAGTTATAGAACCTTTGATTTGATTACTACAATATCATAATATGTTTAAATTTTTTATATGATTATTTTTTTATTGTATTTGGTTGTGTTTAGATATGATAGAGGGTGTTAATATTATATAGGTCTCTATTGTTATGATGTCATGAACATACCTACACTACCAATGATATTGAGCTTACACTAGTTTTCTTTTCCAAAATATATGAGTGACAACATCATATTAGAGTGTATTTTGTGGTCTTCATAGATCACAAGTTCGTATGATATATATTTTCTAAATAATGTTTTAATATTCATTAACAGTGGTTGGTGGAGATATTATATGATTCTTAATTCATAATCTTATATACACTTGGAAAAGTAATTTTATAGATAATGTGATGAGTTGAATGTTTTATGGAGGTACTTCTCATAAAGTGGGAGATTATTAGATAATGATGATGAGGATTTCATCATTTCATAATGATGTGGAGGAAGGTAGTAATAGTTTTTTCTCGTATCATATGATATTGTAGTCATCTGTGATGCAATAGGTTGAGTATTTTAAGATTAAAAGTATTTAGGTGGATTTTTAGTGATATTTTATAGTATCCTAATATATAAAAAGATGATTATTTCCATTGATTATTATTATATGGAATACTATTTATACTGGTGATGATGTGATGGGTGGTTCTCTATGATTTTTATAGCCTATAATATTCAGTTCATGCTGATATATCTAAGATTTATTATGATTTGAATAGTTTATTTTAACTTTTGGGTATAAATAGGTGTGTGAATATTTTTCCCTCATTTTTTGGTTTTTTATAAGTTAAATGGTCATAATTACATTCTATAAAGTTTCCTATATCCTTTAGATATTACTAATTGGGAGAAGAATCATATTTCATTGAATTTTATTATAGTTCCGACTCGATATTTTGGAGTATTTAATGATATATAAATGATTATTTATTGGTTTATGAAGTTAAATCATTTAATAGAAATCTAGGTAATGAGTATGGTATATGTTTTATCATGGAAATATATGGATGATATCATATGGATTCATGGGATTCAAAGTAATATAATGTTTTATTTTTATCCTTGTTTTACCTCATGAGTGTGGAAGGGACTTTAAAATAATTTTAAATACATATTATACATTAGAAATATGTTCTAGTCTCATATAGACTATTAGAAAATGGTAATTTCCTAAAATTGTAGGATATAGTGTATTCATGTATTCTATAAATTTATGTTTTTTAGGTAAATATCCTTCCCTTTCTTGAGTTTGGATATAATAATAGTTATCACTCTTCCACTGGGATGAATCCATTTGAATAATTGTATGGGTAACCTTAAATAACTCCCTTGAGTTGGATTGAGGTTTAAGAGATGATTATTTTTAGTATAAATATGTGGGGAAAACAATAAAATAAAAAATTAGGTAATATATGAGTATATTAATGTTTCATAAGTTAATCAAAATTCTTATGTTTATTAGAGGAGTACAAAACAAGTATTTAATATATTTGAACATGTTTTCCGGAAGGTTTATCCTATCTTTAGGTAGTAGAGGTCTATTAGAGGTTTTAGGATTTCTCCTCCTTTCATTGGACCTTTTTAGGTGTTGGAAGTCATTGTAAAGATGGTGCATCAATTAGTGTTTCCTCTATAGATGAATCTATTACATAGTGTATTATTGGTGTTACTACTTTTTAGATATCTTCACAATAAATCCCACATATTTAATACAGGTTATTTGGATGTTAAGGATGATCTAAAATTCATTGAGTAGTATGTTGAGATTCCAAATCATTAGAATAAGGTGTTTAATGGGCACATCATTAACTTGGTTCATGTCCAATATATAAATAGTATCTTAGAATAATATATATGGGAATATAATTATTAGATTAATGCTTTGTTTCCTAGTTTTTTATGTTTTATTCTTATAGAGATGATGATACTTTTGATCTAATGTGATTGAGGTTTTCATCTTTATTTTTGAATTTGATCCTTTATTATTGTAATTGAAGTATTTTCCGTTTTGTATACTTGTTGTACTTTTGGGTGATAGTGAGGTTTATATTTAAGAGAACTAATGAGGGTTTTTAGTTGTGGTTATTGGTTAATTCTCACCCAAGTTTTTTTTTACTCTCGAGGATGATAATCATTTTATATTTATCCTATATCGAAGCATAAGATTTCCTTGGTCCATTATGTTGTGTGTTGGGAGTATTTATAAAATGTAGGAGGATATTGGGAGATTTTTGGAGGTATAAGGTTGAGTTTAGATTTTAGGTATAGTGAAGTATTCAATTAAATGGTAGTTCTAAGGTTAAAGACGTTATTTCATACCATTTCTAGGGACATCGAATGCCCAATAACAAATTAACATAGCACTATTAAATTATCTTCCAAATAGTATATAAAAAAATTGTTATAGACCCATTGTATTTCTATATAGACCCTATAAATTTGTGATTATGATTGGTAGGATGAGAAAAGTATATGGGTGAATGTTATAAAATAGTACATGACCATGTACCGATTCTACATACCCCATGAAAAAATTACAATACTCATATTTTATTATAACTCTAGACCACTTTCTTATCTCTTCTAAATCATCCCTTTCTCTCTTGAACCCTTGGTGATTGGAGGATTGTTCTTGGTAATATATCATGCCATAAATGTATCTCATGATCATCAGTTTTAATTGGATATTGTTTTTTTGATCCAAGGTTCTTTTTCCTTCTATTATAACAATTCTCTTCCACTTTCATTCATATTTCTTATGATATTTATTCAAAAAAAACCATGATAGATTGATTTTGTTCATATTTGATAATTATTAGGTAATATATTGATATTTTATTGATGTGAATAGTATTTTTATTTAATCCTTTTGTATTGTGTTATGTTTGATCCCATTATTATGCGGTGATTGATAATGCTTCATTTAATATATGGTATTTGAGATCCCTCTTCTTACATTGTGTATTAAATGTAGAATTATCATTTTTTTATTTTTACTTTTTAAGGATTATTAATTATCCATAAAAAAATTAATAATTGAGATAATAAATAGGACTAAAATGTGTTCATATGCATTTATTAGGATTTTTGTGATATTGATGCAATATATTTATTTTGATGTTATTAAAGATATATTTTTCCTAGTCAACATTTTAGATATATTGTCATTGTATTAGTATTTTTGTTATTATTATAAATTATCATATTCATAATTTAATAATAATTTAAATATAGAAAATAAAGTGAACATGGAAAATCTAAAACCTATTTATCTATACAGGTTATTAATTGTGCATGTATTTTTCATTGAGAATCAAATCATCAATAGTTTTAGATATTTTATGTTACTTGTTTCTATGATTGTTATTCATTTTATGGTCCGAATTATAATATAATGATATATATTGTATTCTATAAAATGTGAGGGAAATATTTTTGTAGATATGGTTTGATGTGGTTTATATATAAAGGTTTGATGGTGTAGTTAATTTAGTGGAAATTTTTTTTAGGTGGCTAACAATATATAGTGTGTTTATTTTATAGTGATATGCTATAGGGGATATAGGGGTGGATGATTTGATTATTGATACAAAATTTTTATAAGTTGATTTTTTCATGTCTTAATTTCCTATAAATATATAATGGTAATAAAGTAATTAATGATTTTTAATTAATGGATGTTACAATATAAATGGTGTTGGAATGAATAAATAATTAAATTAATGATGTGATTAAATAATGGAGAATAAGGTTTGATGTGTTAATGTGTATTGGAAAGGATAAATGCAGTATGATAAAGTTATGGATGTTGAAAATTGGATAATATAAAAAAGTGGATATATTATTATGAGGTGCATTAATGATATATAATTGTTCAAAATAGAAATGGTGAAATGAAAGTTTATATAATTTTAGTAGTTAGCTTTTTTTGTTTAATAATTTTTTTAATGTGGTTATTAATGATAAAACATTAACTGAATATAAATTTTAATAATGAGTAATGAATATTAATTTGTATGAAAATGTTATAATGGAATGTTATGTGGTTTTTGTGGCTATTGTGTTGTGAAAATGGTTATGGTTTTGTGATTTCCAGAGGTGGAAACATTGTTGTTGTTCCTCAAGGATAGTTACAGTTATGGTTTTTGAGTTTTTTCATTGGTAGTATAAGACCCTTAGGATAGATTTTTTTTATTTATACATATCCATTGAATTTAATGTTTTCATACACACCACCACTCTAGTCGGGTGACATAACTTATGCCCTTATGTGTTTTCAGTTCTAGGTTTTTTTCTCTAACATCTCGGTTGTAGAGGATATAGATGACGGAAAAATACCCCTTCCCTAATTTTTTCTATTAAATATAGTAAATTGTATGATGTATTTTTTTTGTATTGTCATAATTTGTGTTTACAGTGTTATGTTTGATAGATATGGAAAGATGGACTATGGGGGTTGAGTAGTCCTTTTCAAAATATTAAACAAAATATTATTATTAGAGTAATAACCTGAGAAAATTAAAATATAAATTAAATTGTAAATAGGTCTCATGAAATACATATAATAGGTTATGAAATAGAAAAAAATATAGAAAGGATATTATGGATGGATTGTATTAAGAACATTTAATGTAATGATACTAGATAATAAAACATAAAATAAAATAATGTTTTGAATTATAACCTTGATTGAATTTATATATTAGTATTTTTTATAATTAAAATAATTCTAATTTATCATTAATTGTAAGATTATTCGTTCTTCAGTGGCTTCACCATGTCAAGTAATAATATATAATTGACCATGATAATTGACTGTGATAAGTGACCGTCAGATGTTATATTGATAAGTAACATTGGGAAATGACCGTGCAAAGTTACCTTGTGAAGTGGCCTTTTCAACTATACTTTTCAAGTGACCCTATCAAGTGAACTTTTATTGTGGCCTTACAAATTGACATTTCGATGTTACCCCATGGTGTGACCTTGTGAATTTACCTTGTTATGTGACCTTTTCAAGTGACTTTGTGAATTAACCTTGTGAAGTGAAATTGTGAAGTGGCCTTATCAATAGACAATGTGAAATGACCTTCTTAAGTGGAACTGTATTTAAAATAAACACATAAATAAAAGTTAAGTGACCAATTGGATAAATATAAAGTGACCACATGAAAAAAATGTGAAGTGACTGCATGAACAAAAGTGAAGTGATCACATGAACAATAATAAGGTGATCATATGAAAAAAATTAAAGTGACCACACTATCAAAAATAAAGTGACCACAATTGAAATAATTATGTGACCACAACTATAACTTGATAAATGTATGGAACTTACCTTATGAACTACCTACATTCACTTAATTCCTTTTTCATATATTTTTACAAAACAAGGTCTTTTTTATTTATAATTCTATATTTTGAATTACAACAAGTTTATTTAACATATTTATATTTATTTAATTATTTATTAAATATATATTAATTATTTGAATAATAAGTTATTTTACTTGGAATAATTTTATGTAGGAATAAATTATCATTATTTGATTTTATGTCTCATTGTCATTTCATTGAAAAACATGTGTTCCAAATTTAATTTGGTTATAATTTTAACAGTTTATTTCAAATACATTATAAGAGTTTTACAAGGGACGTTATTATTGATTATTGTTTCTTTTTTGAATAAAAATAGTTTTTATAAAATTTTATCACAATACAACATGTTTTTATTTTTACATATTATTTATTTAACCCATATTGGTATGTTTTTCATCCACATTCAATGAAAAAATATTATGCTGCATTAATAATGATATCCTACAATGGGGATAATTCTTTGAATATATTGTGCATGGATGAAATAAATAAAAAAGTATGAAAGATATTGATCAAGTAATGAGGTCAAGGATATTATTGAACTATTCAAGTGATATAAAATTTGTCCATCAACTACTTTTCTCAAATAATTTAAAATTGTTTTATCTGTTGTAGATGAAAGAAAAAATTGCTTCCTCGACTAGCAAAAGATAGAAAAATATAAAAAGGAAAGATGTCACATAAAGACAAAATGACAAAAACTCAATAATTACTAGAGAAAGATACAAAAAATAAAATGAAATGAAATGAAATTTAAGATATATGGAGTTACACATTTAACTCATGTTCAAGTAATTAAAATGTGAAAATATACCTCTATTTTATGGATTATAAAAAGAAGGTAAGTGGATATGAATATGATTCCAATTCTGAATGTAATTTTTCAAAAGATTAATTATATTAATATATTAATAGACTCAATAATAAGGATTAAAAGGTTACTATATTATTCAAAAAAATTAAGAGAATATATATATAGATATTCTTTCTGAAAATGAAACTTTGAAAAATATTCCTTCGTGCTCAAATGATAAGTTATATGTGGATTTGGAACATGTTAATCTTTTATATATCAAATATAATTATTTTCAGTTCATATGTGATGAATCCTAAAGGATTAATTTGGATTCTATTTTATAGGATAATGATAGGCTTAGAAATGAAGTTGAAATATTAAAAAAATATTTGTACAGATTAGTTAAAGGATGGTAAAGTAATGATAAGACTCTAATAATGAGAAAACTGAGTAAATCATAGTTCAGTCATGGTTATAATAATAAATTTCCCAAATTGTTTAATAATGTCTTTGTTAAAAGTTCAAGTACAAGTGTTTCAAGTGTTAGAAGATCTAAATGTAATATGTAGGGCCATTATGAAAATGAATGTTCCTTGAGATTTATATTTCCTATTAATCAAACTAATGATTTTATGATAAAATTATTAACTTCTAGATTTCTTATAAACCCTTTCTTGAAATTTATTTGGGCTCACAAATTTTTTTTCTATCCTAGTTGGACCCAAATTTTTATGGTTACTAAATACTTCATAAGTCTATTTATGTAGGAAATTTGTCTTGGAACAATAAAAATGGATATGTAGTGTAATGATAGTGTATTTTCCTAACATATGACTGGTGATATTTCCAAATTTATATCCTCTAATATGTTATATGATGGTAGTGTTAGTTATAGTTATAATTAAATGGTAAAAGTAAATGTTTTTTGGAGAATATGGAATTTCAAATTAAATTCTTATTTTAATGGTTTTGTTTTTCAAAGGTACATAATATAATATAATAATTATCTCACAACATGGTGATGATAATATGAATGTTAAATATGAAAATTAAAAATGAGTTATTTTTGAAGAATATTTTTTTATGAAATAATAAAAGACAATATTTATTCAATTAAGTTGTTGGAGTTGACTGAACATAATATCAAATTTTTAAATGATGTACAATCTAAAAAAATTGATATAGAATATTATTCCATAGAAATTTAGTGCTATTAAACAATCATTATAGAATTCAAAAATTATTTGATTCTTCTGATTTTATATTAGATTAAACATATGAATGTGATTTATTCTTAAAAGATAAGTAGTATAAATAATCATTCATATATGTCTAGGAGGTATAGGATTCCAAATTACTTCAACTTATACATTTATACTTATTTATCATAATGAAAATAGTTAGTAATTGATGTAAAAGGTATATGTCTATTATTATTGATGACTATAGTATATTTAAATAGACTTATCTTCTTTTACATTAATATGATACCTTATCTAATTTCATTTTATATTACAAATTGGTCCAAAATGAAATAGTTCATCAAATTTTATCAATTATAATTAATAGGGTCGAAGAGTTCTCAAATACTAAATTTGATATATTATATGATTATAATGGGTATAATAATACTTTTTCAACACTTATACACCACAAAAAGATAGTGTGGTGGAAATAAAAAATAGGTATTTAAAAGGAATATCCCGGAAAAGGTTAAATGAGTAATCTGTAGAAATATATGTTTGGGAAGAAGTTGTTAAATAACATCTTCATTTTTTAAATCATATTATTTTTAGTCTATTTTTAAATAATACACTTTATGAGATATGGAATGTTAAGAAGCCTAGAATTATGTATTTTAAGTTATTTTGATGCAAATTTCACATTCTTAATACCAAATATTCATTGGAAAAAATTGATTCAAAATCTAATGATAATATTTTTCTTGGGGATTATAATTCAGGTAACAAATATAGAGTATATAAAAAAAATAAAATTTGTGGTTTAATAATATTTTCATGATATATTTGATTAAAATAATTTAGAATAAAGAAAATATGATTTAATCGAGTTGTGGAAGGCTTTAGAGATTTCATCTTTGGAGATAATGAAAATATATTTAATGATGAATCTATTGAGGATGAGATAAATATTCATAAAAAACATTAAAAGAAAATAATTATTATCAAATTAAAAATTTAATTGGTGGTTTAACATATGGTGTTAAAACCAAAAATTTGATAAGTAGTTTTTATTCATATCAAGCTTTTATTTGTGATTTTTTGACTCAAAACATAGATTAATCATTGTATGATTAAAAATTTATTATGGAATTTAATTAAGAATTAAATAAATTCTATAGGAATAAATTCATTATATTATTTGAACCCCATAAGGGCAAAAATATTATTATAACTAAATTAACCGTTAGAAACAGGTTAGATGAGTCTATTCAAATAATTAGAATTAATAACATATGTGTGGCTCCTGATACAATCAGTAAGAAGTAATTTATTTCAAAGAAACTTTTTCCATATTTTCAAGATTAAAATCTATAAGAGTTAAATTGATATATGGATATCATTATTTAAGTAAACTTTTTCAAATTAATTTTAAAATTAAATTTTTGAATGGATATATTTGTAAAAAAATTAGTTAAACTATCCTCCTGGTCTCGAGAATGAATATAAATCTAACCATGTTTTGAAAAAATAAAAAATAATTCATGATCTAAAAAATATAATTTTTCTTGGTATGAGAGGTTTTCTTTATTTAATTTAAATAATTTTTTAAAAAATGTAAATTTTGATCAAACCTTATTCATCAAAAGAGCTTCGGAATAGTCAAAATATGTGTCGATGATGTCATAATTGGTTCTTTAAGTGATAGTCATTGAAATTAATTTTCATAGTTAATCTCTTTTGAATTTTACATGATCCTTATAAGTGAAATATTATTCTATTTAGGATTGAAAATAGTTCAAATAAAATATGATATCTTTTTTAATCACTGAAAATATGCAAAATAATTAATTAAAATATTTAATCTTGGTGGTTGTAAATGATCAAATATTCTAATGATTATTTCTTGTATTTAGATTCTAATGAAGATGTAATGTTTGTTGATAATAATATATTTTGTGACATGATTGTAATATTTCATTATTTTATAATATATCAACCAAATTTGATGTTTTTATTATGTATATGGTATATATTTTTATCCAATAATAAATAAATTCATTTAATGGAAGTAAAAAATATTAATTGATTAAGTTAAAGGATCCATGAATCTGATATTATTTTATCTTTCACATAACATTTATGACCTAAATAGTTATTTACAATAATATTTTGGATGTTTCAAAATTGATTTAAAAATAAAAAAACATATATGTGTCACTTTCATGGTAAATATTTAGTTTTATAGAGTTATAAGAAACAAAATTCAGTGGCTTTATCAACTGCTAAATGTGAGTATGTTGTTGTTACATCTTATTATTCACATTCATTATGAAATAAACAAACACTTTCGGGTATGAGTTTTTATTCTAATAATATCCCAATTTATTGTTACAATAATTCAATAATTTCTATATCTAAAAGTCATTTACAACATTAAAGGACTAAACACATTTGTTTTAGGGGTCACATTCCTTGAGATAATTTTCAATAAAGTAATATTATTCTAGAATATGTTTTTATAGAGTATTGATATTATGATAGATTTACTAAACACATGGATCTTTATAAGATTGATAAAATAATATTTGACCCTAAATTTATGGAAATTTAATCATTCATTATTTTGTTAGGGGGACTTTAAATTATATTTTAAAAAATAGAACAAATATATTCCTTTTTTAATGTGTGTATATTACATATGTTTTATTCTTTTGGATCACTAGAATGTGATCATTTAGTTGGTTACTATTTAATTCATTGAAAATCACTAAACCATTATTTGAAATTATTGAAATATTTTCATGGATCCATAAACAATATATGTCAACAAATATTGCTAAAAATGTATGAATTTTATGGAATCCTTTTTATGTGTTCAATGTTTAAATTAGAACTATTAGGTTGATTGCTAGTAAACATTTATTTGGATTTTCAATTTAATTGGGAGGTTCCCTAGTTCAATTTTAGGGAGATTGTATTTATTATTACTCTTTTATTACATTTAAGGAGACATTTGTTAAATATATTTGATAAATTTTAAAAGGGGGGCAAATTTTTAGATGTTATGTTTATTTTCATATTATAAAAAAGGACTAGAATGTTTAATTAATTGATTTAACTAATAGATTTATTTGTATTTTTGATAATTTAAATAATTATAATTACTTAAACACTATATAATTCATCTTTTTTTAGTGGAGTGACCTTGTTAATTGACCATAAAAACTTACCTTGATAAGTGATCATGATATGTATCCTTGATAAGTGACCTTATCATGTGAACTTTGGAAGTGACCTTGTAATGTGGACTTATCAAATGAGCTTCTCAAGTGACCATCTAAAGTAACACTATGATGTAACCCCATCAACTTACCTTGTGAAGTGACCATGGCATGTAATAGTGTCAAGTGACTTTTTCAGGTGACAATATGAAAGGACCTTGTTAACTGACCTTATTAATTTACCTTATCCAGTGACCCATTGTGTTAAGTGACTAAATGAAAAAAAACATTATGTGTCCAAATGACCAATATAATAGTGATTGCATGAATAAAATTGAAGTGGCTCCATGAATAAAAGTGAAGTGATCACATGAAAAAATGAAGTAACAACACGAACAAAAATAAATTTACCACATGAACAAAAAATTAAGTGACCACATATTGAGAAATGAATGAGACATGTTAAAATTTAGAATAGTGTTGAACCTACCTTATTAATTACCCACAAACACTTAATTAATTTATCATATTTAAGCTTAAAACATGCTCTTTTTTATTTATACTTCTATATTTCAAATCACTCCATGTTTATTTCACATGTTTAACTTAATTTCATTATTCCTTAAATAGTTATTTATTATTTTACTATGAAGGAATTTTATTTTGATGAATTTTATTTAAGATTAAATTCTCATCATCTGGGTAGAAGTATCATGGTGGTTTCTTGGGAAAATTTGAGTTTCAAATTTAATGTGGGTGTATTTCGAATAATTTATCATACATACTTCATGGGAGTTTTTCAAGTGTCATTAATGTTGAGAATAATCATATTTTTATTTTTTATTAATTATTATAAAGTTTTATAACTATACAATATATTTTTAAAATTATTTATTATCGATGTAACCCTTGTGGGTATGTTTTTCATGCATATTCAAGGAAGAAATCACATGCTACATTGGGAATGATAAATTGAAATGAGGTTATTTATTAAAAATATTAAATATGGAAGAAATATATATATAATATTCAATAGATTCATATATAGTGATGAGGTTGAGGATAATCCTAAACTATACAAGTGATACATACTTTGGCAATGAATTACTCCTCTCAAATGAAGTTCAATCATTTGATACATTATAAGTGGAAGATAAAATTACAGCCTCAACACTTAGATCCAAAATTTTATATCTGGTTTTGTGGTTTTAATTATTTCTATTATTTTATATGTTAATAAGTATAACAAGTTATACTACCAATTAAAATTTAGGACAGTGGGTAGTGACTCTCGTTTAAAAGATAGTATTTAGGTTATTCCTGCATGTGAGAAAAAGTATGGGTAATTCATGTTATTTAATATTCTTAAAAAGGATGGGGAGTAGATTGTTCCTTTGAAGAGTTAAAATAATTTTTTGGTTTCTACCACCACTTTAAAATTTATATTTTTGGGTTTTTCTCCATGAGTTAAAAATGAATGGTGATTAGGTTAAGACATAAGGTGTGAAAAATGTTATTGTCTTCGGTTGTGCCTCTAAGTGTTAAAAAGAAAATTGTAAAAGGGTTTTAATCTCTCCTTAAATGTTAGAGATTCCATTATAGTGAGATTTACCTTTCTCAGTTAGTGATAGTGGTGATGTTTCATGTATGATCATTTACATCAGAACAACTATAAAAATCACGATGTTCACTTCTGTTTATTTTTTTTACTACATTAAACTAACATCGACAAGAGGATAAAATTATTTTAAAATGTCAATATTCCCCATTCCTAACCATTTTAAATTATAATTATGACCTAAAATTAATAAAACATGATATTTTAGAGTATTTTAGATCAGAAACATCCCACATATACTCTTTAATATTATCAAAATCGGTGAAAAAAATTGGTTTTCCATAAGAGACTCATTTTTTATAGTGTGTGATAACACAATTATAAAAATAACTTTTTATCACTTGGTGTTATAACCCATATTACTTAACCATGTGTCACAAAATAAAACCAACATGAAATTTTTTAGGATTCATAACCCATCCTTCATTTTGAATAAGAGGAATAAACTAGAAAAACTGTCTTTTAGAAGGGAAAAGCTTTAACCAACTTGTAAGGTACAAATAGAAAATATGAAAACATACAAAAATTAAACCTAGTAAGAAATTAATATTAATGGTGGGGAAATTATGATTAATGTTGATGTATCTCAATAACCTCAATCACTTCTCTGGTAGATGGTTAAATGAAATAAAAATCATAATCACACCAATGAAATAATAGTCATTATAGAATTTTAGTACTTCCCAAATTTCATAAGAAATTATTATTTTAACATTCTGAGTCAAGCATTTTATTCAATTTCTCATGAAAACACTCTAATGGATATTCCAACTTCATTAACTTTAATATATTTTCAAGAAAATGTTATATTCATTAAAATCCATATTGTTTCATGTTAAAAATTTGTGAACAAAAAATCCTATTACCTATTATTTGAAATTTTTCTATGGTTTTCAATGAATTCCCATGATCTTATATTCCTGCATAAGAAAACTTAAAATAATTTTAATATGATTATTATCAATCACAATATTTCTTTAGTAAAATATAACATTTAAAATTTTATATTAAATTTTAGTAAGAGTAATATGAAAACATTTTAAAATATAGAATCTCAATTCGTATATCATTATTGTTACCTTTAACACACACAAAAATAAAAATGTGACAACTACCATCAACCATTTACATTACCTCTTAGAGTATAATTATTTTTATACTCATTTTATATTGACCAAGTAATAGAGTAATATTTTACATTATAGTGTACTAGAATTCAAATTATACAGTCATATTTTCATCTTCCTTGTTTAAAGGTTGATAAGTCTCCTTATTCATTTTTAGTTTGTAATATTCATTATTTAGGTCTTTCATCACCACTAAAAAACTAAAAACAGCGAACATTTAAATCTATAAAACAAATACTATAATAATTCCCTGATTCTTCATGTATATTTGAAGTGATGAGCTCCATATGTGTCATGTATGCACATGAACTAGTTTTTGTATGTTCTTCTTTTTAAAATATAAATTCATAATTTTTTTAAATCGCAATCCTCATTATATCCGTAACCCACATTCTCATGAGACCCAAGAAAATAATAATACCCATACTTAGTAAAATATTTTATGAAATGAGGCTTTTTTCATGACTTCAAACATGTAGAATAATTTTATAATCATGTATAATTTATGGTTGATCATCATGAAAATGCATCTATGAGTCATGAAACACATGTTGATATTTTGTTCATGTAATGATCTGAGTAATTCAAAATATAAAACTAATATAAAAACTTGTAATACTTGTGATGCATGTCCATCACGTATTATTGTTAATCGCATATAGTAATAAGTATAATATATATCATATATGAGTATTGTAGAAATTTAACAATTTATATGTGTGATTAAAATATTATAAGGCTTTATGATCTCAGTTGTAAAAAAATTCTAGTGTTATTCTTATACCATCACGTCATCATGTTTAGAGAGAAATATATATTGAGTATTAATGGAAGTCTAGGTCATACATTTTTAATTCCACTTATGGTAGGATAAGCACATGGAGTAGGGAAAAATAATCATGGTCAGTACAATGATAATCATATTTAAAGTTATTGTATGTGTTTTTAGTATATGCATAAAATATTATATTCATTTATATTATAAATATTTAATATCATGGGTGGTAGGTTAAATGGATATACCAAGACTTTATTGGGAGGTGTTTTTAGTTGATGTCTATGTTAGGTTATGGATTCATGATAGATTGAATTTGGAATGTCACCCTCATGGTATTTAGTGGCCATCATACATGGAAACGTGAAATTAAAAACCTCATGGGAGGTTTCATTTTCTTCATGTGGAAGTTTCACTCACATGGAAAGTCTAAGAATACCATGGGGTCACTCTAATAGTCGTGAGAAATTTTTAAATGTTGAAGGCTAATCACATGGTAGGTTCGAGACCTAATAAAAAATGTGTGGTGGGTCATTCTACCATAAGAAAAAACATATATGGTAAGCTATGCTATAGTAAGAACAAAAAATAATTTTTTTGACCACATACATATAAATATTAGTTTAATTAATAAACACTAAAAATGAAAGAAATTATAATTTATTATAATTAAAATAATAAACAATTAATTTTTATGAATTTTAATTTATACAAGCATTAAATTAATAAAATTCAACCAAGAAACACTAATAATCTCTTTCATTTGTAAATAACAAAACTAAATATTTCCTTCATCAATTCCTAAACCTTTTTTTTAATTTATCAAAAATATATATATAGTTTCAAATAAATAATATAGCTAAAAAATTGAAGTCCTTTTGAGACACATTAAATCTTCTCCTTAATTAATGAAAACATGAATATATATATATATATATAATATTTTAAGTATATACAACAAGTTTGTTTTAATTATTAAAATTTAATAACATTATTTACACTAATATTCATTTATGAAGTTTAAGCATTCTCAAAAAAATATAAATATTTGTTCATCATGCATGAAATAAATATAAAGTGTGGATATCTCCCAATATTGATGAAAATTTCAAATTAAAACATCTATGATAATAAAGTTGAATAAGAATAGTAAATATCCCCATGTAAAAAAATATAACACATTTATATATAGTAAATAAAATACCATATATCATTAATTTTTATAATTAGCTTCAGTATAGATATTTATTAAAGATATAAAAAATTGAGTAATAACAAACCAATCAATCGCTTGTAAAAATAATACACATGGAAAAATGTATAAAAATTATAATAACTTACTGATTGAAAATAAATCACAAAAGATAGACTCAAAACATTATAACTATTTCTGAAAAATAAATTTAGTCAATTCTATAAAATAGCTTGTAGAAAAGAACATGGAATCCCAAAATTATTCTAATAACTAGATTTAAAAATAGTTCAATATGAAATAAAAAAAAATTATTCAAAACCTAGATTTCTTAATCAGTAAAAATCCATCCTTTAGAAATTAAAATAATCATAAATTGACTTATTTATTTTTAAACAAAGTTAAAAATCACCATTATTCCAAAAGTAAATAAAGTTAAATCTCCACATAGGTTAAACATCTAAATTTTCTAACAATATATTTCCAAGAAAATCAAAATAAATTATAATTTAAAGCTATAATAAAATCATGTTTAGTGGTATAACTCCCTAAAAATTAAACATTAATGAATAGGATATACCACAAATCATGTTATATCAAATTAAAATAGTAACATATTCTTACTCAAGTGTATTTAAAAACTATGAAAAATTTTGTATTCAAAATATATTTAGGAAATTTAGATCGTTAAATGATTCAATGTATTGAATTTTCCGTAAATTCATGTTCTTGATAAAAAAATTTCGTTTTAATTTTAATGAATCATTCCAGTTTGTAAATAATTCATCAATATGAATTATATTTATAACTTCCAAACAAATTTGGACTGATCATCTTGATTTAAAATTAAGATTAACTTATAAGAAATGTGTAAAAGGAAATTTAGAGGTTATACAAGGATTCCATGAATAATAAGTATTAAATTTTTTTCAAGTATCCACTATAAAAATTAAGATGTTAATAATAGTAGGTAGTGAAGAAATTTAACTATGTAAACTCCACCAACACTAATGTATATAATTGATCTATAAGAATAAAATTAAAAAATATACTTTAATTTTTCTTTAAAAAGTAACAGTTTCAATGAAATGGTAAAAGGAACCCATATATTGAAATATATCTATTATAATATACCATTATAAGACAACATTAATTACGAAATAAAAAATTTCAACATTCTCATAGATTAAAAATTAACTCCTAGTTTAAACATTAATAATTATTCTTATTATAAACATGTTTTCAAAATTAAACCTTTACAAGCTTAACATTTATAACCATATTTAAAAATATAACTGGGGGTCTATAAATAATTAATAAATAACCCCCCCCCCCACACGCTATTCAATATTTTTTGTAAAATACAATAATATTGAAACACTTATTATGAGAATTACATACATATAATCAGTGTTCTAACAAAAACTAAATTTTTAAAACTAAAAAATTTATTCAACATATTTGAGATGAATTTTTAATGTTTAGATATAATTAAAATTATATAATCTCTCTGAATTAGAAAATATTTTATGAAAATATTTTCAAATAATTTGAAAAATATTTTCAAATAATTAGAAAATGAAAATTTCTATGCAAACTACTAAATAAAAACTTAAAATAATTAGAAAAAGATAACTAGCTAAATCAATTACCATATATTTAGATATCATTCCAAAAAACAATTTATTTTTATAACTCATTAGTCATATTTTTGAAAAACATATTAATCATATAATTATTTTGGAAACCAAGTAATTTTTGGTCTAATTAAAATAATGGTAAAAAATTTAGGCACCTATAAAAAGATAAGGAATTTATTTGTTGGTAATAAAACTGTTAGATTCTTGTAAGTAAATGTATTTTATATCCCAAGGGAAGATTAAATCATAATTATCATTAATTTTCATAATTACCATTAAAATTAAATATAAATCATGTAATAATTGACGCATTTCCTTTACTAATATTAACAAAAGTTGTTTCGTATATCTTAATAATTTGAATATTATACCCAAAAATGGTTTTATCTTTATTGAGATTGTTTATAGATACATCTTATCCTGTTTTTCTTTTGATTTATCGAAAATAGAGAATTTTTTATTTAAACAGGTTACTTTATTTTTAATATTCTCATTTTTTTGTATATCTCCTATGTCATAAAAAATATTTTATTCAATTGTGATTTTTTACTTCTTACATTTTTATTTTCATATTTAAGATAATTATATTCATTTTCAAAAAAATAATCTGATTTAAGAAAATGTTATATATCCTTTCATGATATTCATTATTTATAAAAATAAATTTTTTTATTATTTCATTTTCATTTTTGGGTTTTTTATTTTCTTTATTCAATATATTTTTTCCATATTCAAACCACCCTTTTTCAATTGAAATAATGATATTATAAATGTTGAATTATTAAAGGATATGATTATTTGGTTTAACTACTTTCTTATTATCCTTTTGTAACACTTTATATAATTCATCAATTATTAATATATCCTTTAGAAACATTTCATTTTTTCAGTTAACTCTTTAACTTTATTTTCAAAATTAGGTTCATAGCCTAAATTATAGTTAGAATTAGAGAAGACTTAATTAAGGGTTTTTGGACTCAAAATAGATTTTATGACTTTTTTCACTCTTATAATCATCACTACTCAAGATTATCTCCTCGGTGCAGTTCTATCCAACATGATATACTCATTTTAGCTCCTTCTTTCACTCCACATATTTCTATTATTATTAAAATTTTCAAAAATTTAATTTGTTATGTCCCTATTTCCTATTCTCATGCCATATTAATTATAAAACACTATTATATTTACTAAATTTAACTTTCAAACTTCTCTTTTTTCATCCATATGATAATCTCTTTGAGGATGCTTATTTGATATACTATTTATTTTTATGTACTTATAAACAACTATGTTTAGATTTTAAATTTCATTATTTTCACTATACTACAAGTCATTATTAGAATTATTAGTATAAATATTGACATTTTATTTTAATTCTATGCCTTTAAATTGGTATTGTTCATCATTATTTTTTTCAACTCCAACTCATATTGAAGAAGTGGTCCTATCTTTTCATCAATTGAATACTTAGTGAAATCCTTCCATTCATCAATTATACCCTTCTTTGAGTGCCACCCTTTTCATACAGCTCAATGTATTCTGTTGATTAGAATTTATTTTTTTATGGTTTCATTGAGAGAAACCATACTATTTATAATTTTGTTGAATCTATTGTTCATCTCACTAATTCTCTGTTGTTCATTCGTTCTATATTCCTGGAACATGGCTATGTGAATTCCCTATTTTTTCTCTATGAATTATCAGTCCCTTAAAGAGTGACTTTTTAATTACACCATATTTAAGAAGTTATTTTACAAGATGAAATACGTTTATACATATTTCCACTTAAATAATCATATATATAATTCGTAAATTTGTAGTTTAGAATGTATTTTGCCACATCATATCTAGTTAATGTTTCTAAATCAACATTAAGCAATTTATAATGTTTTGGCATGATATCCAAAAAATAAAAACCTATATTTTTTCATAAACTCCTCCATCTTATCATTCAAATATTCAAAATCAGATCCATTTAAGTGTGGTGGTTTTAGAGGATTCAAGAAATAGACTTCATGACATTCCATTAAAAAATTATAGATCATCCCTTATAATATTTTTGTGGGGATAATTGTTAACATAGAAAATAATGATAATGAAATGATAACCATATATCTCTTTAAAATACTCCATGTTATTTGATACAAATTTTTAGGTCTAACAGAGAGGGAATGTTTTTCTTTGGGAGTGAATAGTTCTTTTTAAAAAATAATTAAAGAAATTATTTTTATCAGAGTAATAACTAGAGTAAATTCAAATATAAATGTAACTGTACAGAATGATCATGAAATACATGCAATGGTTTAGATATGTGATAAAAAAATTACATATATATTATAAATCAAACTGATCAAGAATATTAAATGTATTGATACAAGATAATGGAGCATAAAATAAATCAAATAACCCATAGTATTTTATTGTATTTAAGATCACCAAGATCCAACAAAAACTATTTAATATTTTATAATAATTGAGAAGACATATATCCACTATAATAATCAATTTTTATAGGGGTAATAACCCAATTACAAATGTAAAATTTTCTCACCTCGAGGAAAAACCCAACTTTCATTTACAGGCGTCACAACCCACAACATATCTGACATTTTTTTAAGAGTCAAAATGCAACCTTATTTTTAAATTATAGGAATTACCTATTTAAAAAAATTAAAATAGAAAATAATAAATTGACTCATAAGTTACAAATAAAAAATATAAAATCATACAATATTGGAATCTAGAAAAACAAATAAATAATATCAGTGGAGTAGGTTGTGATGAAATTCAATGAAACTCAAGAACATAGATCACTTTAGTAAAAGATAATGAAGTGATGAAGTTCCTTTGTAATCTCACCAATGAAATATTATTCATTATAGTATTTTGAAACTTCATAATTCTCATATGAATATAGTACGTTAAACAATTTGATTTGATACTTTTAATCAAGTCCTCATGATCACACTCCAATAGATAATCTCACTTTATTATCTCTATGATCCTCTCAATCATAAGAAATTTCATTAAAAATCATATAATGCCACATTATAAAATATAAATCATGAAAAAATACTTGTTCTATGTAATTTAATATATCACACTCATTTATTAATGAATTTTAAAAGTATTATATTTCTAAAATGAATAACTTTAAAATACCCCAATTATGATGATTATAAGTCATATGATAATTTTTCCAGTTAATACCATAATTAAAGAAAACCATATAAAATTTAATTAAGAGAGAATATAAAAACATTGTAATTTATATATCACTACTTTTGTATCAACAACATACAAATAAAACCATGGTATAATTATCTTTAATAAATATCAAGTTCTCGATGGTGTAGAGTTTTTTTATCCTCGTTTCTTATCAACTATATCATAAAGTAATATTCCACGTCACAATGTATTTGAATTATAATACTACAATAATCTTTCCATTGTATTCATTTTTATTTTGATTAAGCTTCTTGATCAAACAGAGAGATTAATTCTATAAGCATGTATACAATTTGTAAGATCATTGTGAACATGACTCTATAAGTCACATAACACATATGGACTATTCATTCTTGTGATGATTTGATTTCCATAAACTAAAAAACTCATACCAAAACTTCTGATACTTATGATTCATGTCCAGTATTAGTTAGGGTGAACCTCGTACCGTGATGAGAAAAAATGCATCACACAATAGTATGGTAGGAATTATAAATTTTACATACACGCTTCACATGTTATAAGGAATTGTACTAGAGGTTGTAATATAATTTCACAATGAAATATATATACCATCACAATATCGTTTTTAGAGAGGAATATATATTAATTACTTCCAGTAGTTTAGGTCACACAATTTTAATTTCACTTATGGTAATATAAGCCCATGTAGTAGGAAAAAATAAATGTATTTGGTACAATGTTAATCTTATGGTATGTCAGTATATGAGTTTAGAATAGGTACTCACAACATTCTCTTCATTGATACTACAAAAAATTAAAAACCAAGATTGGTAGGTTGAAGAGTTATTTTTAGAGTCTCTTAGGAGGTGTGGTAGGTCTGAGGGTATTTTGGGTGATGGATTCACTATATATTTTATGAAAAATTCCACCCTATTAGTATGTAGAATTATGATGGGTTGGAAGACATGGTAAGTTCCATAGTTTGTCATGTGGATATTCTACTATCCCACTAGGCCCAAGAATTCAATATGGTCACTCTAGTAGAAATTCTGAATTTCTATATATGGTTAGTTGAAAACATAATCAGTTTAAGAGTTAAAAAATATAGGCATCATAGATAATCATGATGTAAGAAAAAACATTTATGGTTTTTCATTTCACCGTAGGAATAAATATAAAATTTACTGACCGCATGCTTTAAAATATTAATTGAATTAAAAACTAAGCACTACAAATGTTAAAATTTATAATTATTTAAAAAAATAAAGTGTGTAGGATTTTAATTTATAAAAAACAGGAAAATAAAAAAATTCAACTTTATAACACTAAAACATAATTGGGTGTACATGGATGGACGGAAACATGAGGTTGAATTCATTTTATTATTCCACCCTATGATTATGTGAACTAGATATAAAGATATGTGGTGATGAGGTTATAGTTTGTAGTTTGGAGTTAAGGATGGGGTTATATGGAAATATGTTTGTATAGTTATGTGGTTAGGATGATATGTAAGGGTTTGTAGTTCAAAAATATAAGTCATTGGGGTGTGAGGGTGACTATTTAAATTTGGATATTGATGTAGGGTTTCTTCACATATATTTTCATAATTATTATATTACTATAATTGTGTGTTATATTGGGTGAGTGAGCCTTAGTGAGGATGATAATTAGTAGACATGGTTAGGAAACTATGTTGTGTCATTATTCATTCTTTAAGGAATTAATATGCTTCGTATAAATTTTCATGAGAGGTTTTTTGGAGGCTCATATTTTCTATAGTTGTATAATCACACCTATATATATGCCTATATATATCAGGGTTTCTGGGCGATGTTGGTGAATATGATATAAAATATTAGGTCTTAGTAGTTAATCAGGTTATTAGGTGTTCATGTATTTGTTATCACAGATATAATATCATGGTAATTTATTATGAGTTTTTATTCAATGTATGAAATTTATGGTATTGTGGGATATTTTTATCTATTATATTATATATTTTAATTTTATTATTTCTTTAATACTGGTATTTATATGTTTAATGCCTCTCAAATGAGGTTCTGATGCCTTTTTTTTTGTTTTAAACCCATGGCCTATTGGAGGTGGACTTTGGGGGTCACATTTATCTTCACTACCAACATAGGTGAGGTTAAAATTTGGTGGTTCATGATAGTTGTTTTGGACTAATATAGTTTAATTTATTTTTGTATTATTCTATTTTATCCCTTTAAATTGTGTTTAAATATTTTCAACTCAATTATGTTTAGTTTATTCAAGTTCAATTTTATTTATAAGGAGTCTATTTATTTTATTTTAGTTCAATTTATTTTGTTTTATATTAGTCTAGTTCTTTTTGGTTCAGTTTAAGATATCTTAAGACTCCTCATCCAAATTTTGGTAAATCTAGTTATGCTCAACTCAATTTAATTGGATTTGGTTCATGATAGTATATTTACTTTTAATCTGTTCCATTTGATTCCATTTTAATTTATCTTGTTTTAGTTGGTATATGATGGTTTGGATTAGTTTTTTTTATTTTATTTCATGTCAATTTATTTTTATATAATACAGTATAGTTTAGGTCAAGTCTTCGTGGTTTAGTTTAATTCCGTTGTAGTCAATTATGTTATAACACTTTTAGTTCTAATCATCTGATTTATTTTTGTTATAATTGGTTATATTTGGTATGTTGATATTTTATTTCATGTATACTGTGAGGTATAATTTTATTCTATTTAACCTAGATCGGTTCCATTATTTAAGATTCAATAGTTTTTTTGGTTTGGTTTATTTCTATACGATTTACACTATTTTTTTTTTGTTTGGTTCAGTTCGGATCTTGTTGATTATGTTTAATTTTTTATAAATTTTCTATTTTGGGTGGTAATTTTTTCTTTAGATCTATTCAATTTTTTTTCTTCTATTAGGATGTTTTAGTTTGATTTACATAGGGTGATATAATCTTATTTCAATTCATGTTAGTTTGAGTCTATTTGTTGGGTTTGTTATTTCTTTTTTGGGGATAGGAAATTAGTTTGAGATAGCCCTGATTGATTTGGTTGTATATTCAAATATATTTGGATTGTACCAATTAAAAATAAATTAGTTCTGGTCATTTTTTTCAATCAGTTTGAATTAGATAGATTGGAAGGGTTTTGTTTAGTTTAAGTTTATCCCATTCCAATCATGTTGGTTTGATTCAGTTTATGTATATCTTGTTCCTTTCAAGTTGAGTTAATTCAAATCAATTTTTTTGTTCTAATTTATTCCATTAAATTTATATTGATTAAATTTGATTTATTAGTAATTATTAATCATGTTGAATTATAGTAAATTTGGATTGATTCAATTTTCTTTGGATCAACCATATACATTCAGTTCAATTTAGTTTTTGTTAAATTATATTTTTTTTGTCTATATTGTATTGATTTGGTTATTTTCGATTTATGAAGGGTTGGTTTAGTTAGAATTAATTTGATTTTTTCAATTTAAATGGGTTTTATTTTTTATTCAATATAGATAAATTATTTTTAATCCATTACCATTTAGTTTCATTTACACAATTAAATTCCAATAAGATATATTTTTTTATCTTTGTTCCATTTGGTTGAGTTATGTTGTTGTGGGTGATGTGTAGTTTTTTTCAAGTTTGGTTGGGTTAAATTAATTTTATCATAATTGATTTGGGTTAGTCCATTTCAATTCGATTCATTTTGATTTAGTTTGGGTTGGTTTATTATAGCTCATTTATATTTATTTATATCTATTTTAATTCAATCTAGGTCTAATTGATTACGCTTAGTTCTAGTTGGTTTTTTTAGATTAATTTGGTTTTAGTTGATTAAATTGTTTTCATGTATGGTTAGGGATTTTGGGTTTGTTCCATTTATGTTTATTAGTTATTTTTTGTGTTGGAAGAGTTAACTTTAGTTTACCTTAATTTAATTGATCTCTGGTTGGCTCATGTTAAATTAGTGTAATTTCACCCATATCAGTTAGGTTTTTTTTCTTTATTCATGTTCGGTTCATTTCAATTTGATTTATTCTATGTTATTTCATTTCAATATTATTTGATTTATTATAGTTATATACTATTTGTTTTCATTTAGTTATATTTGATTTGGTTTTTTCTATACCTATAGGTTTGGTTCTATTCAGGTTAGTTCCAGACATTTTTTTCTTAGGTTGGGTTGAGTTGGGATAGTTCATTTTATATCATGTTAGTTTAGTCTCATTTAATTTAGGTCGATATGATCCATTTTGATTTTAATTTTTTCATTCAGTTTTGTTTATATTTTTACTATAGTTTTTTATTTGTAAAATTCTGGAATTTTTTTTGTTTAATATTAGTTAATTAAGGAAACATCAGTTTAATTTTGGTTGGTTTTATTTGCTTTTCATCAGTTCAATTCATCTTTTATTAGAATGTTTTAATTTGAATTGATTTTTTTCAATTAGGGTTATTTAAATTTGGTTATATTTTATTTGATTTTGTTCTATGTTTTTTCTATCCATTCAGGTATTTTTTTTGGTTTGATTTAGATCATTTTGGGTTGGGTAAAGTCAATTTATTTTTATTGTATTTTACTTATTTCATTTTTATTTAATTATTTTTTTCTGGTCAGTTACAACATGTTTAATTATTCTCTTTGGGTTGGTTCTCATCTATTAATTAAATTTTGTAAGGTTTGATTTGATTTATCTTAGTTTATATATTTATCAGTTGGATAAGTTTAGGTTGGTTTAGTTTGGTTGGGTCTATATTTTTTATGTTTTTTCAATTATATTTCTTTTGGTTTAGTGTAATTCTAGTCAAAACTATTTTAAATGTGTTTTCCCTAAACCCAACATGAACATTACTTTTAGATTAACTTATCATGTATAGGGTAAGATATGAATGAAGTATTCTTATAATAATAGTGTTTATATTTTTGTGTCTACTAGTTATATGGAAATGTCCATATATTATTTTGTATATCAAAAGGTTTTGGTATTCCCTAGGCTATAATGTCATGAACCAGATCTAGTCACCATCCAACCAGCACCTGACCCAGTCCTTGGATTAACCCAAAGGGAATTCCCTATCCTCACATGCTGGAACAAGTATCTGGGTATCATAAATAAGTGTTTGGGGATTATTTACCCGAGTTTAGAAACATTAAATAACAAATGATAATAAATAAACTGAATATCAAAAAAAATTACACCAATCAAGTCTTAACAAAAATTTGGAACTAAATTAAATAGTTTTAAAAAAACCCAAATAGGTCCATAATTCAAAATTAGTAGTAATTCTAATGTAAAAACTACCACGCCGAAAGGGTATGTCAACCCCAAACCTTCTCCACAACACTACACCTGGAAAAGATGATAACAACCTGAACCACCATCTCCAAGGGCCTTACCCTTAACTATGTCAAACGTTATCAAGTATACTCACATACAAAGGTGTAAATAGGGTGTGAGACTTATCCCAAAATTATTGCACCCAAAAATATTCAATTTTTCAAACATTTTCATAAAAAAAAGCTTGCAAGGTTTTATACACAAGAAATGCTAAAATGATTTCTAAAAGGTGCAACTTTAAAAGAAAACAAATTTCAAGAGGGAAACTTGGAAGAATGTACACTTTGAAATAAAACACGCATGCTAATGAATTTTCTAGAAAAACACATTGTATGCTGATGGTAAATATGATATATCCAATGAACACTAGTCACGGGAACACCACTAGGCATTAGCTGGTTGTGGGGCCCTAGGTACATCGTATCTTAGTGTATAAGTAGTTATAGCCAAAATCATTCTCATGAACAAGCCACTAGGAGGGGAAACCCCAGTGTCCTAGTGGTCCCCAACATCATCAATGTTTAGTTAGTGCTTTCATATTCAAACTTTCTAAGTGAAACAGGGGTGACACCACTATTAGGTCACTACTATACTAGTCCTAGTCCGCCCACCTAGATACTCGGGTTTCCCTCTTTGTTCAAAAAATTTACACATGTTATAAAATACTAATTGAACATAAAATCACCATTTGAACATCAAAATACCATTTCTGAATCATACAAGTCCCAAACAGTACCCAACCATATTCTGCATCCTCAATGTAATTTAGTAAACCCTTTAGAGATTTTATAAAATAGTTTCAAGAGGTAATATCACAGTTTGCACACAAAATCCATTCAAAAATCATTTCTTAAGGACAAACTCCCAACAATATCACACGCAATTATATTTTAAATACCTAAAAATATTTAATAAACCAATTCCATGAGTCATAAAACAACCCCAAAAGACACAACATGGAATTCACATGAAAAACACTCATTTTCATTCAAAAATGCATATTTAAAATCAACCACTTAATCAATGCTACCAAAAATGGTTTTTGAACCAAACAAAATTAAATAAGAACATTTCAAAAAGATAAATCAAGAATGACAAATCATCAAATAATTTATACACATGGAATCACCTACCTTATATATCAAAAACCCCAAATCATTGTGAGAAACATCAACCGCACCACTACTGCACCATAAGGGGATGAAAACAAACCCCAGTCCACAACATTCAACCAAGAAACACAAAATTATACCCAAGGTATAAAACCCTAGTTTCTTGAAATTTTGAACTTCATGGAGGATGGAGGAAAACCCACAAAAATGAAGAAAAACAAAGGAGGAATCACTTACTTGAGATATCTTGATGTTTCCCCACCAAAATCCCATTCAAAAATGAGTTCCAAGAGAGTTTAAGGGTGATTGGGAGCCTTCCATGGCTGCTAGGGTTGAATACTGGAAGAAATAGAAGACATAGGTTTAATCTTATAAGGGAAAATTTTGAATTACAAAATATGTTTAATGACTTGTACATCTGTGCACGATTTGGCTACACTGTTTAGTAAACCGTGCATCCAAACCGTATGGCATATTCTGGCCACCCAAAAACCCTCCTTTTCATCCAAATTTCAAAGGATCCTAGGGGGTAAGATAGGATGAGAATAGAAGATAAAAATACATGATGATAATTACATGTATGTGACAATTAACCCCACCATGAAAGACTTTCCACCTGAGAAAGTCAACCTGAAGGTTGACCATAAAACAATAATGGGTACTTTAGTTAAACCCACGACTTCCACTCCTATGTCTCATTTACATCATTCACATGCTTCCAAAGGACCTGGAATAGTGTAATTGACTTCCCTCGAATCACCTTCCTTTGGTAATCCATTATTCATACTGGCCACTCAAACACTGATAAATCAAGCTCTACCTCCAACTCTTCCCAATTCAACATGTGGGACGAATCTGGATTGTACTTCTTCAATTAGGATAAATGGAATATTTCATTAAATAATGTCAACAGAGAGGGAAAATCTAACATATATACTACCTTTTATATGATCTCATTGATCTCAAAAGGTCTGACATACCTTGGCATTAGCCTTCCATGATTTCCCAAATGATGATGGCCCAAATGAGGTGACACCTTCAAGAATACCCAATCACCCATAGAGAACTCAAGATATCAATTACTCTAATCAGAATAATATTTCTTGTGACTTTGAGTTTTCAATTTCTGATGCCTGATCAACTTGACCTTCTTAGATATCTCTTACACAAGGCTCTTCCCCAACAGTGAGGTCTCACCTACCTCAGCCCATCATGGGGGGAACGACATGGTATACCATAGAGAACATCAAAAGGATCCATTAGAATTGAGTACTGGTGACGAATATTCTAAGAAATCTCAACCAATCCCAAATGGATATCCCACAAACCCCTGATTTCCAAGACACATACACAGAGCATGTCTTCCAGAATCTGGTTTTCCCGCTCCGTCTGACCATCCGTTTGAGGATGGTATTTCGTGCCCATCTTTATATGTGAATCCAAATCCTTCTAAAGTCCTTCCCAAAACCAAGAGTTTAATTTAGGGTCTTTATCTAAGACAAATGAATATGGAATTTCATAAAGCCTTACCACCTCCTAAATATACAATCGGCTCAGCTTATCCACATCAGTTGTATCTCTAATCAGAATTAAGTGGGATGATTTGTTCAGATAATCCATCACTACACAAATAGTTTTCTTACCCCAAGTTGTACAAGTTAATCCAATAATGAAATACATGGTGACCTTTTCCCACTTCCATGTAGTATTGGGTAATGGCTAAATCAAACCAAAGGGCCTTTGATGTTCTGATTTCACCTGTTGACTTGTATAACACCTCGATACAAAATTATCTATATCCCACCTCATATCTGGGAACCAAAATTTCCAAATAACATCATAATAAATTTTTGAATCACTATGATGAATGGCACACTAATATTGGTTTCTCTCCCAAATCACCAACTTTCTCAGAGACAACGGTACCACTGAACGGCCCTTGAAGTACAAGATTCCCTTGGTAGAAAAAGACCAATAAGAAGACATCTCCCCACCATAGAGGAACAACATTGACCATTGAAATAGCTCATCACTAGGATATTACCTATGAATAAACTTTAAAATAGAAGTATTCAACTGCACACTTACTCGAAAAGTACCTCCACTACGCTCCTTGGTCTCTACATGCATCCACGAAAAACCTCATCAGAGTCCAGTCGTCACTGGACTTCTTCAAAGCTTTCACTAGAACTATCCTGCTTATGGAATCAGCTACCACATTACCCATTTCAAGGGTATAGATGATATCACAGTCAAACCCCTACAGATATTTGATCCAGTGAAGCTACCTCCAATTTAGATCCTTCTGTGAGAAGATGTAGGCCAAGAACTTATGATCAGAGTAGACCACAAACTTCTCCCCAACGAGGTAGTGATGCCAAGTTATAAAATCATGCATCACAACTGCTAACTCCAATATGTGGGTTGGGTAATTATTTTCATGTGTTCAGAGTAGGTGAGATATATATGCCACCATGTGATCACCCTACATAAGCACACACCCGAGCTCCATACCTAAAGCATCAAAATTCACCACATATCCCATTCCAGATTCCAGAAAGATAAACATGGGGGTGGTAGTCAACCACCTCTTAAACTCCTCGAAGGATTCCTAACATTCTGGGATCCATTAAAACTTATCCCCTTTTTGGGTGATCACAGTCATGGGCGAAGCAATCCAAGAGAAATCAAGAACAAAATGTATGTAGTAACTTGCCATGCCAAATAAAATCCTGATCTCAAACACATTCTTCAATTGTTCCCAAGAAATAACTGCACTGATCTTCTCAAGGTCCACTAAAATACCATGTTCCAAGATTAAATCATCTAGAAACTTAACTTCCGTGATTTTGAAGGTATACTTGGTCAACTTTTCATAAATATGATGATCCCGCAGAGTGCCCAACATGTTCCAAAATTGATTCCCATGCTCTTCCTCAAATCCAAACTAAACTAGGATATCATCCATCGATACCATGATGAAGGAGTTGAGAAGTTGGTGGAACACACTATTCATGAGTTTCATAATGACCACTAGATAGTTGGTCAATCTTAAGAGCATGAGAAAGTACTCAAAGTGGTCATACCTACTTCATAAAGTTGTCTTAGAGATATCTGTCTCTCTCACCCAGACTTGGTGGTAACCTGAATGCAAGTATATCATGGAAAACCACATTTCCCCCTTAAATTGATCAAACAATTCATATATTCATGAAATAATATATTTTTTTATGGTTACCTTATTCAAATTCTTGTAATCAATTCACAACTTAAGGGATCCATTGGCCTTCTTTGTAAAAAGAACAGGAGTTCCCAAGGAGGTACACTCAAGAGAATGAATCCTATGGATTCCAAGTCATCTAATTATATATTTAATTCCCTTAACTTAGTGGGGGGGGAAATGATAAGAGTGAAGAGATATTTTTTGTTTTCTCGATGCCAAATCAATTGAGAACTACACATCCAGATTCGGGGGAAAGCCTAAAAAATCATCTAGAAATACCTCTGAAAACTGATCCACTACATGATTTTATCCAGCCTCAAGAGAACATCCAACTTCCTCTATAACGAGCAATGATAACTAGAAGACAAGATTCCCCAAGTCTGGGAGTGGAGGTCCTGCACGACCCAACTGAGGATCTCATTCCCCAGGAAAAACCTGAGGACTCCCATCAGGTGCCATGAAACTCACCCACTTCCTATAACAATCAATATGTGCTTGACAATGAACTAACCAATCCATTCCAAGGATTATATCAAAAATTTATATATCCAATACTAGGAGGTCCCACTCTATCTCAACCTATAACACAGTAAGCACACATGACAGAAACCTAAGACCTTTCTCCATATTACCCAACAGTGTCACTAACTACATAAAAAAAGATAGAAACTCAGTTGGAAAATTCAGTAGGTTCACAATATGGGAAGAGGTTAAAGAAATAGTAGAACTAGTTTCAAAGAGAATAATAGCTAAATAAGATAATATCAAAATGGTACCTCATACTATTCAAGGCCCTGCATCTGATCCCACTAGTGCCTAATCCACAACATAAATATTCCTTGTCTCTACTTATGAACGGGTGCTCTCATGTGTCTCTACCCTAAATGGGATTTTCTATAAGATGATCTGGCCCTGCAACCATGGACATTGAATTGAGAACCCACCTACCTCAATGGTTCTGACTGAACTGGAACTCCCCTAGAATCTACATATCTATCCCCACTCTAGAGCGGACGTTCCACCTTACAAAAGCATTTCATGTTCTCCATATCTCCACACTGATAACAAGTCATCAAATTATATTTACATTTATTTAAGGTGTTCTATGGTCTCCCGCACTGGTGGAATAAAACATACCTCACATCAGAATCCATGGAAGAGAACTTTCTAGGAGGATGGCCTGAACTACCACCTACCTTCATCCCCTGCTCCACTCGCTTTATTTTCTTCTCAAATGAAGTACCACTGACCATCAGTGATACCATCCCAAAGAATCCATACCTTTCATTGTGATCAATCTCCACCATATAATCTTGATCAACCACCTTCACATAGGTCTTCATCTTGAACAGAAATACCTATGAAAACATCTCAGGATATAATCCCTTATCAAATATCTGAGCCTGTATATGTTCATTAGTGACTATATTGGGGGAATATTGGACTAGATCAACGAAGAGTTTGGCATACTCCATCACCAACTGGTCCCCATAAATGAGATCTATAACCTCCTAGTATTTGGAATAAGTCAAGACTTTAGGACAGTACTGGTTATTGAAGATAGCCTTGAAGTCCTTCTAGATCATCTACTCATGCCTCCCATCTTGAAGCACTGATTCCCACCACCTGTGACTGGGACCTTCTAGAAGAAATGAGGCACACTTCACCCTGATCTCTTCAGGTTTTTCAAGGAACTCAAACATGAATTCAATCTTCCCAAGCCACTCCTATGCTTCCTGGGGCTCTGTGTTACCTCAAAAAGTAGAAGGCTAGTTCTTCAAATACTTTGAGGTTTTGTCCTTTCTAGGACCAAGTTCATCTTCTCTAGATATAAAAGAAGTAGGAGCATGATTTTATCCCTTTCCTAGAACTTTTATATCCGAGACACAGCTTCTACCAACCTCTAACAAGCGTTGAGGGAGAACTCTCTCTGGATTCCTCATGTGGGTGAATGGGAGCTTTCTAGAGAGGCATGTTGCTAAAAAAAGGCATCAGTCAGAAGAGAAAAATCAACACAAAAATTATGAAAAATTTTAGTAATAAAAAAATTATAAATTAATCAAACAAATCAAAAAAATGAAATAAACAACTACTTCACCCACAACTAATGTCCACGGGCAGTCTATAGTCCACATGTCCCACTTAAAAGAGAAGTAAAAAAGACAAACCCAACATCCCATGGAGAATCAAGGTTTGTCACGAGAGGTGTGGGCCAAGGACCCTACTCACATCCAGAACTCCTGGACATGAAATTCCTAGCTCCTGTTCTAACAAGACACATCCTAAATAATATGACCCAAGAGCTTAACCTACCTCTAATATGATTTTTTCAGAAACCAGATCTGGTCTCCATCCAAACTGGAACCTGACCCAGTCTATGGCATAACTCGAAGGGTGTTCCATATCCCCACAGGCTGGAACAAGTGCATGGGTATCATAAATAATTTTTGGGGATTTATTTACATGAGTTTAGAAACATTAAACAACCAATAATAATAAATAAACTGAATCTAATAAAAATTACACCAAACAAGTCTCAACAAAAATCCAGAACTGAATTACATAGTTTTAAACAAACTCCAAGAGGTCCAAAATTTAAAAGTAGTAGAAATTATAACATAAAAACCACTACGTGGAAAGGGTACATCAACCCCAATCCTTCTCTACAACACCGCACCCAAAAAAGAAGCTAAAAACTTGCACCATCATCTCCAAGGACCTTACCCTTACATGTGTCAAACATTATCAAGTCTAATTACACCAAAAGGTTTAAGTAGGGTGTGAGCATAATCCCAATAGGATTACACCCAAAAATATTCCATGTGATAAACATATTAAGACAAAAATCATGCATGTTTTTATAAACAAGAAATGCTAGAACAATTTCTAAAAGATGAAATTTTAAAAGAAAACATCTTTCAAGAGGGAAACTTGTAACAATGTACACTTTGAAATTAAACACACATGCTACTAAATTTATTATCAAAACACACCATATGCTGATGGTAAATATGATATATCCAATTATCACTAGTCATGGGAACACTGTTTGGTACTAACTCGTTGTGGGGCCCTAGGTACATTGTATCTCAGTGTATAAGTAACAATATCCAATATTCTTCTCATGCACGAGCCATTAGGAGGGGAAACCCCAATGGAATAGTGGTCCCCAATGTCATAAAAGTTTATTTAGTGTTGTCATAATCAAACTATATAAGTGAAATATGGATGATACCACTACCAGATCACTAGCATACTAGTCCTAGTTCGACCACCTAGATACACGGGTTCCTAGTCCTATTCCTAGTCCAATTCAAACAAGTTCCACTTGTTATAAACTACCAATTTCACATAAAAATATGATTTATGAATCATACTAATCCCAAACAGTACCCAACCATGTTCCACACCCTCAATTTAAGTTAGTAAACCCTTTAAAGATTTTATAAAACAATTTCAAGAGGTTAGATAATGGTTTGCACGCAAAATCCATTAAAAACCCTTTCTTAAATCCAAAAACCCAACAATATCCCACCCAACTAGATTTTAAATCCCTAAAAATGTTTAATAATCCAATTCCATGAGTCATAAAACAACCCCAAAATACACAACATGTAATGAACATGAAAAATGATCATTTTTATACAAAAATGAATATTTAAAAAAAACCACTTAATCAATGCTACCAAAAACAGTATTGTCACCAAACACAATGGTATAGAAACATTTAAAATAGGTCAATCAAGAAAGATAAATCATCAAAGAATGTATACACATGGAATCACTTACCTTAGATATCAAAAACCCCAAATCAATGTGTGAAACTTCAACCGCACCACCGCTGCAGCACAAGGGGATGAAAACGAACCCTAATACACAAAATTCAGAAAATAAACAAAAAATTATACCCTAGGTAAGAAACCCTAGTTTCTTGACATTTTTAACTTCTCGGAGGATGGAAGAAACCCCATAGAAAAGGAAGAAAAGAAAAGTTGGAATCACTTACTTGAAATATATTGATGTTTTCCCAAAAAAACCCCCTTCAAAAATGAGTTACAAGAAAGGTTGAGGGATCTTGGGATCCTTCCATGGTTGTTAGGGTCAAATAGGGGAAGATAGGGGTGAGATATTTTTAATCCTAGAAGGGAAAAATTGGAATTATAAAAGATTTTTAATGACCTGGACACATATGCATGGTTTGGTAGCATGGTTTAGTAAACCATGAAGTATGTTCTAGCCCCCCAAAAATCTCATTTTCTTTCAAACTTCAAGGGGAACCTAGAGAAGAAAGATATTCCAAGGATATAATAGAAAAATAGCAAAAAATAAGTTCATGGATGTGACATGTAATGAGAAAATAAACATACTATGACATTAACCCTAAACATATGACATTTTCTATAGATGCATCTTACTTATTGTACAAAGATGATGTTTAAATATCAGGTGATGGGGGGTAATAATCATTGATTCTTCTTCTCATGATGTTCTCATTTGATGATCTCTTGTATATGAGATCATGAGGACTAAATATCCAATATGAACACTACATGATTCATGTATCATTGGTTTTTTCTATTTTCAAACAAGTGTAATGGTCTACAGACTGGAGATTATTATTAGTGTATACTATTTGATCATATATTTTGATTCATGGAAAAAATAGTGACATTTATATCATGGTGAGGTATCTTGTGATGGGTTCATCATTGGTAGTATGAAATTTATTGAATAATCAAGATAGAATTTTTCAATTCTGAAATGAAGTAACAATTAATTCCTAGTTGATCAAGATGATTGTACCTTCATTAAATCCTTTGACATGGTAGAAGAAGGTAACTTTTTCAAATTATATCAATGAATAATAAAGTGATGAAGTATGATGAGACAAAGTGTGTGTCTGTATTAATGATATATTATGATACAAAGAGATTATATTACATGGTTTGTGATTATAGGAAAGGTTTTCATTGGTATGTATTTTCCTTATCTCATTAGGGTCCTTGATGGGTTTATAGACTCTACTACTAGTCTATGAATAGTATTCACTACAATGGAGAAAAAGGGATAGAGGGTCACACATTAAGTTTATTCAAAAGTATGAATTATTCTAATAAATAAGAGTTTAGGACATGGTGGTCCCCACTACCAGGGTTTAGGGATGTTTGAGAATAAAATATATCTAAGAAAAAATAAATTAATATTATTTGAGTTTTGAATTATTGGTAATGAATTTATTTATTAAAATTATTTAAAAGATATTTATTATAATAAATTGGAAAATATTTATTAAATGAATATTATTTTAATATTAACGGTTTGTTTAATATATAATTGTGAGTTTATTTAATGATTCAATATTTCCATAAAAGGTGGAAAAAGGTGGAATAATGTTAACTAAACAATATAACATTCTGTACTGATGAAATGGTTGACATAATTAAAGTAATCACATTGGGTTCACTATTTTTTATGACAAAATTGTGTGTTTACTATCATTATAATAATATGCATGAAATTAAATTAACTACTTTGTATCTTAGTGGAAGATCCCAATAGATTCTATATCTGTAATGAGTAACAATCCTTATTTACAAAGGAAAATAGTCACTAGGGTTTCAATCCCAAAGGCATGGAGGTACTCACATTAGTTGATATGATGGATTTTTGGGATCATCACACCCTTTTGAGTATAATTGTTCCTCATTCTGAGACTCTCTTTTAAATTTAAGATGTGTTTGTGATTCTTTCCCAAATCTTGATGTGGGACTAGTTACCCTTATAATATTATTTTGTGTTGGATCCTTTTATATATATGAGGGATTTCTATTAATGAAACAAATTTTATATATCATAAGTTCTCCATATGCATCCTTTTTCTATTTACAATGAGGGGATGCATCTATTTTTAATCCGTATGACTAATATCCAGAGATTTTACAAGCATCCAGGGACATGATTGGTATTTTAGAATTGGTATTGAACCTTTAGGAGGGTACCTATATATCATATGAAAAATAGGAATAAAAACTCATGTAGTTCATATAGGACCATGTCATGGAGTTTAGCATCATGTGGAAATGATATATATGAGAGAAAGTGAACATTTGGTATAGATCGTATTCCTTACAAAGGAATCCTATGTATCTTTCTTATAATATAGATCAAATTCCTCATAGTTAATTTTGTCACCAACCCATTGATGGTTGAGGAAGTGTTATTAACACTTTTTTAGGATTGTTTCCACATAGTTTAGGAATGATTGGGACTAATACGAAGATGGATACCCATGTTTGGAGTTATTCTTATAATGTTATTGACATGATCACTGTATATTCATAATACCATGTGAGTCACACTTGATGTGATAAAAAAGAGATAATAAAATATCAAACATGTTGTAATGGATACAATATTTAAGTTTTATAAGGTCGACCTAATAAGGTTGCCCCGATATTTTTACATGAATTAAACATTGAGGGTTACCAAGTTAGGAGTTTTTTATTATAACCATTTCATGATCATTGTAAATCTCTAATATCATGTGAGTTATTCTCAGTTTGAGAAAGAAGAGAAAGAAATGGATTATAATCACTTCCTATAGGTGCAACACTTTCACATTGAAAAATCCGTGATGGAATATGATTAAAGACCTTGTGAATGATATGACCCCATAAGGGATTGTATGGTATTCATTTTTGATATGTATCCTGGTCCATAGGAAGGAATATTATATATCCTATATTATAAAAGTAATCAGAGTCCTTATAGTTCACTTTGGTTCCAAATCTATTTATGTATGGGTAAAAACAGTAGACGCAAAGGATTTGGGTCCTATGAGCTATATTAAATGGAATATTGAGGTATTTACACCAAGGTAGATTCCCATGTATGAACCCACCTATCATCTGTTGATAGAAAAATAATGATGATAAACTCATAAAAAATTGGGACCTATGATCTAGATTAATTATAATGTCAAGGGACTTACAATAATATGGATTACCATGTATAAACCCACCTCTCATCTGATGATAGAAAAGGAATGATGATACAGTCATAGGAGGATTTGATTCCTATGAGATAGAGTATTTGGAATGTTGAGGGACTTACACCAAGGTGGATTCCCATGTATGAACCCTCATATCATATGTTGATAGAAGAAGATAGATGATAGACTCATAAGAGAATATGGGTCCTATGATCTAGTGTATTTTGAATATAGAGGGACATAACCAAGGTGGATTCCCTTGTTAAATATATATCCCTTATCCTCTAACAGAATAATTGTGGGGACTATCAGAGGTTCACTGTATGTGATTGGGTGGAATGGTGACCCCTTTTAAGGACATGTTATGGATAGGGATGCATGATTGTATATCCATTGGTATATTACATACAATATCCAAATATAGGGGGTATTAGTTGAAGGTTCTTGACTGGGGTTTCAAATGGAACATGTCCAAGTATGAATTCTTAATAAAGATGCCATGTTCAAAGATGACTTCCTACCAAGGATCGAATGTCTAAGGGTGTCATTAAGAAAAGACCAACATGTTTGAGGGCCTCTTTCTTACAAGGATGGCATGTCCATGTGTCCTTTTCATGATCAATGAACTAACGATGTGATTCATGTGATCCAATCGACATGTTTGGGGATATTTTCCTATCATGGATGATATATTAAAGGGTCCTTCATGTTATCCATTTTACTTGTCCATAGTCCTTCACATGATCCATATAACATGTCTAGAGTCCTTCCTATGATCCTTATGACATTACTAGAGTCCTCTAGAAGATCCATATAACATTTATGAAATCCTTCTCATGATCTATCTAACATGTCGAGAATCATTCAAGAGATCTAGAAACTGATCATGCTAACCAATGATCCCTTCCCATGTAGAAAAGTTTAACTTTTATCATTTAAATATCATGTCATTCATAGATTTTCATTTCAGAAATCACATGATATTTTCATAATCAGGCATCATGTGATCAGGTTGGCATGTTTAGGGTCCTTATCATGAGCAATAAGTTGATCACACAAACCATTATGTAAATTATTTTATTTTATTTATCCTATGTTACTCATGATAAATTTTTTGGAGAAATTCTCTTGTGATTTCATGATCCCTTCACTCAAAAAATTAAACTCCCATCATCATGTGTTCTTAGTTTCTACTTTCATGGTGGGGTTTTATAGGAATCACTGACCCTATATCTATGCTTCTTTATATAGTGATCAAGCTGAATACATCATCTTATGTTGACGAACTAGGGAATTATCATAATTCAATAATGTCTTATGATCTTCACATGATTGAGTTGATCATCATTGGTGACATCCTCTCTTCATCACATTATAAATAGTGACTGTGTGATCATTCATTCACTATCATCCTCCTCCAAAACATAATTCTTTCTTTTGACTAGATCTTCCAATAATTTATCATGATAATTTTAGGGGGTGTCACTTGAAGTTTAATATGGACAAGTCCAAGGTCCTTCATTTTTGTAGACTAACATGTATGGGGCCCTTCATGTGATCACATTAGTATGTCCATGGGATTTCCTATGATCAGACCTCTATATCTAGGGCCCTTCATGTGATCTTTCTGGAATGTCTAATGTATTTCACATGATTAGAATGACATTTCTGGGTCTATTCATGTCACTAGTGAGCTGATCACACAAACCCTTCAATAAATTATTATATTTTATTTCTCATAAGTTACTCACTAGACATTAATAAGAATAAGGATCTTTTGATAATGTGATACATTCCTCCACAATAAACTTTTTTATTTTCTCAATAAAACACTTTTCTGTTAAGTGGGAACAACGGATTCAAAACACAAAATTCAACCTCCATCCAAAATTCAAAACAGACACAACCCATGAAAGAATAATCCACCCATTCAAATTCAAAAATGAAAAAATAGCATACCCCATCATCTCAAACTACAAGTTGCCTTTGTGGACTTGTTGAAATCCCATCTTCATCACCAATCAGAACAGAAAAACATTAAAATTTAATAACCATACTGAAAAACATCCACCAAAAACCACCATCACCACCATGAATTCCCCAACCAAAACCAAATATCATCATCCATCAAGGATCTATAATATTAGAACATCAATTGGGGAGACTATAATATTCATCATTGTCATGGAAGAAAAACCATATCCCCAAAAATAGTAAGAGAACACAAACCACCCATAAGGTCTCACCTCTTGGAGCACTAAAAACCACTCAAACATCACTTACCAAAACATACATGAGGAATACCACACCATATCAACATGGATTGGGTGTGATAGAAAAGGGAAGCTAGAGTAGAGTTTGGAGTGGACATGGCCTCAACATTGAGCCAAAATGATTGATTGGACCACCATCCCCTTTCATCAGAACCACTAACGAGAGACTTAAACCATAGATCCAAAGAAACATGTAAGACTTTGATAAGAAATCAACCTCAAAACTATCGTCGAATGTCATCAGCCATCAATGTCAGGATGGAACAATACAGCACCATCAGGCCATATAATTCAATCAGAAACTTATGCTGAGTATAAAAACAGGCGAGACAACCCCTTGGCACTGAATGCAACCCCTAAAACCATCCCTAACCACAAAAACACCTTCATACCAAACCAAGTAAAGTTAAAGCACAACGGGGATGAGTATAAGATCATAGTAGGGAAATAATGATAGTGATGAATAGACCCAAGTGTATCCCACTAAAATGAAACCAAAATAACCAAACCACTATAGTAGACTATATCGCCGAGAGTGACTATAAAAGAGAGAAAAGGAGTGTCAAAATGGCAAGGAAGAAAATAATGAGAAGAAAGTAAACAAAACTTCTGTGAGATTAAATAGAGAGGAAGAATAGGTGTATTTCATATTGTTATAAAGGAGGAAATAATAAACCCTCTATCTCTAAAAGATATCACTCTATAAGAAAAGAAGGTTATCATTCTTGAAGTATGAGAGGCATGTATGATCCCATCACTTTGGAAAGTCTACTCTCATCTCCATGTGTTCTTATTTTATACTTCCATGGGGTTTTATATCAATTTCCTCCCATTTATTAATGCCACTTTATATAATTAAAAATCCAAATACCTTAGCATAAGTTAGAGAAAATGGGATTCTATATAATCTAGAAACATCTTATCCACTTTTCTTCATTGAGAGGATCATTATTAGTGAAATCATTCCTTCATTACATGATAAAAAGTGACCATGTGATCAGTCCATCGTTATCATCCTATTCCATTGTGTATGAATTTTTTGTGAACATATCTTTAGGGTATTTATTGTGATACATTCATGGGGTGTCACCTGATGTTTATAATAGGCATGTCGAAAGACCTTCTTGTGATAAAGCTGACATGTCGGGGGGTCTTTTATTGATAAATAAAACATGTTAAATGGATTTTCAAGATTAGTCCTACCTTTCTAGGGTCCTTCATGTGATAAAGAAAACATTTCCTAGGGATTTAGAGTGATCAAGACAACATGTATGGGACTATTCATATGATCAAGTTGGATTTCTAAGGTCTTTTACATGATCATTGAACTAATCACAATAAATTTTTAAATACATCAAAAAACAATATAACTTCTATTTCATGGGTATCCCATCACTATTATCATTCTATCACATGATACCTTCAATTATTATCAATAATTATTCCACCAAGGCACCACATGATCCAGATGAAATGTTTGAGTTATTTCACATGATGAGACCAACATGTTTGAGGGAAGTTGCGTGATCAGGTTAACATATCTAGGGGCCTTCACATGATCAATGGACTAATCAAGAAAACCTTTTTTTACCTCCTCATGACCTGATTGTTAGGTAATTAATCAATTTAATTCAACGGGGTAATCACATGATCATTCATGGATAATGTGTTATCATGTATCCATTATCATGGAAAGACCTATTTGGTTTTCCTTGGAGCATCATGTGATTCTATAAGTGTTGTGTTTTTGAGATTCCCTGAGAGGTTCATGAGCTCCTGTGACCTAGATGTTTTACCTCTCTTATTTTCTCACATCATTATATTACATTTGTAGGAAAATTATACTCATTAATTGGGAATTTATTCACTCAAAATTACCAATTTTTACTTGGAGAGCATCAGCAAAATTCCCCCTGATAAGAAAAGTCCCAATTAAAGAACAAGCACCCAATTATGAGGAAGTAAATTCCCACCTGGGTCCCATGGGATTTCCATGGTTAGTTTTCCCAAGAATCTATTGGTCTTAATTAATATGTTTTTTATTCCATGAGATTCCATATAAATATGAGGCAAGATAGATATAAATTTAACTTGCAACATGGAAGTTTATAGAGCTCTAAAATTAATTAATTTCACATGATTTCTTTACAAGACTGCATAATATACCATCATTGTAAGAACTATTCCCATGATAAAATAATTTAACAAACTCATGTAACTTAATTGTGTAATGACATCCTCTAGAAAATTCATTTAACCAATCTTCTAAATAATCATCTATAATTTACATGAACCTTGTTTCATTTCCTTGGTTGTAGGTTTTCTTATCATGATGTAATTGGGTGTAACATGATTAAATAATAATTTACATGATTTGTGTGACCTTCCCATGGACACATGATCATGATACTCAGAATGGATCATAGGATTTACGTGAATCAAAGAAAATCATGTGCTTCGAATGATTCCATCCAATTTATAGGATTTATTATTCAGTATTGCCATTTTACGGATCAAACTTTGTTTTAATGTAATATTTTTTGTCTTGGACTAGATTGATCCATGAAAGGATAGTATAGTAGTGGTGACATGATGAAACTCTATAGATTCTAGTTTGGATTTTGATAAGCACATCATTATACAGTCGTCTAATAAATGGTTAACAAGCATAATAGGGATCAATATTTTGGAATATAATCTATTACATTGGATAACTCTGTATGGATTTGATATATATAATGATTCTATCATTCTTATACACAATCGGATATCATGCCTCCTTCTTTGATCCCAAAGACCCACAATACCGTTAGAGAAACTATCGTTTTTGAAATTTATTTCATTATTGAGGATAAAAGATATGACAGGTATATGATAAATTTCATATTAAAATAATTATAAGGGTTCCATCGTAAAATATGATCTTAACATCCATATATGCCAATCAATAATACAGTAATATGACTTGAGTAAAAAATTCAGATGGCTACCCTCCTGATACCTTCAATTGGGAGGGTGATTTGGGTTGGACCAAAGATGGCCATTTTAGGTGAAACATGCCACCATAAAATTCAAAACTGAGCTGAATGGAACTGAAATATATGAAACCATATAGATTTTTCAAACTCTATATTATTTTATCAATGTTATGATTGAAGACCTGGTCAGCCTATGGAGTCTAGATACCAAAACATTTCACCTAATTCACAATGAGGTCAACATTAGTCTCTAGGATGTCTAGAAGATCTATGTTTCACCAATTTTTTGAAATATTTATAATGATTTTCTCACTCCATAATTTTCATAGTATTATGTAGAGAATACCCAACCCCCCCCCCCCCCCCATTATTAGGAAGTAAATAAGGTAGGCTAAAGAGGATCTTTATAAGTCCCCATTTCTGAGGGCAGATATCTCATCTAATATATAGGATTAACTATTTATCAAGATGGAATTTTATAAAAATTATTTCAAGAATCTATAGCCTTTCCAATTGAATGATTCTCATAGTGATAAATATTTTTATTTGATGATATATAGAGACAGTTTATTTAATAACTATGGGGGAAGGTTATTTTCAAAGTCAAATGACCTATGTAATTGGATGGATTTCCCAAAATGTACCTTAGCATATACATTATCTCTACCTGAGATAAGGGTGGAGTTAGGCTTTCCACCTTTATGATGGTGAAGCCCATGGATGATGAAATACATATTGGTCTGTCCATTCCCAAACTAGCCATGTTATATCAAATTCTAGATAATATCTTCATTGGAAAACAACCATACAGAGTCTTTGGACCCATCCAAGTATTGTAGGGTTTGATTGGGGACCACCTAGGTGGGTATCTATATTTAAGTGCCCAAATAATTTCTAGAACCCTGTTTAAACCCTTTTTTAATTGTATCATTGGGGTAAGTCCCATGGTAGTGATGAATTATGATATCATGAGGTACCTAATCCATTATGAACATTTCACTTAGATTTTGTTTCCCACAGGAAGATCAACTGATAAAGGATAGGTAGATCCTAAGGCTTAAGCCTATTTTATCATGATTAATGATGGAATTATATCCTCTTGGATTGATGGAAAGATACTCCATAAGTGGTATATTCCCTATCTATTTGGGGACAATTTCATTGAATTCAGATAAGATATCATTCTCCTTTCTACTTTAGTCTTCTAATGGTCACTCATCAATTCTGGGTAATGTTCAATAGAGAGGGGACTCAGACTAAAGAAATATTTCCACTAACAGACAATAAGTTTGGACTATATAAAACATATGTCGACTCTTTGATTCTTTCATACCTTGATGGGAAACTATTTTCATCTATGATAAATTCCTCGGAGTTTCCATTAATGATCAGTAGTGAAACCAAACCAATTCATAAAAAAAATCATTTATCTATTAGATCTTCCACATAAAAGGTTCCTCAAAAATAGGTGATTCATCTAGAGTTAGCTTCAACATCTGGTAAGGTTTGAACGGATGTATCTATGATGAGTAAAGAAATTACATATGAAGCCCTAGCTATGCCGGAATTTTTGATCATATGTATGTAGTCATATGAATAGAGTACGAATAACCTAGTTGCTAAGAATTGGGAGGTATTGTTCCATAAGGAGCTGAAAATGTACGATTTTGGGAATGTTACTTCTCCATTAGTAATAAAATTTAAACATCATGCCTCCAAGGATGAATCATTCCTTCAATAAATAAATGTGGTGATCCATAGTGTAAAGGTCCAAATTCACTACTCACCCTAGTCACAGTAAACAATGGTTGATGTACTAGTGATGTTTTACATGAGCATAAAACAATGGTATGATTATAGAGAATATAAAATACTAATTTTATTATCACTTTTAGATTCTTGAATCATTCATAAAACTATGAGGATCTATCCTTACCCTATCGAGTATTTTAGGAAACCAAGGAGATACATTCACCTCTTGGTTATCCTTTATACACTCTCTTATGTATGATAGATAAGGATAAGTTAAGTGATGTTTAGGATTCCAAAGACGAGGGCTCCCCATGTCAAATTGAGCTAATGAGAAAAAAAAGTTTCTATCCATGAATCAGAATTATCCACAACTCTATTTGTACTATATTCAACACCATCGATGTCACCCCCTTCTATATATCCTTATTTAGAGGGGATAAGAAAAAGGAAGTGTGATAAATCAATAGTGCACTCTAAACTGGGATCAAGTAAGAGATGTAATTTGTAAGCACCTTTAATTTTCATTCACTATGGTATTCTTTAATAACTTATTATAACATACCCAATTCTATAGGCTCTTTTAGAGTTTTATTTGGATATGGACGCACCCACTACCAGGGAGAAAGACATTCCTTCTCTCCCTTTAATAGAAAGTTCATTATCTAGTGAATCTCATGGAGAGATACAGATAGATGGGGACCTATAACAATTATACCCAATGCCTACAACTAATGAATTAGTGCTCATCCCTATCAAACTTGAAAAGAAAAGTGAACTCATATAGGAAGATAAAATTGGAATATACACCTCTATTGACTTGATTATGATAGAGGAATGACTAGGTTAGGGTAAGTGTTATTTGTTTTTATAAATTTCATTCATCTCCCAATATTTATCATTTTGTATAACATTTATTCATGCTTATATCTCTTTGATAAATCATGGATACTATGCTGATAAAAAAACTTTGAGACACTAAAATGTCATTAAATAAAAAAAGGAATCACCACTTCTCTAAAATATATAAATTAGATGATATATGATTCTAGTTGAACAATATATATGTGTATTTTTTTCCTTATCATGACTATTGACTTTCAGGAAATATTTTTTTAGATATATACTAGTTAACAACCTCTTGTATACTTTATTATAGTAGTATTTACTCAAATATCAGGGCCTTATATCTTCCTACTTCTAGATCCCTACAAACTTGAATGAATTGAAAAGAGACCAGTTTTACCCAAAGATCATCAAAGGATGTGATCACAAGTTCCTTGCTTAGTGATTTTGTTCCTTGATATACTCATCTTCGGGAACTAGGCCTGAGTCAAGGCTCAAAACACACATCCTTTTATCATCAATTGTGTCAATATGTATGAGGATATATCCCGAGTTTTATTATGGATGGCCCCTTTAGGGTGAAGGAGGGATGGTTCTGTCACCTTGAATTCTATTTAAGAACCCTTGGGTATGGGGGATTCAAATATCGAGCTTTTCATAGCTAGGTTAAGGAAATAGTTTCTATAAGGGAACATAAGAGAGCCATCAAGTTAATGATGTTATACATAGTGGCCCCATAATCATTTAAACAACATTAATATGAGTATATATACAAGGATTTCTAATATAAAACAAAAGTATTGGCCCATTACAATTTGGTCAGTACTGGGAAGATTGAGATTTACAGACTCTATTATGAGATTAAAAGGCTTCATCAGGAGTTTTTTCATCTTCAAAAAATATTAAAATCCTTATAGAAAACTATGGAAGAGAAACCAAAGCTCATTTCATGGTTTTGAAGCCTATACATGACGTTTTTTTAGGGTGGAAGCATTATAATGGGATACATAGGTGGAGAATGATTCATTTAATCAATTACATTAATTTGGGGTAATCCTAGAACAAAATTTGGAGGATCTCATAGAATCTTCTAAGAAAATTTTGCAATGCGGAAGTACATTTAAGAGCTTCATTTTTTGGGAGGTTTATGGAATAGACTCTATCTTTTTAAGATTACATCATTCCCTTTTAATTTATCACTAGAAAATTTTTTCAAATTTGATATGTTGTTATTAATATTTCTTCTATTCATGATGTGCGTGGAGTTTCATCAACTCAGTATCATTTAGACCATAAAAGATATAAATAATTTTTTATAATACCAAGTGAACCTAAAGACTAACCCAAATTATATAATCATAACTAATTTTTTTTTGATAATTCCTCATGAATGATTAATGACATAAGCATCCTCAATAATGAATCTTTTCCAGTACTCTTCAATATTGTCTACTTTAAAAAGGATAATTTTGGTAAATGTTCCCCAAAGGGAGATTTCTATAATATTATAAACTTTAAATGGACCTAGGGAGTATGGGTATATTTTTATAGAGCTATATAATGTTCCACATAAGAATTAAATCTATTATTATTATTATTAAAACCTAACTTTTTCCTAAGCCCTTGAGGGTGAGGCTTAGCAAGCATGGATTCATCTTTTTCTCAGGCTTACCTTTATGGGTATTTATACTAACATGTTTTTTGTCATTAAAATTTTATAATATTTCAAGGTTTCTTAGGCTCTATAGTGTGTGCATTCAGTGAGAATATAGTCTTCTTCTACCCAGGGTGACCTTTGCAGGTTTTCATCCTAGAATGAATTGTGTAACTTTCACATGGAAGGTTAATGTATTTTAAATTAGACTATTGTTAGAATTTTGGATATTAAATCTTGGACCTTCTATTTCAATGTTTTATGGTATTATAGCTTAGACCTTATGTTATTTTAGTTTAGGTTCATCTAGATCAGACATTCTGTTGTGAAACATTAGGGTATTCTAGCTCAGACCTTCTGATTTTATAGTTTATGGTCTTATATATAAGACTTTCTACTATTATAGTTGAGGGCCTTATAGATTAGGCATTAAAATACTATAATTAAGGGTATTATAGATCAAAAAATATTTTAAATTATTTTAGGTTATTGTATCTTAAACCATTGGTTAATTTAATTTAGGGTCTTCCATCTTGGACCTTCTGTGGTTGTAGTTTATTGTCATCTAGCTCGAACCTTTTGATGATTTAGTATAGTTTCATCTAGATCAAAAATTATTCTACTATATTTTAGGGTCTTCTTTATCAATAAATTTTTTTATTATAATTATGAAGGATGGATATTCGTGAAGGGTTCGTATATCTTGCATCATTTATTAGATTATAAAGGATAGATATTCATGAAGGGTTCAAAAACTCTGCATACTTGTGTAATAGTTATTGGTAGATGGTGAAATAATGTTTGGAATGTCGAATCCACTTGTATAGTTGGAATATGGATTGTATAAATCATGCCCAAAATAGTTTTAAATAGAGATGATAAGATGGGGAATATATGTTAGGGATGATCACAAAATAGTATGAGGTCCTGAGTTCCAATATGATGTTATTGGGCCTCATGAGGATTATATTTCCTTTACATCAAGGAAGAAACACATCTATTTGATGGTTCTAGGTCTCTAATTAAAGTGGAAATATGGGATTGTAATAATTTTTAAGAAAATTGGTCCACACTCCTTTCCAATAGATGTGTATTATTTCTTAAGAATCAAAAATTTTGATAACGAAGTGGGATATAGTGAAAAGGATATCCAAGAAGTGTTTTGGAACCCTAGGGGTAGTTCTATTATAAATACCTCAGGCTTGGAACCTATATAAAGTTGTTTTGGATCACATAATAAGGACCATAATAATTTTATAGAATATATTACCATATTTATTCTTTGAATATGTGTATAATACATAGTAAAGTTTCATCAAGGATGTCGAACCCTCTTGAATAGTCTGATCATAGTAATTGTAAACCATGATCTTTGAATATCTAAGTCAACCAAAAATAGAGGAAAGTAGGTATATATCTACCATATATACTTATGGAAACCAATATCGCACATAGTTAATGGAATATCTTATAGATTTCATCGGTAATTTTCTCCAAGACCAGACCATCCAATAAAAACAAGCTCTGAGGCATTGTGTTATTTGCTAGTGAATCCAATTAGGATCCTATCAGATCATCTAGTCCCTAAGTTAAATAAATTATAGGGTTGATCCAAGATAAATGAATCAAGTTTATGGGGTTCTAGTATAATTGTATCAACTCACGGAATTTGGAGGTTTCATCTCAGACCTCTAATACATGAGGGTGGTTTATGGAAAATGTAATATTTAAGAATGGTTGTAGGGATAATTTCTAGACTTATAATTGTTCCACAATATGGGAACTATGAGCATTATTACTTTTTTTATTTCCACTATAAATCTTCCTCAAACACTAGAGATGGAGATCTTAGTGACCAAAGACTTGACTTCTATTCAGATCACCCTTTTTGGTTTTCAAGCTTATAAATTTTATGTGTAACTACAAATTTTATGATATAATAAACAATTATCAAGTTTAATAATCTGAATTATATAGTTATATTCATTATAAAAATATGAAGTATTTTTTAAATAAAATGGGAAATAGTTTTAATTAAACTCTTTTCTTATAAGGATTTTATTTAAAAAAATAATTTATAAATTATTGAATTTTAATTTGAAATAATTAATTTAATTTTTTAATTCATCTTATAAAAATTAACTTAGGAAGAAATTTTGATATTTTTTATAAAATATTTATTTTTTGGTGAATAGTGAAAAATACTGATTTTCGTAAAAAAGTCATTTCTTTTCAATAAGTTAAATAAATTAAAAGTGTCATTACATTATAAATATGATTTAAAATAAAATAATAATTATTTAATTATATTTAATAAACATAATTACTTTTTAATAATCTTTATATTGGATTTTAGCATAAGTATGTTTTTTGTTTTAAAAACAGTTTTTTCTAAAAATAGTTCTATAAAGCATTATGTTTATTTTTTAAGTAATAAAGTAAAAACATAATTAGGATTTATTAAAATGAAATTTAAGATTATATATCAATAATTATAAATTTAAATACATATAATGATTATTAATAGTAATAGAATTAAGATAAAATTTTATTTTTCTTGAAAAATAGACTTATTGAAAAAAAATATTTTTCATCACGTCTATAGATCTTATTTTTAATTAAATTATGTACCTTATATGTATTGAATTTTTCTAAATTGAGTCTATATTTTTAATAATCATAATATTTATTATCTAATAAGTGTAATTTATTTTTTTACCATAATGAATACTGCAAATAGTAAAAATTAATTACTATAGTTAAAGTTAAAATGGGTTCACCGAGGGTTAAACAAAAAGGATAAGGTTAAGCTTTCCAATTAAAATTTTCAAAATAATATTATCTAGAAATACATAGAAATTATAATACCAATTTTCTAATATATTTTCATTTTGAATCTTTTTAAATGAAATTAATTTATCATTTAGGATTCTTTTTGTAAATTTCCAAGTAGTTTCTCTATAGATTCCATTACCCACTTATAAAAGGTCACACCCTATCATATTCTATACACACAATAAATGCATTTAACACCAAAATAAATACCCAAATATATTCATTACTTCTCTCCCCATTATCTATATACCTTATTTTGATCATAAATCCATCCTATGGAGCTTTTGGTGCATACATAAGGAGGTTATCTAAAGAAGACGTGTGGTGCTTAACCGTGATTTTTTATTTTATTTCTTCTACCACCTCCTTAAAATCATATTCAATTATTATTTTATAATATAAAATTTATCTAACATATAATTTTATTTTATTTTATTAATTTAATAACTTAAATCCATCTCCTCTTCCATTAAATGGGATACGAAATCGTCATTTGTGTATGTGGTGGACTACCGTCTCGCGAACCAATGTCATTAATTTTTCATCATCACCTATCATGGATTGTTATAATGATGGATTTAAAGTATATATATTATATTTTTAACATATTTATAATTTTTTAGTTATTATATACATATACCTTTTTAGTTTCCACATCATGGTAGATGTCATAACGTCGCTTGTGTATACGGCGGCTACCGCCTCGCGAAGCGATGTGATTCCTTTTTCACTAACACTTCAAATGGAAGGTAATAAGAATAAATTTAATTAGTATATGTGATATAAATTACATAATTATTATATTCATGAAATATTTATCTTTATGAAAATATAATATATCATTTTCTTTCTTACACAGAATAATGATAACATCGGTCATGTGTACTTGTGAACTACCACCTTTATGAAGCAATGTGGCCACTTTTTCATCACTAAATATCATGGATGATATATATATAAATAATTATATTTAAATAAATAATGTTTTATTTATGATATAATGATAATTCTTTAAATATAAAATGTTATTTGCCTTATTTCCATAATTATTATTGAAAAATTACAATGTTACTCATGTGTACGCATAGAATACCCACTCTATGATTGGAACATAGTTAATTTTTATAAACTTGATATCATTGTTTGTTTTAAAAGTATAAATTATGTATATGAATGAGAAATATTTCATGATTATTATTCTAGAGAAGTTGACATAATGACCTCTTTGATAATGGTTAACTCACCAAATATATTTTGAAATAGTGAACCAAACATCATCAAAAAAATCCTATATATACATAATATATTAATAAATTGTATATAACATGGTAATAAGTTAAATAAAAATAATATTAAACATCAAAAAAATATTAACCAATTTAATATTTAACGTAATTTTATTATTTCGAATGATAAAGAACATACTTGAAGAGTCAAACTCAAGGTAAGGTACTTATTATCAATTTCCTTTCTTGGAGGCATATTTTTATGTTATCAAACTATATTATTTTATGATGTGTATGTACAGACCCTTTTATATGTTAGATCATTAATTTCACTATTCATAATATTTTTAGTGGTTTTTAAATATTATTATGTCATGGGGCTTACAATTGAAATTTTTTCAAGGAGTAAAGGTACTCTCCTTTTAAAAATCATCTATTAAAGTTCCCTTAAAACATTTTTTATTCCATTTCCAGGTTTTTAAATTATTTTATGAATGCAATTATATTTAAAACAATGTTTCATAAATTACATTTCTTTGTTTCATTCAATTTTTTCAAAAAACAAATCTATGTATGGAATGTTTGAATTTATTTACAAATGACAAAATAGATGTTCTATTTTAACATATATAATGACAATGACTTTTCCAACCACTATAATAGTTATTTTAAGTTTGAATTTATTTCAAATATATAATTTATTTCATCAAAGAAAATCTCTATTTTCTTTGTTATGAGTAATTTAATTTTTTATTTTCTTTAAAAATTGTATTTTCATATCCAAAAAAAATTCAATTGTGTTTAAAAGAGTTTTTAAGGGTCTTATGATGAAAATTTTCAAGATTAAAATGTTTTATTCATGATATGGTCCTTGGAAATTGTTAACTATGGGTGTTCCCAAATAGCACCAGATGATCATGTTATATCTTATATGATAGGTGTTACTATATAGTGCTCTAATGAATTGGGTAATGATTATGTTCCTTGGGGAGATATATTAGAAGTCGTTCATATGGTTATTTAAATTTGTAAGTGTTTTGTAATGGTTCTATAAGGCTTCTATGTGATGATTTACATAGCAGGCTACATGTATTTTCTATAATTTCTACTGAATTATTAGGGAAATAATTTTATTTTAAAGGTAAAATAATTATATTTTTAAAAGAATGATGACTCCCTTTTGGGTAGAAAGGTAGTTTTTTAAGAATATGTTTTTCATTATATTTCATTATCTTACCTATACTAATAATTTTAGTTTTTATTATTTCCCTTACTATGATTATTTTTCTCATCCCATGTTTCAAAATTTCATTCACATGGTATAAGGATGGGTAAGGTAAAGGAAGAGGTCATGTTGAAAGTCTTGATGATTTTTCATGAAAATAAAACATGTTTTATATTAAAAATATATATATTATGAGTAAAATGGATACTCATAAAAAGTGACTACTTTATATAATATAGGTTTTTTATGTATGAGTAATAACCTAATTATCTAAAACTCTAAAACTAAAATTATTCTCAATTGTAACAGAATTTATCCATGCTTTAAAAACCATGATTGTGTAATTTTTATGTTCGATTAATTTTAGTTAGTATAATAGGAATGGTTTAGAAAAATTTTCAATCTAGGATAATGTTAATATAATTCTCTTGAAATATTTTAAATTATGGTTAAGTTGATATGATATAGAATTTCAATATTATCATGTTTCTTCATCTAAACCACATAGTACTAATAGGAAGGAACTGTGAGGAAAATGTCCTTCCAAATCAGTACCTTGAGATAGTTGGATTTAGAACTGAGTAGTTTGTTGTAGTGATGGACTAGTTGACTCGGACTATTAATAGTTTTGGAATCCCAATTATAGAAAAACTAGACATTTTACAGAAAAATGTGTTTATATGTTATTATTTCATGACACAAAACCCTCTAAAAATTAGTGGAACTTCAGATCTAGTTATAGATAAAGGATATATCAATTCTAAGGAAAAAAATATTAGAAGTCATCAGATGTTCAGAACATCAAAAGTTTACTCTTTACAGTAATCAATTTGAAGTAGAAGTTTATTAATAGTGAACTATGGTTAATAATACCATGTAGAAATATGATCTTAATTCCATTGAATCAGAAATATTTATGGATTTTTTCCTTAAGAATTGTTTTTGTAAGGTTGTTCAAATATAGATAGAGAAGCAATTCTAGGAAATGTGGAAAAAATATGAATATTATATAGCCTTATATAAACATAAATTTACTAGATTAGTTTGGTATGTAGTAGAACTTATTCATGACATTGATGTCAAATTTAACATATTGTACTCAATAATGAAACCATGTTTATGAAGATATTTTACTGCATGAAAATTTATATGTTATGATAAAGTTGTTCTTTGTGCTAAAAAAGATTAGATGGAGTTATCTAACACTAATATGCATCATGATGATTAATTAAAAAATTATTCAGTATTATAGGATATGGTTAAACATATATCAAATAAATATAAAGGTTATAAAATCATTTTCCCACCATGTGGTATGTTTGGTAAAAATCACCCTCAATAATTTCATATAAAATTAAGGAAGTGTTACTGATATGGAATATTTAGTCATATGGAATGTGATTATAGGGAAAAGGATCATGAATAATCCAATGATAAGATAAAATATATCCATCCAACTATGATATGTTTTATATTCAATGATTTGGGTAATCATACTAATTTGTTCCTGAAGAAAGTAACCCAGGCTAAAAAACATCAAGATCATAAACAAAAGGGTGTGGAAAAATATTTTTCTACTACTTCTGTTGATTTTGGTCTATTAAATGAAGTGGTTATAGGTATGTTACTTATGAATTAGAATTATTATAACACTCTATTTGACTTTGGATCATCTTATTCATTCATTTCTGATAAATTTCCATGTAAATTGGAAATAGCACCTCATCAATGTAAGATATAAATTTTAGAAAAAACTCTTTTTGGAAGTGTTGAATCAAAAAATATTTATAGAAATATTCCTATTATCATTAGTGGGATGGAATTTCATAAAAATATTTTTGATCATCCAATAATGGATTTTGATATCATTTTAGCTATGTGTTGTATTTTATTTTATCATGTTTGTATATAATGTAAATACAATAAATTTTTATTCAATGATTTCATACCTTTGATAACAATGATAGAATCTATGAAATTTATTAGATATGGAAGTGAAAGTTACCAAAAACATGTTATTGAGAAGAAATAAAATATTCATATTAGTGATGTCCCAGTAGTAAATAAATTTATGGATTTATTTATGAATGACTTTTATATTGTTATTCTTGATCGGGATGTTTAATTTACTATTTAATTAGTAAGTGATTATAAGAATATTTCAAACCCCTATACAAATGGCTCAAGTAGAAATTTTAAACTTGAAAAATAGATTGTAAGAGTTTTTATATAAAGGTTTCAATTGACCAATCACTTCACCAGGGGGTGATCCAGTTTTTTTGTTAAAAATAATTATAGTTCAATAAGACTTTTCATTGATGATATATCCTCGAATAACATAAATATTATGAATAAGAATCCTTTTCTTCATATTGATGATTTTTTATTTGCTCTAGGGATATCAAAAATTTTCAATGGTTGATATATGGTCTGAGAACCACTAGCTGAAGGTGAAAGGTGATTACATTGTAAATATTTTATTTTAGACTAGATATGTGAATTATGAGTTTTTAGTTATTTCATTTAGGTTTTCTATTCCACAATCTGTATTTATGGACCTTATGAATAGAGTTTTCCATGAGTTATTTTTTGTTTTTGTGGAATTGTTTATTGATAATATTTTGGTATATTCTAAAAGTAAGTAGGAACATGAAATAAACCTAAGCATTTTTTTCAAACATTAAAATAAAATATCCAATATTGAAGATTTAGTAAGTTTGAATTTCAGTTGAAAACGCATTCTTTCTTTGGTCATATTGTTTCTAAAGATTGTATAATTATTAAACCTAATAAAACATATTTTGTTGAATAATATCAAAGAACCAAAAATATCTCAATGATTTGTAGTTTTCCTGGATTATATGGTTATTACCAATATTTTTTTATTATATTTCTCATTTGTATATCCCACAAACTATGTTAACTCAAAAAGGTTTTAAAATCATCTAGAAAAAAAATGGGATGATTGGTTTCAATAACTAAAAAGAACATTGTTGAATTCTCTAGTTTAGGTTTTTCCTTCTATAAATAGTGAGATTTTCATATATAGTGGTGCTTCTTTGAAGGTACTTGGTTGTGTCCTGATGTTTAATGATCCGATAATTGGTTATTCTTTGCATTAGTTGAAATATAATGAGTTAAATTACCCTATTCATGATCTAGAATTATCTTCTTTGGTTTTCTGATTTAAAAATTTGTAGGAATAATTTATATGTATTAAAGTGTGAAATATATACTGGTCACAGAATATTTAAGTCTATATTCACATAGAAAGAGTTAAACTGAAAATAGAGAAGATGGTTGAAACTAATCAAGGATTATGATTTCACATTTCATTACCATTCTGGGGAAGTACTCAATGTTACAAAATATTTTATTCAAATAAATAATTCTATAATAACTATATTACATTTTGAATTTTTCCCCTTTGTTGATATTTGATTAATTTTGTCCTAGAAGTTATTTATGTAGGGGTATCCTTTGTTTTGTTTTAGGTTTCAGTGCAGCTGATGTAGTCATTAAGAATTAATAAAGCTTAGAATAAGGATCATGCTTTGTAGGAAAATGTAGAATCTATTAAGAAAGGTATTTTTTCAGAGATTAATATTGATGAAGAAGGTGTTATAGTATTTGTATAAATATTTTGTGTACCATGTGATTTCTAGTTTAAGAGATAGTTTTTTAGTGAAACTCATAGTTATCCATTTTCCATTAATCATGGTCACACTAAGAAGTACCAAGACCTTCACGATTATTACTAGTGAGATGGAATAGAAAGAGATATAGCTGAATTTACCATGAAATATTTTACTTTTCAATAGGTTAAAGTATAATGAAAATTACCAAAGGGAATGCTTCATCCTTTTCCAGTACCAAAGTGTAAATGGGAAAATATATCAATGGATTTTTTTGTGGTATTATGAAACACTTATTGAGGTAATTACACTATTTGGGTTATTTTTTATCAAATAACAAAATCAAAATATTTCATTCCAATTTGAGATGTTATATATTTGGGTCATATTTATCTAATATGTCTAATGGATATAGTCATGTAACATGGAGTTTCACTCTCTATTATCTCTAACTATGATCCTATATTTACTTCTAATTACTGGAATGGACTTTATAAGTCACTCGGTATTGAATTAAAATTTATTAAAAAAATAATCCTCAAAACGAGGTCTATTTGAAAAAAATATCCATACCACAAAAGATATTCTTTATTATTTTTAAATTTATTTCAAGGAAAGTTGAGATCAATATCATACTTTGGTTTAGTTTTCTTATAATAACATATTTCATTCAAATAAAAAGATAGAACCTTTTGAGGAATTAAATGGAAAGAAGTTACAGATTCCATATTTTTGGGATGAAGTAGGATAAATTAAGTAGACGGGATTAGAGTTGTTAGAGTAAATGGTTGAGATGGTTCTTTTTATTCGGCAACATGTGAGTATGCCATAGGGCATAAATAAGTGTAATGTGGATAACTAGATGAAATATATTTCTTTCGAGGTAGGTCATCATGATTTTATTATTGTATCTTATGGAAATGTGTTATGAATTTTGTTAAAAAGGGGAAGTTAAGTTAATGGTTCATTGTCCCATATAAAATCCAAGATAAACTTGGATTAGTTTCCTAGTAAGTGGATTTTCCTCATCTTTTATCCCATGTACAAAACATATTTCATGTTTCAATATAAAAAAAATATGTGCTGGATTCTTCTCAGTTTTTGAGCCCCAAATTAATTCATCTAGAAAAGAATCATTCTAATGAGTAATATATAGTTCAGATTATTTACCAGATAGATAATGTGTATTGTAATAATGTGATTTATGAGTTTATAATATTGTGAAATAACCATATGCTAAATGAAGTAACATGTGAATTTAAAAATGATATTAGGGAATGATATCCTCACATGATTAACATGTGAATAAATTTTGGAGGATGAAATTTCAAAAGGGGGGTAAAATGAAATAAACTAGGTAAGGATAAAATAAATAATTTTCATGTTTATTAATATGACCAAGATATTTATATTCATTATAAAATTATTATGTAATTTTTAAATAAAAAAGGAAACATTTTTTATTATACATAATTCTTATAAGTTTTTTATATAAAATAATAAATTATAAATTTTAGAATTTTAATTTAATATTCATATAAAAATTAAAATTTAGTGAAATTTTGGGACTTTTTATAAAATATTGATTTTATGGTGAATAGTGAAAAATATTGACTTCTTTAAAAATATCATTTCTTTTCAATAAAGTTTTAATTCAAAATTACTATTATGTTTTAAATAAGATTTAATATAACATAAGTATTATTTAGGTATATTTAATCCACCTAATTTATTTTTAATCATCATTGTAATGGATTATAATATAAATTTTTTTTGGGATTAAAAAATGGGTTTTTCTAAAAACTATTTTAAAGTGAATAATATTTATTTTATAATTTTTAAAAAAAATAATGAGGAAATATTTAAATTAAATTTATAGATTATATATCAATAGATATTAATTTAAATTCATATCATTATTATTACTATTCATATATTTAATATAAAATCACATTTCTCTTGAAAATTACACCTCATAAAAAACTTTTTCATCGTACCTGTGAGTATCATATTAAATTAAATTATTTCCCTTCATTAAGATGAATTTTTAGAAATGGATTAAATATTTTTATAAATAATAATTTATATTAACTAATATGTAGATCTTATTTTTTTACAATAATTTATAGTAAAAATAGTAAAAATTAATTATCGTGGTTATGGTTGAAACTGGTATACTAGGGCTTAAAATAAAATGATAATTATATTATTGCTAATAAAACATTTAAAAAAACCTATTGTATGGTAATATTTAAATATTATACTTATAAATTTATAATATATTGTCATTTGGAATCTTTTTTAATGGGAAGTAATATATATATTTTGATGCTTTTGGAAACTTTTCAAGTAGTTTCCAGGTGGGTTTATTTCCCCACTTATAAAAGGCCTCCCCTATCATATTATCATCACAACTTAATAGAAAATTTTATAGGAAATTACCTACCCAAATATCTTTCTTAATACCCTCCATATTACCTATATCCATTAGTTTCATCATAAATCAAACCAATGAAGGCTTTTGGTTCTTACCTAAGGAAGTTGTTTGGAGAATAGGTATCTTGTATAATTTAAGTTGTTTTATTTTATTTATTATTAAAACTCATTAAAATATGTTTCAATTATTATTATAATATAAAAATATAATCTATCATATTCTATAACTCTTTTATGTTATTTTCATATACTAAATACATCTTCAATTCCATCAAATGGGATACAAAATCAGCATCTATGTGTACGGAGGACTACCACTTTAGAACCAATGTTATTAATTTTCCATTATCTCCTATAAATGATTTATATATATATATATGTATTTAAATTATATATATTCTAGTTGAAACAAAATTTTACTTTTTTTGATATCACATATAACTTCTTACTTTCCATTCCATGTGGGATAAGTTAAAGTACAGAATGTGTATAGAGGACTACCACCTCAGAAATCAATCAGATTCTTTTTTCACTAATTATTTATATATATGGTAATAATGATAAATTTAATGAATATATGTGATTTAAATTACATATTTTTTATATTCATCACACATTTATTATTCTTAATAGTTAATATATCATTTTCTTTCTTACATTGAAAAATTATAATGTCGATTGTCCGTACATGTTGACAACCACCCCCATGAAGTGATGTGACTCTTTTTTAATCACTAAATCACATTGATAATATATATGTCTATTTAAATAAATAATAATATATTTTTTATATTAATATCATTATGTAAAGTTAAAATATTACTTACCTTTTTCTATAATGATCACTAAAAAATGGAAACGTTGCTCATGAGTACATATAACCTATTATCTCCATGTTTCTAACATAGTACACTTTTATGACCATAATTAATAACTATTTTTTAATTATTAATTATGTTTAAAAATAAAAACTATTTCATTACTATTATTCTAGTGATTTTGAAATAATTACCTCTTTGATAACAGTTAACACACTAAGGTCGTTTTGAAACAATAAACCCAAAGTCATCAAAACATCTGATGTAAACTTAATATATTAAGTAATTGTATATAAAATGGTAATAATTATAATAAATGAATATTTAATATGAAAATGTTTATTATGAAAGTAAATAATTAATATATGTTTAGTATTCAATAAGATAAAAAATTTATGTGATGAGTCAGATTCAATGTAAGGGACTCCGTCTCAAATTCCTTTCATTGAGGAATATTTTGATGTTATGCACCAACATTAATTTATGAGGTGTATTTAAAGACCTATTGAAATTTTATATCATGAATTTATATATTCACATTATGTTAAATGTTTTTAAATATTATTATTTTATGGGTATTACAATTGAAATGATTCCAAATTGATAAGGAGCTTTATTTTTGAAAATCCACCTTTAAAGTTCCCTTAAAAATATTTTCCTTATATGTCCATATTTTTTAAAAAAAATATGAATGAAATTATATGGAAATGATATTTTTATAATGGATATCTTTTTCTTTATTTTAGTATTTTTCAAAAAGTGATTCTTTGTACGTAATGTTTGACTTTTTTTATAAACAACAAAAATAATATTCTATTTTAACATATATGGTGACGATGAATTTTCCAAATGCTATAAAAATTATTTTATGTTTGAATTGATTTAAGATATATCATGTTTTATTTTAATATAAAACTTGTTTCCTTTATTTTTGGTAATTTATGTATTGAAAATGGGTTTTAAAAAGGTTATGTTGATATCTAAAAGTGTTTTTAAAAATGAGTTTAAAATATTTCTTTCAAGGTTTTTATGATGAAAATTTGCAAGATTAAAATTTTAAAATAATGATATGGTCATTAGAAATTATTTTGTATGGGTGCACCCAGATAGTGCTAGGTGATCCCTTTATAGGTTATGTAATGGGTGATCCCAGATAGCACTCTAATGAATTGTGAAATGATTATGTTATCTATATAAATATATTAGAAGTCAACCATATGGTTATTCCAATTTATAAGGGTTCTGTAAGGGTTTTTAAGGATTCTATTAGATGATGTCGTAAGGAACCTATATTATTTTTTAATATTTTAATGTGTTTTCTTGGAAATTTTTTTATTTTAAAGGTACTTTATTCAACTTTTTAAGATAATGGTATTTCCCTTTTGGGTAAAAAAGTATGTTTTTAATAAAAAATCATGAGTTTTCATTATTTTCACTAGACTAATGACTTTATTTTTTAGGTCACTTACTGAGCCTGTTGTGTAAATCTCGTATTTTAAAAAAACACAGGGTTTATGGATGTATAAGGGAATGGAATGGTTCAAGTTCAAAGTCATGATGATTTTTCAGGAAAAGAAATCAATTTTATTTTTAAATTTTTTATATGGTTGGAAAAATGGATGATAATAAAAAGTGTCATCTTTATATTATATGGGTTTGTTATGTATAAGTTATGACATAATTCTATAAAAATCTAAACCAGAAATGATCCAAAAATATATTGTAATTAATTCTTGACTTATAACTCAAGATTATATATTGTTTATTATTGGTTACTTAGTTTATGTATCTTTTATTAAATGTTTAGGGTCCTGTGATTTGGATATATAGAGGATAAATTATAATTTCATAAAATATTGACCAAGGTGAACATAGTTTAAGGTCATGGTACATGGATCTGGTATCAAGTTATGTAACATAATATCCTAATTAGCATGGTTAAGAGTAATCTAACACCATTTTAAGAAAGAGGGTGAGAGATATGTCAATTTTTGCTTGTTGTTCATGGATCCTGAGTGGTAGAATAAGACAGTCATGCTGAGGATGGACATGAATCACACTACAATGTCGAGTTACACTGTAATGATGCTAGGGATCACAAGGACCAAATAGCACTTATGTTTTGGTCAATTATACACAGATCTATCTCATTCAAAATAAATCCATATGTAAATCTAATTCAAACATAGTTGAAACCATCATTAAGTAGTACAATGACCATGAAGATGGATTAGATCTTAGGGACATATGAAATTTTAGTGTTTGGGCTTCACAGAGATTCCCTATTCATTTTTTAAGGGTGGGAATCATTCCACAGTCATCTATTTCAAAGTGATCCCCCTAAGTAGATCATGATCATACATAAAGAAGTGGGTAAGGGCATTTTTTGTCTTATTTTACAATTGGTTCCATGTTTTAAGGGTCCTATGAATCACTATGTATCATGTGATAACATCAATAAAGACACCTATAGTTCACATTTAGATCCCCATATTGATCAAACTTGTATGTGGGGGGGTTTCATGCCATGTACAATATTTGTGAGGCTTCCTCTATACGGATCCAAACCATGTTCAAGGAAGGTGAATTAATTCCTACTATTGCAAAGATCCATTATTAAAGTGGGGTATCACTTAATTGGTTGAAAAACATAGGTAGTAGGAGAAATTTATTTAAGTAATTAATGTTTTGGCTAAGAGATAGGTGGTATGAGAGTCACTACGTATCATATTGGTGATATGAAATAATCCATATGATGTTCTGGAGAAGTTAATGATCCTGTTATATAAATATGACTCGTATGAAAGGGAGTGGGATATATTCCCATTGAAATATATATAACCCACTATCGACCATGTATATTATTTATAACAGTTGATGATACCATCAAGGAAAAATGGATCTCGTATCTGGATATTCTTTCACTGGTGGTGGTATCTTTACATTCATATGGCCAAAAATAGTTGACCTCATCTAACATGGATCAAGAAACCAAAATGATTTTGATTGAGGAAGACTTATTACTATGTCAAGGATAATATACTCATGATTCATTATGTATCCTGAAAATACATGAATCATGGAACATGTAGTTTTTATAAGAGAAGGTTTCTTGTATAGATCAGAATCATGTCTAATGAATGAGGGAATTATTTTTTGAATATTGTGGTTGGGCCTAAGATTAATAACCAATATTTCACTAAGAAATACACTGAAAATAGGAATCAATCCACACATTGTTTTTATGAATAATACATGCATTAATCCAACTCATATGTAGAGAGAGGTCATTTTTTATCTTCCCTTGGGGAGCCTTGACATCAAAGTTGGTTAAAGGGCCATCTGAGTTGATCGAGCTCATACATAGAGAAAGGGAATTTTCATATCCCATACTAGTATGGAGATGAAATATTCATCTCTTAAAATATTTTTTTTGATTCTATTTCACACTCTAAGTGTTTTTTGGTCTTTGTAATATATTCCATATGTCATGTAGTTTAACGTTGTGCAACCAAGATGTACGAGGGATGGTGTTTTATGGTCGTGAAACATTAACTAAGTAGGTATTAAAAGTGGAGTGGTTATTTCAATGAATATGGTCTTTTATAAGAGATATATACCCCAAAATTAAAGGGTGAAAGAATATTACCTTATAAAACATCTTTTCCAATAAGTACTATGTACAGATGGTTAACATTAAGAGATTCTAAATGTACATGAATAGTTGGGTTATGGGAGGAGTAAATCATAATACAAGAATATTTGAATCAATTAGATGTGAATACTAGTGGATATAGGTCATCTATTAATAATAGTAGAAGCCTATATAACACACATTTGGGACAATATCTCCTTTATTTAAGGGGGGCCTCTCATATGGAACCAAAATATCCCCTCAACATAATCTCTTAAGCATTACATTATTCATCAGTGAATCCTAAAGGGGACCCTATGGATTATCTAGTCTCAATTACCATTAACCTATGGGGATAACCAAGATTATTTGGTCTTGAGGTCCATGGGGTTACATTATAATTATAAAATTTCAAGAAATAGGTTGGTATTAACTCGGATATCGAAGATATGAAGTCAGATCTTGAAGAATATAATATTTACAAAGGGTTTGAGAACCCTAAAGGATACTCCATCTTGTATTAAACAAATTTTATAGGTGAAGTCATGAATCATGTGATTCATTAGTATACATTCATTAGAGGGTGATCTATTCTCCATGAAGGACTCTTGTCATGCTGTTTAATTTCAGATGACTAAGATGCATTTCTATGACTTTAAATAGAATTCACTTTGATCATTCTGGTTAAATCATCTTTCTAGGTTCCCAAATATTAGATGAATCATTATCGGTGTGATAAAGTTTCAAAAGGGTAGTGGATTGAACCATGTAAGTGTTCATGATAGAGAATATGATGAGGTATTCACATCTCGATATGAGTAGGAATCCCCATAAATATTTGTTTCTCATTGAGGAATGTAGTTTGGAGTAATTAGAATACTTGGATAGACATGAAATGGAATATCTAGATATCACTACATATCCTATAACAATAAGATTAAGTACACACATAGTACTCAAAATGAAAAATTTGAACACAGGTGTGACTCATATATAATGAGAGGGAATTATATATATTGTTTTTTTTCTTTTTACATTGTTTTTAGGACCATGATTTGATATTTGAGCATCACAAAGTATCATGTGGTAACAGAAATCAAGCCACACATAGTTCTAGGTAGATCTTCCTACACATGTATAACCCATATGTAGGTAAGGGAATTTTGTAATGTCCCAAATTCGGAGCCACTCAACTGGTGCCCCATACTCGGTTCGCCACATGACCTCAAGAGCATTCCCCCGAACGCCAGAGGCTGCTGAATAGCAGCGAGGGCCTTGGGCAAGGTAGTTGGGGGAACTATGCCCTCATAGGTTATGAAAATAAATGGATGGAAACAATATATAACAGCGGAAGTAGTAAACAACATTCTCATCAGAATTTAACAGCAGAAGAAAAAATAAAATAATAAATAATTGGAACTGAAGATATGCTGCATGGCATGTTATAAGTCTAATAAAACAGCCAAACCAAACAACAGGCTGGAAGCAATACAGTAACAATGAAAGGAAAAAAAATAAAGCAGTCAAAATTATCCTCATCATCGCAAGCCTTTAGCTTGGTCCCATCCTCCCCATCTCCCGAGTAAGTCAGGTACCTAAAGAAAAAGGGCACTTGCCCTCATCTATACCTACAACAATATAATCTGTTTGGGACCAAAATCATGGCCCAAACTGGGTGTGAGACAAGGTCCCAGTAGGCATCCACCACAAGATTTTTGTTGTACTGTCAGTGAGAAATATAGCAAAAGTAAAAGAAATAAATTCTGTAATGAACTAAGAGTACACTAGTAGAATTCCTACTAATTACCATTCATTTAAATAAACAACCAGGGAAACTAGAAAAGATATCTATTCCAAGTTAAAGCAAGTAACACAGCAAGTAACTAACAATACTACCTAACCCACAAGAAGTACATACCCAAGCTTGTTCTTTGTCTTGGTGGAATCGTCACAACCAAATAATGATATTATTTACACTGACCCTCTGGGTGGCTCACGTGGGCAGGCCCTTATGGTCAAGCATTCGAACAAAGGTAAAGACACTCTAAGGAAGCACTCAACGTCAATTCCCCCTATGGTCTTGCAGTGACACTACAGACTCTCTGAGGAAGCACTTACGTCTAATTTCCCCTTTAGTCTCGATTCGATAAATATCAGACCCTCTGAGAGAGCACAAAGTCAATCCCCCTTATGGTCTCGTAACAGTAATAATTAAATAGGCCCTCTAAGGAAGCACTCAACGTTAATTCCCCCTATGGTCTAATTACACCAGGTTCCCGCAGCCCAGAGTAAGAGAAATTGTACGTAAACGATTCATAGTAGCCCTATGTATGTCTATTAAACTACTTGGCTAATAGCTACAATGCATCAAAAGCATATAAACAGTAGGAAATACATGCAATCAACTATATCAATGCAAGCAAGCAAAGCTACAAGGTCTGGCTCAAAGGCAACCTAAGCCAAATGGTGATAAACACCCAAAACAAAGGAGAACACCCATGGGGTGATCCTTGAACATTCTAACAAGAAAACATTGTTCATCTAATAGCCTCAAGCACACAAGCAATCTAAGGTAGTTAAATAAAACTGGTTCAAAACCCTAACCTGAGATACCTGATACATGGATTACCGACACTTTTTCACAAAAACTCTAGTACATTCGACGTAGGGCAACAAACCACCTACCTCGAGGTGAGAAGGACGATATACTCGGATGTTGGCTTCTGTTTTGCCCTCGGAGTGGACCCAGGTTAACACGCATTGCTTTACCGGTCACGTAGTCGCACGTACTCAACTTTTATGTGCATATATATATATATATATATATATTCATATATATATATATGCATATACACATACATGTGATGCGTATATATAACCTGCAATGTAAACATCAACATATTGCTAAAACATCGAAACCAATGCAAGACCAGATAATTCAATTGGCGTAAAAAGAACTATAATGGTGTAAACACACATTCATACCGAAATGGTGATAAAAAATTAATTTTTCTCGTTCGCGGGTGTCAGAGCGTGGTCCAACGGTCCCGACACATTGCTCGCACAACCTTGAATACAGAAGAACGCAAGAGTCTATCAAACCCTAATAAAGAGTTTCAAGTAAAATCAACCGGGCATCGAAACAACCCCAACCCGCAAAAGCGATAAGAAACAATATCAAGGAATTATATACCTTTATGAATCGACCCAAACCAAAGAAGAAATATAGGTGAATTGATGCGCGAAGGAGAAGCCAGGAAGGGGTTGGTCCCGCGCCACGGGTCTGTCAGGCCATTGTGCTGCTGCAGCGAGTGTCCGCTAAGGGAGCCTATTTGGGTCGAGGGAGAAAGAGAACTGGGGAACAGAGGACTCATGTCATGGGTAAGAGCCGAAGAAGGGTGTTGCGCTACAGGCGTTGTCCAGGCGGGAGTCAGCTGCTCGGAATCGCACAGTAGAGAAGCTGTGATCCGAGGTCGCGCCACAGCAGGTTTGTCATGCCAAGAGGAGTTGTTCGGAAGGAGGTATAGAACTTAGGGAGGAAGGAAAAAAATATATAAAAAAAGATATGGGCCACGCACTTTGAAGGAGGAGGAGGCCCACGTGATTGAAGAATAAAAAGGGCAGGGGGATTCACGCCCCCTTGCCCTACCCCTCTTAAAATATATATATATATATTCTTTTTTTTCTTACTCATATATATATATATATATATATATCACAATATATATATAGTCAATTATATTATGTGAATCCTTCATTGTATTAAGTAAAATATTTAACCACATAAATTACCACTATTATTAATCTTTATAAAAATAATAACTCTAAAATAATGGTAATTATTTTACTTATGAACCCATAAGAAGAATTACATTATTATTATTCAACTACGATTAAAAATCCAAGACCACCAACTAAAACAAGGCGTCATCAAAATAACGTGTCATTAACAAATTTCAATTCTTCATTTAAAGCTAACCAAATTAATCCATCATTATTATTATCCAAATTAATAATAATCACCACCAATAATTATATTTACATTTCTCATTTAATCATACATTCTTTATTTAATTAAATCCTTCACTATGAACTCGTAGCAATAACGCATTATTAAAATAATTCTTTTTCAATAAACCACATCGTAAATTAAAATCCTCTTACCGGTGATTTTAATTTAACGTTTTTGGTCAACTACAACATCACATTAAATGGTGTTTTACCGCCACTTAAATAAACACACCTGTGTAATATTTAATAATAATAATCTTCCAGGATTATAATTATTAAAACATCCACATTTAATCTCGTTTGACCATAATTTTATTAAACATGTTTTCGAAAAATTTAATAATAATAATCTCTCACTATTATTATTATTAAAACATCCATTAATTAAAATTAATTGGATAACACATTTTGACAATCGGTCAACTGCGCTACTTAACCCGCATGGTCTAACCACCCATGTGCAGCTTGATATCACCGCTTGAACCGGTTTGTGCACTCGGAACCTCGTTCCGAAGCGTGATTTTAAAACTGACCCACCGATAAATGAAAATTTAAAAAAAAATCTCTTATTTTATCCGGTCTACGAACGTGGGTTCTTACAAACTACCCACCTTAAAAACCTCTCATCCCCGAGAAGCCTTTGATAACCAACGAAAACATCACCCGACCTATAAGGTTTGTGAAGTTCCATTCAGCAAGATCGCATTGTGTTCCCAACGCCCAATGCATCTTTAAGAGTTTCCTAAGAAAACCACACTTGATCTTTTAAAACCCGAGCCAACACTCACTTTAAAACTAAAAAACCAAAATGAATCCTTACATCTGAGGCCATTACAGAGACCTCATCAACGAAAACGGTCAATCTCAATCAACCAACATAAAGAGCTTACACATGCTTCCTCAGAAGACACCGCTGACCCAGAACCAACACTTGTCCTTTAATTGACGACGTGTCTTTAAAACCATTAGATTACCAACTGTGCATACACCAAAGTCCTGACCTGATCTTAGTTTATGTTCTAAAGTCAAACCTTCACAAGTTTATTGAAAAAAATTGTTCCTTAGCATGAATAATGTCAAAGATTAAGGAAATCACACATCCCGTGAACAACTACGAAGGAGATCAGAAGACAAGCCTACAGCTTTAAAACTTTAGCATGGCGTATAACCGACGCTATCCTAGTGACTCTATCATGAGTTCAAGATGGGGGACATGCTCGTCTCATTAGAGAGAGTTCACTAAGAGGAAACCAAGATCATCAAGAAGATCAGTCGTGCTACCAAGTAAGCATTGACACGTTTATGGAAACAAAAGAGAAACTACCCACCTTAAGATTTTCCATGTCATCGCAAAAAGAGATCAGCCACTAACCAGTGTGCTATATGAGAATATCTTAGCCCAAGTGTGATTTTCCAAGAACCTCAATCACCATGTGAATATATTACATGGAAGATGATAATTAAACCGGTCGGTGTGTCAAAAGTTCTCCTGAGCAGTGGGATAAAACTTATTCCTTAACGCACAGGTCACTCTACCATGGAGGAAACCCGAAATCGTACTCAATAGCACAAGAAGGTTTACATCAGGGTCATGTCACGTCACATGATGATTGTCCTAGATGATGTCATAACAAGTCATCCCTTTAAGAAGAAGCAAAGGGTTCAACGACCACCCATACAAACAAGGATGTATTTCTAAACTAAAAAAGTCCCACTAGGAACAACGTCCCAAAAGGCACCAACCTTAAAAGTTCACAACCAAAACACGGAATATTAGGAACTAAGGGTGTTATCTACCATGGGCTAGCCCCTTATAAATCCCGCACATTGACTCTATCTCTTGGTCCCGCAAAGTAATTTAAATACTAGGCTCAAGAGCCATTTTCATTTTAACCATTTAATTTTTAATTCATTTCAACCCTTAAACATTTGAAAGAATTATAAAAACACAAAAGTATTGTTCACAACAAGTTCACTTGGTTTTAAATCAACACCCATGGCCAAACAGGAAAGTTAGAACAACTTACTCTTAATATTTAATCATTCAATGTTATACAAACATTAGCAGGAAATTTAGCATCTAAATTCCTTTTACTAAAAAGGCGGCCTCCAAGGGTCACATTCATTTAATCTGGGTTCTTCAAAAAAATCAACCCTAATATAGTTCATTTTAATTAAAAAAACAACATTTTTATACTTATAGACATTTTAAAACACACATAGTTATAAAAGCCTTAGTCACATGGGTGGCCACATACTGTTAGATAAGGTACTCATACACCTTACCGCTGACATTTGGCTTCCATTCAAGATCAATCCACTTTATGATTTACTTTAGAAACCTTTTTCATAAGTTCGAATACATGGGTTACCCTTTTTCCCAGTTATAAGGCACCCATACACCTTAGAACAACAAAAACTAGTTCCGTCGTATTTGCAACCAATAACATTTATCCATAACAACCTATCATTTATCAGCAAGCTACAATGCCACTACAAATAACTATCACAACACAACATGTTTAAATCACCAAAACATGTTATAACATAAAATCATGGCATATAACAAGATAGGAATCATGGAATTTTATCACACAAGCATGTTAACTGTATCACAAAAACATGATATCTAATCAAGACATACTAAATAAATGCAAGACATGTCACATATTCAAGGCACACAATCAATATTAGTAGGAAATTTACTAATTAAACTACATGGCATGGCACATATGCATGCATATGAATCTCTAAGTGTCTAATATGATGCATGTAATGCAATTTTTCTTGCCATAATAGGCCAAGGAAAATTTTCTTAAAACTTTTCATAATCAATAAGCTGCGGAAAGTACAACATTCACCCAAGGTGAAATCATATTAACTGTAACAGCAACCAGTATGAATATCAATCCCAACCCTAATCACTTGGTCATTTCCCGTACATGGGGTGATCAGTCCCAAGCACAACTACTAACCCAAGCGCCGACACATTCCTAGTATCCTGTCTACCAATCCTAAAACAGTAAGAGAAAAGGAAAAGAAAGAAAAACCTCCTCAGATACCACTTTGTAACGACCTGAATCCAAATCCACTCAACTGGTGCCCCATACCCGGTTTACCACATGACCTCAAGCGCATTCTCCCGAATGCCAGAGGCTGTCGACTAGCAGCGAGGGCCATGGTTAAGGTAGTTGGGGGAACTATGCCCTCATAGGTTATGAAAATAAAAGGAAGGAAACAATATATAATAGGGGAAGTAGTAAAAAACATTCTCATCAGAATTTAACAGCAGAAGACTTTATAAAATAATAAATAACAAGAAATGAAGATATGATGCATGGCATGTTATAAGTCTAATAAAAAAGCCAAACCAAACAACATACTAGAAGAAATAAAGTAACAATGAAAGGAAAAAAAGTATCCAAAAGTCTCCTCATCATCGCAAGCCTTTAGCTTGGTCCCATGCTCCCCAACTCCCCAGCAAGTCAGGTACCTGAAGAAAAAAGGGCGATTTCTCTCATCTATACCTACAACAATATAATCTGTTTGGGCCCAAAATCATGGCCCAAATAGGGTGTGAGACAAGATCCCAGTATGAAACCACCACAAGATTTGTGTCATACTGTCAGTGATCAATATAGCAAAAGTAATGGAAATAAATATAGTAATGAACTAGGAGTACACCAGTAAAAATCCTACCAATTACAATTAATTTAAATAAACAACCAGGGAAACTAGAAAAGATCTCTATTCCAAGGTAAAGCAAGTAACACAGCAGGTAACTGACAAGACTACCTAACCCACAATCAGTACATACCCAAGATTGTTCTTTGTCTTGGTGGACTCGTCACAACCAACCAATGATATTATTTACACTGACCCTCTGGGTGTCTCACATGGGCAGGACCTTATGGTCAAGCATTCAAACAAAGGTAAAGACACTCTGAGGAAGTACTCAACGTCAATTCCTCCTATGGTCTTGTAATGATACTACAGACACTCTGAGAAAGCACTTATGTCTAATTTCCCCTTTAGTCTCGATTAGTTAAATATCATACCCTCTGAGAGAGCACAAATTCAATCCCCCTTATGGTCTCATAATGGTAATAATTAAATAGGCCCTATGTGGAAGCACTCAATGTTAATTCCCCCTATGGTCTAATTACACTAGGTTCCCACAGCCCTGAGTAAAAGCAATCATACGTAAACGATTCATAGTAGCCCTAAGTATGTCCATTAAACTACTTGGATAATAGCTAAAATGCATCAAAATCATATAGACAGTAGGCAATACATGCAATCAACTATATCAAGGCAAGCAAGGAAAGCTACAAGGTCTGCCTCACAGGAAACCTAAGCCAAATGGTGATAAACAGCCAAAACAAAGAAGAACACCCATGGGGTGATCCTTGAACATGCTAATAAGAAAACATTATTCATCTAATAGCCTCAAGCACACAAGAAATCTAAGGCAGATAAATAAAACAGGTTCAAAACCCTGACCCGAGATACCCGATACATGGATTACCGACACTTTTTCACAAAAACTCAAGGACATTCAACATAGGGAAACAAACAACCTACCTCAAGGTGAGAAGGACGATATACGCGGATGTTGGCTTTCAGTTTTCCCTCGGAGTGGACCCATGTTAACACACATTGCTTTACCGGTCACGCAGTCGCACGTACTCGACTTTTTTATGCATATATATATATATATATTTTCATATATATATATATATACCTATACACATACATGTGATGCGTATATATAACCTGAAATGTAAACATCAACATATTTCTAAAACATTGAAACCAATGCAGGACCAGATAATTCAATTGGCGTAAAAAGAACTATAACGGTGTAAACACACTTTCATACCCAAACGGTGATAAAAAGTAATTGCGCTCGTCTGTGGGTGTCAAAGCGTGGTCCAACAGTCCCGACACATTGCTTGCACAACCTTGAATACAGAAGAACACAAGATTCTATCAAAACCTAATAAAGAGTTTCAAGTAAAATCAACCGAGCATCGAAACAACCCCAAACCGCAAAAGAGATAAGAAGCAATATCAAGGAATTATATACCTTGATGAATCGACCCAAACCAAAGAAGAAATCTGGGTGAATCGATGCGCGAAGGAGAAGCCAGGAAGGGGTTGGTCGCGCGACATAGGTCTGCCCGGCCATTGTGCTGCTGCAGCGAGTGTCCGCCAAGGGAGCATGTTCAGCTCGAGGGAGAAAGAGAACCAGGGAATAGAGGACTCGCGCCGTGGGTAGGAGCCGAAGAAGGGTGTCGCGCTACGGGCGCTGTCCAGGCAGGAGTCAGCTGCTCGAAATCGCACCGCAAAGAAGCTGTGATCCGAGGTCACGCCACAGCAGGTCCTTCACGCCAGGAGGAGCTGTCCGGAGGGAGGTATAGCGCTTAGGGAGGAAGGAAAAAAATATGTATAAAAAATAGAGGGGCCACACACTTTGAAGGAGGAGGAGGCCCACGTGATTGAAGAATAAAAAGGGCAGGGGGAGTCACGCCCCCCTTGCCAAACTCCTCTTAAAAAAATATATATATTCTTTTTTTTCTTACTCATATATATATATATATATATCACAATATATATATATAGTTAATTATATTATGTGAATCCTTCATTGTATTAAGTAAAATATTTAACCACATAAATTACCACTGTTATTAATATTTATAACAATAATAACTCTAAAATAATGGTAATTATTTTACTTATGAACCCATAAAAAGAATTACATTATTATTATTCAACTACGATTAAAAATCCAAGACCACCAACTAAAACAAGGCATCATCAAAATAGTGTGTCATTAACAAATTACAATTCTTCATTTAAATACAACCCAATTAATCCATCATTATTATTATCCAAATTAATAATAATCACCACCAATAATTATATTTACATTTCTCATTTAATCATACACTCTTTATTTAATTAAATCCTTCACTGCGAACTCGTCACAATAACACATTATTAAAATAACACTTCTTCATTAAACCACATCGTAAATTAAAATCCTCTTACTGGTGATTTTAATTTAACATTCTTGGTCAACTACAACATCACATTAAATTGTGTTTTACCACCACTTAAATAAACACGCCTACGTAATATTTAATAATAATAATCTTCCAAAATTATTATTATTAAAACATCCACATTTAATCTCGTTTGACCATAATTTTATTAAACACGTTTTCACAAAATTTAATAATAATAATCTCTCACTATTATTATTATTAAAACATCCATTCATTCAAATTAATTGGATAACACATTTTTACAATCGTTCAACTGCGCTAATTGACCCGCATGGTCTAACCACCCATGTGCATCCCGATGTCACCGCTTGAACCAGTTTGGGCACTCGGAAGCTCGTTCTGAAGTGCAATTTTAAAACTGACCCACCAATAAATGAAAATTTTAAAAAAATCTCATATTTTATCCGGTCTACGAACGCGGGTTCTTACAAATTTTTTCTCCTTTTTTTATATTTCAGTTTTCCTTAGGATTTGTGATCCATCTATCCCTATATATCATGTTTCAATGGGAATCTATCCACACACAGAAATTATAATGAAAAATCACTATATAGGTATGAACCATAGGCAGGGAGGGGAGATTTTCCTTTTATATTATGGATGGTCCCTAGATATAATATATGTACATCACTATGTATCTTGTGATAACAGGAATCAATAAACACGTAGTTCTCATGAATATTCTATGCAATTTAGTTTCATAATTACAGGACATAGTTATGAAGGCATAAACCTCTATGTCATTCTTGATCCCTCTTTGACATGAGGAAATGAGTGAAATAAATCATTTATTTAAATAAATATATCAAGGGTTATTTTTTATGTATTTTTCAATTAGCATTGAACTGTTAGAGAAAAATATTATGGAGTTATGGGTGACCTTTCCTCCAAGACCAAAAATCCACTAGGAACATTCTCTAAGTAATTGTATTATTCACTAGTGAATCATATATGGGTCACACTACAAATTGGAAAATCCCTTTGTTACATGATCTTTGGAAATTTTTTATTGATTAGTGAATCCTATAAGGGTTCTTATGTGATTGGAAAATAAATATATAGTAAGGTAGAACCAATAGGATTTTTAGTTAAGGTTCATAAAGTTCCAAGAGAATATGCACTCAAGGTATCTGAAAATATAGACCTGAAAATTGGAATGAAGTTTGTTTTGTGGAAATGGTGTGTGAAAAGGGATTTCTAAAATTAAGTAATTTTAGTCATAATTTTAGATACATAACATGTAATGAAAGGGTACAAGAATTCAATACTATAATCTCTCTTTGATAATTATTACACTACATATATGAGTAACATAATGGGTATTTGAACCTCCTTAGTAGTTATGTTGTGAGAGGTGTAAATAATAGCCCAAGAATATATGATTCAATGGGAGATGATGATTAGTGGGTATATTTCAACCACTAATAATTATAGAATTATATATCACAAACAGTTAGGAAAATAGCTCATGTATTTAAGGAGGCCTTCTCTTATGGAAGCAAAATATCCCATAGCTACATGCTCTTAGGCATTGTGTTATTAACTAGATAATCCCAATGGGGTCCCTTTGGATTTGAAAATCTCTATTAATAATATTTTAATTGGTAGAACCAAGAGTATGTGGTCTCAAGTTCTATGGGGTTTTAAGAAAATTATAAAAAATCATTTAATTTGATGGTATTAACTTAGATATAGATGGTATGATGTTAGTTTATTGAGAACGTAATATTCAATATAGGTTAGAGCACCCTAAAGGATATTAAAATGTGTATTGAAAACATTTTCAAGGTTAAGGGATTAATCATTTGATTATTGTGTACATAATCATCATAGGTGATGATATTTTCAACATGAAGACCTCTGGTCATCCAATTTAACATCATGAGACTATGAAATGGTCATGCAGTTTTGTATCATCCAGCACGGAAATGGTTTCTGATTTTTGAATAAAAATAATCTCAATTGTTCTAGTATAATATTATTTTAAAGTTCTATAAGTTCACATGATTCATTCTTTTCTTGAAAGATAAGAGTCTACTTGGAATCAGATGGTACTATATGAGAGTTCAATATAGGGAACATCGGGGGATGTTCACATTTTAATGTATAATGGAGACTCTACATGGATCTGACTCTCATAGAGTGACATAGTTGGGTGTGATCAAATTTCATGGATGGTCTTGAAATATAAGATCCATACATCAATACATATCACATTGTATGGTAATCAATCCAATAATGGTTATTATATGAGAATCCCATGTACAAGTCTAACCCATATGCAAAGGAAGGGTTATTTTTTCTACATTGTGGTTAGGACCATGTTTGGAGACTTATAAATCACTACATATCCTCTGATAATAGGAATAAAGACACACATAGTTCTCATTTTTTATCCCTTTTGTGGATCTAACTCTAAAATAAGGATGGGGGAAATGATGTTCATGATTGAAAAAGAAGGAATAATGATGGATGAGTTTCATTTTTAGTGTCTGAATTAAGTGAGACTACTTTGTTCCCAAGTTGTGTTATTGGAATAAATATAGTGTGATCTCATAAACCCTTACATCAAGAAAATTTTACATAGATCTATCTCATGTGTAAGAGGTGAGGTACTTCATGAAATGTAAATACATGGTGTGTAGTTTAAGGTCTTGTAATCAAGAAATGAGATGTTGTGTAGTATAAATTCTTACTTCCAAGACTTTAGGGGTTTCATAGTTTAATATCATATGAAAAATGAATGTTTCATTATGTTTAACATGATGGGGTATGGGAATCATTTATTTAGTTTAACATCATATAGTAAGGGAATCTTCCATACAGTTTAATTTCATGTTATAAGGATTCCTTCTAGGAAGTTTAACTTCATGCGGTAAGGACATCGAATGGTGTGCAGTTTAATATCCTTCTGCCAAGGTTTTTTCATGATTGAAATTATGAAGCATAATTTTTAATAAACCTATCCTTGGTGGGGTCATAATGTTTTCCCCATCCATCAGTGGAAATTAGAAATCCCCGTTGGAATAGAATTGATATATGATATAAGGCCCTACTCTCTTTGGTTCCAACTTCAGGGGTTTCATCCATGGTATCATCATTATTATTTGAGCTAGTACAAATTATCCTTGGAGGGATGATCATAGGGGAACCTTTCTATTTAATACTAGAACAATCCAATTCTAATGGGCATCAAGGTTCTGTAAAATATACAACCATTTCTAAATGAGCCATTTAAACCCATCCAACCACTTCTGCGATCATTATTCATCTAATAGTTGTCCAAAGATAGATGTTCAGAGTGACGAAAACTAGAATTGTATTGATACCGGAACCCGAATCATCTTTTTAGGTATGTTTTCCTTTTCTTGTGGTTTTTGAGGAAAAGAGGTTTTCTGGGAGTTTGTGCAGGGGTGCACGGTTGGCGTACGGTCTCAACAAACAGTACGGGCAGCCCAGGAAAATGTGAACCCTTGAAAGTGGGATTTGCACAGGCTATGCATGGTTTTCAAACCATGCAGGCAAGCTGTGAGAAACCCCTGAGTGAGACAGTGGCAACCGCACGGTTGGCGCACGGTTTGTCAAACTGTGCGGGGTAACACTGTGGCCACTTAAAGTTGGGGTTTTTAAGTCCCATGCCACTTGGGATTTCCCATTCCTCCACCTTTCTTCCTCTTACTCATGGCTCATGCAGGAGTTGCAATTTTTAGAGGTTGGGGGAGATCCTTGGCTCATTTTGGAAGCAAATAGAAGGGGTTTCTTGGTGGATTGAAGGTGGTTCTTCTTGAGTAAGTACCTTATCTTGGTTTCTTATATGTTTTCCCTAGATCTTATCTTCCCTCTCTCTAGGTTTTCTAGATCTACATCTGTTGCATGTAGATCTAGTGTTGGGTATTCCTTGAGTGTTGATTCTTAGGCTTGGGGATAATAGGGAAGGAGATTTAGAGTGGTCTTCCATGAAGCGGTTTCCCAGTTTTGTGGGTGCAGATGATTGTGGATCATTTTCGTCGGAACCCTAAAGGTGGGTGGTTTGTGCCTTCCAGTTTATCGTCTTTGAATTGTATGTGAAAAACCACTAATACCCATGAACAGGGTATTGTGCATTTACCACTTTTAACCCTGTTTTTTTCCTTATATGCTTGTATGCTCATTTATAGGTTAATTGGATGTAAATAGAATTAATTACCATGCTTTGGATGTTTTTCCGTGCATGTTCTGTTTATGACTGTTTGGTCATGTATCACCTATTTTTCCCATGCCTAGTGATTATAGAATGGAGTGTTGTATTTCGACATGTGGAGATGATTTAGACTGATTAGACAAGTAGTTATGTAGGTTTACTTTTCCCTTATAGAATTACTATGTGTTTACTTACACGGGGTCATGAGAACCTGGTGTAGTAGACTTTAAGAGGATTGACTGATTGAGCTTCTTCAGAGAGTCTTTGGAAATTATAGACTATAAGAGGATAGACTGAGTGAGCTTCCTCAGAGAGTCTTTGGACGTTATAGACTATGAGGGGACAGACCGATTGAGCTTCCTCAGAGAGTCTTTGTTTACTTTGAATTTACCATGAACCATTCCAGGCTATAAGAGGAATTGACTGGGTGATCTTCCTTAGAGAGTCTGTGAACGACCTGAGGCTATAAGAGGAATTTACTGGGTGAGATTCCTTAGAGAGTTTGTGAATGACCTGGGGCTATAAGAGGAATTGAGTGGGTGAGCTTCCTTAGAGAGTCTCTTAACCTTGGGGCTATAAGGGGAATTGACGTTGTGTGCTTCCTCAGAGAGTCCTTGAATACCCAAGACTATAAGAGGAATGTACTAAGAGTTCTTCCTCAGAGAGTCTTTGAGCATTATAGACTATGAGGGGATAGACCAAGAGTGCTTCCTCAGAGATTCTTTATGAATGCTTAAGCTTAACCAAAGGGGTTAGACTGAGTGTGCTGCCCATAGGATTGCTTGTATTTGGTAGGTAGGACCAGAGGGTATAGGTTGTGCGTACTTCCCAGAGGGTTACCTATTTCTGTTACTTTCTTTGATTAGTTTTTGCTTGATAATTGTTATTTTGGATTGCTTACTATTGAGTACCTTCCTATTTGCTATTTTCTGTACTTTTACCTAGCATATATATTCACTGACTTTTAGGAACAGATCTTGTGGTGGTTTCCTACTGGGATTCTTCTCACACCCTATTTGGGCCATGCTTTTAGGCCCAAACAGACTATGTTGTTGCGAGTATAGATAAGGTAAATCACCTTTCTAATTCAAGTACTTGACTGCATTGGAGCTGGAGAGCATGGGAGTAAGCTATGGCTTGTGATGATGAGGATTTTATCTACTTTCTTTTTCATTTTGGTTTAGCACTATTGTATTCTTCCATTGTGACTTGTTGGATATTTTCCTAGACATATATGTACCATGCATCACTTTATATATATGTGCTCCATTTGTTTATCATTTCATCCTTCTGTTGTTTACTGTTGTTGGATATTACTGCTTACGCTATTGCATGTTTGTTTTTCTTCCACTGTGTTACTCTGCCAATGAGGGCATAGTTTTCCCACTATCACACCCAACACCCTCACTTCTAGTCAGTAGCCTCTGGCGTTTAGGAAAATGCACTTTAGGCCATATGACCAACCGGGTACGGGGTGCCTTTGGGTGGATTCCATAACTGGGACATTACAAAGTGGTATCAAAGGGATTCTTTTCTCTTGACTTACTATTTGGAGCATTTAGTCAGGGATAGGATGGAATAGGTACTTGGTAATAATTTTTGCCCAGGAGTAGCTAATCCTATTATAGTGAAAATCTATATTACCTCGTTTATTTAAATTTTACTGGTTTTAAAATTTTACAGTTGATTTGATTTCACCTTTGGGTGATTGACATGCTTTCTGATGTTACCGTTGTTATTCTTGCGATTCTATTCCTGTCGCAACACGGTGAGATTAGGGTATTCCATCTCATGCATCATATAGTCAGTTTTTAGAAATCACATGTCATGCATTATTGTCATGCCATCTAGGATTCATTAGTGATTGCATGTTGTTGTGATAGACGTTGTGTAGATTATGCATGATGTGGTGATATATGCTTTGAAATAATCCCTCCTATTTGATCGGGAATTTTTTGTATAGTGCTTTGATTAGATGGATGCCAAACATTGGTTCTTGAGGTGTTATGAGGCCTCTAGACCGGAATTTAGTGGATCCTTGCTTGTTTGACTTGTTATAAATTGTATAAGATTCCAAACTTTGATTCGTGGGGAGTATGAGCCCTCACGGATCGTAATTTGGCACTTTCAATGTTCGTTTCAGTGTTTCTCTGGGTTCTGGAGTAGTTTTTGAGGATTACTATCTAGAAAACCCTAGAATGCATGCCATGTAGGTTTGAATACACGTCATGTGTTCTTCTGTTCGGGAAAAAACAGTCTTACTTAAGAACATGTCGTGTACTCCTATGTTTCAGTCCCTGTTAATCTTGATCTGAGGTGTGTGTATGAACTTACAGATTCATTGTAACACCCTGAGATTTTATGAAAAATATTCTTTTTAATTTCATTAATTTCTTATGTTGTACGCAACACCAAAGGGAGCTTTCACAACACGCATCATTGACTTGCCTTGCATTGCGCGCAATCGCGACCTTCCTTGATAGCGTGTGTAGTACGCAATACCGAGTTTCACTAAACAACGATATGCTATTAAAATATTATTAAAACTAGCAGTTATGAATAGTAATAACAACTTTTTGAAATTTTTTAAATTTTATTTTTCAAAATGGAATTCATTTTTGGATTCTGAATATTGAAATTAGCTTAGGGTGAAATTTTGGTACTTTTCGGATAACTTTCATTTTCTGATGAATAGTGAAAATTACTAAATTTTAATTAAAAACAACCTTTTTAATCGAAATAATTAATAGTGATAAATTATTAATTTGAGTGGTTTTAAAGTATATTTAGAATATATTTTTAGAATTTAATACAATGTTGGTCATTGGATGTAATTTCACATTTAAACCAGACATAAACAAGTGTCAATCTTCTGATAGTTATTATCTCTTAAGAACACGCTATTTGTTTTGACGACGGGAATTAATTTTTAAATTTAGTAATGCAACTAATATGTTTGAATTTGGTAAAATAGAAATCATTTTTCCGTTCATAATATCAAATATATCTTAGGCCTAATTTTTGGTATTTTTCTGGAAACTTTCATTTTTTGATGAATAGTGAAACCACTAAGTGGTAGTTAAAAAAATGAATTTTTCATAAAACTGAATTTTACCACTTCTGTGAGTGGAATTTCAAAAATCCGAGAAACACGGTTGATGTTAGTAAGTAAAATGTGGTTCAATGAGATGAAAATAATTTTTGGTGAATAGTAACTTTTTACTTTTTTTACCACGGTTAAAAGTCAATGGGGTAATTAAGGGTAAAAATGATATTATTATTACCCTAACACATGACCTAATTCTATTGGATAAGTGTAATTCGACCAAGAACAACCTTAGGAATAAAAATTACCATTTTGGACCACTTGGATTAGATTAGGACATTTATTATTAATTTATTTAAAGAAGGGTTAAAATAATTAAAATCAAAGTTTAATAAGTATATCATTTTTAATATAGGGTTATACATAAGACAAATTAGACTATAAATATTCATTAAAAATATAAAAATATTTAATACATAATGATATTTTATTTGTAATTTTTAGACTTTAAATAATTTATCTTATTTATGACACAAAGATGATTCAGTAATTATCTTATTAATGAAATATTGACATAATTGATGTTATAAATACCCAAATAAATATAATTTGAGACTTTTTATGAATTCCACTAATTTTCTAGGTTAATATGACATGTTATTATTGATTTAATTAACTTTTTTCTAACTAATCATTCTGTTATAATTTTCACAAAAATCAATTACTAAATAGTTTCAAAATTGACATAAAATAGTTTTTAAAACACATATTATATTAGTAATTGTTATTTTATTCCAATAAATCTAAGGTTTGGAAACATGACTTATATAAGGTTATATATATTAATAATAAACAACTTGGGGTTCGTTTGGATGCTTATAGTAAGTTTATTAACCATATAGTATAAGAACACAAGAAGACACGGTAAAAGTAAAATTATTTTACTTAATGTTAAATCTAAATGATAAGGTTAAAATAGGAACATAAACTTGTATAAATTCTATTTTATGAGATTATTTCGACCCATACCCACCTTATCTTAGAAATAAATCAGTTTGGAGCTATTTAAGACCGAATTTGACTTTATAATAAAATAATAGTTTTTGTTATTCCAAAGGTGCCCCTCTCCTCCCTTATAAAAGGGCACCTCCTCCCTCTCTTCCTCACACCACTTTGAGCCCTCAAGCTCGTCCAACCCCTGCCAAATTCTCTTATCCACTTCCCTAGAAACATCCTAGAGGTCCTGTAATTCTTCAAAGACCAATTTTAGTGCCCTATGAGGAGGACTCAAAAAGGCGCTTCAAAAAAGAGGTAATGTCCGTTACCGATTCTTTCAACTTTATTTCTTCTTCCACTTCTTCTTCTTAGGTTGTTTCATTATGAAGTAATAACATCAGTATCACTAATATACTGATATGTTATTATAAGTATGAAACAACCCTATTTCACCATCTATCCATCCTACGGAAAACGAAATCAGCGCGCGTGCGTACGTACGGAATACCGTCTCCACGCTGTGGTGTAATCTATTTTCCACCACCACCTTACTTGGATGGGTATAATAGTGTAAATAATAACTATATATGATTATTCTAAAGTGATATTGATTCTGAAATAGTATATATACACTCCAATACAATTCCACGATCATGAGAATGATATCATCGCTCGTGCGTACGTACGGACTACCGTCTCCACGACGCGATGAGATTCATTCTCCACATTAACCATTCATGACTGATTATAAAATATATATATAATAAGTAATCATGAAATATATGATATAATAATGATATTGGATTTATGTGTATATATATTTATGTCGTCTACTTAATCCATTCAACTCAATAAGGAAACGAAAACAGCGTTCATGCGTACGTACGGCCTACCGTCTCCATGAACGGTGTATTTCTTTCCATTTACTGATCTATTATATATATGTATATTCTGAATATATATTATATATAAATCATGTTTTATATTCTGTAATTAAGTAATCATGATCTAAGTAATCATATGAATAATTACAAGTCAAAACACGGACGACAAATGAATCGATTTTACCCAAAACGCTCTTTAACATGGAATTTACAAAAGAACGGGTAAAATAAAGTCATAAGTGAACCATATATGATATCATAACAATGAGTATGATTATGGAATAAGTCAAGGACATTATTTAAATCATTATATAGGAGTTTCAAACACTTATGAATCAAATCGGACAAAAGCTAAGGGAAAATATCACAATCTCATTTTTATCCGAGATTGTTTATACTTTGGTATAAACTGGGGTGTATTTTATCATCCACGTCCATGTTCCCTCAATATGTAATATTGTTTCCATCCAACTAAAATTGTTTAAATCTAATTTTACCCTTCAGTAAGTTTTTAGTAAAGTATATGAAATGAATCTTTTGTCGTTTTTTGTACGAGGTACTTTTTGAATTTTCCGGCAAAAGTACAAGAAGATTGTTTTTTTTAACATATACGGCACGAACAGATTTTTACAGTTTTATAAAGACTTATTTTCATGATGATTCCGAAAAATATTTCATGACTATTTTCAACAAAATATCTTTCTTTTAAAATAGCATGATGTTTTGTGAAAAGAAATTGATTTTGAAGAAGAAAATATATTTTCCTCAAGAATTCATTTCAAGTGTTTTATCAAAACCTTTTTCCATCTAAGATGACATTATTTCATATGTGTATGTTTCAAGTATAAAGTATCTATGATTTACATGGTTTCACTTTTCTTATTATAAAATGATATCCATTTCTTTTATTTGGATTATGAGATTATGGGATGAGGTTTATGAAACCCATTTTATTTTTTGGGTTACTATGAATGATGTATGTTTATTTTGTGGCACAAGTAAGAATGATTTCGTTATGAGATGGGTGGGACCTATATCTCCCTCCAATGCATTGGGTAAAGATTTATATCTCATGAGATAGACATGTCTGGAACGGAAAGTTAAACCGATTCAGTAATGCAGGACTGGAACGAGGAGTGAACTCGATTCAGAAAGGGACTTTGTCCACTAAGATGGTCTTGGCAGCAATGCCTTGGCTACTATGGAAATCATATCATGTGCTCAATGGTTGCCACAATTAAATGTTTTATTCCCATGCTATTTTATCATTCTTAATGTTTCTTTATGACCTATGCCTTACGTACTTCCATGTTTTGTGTCATTTCTCAAGATTTTGATGTTAAACATTACGTTCATGTTTTTAATTTTAAATGTATATGGTATGTTTTATTTTATCCATGCTTACCTTTACTGAGCATTTTAGATCACCCTTTTTATGTTTTTTTTCCAGGATATAAAGAAAGGTTTTAGGTAAGAAAAAAAAGGGAAAATCTTTATGGGAGATGTTGAAGATCTTTCACTATGATTAGAAGATTATATTCCGAGTTTCCAAAGACACTAAACTATTACGGTCCTTGTGTGTGCGTTTTTGTTATGTACTAAGTATTATGAAAAAGTAATGTAATGTCCATGTACGTCAAGCTTAGAGTCTCTACAATTGGTATCAAAGGAAAGGTTTATTCAACCTTTGGAAACTAGGATGCGAAAACATTAGTGAGATCCCTAGAGATATTTCTATGGTATGTCTAGGGATGTCTCTAAGGTTAAGTATACGTATAAGTTATAGTCCTAGAATTGCGCTAAGGATCTTATAATTTAACCTAAGATGTTAGATATTGAGGGTACTCCCCCTTTACTATGTTGTTTTCTCTAGCATGATTTTTCCTCTCACAGAATTCATTTTGTGTTTTAGTTAATGGAGGGAACTAGAAGAAATTTGGTTAACATTGAATCCAATGGATAAATTTGTGACTATGAGCAACAAAATTGTGTAATGCCTAGAGAGAAAGATATTGTGATTATGCCAAATCAGTCATCGCGATATATGATTAACAAGGTGAAATTTAGTGGTATTCCTAATTCATCAAATAAGAGGAAGATAGACTATTATTCATGTTTGCATGGTGAGGAGCATAAATAAAGGAAGATTGAGATTTCTAAAGAAGGGAAGAAGAACCTTGAGGAATACCTCAAATGGAGGGACCGATGTTATCTTTGTGGATAAAAGGGTCATAGAGTGACAGACTGTTATGGAGTTCAATGTATTATTTGTGGAGAACATGTGAATAACCCAACTCAATGCCCTGACCTAAAAAGTTACTTCTAAATCAAGGAAGGACTTATTCCAGGACAATCATTGAAGAGGATGGATTGAAGTGTTTATGTATTAGTATTCAAGAATAATGTTGTTGAGGTACTTTTATTATGTACTGGAATATTTTTGTATTAGTCTATTGTGGTTTTCAATAATTTTAAGGTACCGGTAACCATGAAAAGTGATTCAAATATTTTGGAAAGCAGATGATATGCACATAATGAAGGGATAAGGAGAAAATGAAATGTTTGACAGTATTCCTGAGCTCATGATTGATATAAGGACTAAGTGATATCATGGTTTGAGTATATAGAATTTTGAGGATTTTGGTATGTGGAAAGTGTTAACTTTTAACTGCATTCATGTTTTCACTATGGTTCAATGGGTATTCATTTTTCAAGAGAATACTTGATTAAGGTATTCACATGATTGGAATGTGACCAACAAGATATATGGGGGATAAATGATGATATTCACATGCTTGGTTGATGACATTTCAAGTAATTGTTTTCTTTATACTATGAGCAGGGACCGAAGTATTTTAGATAATCCTAAAGATTGGAATGAATTATGTTGTACATAAGTTAGTATTGTTTAAGGATAGAACGTGTTTTTGATATTATTTATGGGATGTTATAGTAATGTAGTTTTAGAAAAAGGACAGCCTGCAGGACGGGCGACAGCCCATCGTGTCGGACAAGGCTGTGGGAATCGAACCCACAACCGAAGTGCGACTGGCCTTTATCGCCTACCACTGGCCTACAGGGAGTCCCTGTTTAGTAGAAACTAGTTTTATTATATTAATCAGTATGATATATGAAGTATAAGTCCATTTTAGGAACTATATATGATTAATCTCACTATAGATGGACTTATGTAAGTTTTGATAACTTTTCTAACCTTTTGTTTGAGACAAATGGAATGACCCATCATTCTATCACATGACCTGCTAACACATCATGAATGAAAAATTCAACTTCATTTCTGTAAGAGATGAAGTGGAAATTGTACAAAGAACGACCAATGGTGAGACTATACCAAAATCATGAAAGTATTTCTTCTAATTCCAATTTCATCATCTTTAGGGAAATGATCTTGAAAACCAAAAATGTTTTCCTAGTGCTATTATATCTGATGAATCAGATGGTACCTTAGATCGTCACAAATTTATGGCTATGGGATTTCTGGTTTTTCCGTAGCCATGTTCTCTACCACTCTCCATCAGAACATGATGGTCAGATTTCTCTTCCATATCCATATTATCACCTATGTGGAAACCCAGTGATTAGTTTATTTGGGTAACCATTAAGTTTCATACATTTGTTTTTAAAGATTGGTTTTGGTATTCCTTTTTACGATGTGGGTTTCTATTAAATAAACTTTGAGGAGTAAACCATTTATAACCCTGACGAATTTCGAGGGCGAAATTCATTTTAAGGGGGGTAGAATGTAACACCCCAAGATTTTATGAAAAATATTCTTTTTAATTTCATTAATGTCTTGTGTTGTACGCTACACCAAAGGTATCTTTCACAACATGCATCAATGACTTTCCTTGCATTGCACGCAATCGCGACCTTCCTCGATAGCGTGTGTAGTACGCAATACCGAGTTTCACTAAACAACGATATGCTATTAAAATATTATCAAAACTAGACGTTATGAATAGTAATAACAACTTTTTGAAATTTTTTAAATTATATTTTTCAAAATGGACTTCATTTTTGGATTTGGACTATCAAAATTAGCTTAGGGTGAAATTTTGGTACTTTTCGGATAACTTTTATTTTCTGATGAATAGTGAAAATTACTAAATTTTAATTAAAAACAACCTTTTTAATCGAAAAAATTAATAGTGATAAATTATTAATTTGAGTGGTTTTAAAGTATATTTAGAATATATTTTTACAATTTAATACAATTTTTGTCATTGGATGTAATTTCACATTTAAACCAGACATAAACAAGTGTCAATCTTTTGATAGTTATTATCTCTTAAGAACACACTATTTGTTTTGACGATGGGAATTAATTTTTAAATTAAGTAATGCAACTGATATGTTTTTAATTTGGTAAAATACACATCATTTTTCAGTTCATAATATCAAATATATCTTAGGCCTAATTTTTTTATTTTTCTGGAAACTTTCATTTTTTGATGAATAGTGAAACCACTAAGTGGTAGTTAAAAAAATGAATTTTTCATAAAACTTAATTTTACCGCTTCTATGATTGGAATTTAAAAAATCCAAGAGACATCGTTGATGTCAGTAAGTAAAATGTGGTTCAATGAGATGAATATAATTTTTGGTGAATAGTAACTTTTTACTTTTTTTTACCACGGTTAAAAGTAAATAGGGTAATTAAGGGTAAAAATGATATTATTATTATTACCCTAACACATGTCCTAATTCTATTAGATAAGTTTAATTCGACCAAAAACAACCTTAGGAATAAAATATGACCATTTAGGCCCACTTGGATTAGATTAGGACATTTATTATTAATTTATTTAAAGAAGGGTTAAAATAGTTAAAATCAAAGTTTAATAAGTATATCATTTTTAATATAGGGTTATACATAAGATAAATTCAACTATAAATATTAATTAGAAATATCAAAAGATTTCCTACATAATGATATTTTATTTGTAATTTTTAGACTTTAAATAATTTAATTTATTTATGACACAAAGATGATGCAGTAATTATCTTATTAATTGAAATATTGACATAATTTATGTTATAAATACCCAAATAAATAAAATTTGAGACTTTTTATGAATTAAACTAATTTTTTAGGTTGATATGACATGTTATTATTGATTTAATTAACTTTTTTAGAACTAATCATTCTGTTATGATTTTCACAAAAATCAATTACTAAATAGTGTCAAAATTGATATAAAATAGTTTTTAAAACAAATATTATATTAGTAACTGTTATTTTATTTCTAAAAATATAAGTTTCGGCCAAATGACTTAGATAAGGTTATATATATTAATAATAAACAACTTGGGGTTCATTTGGATGCTTATAGTAAGTTTATTAACCTTATATTATAAGAACACAAGAAGACACGGTAAAAGTAAAATTATTTTACTTAATGTTAAATCTAAATGATATGGTTAAAATAGGAACCTAAACTTGTCTAAATTCTATTGGATGAGAGGATTTCGACCCATCCCCACCTTAGCTTCTAAATAAATAAATTTAGAGCTATTTAAAACCGAATTTGACTTTATAATAAAATAATAGTTTTAGTTATTCCAAAGGTGCCCCTCTCCTCCCTTATAAAAGGGCACCTCCTTCCTCTCTTCCTCACACAACTTTGAGCCTTCAAGCTGGAAAAACCCTGGAAAATATCTCTTCTCCACTTCCCAAGAAACATCCTAGAGGTCCTGGTCTTCTTCAAAGACCAATTTTAGTTCCCTAAGAGGAGGACTCAAAAAGGCGCTTCAAAGAAGAGGAAATGTCTGTTACCGATTCTTTCAACTTTATTTCTTCTTCCACTTCTTCTTATTAGGTTGTTTCATTATGAATTAATAACATCAGTATCACTAATATACTTATATGTTATTATAAGTATGAAACAACCCTATTTCACCATCTATCCATCCTACGGAAAACGAAATCACCGCGCGTGCGTACGTACGGAATATCGTCTCCACGCTGTGGTGTAATCTATTTTCCACCACCACCTTACTTGGATGGGTATAATGGTGTAAATAATAACTATATATGATTATTGTAAAGTGATATTTATTCTGAAATAGTATACATACACTCCAATACAATTCCACGATCATGAGAACGATATCATCGCTCGTGCGTAGGTACGGACTACCGTCTCCACGACGCAATGAGATTCATTCTCCACATTAACCATTCATGAATGATTATAAAGTATATATAATAATTAATCATGAAATATATGACATAATAATGATACTGGATTTATGTTTATATATATGTATTTTGTCTACTTAATTCCATTCAACTCAATAAGGAAACGAAAACAGTGTTCATGCGTACGTACGGCCTACCATCTCCATGAACGGTGTATTTCTTTCCATTTACTGATCTATTATATATATGTATATTCTGAATATATATTATATATAAATCATTTTTTATATTCTGTAATTAATTAATCATTATCTAAGTAATCATATGAATAATTACAAGTCAAAACACGGACGACAAATGAATCGATTTTACCCAAAATGCTCTTTAACATGGAATTTACAAAAGAACGGGTAAAATAAAGTCATAAGTGAACCATATATGATATCATAACAATGAGTATGATTCTGTAATAAGTAAATGACATTATTTAAATCATTATACAGGAGTTTCAGACACTTACGAAGCAAATCAGACCTAAGGTAAGGGAAAATATCACAATCTCATTTTTATCCGAGATTGTTTATACTTTGGTATTTACTGGGGTGTATTTTATCATCCACGTCCATGTTCCCTCAATATGTAATATTGTTTCCATCCACCTACAATTGTTTAAATCCAATTTTACCCTTCGGTGAGTTTTTAGTAAAGTATATGAAAGGAATATTTTGTCATTTTACGTACGAGGCACTTTTTGACTTTTCCAGAAAAAGTACAAGAAGATTTCTTTTTTTTAACTTGTATGACATGAATAGATTTTTACAGTTTTATAAAGACTTATTTTCATGATTCTTCCTAAAAATATTTCATGACTATTTTCAACAAAATCTCTTTCTTTTAAAATACCATGATGTTTTGTGAAAAGAAATTGATTTTGAAGAAGAAAGGATATTTTCCTCAAGAATTCATTTCAAGTGTTTTATCAAAACCTTTTTCCATCTAAGATGACATTATTTCATATGTGTAGGTTTCAAGTATAATGTCTCTATGATTTACATGGTTTCACTTTTATTATTATGAAATGATATCCATTTCTTTTTTATGGATTATGTGATTATGGGATAATGTTTATGAAACCCATTTTATTTATTAGGTTACTATGAATGATGTATGTTTATTTTGTGGCACAATTATGAATGATTTCATTATGAGATGGGTGGGACCTATATCTCCCTCCAATGCATTGGGTAAAGATTTATATCTCATGAGATAGACATGGCTGGAACGGCAAGTTAAACCGGTTTAGTAATACAGGACTGGAACGAGGAGTGAACTTGATTCAGAAAGGGACTTTGTCCACTAAGATGGTCTTTGCAGCAATTCCTTGGCTACTATGGAAATCATATCATGTGATTAATGGTTGCCACAATTAAATTTTTTATTCCCATTCTATTTTATCATTCTTAATGTTTCTTTATGACCTATTCCTTACGTACTTCCATGTTTTGTGTCATTTCTCAAGCTTTTGATGTTTAAACATTATGTTCATGTTTTTAATTTTAAATGTATATGGTATATTTTATTTTATCCATGCTTACCCTTACTGAGCATTTTAGCTCACCATTTTTATTTTTTCTTTTCCCCAGGATATAAATAAAGGTTTTAGGTAAGAAAAAAAAGGGAAGATATTTATGGGAGATGTTGAAGATCTTTCACCATGATTAGAAGATTATATTATGAGTTTCCAAATACACTAAACTATTACGGTCCTTGTGTGTGTGTTTTTGTTATTTACTAAGTATTCTACAAAATTAATGTAATGTCCATGTACGTCAAGCTTAGGGTCTCTAAATTCATGCCACTGAGATGTCCTATGGTTGTATTCCAGCCATAAGGCAGTGATTAGACACCGGATACGACTGATCAGGGACTTCCAGAAAATCCTCCTGTTGTGCCAGTCTTGGCACCAGCAGCTATACCTGACCCTGGTTCTTATGTGTAGTTTAGGAAGGGTTTTCTAAGGATGATACAGACCTTTCAAGGATCACAGCCTCTTTCACCTTCAATGGCTGATTTGACATGGGTTTTCTAGCAATATCATCCTCCCACATTCTCAGGGGAAGGAGGACCTTAGGTTGCAGAGTTGTGGCTCGAAGCCACGCTGACGATCTTTGAGCATCTCAAGGTACGACCAGAGAAGAGGGTGAAGCTTGCGACCTATATGCTTCGAGACTCCACCAAGAGGTGGTGGGATGTCATCTCTCAGGCGGGATGCCAACATAATATATCTTGGGAGAAGTTTCAAAGTATTTTATATGATTACTTCTACCCAGAGACCTTGAGGGCCGACCGAGCTGGGGATTTCATGATCTTAGAGCAGGGTACTCTTTCGGTGATGGATTATTCCTATTGTTTCACAGATTTGTAGTGTTTCAAGCCTATCCCAGCAGGTGATGATTTGTTCTTGGCTAGGGAGTTTGAGGATGGTCTCAGACAGGAGATCTGTTCCCAGGTGAACGTCTTCTGGTTGACTTTTATATCCTCTATTGTTAACCAGGTGCTGATCACCGAGTGAAATATGATGGATTCTGGAGTAGTAATCTACGGCGGTTTGACATCCAAAGTTAGTGTTCCTTCTTCTGATAATAGAAAGAACCACAGGGAGCTTTCTCGAGGAGACCAGAGTAGGCGAGATTCATCTTCTGGTATCCATGTGGTGTGTTACCAGTGCGGAAGAAGCAGGCATACTAGGCCGTAATGCCAGAGAGACCCGATGGATTTCCGATCTTACAGCAAGATGGGTCATCTACAGTGTTTCTGTCAGATCTTCTCACTAGCATCTGGTGATAGGGGTTCGTCTATGACTCCTCATACAGGAGCAGCCCCTCCAGTTTCTCAACAGTCTGGGAACTGGAGTTCTTCCAGCCGTTCAGGCTGAGGTGGAGGGCTCGGCCACGGTGGTCAGTCACCGAGCTACCAATGACAGTAGGGTGGATCTTCTCAAAGTATTCAGGTAGGGTCACAAGGCCGCAGAGCTGGCCAGAATTTTGTAGTGGAGCAGACCCATCAGAAATAGGATCTTGACCCCTCTATAGTTTGAGGTACAATCCTCGTAGACTTGGTTTTATCTTTATCTATTTTCGATACTGGTGTTATGCATAGCTTTATATCTGTTTCTATCATGGAGAGCCTAGGGCTCTGTATATTTTCTTCTATTGATTTCTTGATGCTTGACACTCCGTTGGGGAATAGAACGGCTATTGTACGTCAGTACAAGGAGTTCCCTCTTGAGGTTGGTGAGTGTAACTTCTTTTGGAATCTTTATGTTCTGGAGATGACCGGCTATGATTTAATTTTTAGAAAGGACTGGCTAGTTCCCTTCCATACAGTTTTCAACTACTACCACCGAATGGTAAGTTTTATATCACCATAGGGTGGATCTTTTCTTCATAAGGGTGAGTGAGATGTCCAGGCGAGCAGAGCGGGACCAGAACATCATGGGTTAGGATTAGTTACAGCCCATATTTCTAGTCTTTATCTGGATGGCCAGGGGATTTCATAGTTAGACATCCCTCCAGTGGTGGATCATTTCAAAGATGGCTTTCTAGAGGACTTTTCAGGTTTTCCTCCGGAGCGTGATGTATAATTTTTTATCGAACTCTTACCAGGAGCAGCACCGATGTCCATTCCTCCTTATACGATGGCTACACCTGAGTTGCAGGAGCTCAAGAAGCAGTTGGAGGAATTGTAGGAAAAGGGTTTCATCTGACCCAGTACTTCTCCTTGCGGTTGGCCCGCCCTTTTTGCAAAGAAGGAAGATGGTACTCTTAGGTTTTGTGTGGATTATTGGAAGTTGAATGAGTTTACATTCAAGAACCGATATCCCTGGTCGAGGATTGATGACCTCTTTGATAATCTACAAGGAGGCCAGGTGTTCTCGAAGATATAATTGAGGTCTAGTTACCATCAGTTGCATGTTAGACCATCTTATATACCTCTCACAGCTTTTAGGTATGGTCTACACGATTATATGGTTATATTGTTCGGTTTCACAAATGCGCCTATAGTTTTCATGGAACTGATGAACCAAGTGTTCCATCTATACTTGGAATCCTTCGTGGTGGTTTTCGTGGATGATATCTTGGTGTACTCTCACACTCAACATGACCATACTACCCATCTTGATATCATTTTGAGTACACTAAGAGATAATTATTTATATGCTAAGCTCTCGAAATGCCACTTTTGGATGGACCATATTCACTTCTTGGGTCATGTTATCTCAGATACAGGGGTATCAGTAGACCCAGAGTAAGTGAGAGTTGTAGTTTCCTAGGAGAATCCGAAGAACGTCTTTGATAGTGGAGTTGGGCTGGCTGGATACTACAGACGTTTTATGCAGGACTTCTCGCACTTGGCAGCACTATTGACAGGTCTGACTAAGAAGGGTGATAATTTCTTATGGTCAAATTATTTTGAGTCAGCCTTTCAAGAGCTGAAGGAGAGGTTTACTTCAACACTGATACTAGTCTTTCCAGAGTCGGGCAATAGATATACTGTTTATTTTAATGCTTCAGGTATCAGGGTAGGATATTTGCTTATGTAGGGAGATAGAGTTGTTGCGTACAGGTCTCCAAAGTTAAGGCCACAGGAGAGGAATTACCCAACACGCAATCTAGAGTTGGTAGTTGTTGTTCATGCCTTGTGTTTTTGGAGACATTATCTCTTGGAAGAGAAGTTTTTGGTTCTCACTGACCACAAAAATCTCAAGTACATCTTCACTCAGCACGATCTGAATTTGAGACAGCACAGGTGGTTCGAGTATCTTCAGTCTTTTGATTTTGAGCTTGCCTATATGCTAGGAAAGGGAAATGTAGTGGCTGATGCGTTGAGTAGGAGGATTCAGATACATTCATTTTAGGAGGCCAGTAGTGAGTGGAATCTTGTGGCTCTATTCTCTGAGATGCATTTGGAGGTGCAAGATAGACAGGGGCAGACTTTTCTATCTTCTATAGCTGTTACCTCTACTCTTCTTGATCGGGTACGAATGAGGCAGCTATCAGACTCAGAAGGCCTAGTCATGCGGAAGAGTGTGTCAAGAGAGGACCCTCTTCCTGGATGGAGAGTAGGTGAGGATGAGATCTTTCATTTCCAGGTACGCATATGAGTGCTAGAAGATATACGTGAGGAGCTAATTTGGGATTTCCATTCCTCATTTTGGGGAGTTCATACTGGCATCACCAAGATGTATCGAGATCTAAACCATCAGTATTGGTGGCCAAGTATGAAGAGGGATGTTTCTGGTTTTGTCATGAGGTTTTCCACTTGTCAGCTAGTGAAGGTGGAGCATCAGCGACCAGTAGGGTTTTTGCAGCATTTACCCATTTCTGAGTGTAAGTGGAACAATGTCACGATGGATTTTGTGACTTGTTTTTCGAGTTCACCTCAAGGGAATGATTTTTTTGGGTTGTCATCGATAGGCTTACAAAGGTTTCTCACTTATTTCTGATCAAAGAGACCTTCAATGTTGATGAGATGGGATGGTTGTACATCTATGATATTATACGCCTGCATGGAGTTCCACACTCCATCGTTTCAGGCAGGGATGCTCGTTTTACTTCTCAGGTCTGGCAGGGGGCTTCAGAAGGATTTGGGTACACAGGTACTTTTGAGTACATCTTACCATCCCCATATTGATTTACATTCCGAGCGTGCGATTCAGGTTCTTGAGGACTTTCTCTGAGCATGCATCCTAGATTTGGGAGGTTCTTGGGAGAAAAATATTCCTCTTGTGTAGTTTTCTACAACAACAGTTTTCTAACAACTATTCAGATGGATCTTTATGATTCTTTGTACAGTAGGTCATGTCGATCACCCTTATGTTGGCTGGAGGTAAGAGAGGAAGCTTTGCTGGGACCTCATCTTGTTTAGGAGACCACAGAGTAGGTAGAGTTGATTTGGATAAGGGTGGCTACTACGCAGTCTTGGCAGAAGCCTTATGTTGATTAGCGAAGACGACCTCTAGAATTCGAGGTCGAGGATCAAGTTTTCCTATGTGTCACACCAAGGTTGGGACAAAAGAGGATTGGGGGGAAGGGTAATCTCTCACCAAGGTAAATCTGTCCATTTGAGGTGTTGGAGAGAGTACGTTCGGTTGCCTATCGGTTTCAGTTACCTCAGAGGTATTGGGCTATGCATGACATCTTCCATGTTTCACATCTTTGATGTTACTTTTCAGACTCATCTCATGTCTTTCAACCTGAGGAGGTTGAACTCGAAGGGGATGCTTCGTTTGAGGATAATCATATCCGGATTGTTGATCGAAGTATGAAGGTTCTTTTTGGCCAGTCTGTTCCTCTGGTATGGGTGTTATGCCAGCACGGACCCGTACAGGATGAGACTTGGGAGAGGGAGGCTGATGTACGATCATAGTGGTAGGAGTTGTTCAGGGTTTCTTCTTCTGCACCATGTTAGGGAAATTCAGGGACAAATTTCTTTAAGGGGGGGAAGTTTTTAAGAACTCGGGCCTTATTTTCAGGTATGTTTTCCTTTTCTAGTGGTTTTTTAAGAAAATTGGTTTTTCAGGAGGTTGTACAGGGTCGCACAGTTGGTGCATGGTTGGTGCACGGTCTAAACAAACTGTGCAGCCAACCCAGATAACTGTGAACCCTTGACAGTGGACTCTGCACGGGCTGCGCACGGTTTGTCAAGCTGTGTGGGAAAGTCATGAAAAAACCCTAGGTGAGATAGTGGCAACTGCACGGTCGGTGCATGGTTTTTCAAAATATGTGGGGTAATCGTGAAACCACTTAAAGTTGGGGTTTTTAAGTCCCAGGCCACTCGGGATTTCCCATTCCTCCACCTTTCTTCCTCCTACTCATGGATCACATGGGAGTTTCAATTTTCAGAGTTTGGGGGAGCTCCTTGGCTTGTTTTGGAGGCAAATATAAGGGGTTTCTTGGTGGATCGAAGGAGGTTCTTCTTGGGTAAGTCCCTTCTCTTGGTTTCTCCTTGGTTTTCCCTAGATCTTCTCTTCCCTCTCTCTAGGATTTCTATATCTACATCCATTTCATGTAGATATAGTGTTGTGTTTTCCTTGAGTGTTGATTATAAGTCTTGTGTATGATAGGGAAGTAGATTTAGAGTGGTATTCCATGAAGCGGTTGCCGGGTTTTGTGGGTGCGGTTGATTGTGGATCTTTTTCACCATAACCCTAAAGGTAGGTGGTTTGTGCCTTTCGGTTTATGGTCTTTTAATTTAATGTGAAAAACCGCTGATACCCATCAATAGGGTATTGTGTTTTTAACTCTTTTAACCCTGTGTTTTTTCTACCATGCTTGTATGCTCGTGTAGAGGTTAATTGGATATAAATAGAATTTATTACCATGCTTTTTATGTTTTTCCATGCATGTTCTATTTACGACCGTTTGGTCATGTATCACCTTTTTTTCCATTCCTAGTGATTGTAGGATGGATTGTTGTATTCCAACATGTTGAGATGCTTTAGACTGATTATCCAAGTAGTTCTGTACGTTTACATTGGCCTTATAGCGTTATTATGAGTTGACTTACACTGGGCCATGAGAACATGGTGTAGTAAACTTTAAGGGGATAGACCAAGTGAGATTCCTTAGAGAGTCTTTAGACATTATAAACTATAAAGGGATAGACCGAGTGAGATTCCTCATAGATTCCTTGGACTTTATAGACTATGAGGGGATAGACCGAGTGAGATTCCTCGGAGAGTCTTTGTTTACTTTAAATTTACCATGAACCATTCCAGTCTATAGGAGGAATTGACTGGGTGAGATTCCTCATAGAGTCTGTGAATGACCTGGGGCTATAAGAGGAATTCATTGGGTGATCTTCCTCAGAGAGTCTGTGAATGACCTGGGGCTATAAGAGGAATTAACTAGGTGAGCTTCCTCATAGATTCTCTTTACCTTGAGGCTATAAGGGGATTTGACCTTGTGTGCTTCCTCAGAGAGTCCTTGAATACCCTATAATATAAGGGGAATTGACTGAGAGTGCTTCCTCAGAGAGTTTTTGAGCATTATAGACTATGAGGGGATAGACTGAGAGTTCTTCCTTAGAGATTCTTTGTGAATTCTTAATATGAACCAGAGGGGTTAGACTGAGTGTGCTACCCAGAGGGTTGCTCGTACCTGATATGTAGGACCAGAGGGGATAGGCTGTGCATACTTCCCAGAGGGTTACCTGTTTGTGTTACTTGCTTTGATTAGATATTTATTGATAATTGTTATTGTGGATTCTTTACTATTGACTACCTTCTTGTTTGTTGTTTTCTATACTTTTACCTTCCATATATATTCACTGACTGTTAGGCACAGATCTAATGGTGGTTGCCTACTGGGATTCGTCTCACACCCTGTTTGGTCCATTCTTTTGGGCCCAAACAGACCATGTTGTTGCAGGTATAGATAAGGGCAAGCGCCCTTCCACTTCAGGTACTTGACTGCATTGGATCCTGAGAGTATGAGACCAAGCTATGGCTTGCGATGCTGAAGATTTTATCTTATTTATTTTTCAATTTGGTTTAGCGTTGTTGTATTCTAGCATTGTGACTTATTGGCTATTTTCCTAGACATATATGTACCATGAATCACTTTATATATATGTGCTCCAGTTTTTTATCATTTCAGTCAGCCAGAAGTGCTTAGGAACTGCATGTGTTTGAGGCTTGGGGTCCACAACGAGGGCGTTGTGCTTTAAAGGGGTGGATAATGTAACACCCCTAGAAAAGTGAGACATAAAAGGCTAAATGTTACTACCGATGTCAACAAGGTGCACCTTTATTTTCGGTAGCCTACATGATTAGAACTCCACAGTTAAGCATGCTTGGCATGGAGTAGTAATCAAGATGTGTGACATTCTAGGAAGTTTCTTAGAGTGTGTGTGAGTGAGGACAAAACACACTGAAAGAACATGTGTTGGCCTATGGGGATAGTCATTAGTCTGATAAACGACCCTAGTGGGTAATATCCTATACTGTGCTAGGATGGAAACCAAGGTATAACAGGAGACCCATGGGGCCATATGACATGGTTCATGGCCTGGGGAGATGGGACGTGACAATGGATAACACTACCTATGTTTCATAATCTAGTGAATATGGGGTTTCATGTGTGGTAGTGAATGTGGTATTATAGTAATCCCGTAAATCATACATGAATTTTTCTGAGTAAGACCTCTTATCTTTGTCCAATATTTTCTTGAGTATATTAGATATAGTGTTATTGAACACCTATTTGTACATTTTATACTTTAGTATAGTGAGATGAATGGTTAGAATCAATGTTTTACTTATATTATAGACTCTTCAACTTGGAAGAGAAGAATTTTTTTCCATTTCCCTTTAGTATATTATGAGGGACGCTGAATTGTGTGATAATATTAGACTTCACAAAGTTAATGATGTGATTTTTCCTGAATTAATTTAGGGGTATTGACTCATCTAATTTTGAAAAGAATCGATAGTAGTAATTATGAACTAAAACATCTTAGTTATAGCTGGGGGGATATGACCCCACAATATCCATTCCCCATGTGGAAAATGACCAAGAATAATAATCTGTGTGTTGTGAATTTGGTGGATGATAGATGAAATTTGCATGAATCAACCATGAATGACACTTCGTTTTGAATTCTATGTAGTCATGCATCATCAACTTCTAGTAGTAAATGAACTTTCAAATTTAATGGGAGATCCTAGTTCTAGATTGGTGATCACTGTAAGAGCCTACATAGATGTGCTTCATAATAGAAAGGGTCTATATTTCTATAATTCCATTAAGGATGACTCCATTGAATAATCACTTAGAGAGGGATTTCTTCTAATTAAACCCATCCTAAAGGGTGAAGTTCTCTTCATGGTATTGAGTCAATTCCCTCTTGGATTGATCTGTTGGGAGGGTCTCATTATGAAGGTAATCTATTATAATATATTTCCATAAAGGGGTGGATTTTGGCTTATCTTGTTCTAGGTGTAAGAACCCGAACCTTATTTTCAGGTATGTTTTACTTTTCTGGTGGTTTTTGAGGAAAAGAGGTTTTTCGGGAGGTTTTGTCGGGGCGCACGGTTGGCGCACTGTCTGAACAAACTATGCGGCCAGCCCAAGAAACCATGAAGACTTGATAGTGGGCTCCACAAGGGCTATGCACGGTTTGTAAAACCGTGCGGGAAAGCCATATGAAACTCCTGGGTGAGACTGTGGAAACCGCACGGTTGGCACACGGTTTTTCAAACTGTGAAGGGTAACTGTGCGGCCACTTAAATTTGGGGTTTTTAAGTCCCGGGCCACTCGGGATTTCCCATTTCTCCACCTTTTTCCTCCTACTCGTGGATAATGTGGGATTTGAGATTTTCAGAGGTTGGGGTAGCTCCTTGGATCATTTTGGAGGCAAATCAAAGTGGTTTCATGGTGGATCGAAGGCAGTTCTTCTCAGGTAAGTCCCTTCTCTTGGATTCTCCTTGGTTTTCCCTAGATCTTCTCTTCCCTCTCTCTATGTTTTCTAGATCTACATCTGTTTCATGTAGATCTAGTGTTGGTTTTGCCTTTAGTGTTGATTCTAAGGCTTTTGGATGACAGGGAAAGAGATTTAGAGCGGTCTTCCATGATGCGGTTTCCCGGTTTTGTGGGTGCGGTTGATTGTGGATCATTTTCGTCTGAACCCTAACGGTAGGTGGTTTGTGCCTTTTGGTTTAAAGTCTTTGAATTGTATGTGAAAAAACATTGATACCCATGAATGGGGTATTGTGAATTTACAGCTTTTAACCCTGTGTTTTTTCTGCCATGTGTGTATGCTCGTGTAGAGGTTTATTGGATATAAATTGAATCGATTACCATGCTTTGGATGTTTTTCCATGCATGTTCTATTTACGACTATTTGGTCCCATGTCACCTGTTTTTCCCATTCCAGTGATTGTAGGATGCAGTGCTATATTCCGAAATGTTGAGATTCTTTAGACTGATTATCCAAGTAGTTCTGTAGGTTTAGTTTGGCCTTATAGCATTACTATGTGTTGACTTACATGGGGTCATGAGAACCTGGTGTAGTATACATTAAGGGGATAGACTGAGTGAGCTTCCTCAGAGAGTCTTTGGACATTATAGAATATAAGGGGATAGACCGAGTGAGCTTCCTCAGAGACTCTTTGGACATTATAGATTATGAGGGGATAGACAGAGTGAGATTCCTTAGAGAGTCTTTGTTTACTTTAAATTTACCATGAACCATTCTAGAATATAAGAGGAATTGACTGGGTGACATTCCTCAGAGAGTATGAGAATGACCTGGTACTAAAAGAGGAATTGACTGGGTGAGCTTCCTCAGAGAGTCTATGAATGACCTAGGGCTATAAGAGGAATTGACTTGTTGAGCTTCCTCAAACAGTCTCTTAACATTGGGGCTATAAGGGGAACTGGCCTTATATGCTTCCTTAGAGAGTACTTGAATACCCTAGACTATAAGGGGAATTGACTGAGAGTGTTTTCTCAGAGAGTCTTTTAACATTATAGACTATGAGGGGATAGATCGAGAGTGCTTCCTTAGACAGTCTTTATGAATGCTTAAACTGAACCATAGGGGTTAGACTGAGTGTGCTGCCCAGAGTTTTGCTTGTACTTTATAGGTAGGACTAGAGGGGATAGGTTGTGCGTACTTCCTAGAGGTTTACCTGTTTGTGTTACTTTCTTTGATTATTTGTTTCATGATAATTGTTACTGTGGATTGTTTACTGTTGAGTACCTTCCTATTTGCTATTTTTTGTACATTTATCTTCCATATATATTCACTGACTGTTAGGCACAGATCTTGTGGTGGTTGCCTACTGGGATTCGTCTGACACCTTGTTTGGGCCATGCTTTTGGGCCCAAAAAAACTATTTTGTTGCGGTTATAGATAAGGGCAAGTGCCCTTTTACTTCGGGTACTTGACTGCATTGGAGCTGGAGAGCATGGGACCAAGCTATGGCTTGCGATGCTGAGGAGTTTATCTGTTTTCTTTTTTACTTTGGTTTAGCACTTTTTTATTCCATCATTTTGACTTGTTGGATATTTTTCTAGACATATATGTACCATGCATCACTTTATATAGATGTGCTCCAGTTTTTTATCATTTTAGCCTTTCGTTTTTTACTGTTGTTGGATATTACTGCTTCCGCGATTTCATGTTTGTTTATCTTCCTCTGTGTTACTCTACCATTGAGGACATTGTTTCCCCACGATCACACTCAAGTCTCTCGCTTCTATTCGGTATCCTCTAGCATTCGGGGAAATGAGCTTGAGGCCATATGACCAACCGGGTATGGGGCACCTCTAGGTAGCTTCTGGAACCGGGACGTTACATTAGGGAGGCATTAATCTCATTAATTTTATCCATGCCACATATTATGAATTGTGAGACTAGCCCTTGGTTTGTAATGAAAAAAACAACCACATATTATTGAGTATTGTCCAAGAATATGGATTCATTTTCCATTTCATCGATATGAGAATTTTTTTATCAAGGTACGTGAAACAGCAATGGATCAAAAGGAATTTCATCCATCAGTCCCTTCCACTAACCAATGAGAGGGCCAATTTTCCTTCTAGATGGAATATTCACTATTTATCTATTTGATCACTATATCAAAGTACCCTTTGACATTCAGGTAGGATGGATATAGTTATAGGGCTAACTCCAATCATATGATAAGGGATTATTATTCAACCTCATTATTAGTAAAGCCTTCAAAAAATGAGAAGGAATAATAAAATTGATATGAAAAAAACCCTCATAATGGTGCTTTTGTGTGGATTGTGTTTGCTGAAAAGGTTTAAGGTTATTAAAAGAGGATAGTTATCAAAGTAGGAATGAAGAGTTATCATATATTCTTGAACTTGTGAAAGTGTGAATGTCTAATCTCATGAAAAGCATGAATGTGTTATTTTGTGCAAAGCATGAATGTATGATCTTGCACAAGCATTAATACCGAACTAAACTTGCTGAGTATGAATTTTGGACTGAACTTATGGAATGTTAATGCTAAACTGATATTGTAGAGAACGAATGTTGAACTGGTCTCACAGATTGTGAATTCTAAACTGAGCTCGTGAAGTGTGAACACTTTGATCTCAGGCAAGATAAAACTCTTTGATATTGCACAAAGTGAAAATTCCTAATCTCGCACAAAGAAAGAACATGACTCGTTCCAAGAGGTTTATGGAGTGAAAACTGAACTCATACCCAGAGGTTCATGGGGCATGAACCAGACTCGCGCCCATAAGTTCGTGGAGAATGAACAGAAATTACACCCAGAGGATTGTAAAGTGAATGATTGTCTTTGGATCTCATAATGGGATCTAACACAACACTCATGATTGTATTTGGAGATCATGATCAGATCTCTTTCAAAGCATGAATAAGGTTCACAAGGGTTCATGCCCTGATCTCATGAAAATCATGAACATGTCTCATGCCCATATCTCATGATGGGGACTCGTAGAGAATGAGTTTTGAGGCAATGAAATGGTTGGTTTTTTGTGTTGTTAATGAGGTGTTAACATTCCTATAAATAACCCTTAATATATCCTTAACAATTGAAGAAGTTTTTCTTAAATGAATTATCTAAATAAACATTTGATAGGGAGATTCATAGAGAGATATCATGAAGGAGGTTCACATAGAGGAATCATGAAGGAATATACATTGTGAAAGAGTTTCACATGATCTTAACAAATTATTTTAAAAAATAACCAGTAGGTTTCGTATCAGGGATTCACGCCAGTGGTTTTCACTAGGGGTTCACTCCAAGATCTTGCGTAAAGCACGAACAGGGTTCGCAATAGGGGTTCATGCCAAGATCTCCTGAAAAGAGTGAACAGTTTTTATGCCAGGCACTCACTCAAAGCATCAATAGAGTTCATACCATGAGTTGATTCTGAGGGTTTACACCATGGGTTCTCTCCCTGAGCTCACGCAAAGTGCAAACAAGGTACGCACCAAGATCTCATGCAAAGGTATGTTCCTTGATCTTGCACAAGGGGTTATGTGTTAGTGTATCATGTAGATGTATCACACTAGAATCATGAAAAATGAGATGTGCATATACATTACCCTCTATGTTGTATCATTTTAATATATAAATTTTGAAGGAGAATAATAAGACAGAGGATATGCACCATTCAACAAAAATTTCATAAGGAGATTACTCACCTTATAATTCAAGGACGTAAATGGAAGACATGGAATCTCTTGAATATATTTTCCAAGTATTGGTGATTTTTGCTTCTACATTAATGAGAGGTCTATTTTAGTTTTCTGTAAATTGTAAGTGTTGTATCTAGTTGTTTTCAAAGAAGTGAAGGAGCATCCTAGAATGAACTTCAAAGGAGCATCTACCTACAATTGAGGATGCATTAATTATTGATAATGAATGGGACCTACATGTTTATCAAATTTGTGTGGATCCTTTACAGATTAGTGGGGAAAGTGAGAGGAAGATGGTGATCATTTCCATGAATAGTGATTCATCAAAAGAGAGTTAGGGAGTGACCATTGGGAAAGAAGTTAGTTGACCCTAAACATTGTAAAGGAAGTGAGCCTGGGCATAGAAGTGATCTATCCAGAACATTATTTTAGTAGTGATCCTTAGTATATTTGGTACATCATCACATTACCGTTGTATTCTCCTTGGATGTACCCTAATGATGGATAATTAAGTGAAATTTTTGTGTCTCGTGCATGATTTCATTTCTGTTCATAGATTCCTATGAGAAAGGAAGAGAATGGTGTTTTTTTTTAATAAAGAAACAAGATCTGAAGGGGTAGTTTTTTAATCTGTCGTAGCCTAATTCACCACCACCCTCTATCTCTAGGTATTTAACCTATTTGGGCTATGAATTGGTATCAGAGTGAATGTTTAATCTCGATGTTTCTCTCTAAAGGGTTTCAATATTGGTTTTCAATCATAAAGGGATTATAATCTTTGATGGAAAAAAAATAAATTATGGAACAATTGGTTGTAGCATTAATTTTGATCTTTAGGAATGGATGTTTTTACAACAACAATGCATGTAATTTTTTCCAATATTGATAGTGGTTATTTATGAGAAGCTATCTGAATAGAATTGGATATTGATTCTAAAGGAATCAATGCTTTAGGGGGATCCCTATCTATTGTAACATATATGAGGGTGATTTCATGTAAGTTATCACATGCTATATGGGAAAAGTTTCTAAATGTTTATGAGGGTGACTCAAAAGTCATTAAAGAAAAGATGAAAGTTCTATGGAATAAGTATGAGGATCTCATAATGAACCCTAATGAGTATGTTTATGCATTATTAGATAGGGTGAATATTTTTTGGAATAAATGAATGGTCTTGGAAAAATTATTGAAGATTTAAATATTGTAAAGTGAATATTGAGAAGACTTATGCATCGGTTCAATCCAAAAGTTTCTATACTTTAACATAAATATCCAAAGGAGTTGACATTGGATAGCTTTCATATTACTCTTATTGCATATGAGATGAGAAATGGTGATAATTAGTATGTGGAAAGGGGAAAGTCTAAAGAAGTGGAATTAATGTATAGGAAGAATTTCACTATTGAATATTGTTAGGAGGAAGAAAATGTTGATGAGTTCATGTATTTTCTATTCCCAAATCTGCAAATAGGAAGAGGAAAGATTAAAGGGAAACTTCCACTTGCGTGATTTGGATGTGGAAAGATTTTAAATCTTGAAGAAAAGTTTCCTAATAAGTTTCAAGATTAAAATGAAGAAAATCATGAAATTAAAAGAAATAAGTTTTCATCCAATGTGAAAGGTAGGAGGAGTACCAAGAGAAAATTTTTCAAAACAAAGAATTTGCCTTCAAAAGATGATGACAGTTCAGAAGAATCTGATATAGTAAAATTGAAAGACTACTAAGATCATGAAGTAAATTCTATGGTGGTAGTTGTCATAAATTCCCAAACAAGGTAAGATAGTGACAATAATGAAGGATAATTTCAAGGAATAGTTGGCCTTTAGATATAATTAGAATTTGTGCCTAAAGAGATAGACATTTGGATAAACAAAAAAAAGAAATTCAATAGGGTGGTAAGTGATGTAAAAATATATATTCAAAAGTAGGTAGAAGAAAATTCTAAGATAGAGGATAAAATTGAAAGGCTTGAATATTTAATGCTAGAGAAATCAAAAAAGGTTGTTGAGAATAAAATCATAATCAAATAACTAAAAATATATATCTATAGTTTGACTAATAATAGAAAATATCAAATCAAAAGTATCAAATAACTTGAAGAAAAAGTTGTCAGTATATCAAGGAAAGTGAATAATCATTATATTCTTTTAATTGCAAAAAATTAGGATACAAAGGAAATAGAAAAAGTAAAAGTAGACTTCAGAGTTATAGTGAAATAGAAAAAGGAGAGTCTAGAAAAGAAAATGATTGATCAGAATGATACAACTAGTCAAAAATAGAAAGTAGTAATGGTTGATGTTAAACCATAGCTACCCACTCCATGTTTGAAGATTTATTTGGGAATTAATCAAAACTATAAGATTTAGAGAACGTAGGGAAAACTAGTGATATAGTACTGACACAAAGGAATGCACCCTGCATTATATGTTATAGTTATGGAAAGATGGTACAGTCAAAAAATGTATGTTCAATATCTAAGAGATACTGAAGGGAATAAGACCAATAAAGGAAACCATACAAGGATAAATTATCCAAGACATCATTTTATGGTCATTGTTTCAAGTGTGGAGGATTTGGACACATAGAAAGATATTTCTAATCATCAATGCAGAAAAATGTGACAAAGCATATTGAATGTGGTCATAAGTAGCAACTCAATTTATCATCAAATAATATAAAAACAAAAAATCAATTTTCATCATTACAAGATGAAATTATTTCATCATTCTATAATTATTATCAAGAATATCAGTCAAAGACATGGATTGAAAAGAAAACTGATGAATAGAAAGTGGTTGCAGAGATTACATTCAAAGCATCAGATCACATTGGAATATGGATCACTGATAGTGGATACACCTCTTATATGATAGGAAACAAATAACTAGTGTCATGAATCAAATAATAAAATGAAGGTATTTTGATATTTGGTATTGATGATGGAATGAAAATTATTGGATCAGGAGAAGCAACGTTTGGGAGAAAATACATGAGATATTCATATGTCTTAGTTGGTCAAGGTCTCAATCAAAATTTACTATGTTCTAGTCAATTATGTGATTCAAAACCTGGCATAATATTTTCCATGAAATTGTGTGTCATCATGGAAAAAGATGGTGTAGTTATTTTGCAGATAAAGTGTATAAAAGGGAATATCTACATTATTAGTGGAGAAGAAGATATGTAATTTCTGTCCAAAGAATAAGAAAACAAGTTATGGAATAAATGTATTTTCCACTTGATCCAAAGGTCCTCGATCTGGTGAAATGTGGTGCTTCGTGAGACCAGCCTAGGTTATCATGTGATTGTACCCATATGTGTGATTCTTGTGAACAATGGAAGATCATTGAAAAGACATGTAAGAAAAAAGAGAAATTGTCAACAGCAGTACTTAAGTTGATTCATATTGATGTGTTTAGACATATTTTACTAAGATCTATTTATGGGATGAGATATTACATTCTCCACATTTATTATTTTAGTATAATGTCATGGGATTCAGTCATCACTCACAAATATGATGTATTTAGTTTCATAAAAACTTGTCAAAGGGAAGTTTAAAAGATGTTGGGTAAAAAAGTACAAAAGATATGAATGGATAATGAAACATAGTTCAAAAATATACAATTAGAGTATTATCTCAAGAAAAATTAGATAAGGCTCTATGTTTCAATAGTAAGAACTCGATAGTATAATGGAGTAGTTGAGAGAAGAAATTGAATTATCAACAACATGGATAGAACAATGCTCATTGAGAAAGACCTTCCAGAGAAGTTTTGCAAAGAAGTAGTGATGAAATTAGTCTAAAAATAAAATAGAAATTCATTATATCTAAAATAATAGATAACTCCATATGAGATATGCTATGGAAAGAATCCAACATTGAATTACTTTCGAGTCTTTAGAAGTAAGTGTTTCATTCTCAGTAAATAGAAACACAAGAAGTTTGAATCCCATAGAGATGAATATATATTTATTGGATACTAAAAGAAAATAAAATCATATAAATTAATTAATAATTTTCTAGGAAAGGTAGTTGAAATAAATGATGTAAATATATTAGAGAAAGGGAATAATCTTCAAAAAATACATGATCAGTATTATGAGGATAGTGATGAAGAGATAAGCAGATCAGGGGATGTTTCATTTATAGAGGATTATTTAAAATAAGATTCAGATAATAAAAGGATGAGCATAACTAAGTATCTAAAAAATATCTAATAGAAGAGCCGAAACTGATAGTCAAAACATAATTGGTGATCAGATAGAACAAGTGTAGACAAGGAGGGTGAAGACTCTACAGCAAGCATCATTATTATCATAGGTAAAGCCTAATTTTTTTAAGGAAATAGCTTGATATGAAAATTTGGTTTATAATATGAATGAATAGATTTCCCAAATTGAGAAGAATCAGACATGGAATATTGTTTTGAGACCAAAATATAAGAATTTCATCAGGAATAAATGGGTCTTTCACAATATGATGAATGATTACAGTGTAGTGATTTGAAACAAAGTAGGACTAGTGTGAAAAGGTCACTCCCAGATATAGTGTATCATTATTGATGAAACATTTTTACAAGATTCAAGGCTAAATAAAATCATATTATTTTTTTTTATAGGAGTGAAAATAAAGTTCAATGTTTTTCCAAATGGATGTCAAATCAGAATTTCTAGATGTGGTACCCAAATAAAAAGTTTATACTTAGAATCCGAATGTTTTTATCTTTCATAAATAGGAGAACAAAGTTTTTCAATTGAAGAAGGCACTATATGGGTTGAATCAAGCTCCAAGAGCATGGAATTGAAGACTAAATCCTTTTTTGATGAAGATCATTTTTCAGTGTGGTAGAGTTGATTACAATCTATTTTTGAAAAAAGACAGTAATCAAAAGATGATGGTATTGGTATATGTATATGACATAATATTCAATGGATCATATGAATCTAAGTGCAATTAGATTTCATAATTCATGAAAATTTAATTTGAAATGTTAATGATTGGTGAACTAATGTTTTTCCTTAGTTTATAGGTGACATAAGGAAATAATGGAACATTCATTTGTTAATATAAATATTCCAAGGAGTTTTTGATAAGATTTGGAATGGATAATTCCAAGTAAGTGATAACTCTAGTGACTACCCAAATCAAACTATCATGAGATGATGAAGGCAATGAAGTTAATGTCACAGAATATAGGCAAATCATTGGAAGTTTATTTACTTGATAGAGAAAAAGACCTGATATTGTTTTCTCCACATTCCAAGAAAGAATATATCAAAGAAATTTTAAGGAAAACCACTTTATTGTAGTGAAAACAATACTTTGGTATATCAAGGGAATGGTGGATTTAGGTTTTCAATACAATAAAAAAATCTTTTCAATATTTATTGGTCTACACAGATGCAGATTGGGCCGGATCAGCATATGATAGAAAATCAATAATATGTGGTTCATTTAATCTTAATAGATTGTGTATTTATTGGATAAGTAATATACAAGATTGAATTTCCTTAATAATCATAGAAGATGAATATATTGTGGCTACTCAAGCGTGTAAGTAGTTATTATGGATGAAGTAACAACTTTATAATATGGGATTTGAAGTGAATTCTTCACTCGGAATCCATTGTGATAATTCAAGTTCTATAAATATCATCAAAAATATTTTCCATTACTCAAGGAAAAATAACATTTAAATCATGTATCATTTTATCAAGGATAAGTTGGAGTAAGGACTTGTGAAGTTGGATTATGTGCCTATGGAACTACAGGTTGCATAAATTCTGACAAAGGCCTTACCCAAAGAAGCATTTGAATGGAATTGAATGGGTCTTAGAGTTAAGTCAACTCCTATCACCTGAAAAAGTTTGGATGTAGGACCCCCTATCCCCAATGTATGATGTGTTTTCCCTAATATTCTTATCTTATATCTTTACCCTGTTACAGACCACAACAAAGTAACCATTGGGTTTGTTTAAAAATGGGGGGAAATTATGGACATAAAATGGGATAAAATGTCTTAATCAAGATATAGGAGAAGCTAAAAGGGGGTGCAGAAAAGTAGGGGAATATTAAATTCTAAAAACCATAAATATGATCAATAAAAGGGTATATATAATGAGAGATGGGGTTCATGATGAAAGTAGTTGAGTGATTTTGGAATGAAGTGATTCGCTGATGAACTTTGCATGCTACTCTTGTTTCTCACGCTAAGCATGGATCATGTGGGATTAGATTGTTAGTTAAGTAAGTCTTTGATCACTATCATAATTTTATGAAGTGATTTTTTGGTAAAATATCGAAGAATATTTAACATGGTGTTAAAATGTGAGGAGTTTTCAACAATCCCAAAGGGTAATATTATTAGGAAAAAATACCTCTTGATGGTGATTTTGGATTGATTATGATTTTTGACAAGGATTGAGGTTATTAAAAAAGGATGTTTTTCAAGGAATTAATTAAGAGTTAGCATGGATATTTTATCTTTAAAAATCATGAATGACTTATCTCACAAAAAGAGAGAATTTGTGATATCAAACAAAGAGAGAATGTATGATCTTGTGCAAGTGCGAATACTAAACTGAAATTATGGAGTGTGAATATTGAACTGAACTCATGGAGAATGAATGTTGAACGGAGCTCGTGGAGCATGAATGATGAAATTATCCTGTGGAACATGAATTATGAACTGAGATTGCAGAGTGTGAATGTTGTATTGATCTCTCGGAGAGTGAATTCTGAACTGAGCTCACATGTAATGAACACATTGATCTCTCACAAGCGCGAACTCTTTGATCTTGTGAAAAGTGTGAATGTTGTATCTAACTCAAAAAGTGAATAGGACTCATTCCTATAGGTTTATAGAGAATGAACTAGACTCATGCCTAGAGTTTTTTTTAGAATAAACTAGACTCATGCTTGGAGGTTTGTGGTGCACAAATAGGACTCACGCCTGAATGTTTGTGAAGCACATGATTGTCTTTCGATATTTTGATGAGATCCTAAATAAAACTAATAATTATATTTGGAGATCATTATTGGATATATCTTAATGTTTTAAAAACGTTTGTTTCAGGGTTTCACAATAGGATCTCATAAATAGTGTGAACAGGACTCACACCAAGATTTTCTGATGGGGACTCATGGAGCACGAGTGTTGGGGTGATGGAATGAATGGTTTTCTATGATATTTGAAGTTAATGAGGTGGAAAATCACCTATAAAAACTTCCAAGCCTGTCCTTAAACATTGATGAAGTTTTTATTAAAATATTGATCTAAAGAAATGTCTAAGAGGGTGGTTTGCAGAGAGATATTGTGAGAGAGGTTCTTTAAGAGGACTGGACAAGGAATATACATTGTATAAGTTTTGCGCATGATCTGAGAAAAGTCTCGGTCAAACGTGTGAATAAGGTTCATGCTAGGGGATCACACCAAGATCTTTCACAAAGCATGAAAAGGGTTCTCTATGAGGGTTCATGTTAGGAGATCGTGTAAAATGAAAACAAGTTTCGTGCTAGGGTTTCGCACTAGGAGCCCATGAAAAGCACGAATATGGTTCACACCATGCGTTCACACCTCGGGTTTCTGCTAGGGGTTCATTCTAGGAGATCACTCAATGAATTAATAGGGTACGTACCAGGATCTCATGCAAGGGTATGCACTAGGATCTCATTCAAGGGGTTACGAGTCAGGGTCTAGCGTAGGGGTATTACACTAGAATAATTGGTAAGTAGATACATGTCTACATTACCCTATCAGTAGTATTATTATAATATCTGGATTTTGAAGGAGAAGGAGAATACCAAGGATCTAAACCATTTGACGATACTTGAAGAAGGATATTATTCACTGTTAAATTCAAGGAAGTGAAATAAAGACTTGAAAACTATCGAAGATCTTCACAAATCATAGGTAATTTCTATTTTTGTAGTAATAAGAGGTCTTTTCTAATTGTTTGGAAATTCGAAGTATTGTATCCATGTGTTTCCACATAAGTAAAGGAGTGTCCTAGAAATAACTTCAACAGAGCTTCTAACAAAAATTTAGGATGCATTCATTATTAATAATGAAGGGACCTACATGTCCATAAACTATTTGTGGATCCTTTGTAGATATATGAGCAAAGGAAGATGAATAAGGTTATCTTTTCCAATGGCAGTGATCCATTGAAAGAGAGTTAGGGAGTGACCCTTGAGAAAGTAGTGAGTTGGCCCTAAACATTATAAAGGCAGTGATCCAAGGCATATAAGCGATCTAGCTTGAGAACTATTTTTCTAGTGATCCTTAGTATATTTGGTACAATATTGCATTTTCATTGTTTACTCCTTAGACATAGCCCAGTGAGGGTGAACTAAGTAAAAATTTTGTGTCTCGTGTATTCCTTCCTTTCTGTTCATACATTTATATGGGAAAGGGAGAGAAGAGTGTTTGGTTTAATAATGAAACAATGTCTAAATGGGAAGTTGAATAAATCCATCATACCTTGATTCACCCCCCCCCCCCACCCCCCACCCCCTCAAGGAATTTAACCTATTTGTGCTTACAAAAATATATTGTCTTGGAAAAAAATATAATTCCTCAGCCAACATTTATGAGAATTGGGTTTCCTATTTTATTTTCACTTATACTTTAGGAGTTAACATCAAAATACATTGCCCATATTTGGGGAGTTTCATAATAATTTTAAACTTATTTGTTTTTAATTTTAGTGTCTAATGGAGTTCTTTGGGGCGAAGGGTGTTCCATGAGGAAATCAACTAGCACATACCATTTTATTTCCTTCTGTGATATTAATTGAATGTCATAATATTGTATAATAACTACCCATTGGTCTAAATGACTTGTTAACATAGGGAGTACAATACTATATTTTAGAGGGATGATATGAAATACCATGTGGTCTTCATGATGCTTCAAGTAATGCCTCATATTTCTCACTATGAATATGTGAATGAAGCAGTTGTTCTCAATATCATAATATCAATTATTAACATATATCATTCTTTAGTTGAGATGGTAAAGACTTTTTTTGTTCCCTCATCATTTTTCTATATGAGGATGGAACTAAGAGATCATTACATGGAATCCACATATAGGATAAGTGGATTTCCTATTACAGTAAGTATCAAGATCGATAGATGCAATAGGTAATGCTTGAGATTCTAGAATTCTTTTTGGTACTCCCGATCCCATGGGTTGGAGAATCCATTATTTATTAACAAATTGAAGGGAAGAAATATGCTACCTAGGTTGGATATGAAATATCTAATATAAGAGAAGATCTCTTAGATCCCTCTAAATTATTTTAGATTTCATTGAGGTGTATTTTCTAGGATTATACTAGTCTTTTCTATATCAACCATGATGCCATGGTGAAATATAATAAATCCAATGTATTTCCCTAAAATTACTACGAAAGTACACTTCACAGGGCTTATCATCAAAATATGTTGTTGTAAATTTTTAAATATTGTTTGGAGAATAATGAGGTTATCATAATGTTTTGAATATTTAACTACCAGGTAGTCGACATAGTAATCCATGATTTGTCCAGTGAATGGTATAAGATATGATGCATAGAAAATTTATAAGTAGCACCATCACTATTTAATCTGATTTGAATGACCCAGTAGAAAAATATCCTATTAGTAACTCTAAAGAGGTATCTTCCACATCTTCTGGGGCCGTCTTGATCTGACTATATCCTGAATACCCATCCATAAAGGAAAAATCTTGAAATCTATCAATCATGTCAATAAAACAATCCATGATTGGTACTAGGAAATCATTCTTCTGACAGTGTTCATTAAGATATCTGAAATCAATCGATACCCTAATATATTTGTTCTTATTCCATATTGGAACAATGTTATAAATCCATTTGGGGTACTGCACCTCTATGGAAATTTTGGATTTGAAAAAAAAATCAACATCAGATTCTACCATTGAAGCATGAGAGGGATGTACTATTTTGGATACATACTTGAATCCACTATGGTCATCAAACAATACAAGATGATTAGTATTCATAATGGTGTTAATCATGTACATATCTATAAAATTAATGGTGAAAATGTATTGATTCCTCTTCATAAATGAAACATACATATCTTGATCATTGAGAGGGGTTGAGGGAATAAACAATATAGGATTTAGGTCTACTAATGTTCCCATATTCACTGTCTTGATTTCATTAATGGGGATGGAGATTCCTTCCTAAAATATATGAGGGAGTTCCCTAGTTCATCCTATTCTTCATCCCTCTCTAAGTTTGTGGGTGCATAATTAGGAATGGTAGACAACATAGGGGTACCTATATCTATGAAATAGGATGTGGGGATATGAGAAGAAGCATTGGAATCCTAAACTACCAAGGATATTTTGGGGGTGTCTTGGAGATTATTTCCTTCCTTATAGATGCACCCATGGGAAGTAGATATATGTAAATTCAAAGTTTTTGGTAATGACTTAGGGGATTTTTAAATTTTCACTAATATAGAAAAGAAATTTTTAGATCCTGGTAGGGCATTAGTATGGATATAATTTGAAACCCCCACTTCAGATGGCATGGTTTTTATCCCATAGACATGGTCCAATGAAATTTTTTGTTCATAATATCTTACTAGTATTGGTTCTACTACCACAATCAGGTTTATGGGATGCACATAATCACTATTGAGCATGATTCAGATATTTTCACGTGTGGTTCACAATCCATTGGGAGTGGAAAACTACATTGCATCCTCCATATTTGGTTTTATTACTTCCCTATTAAATAAAATGTCCTTAGTATATATATATTCATAAGATTAAAATGGTGAATTTTCACTATATATTATATCGATATTTCCATTAATGGGGAATTTCAAACATTGGTGGAATGTTGATGGCATGGTCACATGGTTATAAATTGAAGGTATTCTGAGTAGGACATTGTATAATGTGTCTTTCGAGATAACCATTAACACATCATTATATGTGATTTCCTTGAAGCGATTATTGATATTGATATTTATGAGGGGTCATTGATCTCTTTTATCATACCCTTGGATAGTTTTCTTCTATGGATACAAATCCTCCTCCCCATATCCTAAGAATCGAATGGCCTAAACTGGTATGAGGTTAATCTCAAAATAGTTTCCAACCATATCCCTTTATATGTTTACATTATCAATTTTTTATGAAATTTATAGGGGTCTAATATGTCCATGGGTAGCTTCATCATGATATTTCTATAAGAATGAGAGGGTGTTATACCCTTCCACTAGCATAGTTTTCACTCAATAAAACTTAGCTAAATTTACTTCTATCTCTAATTCATATGGAATCCAAAGGCCTTGATAAATTCTTCTCTATGTTCACTTGAATTATGAAGAGCATTCATTCCTGTGATTTTAGATGGGATAGTCGCCAAATATTTTTGAAATTTCATATTCCTCTACAAACGTTTTGTGCTTATGAAGGATAGGATTCTTCTTATCTTGAGACATACTAGTTGATGTGTTTGAGGAAAACATGCCTAATATTTGTATTGAGGTCAAGGAAAAATTTGTTTCTAATGGAAAATATCACATTGGCCTAATCCTTCATTTGGGATAATCAGATAGTTACAGTGCCTCCTATCGATCCTTTGAAATGATTAGGCTCGAACAACCATTGAAAGGATATGCAAGTATTTCAATTCTACATTTGGGTGTGCTAAATCACTCTCCCATGGGTCTCATTAAAATATATGGATTCATCATGGATGGGATTGGAATATTGGGTTCTTCTATGACTATTCTATCCATTGTACCCTTGTACCCTTGGATTCTACAGCCTCAACCTCCATCTCCTCGATCAAGTACATGGAACTCATATTTAAGCGTGTATTAATCATTATAAAATGATTTTTCTAAGGTAATAACTTTAATAAAACTAAATAAGATCCCTTCATCTTATGAGGATTCTATTTTTTTGGGAGGTTTCCATGATTTAGATACTAAATTAATGAAATCTTTAAGATTAGATAACGATAATTCCTTGGATGAGACTACACTACCTATTTTTTAATGTCTTTTTAAATTATATTAGCCTCTAAGAGGAAGATTCAATAGTGTCTCTCTATGTTTTAGAATCATGACTAGATTATAAAGCTAAAATCATAGGGTGGCATAATATTAGTCAACTTTCATCCATGTCATCTAGTTGTTGAAATTTATTTTATACATAGATGAAACTTATTTTCTGTCACCCAATTTTATGGGTTGGGTGGTGTTCACACTAGTCACTTTTGTTGGGGTTTTTCCCAATTTCACCTTTCTAGAATCATTCATGGAATGGAGGTTCTCTTTAAAGAAAAAGTAGTTATGGATTGTGTGACCTAGTATCATATGAAAATAGAAATAGTCAGGATGGTCACTAAGGATATATTTGATCAGCTTCTAAGGGTTTATTAAATTAATGAGATTATTTTCCATGGAAATGAAGAAATAATTGGGAATGTTTTAATTTTGAAAGGAGTATCATCATTATTTTTTTCCTCATATCACAGGTGACTATAATCTATCATTAACACTAGTCAATGGATATTTTTCTAGTACTTTTTCTTGACTGGATGCATCAGGTGATTCAGGTATTTACTATATGCTCTGGTGGGAACTCTTATTTGTTTGAGGGTGATAGCATCAATCTATTCACCACCCATCATTTTTTCATAGTGTCATGGTAATGGGATGAGATTTTTCCCTAGTTCACTAAATGGAATAGTCTAGTTACTATTCCATTTTAATGAAAATTCATAGTCTATCTAGTTATTTCCTAGGGATTAAATATTTTTTAAAATATTCTTGAATGTTCTCATCACAAATATCCAAAAATCTCTCTTATGAGAGTGGGATACTGAGTGACTACATTATAGAATTTACATGGAGATAAAGTTAAAGAATCTATCATTTTTTATTGTTTTTATCTTTTGATGCCTATAATCATATTTTTCTTTAGTGTGGAGTTGAATTTATAAACAAATTAACAATAGAGATCTACCCATATCATGAAATATCTTGATGGAAGGCTATTGTACTCAACAAAATATTACCCTACAAAATTATATACAAATAATATTAGTTCTATTTCTTCTTTCAGGTCATATGGGAAAATCATAATTCCATATGAGGACATAAATTTTTTGAGATTTTATTTTGTATCCCTTATTCCATAAAAGGTTGAAAATTGGGTTACTGAAGTTGGTTGGTTGGAAAGTTTCATCCAACCATTCAGGGTATGGCTTCCTTTAAGGATTTATGGGGGAACACAACCCCTATATAGATTCCATATGAGTATATAATGATTCTATGGTTTTGAGGAGTTCTAGAGGTACAATTTTGTGTACCACCTCCTATGCATGGGGAGTTGGTGAGGCTTGACGCCATTATACTGCTTTTGAATCTTGCTGATTTTCAAATCATACTGGGGATGGATGATAACCCCAATAAAGAGGAGGTTTTCACCATAATTTAGTAAAATAATGGTCATACTAAACTTTTTAATTAACATAAATTGGTTTCCTTGATCTAGAGTAATACTGATGCTCAAAATTTACCCTTATAGATGGCTTATCACTCTCCTAATGAGTTGGAGGAGGAAAAAATGTTTCTCTTAGAAGGTGATACCTAGTGGGAATATTTTCCCATAATAATTCACCATTTATCTATATGAGTTTTGGTATCTCTTTCTCATATTATTCTAGTTTTTCCTCTATGTAATTTATTTTAACCCTTTTAGGTGATGAGTGGGATGTAGAAATGCCATTGACTTTTCTCTTGGATGATTTCCATTAAGGAGGTGGAAACTCATCATTCATAGGTGAACAGTTTTAGCTACTCCTCTTATTCCATGTATGTGCAACCTTTGTTTGTGCATCAATATCACCTACCTCTTGAGGTAATGTTTCAAAATTGCACCCCTCTTCATTAGAATCATGGACCACATCTTTTGTTGGATTGATGGTGACAACATTCATTATGTCATACTGTGAGATGATAGTCACCCTATCATTTAATAAATAGTAGGTTAGCTTTATACCACCTATTTCTCCTTTAAGGGTTACATGGGAGACCTTCCCCTAACCCTTGTTATTATTTGTTCATCTTGTCTTATGACCCTTATAGGGTTTTATTTTCAATGTTAGATATTCCCCATCTCATGGCCTATGAATAGTGATATTGTGGTAGGTTCTAATTATTTTTTATGAGCATTCCCTAAATTAAAGTGGTGTGTATCATAATGGTGGGAATGTATAGGATTCAAGAAATTGGTTTTTACCTCATAATTAAGAATATACTAATATTCTTTAGGGTGATGAGGAAAATGACCATATAACTATGGGATGGGGTTAATTTGTGATCATTATTGGAACTATTTGATCCTATGTTTTGAGGATTTTAATGGTCCTATAATTGATATTGGGATTAAAATTCCCACATCCTTACAATATGAGATTTATTTTGATCTACCACCAATTTATTTAGGAACTTCTTGTGGTTTAATGACCCTAGGGGTGGACGTGGTGGTTAAAATTTCCCTAGACTTGTGGGCTGAGTTTTCCCATGGATGACTTCCATAGATTCTTCCATTGTGATCATCCTAATTTTTCACCATTTTTTACTCACATGGGATGGTTGCAGTGGCTACTTGTAGTGGGAGTTACTTACTATGGGGAATTTTTGGGTATGTTGTGACTTCATCATTCATATTTGTGATGAATTACCATTTTTCATGAGGTCCAGATTATGATCCAATTGGAGGCCATCTATCTTTACTCAGAGTGTTTTTAAATTCTCAAAGTGGAGGAGCATCATTGTATTGACCAATAAGAACTTTCATTACTCGGTCTATTGATCTCTATTGCAGCTATGACATTGTATGATGAAACATCCGGAGAGCTTCTCTATCCTAGAGATGGGGTAACATGTCATTCTCCATACTCTCTCCATCCTCAGATAAAGATGTTTGATGGGGATTCAGTTATTAATTGTCAAAGTGCTACCATGCTATAAAAGTAAGAGTATTTTAGGATTTTACTGTGCCTTTTTTATATTGGGTCTCAAGCTATAAATAAAGTAGCTAGGTATATCTAACAACAGAGCATGTGTATGGCCTAGATTTAAAACTCTTATCCTGGATAAGGGACATGTATAGCCTTTAACCTCTAGAATTTTTACCATATTTTTTGTATAAGTAAGGTACAAACATCTCTTTTATCTCTTGCAGTCCTTTGTAATTAGAATTTATGATGTGAAAAACATATTTAAGAGGTTTTTTTTGGAAATATACCTTCATATATCCATGTCGTACCCTTCTTCATCAAGGTTATATTCCACCCCCTATTTAGAAAATATATTTCGCTTCTCTGGGTCACCTAATGATTGACGTGATACATTTCTGGTAGTTTATAGGGTACTATATATGGTTAAACCTATTGTTTCGATCACCTCCCAAAACATTGGTGTATTGAAAGAGGGTGTATTTCCTTTTCTTGGATAAATATTACTATAGGGATAATGTCCATGATGGATGTTAGAGGTAGATCCATTATAGTCTATCTCTACACTACTGTGGGGAGTAATATCATTTTATTTATCACCAAATGCTGAGGGGGAAGAATTGGTGGACCCTCAACGTGTTCCAAATACACATCATAAAAAATATAGGAAGCTGACATTGATTAGTGAAGGAATATGATCCACACACTACATCATGGAAGAAATATTCCAACATTCCTTTTATGGTTTAGTAGGAATATGATTTGGCGACATGATGGTCACCATAATATGTTGATTACTATATGATTATATGATAATATTAGGTTTCTACTAAGAAGATGTTAGAGTATGTTGGTGAGATTCTATATCATCCGTGAGGGTATGATCTTTCCTTTGGGTGGTTTCCAGAATATATAGGTCGTCACTGGTTGAAGTAGGGTTTTTATCCTAGTTCATATTTAAATTCCACATAAAAAAATTCCAACATACCTCTATAATTGGAAAAAGGATATGGTCCTCCTCTTGTATAGACTCTGAAGGATGCTGTTAAATTCTTTCACTAGAAGGAGTAGGAATGCGAGGACAACTCCTTAAGCCAATAGAATATTCTGAGTATATTCATCGGTAAGGATATGATTCTTTTCTAAGGTGATTTCCAAACTGTGATGATGAAACATATTCAGATTAGGGATATGATCCCAATCCTAGATGGGATTTGGAATATAACATTGGATTTCTCTGTTAGGAATGTGCACATATCCTGAGCTTATTGATAAATTGGATTGACAGAGCCTAGTCATAATGGGAATATAAACCCTTTTCTTTCTTCATATATTATCAAAATATGCCGATAATCTTTATAAACAAGATAAATAATATGCACTAACTTCATAGTAGCCATATATTCATGTTTATCATGGTATAATGTTTCTATGTTGATTGGGATAAAAATATTTTTCTATCCCCATATCACTGTGGGAATATATCATGGAAGTTCCTCCATTTCTGTAAGTATATAGTGTCATTTTAGAAGGGTGTATATAGGTATATATTCTAACATGTTCTATATCACTATGACATATTGTAAGATATATTTGGTTGAAGTGGGGATATATTCCCACTCTTGTCCTCCTTGATCCATTGGAATAAACCGATGGGGTTCATGTGTGGGGGCGTGCATATATGTCTCACCCATGTTTGTTGTTGGGATGTGTGGGTAGATTCTGTCTGGGTTAATAAGGACATGATCATGCTCATTCATTTACACTATAATTTTTCTGTGGTATTAATTTATGGGTGAGGTTATATGATCCTACTCTCATTGATTTTGAGCTTTCTTCTCCCAATAAGATCTCCTTGGATCCTGAGTAAGAGTGTTCTGGCTAACTACATGCTAGGTAGTGCCCTCAACAGGTGACTAAGGGGCATTGGCATGATGGTTCTAGATGTGGAAGTTGACAGAATCCATCCTAGGAATCTCTTGAACATATATGGATCAATATTCAATCCCATGATTAACATTACTATGTTAAGTAATATGTTGATTTTAACATTATGAGGATAAGTTCTTGAAGCAATTAATTGTGGTGATAAGGGTAATTATTTTCACCATATCCTTCCCTAAGTGATGTGGTATTGTAGGATTTAGTTCATGGAGTACCTTGTATGTTTCCTCAAGGTTTGGGACCTACCATGCTAGTGGTATTCCTTTACCATCTCATTCTCCACCCAATGTTGAAGGCATGGAGTGGGTGATGTTGTTTCGAAATCTGCAGAGGTTGTTGCTGCAGTTGAGGTTTTGTAAAATTTTCTTGATGATTACATGGATTAAAATAAAGGTGATTTATATGAGTTTAGTTTCTATAATCACAAGTAAAATAATAAACAATTTCATTGATAGGTACATCACTGTATGTAAATCACATTCTTAATCATTTTTTCATAGTAAACCCTTTTGTTTATTTTCAATGTTAGTATGGCTATTTTCTGGACTGAATATGAATAATGGACCACCCATGAGAAACATGATTATATTTAATTATTTAAATACTTTTTTCAGGTTCTCCAATTTTTTTCTGACAATGATGGAACAAAATGGTTGAGTGAGAACTCAATAATCTATACATTTATACTCATGAAAGGGTTGACACAAATAAAAGATTCACATTAGGTTCACCATTTTTATTTCTAACAAAATCTCATGTTGATAAATGTTTTTATAAGATTCACATAATTTTATTCAATACTTTTTATCATAATAGAAACGCCCAATGGATTTTTCATCCATAACAAGTTTCATTCCTCCTTTCCAAAGGCATGCCATCATTAGAGTTTCAAACCCAATGATTGTTAGGCACTCTCATTGTTTTAGAGAACTGTATTTCATGCTCATTTAACCCTTTTGGGGGTTTATTTCCTAATATGGGACTCTATTATAGATTTAATATATGTTTTTGTATCATTCCCAAATCCTGATATGGGAATGGTTACCCTAATAATTTGATCTCTTATTGAATCCTTGTACATATAGGGGAGTATTCTATTATTAATACCATCTGTATATATCATATGTTCTCTGTATATGTATAGTTATTGTTTATAAATGAGGTAATTTTTGTGTTTTGAATCCATATGAATAAGTGATTTGGTGTTTACCTCCATCCAAGGAGGAAATTGGTATTTAATAATTGGTACTAAACCATTAGAAGACATCCTATGTATCCTATGAGAAACAAAAATAAAAACCATCATAGTTCATATAAGACCAATTCATGTAGTTTAATTTCATGTAGAAAATATGTATATGAGTGGATTTAATCATTGGGAAAGGAGCTCGATCCTTATAAAAGAATCCTATGTATCCTTCTTATAAAAAGAATCAGATTCCTCATAGTTCTATTTTCCCCAACCCATTGATGGGTTTGGAAGTGTAATTAACACTTATGAGGATTATTTACCCAAATTTTAGGAATTATAAAGACATAGAATAATATGGATTCCCATTTGTGGAGCTATTTTTATCATGTTATTGAAATGATCACTATTTATCCATAATCCCATAAGAGTCACCCTCAATTTTAGAAAAAGTGAAAACAATTGATCAAACATGTTTCAATGGATATGAGAGTGAAATTTTATGGGGATTACACAATGGGGTCACTTTTATTGGGGTGGGTTTAATATCTTAGTGGCATGATTATTTCATGTCATCATGCACACACAAGTCATGATCGATTCAAGAAATAAGATATATTAAGGGATTAGATATACTGACCATAGGTGTGGCAATTTTGTATGGAAGTAGCCCTAAATTAATATGATTAGAGGATTTTTAAATGATATAACCCAAAAGGTAAAGTATTTAATTCAGGTTTGATAAGGATCTCAGTTAATAGGAAGGAATGCAACATATCCTGTTTTATAATAGGAATCAAATTCCTCATTTTTTCACATTGGTTCTTAATACGCTAATTGATGAGGAAAGATGTTATACCAACACGATGTGGCTCTTATAATCCAGAGTAAATGGAATGTTGAGGGGATTCGAAAAAGGTGTATTCCCATTAATGATCCCACCTATCATGTGATGATTGATGAGAAATCATTATAGACTCATAGGATAATTTTGGTCCTGAGAGATAGAGTATTTTTAATGTCAAGGGACTTACACCAAGTTGGATACCCATGTATGAACCCACCTCCTATCTTCTGATACATAAGGAATGATGATATACTCATAGGATAATTCAGGTCATATGAGATAGACTATATGGAAATGTTGATGGGATTGCACCAAGGTGAATATCCTTGTATGAACACATCTCTTTTCTACTAATAAACGATAAAGGATGATTTAATCATAAGATAACTTATGTATTATGATCTAGAGTATTTGGAATATATATGGACTTAAAAAAAAGTTGGATTCCCATGTTACATATTCATCCCTTATCCTTTAACAGAAAAAGAGTGGGGACCATGATAGGTCCATTCAGTGTGATTGGGTGGAATATGGACCCATTTCAAGGACACGCCATGAATAGGGTTTCATGAATATAGATACATTGGTTCATTACATAAACCCTCCACGTAAATGGGGTACTCATTCAAAGTTCCATCATTGTGGGTTGGCATGGAATATGAAAAAGTGTCCATACCTTACACAGCTGACATGTACAAGGTTGTCTTCCTATCAAGGCTGACATATCTAACAATGTCTTCCTCAAAAGGCTTACATGTATATGGGTGAATTCTTGAAAAATATAGTATATATGGTATCCTTTGAATAATCAATTAAATAATCATGAAAACCATGTGTTACATCTAACTTGTTTGGGGATGTATTTCTATCAAGGCTAAAATAGTTGGGGGTACTTTGTGTGATCTATCTGATATTTCTGGAGTACATATCATGGTATATATGTCATGTTTGAAGTCATATGTGTGATCCATATGATATGTTAAGATTACATCATGTTATCCATCTAAGATTTCTAAATTACTTCACGTGATCAATCTGACATGTCTAGAGTCCTTCTCTTGATCCATCTGACATGTCTAGAATTCTCTGCACGATTAATATGACATGTTTGGATTCCTTTACATGATCTATATGACATGTATGTATTTTATTTCATAATATAGGAATTTATTATATAAACCACATGATCCATTATCAATAATAACAACAAAACTTCCATCACGTATATATCACATCATGAACAAATTTTTGTCACATCAAGCCCATGTCATTTTCCCACCAAGGAATCACATGATCTGGAAAAAAGTATGGGGCCCTTCATTTGATCAATAAGCTCATCAAATGAACCCTTTCATAAATTATTTTATTTTATTTCTCCTATGATAATCACTGAAATTTTCTAGGAGTAAGGATATTGTGATCATGTGATCCCTTCACTCTGTAAAGTACGCTCCCATATCTATGTGTTATTCTTTTCTACTTCTAGGGGTTTTATAGGAATCATTGCCTTTATATCTCTTCAACTTTGTACATTGATCAATATGAATACCTAGGATTAAGTTGGGAGAGTTTGGAATCCTCATACTTAATAAATTTATTATCAACTTTACATGATTGATACGAGCCTCATTAGTGACATCCTCCCTTAATCACATGATAAACAGAAACTGAATGACCATTCTATCATTATTATCCTCTTTCATCAAGTATTTCATTCATGTGCCCTGATTATTAGGAAATTTATCGTGATAATTTGAGGTTTTTTTTCTTGATTTTTAATAAAAATATGTCTAAAGAACATTGTGTTATTGGGATGACATGTCTGTGGCCCTTCATGCGATCAAAGAGGCATATCCAAGGGATTCTATGTGATCATGCCAACATGTATGTGGATTTTTTCATGACCAAGCCAACATATCCATGGTATTTCGTGTGATAGGTCAATATGTATGGCTCTCATAATGTGATCAATGATATGATCATATGGACCCTTGCATAAATTCATTTCTTTAATTTCTTCTAATTTACTCGGTAAACTTTTCTAGGAAAAGGGATCTTGAAATTGAGTGATACCCTATCTCCATAATGACCAATCCCATCTCTGTGGGGTCTTAATTTTTACTTATATGGGGTTTTATAGGCATCACCCCTATATTTGTTCCTATTTACATGATTATGAAGATGAATAATGTAACTTAATTCAGTTGATGGGGGTATCCTCATAAGTTGGTAATGTTGTATGTGCTTCATGAAATCGATCCAATCATCATTAGTGATGCACTCCCTTCATCACATGATAATAAACAACCTCATGATCATTATTTCATTATCATACTCTTCCATCATATAATCCTTTTGTGTGACCTGGCTATTAGGGTATTGATAGTGAGACACCGTGTAGGTGTCAATTGATGTTTTAGATTGACCTGTATAAGTTCCTTCATGTGATCAGGTAAATATGTTTGGGGCCCTTATTATGATCAATCCATTATGTCCATGGGAATTCATGTGAGTAGGATGAAATGTTTGGGTCCCTTCACATGATCAAGCTGGAATGTCCAAGGGATTTCATGTAATCATGATGATATTTATGGGGGCCTTTAGGTGATCAAGCTAGCATGTGTGAAGTCCATCACATGATTAATGAACTGATCACATGAAGCTTGTAATCCCATATTTTGAAAAATAATGTAACTTCCATCTCATGAGGATCCCATCATTTTCAATATTCAATCTCCTGATCCCTTTTTATTTTTTCATTCTCTCATCCAAGAGGGCATCACATGATCAAGTTGAAAATTCTGAGTTCTTTTGTATGATGAGAACTAAATATATAAGTTCCTTTGAGTGATCCGTACAACGTATCTGGGGGACCACGAGTGATCAATAAAAAAATCACTTGAACCTTTAAATCCCTCTGCATGACCCAATTTTCATGATTTTAATCACATGAATTTAATGGGTGCATCACATGATTCATCATGGATCAAGCATTGGCATGTAACCCTTTTTTCTGAAAGAACACTTTGGTTTTCCTCATATCATAGGTTGATACTTTCAAATATATGCATTTTTGAGTCCTTGATAAGTTCATTCCATTGTGTGATGTTGAGGTGTGACCTCTCATGTAGTATTTCTTTCTTCTTCTCTTTTGTAGAAAAATGATACTCATTCGTTGTGTATTTCTTCAACTCCAAATTATCAATGTTCACTTGGTAGGCATAAAAATACACATTTTTCATGAAATATATTTATTATATTAAAATAATTTAATAAAAATATAAATTATCTTTTTGACATAGTTAGTCAATCATAACATGTCATTTATGGCTTATTTAAAGGCCAATAAATATTCAGGGTTAGGGAGTTGTTTTTGGGTATTTTTAGCCTCACTATATAAGTTTTAGGAGGCTCTCATTCATAGTACTATTAATTATGTAAATTTGTGAGCCTCTCTCTCCTATCTCCTAGAATCTTATATAAATAATCTATTGATCCTTGTAACTGATATGAGTTATCTTTTTTGGATCGAAGGATTGACATAGTGGTGATCATCAGAGCATCTAAGGATTTTTCATATTTCCGCACTAGCACTCAAATTTCGATGATTTATGATCTTGAATACATTAAATGGGCATGTTGAAGATATATAGGGATATGAATTTTATTCTTTTAAGAAATATTCATTGGTGTTGAGTATTTTTTGAGTGTGGATTCAGATATAATGAAGTATTTTTTTATTCTCTAGTTAAATATTTAATGTAGGATCCTTAGCTTCTATATCAGGTAGTGTATCATAAGATATGATGTAGTTATATTTATTCAGTGAAGAAAAATTTTAAATCAAAATCCCATATGATTATACTACATTGCTGGAACCTTTAATTGGTATTAGAGGGATCACATGAAAATTTAATACAATTAAAATTAAATTTTATTTAAATCATAAGAAGGGTTCTATATAGTCTCATCACCATAGATGGTGATCTAATGTGATATCATATGGAAGAGATATGTCCATTTAAAGATTGAAGGATGGATTGAAACCATTATTGCAGGTTTAAATTTAAATAAAATGTATATATATATATATATATATTCTATCTTACCCAAAGGAATTGGTGGAAGCTTTTTCAGATGAACCCATGCATTCCTATCAAAATTATGGTGGCCAGAATAGGGTTTTTTGGAGGGGTAAATATTCAACCCATTGTGTAATTTTACAATAAAAAAAAGAAAATAGTTTTATAAATTGAATAATTAATAGCATTTTGAAATAAAAAATAATAATTAAATTAGAGGAAAAGGGTGGTGGTGGCTAGAGAGTCAACAAAAAAAACAAAAAGATGTGGTGGTGGGGTTGGACTCTTTACTATGTTAAATAATAGACAATGAAACCTATAATGAATGTGTAAGAACCAGCCTCAGAAAGAAAAAATGGAAAGGAATCTCATGCATGACCACAAGCTCCACCAGTCTCCTGCTCCTGCATATGCTCTCCAACCCCCATTTGATTATCCTAACAGTGATAGAATCCCCAACACTAAACCTCCCTTTAATCACTTTCCATTAAATCCTCTAAAACCATCCAACCCTACCATGTGCCTCCCATGAACCATCACTGCACCACCCCCATAACGATACCCCCATCTCCAGCCAATACCCAACCACACAACACCCTATTTGATAGGCCTGCCTCATCCCACTACATCTTAGCCTCATGCCATGTTATTCCATAATACCAGTAATACCTTGAACCCTCATACATGATCGACCTCCTATTGTGAGACCTGCTATGAGTTCCACCAACTGGATGAACAATAGCCAAGATGGTTCTTCCTAACTCAGGTCATGCTAGGTTGGGGTCTTCCAAACCTACTCAACCCATTTTAGGCCAAATATATGTCTAGAACCACTTTAATGGGTTTTAAGGGCCACCAAGTTCTGGGTGATTTTATTTAAAAAAAATATATGTTAATAAGGAAATTTTTTTAATGGCTTAATATTTATCAAGGAACTGTGTGACTAATATTTTAAAAATTAAAATATTTTTTTATTTTTTAAAATCATTTATATTGTCCTTGTATATAATTTATTTAAAAATTAACTTTCAATATCATGTTTATTACCTACATACCGATCTTGATTATTGACCAACAAATTTCTGTGATTAATTAATTTATTTAATGAATTATTTTAACTACTTACAAAATGAAATAATTAATATATTTTAGATGTTTTTTGCACCATATTTCATCGTTTAATATTTATAAAGGATTGTGTGTCCATGAGGTCTTTATTTAATGTTTATTACACATTCCCAAAACTCCCTCACCTATGTACTAGTATTTATGTATTATGATGAGGGTGTTATATGATGTGGACCACACTGAGACAAGATTGTGTTATAGATAAGACGGTGATACATTGGACCTATGTGCGAGCTATAATAATAGTCTGACATGACAAAGTAATTTTACCCCCATGTCATGGTTTATCCATTGAGTTTAAATGGATCATTAAGAACTAAATAATCAAGATCAATAGTGTTGTTTATTTAATTTATTCATCATTTTTTATTTTTTTGAATATGCATGTTTTTATGAACACGTAATATAATAATAATAAATTCATGGATTAAAACAATTTAATATGTGATGAATGTCATTATATTTACTTTATAGTAAGTTTTTTAGTGAGATCACATAGTACATGAATATCAGATGGAAAATTAATTCATTCAATGAGAAATAATTATAAACCCTCAATGAAATATTAAGTCATAAATCCATCAATCATTTGAATGTGAACAAAATCAGGTATACAAGGTTCTTATCAGCCATATTTTAGGGTGACTCCTACTATTAGTGATTTATTATAAAATCTAATGGTCGAAATAAATAAATATGGTTGAAAAAAATATCCATAAATTGCTTGTTTCCACTTTAGTGGAAAATCAATGAGTAAATATTTTTTATGTTTTTAGATGTTGGGACTTAACTCAATAGTTTAAGGATTCATGAGCTGATGTGTTTGGGAAATAAAACACCTAAATTGACACTCTGTAAGTAGTGGTGTGATCATAGTTTGGACTATGATGAGTGATTTTTGGGATCCTTTCCACTAAAATGCACTAGTGACTGATTATTTCTAATCTAGTAGTGAGGGATACTAGGGTTCAATAAAATATTGGGAGGCATATAATAATTTAATTAATTGTTAATGTGTAATTGGGGATCAAGATAAAATTACAAATTTGATTAAATTTATTTTTTAGAAAATTAAAAGTAATACCATAATTTTACTATGACTAGTTATGAATATAGAGAATTTAAAAACGATCACTAATTTCTAAGTTTAGTGTAGGAACAAGAAAAAAGTACTATAAAGTGAATAGAAATTATAAGTAGTAGAGTCCCAATTAACTAATAAACCACTTCAAGAAGTGAGGGTGTGAATGATTCTTTCACGATACTCATGTGTGATGAATTTTATTTTTACATCATAATGTTATCCTCAATTTAAAATGAGTTATGGAAAATACACTCATATATGTATGAATTTCACATGTTTTATCATCTCTGAGAATATTGAAAAGAGAAAAGTGAATTGAGATATGATTAAGGTGTGGATTACACTGAATATATGTAAATTGAATATTGGATTGTGATATTTGAATATATCCCATTCTTATATATTTTTTAACTAATTAATAAAATTTTATTTAGTGTTTCAAAATGAATATATAGGGAATATTCTTCATTAAAATTTGAGTAAGGTTCACCATGTTGATACAATTTTAATGAAATATTAATGTCTAGTTCTTATTAGGGGTCAAGTTAAAAGATATGGTGATAAGGAAAATGGAAAGTGAGGTGATAAAGGAACCATCACAATATCCTTCAACAAAATAATTTGTATCATCATACATGAGTTTACATTCATCACATATCATGAGATAAGTGTATGGAATATTAAATAAAATGAATTGAAGTATAAGGAATCGAAATCTTCCACTTAGTGTATATACAACATTGTATGAAATGTTTCTATCATACATTTTGGGTATTAAATAAAATATCACTATCACATATGTTTATTGAAATTTTAAAACCATGTAAGATAATAAATTCTACAAGAATAAAGATGAATTCTAAAATCATATAAGAAAGGGTGACTCCAAAGTCAGTGGTGATAAGTTCACAACTTCTAACTAGAAATATTTTTTTATATTGAAATTTTATTAAGTATTACCAAAAAATATATATCACATGTACATTGGACACAAGGAGACATTACTAAATGTATTAATGAATATTTTTTGTGGTTTCTAATACTCAACTAATAGTTCATTAATTCTTAAATCATTAGAAATAACTTATGAATAAAAAATGAGACTTAGTTATACCTATTTGAGAAAAGATAATTACTTGTCTATAAAAACTAAGTATTCATCAATGATATATCTCGTATGGGTTTATAATCATTAGAGTTAAATAAATTAGTTATGATTAAAACTTTTACTAGTTTATCCTTGGAAAAATAAACGTTTAGAAATAATGGTGGGACAAATATATTTTGGGATTAGTTTACCTAAAGAGTGTGAACTATTCCAAGGTTAATCTAATGGTAAATATACTTCATGATATTCCTTAAAGATATTAAAGGAATGTAAAATTGAATCATAAAATATTAATTTTAAGATGGTATGTGTTTCTTCATTATCATGATATGAATAATATCTTCACCAATCATTTATCGATTGTTAAAATGTAGCATAGAGTAATTTCTAAGCGCATATTTTCCTTATACACATCAGAGTCATGATGTTGGTAAAGGATATTGATGATGATACTTTCATGGAAACATTTATCAATAGAAAAAATCATGGATTAGATCCTAAAAAATATCTATATACACATTAGAGTCATGATGTAAGTAAAAGGAGCACGAATGTTGAGACTAATATGTATTATAGATACTTCCACTATTTTTTGAGCCATGCTTTTTAAATGGTGGAATTATAACATAACCATATAGAAACTATAATGAAAAAATGATATCATATGAGTTATGTTATGATATACATCCATTATATCATATTTAAAATGTTTTTAGATGCAAAAAGTATGTTATGAATATAAATAACCTTACATCAAGAAAAATACAAAGTATATCTATGTTAGTATCCTAAAGATCATATATGATGTTATATATAAATCCCTTTTATAGAAAAATTATATTATAGTGATATAATATATTTATATAAATGTTTTTTCATGTATATTTGAGATAGTGGAAGAAATATTGACAATGATTTAGTCAATTCCATATATTCCCAAGTGGTTAGCATAGGAACAAGTTCCATAATAGTTTTTGTAAAAGTAATATTCAAGAGACACATACTGCCTAGGATGGATAAAACCAAGGTAATTTTTTAACATTCTCCATGGATGTTGATACTTTATTAATTAATAATAACTAACCCTACAATTAATAAGTAATTAGAAACTAGAAAATATTTTCATGTTCAATTAAAACCCAATAATGGATTCTATTTTTCAAAATATAGGTGTATAGTATTTTTTATGTTTCAAATATTGATATTATGGTGGTATTCAATATGGGAAATATATGAAGGTCATTTTTGGTCCAATTAGGTGTTATTAATAGTAAAAAGACACAAGAGTCTAGGAATAGTATATAACAGATCCTTTGTACCAATTATCATGCTAAATTAATTAGAATTTTACTTCCCATATCTTCGTTATATGATAAATATATTGGCCATTGGATGTCAAGACCAACATTATTGGAAAGTTTATATATGATAAAACTAGAACAATTTGGTGACACTATATAATTTCATTGAGTAGTACAAGTTAACAAAAATCTAGTTTTTGAATGAAGCACAAAAAAATATAATAGAATATTCATTCGGAATGAATTTCTGCCATCTATCTACAATACCATAGTGGTAGTGCTATAGTTTCTTGAGGAAAAATATTTTTTATCAAAATAAGGAAACAATAATTGGTCTTAGAGTTAGTTAAGACCATAATAGAAGTAACTATCTAGATATTGACTTAAATTAGGAACCTATGTTTTGGGGAACATGATCTACTAAGGTAGATCTAATGTCTTTCTTAGAATAAGAAAAATTATATATATATATATATATAGGTTTTCAAAAATAAAAGTTAGAATAATTCACGAAATAATTTTTTACAATGTTTCAAGGAATAAATATCTCTATGAATACATTTATGAGACATATGAGTAGATTAATGTGGTGATTATAACACCATGCACTTCTTAGATGGTTTAATAATATTTTCCATGCTATTTTCTAGATGTGATATTTACAACATATATATTATAGTAGTAAAATATCTGTTATATCTAGGATAACTACAAGGGAAATAGTCAAAATTATCCAATTGTACTTGAGGGAGTATAAAATATATGTTCTTGGTACATTTATTAGAAGGTACAATAGTCATAATAGGAAACAAACTAGTCTTCTTTTGGATCAATATGATCTTATATCATAGTCAAGCTAAGCTAATGTGAACTAGAAACTCATTCAATATGTTGGTACACATGTATATAAATACCAAGTGTGTTGAAATTTTAGCTGCAATAAAAGATGTAGTGTAAAACACACAATGATTTGTTCATCATCTAGGAATCACACCTATAATGTAATGTTTTATAAAAATATAAATTATGATAATCCTAATACTTGTACTATACATAAATTTTTGTTTATAATAGTGGAAAAATGAATATACATGGGGATATAATATATTAAGGAGTCTTACTCAGGGAGGTGAAGTCATGGATATAAGAATAGCCATACAGTGGAGAGGTGGCAAGGCCAACTACTAAATCCATTACTCAGTAGAAGAATTATATTATCTTGTGAGAGATAACAAGGATAGTTAGAATATTGTATCTAGTGGAAGTGGGAGTGTTGAAAAAGTGGGTTCCCTATACCCAATATGAACATTACTTTACTATTAACATACCATGTATACAGTGATATATGTATTGTGTATTCTTAACATAATAGTGTAGTTATTTCTACATTCACTATTTTCTCGGTAACATACATAGATTATGTATTGTATCAAAAGAATATAACAGTTCCCATACTATATTGAGAACCTTGAGATGCTATTACATTAATCTTAAATATATTTCATATGTTCTAGGTGCATCATACTGACTAGACATATATGGAATCTGACTATCAGGAGTTGGGGATTTATAAGCATTAAGACTTTTTCTTATGAATCTCACACTTTGTTATCTCGAGTAGATAATATCATAAGGACTAAACTAAAAATATAAACACCACAGGTTTCATGTGTCATTGTTAATTTCTATCTATAAACATGGGTAATGGTCTCCTAACATGATATTATTATCATGGTATACTATTTTATCACATACTTTGATGAAATGGAAAAATAATGAATTTTAGGTTGTGTCAAGGTAGCTTGTGTTGGGTGTCTCATTGATGGTAGGACATTGATTGAATAATAAACATAGAATTTTTTATTCTAAAAGTAAGAAATATGTTGGGCCTAGTTGATCAGGATGGTAGTACCTTCACTAAATCCACGACCATGGTAGAAGAAGGTAAGCCTGTCCAGTTAGATAACTAACAATTAAATATGAATGAATGGTGATAAAAAATGTGTTTCCTACTTTATGACATGTTATGAGACAAGGATATTATATTAAACTACTTATTTTCATCGTAAATTTTATCATTTATGTTATTTTTTGTTATCTATTTAGGGTAATTGATGGGTGGTTGAACTTTACTTTTGGTCTGTGAATAGGATACACTACTATCGATATAAGGTTCTAGTGAGTCACATACTATGTGTATTCAAATATTTAGCATATTCTAATGAATCCGAGTTTAGGATGGGTGGGATCAACCAGTATGATCTAGGTATTTCCTAGAATATATGATGGTAAGGAATAAATAAAATCATATTATTTAATATTAGAATAAATTCTATTAAATTTAATTTTTAAAATTATTCATAATATATTTAAATGAATACATTAGAAAGTATTTAATGAATGAATATTATTTTAATACTACATGTTTTTTTAATATTTGTGTGAATAACTAGTATAGTTAATTATTATCACTTTTCATGTAATATATTTATTATATAACGAAATAGTGAAAAAAAATATAAATTATTTTTATGACATAGTTAGTTAACATGCTTTTTGGAACTTATTTTTTGGGAAATAAATATTCAAGATCGTGGGAGTTACTTAGGGATATTTTGATCCATGCTATATAGGTTGGAGGAAGATCACATTCAAAGTAAAATTCATCACATGAATTTGAGATCCACTCTCTCCCACATCCTAGAAAGAGACACTCTCAATCTGTGCAACTGATTTGAGTTCTCCTTCTCAGATCATAGGATTGATGTAGTGATGATTTTTGGGACATTGAAGGCTTTGTAGAATCTCTATACTAGCACTGATATATCAATGATCGATGCTCCCATGGACTATAGAAGCTTGTGTGGAAGAAATAGATGGATCCAAATTTGGTTTCTTTGAAAAATGGTTTCTAACTATGAGTAGTTGTCGAGAAGGTCTTCAGATAGAATGAAGTAATTGTTTGTTTTATTATTTTTTAAATATTTTATGTGGGGTCCTAGGATTCATTACCAGACTGTGAATCACATTATGTTATTTAGTTAAATAAATTTAGTGATGAATTTTTTTTAAATCCCAAGCCCTTTTACTTTTATTGTTCCACCAGGTACCTTCAATTTCTATCGTAGTGATTAGGTAAACTTTTTTATCCAATTAAAATTCCATATTTATTAAATAAGAAGATGGAGTCACCGTGGTCCCATCACAAAAATATGGGGCTTGGGGATTAGCCTATCTGTTGGGTTAACTAAGAGACAAAAAACATATAAATAATGTCGGGGTGTTCACAAGAAAAATGAAAAAAAGAAAAGGGGTCCCGCACTTGGAAAGCCCCTATTCTAGGACCCTACTTCTCCATCCATGTGCTAGCCCCATCCCCCCACCCCCACCTTCTTGACCTCTTAGTTCCAACCACCCCTACGCCGACCCTTCCTTTAATTGTGAAAACACATGCCTTTGTACCCGACCAGCCTCACTGTGTGCCTCTCAAGCGTCGTTTTCAAATCGCAATCTTGTAGCAACGGCCCCATTACCAGCCGTCCTCCTACTTCACACCATCCCTTTCACTAGGCCTACTTCTTCCCACTTCATCTATTGAGTGTAAATGGATCAACCAATACTAAATGATCAATATTATTCATGTTTATTTAATTTATGAATATTTTATTATTTTTATGAATATTCATGTTTAAATGAACGCATAAAATAATAAACAATTAATTCATAGATTTAAAAAAAATAAGATATAATGATTGTTTTTCTATATACTGCATAATTAGGTTGTGGGAGTGGTCGCAGATTATATGCATTTCAAATAGAAAATGATTTTATTTTTTAATAAATAATTAAGAACCCTCAAATAAATATTAAGTCATAACACCTTCTCTTATTTAAATTTGAACAAAACAATGTCTATGGGATGCTATTCTGCCCTAGTTGGAGGTTCGTCCTATTAGGGAGTTATTATGAAAGAGATAGGTCGAATTAATTAATTATGGAAGAAAAAAGGTAACCATAGCAATCTTGTGTTCCTCTTTAGAGTAAAATTGTTGGGTAAAAAATGTTAATGAATTTAAGAAGGTGGGATTTCACACAAAAGTTCAAAGATCCAAGACTTATTGCTGTAGGATAGTCAAATTCCAACATTGAAAATCTATGAGTAGTGGAATATATATATATTTTTCATGATTCATATTTTCTATGTATTATTTTCTGATATTGTATGGATTACTTTCTAGACCAGGCACTGAGACGGCATGTGATTCAGAGGCTTGGTGTGCCCGAAATAAATGTTTGAAATATATTAAATACCACACACACATAGTTTTTCAAAAAAAGTGAAATAACTTCTAAAATGGATCCTAGATCAGAAATATGAGGGTACCATTGAGTTTAGAATGTGTTTTTTACCCTGGGAGTGACATAACCTTTGTTGGCATGGGGTGTTTTTATAAAAGTCATCAAGGGCATGAAAATGAATAAAATAATTAAATAAATTATTTTATTTCTTTTTTGTTGATCCAAAAACTAGAGAGTCTTTAACTATACTACTATGTAAAAATCATATGTTTATCCACATAACCCTCGATCCATTTGAGATCCATTGAAGAGAGCATTGGAGGATCTCTATTAGATGAACGACAACTAGATCATGGATCGATGATTGACACACAACAGAATTAAAGGATCTCACCAATGATCACAACATACCTTCGTTCTTCATCAACGATTGACCCATATCAAAGTAGAATGTATTTTTTGGATTCCTTCCCTGTTCTTAATTCCATTGATGAATGTGAATCAATAGACCAATGGATTGATTCACGGATTAGTCGTTTTGTAGGATGGGACTTTATAATGGGGTTTTTATCGGGAGAATTTCTTTTTGATTAAATTGTTATCTCTTCATTCTTCATTATAATAGAAATGGATCAAGGTAGACGTAAAAATTGATTGATATATATTCCTCATGATTATTCGTATTCTTTTCTCCCCCCAATTCTTTGTTCATCGTGAGCATTTTTCATTTGGCCCATGGTTCAATGTATATTGTAAATTCAAATGTTGTGAAACTGATTCTTGATGAAATGATTCGACATCATAGATCTAGGCTTGGAACAACATGGTGGTGGTGTGATGATAGGTGTGGAAGTGGGTTAGATGAAATAGGTACCCATTTTTCATGTTCTTTGATGCACAATGAAGAACACCATTCAAAGGCATTTTCTGAATGGATCAATGAGAATGTAGTTGTTAATCGATGATGGAGAGTTTCTTCAGCTCTTGAACCATAATTTTCTAGAAAGGAAGCCTCTGGATAAAAGGTTGGAGGAATGGTAGAATAAGTGAGAAACTAGATCTGGAAATATTGAAATTTCCCAACTACACGGCCTGTAACTCAGATCCCCAAGTCATGTGTGGCCCTCCTAGTAGTGTCTAGGGTTTTGGGAGGGAGATAAGTATCACATGGCATGTGACCGAGTCACATAAAATGTGGTCCCCTTTGATGAAATCAACATGTACCTCGGAGGGTACACAGGAATGGTTTGGATCATGTCGTGTACTCCTCTATACAGACATGTCCTGGACAAAGTACAAAAGCTATGATGTGTACTAGAACATGGGAAGAGTACACGAGTATCCTACATGTCGTAAACTGTTACACGGACATGGGCATAAGACACGGGTCATTTGTATAGGTAAGACCTAGGGTAAAGGGACACATTGTGTAACCCTTCTACATGCCATTTACTTTATGAAACATGGCTTGGAGCCCTTTCCTCTGTATCTAAGAAATGTTTCGTTAGGGTGTGTTCCCCATATCCATTCCTTGGGGGTTAGTATGGAATCATATTCTACACATAGGATAGAAAACCCATCAGCAGGACTTCTAGGATAGATTCGTTGTAATCCCTATGTGAGGCTCAGAGTGAGATACTCTATTCATCTTCATTCCCTATGAAGAGTTATTAGTATCATCATGACCAACACTATGTGGACGCCAATCCTCCACATAGAAGGTTAATCCATATTGAGTTGTTGGTATACCTCAGGGCCTTGGGAGTGATCCTCATCTATGTATCATATCTCTTTAGACCTTCATAATGTACATCTAATGAAAAGACCCAATGAGCATTACCTCTTGGATGGAAGTCATCAGTGTTATCATACTCAGGAGTGTTTTCTACTAGATGAGTGCTATGTGGAATATTTGATATGTAATCCTAGACTAGAATATATGGTCATGAATTACCCTTATACTGTGTGTCTTTGTTGTTTATATATGTATATTCTTGTTATATGTGTTGTAGACATGTACCAATGTAGATCTGACTTTATTTACTTTATTGTAAACTTTGCGGTTTCAGGGTGTCCTAATGTGTATTATTATACTCACCTCTGCACGGGATTTTCATGCATGTGTGTCATGTCTTCTGTAGATGATTGGCCATTTAACAAAGTATTTGATGAACTAGGACCAGATGGTTCTTAGTGAGACAGGGCAGAACGATGTGTGTTCTTGCGGTATCTTGACTACAATCCCTATCTACACTTTCAAGTTAGACTTGTTTTTAGACTTTGTGGTGGGGTTGTATTTGGCCCTATTTACTTTACTTCTTGTCATACACTGTTTGTGGGATTTACATATATACATGCATGGTTGTTCAATTTTTTTTAAATTTCAACATTATATGGGCTTGGAGGAGTGTGCGTGTGTACAGGTACTTTGTCTAAGGCATCCCATGTTAGTGATATGCCTACTCAACACTAACTGTCAGACCCTATCTTATTGGAGGTGGGATTAGAGAGTTGCAGTAGGGGCCTCACTAGGATCAGTTGTGACAAAGTGGTATCATAGCAGTTTGTTCTACCTTAGGATAAGAGTCTTTGAGATTGGTTTGGGGAAATAGTGTTAAGTGTTTTGAGTTCAGCTTTCAGGCCAGGGACTCTAATGTTGGTGTGGTGGTTGATGTATCCATACACCAAGACTCCAATCACCTTCCATTCAACTTAGTACATGAGAACATTGGTTTCTATTTAAACAATGGTACATCCATTTTATAAGAATGGTTTGTGGTTTCCATGTCCTTCTTGAGTGCACTCTCTAGATATAATCATAGACTGTGGTACATCTTTTCTACTTCCAAGATGCCTCCATGATGTATACTAGCTAGGATTCTGCATCATGATCATGATGATGATCCCCTAAGTGATAAGGCATTGATAGAGGGACCAGTTCTAGAAATTATACCTTCAAGTAGTGCACCAGCTATGCTGCCACCTATTGAGAAGCTGATGGTGCCCATAGTACCAGCAGATGAGGTGCAGAGATTGAGTTCACTTCATGAGTTTCAGGTATATAGACCCCTCACGTTCTGAGGAGAGACTAACCCACAAGTGGTTGAGGATTGGATTGAGGTAGTGACATAAGTCTTATATCTGTTCAAGACACAATAAGATCAGATGGTGCTCCTATATACGAGCCTTCTTCATGGATCAGTCGGGTGATGGTGGGGGTTAGTGACCCAATATTATAATGAGGAAACTCTTGCATGGACAGAGTTTGAGTTCTTTTTTAGAGAGAATTTCTCTCCAGAAACGTTGAGGGTTGTACATATTCGATAGATTCTTTAGGTTTAGAAATACATCACGATAGTAGCTTAGTATTCATCAAGGTTTACCAACCTCTCTAGGTACTCGATGGATATGGTTCACAATCAGTTCTTTAGGGATTAGACCTTCAATAATGGTCTACATAGAGTCATCCAAGCCTATTTTATCCCTATATTCATTCCTACCTATGATGGGGTGCTAGAGAAAATTTTTGTGGTTGATAGTTTCTTGGATGATTAGATACATCCCGTGGTTACTGATAACGGACATACATAAGAATATACCTCAGCAGTAGGGAGTTGATGTTAGTCTCACGGACCGGGATGTGTGATATGTTTCAGGAGGAGGTCCTAAGATAGATTTTATGTTATTCAAGGTTCTCAGGATGGGTTTAGTCATCCCAGGGAGATGTGATTCTTCTCATGTGATGGTATGGTACATATTTCCTAAGATTGTATGACCCATCGTACGGTTGATAGAGATACCATGGATGACCCACCTAGGTAGAGGCAGTGATGGGATAAGTTAGGTCCAAAAGTCATAGGGCATATAAGAGGAGCTGGGAGAATAGTGGTAGGTGGTAGAAACTTTGACTTGTTACCACCACCACCCCTAGGTGGTCCACTCTAAGCTCAAGGAGCTATAGGACAGGGGCGAGGATAGCTGTAGTCGGTTGAAGCTTATGACCTAGAGGCTCTAAGAATGATTCAATGTATGATTTATGTCTTTTATACCTTAGATATTGTACCTATAGGAATAGGTAGTAGTTATTTATTTCTTTCTACATATCTTGTTCAAGACATAGAGATTCCAGTTGGGCCCTTAGCTTGACTGTTGCACTTGGAGACTCCTATTAGATATGACTCGATGATCACAAACTTGTGTGGATAGTGTGATATGACTCTTAAAGGTGAGATTATCTATTGGGATCTCTTTATAGTAACGATGTTTCCTTACAATATCATCTTAGGTATAGACTGTTAATCTATAGTTCATGCCCAGATTGACTATTTTGGTTGGAGGATGTGGTGTGTCCATAGTGAAAAAACTAGGTTATACTTTTTTGGTGAAAAGGAAACTCAGGTAGCATGGGATAGAATCATGCCTGGGAGAGTGAATTTTATTACAAATTATTTGGATAGAATGACCCTTGGTGAAATGGATGTTATGTGTTCCCAGTTTTCTACAATGATGGTGGGGTATGAGGGAATCTTCTCTGAGGATGTTCTAGGTTTACCTCCCCACTGAGAGATATACTTCTATATTGATCTACACTCTAGGACAACACCGATATATGTGTCATCATATCAGAGGCCTACTTTAGAGATGCATGATATGAGGATGCATTTGGAATAATTATAGAGGAAGGGATTTTTTATGCCCAATGTTTCACCCTTGTAAGACCTAGTTTTGTTCTTCAAGAAGGCGGATGGGAGATTGAGGTTATGTATAGACTACTGGTACTTGAATCAGGTATACATGAAGAATAAATATCCACTATCAAGGATTTATGATCTCTTTGATCCGTTTATAGGGGAATGATGGTTCTAAAAGGATGACCTTAGGTTAGGCTATCACCAGTTGCAAGTACAAGATGAGGATATACTGAAGATGGAATTCAAATGTCGTTATTGTCACTATGAGTACTTGGTGATGCCATTTGGCATGAGTAATTCCACAAAAATGTTCATGGGACTCATGAACCAGATCTTTCTACCTTTCTTAGACTGGAACATGGTAGTCTTCATCAATGATATCCTTGTGTACTTAGCATCTAAGGAGGTGCACACGAGACACTTGAGGATATTTTTTGACATACTTCAAGAGAACCAACTTTACATAAATCTCTTGAATTTACAGTTCTAGATTCAGGTGGTCCACTTTCAGGGACATGTTATATTATAATATGGTGTGGTATTGGACCTAACCAAGGTCAAGGCAGTGTTATCTTGGATGCCACCCAAGAGTTTGATGGAGGTTTAGAGCTTCCTTGGGTTGGTAGGCTATTACTGGAGATTCATAACTAATTTTTCTAGGATATCAGTCCCCATGACATATTTGAACCAAAAGGGGAAGGATTTCATGTATAAAAAGAGGTTCTAATAGGATTTTTAATAGTTGAGGAAAAGTTTGAAAAGCACTCCCATCTTGAGATGTCCAAAGGAGGGTATCGAGTACGCAGTGTTCTGCGATGCATCAGGAATCAATCTTGGTTTTGTTTTGATGTAGAGGAAGGAAGTGATTACCTATGCTTCACATAAGTTGAGAAAACATGAGAAGAACTACATGACCCATGATATTCAGTTAGTAGTGGTAGTATTCGCACTAAATATGTGGTGAAACTTCATGATGAGAGAGTGTTTCATCGCCTATTACGATCATAAGAACCTCAATTATATCTCCCTTAAGGAGGATCTTAACTTGAGATAGAGGATACGGTTATAGTTCTTCTAGGATTTTTCTTTCAAGTTGTCTATACTCTTGGCAAGGGGAATGTAGTAGTATATTCTATTGGTAGAAGATATTATTCATAGTTGTTGAATAAGGATTCAAAGTAGTTGGCCTCGTCACAGTTATCCTTTGTGGATGGAGATAGAGGAACTTAACTCCTATCAATTGTTGTTACCCCCTCCTATTTTTCAGTGAGTCAAGTAGGAACATATTTGGGATGTTGACTGTGCGACCCTACATACTTAGAAATCCATTGGGCATGATCCTGATAGATTTTATGAAGGCAAGGAGCATGTCGTTATTTTTAGAGGATGCATGATGGTACTAGTGATGTTGTAGGATGATGTTATGAGATTTTTTCATAAATATCCTTTGGAGGTATATTCATATGTGTAAAATACGTACCAAGACCTCTAACATCAGCTTTAGTGGCTAGGGATGAAGAAGGGAGTTTTAGATTTTGTCTCTCGATGTCATACTTGTCATCAAGTGAAGGCTAAGCACCAAGATCAAACGAGTTTAGCACAATACCTTAAGGTTATCCAATGGAAGTGGGATGGGATATCCATGGAATTTGTGACAAGATTGCCATGTATGTATAGGTAACTCAATTCCATCTAGGTGATCGTAAACTGACTCACCAATTTGGCCCACTTCTTAGAAAATCATGACCAGATTTCAGTATAGATCTTAGGATGCCTCTACATGTAAGGGGTAGTCTGACTCTATGGAGTTGCATCAACAATTGTTTTTGACCATACTACTCACTTCACATTCCTTTTTTAGAATGGATTATAATATTCATTTGGGACTCACTTACTCTTGATCATAGTGTTTCACCCCCATATTCATAGCTAGATAGAGCAGACCATTAAGGTTCTGGAGGACATGTTTTGAGCTTACATATTGGACTTTTCCTGTAGTTGGGATAATCATCTACCACAAGTGGATTTTGTGTATAAAAATAGTTACCATTATACCATTAGTATGATACCATTAAAGGCTTTGTACAAGAGATCCTTCAAGCCAACAAATGGCCTAAAGGACTTCTATTTTTATTCATTTTTTGATAATCCCCCTTTTAATTGTTGAAGGGAAACCCTTACATGGCCTATAGGATTTGTGACATTACATGAACCAAAGGCCTTGAAGAAATCATCCAGATAATAACTACTTAGAACTACTCCTCCCTAGTGCCTGCATCATGTTTCATCTCTCCACCATCACATGGCTATTCAGCTAAGCTTCCTGTGCATGCACAGACTGGTCCCAATGGAAATTTCCATACCCTCTCATTCTTCCTAATCCATTAACTCTGATCTAGTGAATGTTTCTTTCTCTGAATCCTCATCTATATTCTTCTCCTTTTAGAGTATTTATGGTCCATTTAAGCACAATTTCATGTGACCTGAAGGCCCTAAGGTGGCCCGAAGGCCGTGAGGTGGCTAGGAGAGTCGACACTCATGGGCCCAGAGTTGGTACGAGGTAATACCAAGAAGGTTCATATCATCTATGATCATTTGAATACTACATAGAGACATCATAAGTCTTATACTAAGATATGATAGAGGCCTTTGGAGTTCAATAAAGAATATCATGGTCTCCTACAAGTTTCTCCTCAATGTGTATTATAGATATTTGGCTGGGGTAACAAGCTATTTCTGAGATTCATTGGACTTTTTCAGATATTTCATAGAGATTGTGAGGTGGTGTATCACTTAGCTCTACCACCATAGTTAGATCAGGTACACGATGTCTTACATGTATCACAAATGAAGAGGTATGTGCATGACCCATCTCACATTATCAACTAGGGGAGATAGACATCGAGAATGGAGCTACCTTTGTTGAGTAACCAATAGATATTGAGGATCAATATGAGAGGATACTTCATGGGGGATTGTTTCCTTTAGTGCATATATGGTGGTAGAACGATATTATCTTGGAAATCACATGGGACTGAGAGAATCATATTCATGCTCAGTACCCACAACTCTTTGTCTAGTCCTTGTTTTGGATTTTCAAGATGTAAATACCCAAGGTGGGGAGAATGTAATTGTAAGAACCTGGTTTTTAATATAAAAGACTTTGTAATATTTTTTATGTTATTCCAGAGCAACATCTTCAGATGGTGTGCGATTCCGAGCCCCGGTGTGGCTGGAATTAGTTTTCAGTGCGTTCACACTGGGCACGCCAAATAAATAGGATAACTGCTAATCAGAGATCCAGATCAGAAATATGAGTGAACGGATTGGTATGAAATGTGTTTTTTACCTTAGTAATGACATAAATCATGTCATCGCGGTAATTTTGGACCCCTCGCCCATTAATGGAACATAAAACAGATAAATAAAATAATTTATTTTTTTAATGGTTAAACTCAGATATCTCTTAAACGGTTGCTCAGATGGAAAAATTGAGGGCACCGTTGAGTCCTGAACATGTCGTTTACCTTTGGAGGTGTGTAACATTCACGGGAGAGGGCCTTCTGTGAAAAATGCCTCTAGGGGCGTTTTTGTAATTAGCAGCTTCGGACGTTAAATTTATAACTTTTCAACAGGACCTCTGATCAAAATTCTGACACCATAGTTGTGCTTGGGAGGTGGTTTTTACCTTAGGTGAGGCCTGTCTTTAACCGCGTTGGGGGTTTTGGATGCGGGTGTTTTTAGGGGTCGAGTTTCTAATTAAAAGAGTTTAATTATTTAAACACTTCTCTCCCTCTCCCCCATCCTCATTCCACCACCGGGCGAAACCCCCTCACCCTCAACCTCCTCTCCTCTTCCACCACCTCCTCCTCTATACCAATCAAGGTGGAAGTGACAAGGGATCGGTGCGGATCGACGGCAAAGCTCTGGGCTACGCCCAACAAGGTAGGATCGTGCGTTTCATTTTTATTTTTCCCACACCTACTTTGAGCTCGATAAATCATGTTGAATTTTTGTTTGATTTTCGAGCAAAGCACATGAATGCGTAGTATTTTCTCTGATATTTCTGATGCTTGTTACGGATTTGAATTCTGAGTCCTGAGCCGCCCACAGTGGTCCGGCAAAGTCTAGATGTGTTTGGGTGTTTTCTGGGGGCTTCTGGTGATGGTCCAGTGAGCAGCAGGCAGATCTGGGTGAAGGCAGTGGCGGCGCGGGCTAAGACAGCGGCGTCGCGGGCTAAGGCGATGGTGGTGCAGGCTAAGGCCGGGTGGCGGTGGTCTTCAGGGCGAGACGGTGCTGGCCAAATGAGGCGGTGGCTCCAGGCAGTGAGGCCGAGCTGCCGGGGTGTGATGGCAGCGGGGTCGCGGCGCGTGACCCTCGCGCGGCAACAGAGACCCGCGCTCTGCAGGTGTCCGCGGAAGACCGCGACCGGCCCTCATGGTCGGTCGGTGCAGGCATGGACTGAGGGTCCACGATCAACCCACATGGCAGAGCCGCGGGCCAGCACTTTGAGCCGGTCCGGCTGGCGCAGGCCGGCCCAGAACGGGCGAACCGGCCCGTCCAGGCCGGTCTAGTCCTAGGGGCTCGCCCCCTCCGACTTTGGACACCCGTAATTTTCTCTACGAGTGTAGATTTTGCATGCTATCTGCGGAAGTGTACTCCATGCATCAAGACGAATATTTTGAGATGGTCTCGGGGATTTTTAATCCTCGAGACGAGGGGTTCAGTGGCGCGTCACGATGTTAAGTGGACAGGCGTTTTTCTCGGGGGTTCTTGTTTTGGACGGCGCAGACACATTTGATGTCCGTTTTGAGTGTCGTCAATGGCGTTGAGACCCGGGCATTGAGATGAAGTTTTACAGGGTGGTTTCAAGCATTGAAGCCAGAGTTGAGGTGTGGGTCCCAAGGCACGTCTTTCGAGCTCCACGCAACTTTTTGCAACTTTTTCATCGGAAGTCCGTTCGGGGTGTGTGAGTAGTCGATCCTGGGTGTTTTTTTTAGGGAATTGTAATGGTGAAATCCACCCGCTTTAATTTTTCACGCTGGTGTGGGCCCCTCGAGTGTCGTTTTGGGAGTTGGCGGTGATTTCTAACTTTATCACCAGGTGTTCATTTCGGACAAGTGGATAGTCAATCTTGTGTACTTTTTCGAGAGTATCGCAACGTTGTGGTCCGTTCATTGCGCTTCCGAACTGATATGCAGGTCCCACAAAGCACCGCTCATGAGCGATGCGGTAGAATGCATCTTTTTCTCCGGATATCCGTTCCACTCAAGTGAGTAGTCCTTTTAACGTGTTTTCCCGAGGGGATCGCAAAGGTTCGATGCACCCGACTATTTTTGGGGTCGAGGTTTGGGATCATGGGATGTCGTTCGGGCGTAAAGTAGTGCTGGAGACTTTTCTGTTAGATATCTGTTTGAGGTGATTAAATATTCTATCTTGCATGTTTTTTTGTGAGGATTACAATAGTATGATCTGTTTGGATATGCAGAGTCTCTTTAGAAGGGTGCTCCAGTGGCGGTTCTTCTTACTGTGTTCAGAAGGGAACCCTTGGCATGTGATCGTGTGCACTCTCGTGTGAGTGAAGTAAATATTGAATAGTTGTTGTTGGTCGTTCCTGGTCCAATGAGGTGGCATGTTGGATTTGTTACATTTTTTCCCTTCGTATTGACGTTTGGTGTCATGTGCATGATAGCTTTTGGGCTAGAGAGTGGTATACTCTGAGAGTATATGGTAATGTCTAGAGGTACATGTGGTTCTTTGTACCTGAGAATGTTTGTGCGCTTGGTTGGAGTTGACTTGGGGCCACAGGTCATGTGGGCCCCATGTGTGTGTCGTGTTCTGATTTGCGTACCCTTGACCTCTCGCGACGTAGAGGGTCCCTCTATTCTCGTTTATTTGACCAGCAAGGTTGATTTTCCCGCAAATTCTATTCTCGTTTGTTTGAATAGCAGGGTTGAGTTTCCCCCTAGTTCTGTTCTCGTTTATTTAACCATCATCGTTGAGTTTCCCCAAGTTCTGTTCTTGTTTTTTTGACCAGCATGGTTGAGTTTTCCCCCTGGTTCTGTTCTCATTAGCTTGAATAGTAGGGTTGAGTTTCCCCTGGTTTTGTTCTTGTTTGTCTGACCAGCAGGGTTGAGTGTGTTTCTCCCTGGTCCTGTTCATGTTTGTTTCGACCAGCAGGATTGAGTGGTTTTCCCCTAGTTTTGTTCTTGATGGTTTGGCTGAGAGAGTTGCTTCGTGTTCCCTGGTAGAGTTCTTGTGGATTCGGTGTGACCGACACATTACACGGGCACTGCTCCTCTACCCAGGAGGTTGTTTCTAGCAGGGATGGCTAGGATGTTGTTCCCAGTAGGGGTGGCCAGTTGTACCATCCAGCAGGGATGGCCAGTGTGGTACCATCTAGCAGGGATGGCCAGTAGGTTACTATCCAGCAGGGATGGCTAGTATAGCGGTGTTCACCGAGTAGTACCATCCAGCAGGGATGGCCAGATCGGTTCCGGGTTTATCTCTAGTGGGGCTGGAAAGTGGTCCCTAATGCCGGGTTTACCTCCAGCTGGGCTGGGAAGTGGTCCCTGATGAAATTTCTGAGCCTCCCTCCAGTGGAGTACCCTTTTGTGGTACTGGGCATTGGGACTCGTCGACGACTTTAGCTGGGTCTCCCTCTAGTGGATTACCCTTTTACGGGACTGGGCAGTATGGCACCCGTCGACCTTTGTTGGGTCTCCCTCCATTGGGAACCCGTCAACTTCCAGGGATTACCCTCTAGTAGGGCTGGGAAAGGGGTCTCCTATCAACTTTGAGGAGACCTCTCAACTGCATGGTAGTGACGAGGTGTGGTTTGATGTTCCCCAAAACTCTCAAGTACGAGGTGTGCTTTCGCCATAAAGACGCATCCTTGAGATGCGACCTAAAACCCTGTGGGTGAGTTAGTGCCACCCAAAGCGAATAATGTCAATGTTTGGTGATTTGAGCCCCTTGACTTGCAGTTTAGGGCAGACGTGCGGGATGCTGGGAATCGATGGCGTTTACTTCTGGGACTGTTGGCTACTCACTTTCTTGGGATGAGCTATGGGAGGGAGATCCCCTTACGATCTTTTTCGGGTTTCTTGACAGAGCATATATTTATGTATACTTTGTTCTAGTACCCACTCCTTGGGTTTGGTTACTCTTCTTCTAGGAGAGGTTAATATGCGCGGGGTATGCCACGTGCTTTTCGTGTCTATCTTCTCATGTTTGGATGAGTCTACTCTCCTACTATAGGTAGAGAAGACTTGGTGAGAAGTTCATCTTCTCACTGCTTCTAGCTTCTTGTGTTTGGACGAGTCTAATTCCTTTCTCTTGTTGGGTTGATCTGTACTCTTTACTTCACTCTATGTTGTACTCCTTTAATTTTCCCTGTTTGATCTACTGCTCACCTCTTCAGTACCTCCTTTGTTTCTCCCTCGAGCCTTCGGGGCATCCTACTGATTATTTTTATACTCACCCATGCTTGGGTTTTGCTGCACTTGGTGTGCCCTTGCAGACAGGTTGTTCGTGACGTCAGAGGAGCTTAGGAGTTCGAGATCATGGACTGTGTGCGGTGGTCATAGTCAGGTTCCATGTGTGGGACTCTCCCAGCTGTTTTACTTTTTTTTACCTGTTGTCGGGTTGTGGCACTTTTCTAGTTGGGCGCGTGTTTTGCCCTTTTATTTCCAGTTTATCTTCAACACTCACTTTGTACTGTTTAGAGGTCGATGCACTTGGTGGATTATTTATAGCAGTTGGTACTTTACTTTTCTTTTACTCTGCACTTTTGCATTGAGTGTGCTGCATGTGTGTGTATAGGTACTCAGTAAAAGGCCTCCCCGAGTTGTTTAGCCTTCGGTGCTTGTATCTAGCCCCTGGCCTATAAAGGTAGGCTTGGGGTAGTTGTGACTCGAGCCTGGGTAGGGTCGGGTCGTGACAAAGTGGTATCAGAGTTGGTTCATTCCTTGGGACATTGTACAGACATCCCTAAAAGGAATTGGTTAGGATTTAGGGTAACAGTGTAAACGTGTCTCGAGAGTGGCTCTCAGTCCAGGGAGTCCAGTGATGGTGCAACGGCTGACGTATCCATTCACTAGGACCCTGATAACCTGCTTGTCGACTCGGTGTGCTGAGACACTCGTTCCAGGGAAAAAAATTTTGTGCATCACATAGAATTGAGTCTTTGGCTATCCTTCTTGAGTCAACTCCCCATTGTCATTATTGTTATATAAATATATGCTCATCTGATCACGACACTCCTTGATAATATTCAAGATGTCTCCGTGAAGACAGCCAGCCAGGATTCCAGCTTTGGTTCATGACAACAACCTTGTAAGCTATGAGTCCTCAGTCTAGGACCCATCATTCGAGTCCCATTATTTGGGTGGGCTGGTAGTAGCACCCCCACCTGGTGAGAAGAAGACAGCTCCAGCAGATTATACTGAGCTTGAGCGCAGGTTGAGCGTGCTCTGTGAATTCCAACGATAGAGACCGTTGAGGTTTAGTGGTGAGCCAGACCCTCAGGCAGCATAGGTTTGGCTCAAGGTGGTGGTTCGACTTTTTAGGATTGTGCAGACGCCGACAGATCTTATGGTGGCTTTGGCTGCCAGCCTTTTCTGCAGACCAGCTTGGTGTTGGTGGAGTCTGGTGACTCAGTTTCTTGATGAGTCATCTCTTTCATGGGGAGACTTTCAGTTTTTGTTTCATGAGGAGTTTTTCCCCTCCTTCTTACACTCCATTCGGATTCAGGAGATCCTGTAGTTTCAGTAGGGAGGGATGATGGTGATCGAGTATGCAGCAAGTTTCTCAGACCGTGCATGCTTTTTCCCTGACTTTGTCCATGACGACAACTTCTAAGCACGAAAGTTCGAGCAAGGTCTCCTCAGAGATATTCGTGTTATCATAGTACCCTTGGGCATTCCCACTTATGCTGAGGTTCTAGAGCAGGCTCTAGTGACAGAGAGCTTCCTGTCACATTCTACAGGTGGTGGTCGCAGTAGGCATGACGGGTCTGAGACGTCTGCCACAGCTAGCGGGCGTCGGGTGACAGGACCTCGACGCAGGTGGCTTTCTGATAAACAGACTCAGGGGTGTGTTTGTACACCACAGTGGCACTGGAGGTCACCAGTGCAACCCAGAGAGCTTTGGTGATATGCTTGCGATGGGCGAGGTCACTTTGCACGATACTGCCTGACCAGGCGTGCTGAGAACATCGGGCAGGCAGCAGGTGCACCACCACGATAGAGGCAGCACAGTGATCGGAGTAGCTCCCAGAGAGGGGGTGCTTTCAGAGGAGCGGGAGGACCTGGAAGTGGAGGACGGCCTTACTAGGAATTCCCTTCACTACCAGGCGGTCCACGCTAGGCTCCGGGAGCTGATGGTTTGGACCACAGACAGCCGCAAGATTTGTATGTCTACGATCCTGCATAGCATGAGGTGATAACAGGTATGCTCTACAACTCTTCTACTTTTTGCAGTATAATTGTTAAACTCTGTGTGTGAAATGATTTTCTCCATTCTCCTTGCTTGATTTGTTACTAGGGTGGTGTGGGGCATCGGTATAACCATATGTTGGTAAGGTAAAAGTCATGGGACCTTTTTCTTTAGTCGATGGTGTTGACTCCTTCGCTCTCTGAGTGGGTAAGAGAGTCTTGGTTGTGAGACATCAACTGTGAAGCCTTGCATGACCAGATATCCTTAGGTGTTTCACCATATGGATATTCTAAAGGAGGGAATCACCAGGCTTAATCCGAGGTCCGAATGGTGATCCAAGTCGCGATGTGAGACATAGGGGTTTGGTCGGGGAGGTGAACTACCCCCAAGATCCTTTGGGCTGTTTGAGACCATGCAAAGGGATGGAGAGGTTCCTTACCACCTTTCCATAACCCCAAAGGCTGGTTTGGGTGCATAGCGTCTCCCACGCGACTCACCTGAGAAGAAGTGTGTGTGTTCCTATGCACGTCATCGGCAAGGGCAGACCTCGCGTGAACAGATCAAATCCTTTGGTCTGTGTGTGGTGACGTGGGACTGTGCAAGAGTTCTTCTGGGTACGGGAGATCCAGGTGTGTTCTTAGTACCCTGAGTTATTCCCTGGTTTTGCTTTTTAGGGATGAAAATATTTAAGGAGGGAATTATGTAAGAACCCGGTTTTTTCTATAAAAGACTTTGGAATATTCTTGATGTTATTCCAGAGCAGCGCCTTCAGACTGGGTGCGATTCCGAGCCCCGGTGTGGCCGGAATTAAGTTTTTAGTGCGTTCACACTAGGCACGCAAAATAAATAGGATAACTTCTAAGAGGAGATCCGGATCAGAAATCTAAGTGCATGGATGGGTCTGGAATGGGGTTTTTACCCTAGGAATGACATAAATAATGTTGGCATGGGATGTTTGGACCCCTTGCCTGTTAATGGATCATTAAATAGATAAATAAAATAATTTATTTATTTGTTTAATGGTTAAACTTTTATATCTATTAAACGGTTGCTCGGATGGGAAACAGAGGGCACCGTTGATTCCGGAACATTCTGTTTACCCTAGGTGGGGTGTAACTTTCATAGGCGCGGGCCTTCTGTGAAAAATGCCGCTAGGGGCATTTTCATAATTTAGTGGCTTCAGACGTTAAATTTTATAACTTTTGAGCGAGGCCTCAGATTAAAATTCTGAGACAGCCGTTGTGCTCGGGAGTTGGTGTTTACCTTAGGCGCGGCCTGGCTTTAACCTCGTTGGGGCTTTTGGACGCGGGTGTTTTCAGGGGTTGAGTTTCTAATTGAAAGAGTTTAATTATTTAAACTCTTCTCTCCCTCTCCCCCATCCTCATTCCACCCACCTAGAGAAACCCCCTCACCCTAAACCTCCTCTCCTCTTCCACCACCTCCTCCTCCATCCCAATCATGTTGGAAGCGACAATGGCAGGGTGCGGATCGACGGCGAAGCTCTAGGCTATGCCCAACAAGGTAGGATCGTGCGTTTCATTTTTATTTTTCCCGCACCTACTTTGAGCTTGATTAATCACGTCGAATTGCTTTTTGATTTTGGATCAAAGCACATGAATGCGTAGTATTTTATCTGATCTTTCCAAAACTTGTTATGGATTTGAATTCCGAGTCCCGATCCGTCTGTAGAGGTCTGGAAAAGTTTGGATGCGTTTGGGTGTTTTCTGAGGGGTTCCGGCAGTGGTCCGGCGAGCAGCTGGCTGATCCGGGCTAAGGCGGCGCGGGCTAAGGCGGTGGTGGCGTGAGCTAAGGTAGAGGCGGCATGGGCTAAGGCCGGGTGCTGGCAATCTTCAGGGTGAGACGGTGCGGGCCAGGTGAGGCAGCGACTCCAGACGCTGAGGTCGAGCTGCTGGGGCGCGACGACAGTAGGGTCGCGGCGCGCGACCCCCGCGCGGCGATAGAGACCTGCGCTCGGCGGGTCCCCGCGGAAGACCGCGACCGGCCCTCCTGGCCGGTCGGTGCAAGCATAGACCAAGGTTCCACTGTCGACCCACGCGGCAGAGCCACAGTCCGGCACTGCAAGTCGAGCCGGTCGGCGCGGGCCGGCCTAGAATTGGCGGACTGGTCGGTCCAGACCGGTCTAGTCCTAGGGACTCTCCCCCTCTGACTACGGACACCCGTAATTTTCGCTACGGGTGTCCATTTTGCATGCCATATACAGAAGTGTACTCCAGGCGTCAAGATGAATCTTTTGATATGGTCCCGAGGATTTTTAATTCTCGAGACGAGGGGTTCGGTGGTGCGTCACGATGTTAAGTGGATGGGCATTTTTCTCAGGGGTTCTTGTTTTGGACGGCATGGACACAACCGATGTCCATTATGAGAGCTGTCAATGGCGTTGAGACCTTGGCATTGAGATGAAAGTTTCCAGGGTGGTTTCAGATGTTGAAGTCGGAGTTGAGGCGTGGGTCCCACGACCCGTCTTTCGAGCTGCACGCATCTTTTTGTAACGTTTTCATCGGACATCCGTTCAGGGCATGCGAGTAGTCAGTACTGGGTGTTTTTCCGAGGGCATTGCAATGGTTCAATCTGCCTGCTTTAATTCTACATGTTGGTGCAGACCCCGCGAGGGCCGTTTTGGGAGTTGGCGATTATTTCTAACTTTATCACCGGGTGTCCGTTTCGGACAAGTGGATAGTCAATCTTGTGTACTTTTTCGAGAGGATCATAATGGTGTGATCCGTTAATTTCACTTTGGGACTGAGATGCAGGTCCCACGAAGCACTACTCATGAGAAGTGTGGAGGAATGCATCTTTTTCTCTAGATATTCGTTCCAATCAAGTGAGCAGTTCTTTTGACATGTTTTCCTGAGGGGATTGCAATGGTGTGATGCACCTGACTATTTTTGGGGTCAAGGATCAGGATCATGGGATGTTGTTCAAGCGTAAAGCGGTGTTGGTGACTTTTTCGTTGGATATCCGTTTGAGGCGAGTAAATAGTATATATCGCATGTTTCTTCATGAGGATTACAACGGTATAATCTGTTTGGATGTGCGGAGTCTCTTTTGATATCTCATTAAATGTGGAAATATGAAGGGTGCTTCAGTGGCGATTATTCTTTCTATGTTTGGAAGCGAACCCTTGGCGTGTGATCGCTTGCACTCCCATGTGAGTGAAGTAAATTTTGAAGAGTTGTAGTTGGCCATACCTGGGCCGATGAGGTGGCAAGTTGGAGTTGTTATGTTTTAGTCCTTTGTGTTGACATTGGGTGCCATGTGCATGATAGCCTTTGGACTAGAGATGTGGTATAATCTGGGAGTATACAAGAATTTATGGAGTTACATGTGGTTGTTTGTACCTGAGAACGTTTGTGCGCTTGGTTGGAGTTGACTTGGGGCCACACGTCGTGTGGGCCCCATGTGCGTGTCGTTTTCTGATTTGCGTACCCTTGACCTATTGCGACGTAGAGGGTCCCTCTGTTCTCGTTTGTTTGACCAGAAAAGTTGAGTTTCCCCCTAGTTCTGTTATCGTTTGTTTGACCAGTAGGGTTGAGTTTCCCCCTGGTTCGGTTCTTGTTTGTTTGACTAGCAGGGTTGATTTTTTACTAGTTCTGTTCTCATTTGTTTGAACAGCAAGGTTGAGTATCCCCCTGGTTCTGTTCTTGTTTGTTTGACCAGCAATGTTGAGTTTCCCCTAGTTCTTTTCTTAGTTGTTTGACCAGCAGGGTTGAGTGGGTTTCCCCCCTGGTCCTATTCACGTTGGTTTCGACCAGCAGGGTTGAGTGGTTTTCCCCTGGTTCTGTTCTCGATGGTTTGACCAGTAGAGATGCTTCATGTTCCCCGGTAGATTTCTTGTGGATTTGGTGTGACCTACACATTACGCGGGCACTGATCCTTTACCTAGGAGGTTGTTTCCAACAGGGCTAACCCGGATGTTGTTTCCAGTAGGGGTGGCCAGTTGTACCATCCAGCAGGGATGGCCACTACGGTACCATCCAGCAGGGATGGCCAGTGGGTTACCATCCAGTAGGGTTGGCCAGTACAACGGTTTTCACCAAGCAGTACCGTCCAGCAGGGATGGCTAGAGCGGTTCCGGTTTTACCTCCAGTGGGGCTGGGAAGTGGTCCCCGATGCCGGGTTTACCTCCAGCTGGGATGGGAAGTGGTACCCGATGACGGTTCTGGGCCTCCCTCTAGTGGAGTACCCTTTTATGAGACTGGGCATTGGGACTCTTTGACAACTTAGCTGGGTCTCTCTCTAGTGGATCACCCTTTTATGGGACTTGGCAGTGTGGCACCCTGCGACTTTTTCCGGGTCTCCCTCCAGTGGGAACCCGTCAACTTCCAGGGATTACCCTCCAGTGGGGCTGGGCAGGGGGTCACATGTTGACTTTGAGGAGACCTCTCGACTGCAGGGTAGTGACGAGGTATGGTTTGAAGTTCCCCAATACTCTCAAGTATGAGGGCCACTTTCCCCACTGAGAAGTTTCCTTGAGACGTGACCTAAAACCATGCGGGCGAGTCAGTGCCGCCCAAAGTGGATAGTGTCAAGGTGTGGTGATTTGATCCCCTTGACTTGTAGTTTGGGGCAGACGTGTAGGATGTTGGGAATCGATGGTGTTTACTTTTAGGATTTTTGGCTACTCACTTTCTTGGGCTGAGCTACAGGACGGAGATCCCCTTATGATCTTGTTCAGGTTTCTTGACAGATCAAATATTTATGTATACCTTGTTCCAGTACCCACTCCTTGGGTTTGGTTACTCTCCTTCCAGGAGAGGCGAAGACGCGCGGGGTATGCCACGTGCTTTCCATGTCTAGCTTCTTGTGGTTGGATGAGTCTACTCTCCTGTTATTAGTAGAGAAGACCCGACGAGAAGTTCATCTTCTCACTGCTTCTAACTCCTTATGTTTGGACGAGTCTACTTCCTTCCTCTTGTTAGGTTGAGTTGTACTCTTTATTATACTCTCTATTGTACTCCTTTATTTTTCCCTGTTCGATCTAGTGATCACCTCTTCAGTACCTCCTTTTTTTTCTCCCTCGAGATTTCAGGGCATCCTACTAAGTATTTTTATACTCACCCTTGATTGGGCTTTTCCCGCACTTGGTGTACCCTTGAAGACAACGGGCAGGTTGGTCATGACATCAAACGAGCTTAGGAGTTTGAGAGCTTGGACCACGTGTGGTGGTCGTAGTCGGGTTCTAGGTGTGGGACTCTCCCATCTGTTTTACTTTTGTTTACTTGTTGTCGGGTTGTGGCACTTTTCTGGTTGGGTGCGTGTTTTTCCCTTTTCTTTCCAGTTTATCTTCAGCACTCACTTTGTATTATTTAGAGGTTGATGCACTTTGTGGTTTATTTATAGCATTTGGTACTTTAATTTTCTTTTACTCTGCACTTTTTCATTGAGTGTGTTGCGTGTGTGTGTACAGGTACTCTGGAAAAGGCATCCCTGAGTTGTTTAGCCTTCAGCGCTTGTCGCCAGCCCTTGGCCTATGGAGGCGGGCCTGGGGTATTTGTGACTCAAGCCCGGGGAGGGTCGGTTCATGACAGTAATGACATGGATTTTCTATGTATTATTTTTTAATACTATACAGATTATTTTCTAGACCAATATCTGAGACAACGTGTGATTACGAAGCCCAGTGTTCCCATAATAAATGTTTAAAATATATTAAAAATAAAACACATGTAGTTTTCATGAAAAATTAGAATAAATTTTAAATAGGGTATTAGATTAGAAATATGAGGGCACCGTTAAGTTCAGAATGTAGGTTTTAACCTAGGTTTGACTTAACCTTGTTTGATGTAGGGAGTTTGTAGAAAAGTCATCGCGGTCATGGAAATGAATAAAATAATTAAATAAATTATTTTATTTTTTTCATTGACATAGTGATTGTATATTCTTTAAGTAAAATGATATGTAAAAATTACAGGGTTATCCGTATAACCCTTAATCCATTGGAGAGAGTGTTGAAGGATCTCTCTCATACAAATGACAACCATGTCACAGATCGACGATTAACATGCAATGAAATCAAATTATATTTCCAAAAATAATGGTGTATCTCCATTATTCATCAGTGATTGATCTGAATCAAGGTAGAACATTTATTTTTTTGGATTTCTTCCATTTTCTTAATTTCTATGATGAATGTAAATCAACCGACCAATGGATTCTTTCTCAGATCATCCATTTTATGGGATGGTATTTTATTATGGGGTTTTTATTAGGGGAATTTCTTTGTGATTAAATTGTTATCTATTAATTATTCATTCGGATGGTAATGAATTGAGGTTGACCTAAACATCAAACAAGTTTTATTCATTTTGATTATTCTTATGATTTTATCCCCTGATTCTTCATTCACCATGAATTTTCTTCATTTTTCATCTAGTTTGACATATATAGAAAATTAAAAAATTATGCATATGATTCTTGGTGACACGATTCAAAATCATAGATCTGGGATTGGCGCGACATGGTGGTGCTGCGATGATAGATATGGCAGAAGATTTGGTGACATAGGTACTCGGTTTTCATGTTCTTTGGTGTGTAATGATGAACATTGTTCAGAGGTGTTTTTTGAAGGGATCACAGGGCCAAAAGTTTTTAATTAATGATGGAGAGGCTTTTGGGGGTTTGAATCCTGATTTAATGAGAAGTCGGTCACAAGATCAAAGGCTATAGGAATGGCCAAAGATGTGTGAAAATAGATCTATAAATCTTCAAATTTTCAAACTACACAACATGTATATTGAAACCACATTCCATGTGGGGACCTTTTAGTGGTGGATAGGGTTTCAAGACGGATATAAGTATCACACGGCATGTGACCGAGTCACACAATGTGTGGTACCCTTTGAGGAACTTAGGGTGAACCTCATAGGGTACATGGACATAGTTTGGGGTACATGGGTTGGTGCAGACCATGTACTCCCCTCCACAAACATGGCATGGACAAATTGCATGAGATAAGCTGTGTACTGGAACATGGGTAGAGTACACAGATAGCTAATACTCTATATGCTATTACAGGGATATAGGCATGAGATAGATTCCATTTACATGGGCAGGACTTGGGGTCAAGGGACTCGATGTGTAACCCTTATACACACCATGTACTTTATAAAATATGGATTGGATCCCTTGTTCTATGTATCTTGGACATGTTTCGTTAGGGTCCATTCCCCATATCTATTCCCTGAGGGTTAATATGGAATCATCTCCTACACATAGGACAGTGATCCCTTTAGCAGGACTTCTGGGATAATCATTGGAATCCGTCCATGAGTCCTAGAGTGGGATCCTCTATTCATATTCATGCCTTAGGTGGAGTTATGGGTCTCATTGTGACAAACTTGACATGGTCATTGATCCTCTACTTATAAGGTTAATCTAGATTGATTTTTTGGTATAACCCATGGCCTTGGGAGTGATCCTCATCTATGTATCGTATCTCTTCATACCTTTAGTGTGTACATGAAATGGTGAGACTCAATGAGCATTACCTCTCAGATGAACATTATCAATGTTATTAGATGCAAGAATGTGTTCTCCCAGATGATTACTATGTAGAATCTTTGATTTGGAATCCTAGGCTGGCATATATGGTTGTGGCATACCCTTAGATGATGTGTATTTGTTGAGTATATATGGATATTATTTTTATAAGTGTTATAGACATATACCTGTGTAGAGCTGACAGTATTTCCTTTGTTGTGTGATTTTTCATTTTGGGGTATCCTACTAGGTATTTTTATACTCACCCCTGCATAGGATTTGTCTGTACATGTTATTTCTTGTGCAGATGATCAACCTTTTGACATATTCCTTGATGGACCAGAACCAGACAGTGCTTAGTGATATTGTAAATACTGAGGTGTTTCTTGTGGTATCTTGATTGTAATCTCAATCTACACTTTCATGTTGGACTTGTTTTCATACTTTTTAGTGTGCTTGTATTTTGACCGATTTACTTTCCCTTACTAATTATCATACTCTGGTTGTGGGATTTATATTTATCCATGAATGGTTGTTCAATTATTTTTACATTTCAACATTTTATGGGCTCAGAGATGTGTGTGCATGTGTTTATGTACTTAGGGTAAGTCCTCAAATTTTAGTGGCATGTCTACTCAATTATAGCTTCCATCCCCTTTCCTATTGGAGGTGGGCTTAGGTAATCATGGATTGAACCCCATTGGTATGAGTTGTGAAAAATATTATACTATGAGGATAGGTTTTAGGTATTCATTACACTAGAATAATCTAGAGATTGAGTATTCTAAATCTTGTAGTGAGGTCTTCTAGGGTTTGATAAAATATTGGGATACATCTAAATATTTAATTAATAAATAATTTCTACTCATTAATCAAGATAAAATTACCAATATTATTAAATTTATTTTATAAAAAATATAAAGTAATACCACATGTTCACTGTAACTAGTTCTGGATAGAGATCATGTCCAAACTGACACTAATTTCTAAGTGTTGTACAGTATCTTGTAAAAATTTCTTTGAAATGAATGGAAATTATATGTTCTAGAGTCCCTTCTACCTATTAATCCACCTCAAGAAGTGAGGTTATGAAAGAATATTATAGGAGACTCATGTATGGCATATTTAATGTTTAAATCATAATTTTATCATCAATTCCTAATTATTTATGGAAAAAAACATTAGGATATGGATAAATTTAACATTTTGTCCCATCTCATAGAAGCATGCATGGATAATATGAAGTGAGATATGAATAAGGTGAAGATTACACTAAATATGTGTAAACTGAATAATGGATCATTATCTTTCAATACATCCCTTTCTTATAACATTTTCACCCAATTACTCCAATTTGGTTTAGGGTTACAAAACGAACATATGTTCAAAACACTACACTACTGTTTGGGTAATTTTCATCATGTGGATAATAACTTAATGAAAGATTAATCTTTAGTTCTTATGGTGAATTAATTGGAAAAAGGTGATAAAGACAATGGAAAGTGTGGTTCCAAAGGCACCTTTTCAGTATCCTTTAATGAACTGAGGTTGATCTTCATACATGAGCTTATTTTCTTCTCACGTCATGACATAATTATATGAAATATTAAGTAAAAGTAATTGAATTAGAAGCAATAAGAGGCTTCCATTTAGTGTGTATTCATGATTTTATTTGTTATTTATGTCATAGTTCTTGGGTATTAAATAAAATATTTTTATCACATATGGGAATTTAAATATATTAACCATGTAAGAAAAGAAATTAAACATTATGTAATTGAAATATCCAAGTGTTTGAGAAAGGGTTATTCCTATATCAGCATTGAGAAGTTCACGTCTTTGAACTGTCATGGCTATTGGTTCTAGTTGAAATGTTGTTTAGTATTACCAAAATATTTATCTCACATGTCCATTAGAAAAAAGGTACATTATTCCATGTTATAATTAATTTTTTTTGGTTTTTAATACTCAAATAATAGTACATTAATTATATAATCATTATTAATAACTGATGAGCATAAAAAAGTAATACTCGGTAATATCTAGTTGTGGAAAGATAATTATTTATCTATTAAAAACTATGTAGTTTTTGAGGATATATCTAGTATGGTTTTTAACTATTTAAAGATAATGACCTTAGGTTTGATTAGCACTTTTACATGTTTATCTTTGAATAAATAAACCTTTATAAATGAAGGTTGGACACAATGCTTTCAGAATTTGATTGTATAGAGAGCGTGAACTATTAAAATAATAAGAAATGATAGAAATACTTCAAGAGAGTTTTTTAAGAACATTAAGGAATATATAAGTGAAGTATAGAATATTATTGGTTAGATTCTATTAGTGGATTTGGGATCATGATATAAAGAATATCATGTCCATGAATTCATTGATCATTAAAATAGAGTGAGGAGTAATTCCAAAACTCACATTTTCTATATAAATGCCAGAGTCATGATGTTAGTAATAGAGATCAATGATGAGTCCTTGCATGAAAAATTGATCAATAAAATGTAGCATGCAGTAATTCAAAAATACACATATCCAGAGTCATTATGTATTTAAAATGAGCATAAATGTTGATTCTTATATGAATTTCATATTCTTATATTATTTTTCAAAACATCACTCGCAAATAGAGTTATTATCCGATAATTATATGCCAAATTTATTTAAAAATGGATAAAATTTGAGTTATAGTATGATATAAATCCATTATATGATATTTAATATGCATTTAGATGCAATTATATTATTATCAAAATAAAAATCCTTTCCTTAATAAAAACAAAAATTGCATCTGTGTTAGTATTCTAAAGTTCAAATCGGATGTTATATAGAAATCCCAATTATCGAAACATTGCACTCTAGTGCTAGACTATATTTCTAAAATAGGGTGTACTTATCTATTTGATGTAGTGGGATAAATATTGACTTGTATTTAGTCAATGTCATGGATTCACAAGTGGTGGTCATATGAACATGTTCCCCAAGAGCTTATGGATAAGGAATGTTCCAGAGACACATACTTCTTAGTATGGATAAAACTATGGTAATGGTTTTACATTCACTATGGATGGTGATACATTATTCATTGAGAATAATAAACCCTACTAGTAGTTAATAAATGGAAATTTTATAATATTTACATGTTCAATTAAAATTCAATAATGGATTCCATGTATTTAATTAAATGTGATTATTATTTTTTATGTTCCAAATATTGATACTATAGTGGTATTAAATAAAAGAATTACATGGATAGTAAATTATGGACCATTGAGGCATGATTAATAATCAAAATACACAATATTATATACATAGTCTATGAAGGAGCCTTTTCACCAATTATCATGTTCAATCCATTAGAATTTTACTTTTAATGTCTACTTTAATTGATAATTATATTGGAAATTGGATTTCATGACTACCTTTATTAGAAAGTGTCTATATGATGCAACTAGAAACAATTAGTGACACAATATAATTCTAATGAGGGGTGCATATTACTGAAATCTAGTTTTATATTGATGCAAGATATAGGATCATAATGTATTCATTTGAAACAATTTTTTTCCATTTTTCTACAAGTGGTTAGTGGAAGTGCTACATTTTTTCAAGGGAAAATATATTTGATAAACATGTGGAAAACAACTATTGATCTTATAGTTTCTTAAGACTATAATGAATGAAACTCTCCATATATAGACTTAAAGTAGTAAAATATGTTTTAGGGAAAAATATCTGTTGAGGTGGATCTAATTTTATTTAGTCCAATTTAATGCACATATAATTATAGGTATTGAAAAATAAGTGTTGAGAAAAATCAAGAGTGAATAGATACCAATTTCACTAGTAATAAATCTCTACCAGAATATATATATGAGACATAAGAGGAGATTAATTTGTTAAGTATAATTCCATACATTTTTTCAATGGATAAATAAATTTTTTCATGCAATGTACTATATGTGATATTTCCAACATATACTTTATGGAAGGAAAATATTAGTTATATCCTGGAGAACTTCATGGGAAGTAGTAATAACTATCCAATTGTACATATGAGAGTAAAAAATATATGTTACTAGTACATGGAGAGGAAGGGAAACTAGTGACAATGGAAAAAAATAGTCTTCTTTTAGATTAATATGATTTAATATCTTAGGTAGGCTAAGGTAATGTGCATGATAATTTTATTCATGCTAGTGGTAGTCATATCTATAAATATCCTATCTATTTATTGACAACCGAAATTATTAATACACTTTATATCATGATTTATTACAGAAAGGTAAACGTGATACAATCCCAAAATATTATCAAGTCTAGTGTATTTGGTAATTAGGTATATAACATAACTACTCAATATAAGTATTTAACAACATTATTGAAAACTTCATTGGCATGCCCTAATTTTCCATTGGCATTTTAAAAAAATCCAAGAAAACCTTGGGACATACATAAGAATAGGGTGAGCTATAAAGACATGTAAAGGAATGAAAAAAGAATCAAATAGGGTAAATAAATACATGTGATCCAAGAGGCATAACAATGTAACATAAGAGGTGAGAATCATAATCATGAACAACAAGGCATGGTATAAATGATAGCATAAAGGCAACATGGGAATGTGAAAATTACATAAAATATGGAATCATAACCATAATTCAAGGTTAACCACCAATTAATCATAACATAGTGTGCTTAGGATACCCTCCCATAAACCTTTCATAGAATTTCATTAAATTAAAACATTACCCAATTCATTGAAGAGCTATTTAGGTGCCCCCATCATAATCATATCATGTATATGCAAATGTGTTCCACATAGATCATATAACATAAAAATGTGTTTTCTATATATTAACCCCATGATTTAGGACTATGTGTTACAAATATGGCAGTCCCAAATAAATTATTTATAAGTACATATAGGTGAATACCCTTGAGTGTAAATGGGTATAGTAATTCACTTCACAATTGTTTGGAATGAAAAATCACTGTGAAATTCTGGTAGCATAAAAACATTATGTAAAGATTCATAAAATGGTTTAATGAGAGTTAGTGGGGTCTCGAATAATTTTAAAATCAAAATTAAATTATATGGTATGTGGGAAAAAATAAAAATATTCAGAATTCAATATAAAAAGGACTAAAATAAAGAAAGTTCTTGAATGAAGAGGAAAATAAGAGGATCCCTTAACTTTATAGGGTTCCTCCAAAAGTTTGGGGAGGGATTCTTGAGAGATTGGGGGGGCCATTAGAGTGATATGGAGATTAATTGTCATATTAAGGTCATGATCCATGGTTTTTGAGTGAATATAAATGGGGTCTTGGGTGGGTTTATATAGGAAAAGGGAGGGGAGTTCTTTATTATTTCAAAACGTTTAGTTTCAGAATCTATTCAATAAAGTAATCAAAAATACAAACCTTCCAATGGTTTATTATATGGTTTCTATCAAAGGGGTTTTGTTTTAGTTATTTTATAATTCCAAGAACCGAAATAATTAAAATATTACACATGGTGATGTGAAAAATAATCATGTTCATAAACAATTGATTTTAAAACTTTAATATATAGTATGTTTTTGAGGATTCATAAAGGATTTATAAAAAAATAAAAAAATAAAAAATATTTTATTTTAAATTTTACATATTTATTTGGTCTTTTATTCCATTTATGGAATATATTACTCTAATTTTGGGTTATTTTGATGTCATGATACATATCATATATTTATACTGTATTTAATTTTTACCCAAAAATTCCATTGTCTCAGAAAATTATAAGAACTTCACCAATGGATAATTTCTACATGTTGAATCCAAAAATAATATATATTTTACCCAAATATATATATATATATATATCTCTTTTATAATTGATACTTTTAAATCCAAATCCCCATTTATTAAAATATACTAGTTTTTTGACAATCAGAGTTTTCTAACTCATATAAAAATTATTTTTTGACTTCATAAAATTGTATTATCAACTATAATTAACATATATTATTTAATAATAATATTATAAAAATATAATTTATTTTTAAAATTAATTAACACTTCAAAAGGACTTGTTAAATTTAAATGTCTAATTACCAAAAAAAATACAATTTGAGTTTTGTCGTATTTAAATTTAATTTTTATCAAACTCATTATTTAATCATTTATAAATTAAAATAAATAAGAAATAAATAGATTCATTAATTAATATAAATTAATATGTATATATATATATTAATTCTGTTAGGATCAAGATACATATCCCATTATTACATCAATGAATTCTCTAAGGGTAATGTGAGCGACATTGATATTTTCTTAGGGTGGTTCGACAAACATGGTTTGTTCCATCATCTTGATGATCTTGAAATTATCCCAAAAATGGTTTCTATTATGAATTAGTTGTTTAATATCAGCTTTTTCTTGGTCAATGGAAAAGAACAGAAATGATATCTCCCTCAAAAGCTCTAATAAAATTGCTTTATATGGTATGATCCTACTCATCGAGGCCATGGATTCATTTGAATACTTTGATGGACTTTATCATAACCAATATATATATACTAATCATAATAACACTTTAAAATAGAAATATTATAAATAATTATGTTTCTAAAATGGTCTTTTAAATCCAATAAGATATAATAATACAAAAAAACCCAAAGTATTTAATGTGTTTTCTATAACTTCATTATTTACTAAAGAATATATTCATTTAAAGAGAATAGATTTAATTTATAAATTTTTGGGTAATTATATTATTTCCCCTTCAATAATTTCACCCCTAAATTTTTCATTTTATGCAAAAAAAAAGATAAGGGTACTTCATTTTCATCACTTCTTTAAATTCCTAATATTCTTACTCAAACTTATGATTCCACCACAACACTTTGAGAAAGTGAGTTATCTTGCTTCATATAACTTTTTATCTATGATCTAAGATCTTCATTGGATGAGACTCATATGAAATATAAATTTTTAACATTACCACCTATGGACTTAGTACATGTGAGGGTTTATTATGTACTTTCTCAAGAGGGATACATTGAACATGTCATATAATTGAGATATGTCATTTGTTCATGCTAGTCGATAAGTCACTACTCTGATATAATGGGATGAAGGATCTGAAATGGGATGATGTATCTTAGATTAAGCTTTCACTTCTTACCAAATATCATGAATTTCAACCATAAAAATATACAAAGGATTACTTTATCTCCAACATCAAACTCTAGTCCTAATTTATTATTGTATTCATAGTTTTTATATAAAATTTTTATTGATTTCACATGATGTTGAACGATTTGAACCTTAAATGTAATCTCTTCGATAATATTAGGATCCATCAGATTTTGTCTCCAACATTATCCCAGCATATCAAATTCTAACACCTCTTCCCATACATACCCTTATAAGGTTCCACATCAGTGATCGAATGAAAGCTATTATTATATGAAACCACCAGCAGGGGAAGGTTCTGATCCCAAAATCCTTGGAAATACATTTAATTTGATCACACCATATCTTCTAGAGTTTGAATGGTCCTTTAATACTAACCATAAATTTGAGAGTGATAATCAGTTATGAATATCAGTTCTCTATTCAACACTTTTTGAATGATTCTCTAATACTTGAATGTAATCCTAAAATCTAAATCAGATACAATATAGAGTGGAACTCCATGTAGTATTATCATGCCTCTTATGTATATCATTTTGAGTTGGTCAAGAAATAAATATTCCTTGGTGGAAATGAAACATATTGCTTTTTTATGGAAATTGACTACCACCCTAATGGTTTTATTGCCTTTAGGTATTCTTGGTTGTCCGATAATGAAATGAATGGTTATTTTTTTCCCATTTCAATAATAGTATGGGAAATTTTTTCATCATATATTTAGAATTTTTCCATTCCACTTCAACTTGAGGGAATTACAATCATCGAGATACAAACACTACAATATCTCTCTTCATGTTATCCCACCAAAAAAATTGATTCAAATCTCTATACATATTATAGATTCCTAGTTTAAAATAGAATGATGATCTATGTGCATAATATTGAATTACCCTCTTCAGTTATTACTTTTATGGGACACATATATGAGTTACAAACCTTATAATTAAATATTTATCAATGTTAAACTTTGCAATATTTTTTACCTTGTTATTTAGAAACTTATCATCTTTATAAGCCTCTTTGATCCTCTTGAGAATTTATGGTTGATAAGTTACATTTGTAAGGTATGATGAAGATCCTTTTATAATTCCCATATCAATCCTTCAAATTTCCAAGATGATTTGATGCCTATAAATCCTCATCAGTGATAAAGTTGTAGGGTCCTTTATACTTGGAGCATCTACCACATTGTTTTCTTTCCTTGGAAGGTAATGGATTTAACGATATTAATCCATGATCAACTCTAACCACCCCCATTATCACATATTAATTTCATTTGTGTGAATATATACTTTAGGATTTTATAATCCATATACATCACAATTCTCCCCATAGATATAATGTTAGAAAATATTTCACACCAAGATCACAAAAACTTATTCTATATCATGAGTTTGGTATTTTTCTCATGGATTGTTATTTTTATGGATGAATAGTCTATCACTTTTTCACTTTTCATGTGTACACTTCCTATGACCATTTTAGATGCATCACTATAATCAAAAATCCTTCCAAACTAGTGGGTAATGTAAGCATAGGTTTAGTGATTATCCTCTTCTTTAGCTCTATAAAACATTCCTTTCATTCATCATTCAAAACAACATGACTATATTATGAGATATCTTTGGTTAATGGGATTGAAAATCATGATAAGATTATTAAAAATTGATGATATTGATCTTCTAATCCAAGGAAACTATGGATTTCCATCATAGAGTTTTGTCTTGGATATCCTTCAATTATCTCCATTTTTGAAGGATCCATAGATATCCTTTTTTTGTTAATGAAATTCCCTAAAAAATTTATATTCCCAAACCAAAACTCACATTTTCTATACTTTACATACATATTTTCTTTCTACAAGGTCCTCAGTATACTATTCAAATTTTCTCCATGTTCATCCAGGGTTTTGGATTAAGTAAGATTATCATTTATAAAGACTAAAAAAAATTGGATGAGGTAATCTCTAAAGAATCTATTCATCAAGTCCATGAATATTTTTGGATCATTTGTGAGTATTAATAGCATATATATGAACTCTTATTTCACATATCTTGTACAAAAATAAGAATTTTGTATATCATTCTTCTTCTCCATTACTTGATAATATCCCGAATGAATATCTATCTTAGAGAAATACTGGACTCCACACAGCTGATCAAAATGGTCATCAATCTATCATAGAGGATATTTTTTATTTATCATGGTCTTATTAAGCTCATGATAATCAATTTGGAAGCACATTGACCCATCATTGATCATGATTAGGAGGTCTCAAGGACCCCTTGAGGAATCACTCGGGTATATTAACCCTTTATCTAGATTTTCCTATAGTTATTTATTTATTTATTCATATTCAAAAACAGAATTTCTATACTTAATCTTGGATATTAGAAAATCTCCAGGTATAATCTTGACTAATAATTCAACCTCTCTACTACGAATAAGACCATGAAATTCATTGGGAAACACAACAGTGTATTACCTCATAATGGGCATGTCTTCAAGGATGGTATTTTATTTATCCTTAATCATTTGACCATGATATAATTTTTCATACGGTAATAATATATATGATTATGAATGTGGTACCATATAATATTCATGCACATCCCTAAAAATATATAGAATTTTAGGGTGATTCACAATACAGAGGGTGATTTCCTTCACTCAAAAATTTATGTTGGCTCCATAAAAGGAAGGCCAATACATGCCTAGAATAGCATAGAATTATTTTAAAGGGAGTATGAAAAGGTTACCTAGGAAGTTTAGAATGAATATGTGGATAAGGTAGGAGTTATATAATTGGGATGAAATAATTCACAAATTGTATATTTTTACCAATAGCTCTACTTCCATGATTTTCAATGGTGCTTGAATAGTTCTACAAAACCTGTGAGATATGAAAGAATTCATTGAACTAGAATCAAAAAGTAAATTTTCTATTATTGATTGGGTAACTATCATACCTATCACCAGTCCATTTTTGGGATCCACCTTTGTGGTTGTGATTGAATATTCTCTCCCATGCTACCTTGGAGGCTGTTGGCATAGATTATCTTCAAACACCCTTGGATTATGGTTGTGGTTCACATAGTTTCCTTGTTCCTTGAAGTTGAAACATTAGACAATATAATGATGGTTGAATAGAGAATTACTTCATTCTATCACATTGGTGGGTTTCTCCCATAGAAAATTGATAGTGGGGTTCCATTCCTTTCTTTGCCTAAAGAATTTCCTCATCCCCTTCAAGAAATTCCAGGGTTCTTCTTCCTAAACTTTTTGCAAGTTGGATTTTTTCTTTTATATCCACCATAGAATTTCTTCAACATAGTTCCAAATATAAACTTCACCTTCGACTTATTATCCCTATGAGAACCTTTAGATTTTTTTATCTCCATCTTGAATTTTAGGAAACATTGGAAAATTTCCTCACAACATTCAAAGTCATAAATTTCAAAGGCCTTTCTAAACTCAACTTCAATCCACCAAAAAAGCTATCAATGTTATAATTGGAGGTAATAATAAAGAAGGAGGTGTATCATGTTTTTTTTTTTAAATTTTATCTTATACACCCTGATAGATTTTTCATCCTTTTCAAGAGGCTAATAAATCCCCTATCCATTTTTAGTTAGAGAGTGCAAGGAAAAGATCAGACCAGTGAGCCCCCTAATCCATTTCTCTCTTCTAATATTATTTTTACACACAACCATATTTCCATTATTCATGGACTAATGATGAAATATTTCCCCGAAACACCTTCTCATTATGATCCAACACATGTATAATATGCTCCTCAAGGATGCATCTGTCTCAAGATCATAATCATAAACATGCCCAGAAAATTTCCCAATTTAATGTGCCCAAAAACCACAAAACACCATAAAATTAGAAATCAGTATTGACATCAAATACTACCTATAAAGAACACACATCCACCACATCCAAGGATCTCTCAGCCTTTATTTGAGAAATTTAAACATTCACCTTATAGGTTCCTCATTATCATTCTAATTCCATCACTTCCAACCCATTTTCTATCTCTGTGAACCTACTTCGGACACATCACTTCCCACCTTTGTAGCTTTGTTAACATCGCATTGTCACGTAACTCAGCCAACATGGCACATGGCCCATAGTATTCATCAACCTCTGGTCCCACAAAAGAACCAAATTTTTAAAATATTGATGGCATAACTCGCACCACCCATCTACACACACATACCATTTCATAAGCACAAACTCCAAGGGGACCCATATACAAAAAAACCCAATTCTATTACTATGAATAAATCAAAAGCTTTCTCAATGTAGCTGAGATGATGTCAAGGTAGGGGACAAGATCTCCACTAATTAAAAGTACACTAATAATTCTTTGATGAATACCACCATCAATCCTTTATCACCAATGTTACCTCCTATTTTCGAAACACCTTAACCTATATAAAGTATTGGGCTTCCCTTACCACCAATATCTCACCACACTATCCAAAATCATATGGTCCTTCATACAACTCCGAACCAATTTGTAAAACTGGGAAATTTTCACTACTCAAACCACCCACATAAAGGGGAAATTAAACAAAATAAAAGATTCAAATTTTACCACATTAACTCCATTATCAAGAGAGATTTACACAAAACCATATCAAGTCTTTTCCCCTTTTATCCATCTCACAGTCAAAACTAAGGCACTACCACTACCCTTAACCATCCTACACCTATGTTCTCGTTAACAATTGTAAACACATTATCATTATTCAAGTTTCTCATTTAGACACCCATTTATTCTCATCATGTATCATTTTATAATATTTCTCAATTTTATGTTTGGGACTATTTTCAGTTCAATTTCACAATAAAGTAAAAATAGTTCATGTTCAACAACTTACCCATAACCCATTTTCCCATGCATATCTAAAATGATGCATATTCAAAAAATAATCCTGAGTTCCTGGAATTATGAATAAAGACTCAACACTCATTCTATTCAGGGCCAACAGTCAATCTCAACAAATCTTTTAAACAAAAACCACATCACAAAAACAAGTGTGTCACGCAATGTGAAATAATATTCAACTATAATAGAAAACAATATTAATAACACTTCCACCCAGGGTACTTGTGTTCTCCCCCATACATGGGGTAAAAACTCCCACACATGATCTTATAACTAAGCCCCAACTCTTCCTAGTCTCTATTATACCTTTCCCAAGCACTAACACAGAAGAAGAAGAAAAGAAAACTCATATGATACCACTTTATAACGTCCTAGCCTAAGTTCCACACACCAGCGCCCCAAACTAATTGATCATATAACCTCAAGCGCGCCTCCCTATACACTAGAGGCTATCGACTAGTAGCGAGGTTATGGTAAGTCATTCATGGGGAGATTATACCCAATTTTTTCTTATTTTATCAGAGTAATTCACCAGGAAAAATAAATAAATAAACCATAGTAGAAACATATAATCATAAACAATACCAATATCTCATGATAGCCAAATCATGGAGTGCAATGTTTGAACTAAATAATAAATATTTCATGTTGATGTATGTGCCAAGTTTCAATATGAATCACAAAAGTAATGACAGTGAAGACACCCAAGTGGGCCTTGAACCACTTCTGGTTCCCTCATCCATTCTATGCCCCAACTTAACCATCTAATATAGGGACTTCTCCCTTGACCTATCATGCAATAATAAAGTCTATTCAGTTACCGATCAAATAGCCCAAGTAGGGTGCGAGTAAACCTTAGTAGGCCACCACCAACTATGTCTAAAACAATTACAATCAAAAATAGTGTATGTAATTGTAATAAGAATATGTATAATGCATAAATAAATATTTTATCACATTATTAAATATTATCAATTTAAGCACACAAAACCCAGGGTTCCCATAGACACCTAAACCTCAATACCTACTTCGGCCCATACCATAATTTGAACTATCCCTAAGGGATACCAGGTGTCTAAATGTCCATGTTATAGTTCTTATTTCAAAAATTAATGAACATGTTACCATATATTAAATCACACAATTGAATGACTATGTTACCATTCATTATTTCACACAAATGAATTACCATGTTACCATTCATTAATTCTCACTAGTGAATGACCATGTTAATATTCATTAAATCACACAATTGAATAACCATGTTACCATTCATAAACACAAAATTAATTCAGTAATTAATTATCCACACCAATGACATTACTAACCCAACAATTAGATAAAAAAACTATTCCCTTAGTTAAATCAACAATGAACTAATCACATCAATTTCTCTAGTTAATTCAACAATTAAATAATCTCATCAGTTTCTCTAGTTAATTCAACAATTAACTAATCACATCAATAACTCAACTTAATTCATCAATTTACTAAACATATCAATAACTCTAGTGAATTCAAAAATTAACTAATCTCATAAATAATATTAATTAATTCTACAATTAATTAATCACATAATATACATTAATTAATTCAACAATTAATTAATCACTTCAATTATATTAGTCAATTCAAAAATTCACTAAACACAAAAATTACTATAGTTAATTATATAATTAACTAATCACAATCAATAACTCTATTTAATTTATCAATTAACTAATAACATCAAATACATTAATTAACTAAACAATTAATTAGTCACACCAATCCCTTCAATTAATTCACAAATTAATTGTTCATGTAAATACCATTAATTAATTCTATAATTAATTAAACACTCCCATCAATCCCATTATTTAATTCAACCATTAAATAATAATATTGATTCCCTTAATTAATTCATAAATTAAGTAATATCATCACTCCCATTATATAATTCAACTACTAAATAATCACATTACTTCCATTAATTAATCAATCAATTAATTAATCCCATTAATCTCATTAATTAATTCTATAATTAATTAATCATATAAATATTATTACTAATTCACAAATTATTTTATCATAGAATTACCCTTAATTAATTCCCTGATTAATTAAACATGTCAATTCCATTAATTAATTCATCAATTAATTAGTCAATATCCAAAACTCATTATACATAATTAATTCAATAATTAATTATTCAAATCAACAATCTAAATATCTAAAAATTAATTCTACAATTAATTATATCAATTCATATATCTTAATATGTTATAATTAATTCATCAATTAATTATCTCAACTCATATATCTTGATCTATCATTATTAATCTACCATTAGTTATCTCAATTCATATGCTATATATCTAATAATTAATCTACCATTAATCATCTAAACTCATATATTTAGATATCTCATAATAATATACCATTAACTATGTCAACTCATATATATATATATATATATCTCATGATTAATATAACATTAATTATCTCATCTAATATTTATAGATATATCATTATTAATCTACCATTAATTATCTCAACTCATATATCAATATATCTCATAATTAATCTACCATTAATTATCTAAAATCATATATCTAGACATCTCGTAATTAATTCATCAATTAATTATCTTAAAACAATTATCTCAATATCTCATAATTAATCCCCCATTTAATAATCTAAATCGCATATCACTGAATCTTATAACTAATTCTATAATTAATTATCAAAATGGGAATCCAAAAAAACTAATAATTAATTCTCCAATTAACTATCTAAATGTAAATACATTTAGTCTCATAATCAACTCCCCAATTAGTCATGAATTTCAATGATTTATCTAATAAATCAATTAGTCATTATTTAAATCAAAAATCCCTAAATATCACAATTAATTCATCAATTAGTTGGATATCCCTCTAAATATCATTATTCATTATCAAATTAATTATCAAAATGATCTTCCCATTAGTATCATGATTAAATCCCTAATAAGTCATAAATTTCAACAATTTATCCAATTAATCAATTGGCCATTATCTAAATCACAAATTCCTAAATCTCGCAATTAATTCATCAATAAATTATCTAATTTTACAACCCTTAAATCTAATAATTAATTCCCAAATTAATTATAAAAATTATCATCCCTTTAGTCTCATGATTAAATCCCCAATAAGTCATAAATTTCAACAATTTATCCAATTAGTCAATTGGCTATTATCTAAATCAAAAATTCAGAAATATCACAATTAATTACCCAATTAATTATATAATTGGATAGTCTTTAAATATATTAATTAATTCCCAAATAAATTTTCAAAATTATCATCCCCTTAGTATCATTATTAAATCCCCAACAAGTAATAAATTTCAACAATTTATCTAATTAATCAATTGTCCATTATCTAAATCACAAATTCCTAAATCTCACAATTAATTACTCAACTGATTATCTAATTGGAAAGAATATAAATCTCAGAATTAATTCCCAAATTAATTATAAAAATTAAAATCCCCTTAGTCTCATGATATAATCCCTAATTAATCATCAATTTCAACAATAAACCAATTAATCAATTAGCCAAATTAATTAACACAATTTAGGAATTTAAATTTCTAAAGAAATCTAGAAATTATAAATTTTCATACACTTAATAAAAATCATTACTATGATAATTGGTAATTAGACCACCTACCTCAATTTTTCAAAGACAAATTACCCAACATAAATCTCTGAAATTTGAGTGGCACAACGACATAGATTTAGATCTGAATCTCAAAACCCTAAAATAAAGATTCAAAAAATCAAGAACTTTCAAGATTAGATCTAGATCAATAATCATAGATCATGATCTAAAAAATATACATAGATCTATCTAATATAGAATATTTCATATTTAAAAGAAAATGTAATGGATGGAGGAATAATGAGGGAAGAACGAGAGAAGAATCTACTTATTAGGAGAGAAGCGCCCTTCGATCCGTTCTTTGATTCATGAATAACAGAGGTCATGAGGGGATAAAATTCGAATGGATAGCTCCCAAAATGTGAATTAGGATCTATTGTCTAATTTGAGTTGATTTGGGGTTCATTAGAGGGGTTTGGGGAATTATAGAATTAATTTTTGTACTTAAATAATTCCCACACACAGTTTTCTGCAAAGGGGCGCACTATCTGCCCCATCTCCTCCCATTTATTTTTCAAAATTCTCCCAGAAACTCATCAAACAAAAATGAAATTGAAAATTGATGAATACAAGTTAATATTGTACCTCTAAATGAGCCTGATATGTCTCCATAAAAGTTTGGGTTTTTACACATTAAGACTTGTTCTACACCACCACTAGGGTCCATGGAAATCTGACAATATAAAATTTACAAGAATAAATAAATTCATATTACTTGTGTATAGAATAATTCGTGTTAAATTTATCTTTTAAAATTATTCACAATATATTTAATAAAATACATTAGATAATATTTAATGAATTAATCATATTTTAATATTCAATGTTTGTTTAAAATGTTTGGTAATTACTGGTCAATTTAATGACTCTCTATTTCCACATTATAGATTTATAATATTATAAGAATGGGATAGAAATTTAAAAGGGCTTTGTGAAATAGTTATTTGGTCATAACATGTTGTTTATAGATTATTTAATGGGAAATAAATATTCATGGACTGGGGAGTCATGTTCAAGTATTTTTAGCTCCCTGTATAAGTGTAAGGAATCTCTCATTTGCAGTTTTATTCATCATATGAATTTGAGATATGATCTCTCCTTGATTCCACATATTAGAGAGATAATATCTTCATTCACTTAACTTATTTGTGTTCTTCTTCTTAGATTTATGGATCAAAGTATTGGTGATCTTGGAGATGTCAAAGTCTTTTTCATATCTCTGCACTAGCACTAGGATTTCGAGGAGTAATTCCCTAATAAACATTCAAAGGATATGTGGAAAATCTAAAGGGATCCAAATTAAATTCCTTTAAGAAATAGTTGCCGATAATGAGTGGTTTTCGGGTGAAACATCAGATCAAATGAGGTAATTTTTAATTTTATTTTGTGATTAAATATTTGACATAAGATCATCAGCTTCCATATCAGTCTATGAATCACTAGAGAAGTTGTAGGTAAGTCAATATGGTGATAAAAAAATTTAAATATCCAACCCATCACCTTCTGCTACACCCCCTAGTACCTTAAGATTACATTTGGGTTTTCATCAATTTCAATTGATTTTATTTTATTATGTATGATTTGATTGATATGTTGTTAAAACAAACCCATCTAATCTTAACCAAACCAAATAAAACTAAACCCAACTAAACTAAAGGAAAATAAATCAATATAAACATATAAAAAACACAAATCTAACTAAATTAAACAAATAAAAATTGACTTGAATTTAATATAACCTTTCCAAACCCACTATAATGAATCCAAAATTAACACATCATTACCTAACCCATTTGAATCAAGTTAAATCAAATTGTTAATAATATACCTAATTAGACTCAAATTGACTTGTGATATCCCAAATTATACCTAAGAAAACCAAACTTACTATATTAAAAATGTTGTGAATATACCTGAACTAAAAAAATATTTAATGTAAAAAAATATGACTATGTACTATCATGAACGTCACCATTTAAGACCCATCCTAGGTGAGTAGTGAACTCAATTGTGACCCTCGATACCCAACTCCAATAGGCCAATGGTGGAAGACTGACATGAAGATTATAATCGCACATATGGGTGGAATCAAGATTATAAATTCAAGAATATTAAAAAGTAACCATCAATCAACATCAAATAATAATATAAAAGTAAGACTCTATATCTACAAAATGAATGTAATTTCATACAAAAACAAAATCTAAAAAATTAATACCAATAGAGACAATTAAAATTGCAGAAAATAAAACTTTGAAAACTCTATATCATGGATAGTAATGTACAACTTGATCACTAACACAAACTTTTAAATATATAAAAGGTTTATATAAAAAATATGGGTAAATATAAAATAATAACCAATAGGTTATTCCCCATACTCTCCTGAAAATATGGAAGAAACATATTAAATACTTAATGAATAAGTTGAAAAAAAAACTAGATTGTCACCAATAATAGGTAAATCATTACCCTAACCTCAAAAATGAATACTCTCAAATTATTTATATACTTATAATAATAAATGAATAAAATTTATATATAAAAAAGTTAGCATGTTCTCACTTCCTCACTAAACTAGTCACCCTTAAACCTCAATAACAAACATGTTGGTTCTCCCTTCTCTTCCATATCTAAAAAAACACAATATTATAACCACATCATAGACACAATCTACATACAAGAACCACATACCACATATCATATCCACATACCACATACCCCAACCATATATCACATGACACCATTATATCCTACATCACTACCATGTAACAATATCACATCCCCATCATTACATCATCACCACATTGCTACATACCATAACATATATCCATCATAACCTATAATTTATTTGTAAGAGAGATATTGAAGGAGGAGTATTTAGACATTCATATCACTCATATATAAGATTTTAGGGCACACTAAAATACCAAATATAATATATTTTATAGTCAAGTTTCCAAACTTGGATAGTGAGGCTTGAGAAAAAAGACAAACTATAATGGATATAATAGCACAAAAGCAGAACCTATGGGTTAACTTCCTTATCGTATCCCACATCCTTATCAACATAGAACATCAACCATTTATAATACCAAGATATAGTATACCACCACTTAAAGGGTGGATGGGGAATCAGTGGTTTCCAAAAAATCAACTCTAAAACAATGTTTCCCCTATAACCAATTAGTGTGATTGGATATTGATGGAAATGAAGTGATGATGAAAGATATAGTGATAAAGAACATATATGAAACAAGGTTATTTATAAATCTAAATCACTCTTGTTTTTGACTGGGTAGTCCTTAGTGAATAATAGTTATAGTATCATTGTTTATGTTCTTATATTATTATTGATAAGAATAAGGAATGAATAAGGGATATGGAACAAACTCCAATTACATGAAGTAAATATAAGATTTAATAATTTAATCAATATTTTCTTCACATCATCAAGTTCCTCTAGAACTTGGATCATGTGTATACCCTTTCTCTTCCCATTAGTCCTTACTAAATTGTCCTAGGAATGGGTTCCAATTTATCATAGAGTTTTGTATCTATTTTATCTCACATTTTTTCTAGGTTAGATTCCTCATATTTATATAATTGTCAAGAATTATTGTGTGATAACTCATGCTAGTACATGATTCTAAAATATGAAGGATGCGAAGAGTATATCTTTCCAAATCATTGAACTAATTCATAAAATCCATACACCTATTATGGAATGGACCCATGTGTTATATAATGGTATTAACATTTCATTAATATTCTTATTATCTCATTATGGTGTGAAATTTAATATTATTGTGTGATTTCCATTATCACAATAACCAGAACCACACCAATTTTTCATGTCCATGCAACTCTAGCCTAAACTACTCTATTATGGTGTGATATATAGCTTTGAGGCATGAGGTTATTCTTATACTATAAATTGTAAAAAAATAATATTTCATCTGGTTTCATCATAGCGAATCCCTTTTACCTTTACTCCTTAGGAAGATCCTTATTGAGGTACTCCATGTGTAACTACATGACTCTTTGTTATAATAGTAAATTGCTCCTTTTATTCGACTCCTTTATAAAATAGTAAATATGGTTGTGGTATAATTCCATGTATAGGATTAACATTTTTCATTTACCCTCAACCAATTGTTGTGTGATGATCACCCTACATTAAAGGGTTTTATCTCCCTCATAAAACCATTATTCCCTTTCCTATTGCCTCAACTCTTTCGATTCATAAACACATCCATTAGAATGGTGTCAATAATTATAACCTAAAAACACCTCCTTAAAGCATAAATGAATTTTCTCAAGAAATAATTCAGAGCATACCACAAATGTTAAGGTTATTTATGTACCACACCATAGGATAGAATGTTATTATTGAGAGTAATCCAAACCTATAGGTAAGAATAATGTTACATTAACCATGTATTAATTGAACACAAATTTCATATCCCCCTTTGTCATTTCAATTAATGAAGGATATTTAATTACCAAGACTCATGAACACCCCCGTCCATCATGGTATGTTCAATATACCATGTGATATTTGATATAAACTTTTGAAATAATGAATTATTTCTTCTCTATTCTTTATCTACAGTCATCTTATGTATTATACTATAAATAGAAACTCTATTATCTTATCTACAGCTCCATATATCCTAATCTCATATCCATTTAAAATAACATATTAATGAAACTATACTCTCTACCCATTTTTATGTTGACATAATTTTAATTATACCCCTTTTTCAAAAAAAATACAATGAAATAAAAAGGGGGAAATAAAAAATAAATCTTATAGTATATTTGGGGGGTAATTAACTCCCAACAAAACTCTCAAGTATTATAAGTCTTCCTTTGAAATGGAATTTATTAAGATTTATATGAATTTAACCTTTTTTGAAACACACTCTAATGATATATCACCAAATTTTACACTCACTTTGATGAAGTGGTACTTGATTTCAATATTCATCGACATTTAAAGTTTTATAAAATTCATTGCCAATTTGATTTCACATTTAGGGTCACACACAATCATAAATGGGTATGAATAATTCACATATATGTCATAAATATGTTATGTAATTAAATATATTTGAGTTATGGATTTTTATTTTATTATATATTCATCTTTTTTATGTAAGAGTGACTAAGTATTTCTTCTTGGAGTTCCATTTAACACATCATACTTTAACAACATTCTACCACTAGAATTAGAATTTAAATTACTAATATATCTTTTTAAATATACATTATTGTATCCATAATGATGAAAGGTTATACCATTTCATAATTAAAGGTGTAATAAAGAGTTATTTTGATATTAAACAAGATTTATTTTATGACTACAATATTTGATTATAAATGATTTTTTTGAAACTGTGCATGTAGAGTAATAAAAAATATGATATCTAGTATTTTTATAGTTAGGTAATGTAGGCAAGAAAAACGTTTAAAAAACTCATTTTGGTCCACACTCATTTATTATTCATCTGTGGATAAGATGGTCCCTGATGCAATATGAGTATATACCTCCCTCTATTTTTACATACCAAATATTTTTAAAAGCTCATGATCATATTTTTTCTAAAGATTAATATAGAACCTGATACATTTGTGACATAAAAACCCAATAAGAACAACATATCACTAGTTATTTAAATCTCAAAATAATACCATTTAATTATAAAATTCCCCATAAGTCTATTCATTATTTTTTAGGATAATAATTTCATCGACATACATAATCATAATGATCAAGTTCATGTCTTCTTATATTATGTTTAGAATAAAAAACACTTTTCCTTTATTTATTTGAATGATCCTTATGTTTTTTTCGAGCTTCAAATTACATTATCAGGGTTCGTGTTAAATCCCAAATAAGTCTCTATTCAACTTTCACACTTAGGGACTATCATTGTGAATAATAAACCCTTTTGGTTATTTAATGTGGACCTCTTCATTGAGTTTCCCATTGAGAAACAATTAATTTATGTCTATGTGGAATATTTAAAAATCATACTAAGAATATATAATAATAAATATTTGGATAATTTTGAGCCTTTTTTACTGGAGAAAACATATTATCAAAATCTAAACTCTTGATTTGAGAGTATCCCTTTGGTGTTTCTTCACCATTACCATTGATTTTATTCTTAAAATCGAATTTTTTTCTTATGAAAATCTTAATTTTGATAAATTACACTAATTTCCAAGTATTATTCTGCTAAATAAATTTTTTATCAGTATCCATCACCACTATACAATCATAAGGTTTCAATTAATCTTTAACTCTCTTTGGTTAAAGTGTGAAAGAAAGCCGATGTGATTGGAATTTATCATCCTTATATGAGTATGAACACCCTTGATTCTATCTCAAATGATATTTTTATCCTCAACTTGTTTTATATATCATTAAAATTTAGATACTAATTATTTTTATCCTTCCTAATTTCTCTAAACTTCGGAGTCATTATTTGACCTTTAAAAATATACTTGTTTATCCATAATACTATAATGTTGTCCAAATATTTATTTAATGGTTTATTAAATTCATGAAATAATAGGAAATGTTGTTTGTGTACAATTTTTAGTTTTCAACATAATTTCATTAAATATATCTATAATATTTCTAAAATTATTAATTAGACACCAGTAACTCCTTCCATTGATTGTATATCCAAGAAATTTTCCCTCATTGGATTGTTCATCAAAATTTCAAAAAAAACCTTTGATCTAGATATAACTTGTACTATTTAATACCATTAATCATTTAGTTCTTGGATTACTATTAAAATATAATTCATAAGGCGTATTGGCCAAATCCAATTATATTATTCCCTAATTAATAATATAAAAATTCTTCAGTATAAATTGTCACCAAAAGAATTTAAATGTTCTATACTTTTACAACATTCCTCTCCCTATGTAAACTAAACATAGATTCTTAAAATAAGATAATCCATTTTTTAAGGAATTTATGGTGCACAGAATTCATGATTTTTTCCTTGTTTCTTAAGATATGTCTTGTATTATTCATTCTTGTATTCAAATCCATTAGCATATTAAAAAAATTTAATAGTATACCCTATTTTATACGTAATGCATTTATGATATTTTCTGAACATTTCAAAAGTTTTTAATTTACTCAATATAAAATAAACATAAGTAATACATGTAAAAAATAATAATGTATTACCTTTCTTTATTAATTGAATTCAAACTATTTAATCCATACACATATGAGTTTATCAAATCATGTGGTTTCTTCATCTTTATTTACTCTATATTGTGTATATTTTTCACTATTTTTACATCATGAAATGTATCATAAATTCTATATGTTTTGGAATTTCTATTTAGTATATTATTTATAGATTCATACATAGATATATTAACCATATTCTTTTTATAGAAATGGAAACTTCTACCTTCCATTAATTGATTTTCCAATATTTCATCATCATGAGTCATGTGTTTTGGTTATTATGAATATGATTTTTTTTAATTTTTTATTATACCATAATCATGATTGTGACATCTTTCATCTTCCTAATGGAACATCCATTCAATCAAAAAATCACCTCATTTCTATTTTCAAAATGTTGAGTGACACTAATGTGATTATGCCACGTCCCATCAAAAAAGATAATAATATTGGATTTCTTCTTACCAATATTATTTAATCCACCTCATTTCACATTTAATGATCCTTATTTACCTAATTTAATATCTACTCCATCATACCACTAGATTTATTTTAATATATTCTTGTTTCTAGTCACGTTTGATAAGAAACCATTTCATGTATCTAAGGATTATCTCCTTTTTTGATTTGTAATCATGATCAACCACCATCACTTTCTCTCTATTATTCTTATTTGGGATAGATTTGGAATTATCCTATCAGTTCATCTAATTCAGTTGTATAGGTAGGAAATTTTTGGTGGCGTGTCTTAGTTTATCACATCTACCATAGACTTTCTTAAGACAATTAAACATGGTTTCTAATTATTCCTTATCTTTTAGATCATTTCATAACTATCCCTTAGAAGATTAAATTTCACTACCCCTTAATTAAATGCCTCTATATTGTTGAGGGAGTGATAAATATCATCAAAAAACACATGTTCTCATTATGGTACACTCTACAACACAAACAACTTCCTCTAATGAAATATATTTATAGGTAGAAAATATATTCCTTAACATATTATCATTATTATTATTTCAAATTAAAACTCTATTATGATCAACCACCTCATGATTTGTATCTATTTATTTCATTTTTTCTTTTTCATTAGGATTAGCCTTGATATTATTCTTCCTCTGAATCTCAATTCTCTAAGAGTTTTAATACAACCAATTGATGTAGCAGTGGGAATATTCTACTTTTTGGGTGATGTAATAACCTTAATCTCTTTTTTCACTAATAACACAACTTATATTGCATTATTGAGTATATTAAATAATATTTTGTGATAACATAGTATAATATCTATGTTTTTTGTGGTATTTATAGATTTCTTGGATGTTTTGGAATATAGAAGAACTTAATTCCTAGAATTTTTAATTTCCTTAGCATATACTTTTATCTAGTAATTTCTAGAATCCAATAACATCATATTAAGATATCTCACCTTATAATTATTAGAATAGATATTTTCTAAGATAATATCATGAATAGTTTCCTTATCTTCAAGTATTTCATTAAGATGTGTTTTTTTTATCTCTACTTTCATCTCGATGATGAATTTTTATTTTGATTCATTAAGTTATTACCTTAATGAATCATTCTCAAATTTAAAATTTTTTAATTATTTCTCAAGATTCTTGTTTCCATTTAATGAAACCAAAATATCCGTCCTTCATTATTACTACTTTGGTGTTTCCTTATCACTACTTTCATCTTATTCACTACTTCCTTCTTCTTCTTCACTTGAATTGTCTTTGGGATGATTTTTCTTCAACATAAAATATTTTTACCCTATCCTACTAGGAATCCATTTCCTCTTTCCCTTTACCCAAAAAATGATATGGAATAATATTTAGAGAAAAAAATTCTTCTTTTTATGGGTTATCCTTCCATTTTCATTTATATAATTTTTCACTCTTTTGATCTCTTACCACGTTTTTTATGAGCATTGATATTTTTCAACCTATTTATCTTTTTTTGTATTCCCTTGGAATTTAATTGAAAATTTTCCAGTATTACTATAATTTAAACACTTTAAAGGACGTTTTCACTTTTAATTACCATTACCTCACTGCGTGACTATAGGGAAAAGGATATGAAATCATAAAATTCCATGGAATCATCCTTTATATTTATTTAATAGTTTTGTGAATTCTTAAGATCACGGAGTTTGAAACCTTTTAAATATTTAAATATCATTCCCTTCATAGATTTTTCTTTCTTCCATAGGGGTGACCCTCCCATTATCATGTAAGAAATAAATAAATTACTGATCTTATCAATGGTATACTAATCCAATACTTGGTCATCAAGGGACAAAATATTTGAATACAATTTGTTCAATAGAGTCCTCTTTTATTATTTTAGCACTTTGTAAACCTCAATAACATCTTCATATATTTAAATAGAACATAAAATTTTGTTCACCTGGATAAAGAACCCATCCACCAATTCAAATTGACCCATTTGAATATCCTTAAATTGAGTCCAACGTATTTTTAAATGTGTTGCATTAACTTTATTTCCCCCCTTATAGATATAATTTTTTTCACTTAATATTCGAGTCCTTATCTTTAATCCCAATATTCATATAAACTACCTCTCCAAGATTAAGGAATTAATCATGAAACACACTCTTCCATGGGATATTATAGTCTTCATATTTATTATTTTTTATATTGTTCCAAATTTATAAATATTTTCACTATTATTGATGATGTTAAAAATGTATAAGATATTAGATAAAGGATATGAAACCATACTATACATATATAGATATAATCCCTTGTCATAGAATATAGGAACTCGTTTTTCATTGATGATGTCTATATCCTCTATAGATAACATCAATTGATAAATTTTATTGATGAAATAAAACTCAAATACAAGGAAAATTTACCTAATTCCATTTAAGAATGATCTAATACAAACTACTAAGCTGAGGATATAGTATAACACCACTGAGAGGGTGGTGAATCAGTGTTTTCTTATAATGCTTCACTTTTTTGTATATTTAATTTTTAACTTTTTTATTTATGATAAATTATAGTATTTCATAATATTTTAAAGAATTTTTGGTTACACATTTTTCACATGATTGGGTAAACTATGAAAAATAACCATGAAATGTTATATTCCTTGAGACAGTGTGTGGAACATGGTTTATAAAACCTTGTGCATAAACAGTTCACCCATAGTGGTTAACCTTAATTTTTTAATTATCATGTCTTGACTTCCTAATACATGTTATAATTATCTATTATATTATTAAAAAATAAATTTTTGGTGTTTATTATGTTCTTATAAATAATTAATAGTATTTCCAAAGCTTAATATAAATTTTCTTGTAAAATATGGGTGTTTTAATGTCATATATATTTTTAGTTATTGATATTATTATATACGTATTTGTGATATTTTATTAATATTATTACATGAATACACTAATGTTATTGATTATAAAATCAATTTTTAGTGATGATAGAAATTATATTTCTTATATATAATTGTAGTATCTTATTTAGTTATAATTATTATTATAATAATAATACTAATAATAATATTAACAAAACTTTTAATATTATTATTTAATATAATGTGAAAAAACCCCTTCTCTCCTCACTCACTTGAAATTCCTAAAAAGGAGTAGGGAGGGAGAATCTACTCACCTTATCAAGCCTCCATCTTTGAACATATTTAAGGTATAAATTATTCTTTTCTTCTTCTCTTTATCTTATTCTCCTCTTCACCCTTTATTTCTTTCTCTCATTTTATGATCCCTCTTTGTCTAGGGTTTATAAATTTCAAAGGTTTGTCGTTTTTATGTTGAAACCCTAAAAATCCCTCAAGTATTTCTATTCTGGTGTATAATGAATCCCTTATCATGTCATCTGAACCCAATTTAATGTTTTGTATTCAAACTATGGATCACCAATCTATGCTCTCACTTTTAGGTCCCTAAATATTTATCTGATCCTTCTAAATCTCTGTTTCTTGTATATTTTTATTAATTCTATAGGTTTTTAAGGAATATATTACCTGTATAATACCGGTTAGAATTATCAAATTGGTCCAAAGAGGAGGGTGGATCCATGTAATTCCTGTGTTTATTAAACCATGATGTATTAATCCATTTTTTATGTTATATAACCTATATGTTATTTATAAAATAAAGATGTTATAAATTTAAGTATATGGTTTCCTGTATACACTTGATTTGGTGATGAACTATTTTTTAATAAATAAATTCTATTTTGTTTATAATAAAACTCATAAGGCGTTTAATAAAATTAAACAACTGATTTATTGATAAGTAATTGGAATTTTTTTATTAGAAAAATTGATTCATTGTTAAGATGAATTATAAAAATGATTTTACAAAGGAATTGATAGGATAAGGGGTGTTTTGATTATTTAATATGGTTTTACTAAGTATTCCATATTTATTATTATAATTCATATATGGAATTAAAAAATTAAAGTTTATGGATTTCTTGTCATGAAACATGATCTTTTATTATGGAAATTGGGATAATTAATTTATTTTTGAACTAATAAACACCTAAATTAATTAAATTCATCTTGGGAAGCCTCAGGTCTTTAGGTGTGGACTATTAAATTCACCACACTACTTTAGTGAACACCCCTCCTAGTGGATTTCAATTTTCATACCCATTATGAGTCCACACCAGTTCATAGTATATTTTGGAGATTTTGTATCGTGTAGCTAGATCTATGGGGGCTATGTTCTTGAGAATAATGAGACTTTATCTAATGGATCACATACACTTTTTGATAATTTTAGTATGATGACCCTGTATTTTCCCAGTCCTATGTCCCAAAGATATAACCAATGATTCTTGGATGAATTTCTATTAAACAAGTTAATTTTTTTTCAAATTTTATTATGCTTTAACATGGATTTTCAAGATCATAAATCCCATATATTTTAAATAAATTCTTAATTATTATATCATCAGGCTATTTAATTTAATTAAAATAAATGGAAAAAACTATAATTTTATATTTATTGTTAAAACTAGCATGTTATGGTTTTCTTTATAATTTTTTTATATAGATAATTGATGTAAACCTTCTAAGATATTAATATGAAACCCTACATACACCCTCTATGGGTATGTATTTTTTATTTTGTCTACTTGTTCACATGATGAAGGAAAAAAATCTATTTATATTCATTGGACCTATTTCTCGTGTATGGAGAAATAGAGGATATGAAAAATAAAGTGGTTGTGTATCATGGAGTGTTAATGGGGTATCTATTTTTATTTATATATATCCCTATATCTCTTTAATTTTTTGTTTTTGAATTATTATTCATGTTATTTGATGTATGTTTTTTTTATGTTTATTGTTGGGTATTCATTTGATTTACCATAATGTCTCATTTATAAATTTTAGTTATTCATGGATAAAATTGTTCCCTATATTTATCATTAATACCCATGGAACTTGATTCCAACATTATGAAACTAAAAATTCACTAGAGTCCTTTTAGTGGACCAACTCACGTATTAAGATAAGTTATTATGTGTTTTTTTATTATAAAATAGTATTGGATTGTTAAAGGGTAGTTGGGTCAGTGTTATGTGGATATATGATCATTTAAAATTTATAAGAAATTCATAACTAGTATTGATAACCATCTTTATGGTGGAATCCAAAGTTACTAGGGATTTTTGAAATCAAGTGGAGTCTATAATTCCTCCATTAGAATTCATTTTATTTTAATTTTCATTGATATTTTTCTTGATCATTCATGTTCAAGGGTCATGATTTTATTTCTCATTTATTTTCATGAATAATCAATTGATTGATCGATAGATTGAAGATTTCTAGAAAAAAAAATTAAGTGTGACTCAAGTGGTTATTGATGGTAATATAGTTGATCATTTATTTATTAAGGTGTTTTGATATTTATTCCATGGATATTTTATAATATATGTATAGTGATCTATACATGGATGAGTTTCATGGGGATATAAAAAAGGGTGAGTTGAAACCTATATGTAATTTTTTTAAGGATAATTAATTTCATAGATTAAAAATAGAATAAGTATTTTATGAAAATCTTCTAATTTATCTGTAATTTTGTTGAATGGGATTTAAATTTTTGATAATTACTTTATGATATATTTAAATTTTGAAAATATATTTGGAAAGGTTAATGTTATTATACATTCAAATATTAAAAAAACCTTTTGTTAAATTTAGTATATTATAAAATTGTTTAATGAACAATTTTTTTAAAATTATATATATATGAAATGTATGTGCTTTATGAGTTTTTATAAAAATATGGTAAGGATTATATGTGACTTGATCTTAATTAATAAATTTTAATGATGTTTTTTACTCTTTTATAGGCATTGCATTATGTTTATTTGAAATGTATTTGTATTGGCTATAAATGATATTTGATTTTTAAAATTACTTGGTTGATGTTAGGAGTACATAAAATAGAGTTAATCATTCATGTGAATAACTATATAACCTCAGTTAGAAAATTAATTCCATTATGAACTAATTTTAAAGAGGTGACATTCCATTTTTTAGATTAGTTTGATGTATCTATATATAGTTATATTGAATTATATAAGCCTGAATGACCATGTCATTGATCATTAGTTATAAATATTTTCATTGATTTACTATTCTAACAATTTATTTCATTCAAATTTTGTATTTTCTCTTAATTTAATCTAAATTCATAAAATTAGGTATGTTGCGCCTTTAAATTGGGTCTTTTAAAAGGTATGATTTTATAAAAACGTTTCATTCCTTTGATATTTTTACTAGGAATTAAATTATTTAATATATAAATGAATTATGGATCATTTAATTTCAATTATATTAAGGTGGATTTTTATTTTATATTTAAAACATTTGAGAAGTCATTAATGTATTTAGTGAATATATTTTTTATAGTTCCTTATATAGAAACATCAAATTTCAAATTTATCATTTATTCAGTTGGGGAAATTTTATTAAGATGGTACTTGTTAATTTTTTTTAAAAGTATTTTTATATTTGAAAAAATTAAATTTACCATGAAATTTAAGGCCACACAAAATCATAAAATATTTTAGAGATTTGTAGTAACTAAATGGGTGAAACTAAAACTGAAAATTATAATTTTTTAGTCACATGTGGTAGCTAGAATTTTAGTTTTTGGAATTTAAAAACCTATGTTTTAATAGACATTTCATCTAAATAGTGAATTTTTTATTTTAGACTTATAATGGAGTTGAATTATAGTTAATTTATAATGTATTCCCATTGTTTTTAGTTTTGTTGTGTTGTATTTAGATTGGTTTTTGTAAATAATCTCTACTATATTATTAATCCCATACTGAAATAGTTAATGTTAAAATTAGTTCTAATTATTATTTATTAAAATTATGAAATTCATGGAATTTGTATTCCAGATTTTATATGTGTATATAATCCTAATTTGTTCAATAATTTTATTATTGAAAATTATTACTTTTAAATAAAAATAATCCTCTAATTTATCAATAAAATTATTTAACTATATAGCGTCACATTTTTAAGAAATGTTTTTGAGTTGATTTATATTTTTGTGTTGTTTGTTTGATTTTAAATATAATAGAAAATATGAATAATTATAAAAAATTATTATCTCAATATATTTGAGAAGGTTTTGGAAACAATGGCGGTATTGAGAAGAAGGTTTCAGGTGATTGAATTTTTCTAAAGAGTTGTTTTTTGTTTGGATTTTGCTAATTATTTATTTTGAATTTTCATTTTAATTTGTAAATTTTTTTATTTTATGGGAAATGGTTATGAAAATTTAAATGGGTTTAATTTGAATGCTTTTTGAATTTGTGTGATATAATGATCCTCTGTGTAGAAAGACTTGTGTGTATGCTGAAATTTTTGGTCAAGGTCATGTTTAGCTGACACATATATTATAATTTTTCTTATTTTTAGTGAACTTTGTGAAGAATAGATTGTATTGGTTGGTTTGTATAATATATGGATTAAAATATTATAATTTAATATTAAACCATTCATAAATAGTTCAAATGGGTATATAGTATATTTTTTTGATTAATTTTTAATTTGAGTTGTGAAATTGACATGTTTAGTAGTCTAATGATGTTTGAAACTATGGAATTTTTAATATTTGGAAACTAAACAGAGGATAGAATGAAAATACATCATTGAAACTTGTTTTAGAAAGTAGAAAATATCTCTAATTGATTTATTTTAGTATAAAAGAAATTTAGGAACGATTGAGATCAAACTTTTAAAAAATTAAAGTTTACTATATGTTTCATATAGGTGAATAGTTTATCTAGGAAAAACACATGGTTTATATAGAATTTTATAAAAACATGTATCGTAATCCATTGAAAAATTCATGGTTAGTACATAGTTTATGACATTGTGTATGTTCTAAAATTTTCCAGAATGGGAAACACAGTTCATGCATGGTTTAATAACCATAAAAAATCATTCATAGTGGTATGTTCCTATAGACCATAATTTTGGTCCACTGTTGACCCCATAAATCCATACATGTCTCCATTATATACCATCAACATCTCAAATGTCTTAATAGAATTTTGAAAAAGATAATTAAAATAAAAAAATAAAACTTTCAATTCTATTTTTCATTTGATATCTTCAAGATTTCAAATTAAATATTGTGATAAGATCTAGGAAATTTAATTTATGGGGAATTTGAGACATAATTTTATATAGATAAATAGGACTATGAGACCTCAAAACAGAGTTTTAAGTTATATTAACATGATTTATAGGTTTGGTAGAATACTGGAGGAACTTTTGGGGGATCATAAATAGTTTCTAGGTAATCTATTTTAATTCCAAACATGGTTTTTTATATATTACTATTGATTTATTAATGGAAGAAAAATTTCTCAATTCGTTTGTTTAATAAATAGGATGGTTTTCATCAAAGTACATATGTATTTCTTAGGAAGAATGTGTCATAATTTTATATCTTTATGAAAATTTTGAAGAAATAATAGCTTGATAATAAATACATTATATATAATTATCAATTATTTGTTTTCAAACAATGATAGGGATGATCCGCCATAGTTATGGTTTATTGTAACATTGATGTAATGTATGTGATCAAGGTATAATTGTACCATTTAAATGGTGGGGAATGTTTTCTGAACAATTTAATACTGTGAATATATATGAGTTGGGGGTTAGTTTTTACTTAAAAACTTACATCCTTAAAGTTTTATATTTATCAAAGTTATAAAAAAATGATCAAACCAAATATAAATGAAAATATAATGTATGTAGTGGAAATTTAAACTTTAGGAAATATAAAAAGTAAAATAGATTTAATTTTTTCAGAATATTAATAAAATAAGAAAAATAAAATTAAATTTAATATTTTAGCATCATGATAACTAAATAAAATAATAAAATGGAAATTTAAAACAATACATAGTGTATCAGTTTAAAAATTAAATACTAATTCAAAATGATATTATAAACCTCAGGTCCAAAAAAAGTGAATTATGGATCTTTAGACCAGATCCAAGGTATCCATGTATTTAAAATTTTTATAATGTATGTTTTAATCTAATCCCTAGAAGGCCTTGACATAACATTTTAGTAGGTATAGTATTCTATAACCAAATAATCTATTTTACTTTCCTTGAATTCCCTTGATCATTTATGATAAGTAAATACTCTATCTCCCTATTACCTGGATCCTTAAATCAAATAAGATTGGTAAATGAACAAATACAAGATAAATAATAAAATATTTACATTAAAAACTCACTAAACATTATAATTTATAGGAACTCAGAAAATGAAATAATTAGAAGTTCATAAATTCAGGAAGATAGTGGAGACTCTAATAAATTGAAAATATTATTGATTTATCCGCTTGTGCATACATTCTATTGATTATTGACTTTGCTTCTCTATTTAAAGATATTTTTGTAACAAACTTCGATGGTTGAAATCTAAAAATATAAATGTTAGTTATAACAACATTGAAAAAACCTTTGACATCCATTAATGATCTTCTCATGAAATTGTATCTACTGATGAGTTTATCTGGAACCTGTATAGTGCTCTTGAATTCAGTGAATGTAATCAGTCAAAGAACTTCAACCAACTAGTTTTTTTCAATCCTTATTATGGTCTATAATATTTCATTATTGGAAATAAAATTTTTAAAAACACAAAAAATAAATATAAACTCAAGGTAATTCATATTCATATTCAATGTATTTTGATTTTTAAAACAAATAAAAAAAGTGATTCAATGATTCAACAGTCTCTCTATGGTGATCCACCTTTTTAATACATGATTTTTAACATAATTACTATCAAAATATTACTTTAATAACATTGAAGGACCTTTTGAGGTGTAGTTTCTGATAAAATATGTGGATAATACAAGAAGTACGTAAGGAAAAAATAATCGTAAAATATATTTAATCCTCTTCAAATAATCCATTATTATTCCATCCTAGTTTACATCATTGCATGTTATTTTATAGGGACATAAATAAAAAATGGCGAGCATAAAGCCTGATAAGGGAAAAAAGTAAATGAAACCCAAGATATATTGATAGATAAATATGAGGAAAATCATTAGATCATAATCATATGTGTATAATATATAACATGAAAATGTTTCTACAATATAAAAATGACACATTCAAAAGCATATCACTAAGGTTCAATAAAAAAGTTTCATAAAACATATTACCAAAGTTATTCACCAATATCTCATAAAACAGTTAATCTCTAGATATTAATTATTTATATAATGAATTTTAGGACTATTAGGTCACACCCTTCATATTTTTTAATTCATGTGTGCAACATAGGTTATAAAAAAACATTTCACAAATAATTCATGAAGAATAACAAATGGATTTCATATAAAATCATTGAGTATATAAGTGTTTAAAAACCAGAAAAAATCATTATTTTAACCCATGTAAAGGTAATATGGATTAATCATAGAGATATCCCCAATAAAATAATTATAGTTACATATATATTTATATGCGTGAATAAAAATATAATTGGTTAATCATAATAAAACAAAGGAGGTATGGAAACTCAAGGAATGATTTTGGTAGTACAACATATATACAAATTGGTTTATAAAATGATATTAATGAGACTGAATGGAATTATATAATTGATATAACAATATTTTAATAGTATTATAATGATCATATGTTATTAGGAATATAATTACTTTGAAATTAATAACCTAAAAACAAAGGCATCACTTGGATAAAAAAAGAGAGGATGAGAATCCATTACCTAGTTGGATAACTTCATAAATCTTGAGGAGAGTTAATTGGAACCATATAAACTTATTATAAATTCTATAGAGATAGAAAATGAGGGGAAATTTTTTCTCAATGTCTCGGGAGTAAATGGAATTGGGTGGAAAGGTGGGTATTTATATCATATGTGTGAGTATTGTTTATTAATTTATTAATATAGATGATAGAAAACTAGGTGGTGTAAAATAAAAAAACATTGGATTACTCATATTTTTTACATATGTATTTTGACATTAAGAAGTTATTTTTTCAAATATTTTAGTTTCAAAAATAAATATAAATATTTTATATTACTTTTGGCATGGAAAAATAATTTTCCTAGAAAATAATGTTTTTTTTAACATTAATTTCTATTTTTACTTTGGAAAGTTATTTATAGATATGGATATTCACATTAATTAATTAAATTAAAATATATAATTAAAATAATATATATTTTTTTCAAAGATTTTATTTTTTTTATTTGTGATGTCTTGGGATTGGATGACACATAAACAGATTCCCCAAGCCTAGTGGGCCACATGGCCTCAAGCTTACCTCCCTGAATGGAAGAGGTTGCCGACTAGCATCAAGGGCCTAAGTTGTGTCCATAGAAAGACTATCCCCTCATTGTCAAAGTGTAGTGAAACAAGTGAAAGTAAACATAGGTAAATATTATAAGCAATATAATTAAACATAAGTCATAATAGATAAATAGGGACAAAAAAATAATAACTGAAAAAACTAGAATAAAATTCAACAACAGATGAAAATATGTCATGTAATAGAAAATAGAATAACATGGATACAAGATAGTAGGGATAACATGTTTCATAAAAATATAAAGTAAATAAAAGACTATCCGAAGAATCTTGAGATCTAACTCAGTCGTCTACTATCAAGCTCCATACTAAATATCAAGTAATCAAGTGTTTGAATCCATATGCTTCCCTTTTTCAACACCAGCAACCAAGTAGTCTACCTCAGTTACCAAACAGCACGTAGAGAGGGTGTGAGATAAATCTCAGTGGTCCACCACTAATGGTGTCTACAACATCTAGCCTGTGTGATGGAAAGTCATAAAGACCTATAAAATTCAAGGGAAATTTTTTCTTAATTTTCTTTGGGATTTTACAAGAACGCAGTTTCTGATGGCACCTGATTCTGAGGCCCAGTGTGCCCGGAATCAATTTCCGAAGTTTAGCTCGGGTACGTTCAGTGAACGAACAAGTGGGTTTTCCTAACTTTTGAACCAGTGCTCAGAATTGAAATTCGAGGGAACCAATGAAACCACAGTGCCGGTAATTGCTTAAGAATACCTTTTCCAGAGTTGTGTTTGCTCGGGTGAGGTTATTAATTAAATGGGTTAACTAAAGAATAAAATAAAATATTGTGCTACAAATTTTATTTCTATTCTAGGTAGTTTAAACCTATGCTTAGTGGTTGGAGTGGGACCCACTAATATCCTAACTCCACTAGGTAGGATATTAGTGAAGTGGGGGCCCACACGAGCCCCACCCCTTCAAATCCCTTTTTAACCTCCCTCTCGTGCATTTAATATGTAACTCACCCGCACCCCTTTTAAATTCCATGTCAACCCTCAAAATTAATTTGGATATTAAACGCTCTTCAATTAATTCAATTAATTGAATGAGATTTGTTTTTGAATTTCAAATTAATGGCATGCATGAGTGATAATAAAATAAGACATGACTTATTTTATTGGGGGTTAAATTCGTTGTGCGAAAGGAAAGAGAGGACTCTTGCGCTCTTGAGGATTATCTTCTTCCTCCTTGAAGAACGCGAAGAATGCACCATCACCGATGAAGAACACCGGCCTTCGACGAAGGATGATGAATAGCGCTGATTCCTCGGAGATCGATGATGTGATGTCGTGTACTGTGACGCTGACGGTCATCTTCTCTGTGACGTCCTGTACCGCGATACCGATGATCCTCCTTCCGCGACATCGTCTTCTGCGATGTCCCTTTCCCGTGACAAACCTCATTGGACGACTTCATCGAGGTAGGGGTCAACTTGATGTTCATGGAATTTTCTTTGTCGTTATTCGCCTTTATTTTATGGTCGCCTGTTATCAGATTAACGGGAGGAGGTTAGACCGCACGAACACGGCCGACCCTCCCCCCCCCCTTTGATGTTGTGTTTGTCGCGGCACGATTAAAGGTAGCGCGGTGCAATGGCACTGCGTGGAAACAAAGAAAAACGGGCGAAGAATTGCGGCGTCATCACGCCACGCCGTTGAGGCCGAACAAAGCCGTGGCGCCGTCGCACCGCACCGGAAAACCACGAAGAGGTTGTGACCGGAGCGGGGCCACGGCAGAGGGGCGTGGCGCCATCGCGCCGCGCCGGTCGGACAAATCCTCGATGGTGCAAGGCGGGGCGGCCAGAATCGCCGGCCGCCGGCACCTCGGAGGGGTGGGACCGCGGGGTCCCACGGCGGCAGCACTGACCGGCCGGACCAGGCCGTCCATTTCAGATGGAAAACCTGGGGGTCTTGACCCCCAGCTAGCAAGGAGTGGGCCCCATGTGTGGGGGGTTCTCAATCAGGGGGACAGCACCCCCCCCCCCCCCCTTCCGCAACAGCTCGGCTGAGCAGAGCTGTCTGGCCACGCGGGTCGCACCTGCGCCAGGCCAACCGGCCGCCCAGGCCAGGCCAGGCGCGCCCACAGGGACTGCGCCCTAATGGGCTGGACCCGGACCTGGTTCGGGTCGAACCGGTTCGGGCCGACCCAGGGGGTCTCAGGCCGGGTCTGTCCGGGCCCAAAACCCCCTAAAACCGAACAGGTTCTTTCTTTTTTTTATATCTTGGGCTACAGATCTTCGATCGATGCAACGTCAGTTGAGATGCGATCCTTGGATTGAGACAGTTGTTTTGGTATATTACACTCAAGGTTTCGGAGAACTTGGGTACGGCCGGGTTGGTTCGAACACGAAACCAACCGGGCCCTCGGAGCGGAAACGCTTATAACTTAAGCTCTGGACGTCCGATTGACGTGTCGTCGACTTTCTTGGATTCCTCTTAGTGAGACGGACCTTTTGGATTACTCTGCTCGAGTTTTGGACACATTTGGTGTGTGGTCAGGTTGGTTTTGACTTAAAAACCAAACAGGCCCCTGGAACGAAAAAGTCAATAACTCTCAGACCGAGCGTCTGATTGACGCGCTGTCTGTCACTTTGAGTTCCTTTTGTTGAGACAGAACTTTGGGATATATCAACTCCGGACTATGTGTCAGTTGATGTATCGACCCCCTTTGGCTCATGGAGTGGACCCTCCTGGAAACGAGCATGTTGTGTGCGGGAACCCTAGAGCTGGCTGTGACTGCGACGACGATGATGACTGCACTGAAATCCTCCATGGGTTCGGCAGTGATGATGACTGCACTGAAATCCTCTGTTGGTTCGGCAGCGATGAAGACATCACTGAAATCTTCTGTGGGTTCGGCAGGGATGAAGACCGTACTAAAATCCTCTGTGGGTTTGACGGTGATGAATACTGCACTGAAATCCTCCGTGGGTTCGACAGCGATGAAGACCGTACTAAAATCCTCTATGGGTTCGACAACAATGACTACTGTTCTTGTATCCTACCTGGGTCTGGCAGTGTTTGACTATGTTCTTTATATCCTACATGGGTCTGGCAGGGTAGATGGTATGTATCCTATGTGGGTCTGACAGCTTAGCTGGTTTAGTATCCTATGTATGTCCCAGCTTAGATAAATCAGTGGCTACATCTGATCATCTCTATCACCTGACGAAGAATTATACCTGTGTGAGCTGAGTCTTGACTTTCAATCAATATCTTTGATATGATTGACTTTCTTTCCTATGTGGATTGGGTTGTACTATCCTGTGTGGACGTGATCGAACTTGGGCTCGGATGTTGGAGCCGAACTGGAATTGATGACTTAGGTATATGTATGGACATATACCTAAGTAGTGTTGGATGTTACTTCATGATTGTATCTTACATTTGTGGATTATCCTTTGTGGATTCTGGGTGACCTTCTGGGGTCTCAGGGTCCCTACTGAGTAGCGTATACTCACCCCTGCACGGGCTATGCCCGCACTATGTTGTGTTGGATGCAGACGACGGACAACGCTGATCGTGGTTGAGGCTTGTGGAGCAGGTCGGTACATGGAGGTGGACCAATGGGCGGGACGTACACGAAGTAGACGGCTGGACCTGAGGAGCTGAGGAGGCTATTTGTACCCACCCTTCTAGTGGGAATTCCAGTGGACAGCTCGACGTTGCTGGTTTACTTTCAGTTGTTGTACTTTCTTTCCAGTTGTACTTTACTTTCAGTTTGGGTTTGTATTCTAGCCCATTTACTTTCTGCACTTACTGTTGTACCCAGTTTTACTTAGTGTTTTCTTATGTTGGCTTACTCTGTGGTTTTTTATTACTTTATAATCCAATGCCTTCAACTTTTTTTATCGGGATTTACGTATTTGTTGTTAGTCGCCAGCCCCTGGCCTATGGAAGGTGGGCTTGGGGTAGTCACAGCATGGGTCCCGAGGACGGGTCGTGACAATTGGTATCAAAGGAGTTTGGTTCTACCACAGAACTCAGGACTCTAATCTTTCTTCTATGTGAAGAAATATTGTTAAGGGTATTGAGAGTGGTTATCAGTCTAGGGAGTCCAGTGTTGGTGCGGCGGCCGACGTATCCATACACCAGGACCCTGAATTCTGATTTCCGACTCAATGCACGAAAACTTTGATTGCATGTGTGTTTCAAAAGTTTTCATTGTGATTACTTTGTGTCAGCTCACCAGGTATACTGTTTTGACCGTGGTGCACCTATTTCTTTCTAGGATGGCCCCACTATAGCAGCCAGCTAGGGTTCCAAGTTTTGTGCGAGACGACATCCCATCGAGCGCTGAGGCCTCGGTGTAGGGCCCTTTTTCAGTGGAGGCACTGGCGGTACCTATACTCGCCGAGCCACCAATGCTACCAGCCCCAGCCACTGAGAGTGCACGTCACCTTAGTGCACTTCAGGAGTTTCAATGTCAGAGACCGCCCAGGTTATGTGGGGAGACGGACCCTCAGGCAGTCGAGGATTGGCTGGATGCGGTTGTGCGAGTTTTCAGGTTAGTGGGGACACCAGCTGACCTCATGGTGATCCTCGCAGCGACCCTCCTGCACGCGACAGTAGGAAGATGGTGGAGGTTGATGCTCTAGGTGCATGATGAGGAATACCTCCTCTGGATGGACTTTGAGAGCCTCTTTCACTCGGAGTTTTTCCCAGCTACCCTCCGTGCGGTGCGCATTCAGGAGCTTCTATAGCTGCGGCAGGACAGCATGACGGTCGCCCAGTACTCGGCGAGATTTACCGATCTCTCATGCTATTCAACGGACATGGTACGGGACCCATTCTTCCAGGACTGGACCTTCGAGCAGGGACTGAGGCATGAGATCAGGGCATTGACGATCTCCCTTAGCATTCCGCACAAGCAGGACTACTAGAGAGAGCTCTTATCATAGAGAGATTTCTTACTGAGCCTACGCCAGCAGCGAGACCTACCGCAGGGCGGCACGTAGCAGAGTCGTCTACAGCTGGCAGTCGACAGATGTCACAGGGGTCCAAGCGAACCGTACCATCGGGCAGACGACCTCAAGAAACTGGCTCAGAGGTGTGGGGCACATGGCACAGAGCCAGCCTTCTGAGGAGCAGGAAATGCTACGCATGTGGCGAGCAGGGACACATGGCTCGTGACTGCCCGACCCACCGTGCAGAGGAGCAGCAGACGGTTAAGGGGCCACTCAGGCAGAGGCAGAGGGTCGACCGTGGTGGTCCGCCGAGAGTAGGAGGACAAGGTAGGGGAGATGGTCGAGCAGCAGGTGGTGGGCGACGCTTTGAGTCTTTACCACCACCACCACCAGGAGGTCCACCCTGACCACAGGGAGCTGGTGGGAAGAGATAGGCTCAGCTTTAGGCCACGGAGACCTACGACCATGGCGCGCTAGAGGTAATTCTAGGTACTATCTATATCTACTCCACCCTTGCTATAATTCTTATAGACACAGGATCGATTCACTCTTTTATTATCGCTGCCCTTGTTCGGAGCTCGGAGATTCCGACGGAGCCGTTGGCTTGATCCTTACGGCTAGAGACTCCTACGGGAGCAGACTCGACGATTACGCACTGGTGCCGACAGTGTGAGCTTACTCTAGGAGGTGATAGATTCGGCTTGGATATTCTTGTAGTGGCGTTGAGGCCTTACGACGTCATCTTGGGCATGGATTGGTTATCTATAGTCCATGTTCAGATCGACTGTATTAGGCACAAGGTGCGATGTGTTTGAACCAATGGGAGCAGGTTCACCTTCACCAGTGAGAAGGGAGCCTTAGCAGCATAGGATGGACTCACACAGAGGAGAGGACAGCCGATCACTCATCAGTTGGCTAGCCTCATCCTAGGAGCAGTTTACGTGCGGAGTCCTAGTTTTCCTGCAGTGGTGGATCAGTATGCGGACGTTTTCCCTGATGACATTCCAGGACTACATCCTCGTAGAGAGTTAGACTTTTATATTGACTTGTACACCGGTACAGCCCCGATATCCATTCCAGCATATCAGATGGCTCCTGATGAGCTTCGAGAACTACGGGTATAACTGGAGGACTTTCAGGGCAAGGGATTCATCTGACCTAGTGTTTCACCCTGGGCTTCCCCGATATTGTTCGCCAAGAAGGCGGACGGGAGCTTGCGACTGTGTGTCGATTATCGTTGCCTAAACCAGGTGACCGTGAGGAACAAGTATTCGCTACCGAGGATTGAAGACCACTTCGATCACCTCAAGGGAGCATGGTGGTTCTCAAAGAGAGACCTTAGATCAGGCTATCATCAACTCAGAGTTCGAGACGAAAACGTGCAGAAGATGGCCATCAGATGTCAATATGGCCACTATGAGTTCTTGGTTATGCCTTTTTCCATAACCAATTCTCCAGAAGTGTTCATGGGTCTCATGAACAGGATCTTTCAGCCATACCTCGATCGATTTTTCATGGTCTTCATCGACGACATTTTGATATACTTGACCACTGAAGAGGAGAACACCTACCACTTGCGAGTTGTACTGGACAAACTTCGAGAGAACCAGATTTATGGAAATCTCTCGAAGTTTCGGTTCTGGATACGTGATGTCCACTTCTTGGGACACGTCATCTCCGAGGTGGGAGTTGCGGTGGATCCTGCGAAGATCGAGGCAGTGCTATCTTGGGAGCCACCCAGGAGCGTGACGGAGGTGTGCAGTTTCTTGGGGCTAGGTGGGTACTACCGGAGGTTTGTTCTAGACTTCTCCAGAGTTTCGGCACCACTCTCAGCTTTGACGAAGAAGGGGAAACCCTTCGTGTGGTCAGACAGATGTAATCAGAGCTTCGAGGAGCTGAGACAGAGATTGACCAGCGCACCTATCTTGAGGCTACTGGAGGAGGGAGTTGGGTACGTAGTCTAGTGTGATGCATCAGGGACCAGACTCAGATGTGTCCTGATGCAGGAGTGGACAGTGATCGCCTATGGATCACGTCAGTTGAGGCAGCATGAGCAGAAATACGCTACCCATGACCTAGAGTTAGCAGTAGTGGTATTCGGTCTGAAGATGTAGTGATACTATTTGATGGGTGGGTGCTTTACAGTCTACTCTGACCACCAGAGTCTCAGGTACATATTCTCGCAGAATGACCTGAATCTGAGATAGCGGCGATGGCTTGAGTTCCTCCAGGACAATGACTTTGAGATAGTCTATACTCCTGGAAAGGGGAACATCGTAGTCGATGCTCTCAGTAGGAGGACGGGCATTCAGCTACTCGGGGAGGTGACGGAGCAGCTAGTCACTTTGTAGATATCCTTCATGGATAGAGATGGATCAGCTTTTCTTCAGTCACTAACAGTCACTCCTCCACTACTGCAGTGGGTCATAGAGGCACAGAGTGGGGAGGCTGACTGTGAGACGTGACGTATACGGATATCCTCAGGACAAGCACCTGATGGATTCTCTATAGTAGGAGAGCATGACGTCCTTTTCAGAGTACGTACCATGGTACCAGCTACTTTACAGGAAGAGGTGCTGGGGGAGTTTCACACTTCCCCTTTAGTAGTACATCCAGGAGTGGTGAAGATGTACCAAGATCTCAGATGACAGCACTGGTGGTCGGGTATGAATAAGGTTGTAGCTGAGTTCGTTTCTCGATGCCTCACTTGTCCGCAGGTGAAGGCGGAGCACCAGGTACCAGAAGGCTTGGTACATCCCTTTGAGGTACTGGAGTGGAAGTGGGATGGAATATCTATGAATTTTGTGATTGGACTTCCACACACTTCTAGAGGTCACGACTCCTTTTGGGTGATTGTCGACCAACTCACCAAGTCGTCCCACTTCTTACCCATCAGAGAGCAGGGCTCAGTGGAGAGCTTGGGATGCCTCTACATTCAGGAGATCGTACGAATTCATGGAGTTCCATCATCTATCGTCTCTAATAGAGATTCTCTCTTTACTTCCTGGCTTTGGAAGGGGTTGCAGGAGGCATTCGGGACGCATCTACGTCTGAGCACCGCCTTTCACCCTCAGACGGATGGTCAGGCGGAGAGGACCATTTAGAATCTTGAGGACATGCTCTGTGCATGTGTCCTCAACTTTGGTCACAGATGGGAGGACCACCTACCCTTGGTGGAGTTCGCATACAACAACAGATACCACTCCACCATCGGGATGGCACTATACGAGGCATTGTACGGTCGGCCATGCAGATCACCTTTGTGCTGGACAGACCCTGGGGAGTCAGCACTTGTGGGACCATATATAGTCCAGGCCACGACATAGAAGGTCCAGGTCATCCAGGAGTAGATGAGAATAGCTCAGAGCCGGTATAAGTCTTATGCAGACAGGAGGTGAAGACCACTAGAGTTCGAGGATGGCGACCACGTCTTCTTGAGGGTCTCACGTCAACGTGGATTACGGAGATTTGGATGGGGTGACAAGTTATCTCCGTAATTCATCAGACCATTCCAGTTCCTCAGCAGGATAGGCGAGTAGCTTATCACCTGGCTCTACCACCTCAGTAGCACCGGGTGCACGACGTCTTCCACGTATCTCAACTGAGAAGATACGTGCACGACCCGATTCATATCATCGACCATGGGGAGCTAGACTTTGACGATGGGGAGAATTTTGTAGAGGTCCTGCTGGAGATTGAGGATAGACAGGAGTGGGTCCTACGTGGGCGGTTGATTCCTCTAGTGTGCATCAGATGGAAGCACGGCAACCTCCAGGAGAGCACTTGGAAGCGGGAGGCTCAGATGTGTGCACAATACCCACATTTGTTCCCCTAGTTTATGATGTATCTTTATGGGGACGTAAATATCTGAGGTGGGAGTAATGTAAAAACCCATAAAAATCAAGGGAAATTTTTTCTTAATTTTATTTGGGATTTTACAAGAACGTAGTTTCTGACGGCACCTGATTCTGAGGCCCGTTGTGCCCGGAATCAATTTCCGAAGTTTAGATCGGGTACGTTCAGTGAACGAACAAGTGGGTTTTCCTATCTTTTAAACTGGTGCTCAGAATTGAAATCCAAGGGCACCAATGAAACCGCAGTGCCGGTAATTTCTTAAGAACACCTTTTCCCTAGTTTTATTTTCTCGGGTGAGGTTATTAATAAAATGGGTTAACTAAAGAATAAAATAAAATATTGTGCTACAAATTTTATTTCTATTCTAGGTAGTTTACACCTATGCTTGGTGGTTGGAGTGGGACCCACTAATATCCTAACTCCACTAGGTAGGATATTAGTGATGTGGGGGCCACACGAGCCCCACCCCTTAAAATCCCTTTTTAACCTCCCTCTCGTGCATTTAATATGTAACTCACCTGCACCCCTTTTAAATGCCATGTCAACCCTCAAAATTAATTTGGATATTAAACGCTCTTCAATTAAGTCAATTAATTGAATGAGATTTTTTTTTTTTGAATTTCAAATTAATGTCATGCATGAGTGATAATAAAATAAGACATGACTTATTTTATTGGGGGTTAAATTCGTTGTGCGAAAGGAAAGAGAGGACTCTTGCGCTCTTGAAGATTATCTTCTTCCTCCTTGAAGAATGTGAAGAACGCACCGTTACTGACGAAGAACGCCGACCTCCGATGAAGGACGACGGATAACGCTAATTCCTCAGAGATCGACGAAACGACGTCGTGTACCGCAACGCCGACGGTCCTCTTCTCTGCGACACCGTGTACCGCGACGCCAACGATCCTCCTTCCGCGACACCGTCTTTGGCGACGTCCCTTTCCCGCGACAAACCCCGTTCGACGAATTCATCGAGGTAGGGGTTAAATTGATGTTTGTGGATTTTTCTTTGCCGTTCTTCGTCTTTATTTTATGACCGCTTATTATCGGATTAACGGGAGGAGGTCGGACCGCACGAACATGGCCGAACCTCCTCCCCCTTTGATGTTGTGTTTGTCGAGGCATGATTAAAGGTAGCACGGTGCAACGGCATGGCTTGGAAACAAAGAAGAACGGGCGAAGAAGTGCGGCGTTGTCGCCCCGTGCCGTTGTGGGCGAACAAAGCCGCGACACCATCGCGCCACGCCAAAAAACCATAAAGAGGTCGCGACCAAAGCGGGGCCGTGGCGGAGGGGCGCAGCGCCGTCACGCCACGCTGGTCGGACAAGGCTACAGCGGTGCAAGGTGGGGCGGCCAGAACTGCCGGCCGTCAGCACCTCAGAGGGGTGGGACCGCGAGGTCCCGTGGCGACAGCACCGGCCGGCCAGACCAGGCTGTCCATTTCGGATGGAAAACCTGGGGGTCGTAACCCCTGGCTGGCAAGGAGCGGCCCCCACGTGGGGGGGGGGGGGTTCTTAATCAGGGGGCAGTGCCCCCCCCCCCCTTTCCGTGACAACTCGGCCGATACGAGCTGTCTGGCCATGCGGGTCGCGCCCACGCCAGGCCAACCAGCCGCCCAGCCCGGGCTGGGCCGCGCCCTAATGGGCTGGACCCAAACCCGTTTTGGTTCGACCCGGTTCGGGCCGACCCAGGGGGTCTCGGGCCGGGTCGGTCCGGGCCCAAAACCCTCTAAAACCAGACAGGTTCATTATTTTGTCCATATCTTGGGCTACGGACCTCCGATCGATGCACCGTCAGTTGAGATGCGATCCTTGGATCGCGACGGTCGTTTTGGTATATTACACTCAAGGTTTCGAAGAACTTTGCGTATGGCTGGGTTGGTTCGAACACGAAACCAACCGGGCCCTCGGAGCGGAAACGCTTATAACTTAAGCTCCGAACGTCCGATTGACGTGTCGTCGACTTTGTTGGATTCCTCTTAGTGAGAAGGACCTTTTGGATTACTCCACTAGAGGTTTGGATTCAGTTGGAGTGTGGTCGGGTTGGTTTTGACTTAAAAATCAACCGGGCCCCTGGAACGAAAATGTCAATAACTCTCAAACCGGGCGTCTGATTGACGTGTCGTCTGTCGCTTTGAGTTCCTTTTGTTGAGATGGAACTTTGGGATACATAAACTCCGGACTACATGTCAGTTGATGTATTGACCCCCTTTAGCTCGTGGAGTGGACCCCCCCCCAGAAATGATCATGATGTGTGCGGGAACCCTAGAGCTGGCTGCAACTGCGACGATGATGATGACTGCATTGAAATCCTCTGTGGGTTCGGCAGTGATGAAGACTACACTGAAATCCTCTGTGGGTTCGGCAGTGACGACGACTGCACTGAAATCCTCCGTGGGTTCAGCAGTGATGAAGACTGCACTGAAATCCTCCGTGGGTTCGGCAGCGATGAAGACCGTACTGAAATCCTCTGTGGGTTTGATGGCGATGAAGACTACACTAAAATCCTCTGTGGGTTTGGCAGCGATGAAGACCGTACTGAAATCCTCCATGGGTTCGATGGCGATGACTATTGTTCTTGTATCCTACATGGGTCTGGCAGTGTTTGACTCTGTTCTTACTATCCTACGTGGGTCTTGCAGAGTAGCTGGTCTATATCCTATGTGGTTCCAACAGCTTAGCTGGTTTAGTATCCTACGTGGGTCCCAACTTAGATGAATCATTGGCTACATCTGATCATCTCTATCACCTGACGAAGAAGTATACCTGTGTGATCTAATTCTTGACTTTAAATCAATATCTTCGATATGATTGACCTGCTTTCCTATGTGGATTAGGTTATACTATCCTGTGTGGACGTGATCGAACTTGGGCTCAGATGTTGGAGTCGAACTGGAATTGATGACTTAGGTATATGTATGGGCATATACCTAAGTAGTGTTGGATGGTACTTCTTGATTTTATCTTACCTTTGTGGATTGTCCTTTGTGGATTCTGGGAGACCTTTGGGGGTCTCAGGGTCCCTTCTGAGTAGCGTATACTCACCCCTGCACGGGCTATGCCCACACTACGTTGTGTTGGATGCAGACAACGGACAGCACTGATCGTGGTTGAGGCTTGTGGAGCAGGTCGGTACCTGGAGGTGGACCACTGGGCGGGACGTACACGGAGTGGACGGCTGGACCCGAGGATCTGAAGAGGCTATATGTACCCACCCTTCATGTGGGACTTCCAGTGGACGGCTCGACGTTGTTGCTTTACTTTCAGTTGTTGTACTTTCTTTCCAGTTGTACTTTACTTTCAGTTTGGGTTTGTATTCTGGCCCATTTACTTTCCGCACTTACTATTGTACCCAGTTGGACTTAGTGTTTTCTTCTGCTGTCTTACTCTATGGTGTTTGATTACTTTATAAGGCAATTCCTTCCCCTTTTCTTTATCGGGATTTGCGCCTTTGGTTCTAGTCGACATCCCCTGGCCTATGGAAGGCGGGCTTGGGGTAGTCACGGCACGGGTCCCGAGGACGGGTCGTAACAAATGTAATAGTGTGCAAGCATGCATATATAAATTAAAGCAGTGCAATGTAACTAAAAACCCATGTACCTACTTTAACCCTCGATTGGTGTCTGAACCTATAAAAAATTCATTTAATTAAGTAATTACCAATTTTATATTGTTAGGTCTTGTGAGTCATATCCAACACTGACATCACCTAGTGGTAGTATAAATAGTGAAGGTTCCAAGATGTTACAAGGAAACCATTATCAATGACACTTAATAGTAAAGTCCCAAGGTAACAACCAAGGTGACGTAGGACTCAAGGTTTAACAAATCAGTAATAACTATAGACTATCATGGGGTAATAGATTAATCCAATAATCATAGTCCAAGTCATTCCACAATGATGCACCTACCGAGTCCAAGGTAATTGACCAAGGTAAAACGGGGCTAAGCGGAGATAGGGCCCGATGGAATTTAACCATGTAACCTACTTGTCAACGCTAGATCCAAGGAGTGTATATAAGAAATCCTACAATGATAATTAAAGGATCCTATAGTGTCAAACTAGGAATCCTATAATAGACAAGGATTGGGATCTAGGTGGGTTTCAACCTAAGTAAGTTGTATCATTGAATTGGAATGGGGTTTTTGAGTGCTCATGGAATTTTCTAATCAGAATCCATGACGATCTTGAGTCAGGACATTCCTATTTGATTATTAATTCATGTAATATCTACTTTGGTTCAATCCTTTCCTTTCATTAGTGTGATAAGGTCAAGTAGCATGGAACCTTTTTATCAAGTCATTTGGTTCAAGCCTTTCCTTTCATTAGTGTGATAAGGTTAGGTAGCATGCAACCTTTTTATCAAGTCATTTGGTTCAAGACTTTCCTTTCATTAGTGTTTCAAGGAAAATTACTATGTGACAATTTCCATTTAAGTCATATTCTCTAATTTAATTTTCATTCCACTATCTTCCATTAATGTGGTAAGGGGTGCTACGGATATGCAACCAATTAATCTTTAACAATAAATTATCAATTTGAAGCACTTACCTTAGGTGTGTCAAGTGGTACTCATAGATGGTACTTTCCATTGTTAAATTCAAAATATAAATCAATCTAATTAATATAGAAATTCTTTCCCTTAGGTAGGTGAATCCAAGGCACACTTGAATGGTGGCACAAACATGTCAAATCAATAAACAACAATTATAACATAACCTTAGATATAGAAGGGATGGAGTTGTGGTCATAACCATCAATAATTAATCACATATATAGTAATAGAATATATATATGGTTCAAACAAGTATAATCATGGTGTATAAATTCAATGAATGACATCTGATGAAATTAGTGGGCCCCACATGACAAATCCAAAATAAGACAACTCTAGGGACAAGTTATAGACCACCCACCTTAGGTTTGTACGATCCTTCTCCTTCAATATTGGCCCTCTATTTAGATAAGATTATAGTCAATCTAAGAAAATGATGAAAATTCTCATACCCCTATAACTCGGTCGTGATTAAGAGAGAAGGAGAACGGCTCTAGAGGACTCGAGTACTTACTGTTTTTCACCCAATGTGACAAACGGATGCTAAAACGAATCCTAAATGAAGGAGATATTTGAATCCCTAGACTTGATCTTCAAAATTCCCCAAATTTGGAGAGAAATAGGTTAATCCTATATAAACTCAGATTAGGGAAGATGGAGGTGGCTTAATAGATCATTAAGTTCAATTGTGTAAAATTACCTAGAAAATGGCATGTGTGTGGTTTGTCTGCACAGTTTGACAAATTGTGCAAAAACCGTGATAGGTTTTCTAGGTAAAAGGGCATGTAGAATGGTTAGGTCACACATCCATTCTTAAACTGTGCAAAGTGGTTCTATCTAGAAATTTCAGTATGCATGGTTTTCCAAACAATGTGACAACAATGCGCTAATCGTGTGACATGTCCAGTTTTCACAAAAAAAAGATGGGTTCTGGGATCCGAACATTCCTTGAAAACCCTTGAGACCCTTAATAACTCAAAAGGAATCCATATTAGGTCCAAAGTAAATATTTAGAATGAAATTTAAAGGATCCATACCTGAGTGAAAACTGGGTTCTTACAGTCTTCCCCCTTAAAAGAACTTGTCCCCGAGTTCACCTTCCAAGGGTGTAAAAACACTATCTAAGAACAATTCTGGACACCAAGCATGTATGTCAGATTACCTCTCCCAAGTATCATCCTATACCCAACCATGTTTCCATAGAATCCATACTAGAGGTATAGACCAACCTCAGAGAGCCTTCATGCTCATGTCAACAATGGATACTGGATACTCCTCAAAGGTAGCATCAGAATCTAACTCAACTTCTTTGTGATCAAAAGTATGTGAAAGATCAGTATGATACTAGAAAAGCTATGAGACGTAGAAGATGTCAAGCATGTAATGTTAGCTCTGAGGTAGTAGCAATCGATATGCTACCAGCTCGACTCTTTCTATAATTTAAAAAGACCCTACATAATGAGTTGACATCTTCCCCTACTTCTATAACCATCTATGCCCAATCCTAAGAGATACCCAAAGGAAAACACAATCCCTGACCTCGAACTCAAGAGGTCTTCAATGGTGATTGACATAAGATATATGTCTAGACTTAGAAGTATTCGTACACTTTCTAATCAGCTGAACTTTCTCTGAAGTCTCCTAAATGAGACGAGGACCTAGTAAGGCTACCTCACCTACTTCTATCCAGCATAGGGGTGAATGGCATGGACTACCATATAATTCCTCAAAAGGATCCATCTGAATTGTTTCCTAAAAGTTATTATTATAGGAGAACTCGATGAGAGGGATATTATTCTCCCATGAACCACTGAAATCAAGGACACATTCTCAAATCATATCCTATAGAACATGTATTTCCCATTCTAATTTTCCATCAGTCTGAAGGTGAAAGGCTATAATTAGGAGCACCTGATTCCCAATATCCTTTTGTAATCCCTTCCAGAATAGAGATGTGAAATGAGAGTCCTGATTTGAAATGATATTATGTGGAACCCCATACAGTCATATAATCTCATGAACATATAGTCTTCCGATCTCATCAACTAAAAAATTCTCCCAAATACGAATTAAGTGGGACAATATTTTTAGTCAGTCAATGACTACCTAGATAGCAGCACTACCCCTCAGCGACCTAGGTAAGCCGACTATGAAATCCATAGAAACAACTTCTTATTTCCATTCTGTGACTAGAAGCAGCTGTAACAAGCCTTCAAGTCTATGATGCTCTACCTTCACCTACTGAAAGGTGGAACACCTAGTGATAAAGCCTACTATTTTACGTTTCATCCTAGTCCACCAATACTATTGTCACATGTCTCGATTCATCTTTGAGATACCTAGTTGAACTACCCACTGTGAAGCGTGGGACTCCTTCATCAACTCCTCTCACATATCTATAGGAACATAGATATGTCTACTTAGATGTAGGATGTCATATCTATCTATAAACCAATCTGAAGGTGGGGTATCTCTTGATATACTCTCACGGAGAACCAAGCCTTCAGGATCTAAAAACGGTGTACCCTTCACCTTCTCAAGGAGGGAAGAGGTAACTTTCAAGGATTAGAGATAATATTTCTCGTGACTATCATAAAACTCTAGATGTATCTTGGAAAAGAGGGTCATTAACTTCCATTAATCATTATCTTCCTATATGACATGTGTTTGAGTTTTCTAACTCAGTGCATCTACAACCACATTTCATTTCCTAGGTGTGTATGAAAGCTCAAAATAAAAGTATTTTAGATACTTTACCTGTATTCACTATCTAAGGTTCTAGACATGCTGAGAAAAGATAATTTTGAGGGTCTTTTGTTCCATGTACACCAAAAAGTTCTCATCCATCAAATAATGTCTCCTGTAACATAAGGCATGAAAAATGTTGCTAGATCAAGGTCGTGCATCAAGTAATTTATCTCATGAGGCCTCAACTGTTGAGATCGATACACAACTACTTTATCCTCCTGAATCAGCACTACTCCTAGGTCAGTTCCTAATGCATCACAAAAGATGGTATAACCTATACCCGGCTCTATAAGAGTCAAAATGGGTGCTGATACTAGTCTTCCTTTCATCTCCTGAAAGGATTTCTCACATTCTTCTAACCATAAGAAATTGACACCCTTCTTTGTCAGACCAGTAAGAAGTGAAGAAAGGTGAGAAAATTCTTGTATTAAATGACTGTAATATCCAGCCATCCCCATGAAACTCTTTATATCAAACACATTATTGGGATACTCCCAGGAAACTACAACACTAACTTTTTATGGTCAACATATTCTCCTGATTTCAATATTACATGACCCAATAATTAGAGTTTGTTGATCCGGAAGTGGCACTAAGAAAGATTTTCATAAATCTGATTCTCTCTCAATGTACTCATAATGATCTCAAGATGTTTGGCATGGTCACTAAGAGTGTGAGAATACACCAAGATGTAATCTAGAAAGACCATAACAAAAGAATATAAATAGGGGTGGAAACTCTATTCATCAAAGCCATGAAAACGTAGAGTGTGTTCTTAAGACCAAATGACATAACAAGGTTCTCATATAGACTATACCTAATACATAAAGATATAAAAGGTATGTCTGATGGTCTGAAACCCACTTAATGATAACCTGATCTTAGGTCAATCTTAGAGAAGACTTTTTCTCCTCAGAGCTGGTCAAAGAGATCATCTATTTGAGGAAGTTTATATTGGTTCTTGACCATGATCTGGTTCAACTTTCTGAAATCCACACATAGATATAAGGTTCCATCCACTTTCTTGGAAAAAAACATAGGTGAACCCCAAGAGGATGTATTGGGACGTATAAAACCTTTGTCCTCTATATCCTCTAATTTCCACTTGAACTCCTGAAGCTTAGTAGGTTCCATCCTGTATGGAGGAATGGACACTGGAGATGATCCTAGAATAATATTTATTATAAAATCTATATCTCTATTAGGAGGTAAGATGGAAAAATCATTGGGAAATAAATCCCTGAAATGATCCACTACTAGAAGGAAATTAGCTTATCGTAAACCCTGATCCTCCTTAAAGATATTTCCAGTCTGGGTGGTCACTCCACCTAGCCCATGATGCTCTAGTACCACTCTACTAGCCTGGAAATCCCTCTCACTCTTATGTAGATAACTTCTAACCTCTGGAGATGTAAAAGATACCCTACGGTAGTAGTAGTCTACAAAATCATGATAGTGAACCAACCAATCCATCCCAAGAATGACATAAAAGCCTGTTATCTCAAGAATGAATAGGTTCTATAAGAAAGGGAAACTAACTACCTTAAGGGGATAGTCCCTACACTAGATTATACCCTCTATTTGTATCGCTAATAGTGTATCCATGGTCATTACACCATAGAGATATGGTATCCCCAGTTTGAGACTCTCCACGATAGATAAAGATATAAACGAGTTTGAAGCACTTGTATAAAATAAAGCAGATACCATAGTAGAGGCTACTAGAATAGTACCTCATACTGTAGACGGTACCACAACCTGATCCTCATGTATTAGTTGTAGTGCATGAAATTGTCCTAATCCATAGCCATGTGCAACAGATGGACTACCACAATCATAACTGCTCTGCTGGTGCTACTAGTGATCAAGGTTATGGATACCATGACCACGACCTCCTCCTTGGGCAGACCTACCGGTGATATCCCAATTCCACACCTGATGCAATGTAAAATAACTCTGTCCTAAAGGTGGAGCTGGTGTGGATCCTCTTCCACTCAAGGTTGGTGGAAAGGTCTTACAGAAACACTGGATATGCCCCATACAGCCGCAAGCCTAGAACTCCAGTGAGTGTCTATCACACCGAGTCTTTGAATTACCTTGTCTTCCTCAATGATGACACACATTAGAGCTATTTAAATGGATACTCTAGTTGTAAATGATCTGATGATAGACTTTGAGAGAACGCTTCCTACCACTGGAAGAACTACCGGCCTGACGTGGCACTCATCCTCTATACCGAGTAGTATTTTCTTCCATCAAGTTGTGCTCAGTGATAAGAGCCCAATTGACTATCTTAGAAAAATTAGGTAGGTGAAATACATTGACTTGAATATGAATGGTTTAATGGAGATCATCCTCAAAGTGTATGAAATGTGAAAGCTCATCACCAGATAGAAGTGGTGAAAATTTCTGCAACTCTGTGAAACATAATAAATATTCAATAACTTACATAGAAACTTGTTCGAGATATATGAACTCTCTGGCTCTGTCAGCTCTTAGCATCTAAGGAAATAACTGATCATTGAAGGCAGTCTGAAAATCAACCCATAACTTTCCCGGATGAAGACCATCTGGGGTAATCACATCCCACCAACTCCTATCCAAATCCTGAATAATGTATGTGGAAATCTTTATCCCTAATTCTAGAGGTGTCTTTAGATTCTCAAAGATATATAGGGTGGATTTTATCCAAGAATTAGCAACCTACAGACCACCATCCCCTAAAAAAGTAAGAGGATGTTGATGTTAGAACTCATGAGTCAGAACATCTATCGTAGTTGAAAGCCATGGAGCACCATGCATGGACTGCATCAGACATAGGAAACTATCATGAACTTGGGAATAGGTTCCCAAATCAGGTACAATAGGTGGTGCATCAAGTGGAACTCCTAGAGGTAAGACTGGTGGTTCGGGTCCCACCATGTCCGGAGTATGATCATTGCCACCCTCCTAGTGTATGATACTAGGAAGTCGTAGTGGCATTGGTCTACAATTTCCAAGAACACACCTCAATAAAATCTTAAGAAGAAAGATAACATCACTAGAGGAATTTGAACATAGGAAAACTCACTAACTAGGGTATACTACCCAAACTACCATCTTATACGACCAAGTATCGATAAGTTCTCAAGTATAAGTTTCATTTAATTCTACATTTAATCACCACATTCACTCTTTTACCTTACATAAACATGAAAAGGTAGGATAACCATGTGCAATCCATTCATTTGAGATTTAATTTTTCACTTTATAATGGATAGTAATTTCCGGTGAATCAATTCCCATACACCTATCACTATAAATGACACCCATTTATTTATAGCATAATGGATTGACTCGGTAAATTACTCATCCCAACCCATGAGGGCCCATACACCTCATGAATTGAGATAGGAAATCACTTAGTTGAAACCAAAAGTAATACAAGCATAAGATAACTATCACAACACCACTCAACACTAACAGGCATATCAAGCAATGCAAAGAACTGAAATGCACCTATATAGCATGTTAATATGCATGACATGTGAATTCTTGGTTCCTATAATGATGCATGTAACAATGATCCTTTCCTTAATACCATCGGGCCAAGGATAAAAGAAAATCCTCAAATAGATTAATAATCAACAACACCACACATCATGTGCATCACCTAATGGTGAAATAATATCAACTCTAATAGGAAAAAGTAGAACAACAATTATAATTTTTGGAAACTTGGTTTTTACCCCAAACATGGGTTCGTGACGCCCAAGAACGACTTATGACCAAGTCCCAAGCCTTCCTAATATCCAATATTTTGTCTCCAAATAGTAAAAAAATAAAGGAAACCATCTCTGATACCAATTTGTGATGTCCCAGACCCGGATTACACTTAAACGGGTGCCCTGATCCTGGTGGGCCACATGGCCTCAAGTGCATCTCCCCGAACTCTAGAGGTTTCTGACTAGAAACGAGGGTCTAGGGTGTGTCTATGGTAAGACAATTCCCTAATTACCAAAGTGTAGCATAGTGGGTGAAAGTAAACATTTTTCAATAGCATAAGCAACATAAGTAAATAGAAGGCATGGTAGAAAAACAGGGACAAGAGTAATAATAACTAAGATAGCTAGAATAACATTCAACAACATATTATGATATGTAATGTACTAGAACTGAATAACATGGATATAAGACAGTAGGAATAACATGTTCCACAAAAATATAAGTAAATTAAAAACTATCCTAAGAATCTTAAATTCCAAGTCGGTCATTTTCTATCAAGCTCCATACTAAACAGTAAGCAATCAAGTGTTTGAAGTCATATGCTTCACTTTTTCAACACCTAAAACCATGTAATCTGCCCTGGGTATGAACGGTGCCTAGAGAGGGTGTGAGATAAATCTCAATTGGCCACCACCAATGGTGTTTATAACATCTAACCCATGTAATAGAAATTTAATAGTGTGCAAGCATTCATATACAATGTAAATCAGTACAATGTAACTAAATAATCATGTTCCTACTTTATCCCTCTACTGGTGTCTGAATTGGTAAAAAATTAATTTAATTAAGTAATTAAAAAATTTGCATTGATAAGTCTTGTGAGGCATACCCAACACTAACATCATCTCGTGATACTATAAATAGTGAAGGTTCCAAGATGTAAGAAGGAAACCATGATCAATGGCACTTATTAGTGAAGTCCCAAGGTAACAACCAAGGTGAAGTATACCTTAAGGGTTATCAAATCAGTAATAACTATAGCTTTCAATAGGGTAAGAGTGTAATGCAAGGATTATAGTCCAAGGCATTCCATAATGAGGCACCTACCGAGTCCCAGGTGATCGACCAAGGTAAAACGGGGCTAAGAAGATATAGGGCCCAAAGGGATTTAACCATGGAACCTACTTGTCAATGATGGATCCAAGGAGTGTATCCAAGTAATACTATAATGATAATAAAATAATCATACAGTGCCATACTGAGCATCCAATAATAGAAAAGGATCAATATATAGTTGGTTTTCAACCTAAGAAAGTCATATCCTTGAATCGGAATGGGGTTCCCGAGTTCTCAGGTCATTCTCCGATAAGAATCCATGGCAAGCTTGAGTCAGGACATTCCTATTTGATTATAAATTAAATTAATATCTCCTTCAGTTCAAGCCTTACCATTTATTAGTGTGATAAGGTCAAGTATCATGCAACCTTTTTATTAAGTCATTTGGTTCAAGCCTTTCCTTTCATTAGTGTGAAAAGATTAAGTATCATGCAACCTTTTTATCTACTCATTTGGTTCAAGCCTTTCTTTTCATTAGTGTAAAAATGAAAAGTATCATGCCACCATTTAATCCATTTAAGTCATATTCCATAATTTGAGGCTCATTCTGCTACAATCCATTAATGTGGTAAGGGGTGCTATGGATATGCAACCAATTAATCATTCACAATTAATTATCAATTTGAAGCACTTACCTTAGGTGGGTCAATTGGTATGAATACATGGTAATTTTCATTATTCAATTCACAATATAAATCAATCCAATTAATATGAAAATTCTTACCCTTAGTTTTTTCAAGCCAAGGCACACCCGAACAGTGGCACAAACATGTCAAAACATTAAACAACAATTATGGCATAACCTTCGACATGAAAGGGATGGATTTATGGTCATAAACACCAACAATTAATCACATATTTGTAAATAGCATATCAATATGGTTCTAACGAGTATAAGAAAGGAATATAAATTCAATGAATGACATCTGATGAAATCAGTCGGACCCACACAATAAATCCAAAATCAACAAACTTTAGGGATGAGTTATAGACCACCTACCTTAGAGTTGTATGATACTTCTCCTTTGATATTGTCCCTTTATTTGTATTGTATAAGATTATATCTAAGAAAAAGAGGGAAATACCCATACCACGATAACTCGATTGGGAGTAAGAGAGAAGGAGAATAGCTCATGAGGACTTGAGTACTTACCGTTGTGCATCTAATGTGACGAACGGATGCTCGAACAAATCCTAGAAGAAGGATATCTTTGAATCCCTAGATTTAATCTTAAAAAAGACCCAAATTGGGAGAGAAATATGTTAATCCTACATAAACTTGGATTAGAGAATATGGAGGGGTCTTGATAGATCATTAAGGGAACTTTTGTAAAATTACCCAAAAAATAGACAACACAGGGTTTGTCTGCACGGTTTGACAAACCGTGCACAAACCGTCTGAGGTTTTTTGGGTAGAAGGTCATATTGCATGGTTACGCTGCACGACCATGCGCAAACCATGAGAAGTGGTTCTATCCAAAAATTTCAATCTATCCGGTTAGACAACTTGTGCTTCAACCATTGGTTAACCATGCAACATATCCATATTTCCAAAAAAATATGGGTTTCGGGGTTTGAACTTACCCTAGAAACCCCTGAAACACTTACTAACTGAAAAGGCATCCATATTAGGTACAAAGTAAAGATTTAGACTAAAATTTAAAGGATCCATAGTAGAGTGAAAATATTGGATCTTACATTATTATTACATCATTATTTTATATTTATTATGTTATAAAATATTCAGAAAACATAAATGGGAATTTTTAATATTCATTGAAAAATAAAGTAATTTAGAAAGTTCTCAAAATTTAACCATAACCTAATTTGGATGTGATTATTCCAAATATTATATTTATATTATCAATATAACATTTTAAATATGTGAATATTAATGTTTAAATAAAAATCCTTATTTATTTAAAATTAATAGGTTTTTATGATATAATCAATATTATGACAATTACAAAATTTACTTGGGATATTTTAAAATTATTTTTTCATTTATATTTAAAAAATAGTTTCTTTTAAGACTATTTCATGAGAATAACATCTATTTAAAAATCCTAAATTTATAAAGTATTTATAATTTAATTATTTATTTTCCAAAAATTTATGATTTATGTATATCCAAAATTCTATTTATCATATTCATCATATATTCATGAAAATAACATCTATTTAAAAATACTAAATTTATAAAATATTTATAATTTAATTATTTATTTTCCAAAAATATAATTATGATTTATGTATATCCAAAATTCTATTTATCATATTCATTATATATTCATTTTTATTTTTTAAAATATTATAATTGTAGAGACCGCTATTTTATTCATAAAATAAAAAATTAAACATTATAATAATAAGGTCTATATATATAACATATTATTACACTGATATATTCTCCAAGAGTAATGTTTGTGATGGTGCTACTTTCACAGGGTGGATCATCTAACATTCATTTTGTAGCAATCTCAACTAACATAAAATTAACCCATAGTTGATTTAGGTCAATCCTTACATGTTGAAGCTCCACTTTGGAATAGTTAAGGGAGAACCGTATTGATTCTACCACTATAGTGACTCAGATTCTCCATGTATTGTTTTTGGAAATGGTATGGATTATTTTCGAGACTAGGCACTGAGACAACGTGAGATTCTGAGACCCGGTGTGTTTGGAATAAATGTTTGAAATATATTAAATATCACACATGTGTAGTTTTCCTAAAAAATATAATATCTTATAAATTGAGTCTTGGATAAAAAATTTGAGGTTTTCGTTGATTTCAAAACATGGGTATTACCCTTGGAGTGACATAACTTTAATCTTTATGGGAAATTTGTGGAAAAGTTATTGCTGGTGTGAAATGAAAAAAAAATAAAAAAATAAATTCTTTTATTTTTATTTTTTTAATGAAATGAATGTCATGTATTTAAATATAATATTATGAATAAATTATAGGGTTATCCTCATAACCCTAGAGTCATTGGAGAGCGGTTGTATAGAGCATTGGAAAATCTCTCTCAAAAAAATGTCAACCAGATCATATATCATCGATCGACGGGCAATGAGATTCATGATCTCGCTGATGATGAAAATGCATGATCTTTATTTGTTAAAAATAAATCCATCTCAAGGTAGGATGTTTTTAGTGTTTGGATTCTTTCTCCATTCTTAATTCCTATGATGAACACAAATCAATCAACTAACAGACTGATATGTGGTTCGTTTTTCTTGTGGGATGGGTTTATTTATGGGGTTTCTTTTGGGAGAATTTCTTTATGATTATTGTTTCTTTTTTTTCATTCTAATAGAGATGTATTTAGGAGAAAAATAACATTGGATAAGGTTTTTTCTTTGTGTTTTTGGTTGTGCATTTCTCCCCTTTTTCTTCATTCATCGCATACATTCTTCTTTTGGACTGCGGTTCGACGTATACTAGAAAATCGACTATTGTGCACTAGATTCTTAATGAAATGGTTCAAAATCATATATCTAGGCTCATAATGATTCAATGTTGGTGCGATAGTGAAAATGGTAGTGGATCAGATGATGTAGATACTCGGTTTCATGTTCTTCGGCATGCATCCATTTTTTGAGAAGATCAAAAGGCTGAATCCCATTTTTCATCGACAGAAAGGCTTGAACGACATGGTTCTTTATTTCTCCAGTCAGGCATGGCTAGATTGGTGGTTTGAGTAGCATATAAGATGTATCAAAATCATATTTAGGATTCTGAAAAAACCTGATCCACACAGCATGTGATTTGGGATTATGCAATGTGTGGAGCCCTCATAGTGGTGGCTAGAGTTTTGGGAAAGAGATAAGTATCATACAATGAGTGACCTTGTCACATGGAATACGGTCCCCTTTGGTGAACTCGGCATGTACCTATGAGGGTACATGGACATGAGCTAAGAGTACATGGTCACAAGCATGTTGTTTACTCCTACACAGACACGGCTTGACCAAGTGTACATGGGAATACCCATGTACTGGTACATGGGAAGAGTACACAGGAATCCAAACACCATGTATTATTACACAGGCATGGTCCATTTACACAAGTAGGACCCAGGGTCGAAGGGACATAACGTATAACCCTACTACACATCATTTACTCTTAAAATGTTGGTTAGAGCCATTTTCCTCTATATCTTGGACAAGTTTCGTTAGAGTGTGTTCCCCATATCCATTATATGTGGGTTAGTATAGAATTTCCTCCCACTCTTAGGACAGTGACCCCTTTTGTAGGAGATATTGGATAGATTTTTTGGAATCCTTCTATGAAGCTTGAAGTAATATCCTCTATTCAAATTCATCCGCTAGGTGGATTTCCTAGTATCTTTGTGACCAAAAAAATGTAGGAATGGATCCTATACTTAGAAGGTTAATCCATATTGAGTTGTTGGTATACCCCATGGACTTTTTAGTGATTATAATTTGTGTATCGTATCTATTTTTACTTTTAGTATGGATATCTAAATGTGATACCTAATGAGAACTACCCCTCGGACTAACGTCATCAGCGATATTAGACTCATGGAGTGTGTTCTCCTTGATGAGTTCTATGTGGAACCATGGAGATGTAATCCTAGGATGGAATTATAGTGGTGACTTAGCTTTAGATTGTGTTTCTTTCTTGAGTATATATAGATATTCTTGTTATACGTGCTTTAGAAATATACCTATATAGAGATAACTATTATTCATTTATTATATAATTTATGGTTTAGAGGTGTCCTATTGGGTATTATTATACACACCCCTATAAGGGATTTTCCTGAATATGTTGTGTCTTGTGTAGATGATCAACCTTTTGATAGATTCCTAGAAAGACCAGAACTAGATGGTTTTTAGTGAGATCGGATATAACGAGGTGTGTTCCTGTGGTTCCTTGAAAACAATCCCATTTTTACCTTCAAGTTATACTTGTTTTCAGAATCTTGTAGTGGGATTGTATTTGGACCTGATTATTTTCATTTACTTCATGTCTTACATTGGTTGTGTGATTTATATGTATGCATGCATTGTTGTTCAGTTCTTTTATATTTCAGTGTTGTATGGTATTGGAAATGTGTGTGTGTGTGTAGGTACTTAGGCTAATGCCTCCCATGTTAGTGATATACCTACTCGGCACTAGTCCCCAGCCCCTGGCCTATTAGAGGAAATCTTGTGAAGTCACAGCATGGTGCCCTTTGGTATGGGTCATGACAGAGTGGTATTTGAGAATTCAGTTCTATCTTAGGAATGGATTCTGTGATTTTGGTTTGGGGTGATAGTGTTCAGTGTTTCGGGTTCATCCTTCAGTCTAGAGACTCCAGTGTTGGTGTGGCGGCTGACATATCTATACACTAGGACTCTGATCACCTTCTTTTTGACTCAATACATGAGAACACTAGTTGTATGGAAAACAATGGTACATGCATCTACAGGAATGTTTTATGGTTTCCATGTAATTCTTGAGTCAGCTCTCTAGATATACTCATTAACCGTGGTATATATTGTTTACTTTAATGATGTCTTCATGATGTATGCCAGCTAGGAATATGTATCAAAATCACAAGGATGATGCCATCAGTGATGAGTCATTGATACAAGGATCAGTTCTAGAGCTTCTACCTCCAGGAGTTGCACCAGCTATACCACCACCTATAGAGTCTAATATGGTACATGCAGTATTAGTGGATGAAGTTCACGGGCTGAGCACACTTCATGAGTTTCAGTGATAGAGACCTCTGAGGTTCTGAGGCAAGCCCAACCCATAAGTAGATGAGTACTTGATTGAGGCGGTGACCCAATTTTTCTATCTATTCAGGTTACTATAAAATTATATGGTGGTCCTAGTGGTGAGTATTCTCCATGGATTAGTAAGGTGATGGTGAGGGTTAGTGACCTAGTTTTATGACAAGGCGACTCTAGCATGGTCAATATTTGATCGCCTTTTCGAAGAGGATTTCTCTCTAACTATGTTAATGGTTTTACATATCTAGGATCTTATATAGTTTTACCAAGTTATCATGATCATAGTTGAGTATTCATCAATGTTTTCCAACCTCTCCAAGTACTCGATGGATATGGTTCATGACCAGTTCTTTAGGTATTGGACCTTTAAGAGAGGAATGGATAGAGATGTCCAATCCAGTTTTATCCCTCTATGCATTCCTAACTATGGTGGGGTGATATAGTGAGATTTGGTAGTAGAGAGTTTCTTGGATGAGTATAAAAAACTGATAGTTGCTGGTAGTGGTAAAATAGGAGAAGAGACCTTGATAGTAGGGTGATAACGTTTGTCTCAGGGACTAATAAGTGAAATAAGTTTTATAGCAAGGTCCCAGGATAGAGGTTCTATAGTTCAGGGCTATCGGGATGGGTCTAGTTGTATCAAGGATAGGCGGTGATACTCATGTGATGGAATTAGACATCTTGCCTGATATTTTCCAACCCACAGTATATTTAATAGAGAGACTTTGGATGGTCCATCGAGGTAGAGACATAAAAAGAAGCAGGAAGGTTTGTTGGTCGGAGAATGTGGAAGAGGATGTGGGAGAGTAATAGGAGTTTGTATATTCTTTGAATATTTACCACCACCACCCCCAGGTAGTCCACTGTAGTCTCTGAGAGCAGGAGGGTAGGGGCAGGGACACCTATAGATGATTGATGATTACAACCCAAAGGCTCTATGAATGATTCGAGGTACGATCTCTGTCTTTTCTACCTTATCTATGTTACTGATAGACATAGGTTCTATTCATTCATTTCTTGACACATATCTTGTTCAAGACTTAGATATTCTAGTTGATCCCTTGGCTCGACCTTTATGCTTAGAGACTCCTACTGGAGATGACTCAGTGGTCACACACTAGTGACGACAGTGTCACCTGACTCTTGGAGAAGAAAGTTTATATTAGGAGCTCTTTGTAGCATTTATGATCCCTTATGACATTATCTTAGGTATGAACTAGTTATCCAAATTTCATGACTAGATTAACTTTTTAAAGTAGAGGATTGGTGTGTCTGTAGTGATGGAACTAGGTTCTCCTTTATCAATGAAAAGGAAACTTGGGAAACATATGATAGACTCATGCATAGGAGGGTATAGATGATTAATCATCAATTTTATAGACTAGATCTTGGTGTATTTGATGTTATGAGTTCTCAGTTTTCTATATTGGTGAGAGAGTATAAGTATTTCTTCCCTGAGGATGTTCCAAGTTTAACTCCCTGCTGAGAGATAGACTTTTGCATTGATCTACACCTAAGGAGAACACTGATATCTTCACCAGCATATTGGATGGATCTTGTAGAGATTTGTTAGTTGAGGGTGTATTGGGAGGACTTATAGAAGAAGTTCTTTTTTATACCCATCATTTCACCCAGGATAGACCCAGTTTTGTTTGCTAAGAAGTAAAATGAAAGATTGAGGTTATGTTTGAACTATCAACGCTTGAAATAGGTGACTGTGAATAAAGAGTATCCACTACTGAGGATCGATGATTTATTTGATTTTTTGAGAGTGTAATGATGGTTCTAAAAGGTTCAACTCATGTTAGGATATCACCAGTTGTGAGTACGGGACAAGGATATACTGATAAATGCATTCAGATATCTCTACGATCACTATGAGTAATTGGTGATGCCCTTTTTCATAATGAATGACCCAGTAGTGTTCATGGGAATTATAAACTGAATATTTTATCCTTTATTAACTATTTAATAGTAGTCTTCATTGAAAATTTCATTGTGTACTCAATGTCTTAGGTGGAGCATACGAGACACTTGAGGATGGTTCTGGACATGCTTCGAGAGCACCAATTTTACAAGAACCTCTCAGAGTGTTTGTTCTAGATTCAGGTAGTCCACTTTCTAGGACATGTAATCTTAGTAGATAGAGTGGCAGTGGACCCATCCAAGGCTAAGGTAATGTTATCTTGTGAACCACCCAATATCATGATAGAGGTTTATATATTCCTTGGAATGGCAGGCTATTATTGGAGATTCATACCTGGTTTCTCAAAGATATCATAAACCATAAAATCTTTGACCCAAAATAATAAACCTTTTGTGTGGATAGATATGTGTCAAAATTATTTTCTACAGTTTAGGTATAGTTTGATGAGTTATAACATTTTGATATTTCTATAGGATGGTGTTGAGTATATAGTGTTATGTGAGGAATTAGTAACTAGTCTTGGTTTTGTTCTGATATAGAGGCAAGCAGTGATTGCCTATGGTTCACATCAGTCAAGACAACATGAGAAGAACTATGTGACCCATGATCTTGAGTTATCAATGGTATTCTTCACAGGAATGATGTGACAACACTACCTGATTGTTGAGTAGTTTATCATATATTATGATCACAAGATTCTTAAGTATATCTTCTCATATAAGGATCTTAACATGGGACAAAGGTGATGGATAGAGTTCCTCTAAGATTATGACTTTGAGATATTCTATAATATTGGGAATGGGAACATAGTAGTAGATGCTCTAAACAATGTCTCTTATTCACAACTATTGAAAGACACGTCAGATCAGTTGGTCTCATTATAGTTATCATTCTTGGATGGAGATGGAATGACTTACCTCCATTCATGTCACCCCTCCACTCTTGTAGTGAGTTAGGGAGGTACGGTTTAGGGATACCAAATATGATAAAATACTTAGTCAGATATCTACTTCACATGCTCTTGATGTATTTTATAAAGATTTGGATCATGTTGTTCTTTTAAGTGGATACACGATGGTATCGGTGATTTTGTGGTAGGAGGCTTTAAGAGAGTTTCATACATCTCCTTTGGTGGTAAATCCAAGTGTGGGAAAGATATACTAGGACCTATGATGTCACTTTTAGTGTCCAAGTATGAAGAAATGAGTTGCAGAGTTTTTCTCTTGATTCCTTACTTGTCAAAAATTGAAGTATGAGCACCAAGATCCAGTTGGTTTAGCTAAACCCCTTGAGGTTCTAGATTGGAAGTGGTATGGAATATTTATGGACTTCACAATAGGCTTACCATGTACATCTAGGGGACATTATTCTATCTGGGTGATCATAGACCGACTCACCAAGTCACCCCACTTTATATCCATTCAAGAGTGAATTTTAGCAAAGAGCTTGGGAGACCTCTATATGAAAAAGCTAGTTCAACTCCATGGAGTTCCCTTGATGATCATTTATGATTGTGATGCTTGATTTAAATACTAGTTGTGGAAGGTATTTTAGGAGGAATTTCGGACTTAGTTACACTTGATCATAGAATTTCACCCTCAAACTGAAGGACAGACAGAGTGGACCATTCAGGTCTTGGAGTACATGTTGCGAGCTTCCATGTTGGACTTTGACCATAGTTGGGAAAATCACCTACAATTGGAAGAGTTTTTATACAAAAACATCTACCATTACACCATAATTATGGAACCATTCGAGGATTTTTATGAGCGACCATAAAATGCATCACTTTTTAATAATAACCTAGGATATTTGGCACTCTTAGGCCCATAGTTGGTGTGAGATACTACAGAGAAGATGCAGATTATCTAGAAATGGATAAGAACTATATAGAGATTTCATAAGTCTTATACTGGAAAACGAAAGAGGCCTTTGGAGTTTGAGTAGGGAGACCATGTGTTCCTATGGGTTTCACCTCAATGTGGGTTTGAAGATTTGGTTGTGGTGGAAATCTATCTCTGAGATTCACTAACCCTTTGCAGATACAACGTAGATATGTTGAGGTGGTGTACCACTTAGCTCAACCTCTATAGTTAAAACAGGTGCACAATGTCTTCCACTTGTCATAGCTGAGGAGGTATGTGCATGACCCATTGTACATTATCAACTTGGTTGAGCTACACATTGAGGATGGAGCTACCTTTGTTGAGTACTCAGTTGAGATTGAGGATCGGCATGAGAGGATCCTTTTTGGGTGATCAATTTCTTTAGTGCATGTCCAGTGGTAGCACAAGAATATTTAGGAGAGAATATGGGATTGGGATTCTTAGATTCATGCTCAGTACCCACATCTCATTATGTTACCCATATTTTAAATTTTTGGGTTGTAAATCCCCATGGTGGGTAGAATTTAGTGACTTGTATTTTCCATTTATTAATTTTCTATATGGTATGGATTTTGTTTTTGAGACTAGGAACTAAGACTGAGTGTGATTCTAAGGCCCAGTGTGCCCAAAAAATATTTTTGAATTATATTAAATATATTAAATAGCAATTATGTGCAGTTTTCCTGAAAAAAGTAGAATATTTCTAAACAGGGGCTCAGATTAGAAATAATAGGGCACCGTTGATTTCAAAAATGTGGTTTTTACCCTATTTGTGACATAAAATTTGTCAATGTGGGTTGTTTGTGGAAAAATCAATACGTGTATGAAATGAATAAAATAATTAAATAAATTATTTTAGTTTTATTTCATCGATGCAGAAACTTAAGTGTCTTTAAATAGACTATTATGAAAAATTTCTAGGGTTAGATGCATAACCCAAGATCTGTTGGAGAGTGTGTTAGAGGATCTATCTTAGATAAATGGAAATCCGATCATAGATCAGTGATCGAGCAGGAAACATTATCTGGGATATTTCTAGTGATGATGATGCAAGATCGTTATTCATCAATGATCAATCCATCTAAAGGTAGGAAATTTTTTTATTTGGATTCTTTTCATATTATTAATTCCTATGATGAACATGAATCAATCAACCAATAAGGTTTGGTCATATTATGGGATGATTTTATTTGCAGGGTTTCTATTGGGATAATTTATTTGTGATTATTGATTCTTCTATAGTTGTTATAATAGATATGAATCACGGACAACAATAAAATTGGTTGAGGTTTTTTCCTCATGTTTTTGGTTTTTCATTTCTCCTCTTTTTCTTAATTCATCATGGGAATTCTTTATTCGGCCCACAATTCAACATATACCAGAAAATAAAACATTTTGTACCGAATTCTTGGAGCAACGGTTTGAAATCATAGATCTGGTCTTGGTACAACATGCCAGTGGTGTTATAATAGAAATGTTAGAATATCGGATGATGTAGATACTCAGTTTTTTGTTCTTGAAAATTAATCAAATAATGATGTATGGATCCAATTTTTTATTGGATTCAAAAGTCAAATCCCATTTTTTGTCAATGGAAAGGCTCAACTGACATAGATCCTTGATTTCTTGGCAATGTGTGGTTGGATTGGTGTCTAGAGAAGTGGAGAAGATGTGTAGAAACTAGATCTGGGATTCTAAAAAATCTTGATCCAAACAGTGTGTAATCTAGGATTACACAGCATGTGGATCCCTCCTAGCATGAGGCTAGGGTTTCAAGAATGAGATAAGTATCACATGAAGTGTGACCTTATCACATGGTGTGTGGTTCCCTTTTTTGAGCTTGGCATGTACCTCAGAGGGTATATAAATATGGGTTGAGAGTACATGGCCATGGGAATATTGTGTACACCTATACAAACACGGCTTGGTTGGGTGTACATGGGAATACCCATGTAACACCCGAGACTTTTATGTTATATAAATCATCAAAGGAATCTTTTTCTACACAACACTTGCTTGGCTTGCTTTACACGCAATCGCGACCTTCCTCGATAGCTTGCGTCGTACGCAATACCGAGTTTCACTAAACAACAATATGCTATTAAAACTAGCCGTTATGAATAGTAATAACCACTTTTTGAAATTTAATAAATTTTATTTTTCAAAATGGACTTCATTTTTGGACTCAGAATATCGAAATTAGCCTAGGGTGAAATTTTGGTATTTTTCTGAAAACTTTCAATTTTTGATGAATAGTGAAACCACTAAGTGGTTGGTTAAAAACTGAATTTTGCATAAAACTTAATTTTACTGCTTCTGTGAATGGAATTTAAAAAATCCAACAGACACGGTTGATATCAGTAAGTAAAATGTGGTTCAATGAGATAAAAATAATTTTTTGGTGAATAGTAACTTTTTACTTTTTTTTACCACGGTTAATAATAAATAGGGTAACTAATGGTAAATATGATATTAATATTACCCTAACACATGTCCTAATTCTATTGGACAAGTGTAATTAGACCAAAAACAAACTTAGGAATAAAAATATGACCATTTAGGCCCACTTGGATTAGATTAGGACATTTATTATTAATTTATTTAAAGAAGTGTTAAAATTGTTAAAATCAAAGTTTAATAAGTAAATCATTTTTAATATGGGGTTATAAATAAGATAAATTCGACTATAAATATTAATTAGAAATATAAAAATATTTCCTACATAATGGTATTTTATTTGTAATTTTTAGACTTTAAATAATTTAATTTATTTATGACACAATGATGATGCAGTAATTATCTTATTAATGAAATATTGACATAATTGATGTTATAAACACCAAAATAAATGTAATTTGAGACTTTTTATGAATTAAAATAATTTTCTAGGTTACTATGATATATTAATGTTGATTTAATCAACTTTTTTCGAACATATAATTCTTTTATGACTTTCACAAAAATCATATATCAAATAGTGTCAAAATTGACACAAAATAGTTTTTAAATCAAATATTATATTATTAATTGTTATTTTATTCCTAAAAATCTAAGGTTCGGCCAAATGACTTAGATAAGGATATATATATTAATAATAAACAATTTGGGGTTCTTTTGGCATGTTATATTAAGTGTATTAACCATATAGTGAAAGAAAACAAAAAGACACGGTAAAAGTTAAATTATTTAACTTAGAGTTAAATCTAATTGATAAGGTTAAAATAATACCCTAAACTTGTCTAAATCCTATTGGTTGATATGATTTCGACCCATACCCACTTTAGCTTCGAAATAAGACCCTTTGGAACCATTATAAACCGATTTTGACTTTAATATAAAATAATATTTTCAGATATTCCTAAGGTGCCCCTCTCCTCCCTTATAAAAGGGAACCTCCTCCCCCTCCTCCTCACACCAATTTGAGCACTCAAGCTCGGCCAAACCCTGCCATGTTCTCCTCTCCACTTCCCTAGAATAATCCTAGAGGTCCTGGTCTTCTTAAAAGACCAATCTTAGTTCCCTAAGTGGAGGATTCAAAGAGGCCTTCCAAAGAAGAGATAATATCCATTACCGATCTTTTCAATTTCATTCTTCTTCAACTTATTCTTCTTTAGTTGTTTCATGATAAAGTAATAAAATCAGTATTACTTACATACTGATATGTTATTATAAATATGAAACAACTCTAATTCACCTTCTATCCATCCCACGGAAAAATGAAATCACCGCGCGTGCGTACGTACGGAATACCGTCTCCACGCCGTGGTGTAATCTATTTTTCCACCATCACTTTACAAGGATGGGTATAATGGTGTAATGAGTAACTATTTATGATTATTATAAAGTAATATTGATACTGAAATAATATATATATACTCCAATACAGTTCCACGATCATAGGAACGATATCATCACTCGTGCGTACGTACGGAATACCGTCTCCACGATGTGATGCGACTCGTTCTACATGATCATCATTACATAGTAATTATATAAATGAATTGAATGAATAAATATGATATATGTTACATTAATACCATTCTGGATATAAGGTATCTATAACCTTAAAATAAGAATAATAATGTATTCGGCAAAACACGCATAAGAACAAAAGGCAATAAAGACCCGAGTAACAAGTAACAATGAAATATTACTAACAAGAAGCTAAGAATATGACCATATATGATATCATATCAATATGTATGATACTGGAATAATTCAATAACATTATTTAAACCATTATACAGGAGCTTCGGACACGTACAAAGCAAATCGGACCTAAGGTAAGGGAAATATCACAATCTCATTTTTATCCGAGATTGTTTATTCGTAAGTATTTACTGGGGTGTATTTTATCATCCACATCCATGTTTCATCAATATGTAATATTATTTCCATCCACCTACAATTTTTTAAATCCATTTTTACCCTTCGGTGAGTTTTTAGTAAAGAATAAGAAAGGAATCTTTTGTCATTTTTCGTACGAGGTACTTTTTGACTTTTCCGACAAAAGTACGAAGAATGTTTTTTTTAACTTATACGGAATGAATGGATTTTTAAAACATTATTTCCAAGAAGCTTCCTTTAAAAGTTTTCAAGTTTATTTTTAATCAACTTCTTTTATTTTAAAGTTGTATGACATGTTATGAAAGGAAAAATGTTTTTGAAGAAGAAAGGATATTTTCCTCAAGAATGGAGTTCAAGTGTTTTATCAAAATTATTTTCCATATAAGATAATAAAGGGTTCTGTTTTTATCCCTATTATTACATTGATTTGATCATGTTGTTATGGAATTATTTTTTATGAATTCCTTTATCTTATATGAATTGATTTATGATGTCATGATGTTTCAAGAATCCCATTTCTGTTACATGTGTTATGCGATGATGTATGTTTTATGATTATGTGGCACACATAAGAAAGGATTCATTATAAGATGGGTGGGACCTATATCTCCCTCCAATGCATTGGGTAAAGGTTTTATATCTCATGAGATAGACATGGATGGAACGGTAGGTTATACCGGTTCAGCGAAACAGGACTGGAATGAGGGTGACTCGGTTCAGAAAGGGACTTTGTCCACTAAGATAGTCTTGGAAATGAGTCATGACTAACAAGAAATGATTTTCCATGATTATGTGTGCAATCCACAAAGTTTCAAGTTTCGTGTTATGATTATGGGGATCTCATTTTCACTTCTATGATTTATTCCATGTTAAGATTTTATGATCTCTTTTGCAGGTTATGATTTTCAAAAAGATATGATATGATTTTTATTTCCTTTATTTGCCCTTTCTGAGCATTTGAGCTCACCCTTTTATGTTTTCTTTTCCCCAGGTCAGGAAGATGGATATTAAGTAGAATATGCTAAAAAGGACCCTAGATATGATGAAATAAATGGGAGACACTGTAGAAGATTTATGAACCAGTTGTTTATGTTTCCCAGTTTCTAAAGACACTATACCTATACGGTCCTTTGTGGTTTTGTCATATGTTGTAATAAGTGTGTTTCAATTTTGAAGTATTAACAATGTATGTAAAGTATGGGTCTTTATAGTTGGTATCAGAGGAAAGGTATAGTCAACCTTTGGAAACTAGGATGTGAAAGCCTTAGTAAGAACCCTAAGGATAAGTCTAAGCATAGAACACAATCTTAGTGTTTTAGAAATGGACTTGAATAACCTAGGATAAGACCTTAAGCATGAAAATTTTATTCTTGAATTATGTGGTTTTCCTATTATAATTAGTGTTGCTCACACTATTCTTCTTGGTTTTAGTCAATGGCTGGAACCCGAAGGAACCGTGTTAATGCGGAATGCGATGGGCAATGCAATGATTGTCCCCCTGAGCAACCAAACGATATGGGAGATGGAATGAAAAATCTTATAGCCATGCTCACACAACTTTCTCAAGCTATGAATCATGCAGGACTTCCAAACGAGCAAAGGAAGGAGCAACATTCTGTTGAATCCTTCATGAGGCAGCGTCCACCTTCTTTCAGCGGGTCTACTGATCCATTAGTTGCTGAACAATGGATTAGTACTACTGAAAAGATATTTTCAGTTCTTCAATGTTCTGAGCATGATAAAGTCCTCCTAGCATTGTATCGTTTGGAAGGAGATGATGATAAATGGTGGAAACTTATTAAGAATACGAGGCAAAGGGATGAAATTGAGTCTATGGAATGGGACAAGTTCAAGAACTTATTTTTCAATAAGTACTTCCCTCGTATTCTCCTAACAAAGATGGAGAAAGAGTTCCTTGAACTGAAGCAAAAGGGATGATGAATCTGTTGGTACCTATGAAGAAAATTTTACAATACTTCCAAGGTACGCTTCTGGTATTATTATCCAACCTGAGAGTAAGATCGATCGATTCTTTAGTGGCTTAAAACCAAGTCTTCGAAGGGCGTTAGCCATAAGGGACTTCAATAGCTACTAGGAAATCGTTCGATGTGCTCTCAAAGTCGAGATGGAGATTGGAGTAACCCATCAGTCACATGGGTTTGATAAGAAGAGGAAGATGGAATTCAAAGGAAAATCTAAAGAGCACACTGAAAAGAAGATGAGCTTTCCCTTATGCTAAAAGTGTGGAAAGAAACATTGGGGGAGTTTTCTTAAAGGGACAAGTAAATGTTTTAAATGTGGAAAGGAAGGTCATCGGGCATTTGAATGTTGTGATAATGGGAAGAAGATGTATAATGACTCAAACAAAGTAAGGGATACACAGAATGAACCTACTACACTTCAATGTTTCAAGTGCAAGGAGATGGGGCATTATGGCAATCAATGCCCAAATCCAAGGGTTGATGATGATGGTCGACGTCAACAAAATCTTAAGGCTAAAGACAAAGGAAAGTCACATGAAATTTCTATCAGCGATGAGGAGTACGATAACGAAGTGGTGAAAGGTACACTTACCATCCACTCTAAAGTAGAAAATGTTTTATTTGATTCTGGATCCACCCACTCTTTTATTTCTAAATAATTTTCTAAGGGTATCACCATATTACCTCAACAATTAGATGTTGAGTTAGCTGTGACAACACCTAATGGCACAACAGTCGCATCAAAAGTTTATAATTATTCTCCGATCGAAGTTTGTGGGAAAGTTCTTCCTGCAAATCTTGTGATCCTTCCTTTAGTGGAATTTGATGTGATTCTTGGCATGGATTGGCTTTCTCTACATGGATATCATATCAATTGCCAAAGAAGGGAAGTCACATTTCATATTCCAGATCAATCTACGATCGTCTATCAATGCAAGGATGAACATAACCTTCCAGTGGAAATTCCTTCCATCTTATGGGTCTTTATTCCACTAAATGAAGGTTATTTATCTCAAATGGTCGGTGAGAAACTCACGATTAATAATATGCCCATTGTACGGGAGTTTGATGATGTCTTTCCGGAGGAATTACCGGGTCTTCCACCAAATCGTGAAGTTGAGTTTTCAATAGAACTCATACCGGGTGCTTTGCCTATTTCAAAGACACCTTATAGAATGGCCCCAATTGAGTTGCAGGAATTGAAGAAGAAACTCCAAGAGAATCTTGATAAGGTATTCATACGCCCTAGTGTGTCACCTGGGGGAGCACCTGTTCTATTTGTTAAGAAGAAAGATGGATCAATGAGACTCTGCATTGATTATCGAGAACTTAACAAGATCACTATCAAGAACAAATATCCTCTCCCACGCATTGATGACTTATTTGACCAACTACGCGGAGCTCAATACTTTTCCAAGATTGATCTTCGTTCAGGGTATCATCAATTAAGGGTCAAAAGGGAGGATATACCAAAGACGGCTTTCCGTACAAGGTATGGACACTATGAATTTATAGTGATGCCATTTGGTCTTACTAATGCCCCTGCTATCTTCATGGATCTAATGAATAGAGTCTTTAGAGACTATCTTGATCAATTTGTGGTAGTCTTTATAGACGATATTCTTGTCTATTCAAAGAGCAAGGAAGAGCATGAATATCACTTGAGAATTATATTGGAGACCCTGAGAAAGGAGAAGCTTTATGCCAAATTTACCAAGTGTGAATTTTGGCTTCAAAAAGTTGCATTTTTGGGTCACATAATCTCAAAAGAGGGGATATCTGTGGATCCAGAAAAAACAGAGGTTATCAAAAGATGGTCGAGACCAACAACAGTAACTGAGATTCGAAGTTTTCTTGGTTTGGCTGGATATTATCGACGTTTTGTAAAAGATTTTTCATGATTATCTAATCCACTCACCAAGTTGACTCGGAAAGGAGTTAAGTTTGTCTGGACAGAGGAATGTGAAGAGAATTTCAAGGAGTTGAAAAGAAGGTTATCCAGTGCACCTGTGCTCACACTGCCTTGTAGTGGAGAAAGGTTTGTGATCTACAGTGATGCATCCAAGAAGGGATTGGGGTGTGTTCTTATGCAAAATGATATGGTGATAGCTTATGCCTCACGACAGTTGAAAATCCATGAGCAAAATTACCCAACACATGATTTGGAGTTGGCTGCGGTAATCTTTGCATTAAAGATTTGGAGGCATTACCTTTATGGTGAAAGGTGTGATATTTATACTGATCATAAAAGTTTAAAGTATATTTTCACACAAAAGGAGCTGAATATGCGCCAATGAAGATGGTTGGAGCTGATTAAGGATTATGACTGCTCAATCCATTACCACCCTGGGAAAGCAAACAAGGTGGCAGATGCATTAAGTCGACAAGACCATGCTAGTTTATCCATGATGAGGATCACAAAAGATCCAATATTTATGGATTTACAATGGATGGATCTTGGAATTATAATGGAAGGGGAAAAATCTTATCTTTCTCAAATGAATGTTCAACCATCTATACATGTGAAGATTAAAGAGGCACAGAAAGAAGATGTCGAGTTACAAAATAAGGTGAGAAATGTTCCTGAATTCAACCTTGATTGTGATGGGATAATAAAGTTCAGGAATCGGGTTTGTGTTCCTCCCATCCCCGAATTAAAGAAGGAGCTGCTGGATGAGGCTCATAGTTCATCATTCTCTATTCATCCTGGAAGCACGAAGATGTATAGGGACCTGAAAGAGTACTTCTGGTGGGATGGCATGAAAAGAGATGTTGCTGAATATGTCTCTCGATGCTTGGTTTGTCAACAAGTTAAAGCTGAGAGACAAAATTCTAAGGGGATGTTACAACCATTACCCATACCCGAATGAAAATGGGAAAACATCACTATGGACTTTGTCACAGGACTTCATAAAACATCCAAAGGCAATAATGCTATCTGGGTCATAGTTGATCGTCTTACAAAGTCTGCACACTTCATTGCTATTAGAGAGGATTTCTCTCTAGATCAGCTTGCCAGGATATATGTAAAGGAAGTGGTAAGATTTCATGGAGTACCACTTTCTATTATATCTGATCGAGATCCGAGATTTACCTCAAAGTTCTGGCGAAGTCTTCAGCATACTCTGGATACAGAGTTGAGTTTCAGCACTGCTTATCATCCCCAGACAGACGGTCAGTCTGAGAGAACAATTCAAACCCTAGAAGATATGTTGAGAGCTTGCTCTATGGATTTCAAAGGAGGTTGGGATCAACACCTACCTTTGGTGGAATTTTCTTATAATAATAGCTTTTACTCTAGTATTCAGATGGCTCCTTATGAAGCTCTCTATGGAAAGAAATGCAGGACTCCAACTTGCTGGGATGAAGTTGGGGAAAGAAAGCTATTAGGACCTTATCTCATTGATGAAATGGTAGAAAAGGTCAGATCTATTCAACAACACGTAATAGCAGCTCAGAGTCGACAGAAAAGTTATGCCGACAACCGAAGAAAAGACCTAGAGTTTGAAGTGGGTGATAAAGTGTTCTTACGAATATCTCCCTGGAAGAGGGTTATGAGATTTGGAAAGAAGGGGAAGTTGAGCCCTAGATATATCGGTCCTTTTGAAATACTGGATCGTGTTGGGAAGGTAGCTTACCGATTGGCGCTTCCACCGAATCTCTCTCAAGTTCACGATGTGTTCCATGTATCTCTCCTGAGAAAGTACATACCAGATCCTTCGCATGTACTCAGCTCAGAAGTTGTACCACTGGAGCAAGATCTTTCTTATAAAGAACAGCCGATAGAGATTCTAGATCGTAGCGAAAATGTCCTACTAAACAAGACCACTCGATTGGTGAAAGTTTTAGGGAGGAACCACCAACTTGAAGAAGCTACATGGGAGCTTGAGGATATGATGAGGGAGAAGTATCCTCATCTGTTTGTTACAAAGTGATGAATTTCGAGGGCGAAATTCTTTTTAAGGGGGGTAGAATGTAACACCCGAGACTTTTATGTTATATAAATCATCAAAGGAATCTTTTTCTACACAACACTTTCTTGGCTTGCTTTACACGCAATCGCGACCTTCCTCGATAGCTTGCGTCGTACGCAATACCGAGTTTCACTAAACAACAATATGCTAATAAAACTAGCCATTATGAATAGTAATAACCACTTTTTGAAATTTAATAAATTTTATTTTTCAAAATGGACTTCATTTTTGGACTCAGAATATCGAAATTATCCTAGGGTGAAATTTTGGTATTTTTCTGAAAACTTTCAATTTTTGATGAATAGTGAAACCACTAAGTGGTAGGTTAAAAACTGAATTTTGCATAAAACTTAATTTTACCGCTTCTGTGAATGGAATTTCAAAAATCCGACAGACACGGTTGATATCAGTAAGTAAAATTTGGTTCAATGATATAAAAATAATGTTTTGGTGAATAGTAACTTTTTACTTTTTTTTACCACGGTTAATAATAAATAGGGTAACTAAGGGTAAATATGATATTAATATTACCCTAACACATGTCCTAATTCTATTGGACAAGTGTAATTCGACCAAAAACAAACTTAGGAATAAAAATATGACCATTTAGGCCCACTTGGATTAGATTAGGACATTTATTATTAATTTATTTAAAGAAGGGTTAAAATAGTTAAAATCAAAGTTTAATAAGTAAATCATTTTTAATATGGGGTTATACATACGATAAATTCGACTATAAATATTCATTAGAAAGATAAAAAGATTTCCTACATAATGGTATTTTATTTGTAATTTTTAGACATTAAATAATTTAATTTATTTATGACACAATGATGATGCAGTAATTATCTTATTAATGAAATATTGACATAATTGATGTTATAAACACCAAAATAAATGTAATTTGAGACTTTTTATGAATTACACTAATTTTATAGGTTACTATGATATATTAATGTTGATTTAATCAACTTGGTTTGAACATATAATTCTGTTATGACTTTCACAAAAATCATATATCAAATAGTGTCAAAATTGACACAAAATAGATTTTAAATAAAATATTATATTATTAATTGTTATTTTATTCTTAAAAATCTAAGGTTCGGCCAAATGACTTATATAAGGATATATATATTAATAATAAACAATTTGGGGTTCTTTTGGCATGTTATAGTAAGTGTATTAACCATATAGTGAAAGAAAACAAAAAGACACGGTAAAAGTTAAATTATTTAACTTAGAGTTAAATCTAATTGATAAGGTTAAAATAATACCCTAAACTTGTCTAAATCCTATTGGTTGATAGTATTTAGACCCATACCCACTTTATATTCTAAATAAGACCCTTTGGAACCATTATAAACCGATTTTGACTTTAATATAAAATAATATTTTCAGATATTCCTATGGTGCCCCTCTCCTCCCTTATAAAAGGGCACCTCCTCCCCCTCCTCCTCACACCAATTTGAGCACTCAAGCTCGTCCAACCCCTGCCATTTTCTCCTCTCCACTTCCCTAGAATAATCCTAGAGGTCCTTGTCTTCTTCAAAGACCAATCTTAGTTCCCTAAGTGGAGGATTTAAAGAGGCGTTCCAAAGAAGAGGTAATATCTATTACCGATCTTTTCAATTTCATTCTTCTTCAACTTATTCTTCTTTAGTTGTTTCATGATAAAGTAATAACATCAGTATTAATTACATACTGATATTTTATTATAAATATGAAACAACTCTAATTCACCTTCTATCCATCCCACGGAAAAATGAAATCACCGCACGTGCGTACGTACGGAATACCGTCTCCACGCCGTGGTGTAATCTATTTTTCCACCATCACTTTACAAGGATGGGTATAATGGTGTAATGAGTACCTATTTATGATTATTATAAAGTAATATTGATACTGAAATAATATATATATACTCCAATACAGTTCCACGATCATAGGAATGATATCATCACTCGTGCGTACGTACGGAATACCGTCTCCACGATGTGATGCGACTCGTTCTACATGATCATCATTACATAGTAATTATATAAATGAATTGAATGAATATATATGATATATGTTACACTAATATCATTATGGATATAAGGTATCTATAACCTTAAAATAATAATAAGAATGTACTCGGCAAAACACGCATAAGAACAAAAGCCAATAAAGACCCGAGTAACAAGTAACAATGAAATATTACTAACAAGAAGCTAAAAATATGACCATATATGATATCATATCAATATGTATGATTCTGGAATAAGTCAATAACATTATTTAAACCATTATACAGGAGCTTCAGACACGTACAAAGCAAATCGGACCTAAGGTAAGGGAAATATCACAATCTCATTTTTATCTGAGATTGATTATTCGTAAGTATTTACTAGGGTGTATTTTATCATCCACATCCATGTTTCATCAATATGTAATATTATTTCCATCCAACTACAATTGTTTAAATACATTTTTACCCTTCGGTGAGTTTTTAGTAAAGAATAAGAAAGGAATCTTTTGTCGTTTTTCGTACGAGGTACTTTTTGACTTTTTCGACAAAAGTACGAAGAATGTTTTTTTAACTTATACGGCATGAATGGATTTTTAAAAAATTATTTCCAAGAAGATTACTTTACAAGTTTTCAAGTTTATTTTTAATCAACTTCTTTTATTTTAAAGTTGTATGACATGTTATGAAAGGAAAAATGTTTTTGAAGAAGAAAGGATATTTTCCTCAAGAATGGAGTTCAAGTGTTTTATCAAAATTATTTTCCATCTAAGATAATAAAGGGTTCTGTTTTTATCACTATTATTACATTGATTTGATCATGTTGTGATGGAATTATTTTTATGAATTCCTTTATCTTATATGAATTGATTTATGATGTCATGATGTTTCAAGAATCCCATTTTTGTTACATGTGTTATGCGATGATGTATGTTTTATGATTATGTGGCACACATAAGAAAGGATTCATTATAAGATGGGTGGGACCTATATCTCCCTCCAATGCATTGGGTAAAGGTTTTATATCTCATGAGATAGACATGGCTGGAACGTTAGGTTATACCGGTTCAGTGAAATAGGACTGGAATGAGGGTGACTCGGTTCAGAAAGGGACTTTGTCCACTAAGATAGTCTTGGAAATGAGTCATGACTAACAAGAAATGATTTTCCATGATTATGTGTGCATGCCACAAAGTTTCAAGTTTCATGTTATGATTATGGGGATCTCATTTTCACTTCTATGATTTATTCCATGTTAAGATTTTATGATCTCTTTTGCAGGTTATGATTTTCAAAAAGATATGATATGATTTTTATTTCCTTTATTTTCCCTTTCTGAGCATTTGAGCTCACCCTTTTATGTTTTCTTTTCCCCAGGTCAGGAAGATGGATATTAAGTAGAATATGCTAAAAAGGACCCTAGATATGATGAAATAAATGGGAGACACTGTAGAAGATTTATGAACCAGTTGTTTATGTTTCCCAGTTTCTAAAGACACTATACCTATACGGTCCTTTGTGGTTTTTTCATATGTTGTAATAAGTTTGTTTCAATTTTGAAGTATTAACAATGTATGTAAAGTATGGGTCGTTATAGTTGGTATCAGAGGAAAGGTATAGTCAACCTTTGGAAACTAGGATGTGAAAGCCTTAGTAAGAACCCTAAGGATAAGTCTAAGCATAGAACACAATCTTAGTGTTTTATAAATGGCCTTGAATAACCTAGGATAAGACCTTAAGCATGAAAATTTTATTCTTGAATTATGTGGTTTTCCTATTATAATTAGTGTTGCTCACACTATTCTTCTTGGTTTTAGTCAATGGCTGGAACCCGAAGGAACCGTGTTAATGCGGAATGCGATGGGAAATGCAATGATTGTCCCCCTGAGAAACCACACGATATGGGAGCTGGAATGAAAAATCTTGTAGCCATGCTCACACAACTTTCTCAAGCTATGAATCATGCAGGACTTCCAAACGAGCAAAGGAAAGAGCAACATTCTGTTGAATCCTTTATGAGGCAGCGTCCACCTTCTTTCAGCGGGTCTACTGATCCATTAGTTGCTGAACAATGGATTAGTACTACTGAAAAGATATTTTCAGTTCTTCAATGTTCTGAGCATGATAAAGTCCTCCTAGCAGTGTATCGTTTGGAAGGAGATGATGATCAATGGTGGAAACTTATTAAGAATATGAGGCAAAGGGATGAAATTGAGTCTATGGAATGGGACGAGTTCAAGAACTTATTTTTCAATAAGTACTTCCCTCGTATTCTCCGAACAAAGATGGAGAAAGAGTTCCTTGAACTGAAGAAAAAGGGATGATGAATCTGTTGGTACCTATGAAGAAAATTTTACAAGACTTTCAAGGTATGCTTCTGGTATTATTATCCAACCCGAGAGTAAGATCGATCGATTCTTTAGTGGCTTAAAACCAAGTCTTCAAGGGGCGTTAGCCATAAGGGACTTCAATATCTACGAGGAAATCGTTCGATGTGCTCTCAAAGTCGAGATGGAGATTGGAGTAACCCATCAGTCACATGGGTTTGATAAGAAGAGGAAGATGGAATTCAAAGGAAAATCTAAAGAGCACACTGAAAAGAAGATGAGCTTTCCCTTATGCTCAAAGTGTGGAAAGAAACATTGAGGGAGTTTTCTTAAAGGGACAAGTAAATGTTTTAAATGTGGAAAGGAAGGTCATCGGGCATTTGAATGCTGTGATATTGGGAAGAAGATGTCTAATGACTCAAACAAAGGAAGGGATACACAGAATGAACCTACTACACTTCAATGTTTCAAGTGCAAGGAGATGGGGCATTATGGAAATCAATGCCCAAATCCAAGGGTTGATGATGATGGTCGACATCAACAAAATCTTAAGGCTAAAGACAAAGGAAAGTCACATGCAATTTCTATCAGCGATGTGGAGTACGATAACGAAGTGGTGAAAGGTACACTTACCATCCACTCTAAAGTAGCAAATGTTTTATTTGATTCTGGATCCACCCACTCTTTTATTTCTAAATAATTTTCTAAGGGTATCACCATATTACCTCAACAATTAGATGTTGAGTTAGCTGTGACAACACCTAATGGCACAACAGTCGCATCAAAAGTTTATAATTATTCTCCGATCGAAGTTTGTGGGAAAGTTCTTCCTGCAAATCTTGTGATCCTTCCTTTAGTGGAATTTTATGTGATTCTTGGCATGGATTGGATTTCTCTACATGGAGCTCATATCAATTTCCAAAGAAGGGAAGTCACATTTCATATTCCAGATCAATCTACGATCGTCTATCAATGCAAGGATGAACATAACCTTCCAGTGGAAATTCCTTCCATCTTATGCGTCTTTATTCCACTAAATGAAGGTTATTTATCTCAAATGGTCGGTGAGAAACTCACGATTAATAATATGTCCATTGTACGGGAGTTTGATGATGTCTTTCTGGAGGAATTACCGAGTCTTCCACCAAATCGTGAAGTTGAGTTTTCAATAGAACTCATACCGGGTGCTTTGCCTATTTCAAAGACACCTTATAGAATGGCCCCAATTGAGTTGCAGGAATTGAAGAAGAAACTCCAAGAGAATCTTGATAAGGGATTCATACGCCCTAGTGTGTCACCTTGGGGAGCACCTGTTCTATTTGTTAAGAAGAAAGATGGATCAATGAGACTCTGCATTGATTATCGAGAACTTAACAAGATCACTATCAAGAACAAATATCCTCTCCCACGCATTGATGACTTATTTGACCAACTACGCGGAACTCAATACTTTTCCAAGATTGATCTTCATTCAGGGTATCATAAATTAAGGGTCAAAAGGGAGGATATACCAAAGACGGCTTTCCGTACAAGGTATGGACACTATGAATTTATAGTGATGCCATTTGGTCTTACTAATGCCCCTGCTATCTTCATGGATCTAATGAATAGAGTCTTTAGAGAATATCTTGATCAATTTGTGGTAGTCTTTATAGATGATATTCTTATCTATTCAAAGAGCAAGGAAGAGCATGAAGATCACTTGAGAATTATATTGAAGACCCTGAGAAAGGAGAAGCTTTATGCCAAATTTACCAAGTGTGAATTTTGGCTTCAAAAAGTTTCATTTTTGGGTCACATAATCTCAAAAGAGGGGATATCTGTGGATCCAGCAAAAACAGAGGTTATCGAAAGATGGTCGAGACCAACAACAGTAACTGAGATTCGAAGTTTTCTCGGTTTGGCTGGATATTATCGACGTTTTGTAAAAGATTTTTCACGATTATCTAATCCACTCACCAAGTTGACTCGGAAAGGAGTTAAGTTTGTCTGGACAAAGGAATGTGAAGAGAATTTCAAGGAGTTGAAAAGAAGGTTATCCAGTGCACCTGTGCTCACACTGCCTTGTAGTAGAGAAAGGTTTGTGATCTACAGTGATGCATCCAAGAAGGGATTGGGGTGTGTTCCTATGCAAAATTATATAGTGATAGCTTATGCCTCACGACAGTTGAAAATCCATGAGCAAAATTACCCAACACATGATTTGGAGTTGGCTGCGGTAATCTTTGCATTAAAGTTTTGGAGGCATTACCTTTATGGTGAAAGGTGTGATATTTATACTGATCATAAAAGTTTAAAGTATATTTTCACACAAAAGGAGCTGAATATGCGCCAAAGAAGATGGTTGGAGCTGATTAAGGATTATGACTACTCAATCCATTACCACCCTGGGAAAGCAAACAAGGTGGCAGATGCATTAAGTCGACAAGACCATGCTAGTTTATCCATGATGAGGATCACAAAAGATCCAATATTTATGGATTTACAAAGGATGGATCTTGGAATTATAATGGAAGGGGAAAAATCTTATCTTTATCAAATGAATGTTCAACCATCTATACATGTGAAGATTAAAGAGGCACAGAAAGAAGATGTCAAGTTACAAAATAAGGTGAGAAATGTTCCTGAATTCAACCTTGATTGTGATGGGATAATAAAGTTCAGGAATCGGGTTTGTGTACCTCCCATCCTTGAATTAAAGAAGGAGTTGCTGGATGAGGCTCATAGTTCATCATTCTCTATTCATCCTGGAAGCACGAAGATGTATAGGGACCTGAAAGAGTACTTCTGGTGGGATGGCATGAAAAGAGATGTTGCTGAATATGTCTCTCGATGCTTGGTTTGTCAACAAGTTAAAGTTGAGAGACAAAAGTCTAAGGGGATGTTACAACCATTACCCATACCCGAATGGAAATGGGAAAACATCACTATGGACTTTGTCACAGGACTTCCTAAAACATCCAAAGGCAATAATGCTATCTGGGTCATAGTTGATCGTCTTACAAAGTCTGCACACTTTATTGCTATTAGAGAGGATTTCTCTCTAGATCAGCTTGCCAGGATATATGTAAAGGAAGTGGTAAGATTGCATGGAGTACCACTTTCTATAATATCTGATCGAGATCCGAGATTTACCTCAAAGTTCTGGCGAAGTCTTCAGCATACTCTGGATACAGAGTTGAGTTTCAGCACTGCTTATCATCCCCAGACAGACGGTCAGTCTGAGAGAACAATTCAAACCCTAGAAGATATGTTGAGAGCTTGCTCTATGGATTTCAAATGAGGTTGGGATAAACACCTACCTTTGGTGGAATTTTCTTATAATAATAGCTTTCACTCCAGTATTCAGATGGCTCCTTATGAAGCTCTCTATGGAAAGAAATGCAGGACTCCAACTTGCTGTGATGAAGTTGGGGAAAGAAAGCTATTAGGACCTTATCTCGTTGATGAAATGGTAGAAAAGGTCAGATCTATTCAACAACACATAAGAGCAGCTCAGAGTCGACAGAAAAGTTATGCCGACAACCGAAGAAAATACCTAGAGTTTGAAGTGGGTGATAAAGTGTTCTTACGAATATCTCACTGGAAGAGGGTTATGAGATTTAGAAAGAAGGGGAAGTTGAGCCCTAGATATATCGGTCCTTTCAAAATACTGGATCGTGTTGGGAAGGTAGCTTACCGATTGGCGCTTCCACCGAATCTCTCTCAAGTTCACGATGTGTTCCATGTATCTCTCCTGAGAAAGTACATACCAGATCCTTCGCATGTACTCAGCTCAGAAGTTATACCACTGGAGCAAGATCTTTCTTATAAAGAACAGCTGATAGAGATTCTGGATCGTAGCGAAAAAGTCCTACGAAACAAGACCACTCGATTGGTGAAAGTTTTATAGAGGAACCACCTACTTGAAGAAGCTACATGGGAGCTTGAGGATATGATGAGGGAGAAGTATCCTCATCTATTTGTTACAAAGTGACGAATTTCGAGGGCGAAATTCTTTTTAAGGTGGGTAGAATGTAACACCCGAGACTTTTATGTTATATAAATTATCAAAGGAATCTTTTTCTACACAACACTTGCTTGGCTTTCTTTACACGCAATCGCGACCTTCATCGATAGCTTGCGTCGTACGCAATACCGAGTTTCACTAAACAACAATATGCTATTAAAACTAGCCGTTATGAATAGTAATAACCACTTTTTGAAATTTAATAAATTTTATTTTTCAAAATGGACTTCATTTTTGGACTCAGAATATCGAAATTAGCCTAGGGTGAAATTTTGGTATTTTTCTGAAAACTTTCAATTTTTGATGAATAGTGAAACCACTAAGTGGTAGGTTAAAAACTGAATTTTGCATAAAACTTAATTTTACCGCTTCTGTGAATGGAATTTCAAAAATCCGACAGACACGGTTGATATCAGTAAGTAAAATGTGGTTCAATGAGATAAAAATAATTTTTTGGTGAATAGTAACTTTTTACTTTTTTTTACCACGGTTAATAATAAATAGGGTAACTAAGGATAAATATGATATTAATATTACCCTAACACATTTCCTAATTCTATTGGACAAGTTTAATTCGACCCAAAACAAACTTAGGAATAAAAATATGACAATTTAGGCCCACTTGGATTAGATTAGGACATTTATTATTAATTTATTTAAAGAAGGGTTAAAATAGTTAAAATCAAAGTTTAATAAGTAAATCATTTTTAATATGGGTTTATACATAAGATAAATTCGACTTTAAATATTCATTAGAAAGATAAAAAGATTTCCTACATAATGGTATTTTATTTGTAATTTTTAGACATTAAATAATTTAATTTATTTATGACACAATGATGATGCAGTAATTATCTTATTAATGAAATATTGACATAATTGATGTTATAAACACCAAAATAAATGTAATTTGAGACTTTTTATAAATTCCACTAATTTTATAGGTTACTATGATATATTAATATTGATTTAATCAACTTGGTTCTAACATATAATTCTGTTATGACTTTCACAAAAATCATATATCAAATAGTGTCAAAATTGACACAAAATAGTTTTTAAATAAAATATTATATTATTAATTGTTATTTTATTCCTAAAAATCTAAGGTTCGGCCAAATGACTTATATAAGGATATATATATTAATAATAAACAATTTGGGGTTCGTTTGGCATGTTATAGTAAGTGTATTAACCATATAGTGAAAGAAAACAAAAAGACACGGTAAAAGTTAAATTATTTAACTTAGAGTTAAATCTAATTGATAAGGTTAAAATAATACCCTAAATTGTCTAAATACTATTGGTTGATAGGATTTCGACCCATACCCACTTTAGCTTCGAAATAAGACCCTTTGGAACCATTATAAACTGATTTTGACTTTAATATAAAATAATATTTTGAGATATTCCTAAGGTGCCCCTCTCCTCCTTTATAAAAGGGCACCTCCTCCCCCTCCTCCTCACACCAATTTGAGAACTCAAGCTCGGCCAACCCCTTCCATTTTCTCCTCTCCACTTCCCTAGAATAATCCTAGAGGTCCTGGTCTTCTTCAAAGACCAATCTTAGTTCCCTAAGTGGAGGATTCAAAGAGGCGTTCCAAAGAAGAGGTCATATCCATTACCGATCTTTTCAATTTCATTCTTCTTCAACTTATTCTTCTTTAGTTGTTTCATGATAAAGTAATAACATCAGTATTACTTACATACTGATATGTTATTATAAATATGAAACAATTCTAATTCACCTTCTATCCATCCCACGGAAAAATGAAATCACCGCGCGTGCGTACGTACGGAATACCGTCTCCACGCCGTGGTGTAATCTATTTTTCCACCATCACTTTACAAGGATGGGTATAATGGTGTAATGAGTAACTATTTATGATTATTATAAATTAATATTGATACTGAAATAATATATATATACTCCAATACAGTTCCACGATCATAGGAATGATATCATCACTCGTGCGTACGTACGGAATACCGTCTCCACGATGTGATGCGACTCGTTCTACATGATCATCATTACATAGTAATTATATAAATGAATTGAATGAATAAATATGATATATGTTACACTAATACCATTCTGGATATAAGGTATCTATAACCTTAAACGAAGAATAAGAATGTATTCGGCAAAACACGCATAAGAACAAAAGGCAATAAAGACCCGAGTAACAAGTAACAATGAAATATTACTAACAAGAAGCTAAGAATATGACCATATATGATATCATATCAATATGTATGATTCTGGAATAAGTCAATAACATTATTTAAACCATTATACAGGAGATTCGGACATGTACAAAGCAAATCGGACCTAAGGTAAGGGAAATATCACAATCTCATTTTTTATCCGAGATTGTTTATTCGTAAGTATTTACTGGGGTGTATTTTATCATTCACATCCATGTTTCATCAATATGTAATATTATTTCCATCCACCTACAATTTTTTAAATCCATTATTAACCTTCGGTGAGTTTTTAGTAAAGAATAAGAAAGGAATCTTTTGTCGTTTTTCGTACGAGGTACTTTTTGACTTTTCCGATAAAAGTACGAAGAATGTTTTTTTTAACTTATACGGCATGAATGGATTTTTAAAACATTATTTCCAAGAATCTTCCTTTACAAGTTTTCAAGTTTATTTTTAATCAACTTCTTTTATTTTAAAGTTGTATGACATGTTATGAAAGGAAAAATGTTTTTGAAGAAGAAAGGATATTTTCCTCAAGAATGGAGTTCAAGTGTTTTATCAAAATTATTTTCCATCTAAGATAATAAAGGGTTCGGTTTTTATCACTATTATTACATTTATTTGATCATGTTGTGATGGAATTATTTTTATGAATTCCTTTATCTTATATGAATTGATTTATGATGTCATGATGTTTCAAGAATCCCATTTTTGTTACATGTGTTATGCGATGATGTATGTTTTATGATTATGTGGCACACATAAGAAAGGATTCATTATAAGATGGGTGGGACCTATATCTCCCTCCAATGCATTGGGTAAAGGTTTTATATCTCATGAGATAGACATGGCTGGAATGGTAGGTTATACCGGTTCAGTGAAACAGGACTGGAATGAGGGTGACTCGGTTCAGAAAGGGACTTTGTCCACTAAGATAGTCTTGGCAATGAGTCATGACTAACAAGAAATGATTTTCCATGATTATGTGTGCATGCCACAAAGTTTCAAGTTTCATGTTATGATTATGGGGATCTCATTTTCACTTCTATGATTTATTCCATGTTAAGATTTTATGATCTCTTTGGCAGGTTATTATTTTCAAAAAGATATGACATGATTTTTATTTCCTTTATTTGCCCTTGCTGAGCATTTGAGCTCACCCTTTTATGTTTTCTTTTCCCCAGGTCAGGAAGATGGATATTAAGTAGAATATTCTAAAAGGGACCCTAGATATGATGAAATAAATGGGAGACACTGTAGAATATTTATGAACCAGTTGTTTATGATTCCCAGTTTCTAAAGACACTATACCTATATGGTCCTTTGTGGTTTTGTCATATGTTGTAATAAGTGTGTTTCAATTTTGAAGTATTAACAATGTATGTAAAGTATGGGTCGTTATAACCCATGTACTGGTACACAGGTAGACTGCATGAGTATTTACACGCCATGTATTGTTACATAGACATGGACTTAGAAAAAGTCCATTTATATAGGTATGACCTGGGGTCGAAGGGACACAGTGTGTAACCCTACTACACACTATGTACTCCTAAAATGTGTGATCGGATCCCTTTTCCTCTATATCTTGTACAAGTTTAATTAGGGTGTGTTTCCCATATACATTCCCTCAGGGTTAGTGTAGAATCACCTTCTACTCTTAGGGAAGTGATCCCTTCAAAAGGACTTCTTGGATAGAGTTTTTTGGAATCCTTCTGTGAGGCTTGTATTGATATCCTCTATTCATATATGTGCCCTAGGCGGATTTTTGGGTATCTTCAAGACCAACACTATATAGGCATTGATCCTCTAGTTTTCAAGTTAATCCAAATTGAGTTATTGTTATACCCCATGGCCTTGGGAGTGATCCTCAAATATGTATTTTATCTCTTTAGACTTTCATTGTGCACATATAATGGTGAGACCTGATGATAACTACCTCTCATACGGACATCATCAGTGCTATTAGACTCATGGAGTGTGTTCTCCCAAATGATTTTTATATGGAACCTTTGAGATGGAATCCTAGGATGGAATTATGGTGGTGATTTACCTTTAGACTTTGTGTCTTTGTTGAGTATATATGGATATTATTTTTATATGAGTTGAATATATATACCTATATAGAGCTAACTATTATTACTTTTTGTTATGATTTGTGTTTTTTGGGTGTTCTACTTGGTATTGTTATACTCACCATTGCATGGGTTTTCCCCACACCTTTCTTGTCTTGTGCAGATGATCAACCTTTTAATAGATTCCAAGATGGACCAGGACCAAATAGTTCTTAGTGATACCGGACTGACTGAGGTATATTTCTATGATACCTTGACAGCAGTCCCAGTTTTACTTTTAGTTTGGACTTGTTTTTAGAATCTTATGGTGGCCTTTTATTTGGACATGTTTTCTTTCCTTTACTTCCTATCATACTCTAGTTGTTGGATTTTGATGTATGCATGAATGGTTGTTTAGTTTTTTTACATTTTAGCATTGTATTTTCTTGGATATATATATGTGTGTGTAGGTACTTAGGCTAATTCCTCCCATGTTAGTGATATGCCCACTTAGCACTAGTCATCATCCCTTGACCAATTGGAGGTGGGCTTGGGGAGTCGTAGCATGGGCCCCTTTGGGATGGGTCATGACAACCACCCTTCCATATTCTAATATATTATATTTAAAGGGTATTATCCCATTGGTTGAGGCCTTAATTTTTCCCTTCTTAATTATTTATATCTATTCATTTAACTCCAATGTTCATAAATCCCAAAATTCATATAATTTAATGGCCATATTGACCAATGGTCAGGTAATGGTCAGATCATAACAGTCACATTTTCCATTAAACATTATATATATATATATATATACTACACCATTCTCATACATCATAATTTTCATCTTCACATATAAAGTTTGTACACTTCCCTTGATAATGTATATCAAATTCCTAAATTTTATGTTTTTTATATAGTTGGATATATTTTATTTAGATATTTCAAGCCTATGGATTTTAAATTAGTGGGTTTATTTTTATTTTTTATTTATCTCCCTGTATTATTTCTAGCTATTATAGTCAATATTAATTCATGATATGTAATGAAATTTAAAATTCATTCTTCATGATTATATTATAAAACATAATAAAATTGTTATTATGAAACTTGAGTTATTTTATTATGAATATTTTTGGGTCATTACATTCTCCCCCCTTAAAAAAATCACCTTATAAATTTTGTTTCTTCTTAAAATAAATTAGAGTAATTCTATTTCATTGACTATTAAATCTTCTAGGTGTTGGGGATAGGATGTTTGAAGGATTTTTTGAGGATACTTTAAGTTTCTATGAATGATGTTAATAAATTATTGTCTTTTGTTATCCAATTATAAATCATCAAAAAAATTTAAGATGACTCATAGTTTTTTAAAATATGAACATTCCAAATAAATTCCATTGGATGGAATATTTCAAAGGAATATTTTATATCTTAGTAAATGTGATGAATTCCTATCTTTTTTGTTTTAAAATAACCGAACAATGTTTTCTGTGAAAACAATTTATCTAAATGATTTCCGATTTTCAAATTTTATATCAACATGAGTTGAAAAAATCTCATAATCAAATTTTTTAGTAGAATATGGGATAAATGTGTTTTACTATACAAATTTCACAATACAAAATTCAATGGGTGTTCATCATAAATAATCTACCAGATAGTTTTTTTCCTGATAAAAGATTGTGTTTAAAGTTTTTCAATAAAATTAATATTGATGTTTCTCAAAAGATACTAGGGAATGAAATTGGGAAAATTATAAATCATGTGGAATTCAATATGAAAAATTCTTCTTATTAAGTTAATATAAAAATATTTTTTTTTCAATGTGCATTGGATAAACAATTAAAATTTTATAAAGTTGAAGTTTCTACAAAATGATCAGATAGACATTTTTGTATAATGATCATAGTACAAAATATAGTATATGAATTAAATGGAATTTTTTTTCTAATATAGGTAATTATATTGAGAAAGTTCTTGAGAAATACGTTTTTTATGTTCTTATGAGTTTTTTATAGGAACAAGTGGATAAATATTCTCAACGGATGGAATTTTTCATACAAATTCTTACTAGAAAAACATTTAGTGATATAATGTTTTTCTATTTCGAAGTCTTTATAATGATTTTGTAAGGATATAAAATTTTATGATGTTGTAAAGAAAGTTCAATATTTTAAATATCATTAATGGATAATCCATTATTATCATTGAGATTGAGGGAAGTCCATTGAAGAAGTTGATTATCATGTTTTTGTGAATCTTAAAAAAATTTATAGAATATTTTAGATGTATCCATATGAATTATGCTGAGAAGAAGATTTTAATTTCTTGTTTTCATTGATTAATAAAGAAAAGAATTGTAATCCTAACTTTTCTTCTTAATTATGCATATATAAATATGGTTCAATGTATAGTACAGTTAGGAGTGTATTTTTCACACAAGAAAAAAAATTGAAGTTATGCAATATTAGTTATGGAAAAAGATTTCATTTAAATTTATAAATTCTAAAATTTGATAAGGGAAGTTTCATATCAAGTAATATCTTAGATTAAGAATAATAAGAAGAATTTGGTTTTGAAATAAGTGTTTCATTTAATAGAAACAAGTGAACAATTTTCCCTAGAAAAACTATTATATCATGTAGAGTTATGAGTTTATGTGAAGAGGTGATCATATGAACAAAGTGTAAGAATGTTATGTCAATTATTATAAGGATCCACATGAAATTTATAGGTGGAATTATCAGATAGAAAAATAGTATAGATAAATTAGATGAATAGTGGAAAATTATAGTTTTATATAAAACTCCAAGATGGAATTTCTTACCTACTGTTGGGTATGAAAGTGATGAATAACATTTTTTTCAAGAAGAGAAAATGTTATAAAATTATAAGGATAATTCTGATCATATTGGTTATAGTTTCTAAAAGTTTTTACAAAATTATTTTTTATATATTTATTTATGTGAGGAGTATATACACTGTAGTTTTTATAATAGTGAAATGCATGTAATGACATTCCATTCTTGAAATAACAATAAAAAATGATTGATTTCCAATGGATTGTGTGGTATTGGATTATTTCTAAACCATGAAAAGGACTAGCTACTCTTATTGAGTAGTGAACCCTCTTAATTATTGTGTTCATGCAGTTGAGTGTGTGTGATTGGTGTTTAGAAATGGTTTTACTCTTTAATAGGAGCCTAAGGATGTTTCATAAGAAAATTAAACATAAAAATAAAATATCACGGATTCACCACCTCCCCATCTCATTGATCACATTAGTACTTTCATGTGGTATCATAGAGAAAGGAAACCTTCATTAACACTTTATTGATGTTTAAAGAAAGGATATGTTTCCATGTATATTAATAATTTTGAGAATAGTAAGGGGATTTATTTCTTGATGGTAAGAACTATAATATACGGAAAGATATAATTTTTCTATATTTTATGTCACTTAGTAATGTTGTTATAGAGGTTGTGATAGATGGTTTCCCTCTTTGTGTTTAATATATTCCCTTTATAGTATCCAATAAGTATAATTTAGAGAATAATGGTTGTGCTAGAAATTATATACTTTCCTCATTCTCATAAATTGAGTTTCTTAGAGTTAAAGTAGTTGGCATAACTAAAGGAATCTGGGAAATATAGTAAAATGTCTATAAATAAAATAAAAAAATTGAGAAAGAGAATTTAAAATTTTTGAGGTTAAAGTATAAAGATATTAAGATGGGTGATAATGAATCTATTGATGATTTATTTAGAATAGTGAATTACATTTTAAGAACCATAATACTTCCTAGTTACAAGTTGGAAGATTCAAAAATTATTTAAAATATCTTATGAATTATTCCTAATATGTTTGATGGTAAAGTTAGATACTTGGAAGACATAAATCCTAAAAATATTTCTCTCATTTTTCTATATAGAACTCTCACCATGTGTGAAATGATAAGAGTTGAAGTAATAAATAACAATTAGAAGGATTAGTGAGAAATTTCTTTCAAGGATTCCAAGAAATAAAATCAAAAAAAAAAGTTCTCAAAGAAGAATAAGGTAGTTAATATAACACCAAATAAGTGGTTAGTAAAACTCTTCTAGAATTTATGTCCATTTTTTTCTAATAATATGAAAAAAAAAGGCATAATAAGGTACAAAGGGAAGTTATCTCTGATTTTTTTTCTACAAATATATTGGTCATTTTGTGGAAAATTTTCCATTTCTAAATGACGAAGATGAAAGTGATGAAGATGGTATAAAATCAAGAATGTTCCATAAGAAGATGGTAGATAACTAAAAATACTATTCTAATAGAGAAGACATAAATTTCACCAAATAAAATACATATAAACTATTTATTTATGTTTTAGAATGATGATGATGATAGTGAAAATGAAGATTAAATATTTAGTGCTAATACTGTTGAAAATATTTTTATATAAAAGTGAAGGCTGAAAATTTTATTAGGGGTGAATTCAATAGTTAAAAATAAGTGTATAATCAAATTTATTTTATTATAAAACTTAAATTAAGATAATTTATTTTAAAATTTATAAGACATGAAAGGTATAAAAAATAGGAAGAATAATAATCTCTCACCAAACAATCAAGAATAATTTCTTAATGAAAAATACAAGTTGCATAAAGAGATTTATGTTCTAAATAATAAAATTAATAAAGATTAAAATCTTAATATTAATCTTAAAGAAAATATTTAGTTAATGGAGGGATAGTTACAACATACTCAATAAAGACCTACTAAACCTAAGAAAGTAATTTAAAATTTACAAAGATCAGTTAAAAAATTTAGTGTGAGTATTAAAATGTGAAAACAAATGAAGTATTAACAAATATTATCCTAAATGTTTTATATGAATAATGAATATGATTAGAATAATAATGAATTTTAGAAAACCATGTATGTTGTGAAATCATGAAAATATAAAAAATCAAAAGTCTCTTATGTAACAATGTAAGAATAAAAAGGTAATACTATTTGAGGTTTTATTGAGGATTAGACGATATTTAAACCAAAGAATAATGTTTCAATAGGAAATAAAATATTTTGTGTGTGAGAAAGTTACAAAATGGAATTTAACAAATTATATTAAAAATGGGTTTACAAACTTGGGAGATATGCATCATACAATGGGAAATATGATTTTTATGGCCACAGCAGGTGTTTTGGAGGATTTTATTATATAGAAAATATGTTTTTGTTTCATCATTATCATTAAAATGAACCCAAGATAAATTAGTGGAAAATTTTGAGGGGTAGAAACCCACTCAAAAGAGGCTAATGGATAAATTTATTGTAAATATTTAAAATATATTCCAACCCTTGGAAAAAAAATTAAAATATTTCAACACTTTATAAATCTTGAAAAATAATGTCTTATTATGTTATCAAAACAAAATATATATATATATAATATCAAAATACATAAGGGAAGAAATAAAAATGGAAGGAAAATCCTTATTTGTTGAAACTTCCCTCGAAGCTACAGAATGTGAATGGCCCTAGATTTTGTATAGTGGTTATTCTTCACATATGATAATAGATATGATTTTGTTGAAAATTTTGAATGATTTTATAGAATGGATAGTGAATTTTTGTATCAATGAGTGAAACTCAATAAAATTATTTGGATCTATTATCTTTGGGGAAGAAAAGTTAAAATCTAGAAGGACCTTGTCTGATGATGGGCTAAAATAGATTTTTTTAAGTGTTTCACAATGTTTAGATGAAGGAAAAAATTATTTTTTAGAAAATATGGTTTTTATTAATATAATTTATGATAGAAAAGTTGTAATGAGAGCCCAATGAACAAAGGTAATCCTATTCCAAGTTATTGAAACTAAAATTTCATGTTATATGAGTGTGGTTAATGAAATTTATCTTTGGCATAAAAGGTTAAGGAATATTTTTTAAAGGAATATGAAGTAGCATACAAAGATATAAAATGTTGAATATTATCCTTATATGAGAAGAATAATATATTTGTGTTGTTTAATATTCTTGAAAGGAAAGATTACAAGATCAGTGTATAATAAATTTGAGATACATTTAATTAATCCCATTTAGATGAAACATTCTGATATTTATGGGAAAATGAGTAAACAATCAACACACAAAGATAAGTAATTCGTTTCATTAATTTATGGAATAAATCACATTATAACATTTATGTTCCTAAAACATAAATTAGATGATCTTAATATGTTTATGTTTTTTAAGATAAGTTCATAAAAATAGTGTGGATATTACATGAAGAATATTCAAACTAAAAATAGTGGTGAATATACATGTTGTTCATTCATATATTATCTTAAAATTTATGAAATTAGTTATGAGTTTATTTCTTTGTACTCACCATATAAAAAGGGTGAAGTTATAAGAAATAATTCATGACTGGTTTGTACAGGGTGTTCTAAAATATAAGTCTTTGGTTTTGATGAATCATTTACTCTTGTGTCCATATTATAACTTATCATAATTTTTCATGGTATTACCACTCATTAAAGATATAAAATTTTAAAAATGGATTCTATGTCTTATATTCTAAATGTAGAGCTCGATGAAGATGTTTATATTGAACAATCATGTGGGTATGTGATTAATAAAGATGAATGTTTTGTGTTCAAGTTGAAGAAGGATTTTTATGGATTGAATAAATATTTGAGAGATCAGTATTTCAAACTATATATTTTCTTAAGTAAGTTTAAATTCAATAAAATAATATTTTATGGTAACCTATACATAAATAAAATCAAGATTTTTACCTCATTTTGATCTTTTATGTCAGTGATATCATATTATAAGTGAATTATGACAAACATATAAAAACTTTTCTGAGGAAATGATGGATCATTATGATATTTACATTTTGGGATAAATTAAATATATTATTATCTTACAAATATCACAAAATAAGAAATATATTTTCCTACCTAAAGAGAAGTATGATAATGAACTTTAAATAAAGTTTCTCATGGAAGATTCAAAACCAGTTTCCACATCAAATTTTGCGGGAAAAACTCTCAAAACATGGTGAAGGAAGGGACATAGATCCTAAAGAGATTATAAAGTTAGTTAGAATGTTATTATATCTACCTAAATTAAGTACATATGTAGTGTATGTCATTAAACATTATTACAGATACCATAGTTAACCTAAATAATCTTATATCATGTATGTAAAATGAATTATAATATATATCAATGGTATAACTAAATTTTGGATAAAATATTATAGTGCGGGAAATATTGATTTATTTATTTATATAGATGTAGATTTTCCATGAAGTGTAGATAATAGAAATTACATAACTATTGGAGTATTTTTCTTGGGCTAATGAAGTGTTTACTAGAATAAAAATTAATAGAATTTAGTAACACTCAATAATGTAGGAGATGAGAAATTTTATTCAACTAAATCTAAAAAACTTATTTTTATTAATAAATAGTCAGAATAATTGTTTTTTGATATAAATTTTCCCCTAATTTTGGGTTTTGAAAATAAAAGTTCTTTAAATCATAATAAAAATACAGTTCAACATTATCATTCCAAGAAAATTGATATGAAATATCACTTCATTAAAGAGCATGTGGATGATAATGAACTAATGATGCAGTTTGTTCCTATAATGGAGAAAGTTGCTGATATCTTTAGAAAACCATTTCTAAAAGACATATTTCATAAGTTTATCCCTCTCTTAAAATCTAGGGTATGTTATATTCATCCCCTCTCCATATTGTTTTTGGATAGTGTTTTCAAGGTGGAGAAAAATTTTTGTAACATAAATATATCCATTAGTATATGATTAACCTTTTAAATAATATCATTTAATTAGGGGGAATTTGTAAAATTGGTATGATATGATTTCATAATGTGTGAATTATTTTAATAATTTCTTGATGTGGATGTAGTAAAGTTTCTATTAGAGGAAAATTTTGTTTTTTTATGAAAGTTTCTTAGGGAAGAATAGGTTTTAGGAATAAATATTATCAAGTCACAGCTTATGGGAAACATGGTATTATTGATCAATGATTCTTATTTCCTAAAACAAATTTTTATCAAGTAGTATTATAATTTTTGGATATATAATTCATTTAATGAATTACAAATATTCATATACTTATGTTCCTTAGTGAAAAATAAATCCAAAGAGGGAGATTTTTTGGGTCAGTATATTTAGAGGTGTTTTAAAGAAGCAGGAAGTTTCTATGAAGGGTGTTTAGAATATTTTGTATTTTTTTTGTTCAAAAATAAATCATCAATGTTTTTTATGAATTACATAAATTGGTGAATGGAATAACATTCCAAAAAACATAAAAAACTAAATATTCTAGATGAATAATTCTTGGATTTAGAAATGTGTTTAATATCTATCATTTTGGTTACATAATAATCAGACAAGGTATTTAGTGAAATAAATTTTGGATATTCTTAAATATTATAAAGGTTTCCAACATCAAGAGTTACAAATATCTCATGATCTAATAATTTGTTGTGAAGGTGGAGGAATTTGTTCGAGATTAAAAATTTTAAGATACAAAATTATGTGGATGTTCACTGGATAAATTCTACCAGACAATGTTTTGGCTGAGAAATTTTTGTGAACTTTATCAATCAAAGTAATGTTGTTGAATCTAGGAAGATGTTGGAGAATGAAATTGAATTAAATCCAAATTAAATGAAATCATGTCAGATAATTTATTTTTAATAATTCCATCATAAAATCTATTTGTATAATGTACATCAAAAAAACATATATGAAGTTGTGAAATTGAAGTTTCAACAAAATTATTAGATGGAATTTTTGGAAAAAAGATCATGGTAAAGAATTTTTTGTATGAATTAAAAATGGAAAATTTTCTAATTCATTTCATCATAGAGATAAAGTGTTTGAATAAGTCATCCATGAAGTTCATAAAATGTTTTTATAGGAGAAATCATATGAATATTATCATCAGATGGAAGTTTTGATTCAAAACCTTATCAAGCAAAGTTTCGGTCATATAATGTATTTGTATTTTTAAGACTTTATGATGTTTTCATAAATATATTAAATGTGATGATTTTTTATTGATTGTTCAAAGTTCCAAATATCATGTAAGGATAATCCATGATTCATTCTGACTTTAAAGGAACTTTATCGAATAATTGGATTTTCATGTGTTAGTGAATCTTCAACAATTATTTGGATGATTTTAGAATAATCCAAGTGAATTGTACTCATAGGGGGTTATTCATGTTTTCATTCAGTGGGAATGTAAAAAATTGGATTCTCACCAATTATATTTATCATGAATCTATAAATAGGGTATATATTACTATTTGATTATGAGTGTAATTTTTATGAATGTAAAAAATACTAAGTTCCCCAGAATTAGTTTCTAACAGATATTATGCAGGATCTTCTGAAATCTAGAATTTGAGCAAGGAATTTTCCAAGGAATATATTTGTTGAAGAAGAATAATAAGACAAATAAGTTGGTTTTGTAAAAAAAAATATAATAGGCAATATATAAACAATTATTCAAATAAAAACTTTATATTATGTGGAATTGTGAGTTTTTGTGTATAGGTTACTAGAAAAAAATGTAAGAAAGTTATGATGATTATTATGAGGCACTAGATAAAAATTCTACACTATATTTTTAGATAGAATAATCATATGGATAAATAAGACTAACAAAGAATGGATAGAGTTTTATAAAAAAGTCTAATATGGAAGTTATTACCTACTTCTTGGTAAAAAAGTGAATAAATGAAGGAAAAAATGAATAATTTACAAGAATTATGGTGACAATGTTTTGATCTTGCTGGTGAACTTTTATAAAATCCTTTGCGAAAAGATTTGTTACATTTTTCTCTGTGTGAATTTTATATGCACTATAGTTTTGATAATAGTTCAACACAAGTGTAATAATATTCCCCAAATTGTATAAACACATTAAAAGGATTATTTTACATTAGATTATATGTAATTAGTTTATTTCCAACCCATGATAAGGACTAGCTACTAGTGTTTCATAGTAAACCTTGTAAACTCTTTTTTTTCTTATGGTTATGCTTGTGTGCATGTTGTTCATAAAATTTATTACTCATTAACATGATGTAAAAATTGTTTTATAAGAAATAAAAAAAAATATCACTGATTCTCCCCATCCCCCTCTCAGTGATCACATTGGTCTTTTCACCAGGTTTCTTCTTTAAACTTGTAATTTCTCTATAATCCTTTCAAGAGTCGAGTTGTCTTATTCTTCAACACTTATTCCTTTTCAAAAAGAATATGGATTAGTTCTTATTAATATGATTATTCATGTTCTAATTCAATACCATTTTTTCTAGTATGTATATTGTGTCTGACATATACATTTTTAAAAGGGACATGTGGAAGATTTCATAGAATTTGGAAATATTTAGAGTTAGTTCTAACTGGTAAGAACCTGCTCCAACATGCTCAAGAATCTCAAATTTTCAAATGTACCATGTACTCATTTAACTTTTGTTTCAAAATATCATGATTCCTTTCCATGGTTATATTTTGAGGAATATATTATCCTCAACCAGAAACTCTAAGTTAATATTTCTATTATTATCATAACACTTTTTTCAACTCTAAAATGTATTGATATATTTATAGAACACATGAATATTATCTATAGTGTCCTTTACAATTTATAGTCCCAAATGTTTTCCTTCTCTGTCATAGTCCCATGATGTTGGTGTTATACACCTCTTCCAATAGAGTGATCCAAATTGATTCATTTGAATGATGAATTAAAAATTGTTATTATAGAAAAATTCAACAATTGAAAGATATTGGTCCCAATTACCTTAAAAATTAGATGAGTTAGCCCATAACATGTCTTCAATTATTTTGTTATTTAAATAAAACTTTACATAAGTTTGTGAATGATAGGTTTTCCTAAAGTTTACTTTGGTATTCATAGAATTTTGAAGGCTACTCTAGAATATAGAAGTAAATCTTGGATCACTATCTAAACTAATTGTCAATGGTTCCCCATAAAGTCTCACCACTTCTTGAATATACATATGAGAAAGGATCTAAAGGGATAAATATTCTCATATAATGATAAAATAGAAATAATTTGTTATTCGATCAATAATTACCCATATAGAATTATTTCTATTATATGTTATTGTATGGCTAGTAATATTTCCTATAGTGATGTTTTCCCACTTCTATACAGGTATTGGTTACATTACTCCTTTGGGTATTTTTCACTCAACCTCTACTTGTTGTTAGACCAAACATCATGAAAAATAATCAAAAATATCTCTTTCTATATTATCCCATCAATAATAATCTTATATATCTCATACATTTTGGTGCTTCCAGGATGTATAGAGTATTTAGAGATATGACTTTCATCCATCAGCCATGACATTAAATATATAACATATGGTAAGAATATACCTGTATTAAACCTTATTACTCCATCTTCATTAGCATTGAATGCAGTAATATTACCATTTTTCATTGATTATATATTATTTTGTAACATTTTATCATCTCTTTATGCATTCATGACCTTATCTAATAATGATGGCTGGGAAATAATTTGGGATATGAATGATGATTTCCCTTCCCTTATGACTTGCATGTATATCTTTACAAATCCCTTCATCAATGGATCTTCTTAAATCCTCATCATTGAAAAAACTATGGGGTCTTTCATTCTTAATGAATCAATAACTTTGTTTTATTTTATAAGGTGATAATGGATATAAAAATCATAGTCCTTAAAAAGTTAAAACCATCACCTTTGTCTATTTTTTAGTTTTTTTTTTGAATATATAATTTAGACTCTGATAGTAAATGTATATAGCATAGTTCACCCCATAAAGATAGTTTCCCCAAATCTATAAATAAAATATAATTACATATATCTCTAAATCATGGGTTAGATAATTCTATCCACGGGACATTAACTATTGTGATTCATAAGAAATGACTTTTTCATTTTCCATGAGTACACATCCAAGTCCCTTTAGGGATGCATCACTATAAATGAAAAATCCTTCCCCAGTAGAGGGGAATGTTAGTACAAGTGCAGTAACAAGAATTTTCATCAATTCTTGGAAACATTCTTGACAAAACTTTTCATGAAATTTTTTTCAAAAACCATATATAGTATATTTCTAGACCATGGAAACTAAAAATATATGTTACTATTATTGATTGAGTCCATTACTCTATGAACTTTGTGTTTGATGGTTTAATCGAGATTACTTCACTGGTCACAATGTGTTTAATGAATGTGACTTGTGGTTGCCAAAACTAAAATTTTCAGAATTTACCAATTAGGTTATCTTTCATTAGATTTTGTAATATAGCCCTTAAATGATCCTAAAGCTCTTTATTATTTCTCAAATATATCAGAATATCATCAATAGACACCATACAAAATTTATCAAGGTAGTCCCTAAAGACTCTATTCATTAAAACCATAAATATGGAAGGATAATTAGTAATTCCAAATGTAATAACAACAAACTCATAATTCCTATATCTTCTTTTGTAAGGAATTCTTCTAGATATCTTCTTTGTTCACCTTGTGTTGATGATAACCAGATTGGAGGTCAATCATGTAGTAGTTTTGGGCTCCATGAAGCTGGTTAAACAAATCATCAATCTTTGGATGAGGGTATTTGTTCATCACTATAATCATATTATGCTCTCAGTAAACAATTCATAAAAAAATAAATCAATTATTCTTCTCTACAAAGAGAATGTGTCCTCCCAAAAGTGACACACCTTGTTTAATAAAACCCTTCTCCAAAAGATCTTGAAGTTGCTTCCAAAATTCCACAAATTTTACATATCCATTCTATATGGGGTCCTTAGTATTTACATGGATCCAAGAATGATTTAAAATAGTAATTATACCTCTATATCTAGGGGAGTTTTAGGAAAATCTTCATGAAATACATCAATTTTTTCTTAAACAATGGGTATATATCATATCTTTATACTTTCTATTTCTTTATCCTTCTTCACCAATAATTTACATAAATAAGGAAATGGGAGGTTTTTATATGAATACTAGGGATAGTATATCTATCATTTGAAGATAATTATAGGTATTACCATTAATAAAACTGAAATTTACATGTTTCTATATTTTATCTTTGTAATTATACATCAACATTCAATCCATCCATAATATTTTATCAAATTTGGCCACTTAAATGACCAGTAGGATAGTGGAGAGAATTTACTTACCAAATATAACAGGGTAATAACTATATATCATTGATTCTTCAATATTTATTCTAGTAACTTAAATTAAAAAATCTACTGCTAGTATTTAAAGTTTTAATTTGATGTTCTTTGAAAACATGAATGAAATTAAATAATGTGTAGAACTAGAATCAAGAAATGTAATTTCTATCTTTGAGTGTGTGATGATTATACCAATCATAGAATCATTTGGATCCTCAACTACAACCATTGTGATTAAATAAAAATGACCTTTATACCTTGGAATTTTCTAGGGTTGATGGTGGTTTCCCTCTATTATCATCTAATTTTGACATTTATTAAAAAAAATCCAATCTCCCCACTCTTAATTAATTATACTACAGTTTTTAATTACACCAACTTCCAATTATGATTAGAATTCAAATATTTATGACTTATATATTAGTTAAAGTTATATGTAAATATCTTCTACACTTGTAATAGTTTATACTACTTCATAGACAATTCCTCTAATGCTTCATCCCATGCATTTTAAACACATATAATTGTTGTTTCTTTCTTTCTTTTTATGGATGAAATTATTTTCAATATTTTTTTCTATCCTCTTATTCTTATCATTTAGTTATTAAGACCATTATGATTCTTAAACCACTATTTCCACATTTAGACCACATGATAATGTTACCTCATAACTCTCAAAGTCTCTAATTTCTAGACCATTTTTTATATATTATGTTAAAAACCAAGAAAATGATAAATTTTCTCATCAGAATCAGTTACAATGATTGAAAATATTATGTAAGAGTTATAGATTTAATCTCGTAACTTCCCAACAATTTATTATACTTATAATTCAGTTCAAGGAATTCCATCAAAGTGTTTATTCAAAAGGTGTGAGGAAACTACTAGTTTAAAAAGAATTATTTGAAGTCTTCCCACTCAATGGATTCATCCTCATCATTTGGGGTTCTTTTTATGATCATTTTCCACCACTAATTGACTTCTACCTCTAAGTGGTATACTATCAATATAACATTCTCATTATCAAAAAAATGAAGTTTTGAAAATATCTTTTCTATAGAATTAATCCATTATTCTTCAATCAATAGATCGTTTGTTTCATTAAAAATATGGGTTAATTGATCCATGAAGGATTAAACTACTATTTATTCCTTCTTTATTGTAGTCGGATTCTCTATATGGTTTAATTTATCATCCATGTATTGAGTTAATTGATCCATCATCATCAAGATATTTTTAACCCCATCATCTGTCATATTAGTAAATCAATGGTTGCATTATCCATCTCATTTGTTATTTACATGAGTCTTTTATTTCCTTTAAATTTTCAAGAATGGTAAAATCTATGTGATAAGTTTTTTATTATATGAAATCTTATAATAATAATTAAAAGTAAAGATTAATCCTAAAATTTTCTTATATCATTTTTCTTGTATGATTTATAAAAAATTTATATTATTTATATATACTTTATAATGGTTTGTAAGAATTATATTATTTACTATGGTATATCCTCCATGAGTATCAAACCCAGTGGGAAACAGGGCCCCTTTTTCATATATTGGGTACAAGTTAAGTTAATATCCAATGGGCACTTTTAGAGTTATTAACCTCAGGTGCATCTATTCCAAATCTATATTCACTTATAATATATAGACCTATATTTCATTTCTTTGAAACCACCAACATAATATTTTATAAAAACTTCACGTGGTTTTATATATTTTAACATTTCCCTAGGTTTCTTAATTATTTTTTGAAGTTTTAATTTCCATAAATAAATAATTAATGGCCTTTTATTCCAGCTATAGTGACCCAACATTTTAATACATTATTTTTAACATAATTCCTTAAAAAATATTACATTAATAACTTTAAATGACCTTTTGATGTTTAGTTTCTTAAAAAATAGGCACTTAAAACATGATGTACATAAGTAAAATATAATCATAGACTTTATTTAATACTGTATAAAGACTTCTTTATTATTCCTTCCTAGTTCACCTCATTGCAAGGGATTTATTATGGATATACATCAATAGATAAGGGTGATCCCAAATCCCATTAAAGGATAACCAAAGGAAATGGAACATTTTTTATCATTATGGATATAACCATGAGGAATTAAATGAGATAATAATCGTATTGATATACATAACATGTAAATGTGGAAAAAACATAAAAATGATAAATTTATAAGAATATTAGTAAGACTTTGTACCATGGTGTAATAAATATTTTTCTAAGGTTATTCACCAATATATCATAAAACATATCAAATATAAAGATTACTTATTTACCTAATGAATTGGAGTTCTATCAGAGCACACCTTTCATATGTCTTGATTCATGTGTTCCACATATTGAAAAATAATTAATTTCATCAATAATCCATGGATATTAAACAACAAGTTTCATATAAATTCATTGAATACTTAAGTATTTAAAAATAATAACTTTTATCATTTTTAAAACATGAGAACAGAATGTGGATTTGAAACATGTAAATACCAGATAAAATAATTAAAATTATATCTATATGTATACCCTCGAATAAAATAAGTGTTAGGTATTAATAATATAAAAAGTGTGTCATGGAAAATCAAGGAATGATTTCAGAACCATAACTGGTATACAAATTGGTTTATAGAATGAGATTAATAAAAGTGAATGGAATTATATCATGGATATAACAACATTTGGAAAATAATGGAATGATTATATGTTTATTAAAAAATAATGACTTTGAAATTTTTAAACTAACTATAGAGGAAGAACTTTGATTAAAATGGAGAGGAAGAGAACCCTATAACTTGAGGGATAACTTTTTAAATATCAAGGATAGTTACTTAGAACATTAAAAACACCTTAAAAAGTATTTTTAGAGGAAAAATTATGGTAAATTTATGTTAAATGTATTGGGAGTGAATGAAATTCTGTGGAGTGGTTTGTATTTATAGAAAATGTGGGAGGATTATTTATTAATTTCAAAATATAGACTTAGAAATCTAGGTTGTGGAAAATAAATAATCATTAGCTTAACCAAGGTTTTGGATCATGTTTTATGACATTATGAAATTTTTTTTCATATTTTATTTTTAGAACTAAACATATATATTTTATATTACTTTTTGAATGGGAAAATAATTGTTCTAAAAAATAATTTTTTTAAAACTTTAATGTCTATTTTTGATATTTGAATCTTATTTATAGGTTTTAAATTTTATTTTAAATCATTTAAATAAAAAAAATTAATAAAATAACTTATTTTTATAATTTAATTCTCTTTTATTATTTATTACATAATTATTTAATATTTAAGAAGTCATAAAACATACTGAAAACACAAAACTGTATTTTAACTATTCACTAAAAAATAAATCATTTTAAAAAATTCTCAAAATTTGTCCCTAACTGAATTTCATCTTGCTGATTTAAAATATAATATTCATTTTATCAAAAAAAAATCTATGTATGTGAATTTTTTTCTTTTAAATAAAAAATCCTTTTTATTATAAAATAATAGTTTTTATGAAATAATCAAATTTCAAACCCTTAAAGATTACATAGTTTATTATAAATTTATTTATCATTTACACATAATGAAATAGTTTTTTAATTAAATACATCATGAAAATAAATTTAATTTAAAATAAATTAATTTTTTATAATGTGTATTATAATTATATATTTTCCAAAAATAAAAATATGATTTATTTATATATAAAAAAATAGTTACCTTAAGTATCATACATTAATGTGTATTTTATTAAATAAAATAATTTTAGTGATAGTTATTTAATTTCCAAAAATAAAATTATGACTTATAATAGTATAGTCCAGATACATAACCCCTTATTACATTGACATACACCCAAATGGTAAGGTGTGCGAGGGTGGTACTTTCATGTGACGGATCAAATAACATTGATATTGTAGTGACCTCCATTAACTTTAACTTCTCTCATAATTGATTTTTATATAGCCTTACTTTTGATGCATTTATTTGTCTGGTTCAATGGAATACCCTAGTGATGCCACCTCCCTTTCAGGTTTTGATTAATAGGCTTCAAAAATCTTGATCCAACTGATTGAGGTCATCATTTTTCCCTTATTCTTCATTTATCTCTCATCATTTAATCATTATTTAATCAAATTCCAATGATCAAAATTCCTTGTAGTCATATTAACAAACAACCATATTAACTAATCACCAAGTAATTTTCTGATCCTAATGGTCACATTATCCATTACACACTATCTATATACTCTACCATTCTCATACTTCATTAGTAGCTATATATAAAGGTTATATACTACACTTGATAAATTCAATCATATTCCTATCTCTTCAATTTATTTTTACTCTTTTTATATCAAGATACATATTTATTAAAGAATTCAATCCTTTGGAGTTTAGATTAGTGTATGAATTATTCTTTTTTATCTCCACATATTATTTCATGCTGTTATAGAAAATATTTATTTATGATATATAATGAAACTTAAAATTCCTTCTATGTTATTATATTTATAACATACTAAAATAGTCATTATAAAATATGAGTTCATTTATATAGGAAATTATTGGTCTATTACGCTCCCCCTTTTTAGAAATCATAAAACACATAAGTAAAACTTAAATTATTAAAAAAATGCCTCCAGTGAAAAAATATTCCATTATAAATTTCTAAGTATTTTGTTCAATAAATGTTAAAATAAATTCATTATTTATAAAAAAACATATAAGATTAAAATTTTAACAAACTTTAACTTTCTCAAATTTTCAGAAATTTATCCAAATTTTTTATTTCGAAAAAATAGATTGGAAAAAGAAAAAGATAAGATACTAAAAAATATATTGAAAAGGGAAAAGTACAATCATAAATTTAAATTTTAGAGATCTTAAAAATTGTCTGGTTATATATTTTGGTTTCTTAAGATACTTTTATGTCTTTTTGAATTTTAAATAAATTCTTATAACATGATCATGTAATAAAATTTTTCTACATTAATTCCTTTTCATCCATGGTAACATATATGAAAAGATATTTTTTGTATGATGAGTTCATATATTGAGTTTTATATTCTCCAATAGTATGTATGATATTATAAGGAATTTATTCATAATTTTACACATAGTTCTTCATTAAAAATCATTAATCATCGCCATATTCACCATTGACCCATGAGAGTGGTTCAATTGGATGTGACGATATGTTAATTTAAGAAGAAGGGAATTTTATCTTCATGAATTACATTTTGGGATTCTTCTGGTAATATATCAAATTGATACTTCGGTTGTAATTCATTTAATGAGTTAATAGTGAAGTATGAATATAAATAATTTGAGTGATAATAAAATCTTTGAGATTTCATTCCTTATATAGATTTCTTTGAAATAAATACTATCAAAATATTTTTTCTTTGGTGTACAAGTGGTGTAGAATTATTCCTATGAAAATATATTTACAAAAAATGTTATAAAAATTATTTTGAGAATTAAATTTATAATTTATTCATATAAATATATTATTTACCTTCCAATATAATTTTAATCACAAATTAATAATAATAATTACTCCCCTTATAAAATTTAATTTAGGAAAATGAATAAGAACATAAGAGATATTACCATTCAAGGATTTTAAACATTTATTGCCTTGAATAAAAACAAATATTTGAGAAGATAAAATAAAAAATTCCATAGTTTTTTATGATAAAGTGGTTTTAAAAATTGATGAAATTAATAAATGATCAAATAAAAAATCGGTTAAATGAAAATCTAATTAAAAGGAAAATTGATGAATTCAAAAAACAGATGAATGGAAAAACTGATTAAATTTAAAATTGAAGAAAAAAAATGATGGAATAAATTTTACTTCCCCTCAATTTGAGAAGTTATTAAATGTTTGGAATATTTTATTGAAAAATAAGTATATTGTGGGTCACCTTAGGTTGATTATCCCCATATTCTATTTAGTATACTCAAATCTATCAAAAATTAATTGTTTTTTTAAAATATTATCAACATAATTTTTAGTTATAATAAATTCTAGATTATAACACCTTGATATTTTAGTTTAAAGAGAATATTATGTTCAATTTAAATGTTCCATAGGCAATACGTGGCTTAAAATTAACTATGATATACAATTTAAGTATTATTATTTAAAATTAAAGTTATAACCTAGTAATTTTATTTGTGGGTATAAACAGGAGTAATTGTGTTATGAAATCTATGTAGAATATTTTTTCTTAATGAAAATGTAATGATTAATACCTATGAAATAAGAATTAAATTTTAAATAAAATCATATATTATTAATGTATATATTTTTTAGAAAAATTATTTATGTGTATATTATATTTTTAACAATGTAAATTAATGGAGTCACTATATATGACTGATTTTAATGAAATTTATAGATTTTATATTTAATAAAATAAATTAACATCTATTTAATGGTGGTTAGTAGATATTAAATGAATATAAATTCATTTTATACTTCCAAAATAAATTTATTATTTTGAATCATGTGGGTGGAATTATGTTAATAGTTTCCTTTTACTTTTTCTATATAGATAATTTATGTAGGTAAATATTTTTCACCGTGGTAATGGGTAAAACAAGTTAGTTATGTTAAAACTATGTGATAAGATAAAAAATCACTTATAAAAATGGGTGTTTGGGGATTTATAAACCATTACATGATTATGTCTTCCCTTTTTATATTAATAAAATTATGGTTAAAAATTATCCTTCTCTCTCATTTAATATCTTAACTGAGATTTCATGGTAAGGTTAACAGTAAAGATAAATTATAAATTAAACTAGATGACCATAATAATTTAACATAAATTATATTAATTTTTATAATTTATTTTTTATTTTTAAAAATTTTATAACTTTCTAAATTCTTATGACGTGTTAATTCATTATTTATAAAAATAATAGAAAATTTGAGTAAATTTTTTTTTAAAACATTAAAAGTAAAAGGTTTTGGATTAATTTTTATGTTCCATGAATTTTATAAATATTTATGAAATATAAGTGTATTTGGATTCAAATTTTATTATTTTATTAAAACTTTTAAGTCTAATTTTTTGAATAGTAACAAAAATGAATTTTAATGGTTTTAATGTTTATAAATTATTTTTAAATAATTATAAAATAATAAAAAACATATCTTAACTCATATGGAAGAAAAAAAATCCTATAATTAATGTTTCATATATTTATCTCTTGGAATTTAAAAATTACAATCATGACCCTTAAAGAAATAAAAATTATGAACATGCCATTAATTTTTACCTATAAAAGGGATTCAATATATGGTATTCAAAGGCACGTATAATTTTAGTTTTATAAAAATTCTCAAACAAAATTTCCCTCTAAATTTAACTTATCTTGTCCCCAATACCATGTTGTGACTATAAACCTCTCCTTCAAAATCCTTAAGCTAAATCGAAAAGAGAATATCAAAACAGGAGGTATAAGTCTTAACCAATTTCTTTTATGTTCCTATTTTTATATACCTCCTTAAAATATATTGTATCCACTATAAAATAATGAATTAGGTATCATAAATATAATTAAATTTTATTATATTGATAGAAAAAAAAATATATACCTCTTTCTCATCTAGTCAGAAATGAAATCATTATTTGTGCATACGTACGGACTACCATCTCCTTGAAGCGATGTATTTCATTTTACATCAACCCCTTTCATGGAAGGTTATTATGATGGATTTAAAGTATATATAATATATTTATTTTTTAATTAATATTCTATAAATATAATATATCATCTAAATTCTAACCATTCCATCCATTATAAAATGATATTGTCGCTCATGTGTATGTGTAGGCTACTACCTCTATGAAGTGATGTGATTCATTTTTCATTTCCACCTTACATGGTTGTAAATAAGGATGGATTTAAGAAATAAATATAATATTCATCATATTATTATTGTTTAGGAAAGATAAACATTTAATTAATTAATTTTCTTTTAAAATATTTAGAAAATAGAAATTTCATCAGGCCTATATATGGGTTAACACCTCTATGAAAGATCTATTACATTTTTCTATTACAAAATTTAATTTGTCATGAACCAACCTGGGTCAAACCTGATCCGGTTACCTAAGTCAACCGATGACAAGGCCCGAGAGGAGTTACTGATCCTCCCAGGCTGGAAACCAGTTTCGAGCATCAAGAATACCCAATTGTGAATGATTTATCCCATGAAAATAGATAAATAAACAATTATAAACTGAACAATAAAAATAAACACAAATAGCGGAAAGAAATAAACTATTACACGTACCTCCATGTGGCCTCATGGGTCACCTCCAATCTTAGTATAACACTCACTCTATGAGAAAACTATAGTGGTAAGAAACACCAAAAGCTAAAAACTAAAATAAATCTATAGGCATATATATTAAAACTCCATAGGCATGCCCGAATAAATTATTCCCTATGCATTCCTTTAAAAATAAAACTGATATATTTCAGTTTAAAATAAAAAATAATAAAAATAATGTTTTACATTATTTTCAAATTCAAGTAACAAGTTTTCATTTTCAATAAAACCATTTCCTTTCCACCACATTTCCAAAATAGTTTCCAAGATTTTATAGAGATTTTAAAATTAAAGGAAAAAAATTTAGATTAAAATATAGTTTTTATAAAGGAGGAAATAAGCATGAAGCAACTAAAATAGAAATCACATCACAAGCACTATGGGAAATCCCTAAGTATCTAGGGTTAGTGGGGACCTAGGATCCTCATACCTCAGTGAAATGGTATATAAATCATAACCCACAGCGTCCTCCAACATGATCCACTAGAGAGGAGTTAATCCAAAGTTTTCATGGTCTCCAATCATCATCAATGTTTAGTTAGTATTATAGCATCAATCTAGCTAGGGGGAACTAGGACTTAGCCCTGCTGATCCACCTAGGTATCCAGGTTTCCCATGTTCTTTATTTCAAATGGTAGTGAGTTTTAATCAAGCTAACATATATGTACATGTCATTTTCTTTATCAAAAAACCCATCCAACTTCTCACCATTGATCTCCCTCTTTGAGGACACTCCCTTTTTCCAAGTCATACAACAATGCCTAAGCCTCAACTCATCACATGTCACAAATCACAAATTAAAATTTACAACACATTTATAAAACAATTGGGTGTGGCTCAAGAGGGGGTTTATACATCCATAAAGCATTATCAAACTGCCAAATAGGACTCATTACTTTACATAGAATACTTTCATTTTAGAAAACATAGTTACCCAAAACATTTAAGTTTCAAAACCATTTAAAAGCCTAATTAAATCTTCAAGGAACCTCAAAAAAAATCTAGAAACCATGATTAAATCAAACCAATCCATTTAATAAAGTAAAATCACCAATTAACATTGAATTCACACCAAAACCCATGCACTTTTCCAAACTTAACAAAACATAAAATTTACCCTATTTTAATATCAAACATAAACCCATATTCATTAAAGTAAACTTTAAAAATTATTTTACACCACTAATGAAAATAGGGCCTTTAACAGTCCTAGTAATATGGATTTATTAGCTCTATAGAAGTGGTGATAATGTAAGTGATGTTAAAGAGTTAGATTTAACAGTGCTCATAAAAAGTGCTGATAAAGGCCCTGTTGATAAAGGGTATAAATTATTCTTTCACCCCCACCCCCTTTATCAATGCTTACTCAAACCCTTTATCAGTGCTTTAGCATGCACCCCAACCTCCATCTAGTTTCAAACTTAGGACCTCCAACTTATACACCAATGTCTTTTCCACCCCCTATACTGTTTTGTTTTACATGTTATGATATATCTATATATTTTGTTATATTTTGTTATATTTTGTTATATTTTTTATCCATATATTTATATATGTGTTTATATATATAAATATAGATATTTATCTGTATTTATATATATAAATATAAATATTTATTTTTTTATTTATTTTTTATATTTATTTATTTTTATATTTATTTATTTATATATATATATTTATATATATATATTTATATATATTTATTTATATATTTATATATTTATATATATATATTTATATATTTATATATTTATATATATTTATTAATATATTTATTTATATATATATATATTTAAATACATATTTATTTATATATATTTTTTAAAATAGATATTAACTCAAAAAACCCTTAAAACACATAAAAACGTTAAGAAACTCTGAAAACCATAAAACACCTAAAACCACTAAAACAACCATAAATTTTGATTCAAGAGTCCATTTCAGATCCAAAACTAGTAAATTAAATCTCATGAAGTGATATTTGATATGATATGTGGTACGGGCTAAACGGACACTCAAATTAGATGTTATAGTTGTTTGAATTTTAATAAATTGGGGTCAGTGACTAAAAACTATGTTTTGGAGGCCTTTCAGGCCTTTATTGGGGTCAAAATGAGAACTAAGATCTATAATATTTTCATTTTCCCTTCATGGAATAGATCTCATCATAGGATTCGGTTTGATATGTGGTAGAGCCTAAATGGACACCCAAATCAAAAGTTATAGCCCTTTGAAGTTCGAGTTCAATTTCTGACTTTTCTGAAACTGTAATAAATTTATTCCTTCAATTTTCATGAAATTTGAATATAACTTGTTTTTATCTCATTTCATAATCTTATATTTGACTGGTTTCGGAGCTAAAATGTACTTCTATATTGAAAGTTATGATCCTTTTAGGGGTTTTAGGGTTTTTAGGGTTTTATGGGTTTTAAGGGTTTTTCCCATTAGACAACCTTTCAATCTGTCATAACTTCTGAAACAGGTGTCAATTTTACCTCTACCACATATCAAATCAATTTTTGCGTTGAAATATATTCATAGTTGATCCACATGAACCCTTGATCTCCTCTATTGATGCCAAAAAAAGGCCCATAAGGCCTCTAAATTGATATAAATTCTGCAATGGATGTACTTTAATGAAATATAACCTTTATCAGTACTAGTAAAAAAGTGCATATAAAGACCCCCCCCCCCTTAAATACTTTTTCAGAAGCACTGATAAATTCCCATTTTATCAATGCTTTTTTTATATCACTGATAAAGGGGAATTTATCAGCACTTTTGTATAGGCACTGATAAAGGGCCCCCTTTAATAGTGCTTTTCTTGTGATGTTAAAGACCCCTTTTAACAGTGCTAAAAGAAGTTTTGTTAAATAACCCCTTTAACAACGCTTTTTCTAGTGCTGAGAAAGGGGGTTTTTAACAATGCATTTAGTGAGAACTATTAAAACCCAGTTTTTTAGTTGTGCACACACCCAACATCTTTGAAAATACCCACCACAAACCCAAAACCAGTTTGGAAATCACTTTTAAGAATTTAAAATGTTTTTAATTCTAAAAAAATATTGGAATAATATTTTAATGAAGAATATACATGTCAAGACTTGAAGATGAACATGAAAAATAAAGGAAATACCAACACCAAGCATCACCATCACTTTTCATAGCATATACATACTATTTAATATTAAAAACACTTTTTAAAATGCTCTAGAAATTAAGGAATTCAAATTAATGTCCTAGTAATAGGTAACCTACCTCAAACTCAAGACGCACTACTTTTGACAACGGTAATACAAGCCTTCCCTTTATCGCTTGTACACATATACACATTCTCTTATATGTAAGGACACCAATCCCCTATGTACATGTTTTCATTGTCAAATATGTATAATGGGATCATTATATATATATTATTATACTTTCATATACCCCTTTACACTTACTCATGTATGTATCTTCATATACACATATAATCGCACCTAAAACCATTATATATATTCATCCTACCATTAGTGAATATATATAAAGGGGGAAATTATATAGATGCATGCCGACCTAATCATACACATGTAATCTTTCAATGAGGACAGCTTAAACCCACCCCAATGAAGACCAAAACACACTACAATAATATAAGAAATCTAAAAAAACACAAAATCACTAAGTAAAATGGAGAAAAAGTGAAACCAACCTTAAAATGGAAGTTGATGGACCGAAATGATCTAAAATGCTTTTCCTTTTCCAAAACATGCCTAAATATGACCCAAGATACCAATTTCACTCCCTATAAATAATAAAAACATCAAACATCAGATCACCCGAAACCCTAGGGTTTGGTCAAACCAAGGATGGGTGAAGAGAAAAATGCCAAAAGTGAAGAAAATGAGGGAAGTGGGGGTATTACCCCAGAGAGTCATCCCCAAATCTGATCGAAATCTAGAGGAACAGTGAGGAGATGAGGGAGCTCTCAAGGGGGGTTATGCGTGGCTAAGGGAGGATGGGAGTTTTATCACATGAGGGGGAGAGGAAGAGGAAAAAGGCGAGGAAAGAAATAAATAAAGAGAAAACAAAAAAATGATTTTTTTTTAAAATAATACAGTGCACGATTTAAGAGAATGGTTTACCAAACTGTGTGCAAAATATGTTTTCCCCACTAGATAAGCACAGGACACCCACATAGTTATACCTAGGAGGATGCACGGTTTGACAAATAGTGTGGAATCCATGCAAAATGAATCTGTCAAGTGATAGACCCAACCCACATGGGCACTACACGGTTACACCTAACCATGCAGGCTAACTGTGAAACATCTAAAAGCCTATAAAAAATACAATCCGGCCCAAAAACTACTAGATCTCAATCCAACTTAATAAAAAGATATATTAAGACAAAAAATAAATAAAATAAAATAATAGAGAAGTGTCAGGTCGGGGTGTGAAATAATTGATGGTTCTAAAATTGTATATAAGGAATAAAAAATTATATTAATTACGTAATTAACATTTTGAAAATGATTGAACTATTTTATAACACCTTTGACCATGGTAATTTTTTCAAAGTAGCTTTTAAAAAATTGATCGAATAACGTCAAGTCGTCAATGTAAACAAGAGTTATAAAATGAATGGATCACATATATTTATAAAAAGAACTTAAAAATTGAAATATATGTGAAAAGAAGTCTAAAAAATTTATTTAATAAATATAAATTTGTTATTAAAGATGATAGAATATGTTTGACCAAGTCTAAAAATAGGTTAATGTTGTTCCATTACAATTATACTCTATTGAGACATGTTTTATTTTTCCATATAATTACTTTTATATAATATATATGTTTTCCTATTGATATATTATATCATGAATTACCATTTAGTCATTTTATATAATGTATCAATTCAGTTTTTCTCTTTTAAGTTATTTTTATTCAATATTTACTAATGTCATAATGGATTATATCAAAATCTCACTCTCATTTAGATTGTTCGTGTTTTATATTTTAATTAAAATAATTATATGCCTTTTATATTCTTAAACCCCATCAATTGTATTCTCCTCTAGTTATTTTTTTGTGTTTCTATATTTTTCATCCAACTTTTTTCACACTTTGGTACTTAAAGACTGAAATAATGTTTTTTAGAAAAACTAACATTACTTCTTCTTTTGGGTTGGAAATATTTTACTTCCATTTGGAGATTGTCTAAAATATTTCAATATTGTTTTTTTAATATTCTAAAATGGGTTTTTTAAAGTAATTTCAACCATATTTTAATTTATTTGAAAGTTTTTATAAAGGAATCATTTTAATATTTTCTAAATGTGTTGTTTTAAATTTATTTAAAAAGTGTGAAAGTAATGTTATTTTTAACGTATATAACCTAAAAATATTTTATCACCATAATATTCAATATTCATCATAAATATTACCATATAATATTCTTTATTTTTAAAAGAAAATACTTTTTAACTATTAATTAATTTTATAGATTTTATTATAATATAAAAAGACATTTTTTTCTAAAAGGATTAAAATAAATTTACAAATTATTTATAAATTTTTTTCATAAAATTTATAAATTATTCATCGAAATTTATTTTCATCATTTCACATCCATTTTATTCCCTAATTATCAAAATATTTTCATTTAATTCAAAACCATCATTTTTTAGGAATTTATGGGTTCCTTTCATCTTTTAGTGATTTATAGATTATACATCATTTTCCATTATTCACTAGACATTATCTTTCTCCTTTATATCCATATTTTTAGTATCATGGATATATTAAGTATCATTTCTAATACATTGATATTTTATTCAACATATACGATTTCAATATACAGTGTTATTTAATGGAATGTTATTAATAAATTTATTTCATTTAATGGGTAAATATTAATGTTTTTTATTCTATATTCAATATGGATATTTATTTTATTATTAAGTAATTTTTATGATTTTTAATATTTTTAATTCAATATATGAGGAATACATTGGACATATATAAGTAACATGTGGGTCCTGATAATAGATATCCCCTCGATGCATTGACATTTCTAATGGGACAATAGTTGGCAAAATTAATTGTTTATTTTGGGTATACATACCCATTTAATGAAATTTCCTAGAACAAGCTCTCGGCCATGAGGATTATGATGTATTAGCATGAGGACTTGATAGTAATATTATGATGTCTGAAATTATAAATTTCATCTCTTAAGATTTTAGTTATTATTATCCATGTGATTGTTATGTTGATATTTACTCTTGATATATTTTTAAGCTTGTTTTATTTATTAAATTGTATATTTATTGATTATCTACTCTTATATATTTTTTATTACTTATATACTCATGATAGCTTATATTGTATGTAACCCTTATTGAGTATCTGATCTCTCCCCTTTATTTTTTTTTCCTTTCTCCAAGATATGAAAAAAGATAATTGTTTGATTTTTAAGGATTTAGGAAATCTTTTCATACTATGTTTCTAATTTTCAATGTATTACTGAAATAATGTTTGTATATATTTTTCAAATACTAATAAGCTAATAAATCCTTGGTGATGTGAACCTTTGTACCATATGCCAATATAATAATGTAAACATTTTCTCTCTATTACTAGAGTCAATGTTTCTACAGTTGGTATCAAAGAAAGTTTAGTATCACTATTGGGAACAATATTTTATAAGAACATAGTTAGTATGAACATTATGATGAGTTCCATAGAATATATGAGAAATGTTTACATCATAAATTTATATATTCCATAAAATAATATTCATGATTTTATATACTGATTATATGTGTTTAATTTTTTAGAGATAGTCCCTATATAAAGGAAGGGAAATAATATAAACACCCATTGTAAATATAGAGATTTACCACTATAGTAAGTTAATATGGTTGGTGTAATAGTTCAATAGATTATGAATATATTAGGGAATTTGTCTCAGGTTATGAACTATAATATTGATCATATGGAGAAACATATTTCATTCTCAGTATAGTATAATTATTTTTTAACACTTCATGCAGCATAAACCTCTATCCTTTAGTGGAAGAACAAATACATTGGTAGTTGAGAAATAGATCAAGTCCCTTAAAAAAATATTTATGGATTTGAGAAATAATTAAAAGGAAAATATTATGATGAAAATATATTTTTTAAAACGATATATGGATCAATAGTGGTCATTGATTCAGAATACTAAAGAAGAAAATAAAATTAATAATATAGAATGAAGAAATTTTAAAGTGATATTCTTTGAGAAATATTTTCATTAAGATAAATGAGATAAATTTAGGAAAATTTAGTCAATTTAAAATAGAATGAAGTGCAAAGTTTTGATGAGTATGAAGTAAACATTAAGATATTATCCAAGCCTTAATAGACAATGCAAGTTATCAGGAAAGTAAGATTGACTATTTCTTTAATAGACTTAAGTTCAGACTTAGAAGGGTGTTTAACTCTCAAACATTTTCATCATATGATGATATGGTATCAAGGGACATTGATGTATAAAAAGAATTCTCTAGGTCTTATATTTTCAATGGAAATCAAGAGAATAAGAGGATGAATGGGCACTATGAAAAATTAAATGTGATGCATAAGATTAAGGAAAATTTTGGACTTCAAATATCTATTTTTTTTAAGAAACATCTCAATAAATTTTTAAATAGAATCAGAGTTTTTTACAAGTGTGAAAATAAATGACATAAGTCTCATTAATGTAATTTTAGGAAGTAATCCACAAATATTCAGTGTTGTAACTATAAAGAGATATGGAACTGTTCAAATAAATTCCCCAATAATCAATGATTACTTTGATAAATTCATTAGGCTATTTATTGATGTTATTTTAGTATATTATAAAAGAGATGAAGATCATTTCAATCACTGGTAAATCATTCCTAGGAATCTCCAAGGAATAGAGTTATTTGATAAATTTAGCTTCAGTGAATCTTGGATTTAGAATGTTTTCCTCAAAATATTGTCTCTAATGATGGAGTATTTATTGATGTTTCTAATACTAGTTAGACCCTAAACACAATGTATACATGTTATAGTTAGTATATTATTTGATGTAAGGGATATTATAGTAAATTATGGTGAATTTATAAATATTATATATTCATATTTGGTCTATCATTTGGAAATATAGGAGTTATTATTTTGGTTTTAGAGATTAAAATATTACTCTGTCATTTGATGGTTTAATTTATTGTGTATTATTTTTACAGATTAAAATAAATTTTGGTTTTAGTAAATGGATAGAGATAGGATGAATCACTTTTTATAAAATTGTTCATACAATGAATAACATTACCCTTTAATACCTTAAGATTTTATTTTAGTTATTTAGGTATGAAAAACTCATCTTATTCATGGGATGAATTGAAGGTAGAAAACTGATTAAAACACACCATGGGATGACAGACTTCTTATGAAATGGAATGAAATCAATTTGGTATATTTCATCATATTCTCTATCTCAATGGTAAATATATTTCCTAAAATTAATAGAGAAGAAGACAAATATTTCCAATATTATCACTTTTATATAAAAGTATGTATTTTGAAAATCATTCATAAGTATGGGTTTGGAAGTATTTATATAACTTATAAATTACTTATCATGATAAAATCTACAACTTATTTTATTTACTAGGTCATGATACACTATTTATGGTAGGTAAAACTTAATAAATGTGATGATTCAATTTCTTTGGGTGGTTGGGGAGGTGGAAAATGTAACAACATTATATTTTAGTTTAAAAATAATACTATGTTAGATTGTGTATACCATATGAAATAATGGAATTAAAAAAATACAATACTATTAAAATATTATTATTTAAATATTATTATTATGACCTAGTTGTTGGATCGGTGGGTATAAACAAGAGTAACTTAATTTTTAAATATATATAGAAAATATTTTCTTTATAAAAAATATATTTATTAATGAATATGAAATAAAAAATTCAATTTTAAGTAAAATAATATAATATTAAAGGGTATATTATTTAGAAAATTTATTTATGTATGAAATATATTTATTTTCAAATAGTCTAGGTAAAATCCCCTTTATTATAGGAAAATAATAATAGATGAAGGATATAAAGGGTTTGGATAGGAAACACTTCCCTCAATATAGGAAAATTGAAAAAAAACACAAAAATACAATAAAAACACTTCACAAAGATTATTCTAGAGTGGTTGACCATGAAAATTCATACGAAAGACAATTATTTTTGTATACTATATTTTTGAATAAGGCCAAAGAGTCATATTATGATAATCCCCCCCCCACCCTTCTATGTGGAAATCATTCATTCCTCTAGGTTGTAACCCTATTTCATACTCCATCAAGTTCTTATTAATAGTAGAATGGGAAAAATTTTGGTGTTGAAATTTCATTATATCTTCAATATCCAATTTCTTCTTTCCTTTATGACATGTTTAAGTTATTAATTACTCCTTCTATAGTTGTTGGTTATAAATCTCTTCTGTAAGAAAATTATTAGTGGATTATTCATCAACTATTTCAACTCCATGTTATTAAATGTCCCTAAAAGAGACCCTGAAATGTCAACCCATGTATGGCTATATTACCCCCTAAGAAATCCATCACACTAGGGTTACTCGAAGGTTTATTCTAATTAAAATTATATAGAAACATAGGTATGTTATAAACCATTATATTAGTAATACCATGATAAATATTCTAATTTTTCCTTAAATAAGATCTCACAATAACTCTATCAGTTTCAAGATTTAAAATTGATGATCCAATCTTCTTATACATATAATTAGAACCTCCCTCTATATTTTAGGAATTTAAAATATCCAAATAACCATTTTTAGTATCCTTCTTAGAATAATGAATGTTTCCAACATTATTCTCAATAAAAATATTCCTCTTACCCTCATGGGAACTCACCCTATCCCACAGACCCTGAACCATTACTAGGATCATGCCTTATTTACTTATTTTTTCTTTTGGTAGTTATCCACATTGTGTCCATTTATAGATAAAAGAGAATAACTAACATCTCTATGAAACTTCTCACTCAAATTAACCACCATCTAATACCCATTATATAAATTACAAAGTCCTTAATAAACCAATGTCATATCAAAGTCATTGGTAGTTTTGGAGGGAAAAAAATCATGACCAGAGTGGAGTTGAGGTCTAATTCAATAATAATACTTGAAAAAATAAAAAAATATGGCTTCTTGAGTATCCATATCCATTTTTATTGGAACTCCAATAGAAAAATAAATTTCAAAAAAATATCCTTGAATACAGGAGTATCCAATGAAGACCAAAAATTTGAACCTATACATGAGCTCTAGAATTAGGAACTTTGAATGGATTAAATTTTATATAGAATCCCTAAATAAAAAAAATACATGGTTTGAGTAAAACTGAACCAACCCCCATGATATATTTTCATTTATTTATATGGAAATAAAAATTAGAAATACCCATGACTAATGGGATTGAAATTTGAGTCATTAAATCACAAAATATCAACAATAAGATGAAAAAAGGCTTCATTCTTCCATGGCATAAAACTTGATGATAAAACAACATTGGAAATGATAAAAAAACTCACATATCATAAATTTTATAGAAATTTCATCCTGATTATCAAGAACATGGGAGGTAATTCCTATTTTTAAGATCTGATCTGAGGCACCATATTTCAATGAGACAAAATTCTAACTGTTGACACCTTTAACATTCATATTTTTTTTACTATAAAGAATCACATTTATACTTCATAAGATCCATCCCCATGGGATTATAAATAAAACCCACCCAAATATCAACTTCAAATTATAATGGAAACTCTATTAATACCTAAGAATATAAACCCCCAAATTCTCTATTAAATTTCTCTGGTGGGATCTCTCTGACCTTCATTCACCCCCATGAACACTATATTTTTGTCAAGGTAAAGTAATTTAATCACTACAAATGAGTAGTTTTAATAAAATTTATAGATTATATATTTAATAAAATATATTAATATTAATCTAATATTTTTTACTATAAAACACATGAGTATAAATTCATTTTATACTTCAATGATACATTTTCATTAAAAATGGTTTTTTACATTTTTTATGTAGATATTTTGATTAATTTCAACAAAATTTAGATATTTTATCTGATAAAATGGACATCATTTTATAAAATATCATGTAATAATAATATTAATATATATTTATGGAATTTTTATGAAAAAATTGATTTTTGGGAGAATAGTGAAAAATATCGATTTTACTAAAACTACCATTTCCTTTGTTTTAATAAATGTAATTTAAATGTTTCATTTTGTTTTTTATTTTTTTGAAGGCCACATAAATTTAACGTCAGGACCCATCCTAGTGGGGCATGTGCCATGACTCCCCCAGTACACCTTTAATAGGCTAGGGGTTAGTTACTAGCACCGAGTAGACATATCACTAACATGGGAGGCATTAACTTTGTACCTATACACACACACAAGCATCTCTAAGATCACACAATGATGAAAAGTAAAAAGCACTAAGAACCAAATGCATGCACACCACTATAACCCCACCAGGTTATGACAGGAATGTAATGTTCATTAAGGGAAACAGGGCCAGAATACAAGCCCACCAAAAGAGTCTGTAAACAAGTCCCACAAAACACTGTGAAGTGTCGCCCATGACGTCTCATCCAAGTAACGTGAAAGCACAAGTTCTAGAAACTCATATCCAGAAAACCCTACCTAATCCAACATGAAGGAAATGGTACTCAAATGGTTTTCTAAAGCTTCAGAAGCACACCTCGTCTATATGAACTCAGAAAGCATCATATGGTCCTAGTCTTAGTACTGGTCTACCTAGGACTCTGTCAAAAGTTCACTAATATACACAAGACATGAAACATGTGGGAAAACCCCATGTAGGGGTCAGTATAAAAATACTTAGTAGGACACCCTGAAATAATAAAGAAATATAAAAAAGTTATAGTCATCTCTACACAATTATATTTCTACAAAACATATAACAAGAATATCCATATATACTCAATCCATACCACACAGTCTAGGGAAATTCATGACCACTGCATACCAATGGTATGGATTCAATTTGAAGATTTCATGAAGCACTCATCTGGGAGAGAACACTCCTGAGTCTGATATCCCTGATGATGTTCGTCCGAGAAGTATTGTTCGTTGGGAACTGTCATGATAGAGATATGGTGATAGATCTAAAGAGAGCGATATGATACATCAAAAGAGGATCATAGCCAAGGTCATTGGGTGATACAAAAAAATCCATCTGAATTAACTCACTAGGTAGAGGATCAATGTCTAGTAGAATTTTTCATATCTATTCTAAGGAATATACCTAGGGTATGAAGATGAATAGAGGATCCCACACCAGGCCTCTTGGGGGATTCCAATAACTCTATCCAAGAAGTCCATTTGAAGGGATCATACTTCTATGAGTAGGAAACAATACCAGTAACCCTTCAGGGAAACGATAAGGGGAAAAAACCCTAACAAAACTAATCCATGATAAGTTGGATGAGAAAATAAATTCATATATAAATAGAGTGCATGGTGAGTAGTAGTCACACTCATTGTGTCTATTGACTCTAGGTACTACCTGCATAAATAGCATGTGTCAATAAAAATATTTCTGATCTAAAACCCACCACTGGTCTCAAAAGGACTGTCTCATCATTAGGGTCCCAATTTTGTAGAAATCATGTCAAATGGATGCACCATTTTAAACTTATGGGGGTTTGAAGTTTCAAAGGAAGGGGGGTCACTTGGTCGTGGATCGACCGCCCCCAGCTGCCATGGATGCACTACAGATTGGTCGATCATGGCTCGGTTCGATGACCCCGGGTCTCACATGGGTCTGACCCAACCCATTGGGTTAACCCATCCCACTTGGTGCTTCATAGTCAACTAATCCTGGCCCATTCATTTGGTCCGGCCTGTTCTTCCTAGGCTGCTCCATCTGACCTGCCTCGCCCATTTTTCCTGGCTTTCTATCCATCCAAGTCATGCCACCTTGGCATCCCACAACCACAACACGAAGATGACTATCGTGTTCCATACCCGCTGGTCCCTCTAGATCCCATGAGTCTACCTTTCGCATTCCACCTCTATCAACCACCTTGTTGGCTTCCTCACTATCTTCCTCGTCATCCGCCTAGACTAGCCCCCTAGACCTACACCGCCACTCGCCTAGAACAACTGGAGCCACCACCACATTTATTGACATGCACCACTACCTATTCTACCATGCACCACCATCCTAGAAAAATCTCATTATACCATCACCACCTCACCTCTATTGCATTGTTCAAAACTCAAATCCATAGTTTCGGATCATTGCGCTAAGAATCAAGGACATAACAATCGATCGTTCTCATATGATTTTCAAGCATGGAGAGGATATTAATAATTCATGAGGAATGAAATAAATTGGGGGAGAAAAGAAAAAGAATTCCTAATGAACAAACATTATATTTTTTTCATGTTAGCCTCGATTTTTTATCATTATAAGGACAAACAAAGAGGGATTTAAAAAATCTCCCAAAAATATTCCCCACAATTTAATACCCATCACACAATGATTGAAACGTGGATCAATATATTTGTGGATTGACCTATGTTCATCATGAGAATAAATAACAAGAAAAATAAAGAATGAAACAACTACCCTACCCAGGATATGAATCATTTGTGGTCGAGGATTGATTTTTGTTGGCGATCTGTAAAGAACGATCTTCGATCCCAGTATTTATATTTGTCGCCGAGAGAATTATCCAAGGATTCTCTCTAGAGCGTTCCGGAAAATTCCAAGGTTTTGAGTCTAACCCTGGGTCCCTTCCTGGGTATTCATTTAAAATAAACTATGTCACTATATCGACGTAATATCAAAATAAAATAAATCTATAATTTATTTTATTCATTAAAATGTATGAAAACTAACTTTCACAGTTGACCCACGCCGGCTGATGTTATTCCTCTCCTAGGGTAAAGACACTTCTCTAAATTCAATAGTATGCTCGTATTTTTTATCTAAGCACCCATTTGGAATTTATTCCACTTTTGATGAAAAATCTCTCACACGTGTTGTTTAAAGTTTAATATTTTTCAAAAAATTGTTCCAGGAAAACCGAGCCTCGGAATCACACATCATCTAAGCGAATAGTCTCAAAATTAATCCATATAATATTTACAAATAATGCATGAAAGAATATGGTACATTATATTCTTCCCACCATGGGTCTCTGATACCTATAATAATAAGAATTATGATGTATTTGTGTGTTTTTCATCTGATCCTAGATGATCTGCACCTTATTCATAGTAACTCAGACCAATTTCAGGCCCATGAGTGCATACTCTCTTAGGTCAACCCAGAAAAGTGGTGACCTGCAGGGTTTCCCGTACAAGACCTCTAAAGGTGTCATACCAATGGTGTAGTGATAGGTGTTTTTATATACAAACATCACTAGGGGTAGTTGATCCTCCCAACTATAGCCAAAATCTAACATACATGCCTGCAACATGTCCTCTAAAACCTGAATGGTTCTCTCCTTCTGGTCATCCGTCTATGGGTGGAATGCTATGCTCAAGCATAACTGAGTCTCAATCGCCTCTTGTAATCCCTTATATAACTGGGATGTAAAGAGATCACATTGATATTAAAATATTGTCAGTGGAACTCCATGAATATGAAATATCTTTTTAATGTAGAGGCATCCCAAGATCTCTACTAAACTCTGCTCTCATATAGTTAGGAAGTGGGCCGACTTGGTGAGTCGGTCAACAATCACCCAGATGGAACCATGTCCCCTATACTTACGTGGTAAACTCATTAGAAAATCCATTGATATCTTGTCCCACTTCCATTATATCACCTCAAGGGGTTCATCTAAACCTACTGAAGCCTGATGCTCAGCCTTCACTTGCTGACAAGTAAGGCACCGGGAAACAAACTTTTCCACTTCTTTCTTCATTCCCTGCCACCAAAACTAACATCTAAGGTCCTCGTACATTATTTCCACACTAGTATGTACCAATAAAGGGTATGTGAACATCCTCCCACAACACCACTGGTACAATTGTGCATCCTCTGAATAGAATGGCATGCTCCCCGCCTTTTGAATATCCATCAGGAGCTTTCCCTGTGGACAACTGAGCATGCAGGGTCTTGCAGTCTGTATCCCCGAGTTGTGCCTCCCTGAATCACTATAAGAGTGGAGGGGTGATGAACATCGACTAAAGGTAATCTGGTCTATCTCCAACCATGAAGGATAACTATAATGAGGCCAACAACTCTGATTCCTTGTTTAGAAACTGCGAACTAGATTTCTTGCTGAGAGAATCTTCCACCACATTCCCCTTACCAGGAGTATAGAAAATCTCAAAGTCGTAATCCTGGAGGAACTCTAGAAATCACATCTATCTCAAGTTCAGATCCTTATAAGATAATATATACTTGAAACTCTTGTGAACGTAGTAGATGATAAATTTCTCACCCATTAGGTAGTGTTGTCACATATTCAACGCAAATACTACTGCTGCTAGATCAAGATCATGGGTCACATAGTTCTTCTCATGTGGTCTCAACTTGTGTGAACCATAGGCAATCATCACTTGGCTCTACACCAAGACACAACCAAGTCCAATCCCTGATACATTGCAAAAGACTATGTACTCAACACCCTCCTTCAACAATATTATAGACGCCGAAAAGTGCTTAAGTGTCGGAGAAAGTTCCGAAATGAAAAGGCGAAGTCATATTCAAACCCGGTGACCCAGTCCAGAGGACCCAGAGGTGTGCGCAAAAAAAAGGTGAAGTGTATGAAAAAAATTGTCTCGCTTGGAAAGTACTGGTATTCGCGAAGAGTCTCGGTGTCGGTGAAAAATAATTTTGTGCCCTAGCGCAGTTGACCTTTTGTGTCGCCACCTCTGTCGTGCAATTATTTCACACCACCCTAAATTTTGTGCCGCTGGATGCCTATAGAGAGAAGGAGACCCCCTTCCTTTTTGCGGATGAATAATTTGAACTGCCTCTTGTGCGTGAAATTCGCCTTCCGCGTGCGTGCAATATGGCCTTTAGGTATGGTTATTTTTTGCGCCAAGTCACCCCAGGGTCTGCCTTCATGCAAGATCTCCATGGATTAGACTAAACTCTAACTCCTTAAGGTTCTACCTCTTACACACAATTCCTTCCATTTCACGCAGGTCGGCCAGTTGCGTGCAATCCCTTCCTTTGCACGCACCCTATATTCTTCCGTGCGGCATTTACCGCTTGTGCGTAATTCATACACCTTGCTTTCAATCCTTCTAATCGTGCGCAAAACCTCATCCCCCTATTTCACGCAAGAAATACTGGTTTTGTTCCAACCCGGGGCTTTGTGCGCCAGACCCCTTTATTTCGCGCAAACCTCAAGAGTTGCGTGCAATCCCCTAGGGCCCTTCACCTCGGTGCTCCCCGGGCGCCCCCTTGCGCGAGCGCCCGATTTCCTTCTTTTGGGTGGCATTCGCAGGTGTCTTGTGCACCCCGGGCATCTGCACCATACATTGTTTTCCTGTACGACCTTCTATGCTTGTACGAAGTAACTTCAAAGTCCCTTGGACAGTTCATCCCATTATGTTCCTTCGCCTCATGCTTCTTCACATAGGCACGCTAACGACTATTGCTTCTTCGCATAGCCACACTAACGTGGACCCCTCAATGGTTCGTTCCATGACACCCTCTCAGTATAGCCTTGTCGATGCCTTCCCTCCCACAATGGGTAGAGGGTACCAGTTATGTAAGTCCTAGGGGTGCGGAGAAAACCCACCTTGTCTGAGATGCAGGATGTTAAACTGCCAAAAACCTCATCCTCAGCACATGATGTTAAACTGTGACTTCCCCCCATGCATCCTATATGGGGAAGGGTAGCCTCCTTGGCGTAATCCCCTAACCTTTCTTGTAGGAGGCAGTGCCCCTGTTCCTCCTCGCTCCCTCAGCACCAAATCCAACCAAGGGCGTGATGGGGAACGGTGCTCCCTCCTTTCATCTTCAGTCCCCAAGGCCAGCGGATGACATGATAGGGAATGGGGCTCCTCCTATCTTCGGTCCCAAATCCCTCTCCCTCTACGCTTTGTCACCACCCTGGGTCTCCATCCTGGAGTAAGTCTCGACACCATGGGCCACTCAACATGTAAGCCCCTCTTCATTTCCCACGAACGCACCCTTCGCGACGTGATCGTCAGGTCTATGCTAGCTCTTTTTCTCATACCGAGCATGACTTTTGTGAGCTTAGAGTGAGCACTGACCATGAAAAACCATGGGCCACCTCAGAGCGTAAGCCCCAAATGCCCTTGTCCGAGCTGCGGGACATTAAACTGTCGAGCACCATCATCCAGCATGACATTAAACTGTACACCCTAACTACAGGGACTTTGATCTATGTTAAGGCATGGTACGTAGGAAGCCTCCACGAGTTTCAATCCCCACCACCTTGGGTCGCCTCATAGTGTAAGCCCCAATCCATCCTGAACTACAGGTACTTTGATCTGTTCTAAGGCATGGTACGTAGGAAGCCTCCACGAGGTTCAAGCCCCACCACCCTGGTCCACCTCAGAGTGTAAGCCCCAATCCATCTTGAACTACAGGGACTTTGATCTGTGTCAAGGCATGGTACGTAGGAAGCCTCCACGAGGTTCAAGCCCCACCACCTTGGTCCACCTTAGAGCGTAATCCTCATTCCAACCTGAATTATAGGGACTTTGATCTGTGCTAGGGAATGGTACGTAGGAAGCCTCCATGAGGTTCAAGCCCTACCACCTTGGGCCGCCTCAGAGTGTAAGCCCCAATCCATCCCGAACTACGGGGACTTTGAACCATGCTAAGGAATGGTACATAGGAATCCTTCATGAGGTTCAAGCCCCACCACCTTGGGCCGCCTTAGAGTGTAAGACTCAATCCATCCCGAACTACGGGGACTTTGATCTGTGCTAAGACATGGTACGTAGGAAGCCTCCATGAGGTTCAAGCCCCACCACCTTGGGCTGCCTCAGAGTGTAAGCCCAAATCCAACCCAAATTATGGGGACTTTGATCTGTGTTAATACATGGTACGTTGGAAGCCTCCACAAGATTCAATCCCCACCACCTTGGGCCACCTCAAAGTATAATCCCCAATCCATCCCGAACTATGCGGACTTTTATCCGTGCTAAGGCATGGTATATAGGAAGCCTCTACGAGGTTCAAGCCCCACCACCTTGGGCCGCCTCAGAGTGTAATCCCCAATCCATACCAAACTATGGGGACTTTGATCCGTGCTAAGGCATGGTACGTTGGAAGACTCCACAAGGTTCAAGCCCCACCACCTTGGGCCACCTCAGAGTGTAAGCCCCAATCCATCCTGAACTATGGGGAATTTGATCTGTGATAAGGCATGGTATGTAGGAAGCCTCCACGAGGTTCAAGCCACGCCACCTTGGGCCGCCTTAGTGTGTAAGCCCCAATCCAACCCGAATTACAGGGACTTTGATCTGTGCTAAGGCATGGTACGTAGGAAAACTCCACAAGGTTCAAGCCCACCAATTGGTCATTCCACCACGCCAGGTTCTCCCTTATCCCACATAACGTTAAACACTCTACCCGGACTATGCGGACTTTGATTCCCTACCATGGGGATACATAGGAAGCCTCTATGGGGTTCAAGACCAGCACCCATGTCTCATCTTGATCTCTCCCTCGAGCCCACACGTCTCGGGAAGCTCATGCCCTAACCTGGAGGTTCCACTTCTTCTAGGTCCCATCCATGCATCCATTCTCATGGGTCGCCTCTTTAAGTGTCCCATCATCTCATCGAACTACATGGACTTTGATCTGTGCTAAGGCATGGTACGTAGGAAGTCTCTCTGAGGCTCAAGACCAAAGCCATTGTCCATACTGATTCTTAACCAGGCCACCAAATCCCGGTGAGATCATTCCATATCATTCCACTTTACAGTATTTGGGAATCTTCCCACATGTTGGCCCCAATATCAATGTTCCCTCCAGGGGGTTCTTCAATCTGATCCACTCTAACCAGTGTTCTGATCAGTCTGATCCATCTCCGTTGGATGTTAAAATTGCAGTATACCCTATGTTAAACATGGGAAGATGAGGAAAACCTAATATACATGCCAATGGCATAAAATTACCCACATTCTATTTGGGATGCCTCGGGCTTCCGCGCCCTCAAGAATCCCTATGATAAGGGACAGAAGACAGAAATGCCAATTACCCTGTGTCAAGACATGACAGTGATGCTGCAACGTGACTACTCTCCTAATCGAAGGTTTCTTCCCTGAATGAACCCATTGGAAGGTCCTGATAGAAGCGGCGTAATTAACTAGTGTCCATGAAGATACGGTTCCAGGAAGAGCTTCACGAACTACGTCTTAAATCTATGAGGGATACCCGGACTAGGTGATGAGCTCTGAGGAGGAATCCATGGAATGAAGAACCGACATCCCATCATCCAGTTTTGATCAAGGAGAAGACGTCCCTGAAAAAGGAACGGATTCTACCTGCCTTTGGAAAGTTGGAATGCGAGGTAACCGCAGCACGTCCTCTTCATGACGGATTCACGCGCCCCAGAAAAAGTGTCATAAACAGAAAATGGTGAACCCGATGTGAATGGATTATCCTCAACATGGAGTCTATTAGCGTTCGGGGCATCAATGGATAAGCATTTCATCTGAACCCATCATCTGGTATCATGTCCCACCAAACAGGACTAATGTGAAACTCGCTCGAAGTTGGGACAGTCAGGATGTTGAGCATTCTGTTCTGTGATGTTGTCAGCATGGATCCCTCTTGCCGACCACGGAAGATGAGACGGTGTTGGGGAACTGGTTGTCGATTCTTTTCCTGGTAGTGTTAATGAGTTCATCTCCCTACTTTCAGGAACAAAGTTGTTTCATCCGAAGCTCGATCACCTTCCCACCAACGTAGGGGTAGGGGAAATATCGACATGACTTCCCCGCGCGGTTTTGCCTCTTTCACGACGGTTGTGACCACCACGACTGCTGAGTACACACGCCCCCTCTCCCCATCAGAGATTATTCTGCGAATGGTGACCTTGTACGTAGGTATGAGGAGGAGGGGGTCATCCCCACCAGGGATATGGCCTGCTTGGATCTTAAGGCCCCTACGTCTCGCCGTCATCGCCACCCCCGAGGGCCGTGCAGGGAGCCGCTACTCCCCACCCCAAAATTCAATCGCTTTGGGAGCTTTTTTCTATAGCACCTTGACAGATCCCTCCCCTACACCGATGAAGTAGGAGATATCTAGGTTGGCCTGATTGGAGTCCCGCTTCAAGGGCTCCCGGTGAGGGCCCCCACTAGGCTGTGTTAGCACCACCACCTGATTCCTCAATCCAAGGAACAGGTAATTCACATGCCTACACCACCAACTCCAGTCCGTCTGACCCGAAGCCAACATCGGTTGTAAATGAAAGAGGACGCTCACCTCGGGGTGTCAACATCTGCGAATACTGTGGCCCGAGCCACCGCTAACTCATATCGCCAACACCCCGCACACGTTGAGCAGGGGCAGCTATACGCTCGACCCGGATCGAGGCCCCAACTGCCCCATGGGTAGGTTCAGTCAACTCTTCTGGTCCCCAGCACAGGAGACGGCCGCTGTGGACCAATCCACAGCAATGCCACCCAGTGCGAAGGCCTACTCTATGCCACCATTATGAAAGGTGAGAGCCCTCCCTGCTTCCAACCTCAGCTTGGAGGTCTGCCCCGCACCACCTTCATCCCAAGTAAGGGTCTTCCCCATAACAGAAACACTCCATGTGGGGGTCTCTCATGTGCTCACTACACTGGGTATGGGGTCACTTCCCCTGCCACAGACCGCGTGTATGGAGACATTGCATGTCTGGTCGCTTGCCAACATGGAGGCCCTCCCCTTGTCCATGTGCCAATCAGCGAAGGACCTCCTCGCCCTAGCAATAGGAGAGGTGGAAGCTGACCCCACTTCACCAATGTTCAACATGGAGGTCCTCTCCGTGTCCCTTTCGACATTTTTCCCGGTGCTCCCTGCACCCCGGCTTTCTCGATTAGAGACCCTCTTCACCCCAGCACCATTGTGGCCAGAGGACCCCATGTCAGAAATCAGCCATGCCCCGAGGAGCCACCCAAGGGCAGGAAGGTGGGTCGTCACCGCCGCAAGAGGAATTCTGGGGAAGGCCGGATAGAAATCAGACCAGTCTGCTTCTCAGACTCTGAATCGGAGTGCGAATCATCATGGGATCCCTCTCTTTAGTCCTCCGAGTCAAGGGATGGGACAGGAATGAGTCGCATCAGCTTCGTACTCCAGGAATGTGAGGTCCATAGGATCCCTTCCTCTCTCCGAAGGCTAATACAGGAGGACGAGAACATGGAATGTCCCCAAGGACAGACCACACAGTCACCACCATCATCTCCGGAAGCGCCTTCTGCCTCGGCTAGAGATGGCGAGGAGATATTTTGGGGTTCAATGGCAGGAGATCCATGGCATAGCCCACCCTCGGTGGGAATTGATGTTGTGTGAGGAGCTCTGGCCACTGGTCCATCCTATCGTGACATGATGGCCGGGTCACTACAACCCTCAGGGGACAACCCAAGATTCGGCGGCCAATCAACCCGCTCACCGTATTCTCCGCCAGCCATCCCACCAGCCCAACAGCCTGCCTCAGCACCGCTTCTAGTAACTTAGCCACCCTCAGTTGACTTGTTGTCCAATTAAGGGACAGACCCTGAATCTAAGATGAGGAGCTTCTGGAACATCCTCGCAGTGGGCCACTTCCCCGAGAAGTTTTGGATGGTCGTAGGACTAAATTTTGGTACGCCAGAATCACTCACCCCAGGGGAGTTTGAATGTTTCTTCTAGGCCCTCTGGGTGACTCACTTCCATCATCTCCACCGGCGAGTGACTTATCCTGGGATCCAAGAGCACCTGGAAGACAACGGCAAGCAATGTCGCCTGGTTGACCTATCCACACTCCCCACGGTCTGGTACCCTGAATCATCTGGCCACCACAGGGCCCTCCAAAAGCAATGTGTTCAGAGTTTTCAAGTACTCCACAAAGTTATTGAGGAGGATTCCCCCCATGCGCAAGTCCGTGGATGGGGGAAGTACGCTGCACTCCTCTTCAGTGCGATTCACCAGCATCCCTACTTGCTTGGAGATAGTGAGGAAATTACCCCAAGAAGAGTGGCAGTCAACCTAACTGATCTGATAGGAGGGGAGAATGAGCTGGAATTCTCGATGAAGACATAACCTTTGAGGGTGTGCCACAACTCCTGGACCCATCAGAGAGGATTACTCATCAGCATAGGAACCTCCTAGGTCTCCCTACACCCACTCAGGCATTGATACTGAGTCGGAATGTCAGCAAGGGAAAAGAGCACATTGGATCTGTCAAGCTCTCTGACCCGTCTACCTCAGTGCAGAAGATGGAAGGGGACCCCGAGAAGGCCACGCTATGTCAGCAGCTTACTGAGTAGAAGAATTTAGTCGATGAACTTATGGCTAAACGCATCGTAGAGCGGCGACCCAACTACGGTCATCCTAGGCTAGCGCAGCAGGGGCAGGAACAACTACCCCTCAGCGAGATTCTCCCAGGAAACCCCGATCATGCCGGATTCACTGACAGAGTGGAAGTCAGAGCTCATGGGAAGAGGGCATAGTATGTCTCGCCGAACCCTCTTGAATGGCGTGATAATACAAGGAACCCTTCTCGGGCTCCTCTGGCCTCCCCAAGGGTCACTCCATGAGCTGCTCCACGAGCCACTGAGCTTGTTTACCGCATTGAATATACCATCAATGAACTTGTGGTTAGGGATCCCTGTAAAGATAGGGACCCAAGTCCAGACGATCCGATGGTGGTGCTCATTGCCCACCTGGAAGCTTTGGAAATGCGACAGGTGGCTATCCCGCCCGATGGAAAGCCATACCCGGCATGGGTGGATGACATGCTGGCACCCCTAGGATTTGGGAATCCCACTTTATCCCCCTTTAATGGGATGGGGGACCTGCCATAGCACCTGGACCACTTTAACTCAATGTGTGGGCCTATGTTTGGAACCCCATTGTAGCAACAGGCTGCCAAGATCCGTTTCTTTGTTCAAACCCTGGAGGGGCCAGCATTCATTTAGTACAGCCAGCTCCCCGTTAGATCCTTGACCAGCTGGGAAGACCTTCACAGGAAGTTCCTTTACTAGTTCAGCTCTACCACCCAGAAGACGAACATCGCAGACCTCTTCAGGTGCAAGCAAAGGTCTGATGAGCAAGTTGCAGACTTCATCACCCTGTGGAAGGGGCTCACATACTCCATCAACATGCCACTGACTCAGGAGAAATTACTGACGATGTGCATAGGGAACATTAAGATGGAATGGGTCCCCTCCCTCATTACTCAGAACTATCCAAGAGGGTTCCGAGACTTCTCGGATAAGGCCCAGCACATCAAAGAAGCTCTGCAATAGGCTAGTCGGGCACGCCTGCTGCCTCCTGTAATCCCAGTAAGGAGGGATGTCAGAGCCGATCCCACCATGGTGGCCTAGGTAGAGGCCCCTAGGTGGATAGAATTTCTACCAGTGGAGCTAGTTCTGCAACCCTACAGAGGTCCACCACCACAGGTGTAGCTTCCAGCAGCCCAGTAGCACCCACCCCAAAATCAGCAGGCGCCCCCGCGTAATGCGCCGCCACCTCTTAAGCAAGATAATCAAGTTTTTCCTCCTCATCAGGCTCCTCTATCCCCCCATCAGGGTAAGGCTCCTAGATCCCCCTTTTCAGACAGAAGGAACTGGACCTGCTCATTTGACGAGGCTCAGGTCCCTGGTTACTTCCATAGTGTCTTAGAGTAGAGAATTGTATAACTGCCTAAGTTTCGGAAACCAGAAGAGGCGCATCTCACTGATCACCCCAACTAATGCCCTTGTCACCAGATCCTAGGTCACACCATCAAGTTATGCAATGTGTTCAAGGACTGGATTCAATACCAGATTGATAATGACATAGTCAGGTTGGTCCTTGCTCCAGCACAAGTGGCGGGTATCTTTATGAGATCAGATAGTAGTAGCGACGGCGAAGGTGAGTGGCAGCAGGTTTCTGACCACGGGTCCCAGAAGTATAGAGACTGGATGGCTCACAAGATGGTTGCCCGCGCCCATGGCATTATCCGTGCAAACCTGAATCAGCTGGAGCCTTCAGAAGTCGTGGCCACCACTTCTGCGCCAGCCTCTTCCCAGAAGAGCAAGCGTCGACGGTGCTAGAAGAAGCAACGTGCCCTGCCATTGCCACCATTTTCCCACACTCTCAGTGACTTTATGCCATTTAATATGGGTATTCCCCCCAGGATTCACCCAGTGGTGGATGATTAATCATGTGATAGCCAAGGGTATTCTTAGGTTAACACTGTCGAGTTGGTAAATCCCTATATGACTCCCGACGAGGGGGAGAGCTAGGAGAACCTCCCCAACGTCCCCAGCCAACGCCAGTGTTGGTGGAGTTGCAGCCATATGGTTCATCGGGGCACGTCATTTGGCACCTCTATCCAGGTCGTACATGCCACTGAGACCAGACAGTAGGCCCAACGTAGAACTCAGCATGCGCAGCCTCTTCATCTGGTGTCAACAGGCCCACCACCTCCACCGTTTGTGCTACTGGATCAGGAAGAACCACTACGGTCATGTCGTGACCAGCTTCACCCCGCTATAGGCCAATATCAGTCGTCCAGTCCTCACCCAGTAGCTACCCTCCAGGCTTCGATCAGTGACCAGCGGGATGTCCCCAGTACCAGTAAGTCGTTGGTCCAACCAGCAGGGCCCGCCATGCCTCCAATCACAGAGCGTCTCCCTGCAAATAGAAGTTCATGTCTGGCTAGGAAGTACGATGTTCTCAAGAACCTCACCGGAATCCCAGCGAGGCTCTCCATCCTTGAAGCCCTTTGCCTGTCACCAAATATGCGCGAAGCACTCATCAAGGCTTTAAAGAGCCCCCTCCAGTTTGAGATAGAGGTAGCAGCTACAGAAGCTTTCCATGCCGAAACAATTGAGGATGTCAAATGTCAGGACATAATTTCATTATCTTGAGAGGATTAGGGATCCCTTATACAGGGGAACATCTGCCCGTTGTATATCACCATCCAATTCAATGGTGTGGAGGTTCGCCGCTGTCTCATTGACACCGGCTCTGGGATCAACCTTATCCTGACATGGGTGCTGCAGAAGATAGGGTTATCTGAAGATGACCTTACTCTCTTTAATTTAAGGATCTAGGGATACAATAGGACAGATCAGACCTCGATCAGCAAGATCCTTCTGAAGACCCAGTTTGGTGGCCTAATTTCCAGCACTGAGTTCATGGTTGTCTCCCAAGACACCACGTATAATTCATTGATGGGCAGGCCATGGCTCCACCAGCACGCGGCGGTCCCCTCATCGTATCACCAATGCCTCAAGTATTCCATTAATGGTCGAGTAGGCATACTCCAAGGTGATGTGTCCCCTTTTGCCTCTTGTGAAGCCCACTACTTGGACGTTTACTATTACAAAATCAAGGATAAACAATTCCAGGAAAGCAAAGTTGAGCCCGTCACCGCTACGACCGACCCTTGGGCAGGCCTGAACGACACCTATGTCTTCTCGATCCATCGGTTGGAGTTCAGAACCCCAGATATGGGTCGATGCTTTTTCATTTCGGGTACAAGAGGAAGGAATATTCCCAATTCCAGGCAGCGCTGGAAGATCACTTCGTATTGTTATACAAACTAGGCCCCAGTGATCCTGGAGCATCCCACTCCCGTCAGGTATCGGGACGTCCGGCTCATAGCAACGGTAGTACATCATACTTGTTTGTTTTGATGGGCTAGAATAAGTCAGCTCTGGCAGATGTGCCACTATTTCTTTGATATTATCAAGCATGGCCCCTTGGGCTAGAGACCATATGGGATCAGGTCGATAGCCTTCGTAGCCATGGTATCGGTAGTGCCAGAGTTCCCTGATGTAGTAACCGCTGTCGCACAAGCTGGTACCAACCTCCCATTAGGGTTTTATGGCTCAGAAGAAACTTCCCCTATGGAGGGTCCCTCTGTGAGTGGGGAAGAAGATATAGAGGATGCTCCCCCTACCTTTGAGGAAGGTGTCTCAACCACGGTCGATGAGTTGGTACAGGTGAACCTTGGAAGCGAGGCAGATCCGAGACCCACATTGATCAGAACCGCCATGTCCCCCGAGGAGTAGCAGTGGTATGTGGGATTCCTCAAACAGTACCATGATGTATTTTCCTAGAGTTACGATGAGATTCCAGGACTAGATCTTCAGGTAGTCTTCCATCACCTCGGTCTTCCGGAAAATCATCGTGGATTCAAGCAGCCTCCCAGAAAGATGAACCCTTCTCATGGTGCCATGGTCGAGGCCAAAGTTGACAAGATCATCAGGGCCAACTTCTTCAAGGAGTTCCAGAACCCTAGCTGGTTGGATAACATCATTCCAGTCAGGAAGAAGAATGGGCATATCAGAGTCTGTATCAACTTCTGATATCTCAACCGCCATTTTCTTAAGGATGATTTTCCCCTTCTGGTGACGAAATTTTTTATTGACACTATGGAGGGGTTCCAAGCCCTCTCTTTCATGGATGGTTACTCTGGATATAATTAGATCCATATGGCCCCTGAGGACGAGGATTCCACAACTTTAAGGGCACCCCAAGGTACTTTCTATTACCAGGTTATGCCCTTTGGCCTGAAAAATGTAGGTGACACCTATTAGCGGGCTATGAATCATATATTCAAGCCAATCCTGGGAACATTTGTGGAGTGCTATGTGGATTATCTGGTGGTTAAATCTCACCAGTTCCAGGACCATCTCAAGGACCTTGAGAAAGTGTTCGGTTTCCTCTGTTCCCACCACCTAAAGATGAACCCATTGAAGTGTGATTTTGTGTTCGCTTTCGGAAAGTTTCTTGGCTTTGTTGTCCGATACTGAGGCATCGAGATTGACTCGGAGAAGATAAAGTCCATCAGATAGATGCCTCCCTGAAGCAGTATTTGGGAGTTTCGAGGTCTCCAAGGCCACTTAGCCTACATACGCCAATTCAAGGCGAATCAGGCTGGAAAGTGTAAGCCCTTTTCTCAGCTCATGAAGAAGGGAACCACTTATGAGTGGGATGAGGAGTTCCAGATCGCCTTTGAGGAAATCAAGCAATATTTTCTCCAGCCTCCAGTCTTGATGCCACTCATCTCTTGAAAGCTGTTGATTCTCTATGTCACCGCCCTAGAATGGTCTCTCAGTGACCTTCTCACCCAGAAGAACAATGAGGGGATGGAGAATAGCCTATACTACCTCAGCAGCATGCTCCTCATTACGGAAACTAGATACTCCACTATAGAGAAGATCTATCTTGCACTCATATTTGCTGTGTAGAAATTGAGTCACTACCTATAGAACCATAAGGTATAGTTGGTCTCTTGGGTATACCCGTTGAAGTATATTCTGAATCACCCCATGTTGATTGGCTGACTAGCGTGGTGGGCGGTAATCCTCCAGCAGTTCGACATCAGGTTCGTACCTTATAAGGCTATCAAGGGACAGAAGTTGGAAGACTTTCTAGCTGCTCATCCAACCTCTGTGTATCAGTACCTAGACCTAGATTTTCCTGACAAGGAAATCCTCTCAGTCGATCAAGTCATCCCATGTTGGAAAATGCACTTTTATGGTGCCTCTCAAAGCCCCACTGGTAAGAGTCTCAATGATCCTAGGCTCAAGTCATCCTTCCATACTCATTTCTATTGTCGAAAGGCTTCACTAACAACAAGGAAGAGTATCAGGCCCTTCTTACTTATCTCAAGCTATCCCTTGAGATCAACATGCCCCATTTACATGTGAAAGGGGACTCCGAGCTAGTTATTAAGTAGGTCAATGGTGACTATGTTTTTAGGAAGCCAGAGCTCGTACCATTGTTAGAACGCACTCTCTGGCTAATGGCCCATTTCCCTTCTCAGCCAGAGGTTATCTATGTCCCTCGGTCACAGAAAGGTCGAGTGGATGATTTAGCCAGTTTAGATGCATCACTTGCAGAGCCCGAGTAGGATGATCTGATTATCCACGTGGTGCATCAGAGAGTCATAGATCCCGTTACCCCAGATGGAGATGACGACCCACAGGTAAGCTATTTTACCACCAGGGTCTCTACATCAGGACCCCCAGATCGTCCAGATACGGTGATTGAAGTAGTTTCCGATTGGAGGACACCCTTGGTCGAATACCTCCAACATGGTAATCTCTCATCAGACCGGGCTGAGCACGAGCGAATTCGACGTCGTGTGCTGCAATTTACGCTCTAGAGTGGTACCATCCTTAAGCAGAACCTCTATAAATGTGTATTTGATTGTATTATCCTCCATTTTTATTTAGGGGGTTGAGATTACATAGGTCATACAAGAGGTTCATGCCGGTTCCTGTGATGCCCACCAGGTTGGGCCGAAATTGTCTCATCAGATTCAGAGATTAGGGTATTTTTGGCCCTCCATGATCCACGACTGCATCGAGTTCTCCAATAGGTTCCATGCATTCCAAGTTCATGATAACTTTGTGCATCGACCACCGGAGACCCACCATACTACCAAGTACTCTTGGCCCTTTGCAGTCTGGGGGTTAGATGTCATAGGACCGTACCCACCAGCAACGGCTCGCCAATGCAGATTCATTCTGACCACTACGGATTTCTTTTCCAAGTGGGTAGAGGAAATTCTGCTCAAGGAAGTCAAGGAACATTCTATCATCGAATTTGTGAGTTCCAATATCATTTATCGATTTGGGGTACCACACGCTATCCTCACCGATAACAGCACCAACTTCCAGGAAGTCGAGCTGAATAAATTGTACACCAAGTACAACATTCACTTTAACCATACCTCCCACTATCACGCGCAAGCAAATGGACAGATTGAGGCATTCAATAAAACTATCTCTAAAATTCTACAAAAAATGGTTGGTCAGAATAAGAAGAGTTATCCGGATAATCTCCCCAACACCCTATGGGATTATCGGATGATGACCCATAACTCCGCCCAGGTAACCCCATATTCCCTGGTGTACGGAACCAAGGCCATCCTTCCCATAGAGATTCAATTTCCATCATTGCGTAGAGCGATCTATGACCAGAAAGCACCAGATAGAGTGGCTGAAATCCATCTAACTGAATTGGAATCATTGGACGAGTACAGGCTTCGTTCCCTGCACAACCTAGAAAGGCATCAGAGTAGGATGGATCGAGATTTCAACAATAAGGTTCACCTCCTCTCTTTCCTACAAGGTGATTTGGTATTAGCTCTTAGGGCACTAATGATCCCCGACAAGAAACCACCCATGTTAGATCCCAAATGGGAAGAACCTTTCATTGTTCATAAGGTTTATCCCAATGGAGCATACTCCCTGGTGACCATGGATGGTGAGCGTATAAATCCTCCCACCAATTCCAAGTTCCTCAAGAAATACTTTGCCTAAGAACTTGGTCCTCTATGACCTTAAACAGGATCATGGTCCTCCATGACCTTAAACTGGCCTATGGTCCTGCATGACCTTAAACTGCTTGTCCCACATGACATTAAACTGTATCTTTAAGAACTATGTGTGACTTGATTCCCATCCTCAAGGGATGCGTAAGACTGCCTGAACATTTAGACATTAGTTCCAGCCCCATCTTGTAGAGATCCCATGATCTCTTGGTCACCTAGGCCCCTCGGCCTATCCCTCTCCACGAGGGGGATATATAGGTGTGATATAGGTTTTTTGGTTCCATGCCCCTCCTTTTTCTCCCAAGAATCCACCATCTCTTGTCCGCTCTCAAATTGAGCCCCTCGAACCTTTTCAATGGTCCGCCAATGTGTTCAGAGTACTCTGGTATAGGACCAGGAGTGTCAGATTCAACTTAGGCAAGTTCTTTACACTTTTCAAGCTTCATGTTCCCCTTCATTTAGGCCCCCCATTATCTCTCACACCTGAAGGGACCCCCAAAAATGGCATGGATACCACGCCTAAGGGCTCTCCTACCGTTACGATCCAACGCCCATTAGGGTTTCTGGATAACAAATTGATACAAATCTGGCGTTGCGAACATGATCAGTGGTCGATGATCATTTGTTTGTCCCCATTTCAGGCTAATGCGACAGGATACTGTGTTGTGAACATGGTCAGCAGTAATCCTTCGTCATCACACCATCCCCTTCAGGCCTTGAATATTGGTTGCATGATTCAAATTATGTTCCACCCCATCATGTCTAGGTGGAATCTTGACAATTTTGGCACTATCCCTCAATGCACTTTCACACGTCAGGGGGACAAAGCTACAATACGGCATCTCTCGGGGCTCCCGAGATCCAAGCACTAAGACTATGGGCGAGGATCTTCTCTAATATCCATACACAGCTTGACCCTCATCCTCATGGGATACGTGGGGTCACCCAGACATTGCATTCTGGGTCAAGATCAACTGAAATCTAGCGTCTCCTGCCCCTTATCCTCTGACCTTCGCCGGCCTCTTGGCCCAAGGCTCCCACCAAAGTGTTGTGCACAATAATCTGTACCTCGTCCACATTCACGTCAGGTATGTTTTACCACATCGTGTTCATTCCCCCAGGTCCAAGCCATGTGAATTTAAACAGTGTTGTTTGGTCCTGCCACATGACCCTAAACTGTGATGATATCGTCCCGGTCGTACGATGAAGAATGACACTGCATTGTGATGACCTCATCATAGAGGAAATCATGTTGGGTATCGGTCATTTACCATACTATTTGTCAATTCCTATATACGGCTTGATTATTATGGATATTCTAGGAGTTTCTACCCTAGGATGGTCTCTCCACAAAAGAAAAACCATTTAACCTAAAGGACAAGCAAGATACATCAAATTCAGCTTCTTTTAGTGTGAGGGCTAGATCCACATGCCCCTTTAATCCTTTACACTGGTACCTTACCATGCCACGCCACCCTTTAAGAACTATGTATGGCTTGATTATCATCCTCATGAGATACGTAGGAGCACCCGGGAACTTCCCCATGGGCCCAGCCTAACTTTCGGGTTCGGTCCCTTGACCGGAACACTTCCCCAGGGAACACATGGTAAGTGGGACTCATGTCCCTATTCACGTCGGGTTTCGTAATCACCTTACCGTGTGTCTTCTATATTCTTTACCACTTCCCTGGTCTGAGTTCTAAGACCTTAAACTAAGACCCTTTCTAGAACTATGTGTGGATTTATTCCCATCCCTATGGGATACGTAGAAACGCCCAGACATTTCGTCTCTGGTCCAGCCCCATGAATCACAAATTCCATCTCCCCTCACCATCGGTCTTTTGGCCTGACTTCTCGAGGAGTTGTCTAACTGCAGAATTTTCCCTGAACAAATTTGGGATACCCCATGATGACATTGGAAAGCGACAGTTCCATCACCAGAGAGGTCCTGTCTGAAATTAGGGATGATCCATGATCAGATTGATGTGTCTGCCTAATGTTCTTCCATCACGATGGCGTAATATTGGGAGTGTTGGATTCTGTTAGAACAAACCACCACTTCTCTTTCCATGCTTTGTGTTCCCCTTTATTCGGATTTTCATCCTCTTTCACATTTGAAGGGACCCCCTAGCTGTATGGATGCTCAACCTATGGTCTGCCTACTGTCTTGGGACAATGTACTGGAGGAGTGATCATGTTTGAAGGGACCCCCTAATAGTATGGATGCTCGACCTATGGTCTGTCTGCTGTCCGGGGCCAACGTTCTGAAAGACTGATCATGTTTTAAGGGACCCCATAATAGTATGGATGCTCAACCTATGGTCCTCCTATTGTCCTGGGCCAACATTCTGGGAGATTGATCGATGATATTTGAGTTAGGTCCCGTGTTACGAACATGGTCAGTGGTCGGCCCTCATTTGTTGTCCCCATTTTAGGATAACGCAATATGAATGCTGTGTTTCGAACACGGTCAATAGTCATCCTTCATTACCACGCCCCTCATATAGTGTTTCGAATTTGGGTAACGTGATTCACATTTTTCATTTCCCTATGTTCGGACTGATTCCAATAACCCTGGAATTGCCCCGCTTGTGTTCTAGAGAACATTGAGAAGATAATACATCGATTGGTCTAAGGTCCTCTTCCTTTGATCAAGCCTCCCTCTTCTCCTCAGAAATCCGGGTTCGAATTTCAAATGCCCAAATCTTGGTTGATTCTCCCACGATCAAACAAAGTGATAGTATGAGCCGCCTTTTCTTCTCACGACCCACGTGAGCTTAGTGATGGATTGCTATTTATTTCAGGATTATGGTTGGTCTTGTTAAACCAAAGGGACAAGTATGTTAAGAAAAGGGGAAAGTAAATAAGTTTTCTCATATATACAATTCAATAGAATAAGAAGCATTAAAAGTGGGACAAGTGTATGGGTTTGGCCAAAACAGGGCCCCTAAGGGCCGGATTCTTGGATAGATCTCTCCAATGCCACCACCTTTTCATTGGTGGCCCCCAGGACTGCCTCCCATTCCTTGAGGACCCTTTCTTCATCAGCGGTCGTGGAGCGTAGCTCATTGACCCTGGCCCGCGCTTGCGCCTGTTCAGCTTGGAGCTTGGTTCTCTAGCGACTCACTTCTATGAGTTGATCAAGAGAATCCGCCAGCTGGGCCCTCAGCTGCTCCACGAGCTCAGAGTAGTTTTCAATGAATACCTCCTGCTCTTTCACATGTTCCTCGAGGTTTTGGACCTTCTGCTCCACCCTCATAAATGCTCGGGTACTCCCCGACTCCTCCTGGCACCGGATGACGTCAGCACGCTGACTGCTCTCACGCATCTTCTCAACCATGTAATCATAGACTGTCAGGTGAAGGCACTAATCATCCACCCCTCCAACACACAGGAAGCGCAGCCAGGTGTGGAGTGACCCCATATACTTCAGCCATTCTTCCTGGGGCTGATTGAGAAAATGTTGAATTCACTTCCATCCCTTGCGTCGCGTAATTCAACTCTCCTCGGCCGCTTCTGAATCTGAATCATCAATTTCTTCAGGATTAGCAGGCCGATAGACAGGGAAGATATCCAACAGGGTAGCGGTAGGGTCTTCCTTAGAGATTTCTCCCAGGGGAATAGGCTCCTCAGTATATGGGTAACCTTCTTCTCTCTCTTTGATCCTGGTGGCACCCTCATAGACTTCCAGCCATGCCCCGACGGCAGCGCCACTGGTGTTTTCCTCTCCCTGATCACCAATTTCTAGAGCCAACTCAATTTGGGGGGCATGTTTTGGATAGGGCAGTATGTTTTCCATCAGCACGCTCGTAGATGGTCCAGGATCAGTAGCCCGACGAGCCTCCAATGTCGTGATCACTGTACTGACAAGGGGCACCCTGATCATTTGAGTCCTCTGACAGTGAGTACCAGTATCAAGGCAAGGAAATTACAGGAACCCAAGGCCTCATCCACTAGTTCCCTGGACGCTATAGCAGCTGTCGTGGTGGGGGATCCCTCAGCACTTGTCAATTTAATAATGGGTGTTGATGCTCCGCCTTTCCACTTTTGTGCTTCCTCCCCTCCTTCGGTTGGAGACACTTGATCAGTGCCAATGTTCTCCTAGGTAATATGAGGAAGGTGGGTTTAAGGATTTCAAAGGAAAGAGAATACAGGGGAAGATAATGGTCAAATCATACCTCGAGCAGCTCGGTCACATCTATATCGTAGCTGACGATCTCGCTGCTCTCCCAGAGACTCCCTTGGTGGGACACCCCCTATGAATCTTCACCTTCGGGATCCCCTTCTCCTTCTCCTTCACCTTCCCCTTCTCCTTCTGCCTCCTCTTATGTTTTTCGCCCTCTGATTCATCATTGTCATCATCCCCCGGTGGCATCCTTTCCGGATCATGATCCTGGCTGAGTAGCACCTCCACCAAGAGAGGTGGCTCCACACACCGACCCTGTTGGCGTGCATAAGTGTCCATGGCCATTAGGTATGCATGCTGACGATGGAAATCCACTTTGTTGGTGACCTGGAAAAGCCTGAATTCTGGAATCTGGATCCCATCTCGTACTATTTTTTTCCAGAGGGATTCAGTACTCATCGATTGCCATAGGGTTATCCAAGATGACCATAGCGCAGGGAAGATCGCATCGTGGGAAGGATGAAGAAGGTATCTTATTTTCTTCCCAGAAAGTTCTCTGGCAGCTCTGTGGGACCCCCCTCCTCCTGGAAACGAGGGCACAGCCATGACATGCAATGCCCCTGCTGCTGAGGTTCCGGCCTGCGCAGGCCCTGTTGCCTGAGGCACTGCAGATCCTCCCCCTCTAGCGGCACCCTGCCTACTCTCTCACCGCCGAGGTTCTGCACTGGAAACTTTGAGTTGCGGAACTCGCTTCCGCAAAATCCCCTCATGGTATTCTATGGTCCAATGTTCAGCATACTCGGTGGAGAATCCAGCGTCGACTCCGGTGGGATGGAAAGTGATGATGTCGCCAGAGCCGTAAGTTGTGAACATCAGCCACAGCTGCCAAAGAATGCAGGGATGCCTCTCCTCCTGGACATCTGTGTATACTCTCTTCAGTTTTCTCTGGAGGCATCCGAACTACCTGGAAAATCTGGATGGCACATAAGGCTCGCAGAAGATCTTCCCATCAATCCAGGCCACAAGCACCCCGCCTCGGATGCTCTAGAAGTACTCCTTCTACTCTAGTGAGCATTGCCCCTTGTCTATCAGCTGACCATTTGGGGTGGGTAATAGGATTAAAGAGAAGTTTTCATGGTTAATAATCTGGATCCACACTCCCTCCTCATTGAGTTTCATCGGTATGACATCGGTAATATTCAGTAGAGAGGATCGTAGGCCATCACCCGGAGGACGGATGGCATTCGAGAAAGTGTATCCACCGCAGTGAGCTGAAACCTAGCCATGAAAGATCTAGAAGGGGCCACATACTCTCCTAGTTGATCCCCCTCTCAATATGCATCCCAAGATGGCATATAGCTGAGCCATCATGGGGACCCCCAGGTTAAACCTCTTGTTGGCAGCCATGATTCCCACCATCATCAGGGTCGCTGGACGGACGCTCATCCTTATGTCCCTCACCGGCAAGATCCATCCGCTCAGGAATGTGTTGAGGAATCCAGTATACCAAATGTTTGGGTCCCGAGCCTCATTAATGTTGTAGCCCCATGATTGGTATTGCCCCGCCTCCAGGATCCGCCAGTATGATCCGCTCTTGCTCCTCTGAACCGCGGTTGGACACCGTTTTCCCCACCCTGGCATCTTGACCTCCAGTTCCTTCTCTAGGAATAGGCTGAACCAGTCCTTGTAGGTGATTTCCTTCAGGAATTCCTTGACCCCCAGCCTATCCTTGTCTAGCTTCAGTAGGTGCCACGTCAGTATGGGGGTTCGAGACCTGTCACCCCAGGTGTTCATCGGCGGGAGGAATTCATCATATTGGTGGCCCTCCAATGGGATTCCCCTGATGCAGTGGATGTACCAAAGACTTATATCGACTTCCCCATGATGAAGGTGGAAATTTTTTGTGTTAGGGGACCATCGAGTGAATAGCTCTGGCCTGAGATCAGGCTACCGGTAGAAGTGGAACTGTGATGTTCACACCACCTCAAACAGACCAATGTGCCACAGCTCGGCCCCAAATTGATCGCATGTGTGGTGAACCCAGTACGCCCAGTCCCACTCGCTGGAAAAGTTTCCTCTAGACCACAGATCCCAGTCCTACAGCCAACCCTTGGTCTCTTCAGTGAAGCTCTGACGGAACGTACTCATGTAGAGGGTCGGTGAGCTCTCCGCAACAAGGTCACCCCCAGCAACGGTTCTATTCCTAGGATTCAATACATATACATCCATGTGCATGGTTTCTTTGGAAGTATGACCATTATTGGTGACGTTTTATCGAAGAAGTTCATCTTCGTGGGTCACCCCTGACCGTGGTGTATCAACCTCAAAACCCATCAGGGGAACCTCCTCCAGAATGTCGAAGTACCACAGTGGCAGATTTTCAGAAAAGGTATACTCTTTTTGGGCAGGGGTTATCATGTTGAAGAGGGTGTGGTTATTGGATACAACCCTCTTCGTGTCGTAAACCTCCGGATTCGCAACCATCTCAGCTCTGTGAGTAGTGGCCTCCCCCTCATCAGGCTGGTTTGTGGCCATCCTCTTCCAACTAAATTCAGGAGTTATTTCACGAAATCTAGGAGTTTGGCGTGAAATCTGAGAGACCGGCATGTAAAATCAGTAGCTATCGTGAAATATCAGGTTGTGGCACAAAAAATCTCAAGTTTGCGTGTAAAATGTCGCCAAATCTCGGTGGAATTATGCACCGTCGAGCGGTTTTTTTGCACAGAAGCAAAAGATATTTCACACACGAGATCTCAAAGCTTATCGTATAAGAAAAATCGTATGGAGCATGGGACCTGTGACGGATTTTATAGTCTAATCCTGGGTTCCGTGCCCACGTGAAAATCTTATTCCATGCCTGTCCAGGTTTTGCGCGCCGCTCAAAATATTTGCACGTAGGGGGCCCACGAGGCCCTGCATTTTGGTGTTTTCCTTGGAATCTGATCGTTGTGACCCCTCGCCAATCCAATTCCAAGGGGGGGGATTTGTAAACGTTGAAAAGTGCTTAAGTACTGGAGAAAGTTCCGAAACGAAAAAAGTGAAGTCATATTCGGACCCGGTGACCTGGTCTGGATGACCCAAAGGTGTTTTGAGAAAAAAAAGGGTGAAGTGTCCGAAAAACGTTGTCCCGCACTGAAAGTACTAGGAGTCGTGAAGAGTCTCAGCGCCGGCGCGAAATAATTTCACGCCCACGTCCCACTCGGTTGACCTTTCACATCGCCGCCTCCATCATGCAATTATTTCATGACGCCCTAAATTTTGCGTCATCGGATGCCTATAAATAGAAGGTGACCCCCTTCCTTTTCAGGGCTGAAGAATTAAAACCGCCTCTCGTGCGCAAAATTCGCCTTCCACGTGCGCAAAATATGGCCTTCAGGTATGGTTCTTTTTTGCTTTAAGTCACACCAGGGCCCGCCTTCATGCAAGATACCCATGGATTATACTAAACTCCAACACCTTTGAGTCCTGCCCCTTGCACGCAATTACTTCCATTTCACATAGGCCGGCCAGTTGCGCGCAATCCCTTCCTTTGCGCGCACCCCATATTCTTTTGTGCGGCCTTTCCCACCTACACGTAATTCATACACCTTGTGCGTAATCCTCCTAGTCATGTGCAAAACCTCAACTCCCCTATTTTTCACAAGCAATACTTATTTCATGCCAACCCGGGGCTTTTTGCACTGGACCCCTTTATTTCACGCAAACCTCAAGAGTTGTGCGCAATCCCCTGGGGCCTTTGACCTTGGTGCTCCCTGGGTGCCCCCTTGTGCGAGCGCCTAATGACCTTCTTCTGGGTTCCATTCGCAGGTGTCTTGTTCACCCCAGGAATCTCCACTATACATGGTTTTCTCGTACGACCTTCTAGGCTTGTACGAAGTAACTTCAAGGTCCCTTGGACAGTTCACCCCATTTCGTTTCTTCGCCTCATGCTTCTTCGCATAGGCACGCTAACAGCTATTTCTTCTTTGCATAGCCACGCTAACATAGACCCCTCGATGGTTCGCTCCACAAAACCCCTTAAGTATAGCCCTTCCAATTCCTTCCCTCCCACAAGAGGCATAGGGTACCGGTTATGTAAGTCCTATGGGTGTGGAGAAAACCCACCTCATCCGAGTTGCAGGACGTTAAACTGCCAAGCACCTTATCCTCATCACATGACATTAAACTGTGACTTCCCCCCATGCATCCTACGCGGGGAAGGGCAGCCACCTTGGCATAATCTCCTAACCTTTCTTGCTGGAGGCAGCTCCCCTATTCCTCCTCACTCCCTTGGTGCCAAAGCCAGCCAAGGGAGAGATAGGGAATGGTGCTCCATCCTTTTATCTTCGGTCCCCAACGCCAATGGAGGACACTATAGGGAACGAGGTCCTTTTTTATTTGGTCCTAAATCCCTCTCCCACTGCACTTTGTTGCCACCATGGGCCTCCATCCTGGAGAAAGTCCCAGCACTATGGGCTACTCAACGTGTAAGACCCTCTCCATTTCCCACGGACGCACCCTTCACGACGTGATCGTCAGGTATCTGCTAGATATTGTTTCTCACACCGAGCACGACTCCCGTGAGAATAGAGTGAGCACCGACCATGACTAACCATGGGTCGCCTCAAAGTGTAAGCCCCAAATTCCCCTGTCCGAGTTGTAGGATGTTAAACTGCTGAGCACCATCGTCCCACATGACGTTATACTGTACACCCAAACTATGGGGACTTTGATCCGTGCTAAGTCACGGTACGTAGGAAGCCTCCACGAGGTTCAAGCCCCACCACCTTGGGTCACCTCAGAGTGTAAGCCCCAATCCATCCTGAACTACAGGGACTTTGATCCATGCTAAGGAATGTTATGTAGGAATCCTCCACGAGGTTCAAGCCCCACCTCCCTGGGCCGCCTCAGAGTGTAAGCCCCAATCCATCCCGAACTATGGGGAATTTGATTCGTGCTAAGGCATGGTACGTAGGAAGCCTCCACGAGGTTCAAGCCCCACCACCTTGGGCCACCTCAGAGTGTAATCCCCAATCCAGCCCGAACTACGGGGACTTTGATCCATGATAAGGCATGGTATGTAGGAATCCTCCACGAGGTTCAAGCACTACCACCTTGGTTCACCTCAGAATGTAAGCCCCAATCCATCCTGAACTATGGGGAGTTTGATCCGTGCTAAGGCATGGTATGTAGGAAGCCACCATGAGGTTCATGCCCCACCACCTTGGGTCGCCTCAGAGTGTAAGTCCCAATCCATCCCAAACTACATATTAATTTGATCCGTACTAAGGCATGGTAGGTAGGAAGTCTCCATGAGGTTCAAGCCCCACCACCTTGGGCCGCCTCAGAGTGTAAGCCCCAATCCAACCTGAACTATGGGGACTTTGATCCGTGCTAAGGCATGGTACATAGGAAGCCTCCACGAGGTTCAATCCCCACCACCTTGGGCCACCTCAGAGTGTAAGCCCAAATCAATCCCGAACAATGGGGACTTTGACTTGTGCCAAGGCATGGTACGTAGGAAGCCTCCACGAGGTTCAAGCCCCACCAGCTTGGGCAGCCTCAGAGTGTAAGCCCCAATCCATCCCGAACTATGGGGACTTTGATCTGTGCTAAGGCATGGTATGTAGAAATCCTCTACGAAGTTCAAGCCCCACCACCTTGGGCTGCCTTAGAGTGAAATCCCCAATCCATCCTGATTTATGGGGACTTTGATCCATGCTAAGGCATGGTACGTAGGAAGCCTCCACGAGGTTCAAGCCCCACCACCTTGGGCCACCTCAAAATGTAAGCCCCAATCCAACCTGAACTACAGGGACTTTGATCCATGCTAAGGTATGGTACATATGAAGCCTCCATGAGGTTAAATCCCACAAATTGTTCATTCCTCCACGTCAGGCTCACCCCCGTCCTGCATGACATTAAACTGTCTACCCGAACTACGCGGACTTCGATTCCCCACCACGGGTATACGTAGGAATCCTCCACGGGGTTCAATCCCAACACCCATGTCTCATCCTAATCTTTCCATCGAGCCCACGCGTCTCAAGAAGCTCATGCCCTAACCTGAAGGTTCCACTTCCTCTGGATCCCATCCATGCGTCCATTCTCACGGGTTGCCTCTTCAGGTGTCCCATTGTCTCATCGAACTACGTGGACTTTGATCTGTGCTAAGGCATGGTACGTAGGAAGTCTCTCCGAGGCGCAAGCCCAAATCCATCGTCCATCCTGATTCTTACCCAGGCCGCCACATCCCGGTGAGATCATGTCATCTCATTATTCTTCACAGCATTCGGGAAGCCGCCCACGTGCTGGTCCCAATATCGGTGTTCCCTCCAAGGGGTTCCTCAATCTGATCCACTCTAGCCAGTGTTCTGATCAGTCTGATATGTCTCCGCTAGACGTTAAACTTGCGGCATACCCTGTGTTAAACATGGGAAGCTTATGAAAACCTCAGATACATGCCAATTGCATAAAATTCCCTACGTTTTATGTGGGATGCCTTGGGATTTTGTGCCCTTGAGAAGCCCTATGATAAGGGACAGAAGATAGACATGTCAATTCCCCAGCGTCAAGACATGCCAGTGATGCCCCAACGGGACTACTCTCCTAACCGAAGGTTTCTGCCCTGATCGGACCCCTTAGAAGGTCCTGGAAGTAGTGGCGTAATTAACTGGTGTCCATGAAGATATGGCGCTGGGAAGAGCTTCACGAACTATGTCATAAATCTATGAGGGAGACCCAGATTAGATGATGAGATCCAAGGAGGAATCCACGGGAGGAAGAACCGACATCCCATCATCCTGTTTCGATCAAGGAGTAGATGTCCCTAAAAAAGGAACAGATGTCGCCCGCCTTTGGAAAGTGGGAATGTGGGGTAACAGCAGCGCGTCCTCTGCATGACGGATGTGTGCACCCCAGATAAAGCCTTGAAAACAAATATCAATATCAGATCGCCCATCAAAATCTACCTCTATTACTGAAAATCATGCTAGCACTTCTCTGTCCACATGAATGGTTTACCCTTTAGAGTAAAAACTATCATAAGTGCTGATATATTGGAGAAAATAGGTATGAATCTATGGTAATATCCTACTAGACAAAGGAATATCTATACCTCTACCACTCTCCTAGGTGGATCCCAGGTTAACACCACATCAACCTTGGCCGGGTCTACATCCACTCCATCTGTTAAGATAACATGTCCCAAAAAGTGAAACACTCGAATCTAGAAGTGTAAATTTTAGAGTTTCCCATAAATCTCATTCTCTTGTAGTATGTTCAAAACCATAATTAATTTTCTTGTGTGTTCCTCCTCATACATTGAGTGCATAAGGATATATTTGATGAATACCACCACAAACTGGTCTAAGTAAGGCTGAAGGATCTGATTCATGAGTCCTATAAACACTATAGGGGAATTTTTCATGCCAAAGGGTATCACCCCATACTCATAATGACTGTAACGACATCTATAAATCATCTTTGGTATATCCTCATCCCGTAATCAAAATTTGTGATAGCTTGATCAAATGTTAACCTTTGAGAATCATCATGCCCCTCTCAACTAATAAAAAAGTTCATCGATCCTCAACAGCAGATACTTTTTCTTCACGGTCACCTAGTTCAAGCACTGGTAATCCACATACAATCTCAAACTTACGTCTTCATTCTTGGAAAACAAAATTGGGGATTCCTAGGGGGAAACACTTGGTTTCACAAATCTCTTCCCCTACAAGTCCCCCCAACTTCACTGTCATCTCATGAAGTTCTACAGGATCCATCCGATATGATGGTGCTGATATCGGTGTCGTCCTGGGGTGTAAATCAATACAGAAGTCTATCTACCGATGGGGAGGTAATCTGGGAACATATTTAGGGAATAAATCCTCATACTCAGACACTATTTTTGGGAACTATAAACTCATAACATCTACTGCACTGAGGGTCTGGATGGACAACTGATGAGTAATCGGTTGCACCCTCCTATGCCTGAGTCCATCCTATGATTCCTGGGTTTTCATTTCATCGAAAAAGGAAAACCTTAATCCATCATTACAGACACACCACACTCTTCACCTAAAACATTCAATATTATCATAGATTGAAGATAACCAATCCATATCAAGAATGATGTCATAAGGCCTCAACATTGCCACCAAGTGGTTCTATCTGAAACTCTCGCCTCTAAGGGTCATGTCACAGTGTTAGTTTAGATGTGTGATCATTGAGTCTCCTCCAGTAGGTGTCACCAAGTGTAAGGGTTGAGTCAAAGGTTTAATTAGAATCTCAAGGTCTCATACAAGATATGTGGTAATAAATGAATGGTTAGAACCTATGTCTATCAGTATGGAAGATAAATTATAAAAGAAATAGATCTTACCTCAAATCATTCCCAGATCCCCTGGGTCATAAGCCTTGACCACATGTAGTTGTCCCCTAACCTATCCTCCAGCTCCTTGAGTCTGTCACAGACCACCTAGGGTGGTGGTGGTAACAAGTTGAAATATTGACCACCCCTGTTGCTCTCCCAACTCATCTTCCACCCTGTGGATCTACCTGCTCATACCACTTCCTCTACCTCAGTCACCCATACACTATCTCCCTATTATTAGCATGTAAGTTTGGACAATATAAAGCGATATTTACACTTTCATTGCATTAATATCACTACCTCTCCTTTGGATAACTGGATCCACCTATGAACCCTGAACTCCCGATCCTCTATCCTAGGACCTCCTCCTAAAATTCCTCCCATGTTCTGTTCCTTGAGGTCGATTTCATCTCCCTACTACCAAGGTCTATGCACTTACTCATCCACTACTGATTGTGATTGGTTTCTTCTGATCATATAGAAGCTTTCAACCACCAAATCCTGCTCAACCACCCTAGAATAAGTCAGAATTCATTGAGGGATAATGCTGGTGTGGATGTCTCTACACAAACCTTGGTAAAAGGTTTGATACCTGAAGTACTAATCTCTAACCATATCCATAGAGTACTTGGAAAGGTTGGTGAACCTCGATGAATAATCAGTTACTGTCATGCTACCCTTTTGAAGCTGAAGAAGCTCATGTATACACTTAGCTCTTATCGTAACTGGTGATAAATACTCTATGAATAGGTGATCGAACTTTGTCCATCAAAGAGTCGCCTTGTCATGAGTCTAGGTATCCAAAATCCACCATTAACCTACTGAGCCCTATAGGAGGATCACTTCCAAGAACACCATCTGATCTGTTGGTGTCCATACTAGACAGAAAACTCATGTCACCACCTCAAGACAGTCCTCAACCTCCTAAGGGTAGAGCTCACCTTGGAATTTGAGGGGTATATGTATCTGGAACTCGTGAAGTGTGCTCAACCTGCGCTCCTCCGTACCATGGGCTACTCCATAGGTGGTGGTATAGCTATTTCACCACCTAGAGGTAACATTTAGGGAACCGGTCCCTGTATCAAAGCCTCATCACTAAGGGGGTCATCCTCATGATCGAGCTACTAAATCCTAACTGGAATGTGTCTCAGAGGAATATTGTAAGAAAACAAGATGTATCGTAGTCAATGAGTATATCTGGATAGCTAAATCATGAAGGAAATGAAAACCACAACCCATTACTATATTATACATGTACCATTGTTTTCCTTTCAACCAATGTTCTCATGTACCGAGTCAAAAAGTAGGTTATCAAAGTTATGGTGTATGGATACATCGGTTGACGCACCAACACTAGAGTCTCTGGCCTGAAATCAAAACTCAAAACACTTAACACTATTTCCCCAAACTAACCTCACAAACTCCTGATCCTAAAGTAGAACTGACCACCTTTTATACCACTCTGTCAAGACCCGTCCCAGTGGGTCCCGTGCCACAACTCCCCAAGCATGCCTCCAATAGGCCAGGGGTTTGTGACTAGCACCGAGTAGGAATATCTCTAAATGGGAGGCATTTCCTATGAACCTTTACACATACTCACATCTCCAAGATAAAAAAATACTGAAAAGTAAAACCCACTAAGAACTGAATGTATCCATACCACTATAACCAAACCAAGGTACGATAGGACAGTAAAGTGCAGTAAGTTAAATAGGTCTAGAATAAAATCCCACCAAAAGATTATATAAACAAGTCCAACAAAACATGGTGAAGTATTTCCCACGATGTACCATCCTACAAAAGTGAAATCACATGTTCCTGAAACTCATCTACAGTAAATCCTACATGATCCAACCTAAAGGGAATGGTACTAGGACGGTTGTTTAAAGCTATAGGAGAACACCTCATCTATCTGAACTCACAAAGCACCATCTGGTCCTAGTCCTAGTACACCTAGGACTATGTCAATAGGTTATTCATCTACACAAGACACGACACATGCAGGCAAATCCCATAGAGGGGTGATTATAAAAATACTTAATAGGATACCCCAAAACCATAAAATCAATATAAAAAAGGAAGGTACAATCATATATACACAATTATATGTCTACAAAACATATAAAAAGAATATCCATATATACTTAATTCATACCACACAGTCTAGGGTAAGTCATAACCACTACATACCAACATTAGGGATTCATTCTAAAGATTCCACAAAGCACTCATCCAGGAGAACACACACCTCATTCCGATAGCCCTAATGAAGTTTTTCTGATAAGTACTATTCGTTGGGAACCATCATGAGAGAGATACACTAATAGATCTGGAGAGATAGATACAATACATCATATGAAGATCACAGTTAGGGCTATGGGGTGATACCAAAAACTCTATATGGATTAACCCACTAAGTAGAGGATCGAAGTCCGGTAGTATTGGTCACATTGATACCAAGGACTCTACCTATGGAATGAAGATGAATAGAGGATCTCACATCGGGACTCTCGAGGGATTCCAACAACTCTATCTAAGAATACCTACTAAATAATTCATACTTCTATGAGTAAGAAATGATATCAAAAAATATTTAGGGAAACAATAAGGGGAACGAACCCTAATGAAACTCATCAATGATACGGTGGATAAGAGAATCAATTTGTGTAGAAAGGGAGTGAAAAGTGAGTAGTAGTCACACTCATCGTGTCACTTGACCCTAGGTACTTCCCATGTAAATGGCCTGTGTCACTGAAAATATGTCTGATCTAAAACCCACAAGTGGTCTCAAAAGTACCATATCATCATCAAGGTCCCAACGCCATAGATGGAACATCAAACAGATGAAATATTTGAATGTAATAGATGTTTGAAGATTCAAAGGAAGGGGGTTATTAGTTTGTGTACTGATCGCATAGTTGGTCCACTAACCATGGTGGTTGATCGCCGCAGTCAGTTTCTTAGACCGACCACCCCCAACTATTGTGGCTACGTAGCAGTTTTTTTATCATGAATCACGGTTGACCTCCATAGTCAATTGTGGCTCAGTCTGACCCGACCTGTTGGATTGAACCAGCCTACTGGGCCCGACCCGTTCGCTCGGCCTGACCCGTTCCACCTGGGCTGCTTTTCTTGGCCCGCTCCACCTATCCCATTCCACCTGGCCTACTCCGCTCAGCCCAGCCTATTGGCCCTCCACATCATGCCGCATCCACATCTCGCGGCCACCACACATGGATTCCTGTCTCATTCTAAACTCACAAAACCCACCATCCCCCACGCCCCTTCTACATTCCACCTGTGTCAGCTTCCCCACTGGCTACCCCACTGTTAGCCTCACTGCCCATTTGGACTGTCCCCCTAGACCCGCACTGCCGTTCACCTAGATCGACTGGAGTCACCTCCCTGGCCACTTTCGTGAACCACTACCTATGTCTTCATGTTCCACCATCTTGTCCAAATCACAATGCACCATTTCTATTGCACCTTTGTTGCGTCGTTCCAAACTCAAATCCACAGTTTTGGGTCATTGTTCCAATAATTGAAGATTTATCGATCGATCATTCTCATAGGGTTATCTATCATGGAGAGGAGATGAAGAACACAAGAATAACGCAAGAAATTGGGAAAGAAAATCACAAAAATACCCAAGGAACGAATTTCATCCTTTGTTCATGTTAGAATCGATTTGTTCTCATTGGAAGGAAAAACAAAGGGGGATTCAATAAATCTCCAAAAAATAATCCCCACAATTTAATACCCATGTTGCAACGATCAAACTGTAGATCAATATAATCATGGATTGACCTATGTTCGTCGTGAGAATAAAGAATGGGGAAAAGAAACAATAAAACAACCATCCTACATGGGATAAGGATCATTCACTATTGAGTATTGACTATCTTTGGGGATCCGTAAAGAACTATCTTTGATCCTGGTCATGACCACCTTTACACGGGTGACAATCCTCTATCTGAGTGATGTGTTCTATGGACCGTTAGATTGGGTTGTGGTATCCCACAGTGGATCCTATGAGTGATCTCTCATCTATGAGATCTTTTATTTACTGTAGTGGTTTCTTGTATCCCCTAGATAACCCTTGGAGTGAACCCCTATCTAAGTAGTTTGGTGTTTCCACTGTTTTAGAGTGGTGTTCTTAGTGATGATGTCTGATGAGCTTGTTCTCTCAGATGGGCCATCTGGGATGGTGGTGTGAGGCCCAATAGAGTGTATCTCTCGGATTCGTCTCATCTTGGATGACAGAGCTCATGGAGTGTGTTCTCCTGGTTTGTGTAAGCCTTAGAGCTTTGAGTAGAACCTGTCACTGGTTATGAGGTCGGAACCTCATGAGACTTGGTACCTGAGACGAGTATATATGGATGTTTATGGTATATGTATGGGCATATACATGAGCTAAGATGACTAGTTGTGTTTAGCATAGGATGGTCTTAAGATGGAATTTCTCTCTCATTTGGGTTCCCTCTCTCTAGGATGAGATAACTTTTTCCTTTTAGTTACTCTCTTTTATTTTGGGGGTTTTGGGGTGCCTACTGAGTATCTTTATACTCACCCCTGAACGGGCTTTGCCCGTACATTTTCTATGTATTTTTTAGACCACAGGCATTTTTATGGAGTCCCAGGAGGACCTGAAGTAGGTGGAGCTTAGTGAGATTGACCGACCAGGTTGTTTACGGAAGTTGTGTCAAGGAACTTTTTGTTGGGTGCCTTTGACAGTGATCCCCTCCTTCTGAGTAGGTTGGACACTTTTGCAATTTACTTTTGGTGGACCCTGTATTTTTTCTTTTGTACTTTTATTGTACTCTGGTTGTGGGTTAGATGTATGCATGCATTTTTTTTTTATTTTTTATACATATCTCTGCATTGTTTCATAGAGGTGTATGTGGGTGTGTGTGTACAGGTACCTTAGGCTAATGCCTTCTATGTGTGTGATAGCCTACCTGGTGCTAGTCTCTAGCCTATGGCCTATTGGAGGTAGTCTTGGGGAGTCTCAAATCGAGTCCCATTGGTTCTATTCATGATAGAGTGTTATCAGAGGTGGTTTCACCTTTGGGATCTCTGATTGTAGGTTTTCTAGCTGTGAGTTTGGTTTGGGTTGCATAGCGGCAGTGTTAGGATATTTCGAGTGTGACTTTCAGGACAGAGACTCTAGTGTCAGTGCAGCAGCAGACGTATCCATTCACCAGGACTTTGATAACCTACCTTTCAAATCAAGACATTATTACACTATTAATAGAGAAATAATGGTACATGCATCATATGGGACTTGGTTTTGAGTTTTCCTTGTTCTTATTGAGTTTGCTCCCCAGATATACTCTTTGACTGTGGTGCGTCTTGACTGCCTTTATAGATGCCTCCATGATGACAGCAAGCGAGGGTTCCATAGTAGGATTGGGGTGACGATCCACCCCGAGTAGAGGATTTGGATAAGGGTATAGATTAAATTTGGATCTCCATATAGTCCTCCAATTGAGCCACCACCTATCGAGTAGCTGGTTGTTCCGGCAGTGCAGGATGAGGATGCATGAAGGATGAGTGCACTGCATGAGTTATAGAGGTAGCGACCTATGTGGTACCAAGGTGATACATACTCCCAGGAAGATGATGACTAGCTCGAAGCATTCACTCGAGTTTTCCACCTTGTGAGGACACCTCTAGATCAGATGGTGGTCCCAACGGTGATCCTTCTTCTTGGTTCTACTGAGTGATGGTGGAGTCTAGTGACATAGTCCCATGATGAGGAGACGCTCACATAGACTAAGTTTGAGCGGATATTCTAGGAAGATTTCTATCCAGTGATGTTGAGTTCAGTGCGGATCTAGGAGCTTCTATAGCTTCGGTAGGAGGGCATGACTATGTACTAGTACTCAGTGAGGTTTACAGACCTGTCGTGCTACTCCCTGGATATGGTTCGAGACCCATTCTTTAGGGCTCGGACCTTCAAGAAGGGCCTATGTAGAGACATCTGGGCAGGTGTGGTTTCCTTGTACTTGCCCACCTATGTTGGAGTGTTGGAGCAGGCCTTGGTGGTAGAGAGATTTCTGGATGATAAGATTCCTCCTGTTAGTGTTGGGAAAGTGGGAGCTAAGACCTCGGTAGCTGGTTCAGTATCTGGTAGTTGACGGCAGTCGTGGGGGTCCGGGCATGCTCAACGCTTCAGGAGGCAACCCCAAGATGGAGGATCTGAGGCTCAGGGCTCTCATGCCGATTTTGGTCAACCATAGGAGAGGCGGTATTACGCTTGTGATGGCCAGGTACATCTTGCTAGAGATATTCCATCCCTCCGTGCATCTGAGAGGGATCCAGTCGACAGGTTTCCTTGGTAGTGGCAGCATCTCGAGTATGGAGGTCCGTAGGGTGGCAGACATGGCGATGGAGCTGGTGCAATAGTGGGATGTGGTAGGTTATACGAGTTTCCACCACCGCCACCCCCAGGTGGTCCAGACCGAGATCAGGGAGTTGGAGGTCGAGGGTGAGGATAGTTGTAGGCCTTATAGTGTGTTGACCCAAAGGCTTCGCGAATGGATAGAGGTACGCTCTATGTCCTTTCTACTTTTGTAGTAGTTTTGATAGACACTGCTGGGAGGTACTCTTTCTTTTCCATTTCTTCCTCGGGTTTTGTTCAGGGCATTGGTAAGGCCCTATGTGGTTTTTGTTCTATTTGATATGAATTCATGAGGAAAAGGGATCCTTCCCCCACCGAGACATGTTTTTTTGACGTGATTAAAATAATTCAGGCGAGTCAGTGCCTCCCAAAGCGGATAGTGTCAAGGTGTGGTGGATGAGTCCCTCTGACTTATGTATTTGGGAAGGATTGTGTGTTGGAGAAATCACTGGTGTGGGAGACCCATTTGAGAGTTCATTTTCTTTCCCTCGTGCGTATAGATTTTTGGGGATGAAAATTCCTAAGGTGTGGAGGATGTAGTGACTCGTGTTTTTGGTCCTATCAGGATTTGAAATATTCCTACGAATAAGTTCCAAGCTAGGCATGAAGATGGTGTGTGATTCTGAGTCCGGGTGTTCCTGAAATTAATTTTATAAAAAAAATATTAAGTATTTTTATACTATGAACATGGCGTCATTGATTTATCTTTTAATCAGTAGCTCAGATTAGAAATTCGAGGGAACAGTTGCATCTAGAGCATGTCGTTTACCTTAGGCGGGGTGTAACCTTTGCGAGCGCGGACCTACTGTAGAAAAAAGTGATCAGTGTAATTTTTTTAAATAAATGAACAATTTTATTTATGGTATTTTTCTTGAATAACTCCTAAACAGAGTCTCAGATCACTTTTCTGAGGTTGTCATTGCATTCAGAACATTGCATTAACCCTAAGGGAAACCTAATCTCCTCTGCACCAGGAGGTATGCTCAGGGGTGTTGATTTAATTAATTAAATTAATTAATTAAATAGGTAAAATCAATAAATCCCCCATATTCCTCTCATCTATGTTCATTGTAAATTCCCATCCTCTCCTCCTCTGTTCTTCTCCATCAATCCACCAAATCAAGAAAACGAAGCGCCATCAGTCTCGGATCTTGACGGCGGATGCTTCCGGATCTTGCAGCAGCAGCGGAGCGTGAAAAGCATCGGAAATCTATCAAAAGGTAGGTGATTTGAGTTTTAAAATCCTAGATCCTGATAATTTGTTTTTTTTATTCAAATCACCATAAGGGTTGTGTATTTCGGGTCCTGAGCTTTTGGAAACATGTTTCGGATCTGAATTTGGAGGCATCGGGGTGCTCCCCGGTGGTTCCCGGATGTTTTCTGGCAGAAAACCCAGATTTCAGAGGTAGACATAGTAGAATCCGATGAAGGCAGAAATGGTGAGGTGGTTTTCGGCTCCGATGTGGTGGATTCCGGCTCCAGTGCAGTGGATTCTGGCTCTGGTGCGGTGGTTTCTAGCGAGACATGCAGTGGTCCGGCCAGAATTTTCCACGGGTTATTTAAACCCCCGTAACTCATAAACTGGAAGTCCAATTCATGAGTTTTTTGCGGCAATGTGATCCTTGAGTCGATATAGACCTTTTGAGATTTCTTCAGGAATTTTATGGGTTGGGTTCATGGTCCGGGGCTATGAAACGTTGAAATAATAATAATATTTTATTATTATTCAACTTCGACCCGTCGTAACTTCTGCACGGAGCGTCCAATTGATGTTCCATCAGTGGCATTGTGATCCTGATAGTAAATCAAATGTTTCATGATAGATTTTGGGTGATGCGACTGAGATCATGTTTTGGGCCCCATGAGGCCGAGTTTGGGTGTTTACAGAGAAACGTGACTTTTCCGTCTGGTGTCCATTTTGGATGAATGAGTAAATGATATTGTGTATTTTTTTCAAGGGGATTGCAATGGTGCAATCCACTTGATGAGTTTCGAAATCGTGGTGTGGACCCACTCAGACTTGTTATAGTAAATAGTACTTTTTTCACCGGTTGACTGTTTCAGGCAAGTAAATATCCTATACTGCGTGTTTTTTCACATAGAATGTGATGGTATCCTCAGTTTGGACCTCGGGGGTATGCAGTGTGGTGATGATTGAGGTCACTTGGGTTATCATCGTTTGGACCAACATCAGTTGAGTGAACTCCCTTATTTTATTTCTATAAGGGTCTGTGTGGAATTACAACCCTAGTACAGGTTTGTGATCCCCTTGATAGGATGACTTCAGATAGAGTTGTGGTATCCCTTTGGTGAGTCTAGAGAAGGATCCTTTAGCTTCGCTTCTTTAGATCAGGTTCTTGGTATCGTTGTGATAGCTTATCCATGGGCAGTGATCCCCTATCTAGCAGGACAACCCCATAGGGTTTTATTTATCATCGGGAATATGATCCCCTATGCAGTGGGTTGTATTAGTAGGGTTGTGGTATCGTCGGGTATATGATATCCTACTCAGCGTGTGGTTTTCTGTAGGGTTGCAGTATCATCGATAATGTGATCCCCTACTCAGTGCGTGGTTTTGATAGGGTTTATGGTATTTTCAGTTCGATCCCCTACTTCAAAAGTTATACCAGATGGGGTTTCCAACATCGTCATGACCACCTTTACACGGGAAAAGATCCTCTATCTAAGTGATGTGTTCTGTGGACCATCAGATTGGTTTGTTGTATCCCCCAGTAGATCATGGGAGTAATCTATTATCTATAATATCTTTGAGTTACCGGAGTGGGTTATTGTATCCCCTAGCAGACCCTAGGAGTTATCCCCTATCTGAGGAGTTTGGTGTTTTAGCTGTTTCACCGTGGTGTTCTTAGTGATGATGTCTGATGTGTGTGTTCTCTTGGATGGGCCATCTGGGATAGTAGTGAGAGGCCTAAAAGAGTGCATCTCTTGGACGTGTCTCATCTGGGATGATAGAGCTCATGGATTATATTCTCCTGGTTTTTGTAAGCCTTAGAGCTTTGAGTAGAACATGTCGCTGGTTATGAGGTCAGAACCTAATAAGTCTTGGTGCCTGAGACGAGTATATATGTATGTTCATGGTATATTTATGGGAATATACCTGAGTTAAGATGACTAGTTATGTTTAGAAGAGGATGGTCTCGAGATGGATTTTCTCTCTCGTTTGGGTTCTCTCTAGCTGGGATGAGTTGGTTGTTGTCTTTAAGTTTCTTTTTTTTTATTTTGGGGTTTTTGGGGAGCCTACTAAGTATCTTTATACTCACCCCTACACATGATTTTTCCGCACAAGTTTTGTGTCTTGTGCAGACCAAAGACCTTTCAACGGAGTCCTAGGAGGACCCAGAACAGGCGGATCTTAGTGAGCTTGACCGACTAGGGTGTTTACTGGAGTTGTACCCAGGATCTTTCTGATGGGTGCCTTTGACAATGATCCCATCCTTCTGAGCAGGTTGTATGCTTTTGTAGTTTACTTTTGGTGGGCCCTATATTTTCCCTTTTTTACTTTTTTTGAACTTTGGTTGTGGGTTAGATGTATGCATGCATTTATTTTCATTTTTTATATATATCTTTTCACTGCTGCATGGAGGTGTATGTGGGTGCGTGTGTACAGGTACCTTAGACTAAAGCCTCCCATGTGTGTGATAGCCTGCTTGGAACCAGTCATCATCCCTTGACCTATTGGAGGTGGTCTTGGGGAGTCGCAACTCGAGCCCCGTTGGATCGGGTCGTGACAACTGCATCGACTTAAGGTCAAAATAAAATAAATCCGCAATTTTTTTGTTCATTAAAACATCTAAAAACTAACTTTCACAACCAACCCACACTAGCCAATGTTAGGCATTGCCTAGGGTAAAGTTGCTTCTCTAAATTGCCCTCGAATTTTTGATCTGAGCACCTGTTTGGAAGTTATTCCTCTTTTTTAGGAAAACCACTCACACATTCTATTTAAATTTTAATATTTTTCAAACAATTTTTTTGGGAAAATAGGGCTTCAAAATCACACTCTATCTCAGCACTTAGTCTCAAAATTAATCAATATAAATTTTTTAATATAATAAACAGAAAAATCTGAGACATTATATTTCATTTTATTAATCATAATCCAAATAATTCCATGGTAATGAACATTATAATTGATTTTTGTGTAAAATTATTTTATGCATAAAATGGAATTTTTCTAAAAAATGTATTTTGTTGCATTTTTCACACTTATGTAAAAATTATATTTTACCGCTTATTGAAATTAGATATTGTAAAATGGATTTTAAATTTTGAACCATAAGGGTAAAGATATGTAAATAGGTTCCCTTGATTTTTTTCCCAATTAAATAATTTACCTAGTTAAAAATTTGTCACCATGTTAATGTGTAAAATGAGTTAATTAGGGTTAAAACTACATGATCTGATATAAAAATTATCTCAAAATGGTTTTTTGAGTATTGATTACCACTCACTTACCCCTAGAATTTTTTTTTCATTTTGGATCCACTTCACATCATTTTTAATTCCCTTTTTATAATAATAATATTATATTTACAATAATTTCATTTTCTCTCGTATAATATGTTAAATATATTATCATTGTAAGGATAAGAGTAAATATATATTATGAATGATAATATTTTCCTATAATTATGGTAAATTAATTATAATTTCATTTCTAATTTATTTCTAATTTTTTTAAAAAAAATTATTATTTTCTAAAATGCATATGTCGTGTTTACACAATGTTTATAAAAATAAGTGAAAAATAAATTAAATTAAATTAAAAATAATAAATGTAATATTTTTTATAATAATTATGGTGTTAAATTATTTTTTTATAAAATTATAAATTTAAAGGTATTATTTGTGTGTTTTAATTCAAATTCTATTGTTATCTTGATATTTTTAAAGACCATTTTTTTGAGTCATCCTGAAAATAGCTTGATATGGTAATTAATTTTTATAAATTATTTTTAAATAATTATAAAATCTTAAAAATAATATATTAGCTCATATAGATGATAATATTTAGAGTATATAATTCATTTTTTATATAGGTTTCACTAGTAATTATTAAAATTAATTTCAGGATACTTAAAGGTTAATAAATTACAAAAAATACCATTAATTATTTTTTATAAAAGGGACTCAATCCATGATTTCCAAATCCACATATGAGATTATTTTTCTCTAAAAAATATACCTAAATTCATCTCAAAATTTTTCTTACCATTACCTCAAGCCCCTGGATTTACCATAAACCTCTCTTTCAATGTCTTTAAGCTCAATAGAAAGGACAATACTAAAAGAGGATATATATATGTGTGTGTGTATTAAGAAATTTATTTTAAGTTTATTTATTATTCTAAAACATTAAAATATATTTTATCCATACTAAAATAGTGATTTAATTATCACCAAGAATTAAATATGGAAATTCACTATCCCTATGTATGACATGAAACTACATGACATGTGGTCAATCTTATAAGACCTAAAATATCTTATAGTGGGCCAACCTATTGATGAATCTATGATAAGGATGAATTTTCATTCAATATATAAGAATTAAATATGGAAATTCACAATCCTTGTGTATGATCCTGATCTATGTAGAGGACCCCTCAAATGACGTTGATTTTAAAAACCACTATTTGAAGAAAATAGAATACCCATCTCCACTACATATGAGTCAGATATATGTAGATATATCTTCTTAATGGATCTAATTATGGCATGATTATTTCCCTTATAATATTCCTAGGGAAACCTAGGGATTCCCATCCATAAAAAACATATACCTATATTTAAAGAGGGAAAATTCATACATACTTTCTCTTCCAATGTATAACTCAGATCTACGTACGACTTCCTTCCACATGAGATAAATCTAAAAAATAAGGTATTTATAATTTGGTTAACCATAAATAAGATCTTGGATGGATTAAATGTGTTTCCTACATATAAATTCCCTATAATAGGGAAACCTTTACCCAAGGATATCTTTTGAAATTTCACGTCAATCCCTATGTTCATACCGCGTGACATTAAACTGTAAGGAAAAATTCATTGTCACATAAAGATTAAACTACATGATAGATAAATCCTTACCATATTACATTAAATTGAAATGAAAATTTCCTTATTACAAGATTTTAAACTACACGACAAATGTGTCCCCTCTTTATGACATTAAAATTTGTAGAACATCACATGTCATCATTCCTTCTCAAAGTACAACAAGATCCATACCTTGGTCAACCAAAGTATGGGGTGATTCCCTAATAATTTAGGCACCTCAACCCACAAATCACACTTCAGTCTATAGTACCTCTTATTTCCAAAAACCTTTCATGGCCCCTAGAAAATAGAAAATATCTCTCTTCTTGACCAAGCTAGCGGTGGACCTACATAAGGGCTATAAAAAATCCAATAAAAGTAATCTTAGTTGTGTAGGAAGGTCTTTCTAATCATTATGAGCTCTAACATAATCATAGTGGTACTCATCACCTTAGAGTGATTCATGGTCATTTTTGGAATGATTTTATCATACCATTACTCATGACTCGAGAGCCTTGAGCCATGATTTATAACATTTTCATCGCCTGCTCAAAAGGATGTTGGAGTACTCTTGACCTTGGGTATCCTAATTAGGCTATTGGGTAATATTTCCATCATACCAGGTCTATGTGAATCATGAAATTTAACATTATGTACCTTGATCAAAGTTATGTGACCTTAAACTTTAGCCTTTGATGGTCTAAATTACATGACCACAATCTACTAGTGAAAGAGACATAAAACTAGTTAGGATGATAACCCAAAAATGGAACTCTGACAAAAATTCAAGTCTTATCTTGATAAAATCTTCATATTTAGAGTTTAGGTAAATTTTAGAGCGTAAATAAAAAAGGAATTAATCTCATAGTGTCTAATTTATGGCCCTAATAAAATCTAACTTATGCTCACTAGACCCATTGATCTAAGAAAAGGTTAGATAAATGATTTGTCACATCTCCTTATTGTGATAATGTTTTCACTAGGTGATGAATTTTTCTTATTCTTGAACAATTATTGAATATTATATTTTCTATAAACTAGATTCATGTCATTGAATTATAATATGACAAAACCAATTCGTTGAGTTGGTATCGTTCTCTTGGAACCCCAAGGACCTTGGGATCCCTTGATCATGATTCTTCCCTATAAAAAATGGTAACAGGGATTGGTTAATCCAATAGGACCCCACTATGATTCTATAGATAATTGTAACCCTAATAAAGATCTTGTTCCTAGAGGATTCTTGGTCCCAAAGGAGGGATCCCCCTTAAATCCAAGAGTTACTGTCTTGGATGCATGGAATATGAGCTTCCACCATTACTAATGGATGACCTATAGATACCAGTTCCCACCTCCAGGTAACTCAGATATTCCTAGACCATGAATTAAAATCCCTAAAACAATAATATTATATAATATTCAATATCATCAATAATATGTCCCCATGTATTGTACACTTTCTCAAATAAGGAATGTAATATTCCATTCTTGAACCTTTTTTTGACCCATAACACATGACTTGAAACCACGTGGAGTAGGGTCCAAGCATCCCAATCATAAGATAAACTACCATATGGTGTCATAACCCATCTTAGATGGATCTATTCTCTATATCCAATTTCATCATCGAGATGTTTGAATCTTTAAAAATATTCCCTGGCCCTTAGAAAAGAGTGGGACCCCTCTACATGATAGTGAACATAAGCCTTATGGGATCATTCATAAGTTCCTATAACCCATAATCTAAAGTTATATCCTCCTTACAGTAAAGGACCTCTGATCCTTATGAGCCCTGGAAACACTACAGCTAATCTTATCACCTTAAGGTGTTTTACAGTCATCCTTGATATATCTTCTCCATTCCATATTCATCGATACAAAATCATGGTCATGTTAATTAAAAAACAAATATTTCAACTATCCATGTGGAATTGACATCCCTAATATTTCATCATCCACCAATTCCATTTAAGGTAAGGATTCAGGGTATCACAAACCATCATGTACATTCATCCTTCATGTTTTCTTCAAGAACACTGGGTGCCAGAACCATTCATGACCATCTTTTTTTTTAGAATTCCATCGAGGATTCAGGGTTCTTGAACCATTCATGAATACCCATATTGCACTACCAACTATAGAATATCTAATATAGAAGAACCTAAACTGCATCACAATAATAATTTGGTTTGAAAGACCTTAAAAACCAATTAAAAGAGACATAATTCTCACCATGTTGAAAACCTGAAAAGAAAACCTTGGGAAAAATTTGACTCTATTCTTTTTGGGAATTCACTTTGTGTAATCCGTGAAATATTGATCATTTATGAAATGGAAAAAGGTTAAAAACTTATCATTCTAAAAAAAGGGAATCCTAAGAAAAATCCAATTATACACCCTCTAATATTTCCCCATATAATTCTTAGAGAAAACATAGGGTATAAATAAAGAAGATACAAATATTCTAGGGATAATTATCGATCCCTAGAAAAAATAATGATATACTCTCTAGGTCCACTAATCTAGGAAAAAATTAGAGCATGTCCTTATATCTCAAGGCCCTCATAAGGGTACCTATTCCTCTCATGCCTTTAAACTACATGAGACTTGTTCCATCATACACGACCTTAATCTTCTCAGATTTTCCTACTTTGTATGGCTGGAAATGTGGTATGAGATCCATATACGAGCAATATGTCCACCAAAACATGGGACACTACCCATAATTTTTTCATAAAAAAACAACATTCAACTTCATACCTATAATCTATATCTATGTAAAAATACTCATCATATAGTTCTTCATCTGTGAACCTATATTTCCTATGCATGAGCTTGGTCTGCATATGGTTATTCCATCCCATAACTATGTATGGATTGATTCCAATTCCCTTAGGATACATAGTGATGTCTAGAAAACTTATCTTTGATCCATTCACAAATCCATTTTCATACCAATCCTTTTCCATCCTGGAATGTGTACCTACTATCCAGTTTAAAATATCCATGACTCCAAACAAATTTATTCTTTTGGGAAATTTCAACTCCTTGAAAAGATCACAGATTTTGTCAATCCAGAGGATATCAATTCTAGAAACTCATACTCCTTGAGTAGATAGTTACCTATTGGTGGTAATAAAAGGCCTACTATATGATTAAGAACATGAAAATTTGATCTATGTTTACATTAGAATCAAATTAATTTCATTCCAAATGAATCCAATTCTAAATTGGGTCATTTTGTTGACACCCAAAATTGTGTACCAAGAACTATGGCATCAAATATTTTAGTAATGTAAAGACTATGATAAAATACCAATATATTTTCGATAAAGGACTTGGATGTGTCTTATCATAGAATTAATTTTATATGGTCTTATATTTTTCCCTTATTATATCCATTTTACATGGATAAATATTTTATGTATTTTATTGATACCATTTAACAAAAAATATCAGCCATACAAGGCTAGCTAACCTATTCATCTTGACCCAAGAACATATGGGAGTCTCCTCAACCATTCCTAGGGATCCATATCATCTGGCTATGATAAGAGGAGGTATTTTATAGGGAATCGTATGCACAAGGGGAGTAGATTCACATTGTTGGTTGGAATTATAGAAGAGGAGAGTGCTGGAATGGGGTTGTGGTGGAGAAGGTTGGCAGTGGACCCTGATACTCACTTCTGACCAGCTATGGAAGAATTTTTTTATCAAGAAAAACCCAAATATACCGCATGTTTTATGTGGGTTGAGTGTGGAAAAAAAATTCTTCCTCCGCTTTAAAAAAATATTGAAATAACATATGCCCTCTGATTAAACCAATCAGATACACTTGTTTACTCCCATGTCATAGTCTTCAACCTTCTCCATTTTTTGGATCTGCATATGATCATGTAAAATAAAACATCCATCACCTTGACACTCTATAATTCAACGCACTTTGGGTCATCCATCTCCAATGGTTTGTCTGAGACACTCGTTTAGTCTGAGCATGTGCATGCAACATCGTCTTGCATGAATAAAATATTTTGGATAACAAATGTGTCATGAGTACTCTTAAACATTTTGTGATCATGTATCTACTTCATCATCGCATGAGTATTATTATTGTGAGTGGAGTCCTTGGTCATGTGAGGTTCATTGGATCACATGATTATACAACATTTTATTAATAGTGTTATCATTAATTCCATCAAGTGATCAAGTGTAGTCAATCACGCAAGATGCTTAAATCCATCACAATACATATCATTTATTTTGTGATAAAGGAGGTAAATATCATGTGATAAAAGATTAAATTACTATAATAACATAAAAAATAGTGTATCTACCCCATCGCAAGAGCCTTCCTCCTTTGGCATTTTTATTATTTTCATGCATGAATCCTTCATGCGGTTGTCCACTGACATGCCACCACATAATTAGAATCTCCAAAAGTAATCTTAAAATTAGATTATTGGATTTATTATATCCCATTATATGAAAGATAGTTAAACTAAGGCCATTCATGCCATGTATTCATACATTTTTTATAAAATATAGCCTCCTTATGAAACTGATCATGCACTAGAATAAATAAACCACAAGGGTTTCTATGGATCATGTGATCAATGGATGATGCTCATGTGAATCCATTTTTACATCACTGTGAATTTACATAAAAATTATGTAACTCCCATTCATGAGATACTCCCTTCATTTTTTCATGCAGACATCTCCACCACCTCAAGCCAATGCACGCAACACCCTTACCATGAAATGTGGAACTAACTTTGATTTCCTCTACCTATATAAACCAATGATCCCCTTAAAAAGGAGGAGTTATATGGATGAGATAATATAGAGAGAAAAGGGAAGAATAATAATGGAGGAGGCATGGGATTCCATCTTTAGAGGATTCCTCTAGGTATCCATTATCCAATTTTTCACGACCCGTCCTCGGGGCCCATGCTGTGACTACCCCAAGCCCGCCTTCCATAGGCCAGGGGCTGGCGACTAGCACCAAGGCGTAAATCACAGTAAAAAGGGAAGGCATTGCCTTTGTAAAGTAAACAAACACTATGTAAAAACTGAGTACAAAAGTAAGTGCGTAAAGTAAGTGGGCCAGAATACAAACCCAAACTGAAAGAAAAGTACAACTCGAAAGGGAAAACAGCAATTGTAAGTAAAGCCACAACATCGAGTCATCCACTGGAAGTCCCACCTGAAGGGTGGGTACGGATATCCTCCACAGCTCCTCGGGTCCAGTCGTCCGCTTCGAGTACGTCTTGCCTAGTGGTCCACCTCCAGGTACCATCCTGCTCTGCAAGCCTCCACCACGATCAGCACTGTCCGTCGTCTGCAACCAACACAACGTAGTACGGGTATAGCCCGTGCAGGGGTGATTATAAGCTACTAAGTAGGGACCCGGAGACCCCCGAAGGTCTCCCAGAATCTACAAAGTATAATCTACAAAGAAAAGATACAATCACAAAGTAACATCCGACACTGCTTAGGTATATGCCCATACATATACCTAAGTCGTCAATTCCAGTTCGCTCCAACCTCTGATCCTGTGTGGGTCTTTGCGGGGGTTAGTTACCTATCGATCATGTGTGGGTCAGATCCTTTTTGGTTCGTTGCAGGGGTTAGTTACCTATCGATCCTATGTGGGTCATATCCTTTGTGGGTCATTGTGGGGGTTAGTACCTATAGATCCTTTGTTGGTCCAACAGCTTAGATGAATCAGTGGATATATCTGATCATCTCTATTTTCATACGAAGAAGTATACCTGTGTGAGTTGAATCCTATTTTTCTTTCCTTTGTGGATTGTGTTGTGCTATCCTGTGTGGATCCTATTTTGCTTTCCTTTGTGGATTGTTTTGTGCTATCCTGTGTGGATTACGTTTTTCTTTCCTGTGTGGACTTATCACCTTATAATCACATGATCACATGAAAAAAATTAACATCATGAGAACCCTTTGATTAAGTGAAACATACATGTGGATTAGGTATGTGCCTCCTTTTCATGCAACATGGACATGAAGTACCCTCACAGTCCCCCATCCAAGAAATACTAGAACCCTCACACAAGCACTCCTACCCTAGGGTGCATGTCCATGAAAATAACACTCATCCATGACCTAAATATGCCATGAAAACCCTTTTCCATTCATGAAGATCCAATATTCATCTCCTACACATGTTCATAAAACCCATCATGAGGCCCCATGGAGGTCAGGTGATTGCATGAGTAGTTAAAAATAACGAGACATCATAATGGGGCTTCCCCTAGACATGTATGTGTCCCTAGACATGTCTACCTGGACATGTAATTCCCTTGAAGACCATAAGCCATGAAATGTGGGAACTCATGGTCATGAACTCTTATCACATGAACACTCTTTAACATTTATCCTTGAAATTCACATAAACCATGGGCATACACTCATCCTTCTATAAAAATTATTTTCTATGCGGTCATAAGCATGATACCCTTGGACATGATACTTCAACCCAATAATTTGTTCTCTATGACATGTGCATGATACTTGTCATGTTCTTGGGACCCCTCCATGTGACTTTCTTAAGATAACACAATATCACAACTCCTCACTGGTCTTGGGATGCCCTCATGTGACCTTGTACATTCTATTCATATCATATGAATACATCCTAAAAACTTCATCATGATCATGAAAATACATCATGGATGATACATATTGATCATGAAAATAAATCATGGACAAGACATATTTATAATGTGAAGTAATCCTGGACAATCCATCTTGATCATTTAAATACACTCCAGACAAGTCATAGTTGATCACATGAATAACCCTAGACATGTCTACTTAATCATTCAAATAACCACAAACATGTTTGCATTATCATGTGAAATTCCATTTACATTTCAACTTCAATCGTGAAATGCACCATGGGATATTTCAACCTTGCCAGGAATACAATCAATAAATTTAATAAAGACACCCAGGACATGTCACATAGACAATAAGGAAATGTCATGAAAACACCTTGGACAAGTCGAGAAAACAACCTATGACACATCAACCTTGTCCAACATACACACAGTTGGACACACACCATATAATTACTAATAAATTAACTATCATCTTAGTACTACCATTATAAGTGGAGTTTACTTAATAGTTTAGCTATACCCACTCATGTGACCATATTTGTTTCATGCTCTCAGACAAGTCTACTATGTCTTACCAAACATATTCGACAGTCCATTCATATTCATCATCTCTCTTTATCTATCATAGGATATAGAATGAATATGTAACATGGAATTCCATCATAGTATAATCCCCTTACTTTACTGGACCTTAGGGATAATAATAATCCCTTAGAGTGTAGTTACCCATCCCAACACATCATCGGATTAGGGACTAACTGAAATACAAGATCTTTGATTTCTATCTTAATAAGATACATAGGATAACCCCATATTTCCCAATCTCCATACCATATTCTTCATGACACTTGTAATCATACCTATCTAAGGGAAACCTTAATGTGTATGTACCGTGAAAATTTCCTCTCATACAATCTATCCAATATTCAACTATATATTATTTCTCACACAAAACATGACTCGCATGGGATTAGAGATTAGCAATGATTGTAAAAATATAATAATGAGGAATCTCCAATGTGGGCCCTTCATTATGATGTAAGTTGGATTACATCTTATCTACACTCAAAGTTTTATATTCCAGATGAGACAATTCAAGGTATTCTTACATGAAAAAGTCATGATCGAGGATTCTCTTATCAAAATATTTTTGACTTAGACACCCATAACATGAACTACATGGACTTTTATTCCTAATAATAAAGGATACATAGGATGCCTCCTCAATACCCAAGCCCTATATTAATATCTGTAATTCCTTGAACCCGCACTTCCTGATTCAGTACTAAAACATGCTATGTATTTATTTTTTATAAAGGATAGAAGAAAAATAAAAAGTATATTGTACATTCTAGGACCTTTTCTGGTCTAGGTTTTGGATTATTAGATAAACCATACATTAACATTTACAACACAAAACATTTACATTTATTTAATTCCTTCTTCTCTAGCTTCTTATTGTCCCTTGAAAACTCTTTAGTACACATAATCACCTGAGGATATACATCAAAAAGGGTTACCTAAAATTATAGTAAGAGGATAGATAAGAGAAATATAGCATGAGGTGAGAATAATCATAACATCATCATCAAAATCATGAGAGGAAACTTTAATAAAATACTTGAAATATGGAAATTCATAAAAAATGAAACATCATGTATTAGTGGTTAACTATCACACATAGTTGTGAACAATGTTATCATCATGTTCACACATCATTTCCCTTTTACTCATGAGATTCATCATGTTACCCAATCCATTAGAGCGCTGTATAATTTCGGGTTCACCCATCACATTCAAACATTTACACTGTGCTTTATAATTCTGGACGCACTCGTCACATCATAACATATCATTATCATGAATTCCACATAGAACATATATCAAAAATGAACATAAATAACCCATATAAAGGAATTGGTTTCATCTCATAATAATACATTCATAAACTTTGGGTTCCCAAAAGAAAGTGGTAATAACATACTACAAGAACCATCAACCTTGAGTGAGAATTAAAAGGTATGTTTTTTAAAGAATAGTTCTTTTGGAAAACATTTATTTGACATAAACTCTAGTATAAAACATGTATATACCAGAAAAGGTAATATGATGATGAAAAAATTATTTTTAAGGAGTTACCATACCAAAAATGGAGTGAAAGAGGGAGATCCCAAAGAAAGAAAGTTGGGTTTGAGAATTTCCCCTTCCCTTGTATCTGAACGCTTTCTTCACTTTAATGTCCTATATAACTACATTATATTCATTAATTAACAATTACATAACATTTTTTACATTAATCTGATTAATTATGGTTTCATTAAGTTATTTTATGGTCCTTTGGATTAGTTATAGATTTTAAATCCATTGTTCGGGAATGTTCGTTTTTATTTTTGTCTTGAACAGTTCACTTGTATTCATAAATGGAAGTTCGTGTAGAACATGGGTCAACATACAGAAATGATATTTCATGTTATTAATGATATTACAGAATTTTAAATGATATTATAATGAATTATTTTATATACCATGTGGATGAATCATTAGATAAAAATTAGATGATGATTGTTTGGGTTAATTTTAGCGGTTTTTCGACCACAATGAACTTGTTTTATTTAATAATTTAGTAATATGTTCATAATTTAGATCCAAAAAAATAAATAGGATATAATACATATAATATTATCTGTTTCAACCATAAAAATGGTTTCATGACCCGATCTTAAGGTGGGAAAGGAAAAAATAAAACATGTCATTCTTAAAGGTGATAAATTAACACCTCACGAACAATGTTTTCTTGTCTAAAATAAAAAGAAGACAAGAAGGGGGTTGGATGATATAATATCCCATTAGTATCATAAGATTACATTATATGTTATATAATGTATTTAACATTCCATGTGGATGAATATATGTGGGGAGATAATAAGAAAAGAATTTGAAGTTGAGAGGAAATTAAAGAAAAAGAGAGAGGGGGAAATTACCTCTTGAATCATCCTCTTAAGATCCTCTATAAGGAACCTAGGCTTGGTATTTTGATGAGTGAATAAGATCTTGGACATGGGGGAGGGGATATGGAAGATTATTGGTTAGATTTTAGACAATTCTTGAAGCTTGATAGGTGTTAGTAAATGAGGGTGTGAAGGGTGGTATTTATAGTGGAGGGGAGAGGGGATTTCTCAATTTTAAATTCTTTAATTTATTATTTCTCCAAAAGACAAGTAATAGTGAGTCTTTCATGATTAATATAGTAATTATATTATTTGAATCATAAAAAATTGGTCTTAAATTAGAATAACATCATACATGACTCTATAATTATTGTATTTAGCTTATTTTCGAAAATTATGGTATTTCACTATTCATCAAAAATTCATGTATTTCAGAAAAATACCAAAAATTCACCCTAACCATTTTTTTGATGTGTAGAATCCAAAAATGAAATAAATTTTTAAAAAATAATTTTATAAATATGATTAATATAATTTTTAATTAAAATCGTAATTTACTTGAAAAATACATTTTTAAAACATTTTTTTACTTATTCAAAAACATAAGCACAGCATAATTTTACTTAAATCTCATATATATACTATCATAGGTAAGGTTACTATTCATTAGGGTATGTCACTATTCATAAGGGTAACGTTACTATTAATATGGGTATGTTACTATTCACTAAAAATTAAGTTTGTTCTATTTGACTCAAAAAATCACCCTAAACATAACCATGTATGTTAAATTTTTGAGTGCCTTAAGGAGGTTTTCAAGGAGAATAATTTCAAGAGGTAAAATCCTCTTTCATTTTAATTTATTTTTTTTAATTTATATTGTTTTATTATTCTCTACTAACCTACCCTCATACAAGTGAAATGATAACTCTGGTATCTTATATATACTATAATGTTATTTTTTAATGGAATAACCATCATCAAACCTCTCCTCTTCTCCTCTTATTATAAAAAATGAAAATATTATTTGTGATGTATCGATTTACCATCATTATGGATGATGTGTTTTTATTTTCTTTTACCACATTCAATGCTGGTAATAAAACCATTATTATGGTTAAATAATATTATATTATACATATTATAAGTTATATAATATTCTGAAACCAATATATAAACACTATATTAAATAAAATGATATAAGTTCGTGATGGTCATAAAAACTACCAAAATAAATTAAATCATTTTCATTGATATTTTATCTAATGAATCATCCTCATATCATAAAACAAAATGATATATGGTGTAATTTAAAATTCTAGAAACATATTTATACTATTTCTTTCTACTTCTAGAGATTTTTTTCCATTCGACAATAAAATCCATAATGAACCAACCATGGAAACTATGAAATAAATACACCTGAAACAATGGAAATAACTAAATATTATTAATAAATGGGGGGAAAGATGTTATAAAATGGTCATATAAGGTAGTATAAACATGTTAATAGTAATTTAATATATTAATAAAACTATTTAATCCATCATACAGTATTTTTGAACAATTTTTAAGTAAGACGAACCTGAGGTAAATGACTTTTCTTTAGAAATACTCTTTTAATTTCTATTTTCACAAAATTTAAAAGGAATGTTTTTTGAACATATACAGAATTACTAGACTTTACCTATTTCATAATGAATTAATTTTTACATGTATATTTTCAAAGAAAATTTGTTCCTTTTTATGTGTGCAATATTCCTTTAATAAGTGATTTTTCTCAAGGAATGACTTTTAGGATAAATGTATTCATGTTTTATGATTATGTTTTGGTTCTTGGGAATTTTTTGTGATAAATGGTGGAATATATATATGCCTCTAATTAATTAGGTATTTTTATGTTGTAATTTTTATATAATGTTTATTCCAAGTGTAACTATTTTGGTTACACCATAAGGTAGACGTGGGGGTTACATCATAAGGTAGTTGTGGGGGTTAAATTATAATTTAATCATGATAGTTAAAAATAATATGGTAGTTGTGAGTGTTCCAATATTAATTAATTAATTCCCCAATTTAACTAAATATTTTATTTATGTTTTCTATGTTTTATGTATTTCTCTTGTTTTTACAAAGTAAGTATATGATACCTTATGGGTGAGAAGTATGTATTTGTGAAAATGATTTCATATTTTTATAAGTATTCATGGAATAATGGTTCCTTTATTTTATGTCCCTTGATAATATTTTTGTTCTCATACCAAGTTTCAAAATATTTTTCACAGGGTTTAAGGATGGTTAACAAAAAATAATAATCCAAGCTGAATGTTGTGCAGATTTTTCATGAAAATATTTCATGTTTTATTAAAAACTTTTGTATTATGGAAGAAATGGATAGTGTTTTTGTAGTACCCACTTTGTATTATTGTGGGTTTATATGTATTAATAATTTATTAATTCTTTAAAAATCTAAACCAAAAAATATCTTTGGTAATGTAAGAAAGTGAATTCAAAAATAATTTACTATATTATGAAAATTTTAAGGTCGTGTCCTTATAATTGGTATCAGATCATGGTTTAGATAACTTTAAGGGTTAGGATGATGTTAATAGAATACCATAAATTATTTTTACCTTATGTTTAATATGAAATTATATATAATTTAATGATTACTATGTTTCTTCATATAATATATTTCTTTTTATAGTGGTTTTTTATAGAAGAAATAGGTAAGATGAAGTAGGAAGGCACCAAGAGGATGATATCTTTCTGAATCAGCAACCATTGGAATTTGAACTAAGTAGTTTTTAACCATAATGGATTAGTTAACGTAGTATATAAATGTAATTTTAATCCATTCAAGATAACAAATATATTTATAACAAAGGAACATGGAGATAGTGTAACATTTTATGAGGTAACACCCTCTTTCTTTCAGTGGATATTTTGACCTAGTAGTGGATAAAGGGTGGATTAAATCCCTTGAAAATATATTTAATTTCATGGGTTGTTCAGATAATCAAAATTGTATTCTTTATATTTATCATCTTGAAGGTTAATTTGACCAGTGGTGGTCAATGTTCAAGAATATCAAGGATAACAGGGAGATTGATTACTTAGAATGGGATGAATTTAAGAATCTATTAATTAAAAATATTTTTCTAAGGTGGTTCAAATTAGGATGGAAAATCATTTCCTGTAATTTAAAAAAATATTAGGAAGATTTAGTGTTCATGTATGAATAAAACTTCACTCAATTATAAAGGTATGCTCCAAATATTATTCAGGATCTTGATAATAAAATCAATTATTTTTACTCAGGATTGAAGCCAAGATATTGAAGGGATTTGGCCTCCCATGAATTAAAAAGTTATGAGAAAATTTTATGATGTTATGGGATAGTAGAAATGGATATTTTTTATGATCACATATACTTTTACAATAAGAAAATGAAAAGTTCCATATGGTGGGAAATGGGTAAGAATAAATAAATGAAATCCAAAGGTAAGAAAATCTAGTTTCTAGTTTGTTGGAAGTGTGGTAAAAAGAACCCTATAAAATGCCTTAAAAATCTAGAAAGTGTTTTTGATGTGGTAATTTTGGACATATGGCCTGAGAATTTAATTAAAATTATCTTAGTGTTGGTATGGTTAATTATGATAAAGAAATTGTAAAGTGTTTGAAATGTGGTGAGATGGGGAATTATGAAAATATCTTCCCAAAGAAATATTAGAATGATGGAAATCATCCATATTATAAATAGAAAGGTTTATTGAAATCCTTTGAGACTACATCAGCATATTTTGTTCCATACAATGAAGTGGTATCGGGTACATTATTTATTTACTCGTATTTTTCAAATGTCTTGTTTGATACGGGGTCTACGCATTCCTTTATTTCAGATAAATTTTCTGGTAAATTAGAAATTTCACCTCAAGAAATGAAACCAAATTTTATGGTCAAAACACTAGGAGAAAATATTAAAGAAAAAAAGGAATTATAAGAATCTTCCTATTATTTTATGTGAAAATAAATTACCTACAAACCTTGTTTTTTTCCTAATAGAGTTTGGTGTTATTCTGGGTATGGATTGGCTTTCTATTTACCATTCTAAGATTGGTTGTAGAGCAAAAGAATATGTTTTTCAGAAAGAGTTTTAGTTTGTATCCAATAATGAACCCATACCATTAATAACATATCAGGAAGCTGAGAAACTCTTAAAATATGTAAATGAATGTTATCTTGAATATATTGTTGAAAACAAGGGAACTGTTCAGATAAATGATGTGTTATTGGTAAATTAATACTTTTATGTTTTTTCTGATGAGTTTCTTGGTTTTATACCTAATTGAGAAGTTGAATTTATTATTAACTTAGTTCCTGATGCTAAGAAAATTTTAAAATTCCCTTATTGAATGGATCAAGTGGAAATTATTGAATTGAAAAAGAAGTTATAGGAGTTTCTTGATAAAGGATTCATTCATCATAGCACTTTACCATGGGTTGCTTCTATTTGGTAGTTAAAAAGAAATATTGTTCTGTGATACTTTTTATTGATTATATATCTTTGAATTACATTACTGTTAAGAATAAGTATCCATTACCTCACATCGATGACTTGTTTGATCAGCTCCAGGTATCTGAGTATTTTTCCAAGATTAAATTGATATTCGGGTACTATCAGTTGAAGGTGAAGGAGGATGACATTGCAAAAATATCTTTATGTACTAGATATACAAATTATGAGTTTTTTTATTCCCTTTAGTTTAAAAAATTATCCTACTGTATTTATGGATCTTATGAATAGAATCTTTCATGAATTTTTTGATAAGTTTGTTTTTTTATTGATAACATTTTGCTTTATTCAAAAATTTATTAGGATCATGAGAAATATATAAGGATTATTCTTCAAACACTTAAAGAAAATAAGTTATAAGGTATATTTATAAAATTTTATTTCTAGTTGAAAAATATTAATTTTCTTGGGAACATTATAAATAAGGATGGTATAATAGTTGATCCCACCAAAATAAATGTGGTTGATGAATGGACAAGACCTAAAAATATTATAGAGATTCATTGTTTTCTTTAATTAGCAGGTTATTACTTATGGTTTTTTAAGAACTTTTCATGGGTATGTAGTCCACTAACTAAGTTAACAAGAAAAGGGGTTAAATTTATTTGTAAAGAATAATGTGGTGTTTGTTTTCAGGGATTAAAGAAAAGATTGGTGAATGCTCTAGTTTTCAATCTACCTTCCATAAATGGAGAGTTTTTTATCTACAATGATACTACATTAAACAGACTTGGTTGCATTCTAATGTAGAATGATTAGGTAATTGCTTATGCTTCAAGGAAAAAAAATCATCATGAGTGAACTTATCCCACACATGATATGGAATTAACATATTTGGTTTTCACTTTAAAAATTTTAAGACATCATTTATATGGATCCAAATGTGAAATATATATTAATCATAAAAGTATGAAGTATATATTTACTCAAAAGGAATTGAAAATGAGGCAAAGAAGATGGTTAGAACTGATAAAGGATTATGATTTCATGATCAATTACCATACTAGAAAAGAAAAAAAGTATGATATTCCTTGATTTGAAATCATTATGTATCATTAACCATGTTACATTTGGAATATAACCCATTGGTTTATGATTTGATGAATTTTTTCGTGCAAGTTTTTTGTGCAAGAAATTCATTTGTTTTTTTTTGGGTATCATTGCAGTCAACTCTCTCAAATAGGATTAATAAATAACATAAAGAAAACTATAAGTAATATAAAAAGGTAGAATTGGTTAAACAAGGTAAGTTTCCTGAATTTAATGTTGATAAATATTGTCTCTTGATATTTGTAAAGAGAATATGTGTACCTTGTGATTCCAAGATAAGGAAATAATTGTTAAGTAAAGCTCATAGTTCTTTATTTTTAGTTCATCCTAGAAGCACTAAGATTTATAGAGACCTTCAGGAGTATTACTATAGAGATGGAATGAAAAGAGACATTGATTATTTTACAATGAAATGTTTAACTTGTCAATAGGTTATATTTTTTATTGCACCTCAAAGAGATTGTCAGGTTACATGGAGTTCCTCTCTCCATTATATATGACTGTGGTCCCAGGTTCACTTATAGCTTTTGGAAAGGACCTTATAAGTCATTGGGAATTGAATTAAGTTTCATTATAGCCTTTCATCCTCAATCTGATGGACATACTGAGAAAAAAATTAAAACATTGGAATACATGTTACATGCATGTTCAATTGATTACCAGGGAAGTTGGCATCAGCGTATTTATTTAGTTGAGTTTTTTTATAATAACATTATTCATTCTAGTATACAGATGGAACCTTTTGAGGCATTATATGGAAAATGGTGTTGAACTCCATCATTTTGGGATGAATTCAGGCCAAGGAAGTTGACGGGACTAGAATTAGTAGAGGAAGTGGATGAAAAAGTTAAGATGATCTAGAAACACATGAGGATAGCTCAGAGAAGGAAGAAATGTTATACATATAACAGGAGGAAACACTTTTCTTTAAAGGTAGGTGATCATGTTTTCCTTAAAATCACTCCTTGGAAAATTGTTATGCATTTTGGTAAGAAAGGAAATCTAAGTCCATGGTTCATTGGATCTTACAAAATCCTTGATAAAGTTGAACTGATTGCCTACTGAGTAACTTGTTCTCCGAGTTTACTCAGGTACACAATTATTTTCATGTTTCAATGTTAATAAATTTTGTTTTAGATTCATCTCATGTTTTGATCCCATAAGTAGTTCATCTATAAGAGAACCTTTCTTATGAGGAAAATACGATTTAGATTCTAGATTGTAGAGAGAAATTATTGCACAATAAGGTAGTTCACCATGTTAAGGTTTTGTGTAGAAACTACATGGTTGAAGAAGAAACATGGGAATATGAAAATACTATGATGGAAAGGTATCCTAAATTTTTTAATAAGTGAATAAAAAATTCAAGGATGAAATTTCCATAAAGGGGTAGAATGTAACAACCCAGCTACTTATAAAATATTTTTTTTCATTATAGAATTAAATAGTTAAATTAATTATAAATGTATAATTAAATAAGTGGTATTTATAGAAATTAAAGAATACATAAAAATATAATATTAATATCTTCTATAAAAGTATGAATGAAAATATAATATATTTATTTCATGGTATAAGTAAATAAATGTTTTATAAATGATAAATTAAGTGTTGGTATTTTTTGTAAGTTATAAGTATTTAATTATAATTTTATAATTAATATAATGATTTAAAATAAAATTTATTTTCATAAAATGATTTCATAAATTATTATTTTGTTGTCTTATGATTTTAAGATAATTTTATGATCCCTTATTTAATTTTTCAAAGTGTCGTAAAATCAGTTATAATTTTAAAATTGATATTTTTTAATAAATAATGTTTTTAATTAAAAATTAAATTTATCATATTTAGAAAATTATATTCATAAAATGGAGTTAATTTTTTAATTATACACATCAAAAAATGGTTAGGGTGAGTTTTTGGGATTTTTCTAAAATAGTTGATTTTTTAGTGAATAATGAAATATAGTAATTTATGGTATTTAACAAATACATGAATTATTGAGTCATAGATGATTTATAGATTATGTAAGCCCATAATATAGAACTATCCTTCATTATTTTAATATTTTTAGTGATAATTTTCAAACTATTCATAGTCTTGATCCAAAATAACAAACTAATGAATATAATAATCAAAAAACACCCCTCTCCTCTACTATAAATATCACCCATCACCACCTCTTATCCTCACACATAAAAAGGCTTGTATATTGTTTAATTAATGCCCAATTACATTAAAAATAATATTTTACACATCCAAGACCTTCTTGTCTCACTATAATTATAAAACCAAGTTCCTTAAGGAGGTTCTCAAGAAGAAGAAATTAAAGAGGTAAAATCCTCTTTCATTTTCTTTTATTTTATTTTCAATTTCTTTTATTTTATTATTCTCTCCTAAACTCCCCTAATAAAAGTTAAATGATAAATCCAATATATTACATATACTATAATTTTCTTTTGTTAATATAATATCCATCATCAAACCTCTCCTCTTCTCCTCTTATTCTAAAAAATGAAAACATTGTCTCTGATGTGTTGATTTACCATTATCGTGGACGATGTCTTTTAATTTTCTTTTACCTCCTTCAATATTAGTTATAAAACCATTATTATGGTTAAATAAATTTTTATTATTCATATTATAAGTTATATAATGTTCTAGAACCAATATATAAACATGATATTAATTAAAATGATATAAGTTTGTGATGGTCGTAAAAACCGCCAAAATAAATTAAATCATTTTTATTAATGTTTTATCTAAATAATCATCCTCATATCTGAAAAAAAATGATATATGGTATCATTTAAAATTATGTAAACTTATTAATATAATTTATTTCCACTTCTATAGTTTTTTCTTATTTGAAAAGAAAATTCATAATGAACCCAGAAACCATGAAATAAATGCACCTGAAATAATGGAAATAACTAAATATAATTATTAAATGGGTGGAAATATGTTATAAAATGGTTATATAATTAAGTATAATTATTATTATAGTTATTTAATATATTAATAACACTCTTTAAACCATTATTCATGAGTTTTGAACATGTTCAATATAAGATGTAGTGGAGGTAATGAACTTTTCTTTAAAAATCCTCTTTTAATTTATATTTTCAAAAAATTAAAATAGAATGTTTTTTTAACATATAAGAAATGATCAGACTTTACTGATTTCATGATTACTTAATTGTTTTTATTTTTCTCCTTAAAATATTACATGAATATTTTCAAATAAAGTCTTTTCCTTTGTATGTGCACAGTATTCCTTCAATAAGTGATTTTTCTCAAGGAATGATTTTTATAATGAAAGTATTCATATTGTGTGATTATGTTCTGGTTCTTGGAAATTATATATGATGAAGGGTGGGACCTATATATCCATCCAATGCATTGTATATGTTTATGTTTTAAGTTTTTCATAATGTTTATTCCAAGTGTAACTATGATGGTTACACTATAAGGTAGCTGTAAGGGTTACATCATAAGGTAGCCATGAGGGTTACATTTAAAGGTGGCCATGAGGGTTAAAAATCATATGCTACCTGATAGGGTTACAATATTAAGTAATTAATTCCCAAAGTTACCTAAATATTTTATTTATGTTTTCAATGTTTTATGGAAATCTCTTATTTTCACAAAGTAATTATATAATACTTTATGGGTGAGAAGTATGTATTTGAGAAAATGATTTCATATATTTATAAGTATTCATGGGTTAATGGTTCCTTTATTTTATGTCCCTTACTGTGATTTTTTTTTCTCATCCCAAGTTTTAAAATGTTTTCACACAGTTTAAGGATGGGTAAGATAAAATAATCCAAGATTAATATTGTGAATATTTTTCATGAAAATATTTCATGTTTTATTAAAAACTTATGTATTATAGAAGAAATGGATATTGTTTTTTAGTACCCACTTTGTATGATTATTGGTTGATATGTATGAATTATTTCCTAATTCTATAAAAATATAAACCCAAAAGATCTTTGGGAATATAAGAAATTGAATTCTAAAATAATTTACTATATTATGAAATGTTTAAGGTCGGGTCCTTATACGGGTCATGGCTCCTTTGGACTATGTTTGGACCCTATGGAAATGTTATCTGTTAGTAATTTTTTTCCTATGGGCCTATAGGACATGTATGAATTTCCTTATACCCAAATATAAATAGGTATTTTCTTGGATTAATAAAATAGGATTCACCCCCAACTTAATAAAAAAATAATTATCTATAAAAAGAATAATTTTAGTGAAAGGAATTGATGAAATATAAAAAAAAATAACATTCATTAAATAGTTATTACTAGATAATTAATTAGAAAAATTCATTTTATGCTTAAAAGATGCATTTTTTATAAAAAAATATTCGTTAAGGACACTTATATTAAAATTAATTTTTATCAACTCTATAAATTTAGTATAATATTTTTTTTAATCAGAATATACTACTTTTTTAATAATATCATCTTTATTATTAATAAAAAAATAAGATACCGAATTAAAAAAAATTATTTACCATGGTAAAAAAATCATTTTTCAAATAATTGTGTTTTTTATTTTTATTTTTATTTTTTTTTGAAATTTTTATTTAAATAAATTTATCTATTTTTTATGATGACTCTAGTATGATGTTTGAACATATACATTAGAATTAATTAAATTATTAATTAATATGAAATAATAATAAATAAAATTAAGGAATCAAATGAAATTTTATATAAAAACAGATATTTTCAATATTTCATGTTTACTTTAAAAGTTAATTTTATCATAATTAGAAATTTTTTTAGATTAAATGGTGTATGATTTGGATTCAGTACATATAAATATGGTATGATGTGTTATCTTGTTTTTTTATTAAAAATAATAACAATGGTAGATATTTATTAAAGTTTAATAATTGAAAAATGGGTAAATTAATGTGTCTCTCATTTTAAAAAATTTACTTGAATCTTAAACATTATAGAAGGCCTTTGTGATATGGGAAAGTTATACCCACATTTCTCACCAACATTTCCTCGCCTAAATCACCTAACATCCATGTGACTCCATCTTTAACACTTACCTAATTTTGGTTTACAATAAAAATTCTACCTTTTCACCAATAAAAGTAGATCACTTCTACCCATTTCAATACACACTCCTCCATTGAAATTTCATTGACCCTTTTTCCATTTTATTTACCCTAGATCCCTCTTCCACGTGTGGAATCCCTTGGTTACATTAAAGTGTCCCAAGACCTATATTTCCATGAAGTCGTTATGGGAAAATTCAATTCTTCAATGAGGTTAGAGAACATTCAAAAAGTAGAGAGTCTAAGGTAAGGGTTTTTATTAACTTAGTTTTCCTTATATTGAGTTTTAATGTTACGTACTTAGATTAATTATTCTATGTTACTAATATTATTTTATGTAATGTTTCATATGTTATTCCATATTATATATCAAGTGAAAATGTATTTTTTTTTAATTCAAAACTTCTTCCTTGATTAATTACTTACTCATAAAAGTATAACATCTTCAATAATATTTCTCAACTTTTAAAATGGTTGTTTTCCTCCCTGTCAGATTCTTCCTTCCCCAAATATTTTCCCTTATTTAGAACCCAAATTTTTATTATTTCATGAAGCCTTAATATTTCTCTTTAACTTTTTAAAAATTATGTTTTATTATCACTTTTTATGATATGTGATTCAAGAAAGGTATTTTAAAAAATTATTTTCATTTCATGTTCATATATTTTATCTTACGCTCCACATTTGTTAAAATAAATTTATTTCTTTTGATGGTCCCATTGTTAGTGTTTCTTTCCATATAATGTTTTAAAATATTATCTATATAAAATTCTAAAATTTAAATTTTAAATGTGACTCATGACATTATATTTTAACAATAACGATAAGTAATTCATTCTAAAAACTCGTTTTATTTTATTATATCAATTTATTCTTATATAAAAAGTATATTTTCCCTATATAGTTATTTTTTGTGAATTATAATCTAAATACCTTTATGAAATACTCTCTTTTAGTGATTTAATCTATGGAATCAACCATTATAATTATTGAATTCATTTTATATGATACCATTTAGAAATGTTATAGAACCCATTTTCTTTCTATGGATTCTTTATAATATGATTAATGATTAATTTCATGTTACACACATATATTTGGATAATTATTATATGATGGGAAGGGTATAATATTTCTCTCCAATATATTGGTTAAAATTTTATGTTTTATTAGATAATGATGTTTTATATAGACTTTATTATTATGTTCATAATATGATTTGTAGATATTGTTCTTATGCTCACAATATGATGCATGGTCATTGTTGTTATGTTCAAAACATTATTCACATGAATTATTGTTATGTTCGCAATTATATTTTTAGACATAGTTAAATTTGAATTCTACTACAAGGTTATGATTTCCTATAATTATGTATGTTTAACACTCATATTCTATATTTTTAGGTTATGTTACATGCCTATGATATAATCCATGTCTCAAGTTTGTTATTTCATGTTTCCACACTCCTATTCCATTATATATTTTTGATCATTTGAGATTACTTATCCATTTATCATGATTAATGAATAACTCCTATTGTTCCATGATAATATTTATGATATATTTATTCCATGTTTTTGTTTTCTCTTATTCTTATGATCTCAACTCTTAATGGATCACTAATAAGATTTTCCCTTAGTGACCATTTTATATTAACCCTTCTTTTGTTTCCCATTATCCTAGGGAATTATATGCATTACTATATTTATCATGAAGTTATATATTGGGAATATTTGTTAGATATGTTGAATTAATTTTATGAAATGATATTTTAATGTATACAATCTTCAAGAACATTGAACCACTGTATTCTAGGATTCTGTGATTATTAATAGTAATAATATAAGAATTATGGAAATGTATCTATGTTTTACTTCAATAATATCACATGGTATAAAAAATAGTAATTTAAATATTTATTTTAGAAGAATGTCTAGGATTACTAGCATGGGGTATCTCTGGGGACACCAATAATTTATAATAAAACTCCAAGTGACATTTACATGGAATGGTAAAGACTTTACTATAGACTAATAATTATTAGGAAATTAATAAATAATAATATTAATGTTTAAAAATGTATATATCCCTCCTTTCCAAATTCTAGTTCACCCTTTAAAAAATGAATTTGATCACTACCATGACATAGAGGTGTTATCCATTATCATTTTACTCTAATATCATGATTCCAACCAAAAACTTCTTCAGTATAGTTCTTATTGAACTCCTCATTTCCTACCACATAGAATAGAACCATCATGATATAATGATACTCATAACATAAAATTTCTCACCATGACTCCCTAAAAGGGTTCTTCATCCTTCTATATGGGTTATAATAATTTTAACAAATACCACACCTCATAAAACAACCATATTCATTCCATAAATGACTAATACAACATAAAATTTTCCAAGATATACATAGTCAACTTTAACTCCATATATATTAATAACAATATTTTCCACCATGCCTATAGGTCGACCAAAAAACCATAAATACCATCGTAATATAGTTTTCACTAGACCACACTATAGTGTCATTCAAGATGATTAAACTCATATTTTATCCACCCAATCTCTTACAAACTCTCTTCTGACACTAGTGACCCCACAATAAAAAATGTATAAGGCCTATAAATTAATATCATTTCTATTAGATACCTCTTAACTGATTCCTATACTAATAAATCTATATAAACCTAACAATAAAGTTGAATAACCTAAAAATAAAACACCCCATAATATACCTATAAAATTATAATCTTTTTATAAAAAGAGTATAAAAACAATAAAAAATAAATAAAATCTTCAATAATATTATCATAAAATAAAAAATAGTATAAAAAAATATTTAAACTAAATAGGGATATTGAGAAAATATTTATGAGTTAACCTCTCATTTACATTCCTACAATCCACTATCCCTCCATTGAGTATAGGATAAAAGAATGATGTTACCACAAAACATTATATCATGATGATTGAAAATATTAATAGACCACTCTATAAATGTTATATCCTACCCAATATATAACTCTTATTAATTAGTAACATGGGATTTATCATAATGATATCATCAAATTTGTGACATATATAAAATTTCATGAATCCAATCCAGCTACATAGGAAGAGTTAATCAATATGCCACCTTTCTAACTCACTACAACACCTAGAAAGGTCTGATAAAATGAGTGGAAATATTACTCCAATGACGGGATCATTGATTAGTATATGATATCTAATGGCCTTTATTATTCTCTATCATATCATTAATCAATTCAACTTTTTCTATCATTCTCTACACAAAATCTGATTTAGGAATTGTTAACTCTCCAACCTTTGTCTAGTAAAATGTCTATATATAAGGATTTTTATACAACGCAGTGAATGAATCCATGCTAGTAGAAGGGTAGTATCAATTTTTATAAAAAAAATCAACCCAGCATAAATTATTCAACGATAAACCTTGAAAATAAATAACATATACTGAAAAATACCCTTTAGTGATTAGATTACTTACTCCATTTGATTGTATTTCAAAGGATGAAAAGATGTTTTATGTCATAATTGAGATGTAGAATAATATTTTAAACTCTTCCACACACTCAAGGTAAATCATGGATGTCAATAAAATATGATCATCATTGGAACCCTATAAAGCCACACTACTTCTACCATGTACAACCTCGCTAAAAGATCTACTCTACTCAACTCCCTGATCAATGTGAAATGAGTATATTTTTTCAACCAATCCACTACCACACAAATAACATCACATCATCCCTAAGACTAAGGTAAAATGGTAATTAAATCAACAATTATTTTCTCCCATTTCCACAAAGAAAAATTTAAAGGTTGTAGGAAACTAAAAGGAACATGATGCTTTTATTTAATCCTATAATAGAACTAAAATTGAGACATAAACACATCCATTAACCTCTTCACTATAATCATTAAGGCTAAATTCTCAATTCATTATAGATATTTGATGTACATGGTTACACTATTATAGGTAAGCTATAAAACTCAAAAAAATTTGCCTATTACATTTTAAATTAATGTAAGAGATTTTGAAGAAAAACACTTGATGCTGATAATTCCAGGATCATCCCCTATGAGAATCTATATGGATAATAAGATATATTTAAACCTCTACCTTAGGATATTCTAGTTAATAACCATCCACATACTACAACAAGGAGGAATTAATTTCCATATGATATAGACAAAATCTAACACCAATTTCCCTTATATTTAGATAGAAATATAAATGCTCCTCCATAATCCTATGTGTATTTATAGACTCTTGAGAAACATCCCTCTATGAATTTCTTCCCAACATGACAAAAACTCAATTTCATTTCACTAAATTGTAGATGTTCTAAAAGTCATAATCTTTCAATAACTTCATACAAATATGTTGATTCCAATTATTATACTACTAAGAGAGGATATAAAAAAGGATATTGTGATATATAAATATCACTTCTAATTATTTAATAAGATAAGGCCCTCATAGAATTAAATAAAACACCACCACTATAAAATCAAGACATGGGTGGAATAATTTCATCAATTGGGATGTATTTACTAAGAGCCATAAGATTTAATTTCCAAATAATATATTAGAAAAAAACCTATACCAAGATTATTTTCATTGTATAAAACCTAAAATATCACTCCATATTTGTGAAATAATAGAAATAGAGAATTGCTAAGTTGTTATTTCAGTTACTATAATGACACATAATAAGTATGAGTATATACAGAGGCCTAATACTTCATCGTTAAAGCATTTTAAGGTGAAAAAATATAAGATAAATAATACATGGCCTCTTTTAATAACTTGGAAGATTAAGGAAACTGTGGACCTATACTATAGTATTGGGATCCACCACTGAAACAAATATTTGAAGGATTTACTACCACTCCCTCTTAAGGGACTACATTCTCAAGGAAATGCACCTCACCTATCTAGAACATAAACTTGTAAATAATCACATGATATTAAAAATATATAATTCCATCCATTGTAGTCTAAAAATGTGTAGCATCATAATCATGTGATCAAAAATACATGAGAATTTCAATAATGTATGTTGATGAAAACTGGTCTTGGAAATCACAAAACACCAAGATCATTAGTACCATAAAAAAATTTGATTTCATGGAACCAAAAGGTATATGGAAAAAATAAATGTGTTTATAGAGATTATTAAAGGAAATATTTAAGATATTTTCCTCATTCACCTCCATCTAATCATACCATGATAAGAAATAAACATTTAAAAACTTTATCTCCCTTCAATTGATTGAATAAGTTATCAATCCTTGGGAGGTGAAAATGGTTATTAAATGTAACTTGAATGGATAAAAATTAATGAATTCACAACCAATAACTCATACTTATCTTCTTCACAAACAAAAATTGATCACCATAAGGTGAAACATTAGGTTGAATGAAAAATGTATATAATAGATTATCAATTTAAATATATCATTCCCAAAACTCAATAGGTTATATTTTATAAGGGTTCATAAATTTCTAAAGGTCATCACATGAAAAATATATCCTAAAATAAATATAAAATTAAGGGTAAAGTGTCACAATTTCTTTATAAAAAACAACAGGGAACTCATCAACAACTCTTGGAAACTCTTCCAAGTGAAATTTTTATGATCCCAATATTAAAATTAATGAATAAGAAGAATGAGTCCCCATAAAATTATAAATCATTTGAAAATATAGATCACTAAAAAACACTACAGATTATTTTTCCACATAAATGAAAACAACTCTCCTTAAAAAGAAATCAATAATAGAGAACACAAAATATATCCCCTCGATTAAAATTATGAAAGTGTATATTTATATTTTCCATAAAAAGATACATCCTAATAAATATTAAAACCCTATAATCAACTCAGATCTTTGACACACCACATCCAAACTATGATGACCACCGATTGGAATATGAAACCCCAAGGGAACGGGTAGTCTCTCCACCTTATAGCCTAGAGCTCAGGACAAGTTAGTATTTATGATTTAATGTGATGATCAAGAATTAAACAAATTATAAACTAGGGAAGAATATAAATGGATGGTACCTTGATTTTTTCTTCTTCTTAGAACCAGTAATAACATAATATTCATTTAACTAAACCCTATGTCTCCTCCTCGATGACCTTAATGATGGAAACCTCTATTACCATGCTCGAAATTATGTCCTTGAAAATGAGAAACATCATAAGGATTTCCTCTATAAGATCCATATCCCATTTTTTATTAAATAACATGGTGGTTTTTTTGTTGCAAATAAGATCTCATTAGAAATTACTACTGAGGCATCATATTAAACTAAACACCCTCCCTAAACTAACCACCATGGTTTTTTTCACGTTGGAACTATCTATGGACTTAACATAATAAATAAATGAAAACCATAATATTTATAATTTTATAATGATTAAAACTAAATATCAATAGATTTGAGAGAAATAACACTAATATAATCTCCCTATTGGATGAAACCATAACTAACTAGAAAACCATGATCCACTATCCACAACTCCACTCCTTAGTAAGTTATGTTAAATTCCCTCTTGAGAGGAATCATCACATTCTAGAATGTTATCTATCACCATATCCTTAGCTAAAACCTCAAGATATATTAGTATCATGAAATGGTTAACCTGATATTGAATCTCTAGAAATAATGATTCCTTAAAATAATATTCTCACACTTCCTCATTCAAAAGAATATTTGAAGTATAGTGATGATGGATTAATGAATCTGGCCATAGTCTCTCATACACAAAATATTCCCTTACTTTGATTAAGAAACCCCTTCCACTACATTTCCTTTCGTGTTAAATATATAAAAATATCATGAAATTGATTTCAAAAAACCACTCAAGTCACCTCAGACTCCTCAAAATTAACCAAAAAGGGAATTCATCACTGAATATTTCCTCCTCCCAGTAGATTAAAAATGAATGGAATACAATACTCCTTCCTCACATAGATTAAACTAAAATTAATCATTATCTCCTGCAACCATCTCCCTTTTTCTTGATCAAATACAGTACCCTCATACTTTGACATTATCTTATAAAAAACATTATTTAACTCATTTCTCCATGAATCATCATCCACCATAAGATAAACCATTCAATGATTAACCAATTTAGCATACATCACCTCTCACACTTAATCCACATTAGTAAACCTTCTACTATTCATACTTATAAATGAAAACAAGAACACTTAATCTATGGATTTAGAATTCATTTAAGACTCTTTTAATTTACAAATACTTAGATTACCCATAAATCTCTCCAATTCCAACACTGACATACAAAATTATGATTCATATAACACACCTTAACACTGGTGTTATATTATTGAGGTTAAGGTATATTTGTTAAGTAATTCCAAATAAAACATATTCAATACACCAAATTTCAATGTTATTTTTGAGGTATAATTTATGTGTGTAATTCTTAAGATAATATATTCAACATATTAAACACAAAATTATATATTAAAACATTAAAAAACTATTAATATATTAATAAATTTATATATATATATACTATTTTATATTATTTTAAAAATAGACCAATTTTTTCAATTATATATTTACAGAATAAAAATTATTTTACTTATTAAGAAGTACTAAGTTGTTATTACATATTCCCCAATCGAGGAGGTTTCTTGAATTATATTTATGTTTTTAAAATCATTTTATGAGTTTTTTTTAATTGGAAAATTTTCATGTGATACCTTCTTACTAACTGAACATTATAATTATGTAGACCAAATTATACATGTTAATACTTATTTTATTTAAATTTTTGTCTGCATAGATGAATATTTAAATTATAATATCCAATACTATTCTATATTTAATTTTCCTTATGAATTTATATGTGTCATATTTAGGTATTAGGTATAGTATAAAACACCTTCACCACATAATAAAAACAAATAATAATTTATCCCTACATTATAGAATATTTTATATAGAGAATAAATAGAGACTATTTAATCAAAGAAATACTGTAATTTCATAATAAAAAATGAAAAATATAAGTATAATTTGAAAATCCAAAGGTCTATGGTTGCCTAGAAATATCACACCCTTGAACAACATTGTAAGTTGAAGACAAATCATTAAGATTACGATTGAAATTTTATAAATTTTGTAGAGAAAATTGAGTGGAGACTAGGTGAATGATTAATTAATTAAATTATAGGTATTCATAATAAATATAAATTGAATATGACTATTATGATTGTATTATTATTTTTGGAAGAGTGACATAACCTTTAAAATAATAGTCTAACTTCTATAATAGTAACTTTATCATTATAACAGAAAAATGACCTATAAATAATATTTAAAATGAATAAATTATTTAAATATAAAAATTTTACATTTATAAAACAAATATTCAAATTATGAAACTCTAAAAAATTATAAGTGTATATTTTTAATAATGTTTATTTTAACTTATTTTGTAAAAACATAAATTTTATATTACTAGTTAAATAATAAAATTATTTTAATAAAATTAATTTCATATTTTGAATTAAAACATTGATATTTTCTATGTTTTAATTTTTTGTATATTTCTAGAAAATCACAATTTTTAGGTGAATAGTAAAAATACAGTTTCTCAATTACTAAATGTTTTAGAATTGATGTAATAATTTTCCAATGAATTATTAAATTAATTTTTTGGAAAATATATATTATTATTAAGTTAAATTATTTATTTATAAATAATTAACTTAATTTTCAAACCTAAATAGGAATTTCCAATGTCTAAAAAGATAAATTATACCATTAAAAAACCATATTTCATTTTTCATACTTTATAATTTATAAATTAATAAATTGAACGTTTAAATTGATTAACAGTGAACAAAATTTTTATTTTTATTTCTCAAATAATACTCATAGTCTCAAATAATTCTACTATTTAATGTATTTATCCTGAAATGATATTTTATTCATTATTTTAACATAAAATACCCACCCCCTTTATTGATAAATACTCTCTCACACACCCCATGGAAGATCACATACAAAATATTTCTCATTGCCCAATTATTACCTAATTCTCTTATGTAAATTATTATAGGATCCTTAAATATCTTTTGGTCTTATCCATCTCCAATTATTCAATACATTAAAGTCTTGGAAATGGATAAGCATTATGGAATAAATTTACTTCTCTTTCTTTCTCCTTTCAAATTTTCCTTCTATAATTCTATTCCCATTACCTCCACTAAAAAATCATACAAAAAATAATTAATTAGTATATAAACATAAAATAAATGTTATTATTCTAATATAGAATTATTATAAACTATTTTTAATATCTATTTCATCACTCTATCAATTTTTATAAGTCTCTTTAATGGTTGGTTTATCGACCAACATATAAATTTTCATTACATTAATTATCACCTAATTTAAATCCAATTATTTTATATTATATATTTATATATAAATTTTATTATGATAAATTATAATGATGAAAAAAATATTTATAAAATATACATATCTCTCTCCCTCTCTTTGACGAAGTCCTATTAATGGTTAGTTTACCCACCTATAAAGATGTAAATTATTTAATTATATTTTCCTTTATTAATGGTTAACATAAATTATATATAATGAATAAATTGATAAATTTATCTATTTTTATGATTCTATTGGTTATTTTAATAATGGATAAATAATAATAAATGAAAACCATAAAATCAAAATGAAAATTATATAATCAAAACAAACCCATAAAAGAACCATTCTATCTCTAATGAAATATGAAGAAATAAATTTTAATTATTATAATTGATTAATAATAACATAAATTGATATAATATAATTTATTATTAATGTTTTATTAATTATAAATTCATTATATAGGAGGTGAAAATATGATTTAAGAAAAATGAGACCTAAGGTATAAGGACTCTCAACTCTTACCTTTTCTTTTGGTTTTACACTAAATATATCCAATATTTCCATATAATTACTCTAATATATCTTATAAATGTATTTTATTTTTATTTAAATTATAATATAATGGTTATGTGAATCATTTTTTATTAGATGAATTTTTATCCTTAATTCAATGAATATTGATAAAGCTTTTGTTCTCAAAGTCTCTCCTTGATTCTTATTATATTTATTCTCGTTTTCTTTATGAACTATGATATGTTATATGTAAATGAATAACTAGAATAAAAAATAATAAGGTTTCCTCATATTATTTTAATATCCTCCATTTTTATTTGTTGACATATTCTCAATGACATAATTATAAACCCATTATTTTCTCATCGATATATTTATTATTTTTAACTAATATATATTTCCTTCATATGTGGTACGGTTGATTATGAGAATATTATGATGTGATGAGTGGTCCCAAACTTATATATACCTAAAATTAATTTGGTAATTTATTATATATCATGATAATATTATGTTTTTAAATGATGTATTTATATTTATACACATATGAAATTTAAGAACATGATGCTAGATTTTTTTAAATTCAATGCATGGAAAAGCAGTAGTTTTCTTTTTTTAAAATGTTTATAATCCTATAATATCATGTATGTGTTGTATTCTAAGCCTTATTTATATGATTATTATTATTATTATCCTTAAAATATGATATGATAATGATTATTATTCTCACTCATGTACTCGTATTGATTTATGTTTCATGTTCCCCATATTATTCCTCCCCTTACATAGATTTTAGCTCACCCTTTCATTGATGTATCCCCTTATGTGATTATATGTACTAAGGATATTATAAAATCATTTAGGACTATGAATAAGGATTTAAATAATTTTTAAAACTCTATACGTATGCATGTTTTACAATCCTAATTTAACCAAGACACTAAACCTCTCAATTTTTTGTATTTGTAATATTTTTATAGTTGTTTTATAATTTAAATAATAATAATAAATTTATAGTGTGGGTTGCTATAATAATCTTGACTTGTTTTTTATGGATGTTTAATTTAATTTTATTTACTAATTTAAAATAAATTTTTTATAATATAATTTTTTTAGTTGTTTTTATATATATCATAAATTTATTATAAGTATTCCATGAGTTTTTTAATAGAATATTTTTTTTCTATAATTTTATTATTATTTTAATTGTTTATATTTTTATTATAGACCATAGGATTGAACATTAAGGATAATTTTTAGTTTTAAATATTGGGAGGATTTTTTATTTTTTCTAAACTAAATATTTTTTATTTTATATTAAATTTCACCTAAATTTTTTTAAAAATTATAGTTTATAAACATTTGTTTTCATGTTCAAAAATGTGAAAATTTTCCTCAAATTTGAAGGTACTTTTCCTTTTTCTGAAGTGGTTAAAAATTTTATTCTCTCTATAAATATTATTTTGGTTATATTTTATATATTAATCTCTTGGAAATCCATTCATAATTATTTTTTATATTCATGTTTTATAATTTCAGTTGAATTTGGAAATGTGGTTTTTATTAAACATTTAAATTTTTTATTTAAATAGTTTATAAAATAAATTCATAATCCATGTTTGGTTTATGTGATTGTTTGAATGTAATATCCCACCCCTCACTCATTGGATTGGGAAGAGATGATGGGATTTACTAGACTTAGGTGATATCCCTAAAACCCCAAAGTCTATAAATAAATTCCAAGGGATTCATAAACCATTGGGGGATGATTTGTCCTTTTAAAGTTGAAAAATTAATGCCAACATAACCATAACAACCAAACCGATATATGATACATGAGTAAAAAATTAAACTCAAAAATAACCAAACCAAATCAATAATCAAATCATAGTTCTAGAAGAAACAAAAAAGACAACATCTATAAAAAACCAAAGATAAAAACCCAAAGACACCAAATATAACAAACTAAAAACTAATAGCCTACTCCAAGATCCAATATGAAATTACATGTCCACGGTATCAAGATTCATCACTATAAAACTGAGATACATATCATTTACCTACGTCTAGATATATGACATCTTTAAACCCACAATAGTTCTAAAGTAGGGGTGAGTCTAAACTCTATAGGTTTTACCCAGTGACTTCAAAATTACACCACTAGGACAAAAATTGTTAGAAAAATTATATAAAATAGTTTAAAATAACTTAAATGAATTTATATTAATGAAAAAAAAGTTTTCCAAACCAAAAAAAATCCATAGAAATCAATAAAACATTCCTATAAAATCTTTCTCAATTCCATTTTTCATACATGTTACATGGTTCCACACACCCACAAATGCATTCCTAGATGATAGCTTCATATCTATGAGAGGTCTATCATTCATCCACCAAGTCATCACTAGGTTTCCAATATCCTTGTTCCCCAATGGAACATTCCCATTATCTAAGGTCACATATCTTGAACCCTAATGGTACATGCCACTTATTCTGGGTCATTTAAAAATCATGAAAAAACACTAACTGTGTATTCCAAATACCATACCAAACCAACCATTCCAACCTATTTTAATAAAATATTTTTTTTATTAAAAAAATTTCTACAAACATTTTCCATGTGAAAAAACAAAACCATAATTTTAAAATTATACTTTTAAAATTAAAACCAATAGATACTTCCACTGAACCATCGAATTTCCACAATTTCTCAAACCCTCACTAAATAGGTTTCCAACAAGAACCACCTGAGTATTTAACAATAATTTTAATAAACCATTTATTTCAAGATTAGACTTCATGTAATAATCAAGTGGAGTCAATAGAGAAACCACCTACCTTAAAAACATTAGAGAACTCGAATATTGGCACAATGATTCTTTATATTAAATTACGAATTACCATTACTTACCTATAACCAGTTAGAAATCATAACCATTCCCATCATGGTATAAGTATCTATCTATAGAGGATTATATCTAAGATTCTATGAAATATGAGAGTAATAGATCTATGAAGAATGGATAGGAATGGGAACTTACCAACAATATTAATCTCCAACGACTTTGAAATTCCTAAATCTTTCTCCTAGATTAAAGGGAATCACCTCTCAATCCTTTAGAGGAAAAGGATTTCTGAATTAATAAACATTAGGCAATTAAAATGGGTCTTATGACTTAAATCTATTTAGATCCACAATTTTTTTATATGAATCTACATGGTGCATGGTTATGGTGTACAGTTAGTAAAACTATGTGTTAACCATACACAAGCTACTACCTTAAGTAATCTCTCTCCTAGTTGGATCACACGGCTAAACAAACTGTGTGTTAATTGTGTGATTTCAATTATCCCAAATGGTAGCATGCTTGCATAATTTATCCAAAGGAACTTCATGGTTTTTACAACCCATGCAAAAAATTGTAAACTTTCCCACTTGCCACTGTTGTCCTATACATGATTTCTTGGAGGTATTTTACTATTTTTGATAACCTTTCTCAAATAGTTCACCTCTATAAAATCCTTCAACATGTGTCAAAACCCCTTGGAACCTCCCAAAACATAACCCAATTATTATATATCCTTATAATACACTAATAAAGGGTAAATTAATTAAAACTTAGGGCTCTATATTCTCCCCACCATTTTCCTTTCCCTCCTCATAATGCAAAATACTAGAGTTTTTCTAGAAGTGTTTGGGCCATTTCTCCATCATTTCCTTTTTACGATCTTATGTTTCTTCATGAATTGGATTACGTTTCAATTAAACTCAAACTAAAATGATGTTTTTACCACCCATGACCTTCTCTTGCCTATCCAAAATCCATGACACTACAAGAACCAATGTAGCATCTAGCTTTAGGTCAATCTGATTCCATTGAATCACATTGTCATGATCAGGTTGGTACTTCTTCAATTGAGATACATGAAACACATTATGCACTAAAATAAAACTTAGTGGAAAATATAATCAATATTAAACCTCATAGACTCATTCAATTGTCTCAAAAGGTATTATGTATTAAGGAGATAAGTTTCACTTCTTACCAAAATGATGATGTCTAAGACTTGGAGAGATTATCAACAACACATGATCACTTTCATCAAATGAAAACGGTCATCAAAGATGATCCAAATATGATTTATATTGACTATATTATATCTCCATTCAATTTTTAATCAACTAAATATTCCCCATTGTCTCTTTCACAAGGCTATTTCCAACTAGTGAATTCAACTATTCCAACCCAATAAAGTGAAGAATAATAAGGAATCCCATACAATATGTATCAAGGCCTAATAATTATCATTATATAAGAACTCCACTCATGGTATGTGATCCTATCATGATCTAAAAAAATAAATTACATAATACCTAAGCATGTTCTTATATGTTTGGATTGTTCTCTCATATTTTCCATCTATTTGAGGATGACATTCCATACTCATAGTCAACTGGGTCCCAAGGAATTGTTGTACGAACTTCCCAAAATGAGATTTAAACCTGGGGTCTCTATTATATAAAATCAAGGCTGGAACTCTATGCATATTTATAGCTTCTTGGATATATATTCTTGACAGACCATCCACTATATGGAATTCATGAATAGGGATAAAATGTGTCGACATCATTATATGTTCTAAAATTTCCCATATGGGGTTGTGCTTCCTTATTGTTCATGGTATACTTGTCAAAAAGTCCATGAATATATACTCCCACTTCCACATGAGAATTGATAAATATTGTAACATGCATTTTTGTTATTGGCATTCCACCTTGACCTGCTGGTAGGTGAGGTATCTCTAAATATACTCTTCCACTACACTTTTTATGTCAACACGCCAAAACTATACTTTTATTTCTTTATAAATATTTTGAATGAATTTATGAACAATCCATTTCTAATTGTGGTAAACATTAAGAATTTGTTCCTAAAAAACCAAAGTTACCATAATCAGATGTCTAAACCGCAAAATCAAAACTCTCAATTAGCTTACATCCCTCAATGGTCTCCCCACTATTGAGTTTTAACTTTGTGGTAACACACTCATAATCTGATATCTAAGCTTCTTTCACATGATAAACCAAATCAAGACCAAACAAAAATAGTAAGAAAACTTCCACATCACCCTATTTTGGTACAATCCAGGTGTATATTTGCAATAACCAACATCAACTTCCACTTATCTGAAGCTTATTTTTCAATTTGATTATATGAATTCTTACTTAAATCATCCACCACCAAATTCTCTTTACCATGTGTATACATCAAGTAGAATTTCAGAATTTGAAGTTATTAATTACATATTCTTTTCCTTAGATTCAAATATCTTTGTGATATAATGTGTTTCAAACTATTATGATCTATAAACACCATGAATTTCTAACCAAAAAGATAATTATGTAAAGTATTAAAAGAATGGTCTACAACAGCTAATTTCAAATCATGTGTTGGTTATTTATTCTCATGAAACTGTAAATTTCATGATCCATAAGCAATAATATGATCTCTCTACATGAGAACTTATCCCAAAAAATATCCCAATGATTCACAATAGACTACATATCCTTGTCCAGATTCTAGAAACATAAGTATAGGTGTTGATTTCAGTCAAACCTTAAGATCATTAAAGGATTTCTAAAATTTCTCATTCCACTAGAAAGGAAATCTTTTCCTTATAAAATTTGTTATTAGTGATTCCAAACATGAAAAGTAATGAAAAAGTGTTTTTTGTATCCCACCAAGATAAGGAAACTATGTATTTCAAATACATTCTTTGATGGTTTCCAAGAGATAATAGCTTCTATATTTTAAGGGTGTATAGAAACTCAATTTTCAGAAATAAAATCTCCAAGGATACATTCATATTGTATTTAGAAATCACACATTTATATTATTAAATATTGAAGATATTCCTGTAAGATACCCAACATTATAGACAAGTGTTTCTCAAGATCCACCTTTGTCCTAGAATACATCAGTATATAATCCAAAAAACCACCATAAAGGAATTAAAATACCTTTTAAATATATGATTCATCAATACCTAAAGATAACTGGTGCAATTGTAAGACGAAAAGGCATGATAAATAACTCATAATGGCCATATATGCTTCTAAAATCTATATTCAGAATATCATATTTCCAAACCCACAATTGGAAATATCCAAAATGTAAGTTAATTTTATAGAACCATTGGGATCCCCGAAATTGATCAAATAGATCATCAATGCATGTAAGAGTATACTGATTCATTATCATAGATTGGATAATATTATGAGAACATACTCAAATCCTAAGAGTTTCATCTGCATTTTTCAAAAAAAATAACTACTTCATCCCAGAGAGACGTGCTTGGTTGGATAAACCCTTTACTTTCCAACTCTTCTAAATGATCCTTCAATTCTATAAATACTTTTGGTTCCATACATAACAACAGAAGGTAAATATGATTGGTCCCTAGTATGATATTAATCATAAACTTTGCTTCTCTTTTGGGTAGAAACCCTGAGAAATTGTTAGGAAAAACATCAAGGAACTGGTCTAATATGGTTGGAAAATCTCTATTCCTAATCTCATATACTGATGCCTAAGAAACTACTATCAACTAGTAAGATATAGTTACAATCACTGGTATCAAGGGTCCTTATATTCTTTCATCTACTATACAATCTACTTTAAAGAGTTTTCTAACACAATTAGAATATTTGAAACTCACTTATCATGTATAAAAATCAATAAAGGCATCAAAGTTCACAATCTAATCCATTCCCAAAATCAAGTTATATATATACATATCTATCATGGATAAATCTCATACCAACTCTATCCCATTGATTATTATTAAACATGATACACATTTCAAATGTTATCACTCTCATTTCCCCTATGGTTTTCAGAGTTTGAAAATAGAAGGCATCATCTCAATATGTAAACCCATCAGAAGAATGAAACGAGAAGCAATAAACGAATGGGGTGTGCCTATATCAAAAAAAATTAAAAATGGGTAGAATTAAGAATAATCATACCAATCACAATCGATGGTCCCGAATAATCTTTCATGATCAATTTCTCAGCTCCATACAGTTGCTTACTTGCTGCACTTTTCTCTTTATTACCATCTTGAGATTGAACTATTTGAGTAGTGATTGTGTTCCTCGAATCACCATGGATTGTTCAATTCTACTAAAGAGTGTTGTTCTAATGTACTTATCCCATTGAATAATATGATGTTTGAGAAACATGAAACGTATCTCTATCACCCAGCCTTGGAGTACTATAACAATAGTACTGATGATTTCCCATCTTGTTGTAGTTGTGATAAGCTCTAGGTGGTGTTATACATTTTCACTTCTTATGGTCGAAAAAACTACATTGAAAACATCTCAAATTACTCTTTGATTGAGGGGGAAGATTCACTAATCCCATTGTTTGTTTCTAATATATACCTCCTACTTGAGAATAGGTGTCCCTCCTTTACTTCTTCCTAGAATTGGAGTTCCCACCAGTTCCTATATGAATAAATATGCTTCCTCTAACCATATTTCCAAAGATATATCTTTCTTCCACCATCACTATATTGAAAATTTTTGTATAGTATGTTATATAAATCACAAAAATATTTGAGTGAGTTTCTGTTTTCCACCCAAAATCTAAAATGTGTTCCTTCATGGATTCACGTGTAGAAACTTATAGTAAAAAAGTAGACTAAATTAAAAATTTTAACTTCATACTCAATTACCAAGAGATTCTCTTGCTTTAAACTGAAGAATTATTTTTATTCTATAAATTTTGAATGTGTGGGGCTATAATTTTTTATTAAAAAAATATTCAAAATCCTCACATACAAGGCCTTGTTACAATTAATATTGAACTATTAAATCCCACCACTGGCATGCTAGATCCTCTTCCATATAGGTTTCCAATTTTAACTTTAGATCAACTAGTGTTCCAATTAAATTGAATATTCAATTCATCCTATTCATCCACACTTTGGATTTTTCTAGCTCTAAATCACCCTAAATGTTGGGTGGATTATGCTTTTGGAACTAAAATTAATGATGACATTTTCTTGGTTTTCCCTTTATGTTACCTCTATCCATAGCCTGAATAGAAAGGAAAATACTCTAGATCAACTGTTGGTTCACCCGTGGATCAGGTGTAACCACATTCTCAACAGCCACTTTTGATTAGTTCCTAAGATGTCTACCTAATTCCATTTTCTATATAAAAACTTCATTTAGACTCACTCTAAAGAAACTGAAGGCTTATCTATTTCAATTTACCATTCCAACAAGTTCAACAATACTCTTTATATATAATAAACCATTTCAACTAATTTCAAAATACCCTCTATCATTCCTTTTCAATATCTAATATTTTTAAAACATTTTTAACTCTTTTAAAAAGAATAAAATTTTAACAATTCCATAAATCACTAAATCATTAATGAACAATGCAGTCATAGTTTTAATTCATTCTATCGATGCATGTCATTGCAACTCTCATCAGGTAAACCCATGACGATGAGGTGAAAACTCTCCTAAAAGTGTCTAAAAACACTCAGATACCCCAATCTCCCTAGTAACTTGAAGTTCAACATAAAAAGGTTAACTATTAATTTTTATACACTAAATTTCATGTTTCAAAAATCCTACTCCATGCTACCATTGAAATAGAAAGACAAACAATATTCCTATATCAAGTACTGAAAAAGATGATATCATTTGTAACATTCTGACCATCACCCATTGTCTTGGGAAGAGTAAGTGGGTTTTACTAGACTTAGGTGACATCCCCAAGGAACCAAAGGATGGAAATAAATTCAAAGGTATTCATAAACCATTGGGGGAATATTTTCCCTTTTAAAAATGAAACAACCAAACCAATATAATCATAAAAACTAAACCACTATATGATGCATGAGTAAAGAATATAACTCAAATAGAACCAAAACAAACCCATAACCAAATTAGAGTGTGAGAGGAAACCAAAAGACAACATCCAAGGAAACCCAAAGACAAAAAAACCCAAATACACCAAATACAACAAACTAGATACTCCCAACCTTCTCAAAGATCCAACATGACAAGTTATTCCCACAATATCAATAAGCATCACTACATAACTAAGATACGTTGCCTTTACCTGTGTCTTGATAGATAGAATCTAAAAACATAAAACAGTTCTTAATAATATGATTAGTTTAAACTTAGTAGGATTTACCCAATGAATTCCCAAATCATGCCACTAGGAAAAAACTTGTTACCAAATTTATATAAAAATGTTCAAAAATAATTTAAAGTAGTTTATATCAAAGAAAAAACAATTTTACAAACTAAAACAGTTTTACATGTAAATAAATAATATGATACTTTAAAAAATTTCTCAATTCCATTTGATATATTTATTCCACAATTCCCCAAACACCCATACATGCATGCCCAGGTGATAGTTCTATACTCATAATCAGTCTCTCGTCTATCCACCAATTCATTAATAGGTGGCCAATATCCATGTTCCCTAATGGCACACTCCTCTTATCCAGGGTCACGTCTCTTTTTACACAATGGTACATGACCCATATTCAGGGTCACATAAAAAGAATAAACTTAAGCTAACCATGTATCCTAAATACCATTCCAAACAAACTATGTCATTCCATTTTAATATAACATTAATTTTATTGAAAAAATTTCTACAAAATTTTTCTATGTGACAAACCAAAACCATAGTTTTAAAATCATACTTTTAAAATTATAACTAAAAGTGATTTCCACTGAACCATCTGATTTCCATGATTTCCCAAAAACATCACTAATGAGTTTTATAATAAAAATATGAGATTATTTCATAATCATTTCAATCAAATGATTTATTTCAACTAATAATTCAATTTATAATCATGTTGAGTCAAGATAGAATCCACATACCTCACAAACATTAAAGAAATTGAAGAAAAACATAGTCATTCCCTAGATTTGATTATGAATCACCTTTAATTACCTAAAAACATCAATAAAACAAAACCATTCCCATCATGGAACATAGATCTATCCACATTAAATCATATCTAAAATTACAAGAAATATAAGGATAATAGATCGATAAATAATGACCAAGAATGAGAAATTATCAATGAATATAAATCTCTAATAGATTTTAAACACTTAAATATTTCTCCTAGTTCGATGAGAATCACCTCTCGAGACTTATGTGGAAAATGAATTTGGGAGTAATAAATATTAGGCAATTAAAAGGGTTTCCAGGACATAAAGTGGGTTAGATCCAAAATTATCAAATCTAAAACTACACTGTGAATAGTTAGGCTACACAATTAGTAAAACCATTCACTAAACATGCACAAGATACTTCCTCATGAAATCCATCATATATTTTTTTCATAGTTAGAAAAACTATGTGACAAATGTACTTTTTCCACTATCTCAAATGAAATTATTCTCATAGGATTTCTCCTAAGAAGCCACATGGTTTGGCCAAACCGTGTGCCAACTCTGCTCCTACCCACTACCCACTTTTTCCCATGCATGGATTCTTAGAGGTACTGCATGGTTTCTACTAATCATTCTCAAACCATTCACCTCCATAAAATCCTCCAAAAAAATCAAAACCTCTTGGAACCTCCTAAAACATAACACAATTATTATATAGCCTTAAAATACATAACTAAAGGGTCAATTACTTAAAACTGTGGGTTTTATATTAAATATAATGGATGAGTTTTTTTAAAAAAAATGTTGAGATTCTTTTATACCTTAAAATTATTAATACAACATCCTTTTTTGGGTTTCATTTAATTAATTATTTTTTTAATTAACTTTGGTTAATTTTTTATATGTGTGTAACTTTGGACATGGATAAAAGGGTATGTTTGAATTAATAATTTAAATTATGAATGATTGGGTTTATTTATTTTCATCATTCTCATGTTTGTTTGCTATTTTTAAAATTGGAAACCATATTTTTTCTAAATATTTTATTTTTTAGGTGATTTGTCACAAACCAATCTAGAGTGCCATCTAATTAAACACCTGACCTAGTTTGCGACATGGACCAAAAGGCATTCCCATTCCCCATGGGCTTGAAACTAGTGTCTGGGTATCAAAAAATGTTTTGGGACGGATTTCACCCATTTACATAATCATAAACAACCAACAATAATAAACAAAACATAACTGAATAATAATAACCAAATATGGTACAACAATTTTTAGAATAAATTTTTACAACTTTAAACAAAACCCCAAAAGACTACAATGGAAAAGGAACAATGACACTATCCCAAAAACCTATGTACAATAAGAGGAACACTATCCTCAACTCACCACCACCAACACCTGTAAGGGGAGACCACTAGAAACTTGAACCACCATCATGATGCATCTTTCCTTTACCTAGGTCAAACATAACCAAGTCTATATACACCCAAAGGTGTAGGTAGGGTGTGAGACAAAGCCCAATATAATTCCACCCAATAAAATATATTCCATTCCAAAACATTATAATTCAAATTAACATGCAAGTTTTATAAAATAAAATCTTGAAACATTTTTATAAAAAAATGAAGGAATACATGCTTTGCTTTTAAAATAACCAACAAAGTGCATCATATGTTGGTGTTAGGTGCGATATCACAAAAGATCACTAAGTAATGAAAAGACCCTATAGGAATTAGAAAAAATGGGACACTAGGAACCTTGTATCTCAGTGAAACATGGTGTATCAACCATAACCCATATCTTTATCATGAAATAGCCACTAGGAGGGAACATCCCAAGGGTCTAGTGGTCTCTAATCATCATCATAATTTAGTTATTGTTGTAATATTCAATCTTTCTAAGTGAATCCAAGCTTTTTCACTTCTGAGTCAACTAACATAAACTTACTAAAAGAATCCATGATTTCCACTTATGAATCACTAGCATACTAGTTCTAGTTTCCCACATAGATACTCAGGATTCACCTTCATGCTTGATTCCCATTTCTTGTGTCATAAATGTATCACCAAATTCACATGAACACACAAGAAATGTGAACATGAAATTAAAACCACCATTTAACATAAAAAAAACCTATTTCAAATTCGCATGCACACTAAATCCACTTCAAAACGTGTTTTTCATCGATTAAACAATTAATTAAATCACTTTCACAATTTATAAAAAACTTTCAAAAAACACAACAAAGGAACACACTTGAAAGCAATGAATTTTCCTTATAAAAACCACTTTTGAGCCATAATAATCTTAAAACCTTTCAAAAATAAATTTTTCACCTCATAAAAAATGCATAAAACATAACCAAGAATAAAATAAAGCATATCAAAGTCACAAAATAATTTTTAAGAATGGAACCACCTACCTAAATATTGGAAACTTCCAGAAATTGGTGAAAAACCAAAACTTCACCTCAAGAGAACCCTATAAAGGTAATATTGAACCATAAACATAAATATTGAACCATAAATAACTAGATCCAACCCAAAATAAATCACCCAATCTGCTGGAAATATGAAACCCCAAGAAAGAAGAAGAGAAACCCTAGAAAAGAGGAAGAAATCAAGAAATGAGGGACTTATTAGAGATTCTAGGAGAAACCACACCAAATACACCAAAAAATAGAGGTCCAAGGGAGCAAGGAGGAGGGTTGGAGGTGGCTAGGGCTATAAATCCTGATTGGGGAAGAAAATGGGTGATTTTGGGTTAAAACTTGAGAGGACACAACTGTCATTTTATAATTTTTAATGACTTGGTCAAGTTGTGTGTTTTTCCTACACGGTTTTCCAAACCATGATGAATCCATACACCCCTTTATGTAAAAGAAGTACATGCCATATGGTTTGTATACACGACCTATAAACTGTGTGCCAACTGTGTGGTTCGTCTCTATCCAAAAAATGACTCTTGGTTGCACGATTTCCTGGTTAAGGTCGTGTCATTTTCCAAACCGTGCATCAACCGTGTTCCACCTGCTATTAACCCAAAAACTCCTAATTTCACTAAAAATAAAAAATAAAACCAATAGGAAAATACTAAACCAAAAACAAAAATAAAAATACCACAAAATAAAATTATTTGTGTGACAATTCTTCCCACTATGAAAACTTTTTGCCCTCAGAAATTCAACCTGAAGCATGATCAGAGGATAGAAACAGATACTCTTTCTCAACACACAAATTCTACTCCCAAGTCTAATGATCATCATTACCATGTTTCCAAAGGACCCATAATAGTGAAATATACTTTTCATGAAGCACTTTCTCCTAAGAATCTATAATCTGTACTGGCTGCTCAAACACAAATAAGTCAGGCTCCAACTCCAACTCTTCCTAATTTAACATGTGATATGGATATGGGTTATACTTATTCAACTAAGAAATATGAAACACATCTTGGATTGATGTCAACTATGAAGGCAAATCTAACCTGTATTCTACCTTACTAACTTGGTAAATAATCTCAAAAGGTCTAACATACCACAGTGTTATCTTTCCTTGCTTTCCCAAATGATAATGACCCAAATGAGGTGATACTTTCAGAAACACTCGGTTACCCACAAAAAACTATAATAATCAATTCCTCTAATTGGAATAAGACTTATAAAAAGTCTGAGATGTCAAAAAGTACTTCCTGATTAGTTTGAATTTATCATAAATCTCATGCACAAGGCTCAGTCTAATCAAGGAGGTATCTCCCACCTCATCCCAATACAATGGTGATTGACATGGCCAACCGTAAGGTGCCTCAAAGGGATCCATTCAAATCAAAGATTGGTAACTATTTTTATATGAAAATTCAACCTATCCCAAATGGATAACCCATAAACCTTCAAAATCCAAGGCACACACCCTGATCATGTCTTCTAAAATCTGATTCACCCTCTCCATATAACCATCTGTTTGAGGATGTAATGTCGTACTCAACTTGACCTGTAACCCCATCGCCTTTTAAATTCCTTCCCAAAACCATGAAGTGAAATGAGGGTCCCTATTAAATACTATTGCTAATGAAACACCATAAAGTCTCATGACCTCCTAAACATACAACCAGGTCAACTCATCCACTTTGGTTGAATCATTCATTGGAATCAAATGAGATGATTTGGTCAGATGATCAATCACTACCCAAATTTAATTCTTTCCCTGAGGTGTATAAGGTAATCCAATAACAAAGTACATGTAGATCTCATCCTACTTCCAGGTAGGAATGGGTAGTGGCTGAAGAAAACTAAAGGCTCTTTATTGCTCGGATTTTACCTACTGACATGTATAACATCATGATACAAAGTAAGCTATATCCTACCTCATAGTTATCCATTAGAACTACCGACGCACATCATAGTACATCTTGGTAGTACCAATATGAACGACCCACTTAAACTGGTGGCTATCCTGCATTACCACCTTCTTCATAGCTAATGGCACTAAAAAGTGACCCTTGAAGCATAAAACTTCCTTCGATGACCAAGACCAGTCACAAGGTGTCTCCCCACCATTAAGAAGCCGCATAGACTAATGACATAGCTCGTCAATTGGATGATTTTGCCGAATCAACTCCATAAGAGAAGGTGTCAACTGGATACTATCCAAGAATACACCTCCACTATGCTCCTTGGTCTCTAAGTGCATCTAAGAAAAGAGATCCAACAAAGTCCACTCATCACTAGACTTATTCAAAGCTTGCACTAACACCTTCCTACTCAAATAATATACCACGAAATTACCCTTTCTTGGGGTATAGACTATATCAAAGTCGAACCCCTGAAGGTACTCAACCCAACAACGCTGACCTTAGATTCAAATCCTTCTAAGAGAAAATATCGTCTAAACTCTTATTATCATAATAAACCATGAATTTCTCCCCAAAAGGATAATGATTTCATGTATTCAAGGCATGCATCACTGCTGCTAACTCCACGTCATGGGTGGGATAATTATTCTCATGTGGTCATAGTTGGAATAAACCATAAGACACGACAGGATCATCCTATATAGGAACACACACAAGACACATAAGGAATAAGAATAAACCACATATCCCTTTCTATATTCTTGCAGGACCAAAATAGGGGTGGTGGTTAACTACCTCTTAAGCTCCTAGAAGGACACTTGGCATTCTGGGATCCATTAAAACTTCACCCCTTTCTAGGTGAGTGAAATCATGGATGAATCCAGCTGAGATAAATTTCAAATGAACCACCTATAATACCCTTTTAGGACTAGAAGGCTTCTGATCTCAAACACATTCTTTAGATGCTTCCATGACATTAATGCACTGATATTCTCGGGGTCCACTAAAACTCCTCGCTCTGAGATCACATGAGCCAGAAACTTTAATTCCCTGATCCAAAAGGTTCACTTAGAGAACTTCACATAGATAATATGATCTCTAAGAGTGCCCAAAACAATTCTTAAATGATTCTTATACTCCTCCTTGGATCCAAAATAGACCCAGATTTCATCCATTAATGCTACTAAAAACGCGTCAAGATATTGGTGAAACACACTATTCATGAGAACCATAAAAACTGATGGGGTGTTAGTCAACCTAAAATGCATGACCAAATACTCAAAATGTTTATACCTACTTCAGAAGGTTGTTCTTAGATCATCCTGCTCTCTAAATCCAACTTGGTGATAACCAAAACAGAATTCAATTTTTGAGAACCACCTTACCCCCTTAAGCTGATCAAAAAGTTCATAAATGTAAATAAATGGATACTTGTTCTTGATGGTCACCTTATTTATCTTTCAGTAATCAAAACATAACTATAGATATACATCATCCTTTTTCATGAAAAAAAACTACAGTGGCCTAAGGTGAGATGCTCGGAAGAATGAATCATTTGGATTCCAAATTGTCCATTTATATCTTTAATTCTCTCAACTCAGTGGGGGATATATGGTTTGAGGGAGGAGATATAGGTTGTGTTCTTGATGCCAAATCAATGGAAAACTCCACATCCCACTTTGGAAGAAAACCCAAAAAAATACTATGGGAAAACCTCTGGATATTTTTCCACTACATGAGGTAATACACCCTCAAGAGAACCACCATAATATTCCAATGCAAGTGATTCTAATTGGAAGTTAATATTACCCAATTCTAGAAGTGGAGGTCTAGCATGACCTGACCAATGATCTCATTCACCATGAAAAACCTAGGTACTACCATCAAGTTCTAGAAAGCTCAATCATCATCTATATCAATCGATGTGTTCCTGGAAGAGCACCATCCAATACATACCAAGGATTACATCAAAGATGTCCATCTCCAAAATAAGGAAATATCATTCCAAAACTACCCCTGACATGGTGAGTGCACAAGAAAGACACCTAAACCCCCACTCTTTCTTATTACCAAGCGGTGTTACCAATGCCATCGCATACGGAATGAGCTCAGTTGGAAATTTCAACACATCCACAAAATGGGTAGAGATAAATGAAAAATATGAACCAGTGTAAAACAAAACAATGACTAAGGATGATGTAATAATAATGGTACCTTGAATTTTCATAGGTCCTACATCCGATATTTCTAGTGCTTAGTAAACACCACAAAGATGTTTTAGCTCAACCTGAGGCTGAGAATGACCACTAGCCTATAGTTCATCCATAAATTGAATCTATATAGAAGATGATACAACCCTTCCACCATAACCATAAAATCGAGTTCCTGATGACCTAGATGATTCTAACTAGGTTAACATCCTCCTAGAATCCACCTATCCTACTCCACTTTGATAATGATGCATCACTTGGAAAAATTGCTGCAAGATCCCCATAGCTCCACATAGGTGATAAGGTTTGGTAGGAGATGTGTATGCAGGTCATATGTTCCCTTCCTTTCTGCACTAATGGCACACGACTGACCCAGCATTGGAAGCCATAAATGAAGATGGTCTAGAAGGATGGACTGACCTACCACCACCCTTCTTTCACTATTCATCCTACTTCCTCTTCTTATCTGAAAAAATTCCACTACCCACTGCAAACACTGCTCCATGGAATCCATAATTTCTCTTGTGATAAATATCCTCCATGAAAGCATGGTAAACCACCTCGGTATATAATTTTAACTTAAAAAAAGGATCTGGAAATAAATTCTTGGCCATATCCCCATATCAAACCTCCGATCTTACATTTTATCATTGGAAACGATCTCAGGTGCATACCATACTAGCTCTGCGAAGTGATTGGCATACTCCATCACTGTCCAATGTCCCTGGGTAAGGTATATAAACTCTCAAGATCTAGCATAGTCCAAGACCTCAGGAAAATATTGTTCGTTGAAAATGATCTTAAAATCCTTCCAAATAATCTTCTCTATCTTCCCAGTTTGAACCATTGAGTCCCACCACCTTTGACTGGGACCTTCCAATAAGAACAAAGCACATTTCACTCTAATAGTCTTAAGAGTGTAAAGAAACTCAAACAACCTCTCTATCTTCCCAATCCACTCCTCTATTTCCTGAGGTTTTTCATTTCCTTAGAAATAAGTAGGATTTTTCTTGAGAAACTCCTGAGGTTTGTCCTTCATAAGACCCAGTTCAACTTCTCTAACCAAAGCAGGATAAGAACCCGCTCCCTATCCCAAAGCCTGGATAGCTTGGACCATATCTTCCACTAGTCTCTGAGAAATTGGTGAGGGATAAATCTCTTTGAACTCTTCTTGTGGATGAACAAGAATTATACAGGGAGGTATTTTACTAAAATAAGCAATAACCACAATGAAAACCATCAATATCACTATTCTGAAACTTTTTAGCACTAACAAAAAATATCAAACACTTCCAAAAATCAAAATACCACAAACAATATTTCAATAAAAAGCCAACCAACCAAACCAATCCACCCCCACGTTATGTCCATATACATTCTATAGACTATACGTCTCACCTGGATGAGAATCCAAACAAAATCCCAATACCCCATAGAAACTCGAGATATTTCATGAGGTGTGATGTCCAGGAACCTTACTCACAACCAGAACCTTAATCCCCAAAAATTTTAGCTCCATTATATCCATACTCATCCTAAATAAATTAACCCAAAAAAAATATCATGAACAACGCTGATAGCATTTTTTCACAAACCAAGCTAGAGATACATCCAATCCAACACCCAACATGGTCCGTGACATGGCTCGAAGGGCGTTCTCAATCCCCATGGGATGGAAAGTAGTTTCTAGGTATCACAACATGTTTTGGGAATGATTTAACCCATTTACATAATCATAAATGACCAAAAATAATAAAAAAAACATAACTGAATAATCATAACCAAACATGGTATAACAATTTTCATATTCAATGTTTACACTTTAAAAAAACCCAAAAGGACCATAATGGAAAAGGGATAATAATGTTATCCCAAAAACATCCATGCAGTAAGAGGAACGTTATCCTCAAGCCACCACTACCAACACCTACAAGGGAAGACCACTAGCAATCTGAACCACCATCATGATACATCTTCCTTTACCTAAGTCAAATATAACCAAGTTTACATATTCCCAAAGTTGTATGCATAATGTGATCCAAATCCCAGTAGAATTCCACCCAATAAAATATATTCCATTCCAAAACATTATTAGAAAAATTAACATGAAACTTTTATAAAAGAAAAGAATAAAACATTTTTATAGAATTTTTTTTTAAGGAATACAAGATTTTTTTTAAAATAACCAAAAAATTGCATCATATGCTGATGGTTGATACAATATCAAAAAAAAATCACTAAGTAACGAGAAGACCCTATAAGAACTAGCTAAAATGGGACATTAAGAACCTCGTATCTTAGTGAAACATGGTATAGAAACCATAACCCCCAGCTTTCTCATGCACAAGCCACAAGGAGGGAACATCCCAAGGGCCTAGTGGTCTTCAATCATCATCATAATTTAGTTAGTGTTGTAATCTTAAATCCTTATAAGTGAATCTATAATTTTACACTTTAGAGTCAACTACAATCAACCTACTCAAAGATTCTAGGCTTTCCACTTTTTAATCACCATCATACTAGTTCTAATTTCCCACCTAGATACCCAAGTTTACCCGTTGTGCTCAATTACCATTTCTCATGTCATAAATGTAGCACCGCATTCACATTCACACACAAGAAATGTGAAAAAACAATTAAAACCACCATTTCACATAAAAAACCTCTTTCAAATTCACACACACACTAAATCCATTTAAAAACATTTTTTTCATCACTTTTATGATTTATTTAACCTCTTGCATAATTTATAAAACACTTTCAAGAAACACAACAAAGAAACACACTTGAAAACAACCAATTTCCCTTAGAAAAACAAATTTTAATTCATATGCATCTTAAAACCTTTCAAAATCGTGTTTCATACCTCATAAAAAATGCATATAACATAACTAAGAAGAAAAGAAATAATATCAAAGTAACCAAATAATGTTTAATCATGTAACCACCTACCTCAAGATTGAAAAATTTTGGAAATTGGTGAGAAAACACAACTGAACCTCAAGATAACCCTATAAAGGAAATATTGAACCATAAACATCAATATTGAACCCTAAATAACAAGATCCAACCCTAAATAGATCACCCCATCTACTGGAAATATTAAACCCCAAGAAAAAAGAAGAGAATTCCTAGAAAAGAGGAAGGAATCAAGAAATAAGGGACTTACTTGGATATTCTTATAGAAACCACACCAAACCCACCACAAAAATAGAGGTACAAGGTAGAAAGTAGGAGGGTTGGAGGTGCCTAGGGATAGAAATACAGAGTGGGGAATAAAATGGGTGATTTTGGGTTAAATCCCAAGAGGACATAACCATAATTTTTAAATTTTTATTTCCCTCTAAAAGTCGAGTGTTTTTCCCACATGGTTTTCCCATATGGTTTTCCAAACCATGCGATAGTCGTCTGCCCCTTTAATTCCAAGAAAGACATGTCACACGATTTTACCGCACAACCTACAAACCATGTGTCAACTATGCGGTTCACCTCTATCCCAAAATGACACTTGGTCTCACGCTTTCCTAGGAAAGGGCACAAAGTTTTCCAAACCATGCGCCAATCATGCACCACTTGTTTTTAACCCAAAAACTCCCATTTTTCACTAAAACACAAAAGAAACCCAAGGGGGAAAATGCTAGACCAAAAAAATCAATAAATACATCAATATAAAATCACGGATGTGAAATAAGTGATAATATATTTTAACTAGTATAACTTCATGGTTGAAATTATATTTTTAAGTTTATTCATTGATCACTTTACATTCATTCATTTTTTTATTTTAATTATAATAATACTAAGTATATTGAACTAATTTCATTTATACATGCTTAATAATATGTGGGGGGGTGGATAATTCATATTTAATTTTTAATTTTATTATTTATTAATTAATATTTTAGGTTAATTTTGATCATTTAATGTAACTATTAATATAATAAACACTTTCCAATTAATATTTCTATTTTAAAAAAATTATTGAGTTTTATTGTCTAATTATTTTTAGGTAACTTTTAGTTTTTATTAATTTTTGGTATTATTATTTTTTTAATAATATTTATATAATCTTTAAGATTTATTATAATATCACATTTCTAGTTATAATTTTATTTTAATTTTTCATAACTTTTATTAAATTTATTTTGATATTACTCTATTTAAATTTTATTATTTTCATTTTATTTATTTTATCTTAATATTACATAGGTTGTGTTTATTTTTTATCTTATTCATATTTTATTACATTTATTTATTCCTATGTAGGAAGTGGTTTTGTAATCTATGTAATTTTGTTACGCTTTATAAAATATTAGTTTAATAGTACATAAATCTTTTAATATTTATAAATCAATTTTCATTTCAATTTAATGGTTCACAATTTGAATTTTATATAACAATACATATCTAGTTTAAAATAAATTTTAATCATCCATATATAATATAATTATTCAATTTAATAATACATAAATTGTTTAAATTTATTCTTATATGTAAAATAGATTTTTTAGTTTATTATTATGTAATAGTTTAGTATTTACATTAATTTTACATAATCAGTGAAAATTTATTTAATCTTACATAAGTTGTATATTTTTTATTTTAATATTACATTTCTAATATTTCTATTCTATTAAATCCATGGTGTATTCACATAAGATTAATCAAGGGACCTATGTATGAATTAATTAGAGGAAGTTCATTGATTAAGAATAAAGAAACTGTAGAAAAAATATAAATTAGAATTTACCCCAATGGAATAGGATTGAAACATTTTCATATAGGGCTCTAATTTATTAAAATAGTATAACCACATATGAAAAAAAAACTGTTTCATAACATTAATCAATAGATAGAGTAGGAATAAACCTATAATTTATGAATGAATCAAGGTAACTAAAATTCATAAAAATAAAAAGGGAATATTAGTTTTAAGAACATTGATATCTATATCAGTTAAGAAAACATATAATTTAGGGATTTCAATATGTAGTGTTGAGTGAAGAATATAGGTTGAGTGATTATGGAGAAAAAGTCACTAGGGGTAGTTTTGATCATTGTGGGGGTCTGATTGTCTACGGTCATATGAGTCAATTCTTGAAACATTTTAAAGAATTTGTAGAGATAATTGGACTATGTATAGATATATATATATATATATATATATATATATATAAGATAGTGGAGTGGTGATCGAGAATTTTTATATAGAAATTAGTTTTAAATAGAGATTTTAACCACTGTAGTAGAATATAATTAGATAGTAGGGAGAGAATATTTAGAATAGTGTTGTAACCATCGACATCATGAGGGTGGAATTAAGCTATTTCTGAGTTAAAACCTTCTATTAATTTCAAATCCATTTAAATCATGTTGCCTTATAAGAAGGAACATAATTCAACATGTATCCTTATTGAATGAATCCACATCAAATATCATGAAAATGCGTAGAAATAAAAATATAAAGCACATAGATATTTTTCATAGTTCAACTGAACTAGGAAACATCTAAGGGTCATGCACTAAAAATTGTGTTGGAGTGTCAAAAATCCACTACAAGTCACTATTTTATTGGATTTAAGTTTTAGGTAGAGTCACTCCTCTCGAAGGATCACTGCCTATACAAGATTATGTGAAGTCACTCTTCCACAAGCCTCAATACCTATTGAATGATTTAGGTAATGGATCAATACCTCCAAATGGCCACTCCCTTCTCTACCTTTATGTAATAATCCATAAAAAATTGTTTATAGATTTTTAGGTCTCTTCCTAGTTATATACATGAAGGTTACTCAATGATCAACATGTAGAACTTATGTAAACTGAATCATAATTCCAATAGAGATTCTCTAATTAATATCAAGTTCTACTTCTAATTTATAAGACTAGATATAATTCACTCCTTGTAATAAGAGTTTAATTTTTTATCTTCAAACAATTATAACAATGCATCAAAACTCCTAATAAAATAATTCCAGAATTGCAATTATCATCTTTCTAATATTCACATATATTCATATTTATTCTGTACATTCAAACATATTCTTCAATAGAATACAACTTAGTAGTAACATAATCCTCTTAATTTAGATATTCAAGAAAATATATTCTTCTGAATAACTTCCTTCTTCAATATCCCTTCATAGAACACTCAATTCCTTTTCCCATTATTAGATATTTTTTATATTCTTATTTTCACTTTTATTAAGAACACTTATCCTTACTTTATTTCAGACATAACTCTTCATTTCTAGTTAGAAAATATGAATTAAAAATTATAAAAAATTTAATTTACAACCTATAACTTCCTTTATATTAAATTAATCTATCCAATATTCATTAAATAAATCTTTATCATTGAGCTTATTTTAGACAGTTGACGTCTATTACATAACTACCAAATAGTTAAAGAAGATCTAACAGATCAATCCATTTGAAATTATTCAAATTTTCTCATTATGAGCATATTTTATAATTAATAAAGTATATCATAATCATATTGGGGTATTTTACATTATGACATGAGAAGTTGGTTACTTAATTAGTTTTTATTCATCTTCCAAAAGCCTTATGGTCACATGGAACTTCATGATTTAATATTAATTTATAATATAAAATTTCACAAATAATAGGTTTCACATCATTTTCAATTTATTCATGGTCTAAACATCACAAAATTATTACTTCAATCAAAAAATTACCTTTAACATCATGACATAATTTTTATATGATGTTCTCAATATTTAAGCCTATTGTGGAATACACTACATCCATAATGTAGACATCATAAAATACATATAACCATATTAATATCCCTAATAATCATCATAGTTTGGAAACTCTTTCCATGAAATCGCTAACTTTTCATCTCAAATGGTAATGGAAAACATCCTTATACCATCAGTGGTGTTCAACACTTTTACACATTTCAGAACACAACTTAACCCTTACGTACTCTATGTATTCAAATACTTTTATATTTTTCCAAAAATAATTAAGACTTATATATAAAATGTTTGTTCAATACATTCTCACTTTTTCAAAATTTAGTCTAACCCTTACACATATAAGATCTTCAAATTTATATTTATAATACTTTTCCATTTTTCTTTCTTAATAGTGGTCACCATTTTTTCAAACTTATGTATACAGGGTGTGTCCAATAGAAAATTTCTATATTTATGAACCTATGATAGAAAATACTCATATATATACTATGAGATTATGTTCTATTATTTTCAAAATTTCTAGACCAACCTTCTCAGTAGTAGTTAATTATACACTTGGGACTTTACCAATTTTTTATAAATCTAATCAAGGAAAGAATAACTTCCAAACTTACCAAAATGTATTCATGTCTGATCTGAAAACCATATTTTCAATTAATAAACATAATGTGGACCTTAACCAAGATTATATTTTATATTCTACTTCTAGAACCATAAAATCACAAATTCTTATTCATGTTTTTTAGGTTCTCTATATCTAGAACATGCATCATCCAACACATAAAACATCTAGAATTCCACTTCAAGGAAATATTCCAGGATTAACTTCATGACCATATCCCAAACTTCCACTACCACAATATCCAAAATATCCAATTATTCAACAAATTTTTACCATTCAATTACTCATCCTTTAGAACTATAGATTCATCAAAATCCAAATTTAACTCCAAAACTTATTATCAATAATAAATACATAATCACCATTTAGGTATTTTCCACAACTTAAAAATAAATCATCATAATTATATTAATATCCCCCTTTATATTTTGTTGACAATACTTACACAAAATACATGAAACATCATGATCTAGAAATAGACTCTCCCTATAACGACCCATACTTTACATACATTGTTAATACTTCAAAATTGAAGCACACTTATTACAACATATGAAAAAACCACAAAGGACCGTATAGGTATAGTGTCTTTAGAAACTGGGAAACATAAACAACTGGTTCATAAATCTTCTACAGTGTCTCCCATTTATTTCATCATATCTAGGGTCCCTTTTAGCATATTCTACTTAATATCCGTCTTCCTAACCTGGGGAAAAGAAAACATAAAAGGGTGAGCTCAAATGCTCAGCAAGGGCAAATAAAGGAAATAAAAATCATATCATATCTTTTTGAAAATCATAACCTGCAAAAGAGATCATAATATCTTAACATGGAATAAATCATAGAAGTGAAAATGAGATCACCATAATCATAACATAAAACTTGAAACTTTGTGGCATGCACACATAATCATGGAAAATCATTTCTTGTTAGTCATGACTCATTGCCAAGACTATCTTAGTGGACAAAGTCCCTTTCTGAACCGAGTCACCCTCGTTCCAGTCCTGTTTCACTAAACCAGTATAACCTACCATTCCAGCCATGTCTATCTCATGAGATATAAATCTTTACCCAATGAATTTGAGGGATATATAGGTCCCACCCATCTTATAATGAATCCTTTCTTATGTGTGCCACATAATCATAAATCATACATCATCGCTTAACACATGTAACAAAAATGGGATTCTTGAACATCATGACATCATAAAACAAATCATATAAGGTAAATGACTTCATAAAAATAATTCCCTCAAAAAATAATCAAATCAATGTAATAATAGGGATAAAAACAGAACCCTTTATTATCTTATATGGAAAATAATTTTGATAAAACACTTGAACTCCATTCTTGAGGAAAATATCCTTTCTTCTTCAAAAAAAATTTTCCTTTCTTAACAAGTCATACAAATTTAAACTAAAATAAGTTGATTAAAAATAAACTTGAAAACTTGTAAAGGAAGATTCTTGGAAATAATGTCTTAAAAATCCATTCATTCCGTATAAGTTAAAAAAAAACATTCTTCGTACTTTTGTCGGAAAAGTCAAAAAGTACCTCGTACGAAAAACGACAAAAGATTCCTTTCATACATATTACTAAAAACTCACCGAAGGGTAAAAATGGATTTAAACAATTGTAGGTGGATGGAAATAATATTACATATTGATGAAAAATGTATGTGGATGATAAAATACACCCTAGTAAATACTTACGAATAAACAATCTCGGATAAAAATGAGATTGTGATATTTCCCTTACCTTAGGTCCGATTTGCTTTGTACGTGTCCGAAGCTCCTGTATAATGGTTTAAATAATGTTATTTACTTATTCCAGAATCATACATATTGATATGATATCATATATGGTCATATTCTTAGCTTCTTGTTAGTAATATTTCATTGTTACTTGTTACTCGGGTCTTTATTACCTTTTGTTCTTATGCGTGTTTTGCCGAATAAATTCTTATTCTTCTTTTAAGTTTATAGATACATTATATCCAGAATGGTATTAGTGTAACATATATCATATTTATTCATTAAATTCATTTATATAATTACTATGTAATGATGATCATGTAAAACGAGTCGCATCACATCGTGGAGACGGTATTCCGTACGTACGCACGAGTGATGATATCGTTCCTATGATCGTGGAATTGTATTTGAGTATATATATATTATTTAAGTATCAATATTACTTTATAATAATCATAAATAGTTACTCATTACACCATTATACCCATCCTTTTAAGGTGATGGTGGAAAATAGATTACACCACGGCGTGGAGACGGTATTCTGTACGTACGCACGCGCGATGATTTCATTTTTCCGTAGGATGGATAGAAGGTGAATTAAGGTTGTATCATATTTATAATAACATATAAGTATGTAAGTAATACTTATGTTATTACTTTATCATGAAACAGCTAAAGAAGAAGAAGTTGAAGAAGAAAGAAATTGAAAAGATCGGTAACGGATATTACCTCTTCTTTGGAACGCTTCTTTGAATCCTCCACTTAGGGAACTAAGATTGGTATTTGAAGAAGACCAGGACCTATAGGATTATTATAGGGAAGTGGAGAGGAGAAAATGGAAGGGGTTGTCCGAGCTTGAGTGCTCAAATTGGTGTGAGGAGGAGGGGAGGAGGTGCCCTTTTATAAGGGAGGAGAGGGGCACCTTAGGAATATCTCAAAATATTATTTTATATTAAAGTCAAAATCGGTTTATAATGGTTCAAAAGGGTCTTATTTCGAAGCTAAAGTAGGGATGGGTCGAAATAATATCAACCATTAGGATTTAGACAAGTTTAGGGTATAATTTTAACCTTATCAATTAGATTTAACTCTAAGTTAAATAATTTAACTTTTACCGTGTCTTTTTGTTTTCTTTCACTATATGGTTAATACACTTACTATAACATGCCAAACGAACCCCAAATTATTTATTATTAATATATATATCCTTATATAAGTCATTTGGCTGAACCTTATATTTTTAGGAATAAAATAACAATTAATAATATAATATTTGATTTAAAAACTATTTTGTGTCAATTTTGACACTATTTGATATATGATTTTTGTGAAAGTCATAACAGAATTATATGTTCGAACCAAGTTGATTAAATCAACACTAATATATCATAGTAACCTAGAAAATTAGTGGAATTCATAAAAAGTCTCAAATTACATTTATTTTGGTGTTTATAACATCAATTATGTCAATATTTCATAAATAAGATAATTACTGCATCATAATTTTGTCATAAATAAATTAAATTATTTAATGTCTAAAAATTATAAATAAACTACCATTATGTAGGAAATCGTTTTAGCTTTCTAATGAATATTTATAGTCGAATTTATCTTATGTATAACCCCATATTAAAAATTATTTACTTATTAAAATTTGATTTTAACTATTTTAACCCTTCTTTAAATAAATTAATAATAAATGTCCTAATCTAACCCAAGTGGGCCTAAATGGTCATATTTTATTCATAAGGTTGTTTTTGGTCGAATTACACTTATCCAATAGAATTATGACATGTGTTAGGGTAATATTAATATCATATTTACCCCTATTTACTATTAACCGTGGTAAAAAAGTAAAAAGTTACTATTCACCAAAAAATTATTTTTATCTCATTGAACCACATTTTACTTACTGATATCAACCGTGTCTGTCGGATTTTCGAAATTCCATTCACAGAAGCGGTAAAATTAAGTTTTATGCAAAATTCAGTTTTTAACCTACCACTTAGTGGTTTCACTATTCATCAAAAATTGAAAGTTTTTAGAAAAATACCAAAATTTCACCCTAGGCTAATTTCGGTATTCCGAATCCAAAAAATAAAGTCCATTTTGAAAAATAAAATTTATAAAATTTCAAAAAGTGGTTATTACTATTCATAACGGCTAGTTTTAATAATATTTTAATAGCATGTCGTTGTTTAGTGAAACTCGGTATTGCGCAAGCTATCGAGGAAGGTCGTGATTGCGTGTAAAGTAAGCCAAGCTAGTATGTAGTGAAAGATTCCTTTGATGATATATAAAAACAAAATATTACTCATAAAAATCTCGGGTGTTACATTCTACCCCCCTTAAAAAGAATTTCGACCTCGAAATTCGTCACTTTGTAACAAACAGATGAGGATACTTCTCCCTCATCATATCCTCAAGCTCCCATGTAGCTTCTTCAAGTTGGTGGTTCCTCCATAAAACTTTCACCAATCGAGTGGTCTTGTTTCGTAGGACTTTTTCGCTACGATCCAGAATCTCTATCGGTTGTTCTTCATAAGAAAGATCTTTCTCCAGCGGTACAACTTCTGAGCTGAGTACATGTGAAGGATCAGGTATGTACTTTCTCGGGAGAGATACATGGAACATATCGTGAACTTGAGAGAGATTCGGTGGAAGCTCCAATCGGTAAGCTACCTTCCCAACACGATCCAGTATTTCGAAAGGACCGATATATCTAGGGCTCAACTTCCCCTTCTTTCCAAATCTCATAACCCTCTTCCAGGGAGATATTCGTAAGAACACTTTATCACCCACTTCAAACTCTATGTCTTTTCTTCGGTTGTCGGCATAAATTTTCTGTCGACTCTGAGCTGCACTTATGTGTTGTTGAATAGATCTGACATTTTCTGCCATTTCATCAATGAGATCAGGTCCTAATAGCTTTCTTTCCCCAACTTCATCCCAACAAGTTGGAGTCCTTCATTTCTTTCCATAGAGAGCTTCATAAGGAGCCATCTGAATACTAGAGTGAAAGATATTATTATAAGAAAATTCCACCAAAGGTAGGTGTTGATCCCAACCTCCTTTGGAATCCATAGAGCAAGCTCTCAACATATCTTCTAGGGTTTGAATTGTTCTCTCAGACTGACCATCTATCTGGGGATGATAAGCAGTGCTGAAACTCAACTCTGTATCCAGAGTATACTGAAGACTTCGCCAGAACTTCGAGGTAAATCTCGGATCCCGATCAGATATAATAGAAAATGGTACTCCATGCAATCTTACCACTTCCTTTACATATATCCTGGCAAGCTGATCTAGAGATAAATCCTCTCTAATAGCAATGAAGTGTGCAGACTTTGTAAGACGATCAACTATGACCCAAATAGAATTATTGCCTTTGGATGTTTTAGGAAGTCCTGTGACAAAGTCCATAGTGATGTTTTCCCATTTCCATTCGGGTATGGGTAATGGTTGTAACATCCCCTTAGACTTCTATCTCTCAGCTTTAACTTGTTGAAAAACCAAGCATCGAGAGACATATTCAGCAACATCTCTTTTCATGTCATCCCACCAGAAGTACTCTTCAGGTCCCTATACATCTTCGTGCTTCTAGGATGAATAGAGAATGAAGAACTATGAGCCTCATCCAGCAGCTCCTTCTTTAATTCGGGGATGGGAGGAACACAAACCCGATTCCTGAACTTTATTATCCCATCACAATCAAGGTTGAATTCAGGAACATTTCTCACCTTCTTTTGTAACTCGACATCTTCTTTCTGTGCCTCTTTAATCTTCACATGTATAGATGGTTGAACATTCATTTGAGAAAGATAAGATTTTTCCCCTTCCATTATAATTCCAAGATCCATCCTTTGTAAATCCATAAATATTGGATCTTTTGTGATCCTCATCATGGATAAACTAGCATGGTCTTGTCAACTTAATGCATCTGCCACCTTGTTTGCTTTCCCAGGGTGGTAATGGATTGAGCAGTCATAATCCTTAATCAGCTCCAACCATCTTCTTTGACGCATATTCAGCTCCTTTTGTGTGAAAATATACTTTAAACTTTTATGATCAGTATAAATATCACACCTTTCACCATAAAGGTAATGCCTCCAAATCTTTAATGCAAAGATTACCGCAGCCAACTCCAAATCATGTGTTGGGTAATTTTGTTCATGGATTTTCAACTGTCGTGAGGCATAAGCTATCACCATATCATTTTTCATAAGAACACACCCCAATCCCTTCTTGGATGCATCACTGTAGATCACAAACCTTTCTCAACTACAAGGCAGTGTGAGCACAGGTGCACTGGATAACCTTCTTTTCAACTCCTTGAAATTCTCTTCACATTCCTCTGTCCAATCAAACTTAACTCCTTTCCGAGTCAACTTGGTGAGTGGGTTAGATAATCGTGAAAAATCTTTTACAAAACGTCGATAATATCCAGCCAAACCAAGAAAACTTCGGATCTTAGTTACTGTTGTTGGTCTTGACCATCTTTCGATAACCTCTGTTTTTGCTGGATCCACAGATATCCCCTCTTTTGAGATTATGTGACCCAAAAATGCAACTTTTTCATGCCAAAATTCACACTTGGTAAATTTGGCATAAAGCTTCTCCTTTATCAGGGTTTTCAATATAATTCTCAAGTGATCTTCATGCTCTTCCTTGCTCTTTGAATAGACAAGAATATCGTCTATAAAGACTACCACAAATTGATCAAGATAGTATCTAAAGACTCTATTCATTAGATCCATGAAGATAGCAGGGGAATTAGTAAGACCAAATGGCATCACTATAAATTCATAGTGTCCATACCTTGTACGGAAAGCCGTCTTTGGTATATCCTCCCTTTTGACCCTTAATTGATGATACCCTAAATGAAGATCAATCTTGGAAAAGTATTGAGCTCCGCGTAGTTGGTCAAATAAGTCATCAATGTGTGGGAGAGGATATTTGTTCTTGATAGTGATCTTGTTAAGTTCTCGATAATCAATGCAGAGTCTCATTGATCCATATTTCTTCTTAACAAATAGAACAGGTGCTCCCCAAGGTGACGCACTAGGGTGTATGAATCCCTTATCAAGATTCTCTTGGAGTTTCTTCTTCAATTCCTGCAACCCAATTGGGGCCATTCTATAAGGTGTCTTTGAAATAGGCAAAGCACCCGGTACGAGTTCTATTGAAAACTCAACTTCACGATTTGGTGGAAGACCCGGTAATTCCTCCGAAAAGACATCATCAAACTCCCGTACGATGGGCATATTTTTAATCGTAAGTTTCTCACCAACCATTTGAGATAAATAACCTTCATTTAGTGGAATCAAGACCCATAAGATGGAAGGAATTTCCACTGGAAGGTTATATTCATCCTTGCATCGATAGACGATCATAGATTGATCTGGAATATGAAATGTGACTTCCCTTCTTTGGCAATTGATATGAGCTCCATGTAGAGAAATCCAATCCATGCCAAGAATCACATCAAATTCCACTAAAGGAAGGATCACAAGATTTGCAGGAAGCACTTTCCCACAAACTTCGATCGGAGAAGAATTATAAACTTTTGATGCGACTGTTGTTCCATTAGGTGTTGTCACAGCTAACTCAACATCTAATTGTTGAGGTAATACGGTGATACCCTTAGAAAATTTTTCAGAAATAAAAGAGTGGGTGGATCCAGAATCAAATAAAACATTTGCTACTTTATAGTGGATGGTAAGTGTACCTTTCACCACTTCGTTATCGTACTCCACATCGCTGATAGAAATTGCATGTGACTTTCCTTTGTATTTAGCCTTAAGATTTTGTTGACGTCGACCATCATCATCAACCCTTGGATTTGGGCATTGATTGGCATAATGCCCCATCTCCTTGCACTTGAAACATTGAAGTGTAGTAGGTTCATGCTGTGTATCCCTTCCTTTTTTTGTATCATTAGACATCTTCTTCCCATTATCGCGGCATTCAAATGCCCGATGACCTTCCTTTCCACATTTGAAACATTTACTTGTCCCTTTAAGACAACTCCCTCCATGTTTCTTTCCACACTTTTAGCATAAGGGAAAGCTCATCTTCTTTTCAGTGTGCTCTTTAGATTTTCCTTTGAATTCCATCTTCCTCTTCTTATCAAACCCATGTGACTGATGGGTTACTCCAATCTCCATCTCGACTTTGAGAGCACATCGAACGATTTCCTCGTAGCTATTGAAGTCCCTTATGGCTAACGCACTTAGAAGACTTGATTTTAAGCCACTAAAGAATCGATCGATCTTACTCTCGGGTTGGATAATAATACCAGAAGCGTACCTTGCAAGTCTTGTAAAATTTTCTTCATAGGTACCAACAGATTCATCATCCCTTTGCTTCAGTTAAAGAAACTCTTTATCCATCTTTGTTCGGAGAATACGAGGGAAGTACTTATTGAAAAATAAGTTCTTGAACTCGTCTCATTCCATAGACTCAATTTCATCCCTTTGCCTCGTATTTTTAATAAGATTCCACCATTGATCAGCATCTCCTTCCAATCGATACACTGCTAGGATGACTTTATCATGTTCAGAACATTGAAGAACTGAAAATATCTTTTCAGTAGTACTAATCCATTGTTCCGCAACTAATGGATCAGTAGACCCACTGAAAGAAGGTGGACGCTGCCTCATGAAGGATTCAACAGAATGTTGCTCCTTCCTTTGCTCGTTTGGAAGTCCTGCATGATTCATATCTTGAGAAAGTTGTGTGAGCATGGCTACAAGATTTTGCATTCCAGCTCCCATATCGTTTGGTTGCTCAGGGGGACAATCATTGCATTGCCCATCGCATTCTGCATTAACACGGTTCCTTCGGGTTCCAGCCATTGACTAAAACCAAGAATAATAGTGTGAGAAACACTAATTATAATAGGAAAACCACATAATCAAGGATAAAATTTCACACTTAAGGTCTTATCCTAGGGTATTCATGGCCATTTCTAAAACACTAAGATTGTGTTCTATGCTTAGACTTATCCTTAGGGTTCTTACTAAGGCTTTCACATCCTAGTTTCCAAAGGTTGACTATACCTTTCCTCTGATACCAACTATAACGACCCATACTTTACATACATTGTTAATACTTCAAAATTGAAGCACACTTATTACAACATATGACAAAACCACAAAGGACCGTATAGGTATAGTTTCTTTAGAAACTGGGAAACATAAACAACTGGTTCATAAATCTTCTACAGTGTCTCCTATTTATTTCATCATATCTAGGGTCCCTTTTAGCATATTCTACTTAATATCCATCTTCCTGACCTAGGGAAAATAAAACATAAAATGGTGAGCTCAAATGCTCAGCAAGGAAAAATAAAGGAAATAAAAATCATATCATATCTTTTTGAAAATCATAACCTGCAAAAGAGATCATAATATCTTAACATGGAATAAATCATAGAAGTGAAAATGAGATCCCCATAATCATAACATAAAACTTGAAACTTTGTGGCATGCACACATAATCATGGAAAATCATTTCTTGTTAGTCATGAATCATTGCCAAGACTATCTTAGTGGACAAAGTCCCTTTCTGAACCGAGTCACCCTCGTTCCAGTCCTGTTTCACTGAACCGGTATAACCTACCGTTCCAGCCATGTCTATCTCATGAGATATAAATCTTTACCCAATGCATTGGAGGGAGATATAGGTCCCACCCATCTTATAATGAATCCTTTCTTATGTGTGCCACATAATCATAAATCATACATCATCGCATAACACATGTAACAAAAATGGGATTCTTGAACATCATGACATCATAAAACAAATCATATAAGGTAAATGACTTCATAAAAATAATTCCCTCAAAACATAATCAAATCAATGTAATAATAGGGATAAAAACAGAACCCTTTATTATCTTATATGGAAAATAATTTTGATAAAACACTTGAACTCCATTCTTGAGGAAAATATCCTTTCTTCTTCAAAAACATTTTTCCTTTATTAACATGTCATACAAATTTAAACTAAAATAAGTTGATTAAAAATAAACTTGAAAACTTGTAAAGGAATCTTCTTGGAAATAATGTTTTAAAAATCCATTCATTCCGTATAAGTTAAAAAAAACATTCTTCGTACTTTTGTCAGAAAAGTCAAAAAGTACCTCGTACGAAAAATGACAAAAGATTCCTTTCATACATATTACTAAAAACTCACCGAAGGGTAAAAATGGATTTAAACAATTGTAGGTGGATGGAAATAATATTACATATTGATGAAACATGGATGTGGATGGTAAAATACACCCCAGTAAATACTTACGAATAAACAATCTCGGATAAAAATGAGATTGTGATATTTCCCTTACCTTAGGTCCGATTTTAATTGTACATGTCCGAAGCACCTGTATAATGGTTTAAATAATGTTATTGACTTATTCCAGAATCATACATATTGATATAATATCATATATGGTCATATTCTTATCTTCTTGTTAGTAATATTTCATTGTTACTTGTTACTCAGGTCTTTATTGCCTTTTGTTCTTATGCGTGTTTTGACGAATAAATTCTTATTATTCTTTTAAGGTTATAGATACCTTATATCCAGAATGGTATTAGTGTAACATATATCATATTTATTCATTCAATTCATTTATATAATTACTATGTAATGATGATCATGTAAAACGAGTCGCATCACATCGTGGAGACGGTATTCCGTACGTACGCACGAGTGATGATATCGTTCCTATGATCGTGGAATTGTATTGGAGTATATATATATTATTTCAGTATCAATATTACTTTATAATAATCATAAATAGTTACTCATTACACCATTATACCCATCCTTGTAAGGTGATGGTGGAAAATAGATTACACCACGGCGTGGAGACGGTATTCCGTACGTACGCACGCGCGGTGATTTCATTTTTCCATAGGATGGATAGAAGGTGAATTAGGGTTGTATCATATTTATAATAACATATCAGTATGTAATTAATACTGATGTTATTACTTTATCATGAAATAACTAAAGAATAATAAGTTGAAGAAGAAAGAAATTGAAAAGATCGGTAATGGATATTACCTCTTCTTTGGAACGCTTCTTTGAATCCTCCACTTAGGGAACTAAGATTGGTCTTTGAAGAAGACCAGGACCTCTAAGATTATTATAGGGAAGTGGAGAGGAGAAAATGGAAGGGTTTGGCCGAGCTTGAGTGCTCAAATTGGTGTGAGGAGGAGGGGGAGGAGGTACCCTTTTATAAGGGAGGAGAGGGGCACCTTAGGAATATCTCAAAATATTATTTTATATTAAAGTCAAAATCGGTTTATAATGGTTCCAAAGGGTCTTATTTCGAAGATAAAGTGGGTATGGGTCGAAATCCTATCAACCAATAGGATTTATACAAGTTTAGGGTATTATTTTAACCTTATCAATTAGATTTAACTCTAAGTTAAATAATTTAACTTTTACCGTGTCTTTTTTTTTCTTTCACTATATGGTTAATAAACTTACTATAACATGCCAAACGAACCCCAAATTATTTATTATTAATATATATATCCTTATCTAAGTCATTTGGCCAAACCTTAGATTTTTAGGAATAAAATAAAAATTAATAATATAATATTTGATTTAAAAACTATTTTGTGTCAATTTTGACACTATTTGATATATGATTTTTGTGAAAGTCATAACAGAATTATATGTTCGAACCAAGTTGATTAAATCAACACTAATATATCATAGTAACCTATAAAATTAGTGGAATTCATAAAAAGTCTCAAATTACATTTATTTTGGTGTTTATAACATCAATTATGTCAATATTTCATAAATAAGATAATTACTGCATCATAATTGTGTCATAAATAAATTAAATTATTTAATGTCTAAAAATTATAAATAAAATACCATTATGTAGGAAATATTTTTAGATTTCTAATTAATATTTATAGTCGAATTTATCTTATGTATAACCCCATATTAAAAATTATTTACTTATTAAAATTTGATTTTAACTATTTTAACCCTTCTTTAAATAAATTAATAATAAATGTCCTAATCTAACCCAAGTGGGCCTAAATGGTCATATTTTATTCATAAGGTTGTTTTTGGTCGAATTACACTTATCCAATAGAATTATGACATGTGTTAGGGTAATATTAATATCATATTTACCCCTATTTACTATTAACCGTGGTAAAAAAGTAAAAAGTTACTATTCACCAAAAAATTATTTTTATCTCATTGAACCACATTTTACTTACTGATATCAACCGTGTCTGTCGGATTTTCGAAATTCCATTCACAGAAGCGGTAAAATTAAGTTTTATGCAAAATTCAGTTTTTAACCTACCACTTAGTGGTTTCACTATTCATCAAAAATTGAAAGTTTTTAGAAAAATACCAAAATTTCACCCTAGGCTAATTTCGGTATTCCGAATCCAAAAAATAAAGTCCATTTTGAAAAATAAAATTTATAAAATTTCAAAAAGTGGTTATTACTATTCATAACGGCTAGTTTTAATAATATTTTAATAGCATGTCGTTGTTTAGTGAAACTCGGTATTGCGCAAGCTATCGAGGAAGGTCGTGATTGCGTGTAAAGTAAGCCAAGCTAGTATGTAGTGAAAGATTCCTTTGATGATATATAAAAACAAAATATTACTCATAAAAATCTCGGGTGTTACATTCTACCCCCCTTAAAAAGAATTTCGACCTCGAAATTCGTCACTTTGTAACAAACAGATGAGGATACTTCTCCCTCATCATATCCTCAAGCTCCCATGTAGCTTCTTCAAGTTGGTGGTTCCTCCATAAAACTTTCACCAATCGAGTGGTCTTGTTTCGTAGGACTTTTTCGCTACGATCCAGAATCTCTATCGGTTGTTCTTCATAAGAAAGATCTTTCTCCAGCGGTACAACTTCTGAGCTGAGTACATGTGAAGGATCAGGTATGTACTTTCTCAGGAGAGATACATGGAACATATCGTGAACTTGAGAGAGATTCGGTGGAAGCTCCAATCGGTAAGCTACCTTCCCAACACGATCCAGTATTTCGAAAGGACCGATATATCTAGGGCTCAACTTCCCCTTCTTTCCAAATCTCATAACCCTCTTCCAGGGAGATATTCGTAAGAACACTTTATCACCCACTTCAAACTCTATGTCTTTTCTTCGGTTGTCGGCATAAATTTTCTGTCGACTCTGAGCTGCACTTATGTGTTGTTGAATAGATCTGACATTTTCTGCCATTTCATCAATGAGATCAGGTCCTAATAGCTTTCTTTCCCCAACTTCATCCCAACAAGTTGGAGTCCTGCATTTCTTTCCATAGAGAGCTTCATAAGGAGCCATCTGAATACTAGAGTGAAAGATATTATTATAAGAAAATTCCACCAAAGGTAGGTGTTGATCCCAACCTCCTTTGGAATCCATAGAGCAAGCTCTCAACATATCTTCTAGGGTTTGAATTGTTCTCTCAGACTGACCATCTATCTGGGGATGATAAGCAGTGCTGAAACTCAACTCTGTATCCAGAGTATACTGAAGACTTCGCCAGAACTTCGAGGTAAATCTCGGATCCCGATCAGATATAATAGAAAATGGTACTCCATGCAATCTTACCACTTCCTTTACATATATCCTGGCAAGCTGATCTAGAGATAAATCCTCTCTAATAGCAATGAAGTGTGCAGACTTTGTAAGACGATCAACTATGACCCAGATAGAATTATTGCCTTTGGATGTTTTAGGAAGTCCTGTGACAAAGTCCATAGTGATGTTTTCCCATTTCCATTCGGGTATGGGTAATGGTTGTAACATCCCCTTAGACTTCTATCTCTCAGCTTTAACTTGTTGAAAAACCAAGCATCGAGAGACATATTCAGCAACATCTCTTTTCATGTCATCCCACCAGAAGTACTCTTCAGGTCCCTATACATCTTCGTGCTTCTAGGATGAATAGAGAATGAAGAACTATGAGCCTCATCCAGCAGCTCCTTCTTTAATTCGGGGATGGGAGGAACACAAACCCGATTCCTGAACTTTATTATCCCATCACAATCAAGGTTGAATTCAGGAACATTTCTCACCTTCTTTTGTAACTCGACATCTTCTTTCTGTGCCTCTTTAATCTTCACATGTATAGATGGTTGAACATTCATTTGAGAAAGATAAGATTTTTCCCCTTCCATTATAATTCCAAGATCCATCCTTTGTAAATCCATAAATATTGGATCTTTTGTGATCCTCATCATGGATAAACTAGCATGGTCTTGTCAACTTAATGCATCTGCCACCTTGTTTGCTTTCCCAGGGTGGTAATGGATTGAGCAGTCATAATCCTTAATCAGCTCCAACCATCTTCTTTGACGCATATTCAGCTCCTTTTGTGTGAAAATATACTTTAAACTTTTATGATCAGTATAAATATCACACCTTTCACCATAAAGGTAATGCCTCCAAATCTTTAATGCAAAGATTACCGCAGCCAACTCCAAATCATGTGTTGGGTAATTTTGTTCATGGATTTTCAACTGTCGTGAGGCATAAGCTATCACCATATCATTTTTCATAAGAACACACCCCAATCCCTTCTTGGATGCATCACTGTAGATCACAAACCTTTCTCAACTACAAGGCAGTGTGAGCACAGGTGCACTGGATAACCTTCTTTTCAACTCCTTGAAATTCTCTTCACATTCCTCTGTCCAAACAAACTTAACTCCTTTCCGAGTCAACTTGGTGAGTGGGTTAGATAATCGTGAAAAATCTTTTACAAAACGTCGATAATATCCAGCCAAACCAAGAAAACTTCGGATCTTAGTTACTGTTGTTGGTCTTGACCATCTTTCGATAACCTCTGTTTTTGCTGGATCCACAGATATCCCCTCTTTTGAGATTATGTGACCCAAAAATGCAACTTTTTCAAGCCAAAATTCACACTTGGTAAATTTGGCATAAAGCTTCTCCTTTCTCAGGGTTTTCAATATAATTCTCAAGTGATCTTCATGCTCTTCCTTTCTCTTTGAATAGACAAGAATATCGTCTATAAAGACTACCACAAATTGATCAAGATAGTCTCTAAAGACTCTATTCATTAGATCCATGAAGATAGCAGGGGAATTAGTAAGACCAAATGGCATCACTATAAATTCATAGTGTCCATACCTTGTACGGAAAGCCGTCTTTGGTATATCCTCCCTTTTGACCCTTAATTGATGATACCCTAAACGAAGATCAATCTTGGAAAAGTATTGATCTCCGCGTATTTGGTCAAATAAGTCATCAATGTGTGGGAGAGGATATTTGTTCTTGATAGTGATCTTGTTAAGTTCTCGATAATCAATGCAGAGTCTCATTGATCCATCTTTCTTCTTAACAAATAGAACAGGTGCTCCCCAAGGTGACGCACTAGGGTGTATGAATCCCTTATCAAGATTCTCTTGGAGTTGCTTCTTCAATTCCTGCAACCCAATTGGGGCCATTCTATAAGGTGTCTTTGAAATAGGCAAAGCACCCGGTACGAGTTCTATTGAAAACTCAACTTCACGATTTGGTGGAAGACCCGGTAATTCCTCCGAAAAGACATCATCAAACTCCCGTACGATGGGCATATTTTTAATCGTAAGTTTCTCACCAACCATTTGAGATAAATAACCTTCATTTAGTGGAATCAAGACCCATAAGATGGAAGGAATTTCCACTGGAAGGTTATATTCATCCTTGCATCGATAGACGATCATAGATTGATCTGGAATATGAAATGTGACTTCCCTTCTTTGGCAATTGATATGAGCTCCATGTAGAGAAATCCAATCCATGCCAAGAATCACATCAAATTCCACTAAAGGAAGGATCACAAGATTTGCAGGAAGCACTTTCCCACAAACTTCGATCGGAGAAGAATTATAAACTTTTGATGCGACTGTTGTTCCATTAGGTGTTGTCACAGCTAACTCAACATCTAATTGTTGAGGTAATACGGTGATACCCTTAGAAAATTTTTCAGAAATAAAAGAGTGGGTGGATCCAGAATCAAATAAAACATTTGCTACTTTATAGTGGATGGTAAGTGTACCTTTCACCACTTCTTTATCGTACTCCACATCGCTGATAGAAATTGCATGTGACTTTCCTTTGTATTTAGCCTTAAGATTTTGTTGATGTCGACCATCATCATCAACCCTTGGATTTGGGCATTGATTGGCATAATGCCCCATCTCCTTGCACTTGAAACATTGAAGTGTAGTAGGTTCATGCTGTGTATCCCTTCCTTTTTTTGCATCATTAGACATCTTCTTCCCATTATCGCGGCATTCAAATGCCCGATGACCTTCCTTTCCACATTTGAAACATTTACTTGTCCCTTTAAGACAACTCCCTCCATGTTTCTTTCCACACTTTTAGAATAAGGGAAAGCTCATCTTCTTTTCAGTGTGCTCTTTAGATTTTCCTTTGAATTCCATCTTCCTCTTCTTATCAAACCCATGTGACTGATGGGTTACTCCAATCTCCATCTCGACTTTGAGAGCACATCGAACGATTTCCTCGTAGCTATTGAAGTCCCTTATGGCTAACGCCCTTAGAAGACTTGGTTTTAAGCCACTAAAGAATCGATCGATCTTACTCTCGGGTTGGATAATAATACCAGAAGCGTACCTTGCAAGTCTTGTAAAATTTTCTTCAAAGGTACCAACAGATTCATCATCCCTTTGCTTCAGTTCAAGAAACTCTTTATCCATCTTTGTTCGGAGAATACGAGGGAAGTACTTATTGAAAAATAAGTTCTTGAACTCGTCTCATTCCATAGACTCAATTTCATCCCTTTGCCTCGTATTTTTAATAAGATTCCACCATTGATCAGCATCTCCTTCCAATCGATACACTGCTAGGATGACTTTATCATGTTCAGAACATTGAAGAACTGAAAATATCTTTTCAGTAGTACTAATCCATTGTTCCGCAACTAATGGATCAGTAGACCCACTGAAAGAAGGTGGACGCTGCCTCATGAAGGATTCAACAAAATGTTGCTCCTTCCTTTGCTCGTTTGGAAGTCCTGCATGATTCATAGCTTGAGAAAGTTGTGTGAGCATGGCTACAAGATTTTGCATTCCAGCTCCCATATCGTTTGGTTGCTCAGGGGGACAATCATTGCATTGCCCATCGCATTCTGCATTAACACGGTTCCTTCGGGTTCCAGCCATTGACTAAAACCAAGAAGAATAGTGTGAGAAACACTAATTATAATAGGAAAACCACATAATCAAGGATAAAATTTCACACTTAAGGTCTTATCCTAGGGTATTCATGGCCATTTCTAAAACACTAAGATTGTGTTCTATGCTTAGACTTATCCTTAGGGTTCTTACTAAGGCTTTCACATCCTAGTTTCCAAAGGTTGACTATACCTTTCCTCTGATACCAACTATAACGACCCATACTTTACATACATTGTTAATACTTCAAAATTGAAGCACACTTATTACAACATATGACAAAACCACAAAGGACCGTATAGGTATAGTTTCTTTAGAAACTGGGAAACATAAACAACTGGTTCATAAATCTTCTACAGTGTCTCCCATTTATTTCATCATATCTAGGGTCCCTTTTAGCATATTCTACTTAATATCCATCTTCCTGACCTAGGGAAAATAAAACATAAAATGGTGAGCTCAAATGCTCAGCAAGGAAAAATAAAGGAAATAAAAATCATATCATATCTTTTTGAAAATCATAACCTGCAAAAGAGATCATAATATCTTAACATGGAATAAATCATAGAAGTGAAAATGAGATCCCCATAATCATAACATAAAACTTGAAACTTTGTGGCATGCACACATAATCATGGAAAATCATTTCTTGTTAGTCATGACTCATTGCCAAGACTATCTTAGTGGACAAAGTCCCTTTCTGAACCGAGTCACCCTCGTTCCAGTCCTGTTTCACTGAACCGGTATAACCTACCGTTCCAGCCATGTCTATCTCATGAGATATAAATCTTTACCCAATGCATTGGAGGGAGATATAGGTCCCACCCATCTTATAATGAATCCTTTCTTATGTGTGCCACATAATCATAAATCATACATCATCGCATAACACATGTAACAAAAATGGGATTCTTGAACATCATGACATCATAAAACAAATCATATAAGGTAAATGACTTCATAAAAATAATTCCCTCAAAACATAATCAAATCAATGTAATAATAGGGATAAAAACAGAACCCTTTATTATCTTATATGGAAAATAATTTTGATAAAACACTTGAACTCCATTCTTGAGGAAAATATCCTTTCTTCTTCAAAAACATTTTTCCTTTATTAACATGTCATACAAATTTAAACTAAAATAAGTTGATTAAAAATAAACTTGAAAACTTGTAAAGGAATATTCTTGGAAATAATGTTTTAAAAATCCATTCATTCCGTATAAGTTAAAAAAAACATTCTTCGTACTTTTGTCGGAAAAGTCAAAAAGTACCTCGTACGAAAAATGACAAAAGATTCCTTTCATACATATTACTAAAAACTCACCGAAGGGTAAAAATGGATTTAAACAATTGTAGGTGGATGGAAATAATATTACATATTGATGAAACATGGATGTGGATGGTAAAATACACCCCAGTAAATACTTACGAATAAACAATCTCGGATAAAAATGAGATTGTGATATTTCCCTTACCTTAGGTCCGATTTGAATTGTACGTGTCCGAAGCACCTGTATAATGGTTTAAATAATGTTATTGACTTATTCCAGAATCATACATATTGATATAATATCATATATGGTCATATTCTTATCTTCTTGTTAGTAATATTTCATTGTTACTTGTTACTCGGGTCTTTATTGCCTTTTGTTCTTATGCGTGTTTTGCCGAATAAATTCTTATTATTCTTTTAAGGTTATAGATACCTTATATCCAGAATGGTATTAGTGTAACATATATCATATTTATTCATTCAATTCATTTATATAATTACTATGTAATGATGATCATGTAAAACGAGTCGCATCACATCGTGGAGACGGTATTCCGTACGTACGCACGAGTGATGATATCGTTCCTATGATCGTGGAATTGTATTGGAGTATATATATATTATTTCAGTATCAATATTACTTTATAATAATCATAAATAGTTACTCATTACACCATTATACCCATCCTTGTAAGGTGATGGTGGAAAATAGATTACACCACGGCGTGGAGACGGTATTCCGTACGTACGCACGCGCGGTGATTTCATTTTTCCATAGGATGGATAGAAGGTGAATTAGGGTTGTATCATATTTATAATAACATATCAGTATGTAATTAATACTGATGTTATTACTTTATCATGAAATAACTAAAGAATAATAAGTTGAAGAAGAAAGAAATTGAAAAGATCGGTAATGGATATTACCTCTTCTTTGGAACGCTTCTTTGAATCCTCCACTTAGGGAACTAAGATTGGTCTTTGAAGAAGACCAGGACCTCTAAGATTATTATAGGGAAGTGGAGAGGAGAAAATGGCAGGGTTTGGCTGAGCTTGAGTGCTCAAATTGGTGTGAGGAGGAGGGGGAGGAGGTGCCCTTTTATAAGGGAGGAGAGGGGCACCTTAGGAATATCTCAAAATATTATTTTATATTAAAGTCAAAATCGGTTTATAATGGTTCCAAAGGGTCTTATTTCGAAGATAAAGTGGGGATGGGTCGAAATCCTATCAACCAATAGGATTTATACAAGTTTAGGGTATTATTTTAACCTTATCAATTAGATTTAACTCTAAGTTAAATAATTTAACTTTTACCGTGTCTTTTTTTTTCTTTCACTATATGGTTAATAAACTTACTATAACATGCCAAACGAACCCCAAATTATTTATTATTAATATATATATCCTTATCTAAGTCATTTGGCCAAACCTTATATTTTTAGGAATAAAATAAAAATTAATAATATAATATTTGATTTAAAAACTATTTTGTGTCAATTTTGACACTATTTGATATATGATTTTTGTGAAAGTCATAACAGAATTATATGTTCGAACCAAGTTGATTAAATCAACACTAATATATCATAGTAACCTATAAAATTAGTGGAATTCATAAAAAGTCTCAAATTACATTTATTTTGGTGTTTATAACATCAATTATGTCAATATTTCATAAATAAGATAATTACTGCATCATAATTGTGTCATAAATAAATTAAATTATTTAATGTCTAAAAATTATAAATAAAATACCATTATGTAGGAAATATTTTTAGATTTCTAATTAATATTTATAGTCGAATTTATCTTATGTATAACCCCATATTAAAAATTATTTACTTATTAAAATTTGATTTTAACTATTTTAACCCTTCTTTAAATAAATTAATAATAAATGTCCTAATCTAACCCAAGTGGACCTAAATGGTCATATTTTATTCATAAGGTTGTTTTTGGTCGAATTACACTTATCCAATAGAATTAGGACATGTGTTAGGGTAATAGTAATATCATATTTACCCCTATTTACTATTAACCGCGGTAAAAAAGTAAGAAGTTACTATTCACCAAAAAATTATTTTTATCTCATTGAACCACATTTTACTTACTGATATCAACCGTGTCTGTCGGATTTTCGAAATTCCATTCACAGATGCGGTAAAATTAAGTTTTATGCAAAATTCAGTTTTTAACCTACCACTTAGTGGTTTAACTATTCATCAAAAATTGAAAGTTTTCATAAAAATACCAAAATTTCACCCTAGGCTAATTTCGGTATTCCGAATCCAAAAAATGAAGTCCATTTTGAAAAATAAAATTTATAAAATTTCAAAAAGTGGTTATTACTATTCATAACGGCTAGTTTTAATAATATCTTAATAGCATATCGTTGTTTAGTGAAACTCGGTATTGTGCAAGCTATCGAGGAAGGTCACGATTGCGTGTAAAGTAAGCCAAGCTAGTATGTAGTGAAAGATTCCTTTGATGATATATAAAAACAAAATATTACTCATAAAAATCTCGGGTGTTACACTCCCCTTTCAATTTTAATCAATGATCCTCTAAAAATATGGATTTTTTGTTTTTCTTTCCTTACACCTTGTTAAAAAAGTGAAAAGGATTTATCTTCATTAAATAATTATTCCCGTATTCATAAAATGTATTGTGGTATCTTCACAAGCATCTATTCCTATTTGTTAATAATTTTATTTCTCCCAATTTTCAAGAACAGTCATCATATTTTGATTAATCTAAGAAACTCTATATTTGGAGATGTTATGATCAATATATATATATTCTCTTTAAATATTCATAGGATTTCACGCCAATGAACCACAATCACCTTTTTCTTATTGAATATAAAATCTAGATATAGATAGTAAGAATACTTCCCTTTAGTAACATGTACCTTCATAGCTACTATACACTTTCCTTTTCCTTAAAAGAATTATTTATTTCAACCACTTATTGAATATTATCAAGACCTTTTTTATAACATATTTTTCAAATCACTTCCATTTTTAGTTTCATTAATCTCAATAAATTTCAATAATTGAATTGTAAAAATGTAAATGAGTTATCAAAAAATCCTCCAAACCCACTGAGTCAAAACTAGGTTTTGGAAATAATAGTTTTGGTCAATTACATCAATTTTATCTATATGACTCACTAATTTCAATAATATTATTAAACTAGATAAATAATTTTCATTAAATAATTTCCTAGGATCTTAATCACATTTATTCAAGACTGTCAACATATAATAATTAAAACACAATGTCTATAAGTCATACTACATATTGAACCTATTGATAACACTTTCCTGGAAAAACTACTAATACCATTTGATATCTACAATCTTCCATTATTTATAAGACTTCTATATTTATAAATGTGTCTAATAATTGTTTGAATTTTCATCACCAATTCCCCTTAATTTATTCAGTTTTTTACACTAAATATTGCAATATTCTTTAGCATGATAAAGCCACTTTTTTTTTATATAACCATATTCTCAGTATCTTTTAGTGTCATAAAAATAAACCCAATGATACTATATAACTAGTTAAAAACAAATAAAACATGAACTTATATATAGATATAGAAGTTACTCCTTTATGTTTTTCACTTTCTTATTCAGGTTTTTTCTTACTTATTAAATGTTTGATACCACCTTCTAAATTCCAAAATTGTCTTCGTAACATTTAGAACACTCAAATAAGGCATTGTAACCTATTTTAGTCTAAATCAGGATCTATACCACCTAAACTTCATCATCTCAACATGTATAACTATATTTAACTTTTAATTTTCATGATGGCTACTTGATATCACTTTATTTTCATTATCACTGAATGTATCTCTAGATTCAGCAAGATTCTCCTTTTAATATCTATCAACCTATATTTTATCTCATATTTTTTTCATTTATAAACCATAATGGCTACTTCCAAATCCACTTATTGTATTTTATCCACTCTCAATATAATCATACTCTTATTATGAATTTATCTTCTTTTAATGAATACACTACCCATGGATCATATATCAAAATTAATCCCAAATCACACTAATAATAAGATATAAAAATTATGTATATGATGATTGGGGTAACTTCAAATATCTTCAGGTAAAGGAATGTAGTTGGTCTTATTGAACCAAATTATTTTTCTTTACTTTATTACAATATTTATTATTCATATTTCATTTAATGATATCATTAATAATTTTTTTCAAGAGTTTTGTATTTCTCACTCTTATTATACTTTAACATTTTTTACATTACCTATTTTTTGTTCTCTTCTATTATAAAATTTTTTCTTGATTCCTTCCTTTTCATAAAAAACATCTTATGTCAATTCTATAAATAACTACATGTTATATCATTTTCACATGTTGGATATTTATATTATCTATGAGGACTTATTCCTATTTATTCTTATTTTTTATCTATTTCTTTTTATCCTTTGATGATTAATGTTGAACCATAACAACCTTTTATGGTTGACACACATCCCCTTGATAGTTTATTTCATCTTTCTTCATAAACATGAATATATTATTTAATGCAATAGATTTTCATTCTATACTAGCTTGATTTATACTAGTTTTAAGAGAAGTGGTCTTCTACATCATTCCTTCTCTTATTCTTATTTTACAACACCCTTGAATATATACTTTTTATATATTTTAATAATATTTATTATTATAATTATCACCATTTCTTCAGTTAATCTATGAATTTTATCCATAAATTCTAATCTTCACTTTTTAATCATGTGAAATTATTGTCTACAACAAAGACAAATTCCTCTAATGGTATTTTTTTATTTCATTCTTTGGGTTTAACCTTTCTTCTAAATTTTTCTAAACTATTCAAGTTTCTAACAAAAAAAATAGATGATTGATAATAAAAATTATAAGAGTTACACCTCCTCTCTTATGGTATATATGACCTTGATATTTCATTAATTCGAAATCTGAAATCAACCTAATAGAATCATCACAAAAACATAATTCAGGACTAGGAATTCCAAAATAAAATCACATATTATCATATTTATATTTTTCAATCCACTTTTTTAATTCAAAAAAAAATATTTATTCATTAATAATAATTCCATGATTTATCTTCAAGAACTATTTTAAATCCATTTATAATTCATTAAAGGTTTATTGGTTTCTTTATATGATGATGTATCAAATATAAAACTAGTTTTACCCATAACATTTGAACATTGTGCTTCAAGACTATCCTTGGGATTTCATGATGACTTAGAAAACCTATACTGATTTTTAAAATTCACCATAACCAAGTCTTTATAATTCTTCAACAAAATTATTATATAAAAACACTTAAATTTTAGTTTATATATTTCATTTGATAGTGATTTTAATTTACCTTCACATTAAATTTTAAGTAGCTTCAGTTGACCTCCATTTCATTTTCTAAAATATATTAATAAACTTTCATTCTCGTTAATTATTTTTACCTTTACATTATAATATGATTTCATGACTAATGAGCATAGTTTTAAAACTTCTACTGTTGTCAATTTTTCCTTAAGAATGTTGATCAAGTATTTATCACTAACACTATTGTTTTTATCCATTAATTGATCAAGATGATGTATTCCATGAAATTATTTCTCAATGAAATATTTAGAGATCCTTGTTACCATATCATCAAATAATTTCAAGATTTTCTCAAAATATTCATTCTTTTTTTGAAGCTCATCCTCACATCCCTTCATTGAAATGTTGGTATGTTATTCTTTATTAGTGCTCTCACCATACATATGTTTTAACGCCCCGAGCCCAGCTACCCAGAGTCGGTGCATTACTTCGTAACATTGGCATGATCACAAAAGATCAAGTCTCGAAAGACAGATTAGTTTAGTAGCCTTGGAAACACTAGATACATTCATAAGTCTTTCATTACATCAAAAAGTAAACAAACTACAATAACATGGTCTTCATAGTCCACAATCATATCCCTTTCTGACTACCCTTGCAGGTCACTCATAAATTACTTCTTCACATCCTGGAAAAATATTAAAACATTGAAAGGGGTGAGCTCAGATGCTCAGTAAGGTTAACAATATAGAGGAAGCTTTCATAAATAAACATTAACATTTAAGGCAATGTATAACTAAAACAAAAGCCTTTTAAACTTGAACTTCAACATAATATGGCAAAAGTAAAATGATATAATGTCATTTACTTCTTCACATGGATATTCTACTGGTCGAATAATCACATGCAATATCAATAACCACTTTCATAATGATGGAATGCATAATGCCAGACTATCATAACCACGTAGTCAAGGCCTCGTGCCAAGACCACAAATAAGATTTTGTCAAGGCCTCGTGCCAAGACACTAGTTTGTCTCATGAGACCTGCCGATGCATCGAGGAGCTATAGAAGGCTCCACCCATCACATATTAAGTCCAATTCATTCCTCATATGAATAGGTTTAAACATATCATAAACCATAACATAATCGTATCACATAAAACATGCATAAAGGAAACATAACATTTCCACATTTCAATCACAAGATATCAATACAACACATTGATATAATAAAAATGCTTTCAAAACCATTTTCAATACCAAAATAAAATAAAGTTAAAAATGTGTATTTATTTTTCATTAAAAAAATGATGGCTTGTAGAGGAAGCCGAAACTCAAATAATGGTCATGGCGGAGGAGAAGTCGTTGTCGCCGCATAAGTACGGAAAGAAAAACATTCCCTTTGGTCGTTTAGCAAAACGCTTCGTATAAAAAAGATTCCTTTTGAATAAACGTAAAAGTCAAAGGGGTTTATACACCGTATAAAAGAAAGTTGTGTATAAAACCAAATATGCCTCAATGAAAGGGGATTGAGACTAAGTCCTTAAAAAGATCAGTTTTTTTTAAATAAAGTACATCTATAATGTGTATTCACTATAATTACACATAAATAAAGTAAAAATACAAGATAGGACATAATAATATCATGACATAATTTGAAAGTAGGAGATTAACCCAAAGAATGGAAGTTGGGTTAAGAAATTCCCTTACCTCATGTCCGACTTGACTCAACCGTTCTTTAACCTCGTGAATAATAAACTAGAGTTAATATCTACCTTATTAAGAACCATTTTCAATTTCATTATCCTTTTTATATCACTTATTACAATGTTATGAATATTATGTAATTATTCAAGTTAATAACGATCGTTTTGTCGATCTTTGGTAACTTGAGTCAACAATAAACTTCTTATAATTACAAGTTGTTAATGTGGTAGAATATCCATTATATCCAGAATTATATTCATGATTTAGATGTCATATATATCTTATATATCCAGTATATACATTAATTTATAATATTACGTAACATTTAGAGGTAAGAAATGAAATGCACCGTTCATGGAGACGGTAAGCCGTACGTACGCATGAACGCTAATTTCATTTCAATTTCATATTTAATGGAACTAAATCATAATGATATAAATGTATAATATAATTCCAGTATAATATAGTGTATAATACCATTTACTCCATCCTTTATACATCCCACATATGGCATTAACGATTCAAATCACTTTGAGGGGGCGGTAGTCCGCACTTCCTAAAATGAAATTATCGCGTTTTACCCATAATGGAAATCATAAATTATGCCATAAATGAGAAATACAGAAGCATAAGTAAAACATAAACATATTATATATATCATATATAAAAATAGTGACATCTTAATGGCCACCTTTGAAGGTGTTATGTGAGTGTTGAACAATCATCATTTCGTGAGGCAGAAATTCGCCATCCACAGAAACCGTATGTTCTTTAACCATTAGATGTAGGTGTGTGTAAGTGTAGCTCGAATACTTATTATAACAACATCCTAGTATATTTAGGATACTGGTGTTGTTAAAAAATAAATGAATAAAAAGATTTTAGGGGGTTGGAGAATAAAAATAAAACAAAACAACATTAGAGAAGGCATTACCTCAAAATCGGGTAACTCTTTTTGATTTGAGCCAAAGGCTTCCTTGGGAAGAGTTCTGCCCAAATTAAGGCTTCTAGGAGTAATAGGGGGAAGTTGGGAGAGTATTTGGGCAGATTTTGGCCGAGCCAAATGGCTTGGAAGTGTAAATGAGGTGGGAGAGGTGGGGGCCTTTTATAAGTGGAGAGGAGGGTCACTTTTGGAAAGATTGAAATGTTATATTATTTCACAATTCTTTTCGGATTCTAAAGGTCCCACACTTATATAATTCGAGTCTAAGGTGATAAGGTTTCGAAATATCCTCATCCAATAGGCTTTGGACAAGTGTAAGCCTTGGATTTTGCATTATCTTTTCATTTTATTAAAATCGTTAAATAATGAGGTCATCGCTGCATCATAATGATGTCATAAATAATTTAATTTATTTAATGTCTAAAAATAATAATAAAAATACTATGATTTAGGAAATCGTTTTAGCTTTCTAATGAATATTTATAGTCAAAATTTGGACTTGTGTAACCCCACTTAAAAACTGTTTTAGTAAAATAACTCATGTTTGTGTCAATTTAATTTTAACATTAAATAAATATATATTAATGTCATTTTCCAAATAAAGTGGCTCCATGGGGTCCCCAAGTTGACCCATGGGTTGTCTTGGTCGGCCATTACTCATCCAATAGGAGTAGTACAAGTGTCATGCTCATCTCATATTATTAAAACATTATTTGTACCTTAAACTACACTAATTACCTCTAATCGCGATTAAGAACTTAAAAGTTACTATTCACCAAAAAATTATTTTAATCTCATTGAACCACATTTTACTTCTTAATGACAACCATGTATGTAGGATTTTTGAAAATCAAATCACAGAAGTGGTAATATTTCATTTAAACGAAAAATCAGTTATTTAACTACCACTTAGTGGTTTCACTATTCATCAAAAATTGAAGTTTTTCAGAACAAGGCCAAAATTTCACCCTAAGCTATAATTGATATTCCAAATTCAAAAATGATGTCTATTTTAAAAAATTCCAAACATATAAGTTTCATTAATTAATTTTATAATTAATTCCCACTGTTACGACAAATAGCGTGTTTTTAAGAAACAATTTATATCAAAAGATTGGCAATTGTTTATGTCCAATTTCAATGTTAAATTAATTCTAATGACCACCATTGGATAAAATGGTAAAAATATATTATAATTATACCTAAAAACCAATAAATAGTATAATTTATCACAATAAATTGTTTTGATTAAAAAAGTTGTTTTAAAGTATTTTTCACTATTCATAAAAATTAGAAGTTCTCAGAAAAATACCAAAAATTCAACATAGGCTAATTTCGATATTCCGAATCCAAAAATGAAGTCCATTTTGAAATATAAAATTTCTATAATTTTAAAAGGTGGTTATTACTATTCATAACGGCTACTTTGATTAGTCGCGGTGTTTTAGAACTCGAAGTTGCGTACAATGCAAGCTATTGCATTATTGAATGAGAAGCGTACCATGGAAGCTCGGGGTGTTACATTCTCCCCTCCTTCAATAAATTGAGTCCTCGCAATTTGAAATTTTTCTTTGAAAATAAAAGGTTGAAAAGAGAAAATACCTTTGAGGAAAACCCACATCGGAAATAAGGTTAATAAATATATAACATTAAAAGAAAGAAGGATAAGTACAAAGGTCACCCGATATAGCCCATTCTAGGATTATATAAAAATATGGATATGGAGGAGAAACAAACCATCAAGGTCTGATGAAGAGTTATAGAAAACAGGATTAGGAGAAAGTTTAACCACAAGAAAATCACAAACTTGTGATTGGTTAAACGGTCATTGAATCCCCAGTTGGAAAAGTTAACCGACAACATTTTTGTTTTAAGTTACCTTTTATAATGTTAAGGAATTTATTTAGGAGATTTACTAATAACGTAAGGGAATATACATACTTGTTATGTATACTTTCATTCGTTAATAAATTTTTACCACAAACCCAAATTTTACTCCAAATGGTAACGGAACTCAAAAATATTCTATTTATCCTAATTGTATAAGGTTCAAAATGTTAACACATACCATTTAGATTAGTAAATCTATTTTGTAATAACCAGGGACTTCCTGTAGGCTAGTGGTAGGAAATAAAGGCTTGTCGCACTATGGTTGTGGGTTCGATTCCTGCAGCTTTTTCCGACGCGACGGGTTATTCCCCACCCTGCAGGTTGTCCTTTTCCTAAAACTATAGTATTATAATATTCCAAAAATAATCTTCAGAAATTCTTTAACCTTAAACAATACTATCCATGGTTCAACTTAATCCATTCCAACCTTAATAGTTATCCAAAATACCTTCGTCCAGACTTTCTCTAAAAGGTCTCTAAATTCCAAAATCAATTGTAACATCAGATTCCCCAAACAAAGAAAAGTTTCTCTTATTGTCACATACAAAAAATATGATTACCTTAATCATATTAAAACCTTACTGAAATCAACAAGTACTGCAGTACAATCCATATATATATATCACATTATTCTTATAACCATAATATAATCCTTGAGTCCAAAAGCACCAATACATTAATTATTCCGCTTCAACTGTAGTCACAGCATAAGATTGGCCTTGATCCCTTGGCCTTTTCTGAGGTAAGTTTTCCTGACGCTTAGGACATTCATTTGCATAATGCCCTGTTTCCCTACAATTGTAGCATTCAACTTTGACAGCCTCTTTATTTCCCTTGCAATCACGAGCCTGGTGACCCTTTTCTCCACATTTATAACAAACTCCCATTCCTTTTAGGCAAGTACCAGGGTGATTCTTCCCACAATTATCACATAATGGAAAATCCTTCTTTCCATTTTTCCCTTTATCTGTCTCTTGTTCCACCTTTATCTTCTTCTCTTGCTTTACTTTGTTGTCATAAGACTTAGAGAATTCCTTTTCTGTCTTGATAGCACACGAGACAATATCTTCGAATGATGAGAAGGATTGTGATACTAAAGCTCGATGGAGAAATGGTTTTAACCCATCAAAGAAACGATCAATCTTACTCCTTGGGTTACGTATGTAATCTACAGCATACCTTGCTAACCTTGTAAAGTTATCCTCATACTTTGCGACATTCTCATCCTCCTTCTGCCTCAGACTCAGAAATTGCCTTTCCATATCCGCTCGATGGTCTCGAGGAAAGTATTTTTCTAAGAACAGTTCTTTGAACTCCTGCCATTCCATGTTTGTTAATTCATCATCTTCCTTTGTGTTTTGAATTAGTGACCACCATTGATCGGCATCTCCAGTGAGGCGGTAAACTGCCATGATAACTTTTTCCCTTTCACTGCTCCCCAAAGCCTGAAATATTTTCTCTAGGGAATTTATCCATTGCTCGGCTACTAAAGGATTTGTACTCCCATTGAACGTTGGTGGTTATTGCCTCATGAATTGATCTAACATTTATCCTCCACGCTGTGGATCAGGGTGCTCCATATGGGTAAGGTTATTATTCATAACCTGAGTAAGTTGTCCCAGTATGGTGATTAGATGATCGGCACCGGTTGTATCACCAGCCCCACTATAATTATCTTGAGCAGGAGGGCAATCCCTACATGGAGTGCGTGCATTGATACGGTTTCCATTTCTTCCACTAGGTGCCATTTCTAAACAATGGCATAAACTAGATCAGTTTATGAATCAAAATACATAATCCCATACTTATAAAACACTTAACATAAATTGAACTATATATGGATATAATCCATAATCATAAAAAGAAATGTTTCCTTTGAGGAAGTATATACTCATAACCCCTCATAGTGGTTTGTAAAGAAAATGAGAATTATCCTAAGCATATCCCCTGGGAGTGTCGTAACCAAGAGTACAGCAAGTCCCGTTGTCGTGCACCAGTTCCCGTTCGAGTCTAGCTCAAAGCGGTGTTTTCGGGTTTTACCCCTAGGTACATCTGTGCCAGAGCCGCCTCTACCTGCTCGTATCCAGACAGGGATGTATTGCTCGAAAAACTCACAAAATCTCTACAATACCATAATTCTAGGAAGTTCTTCTATACTAATCCTCAAAGTTCATCTTAGGTTTACGTGCTCTAATCAGAGTTTATCTAAATCTAGCTTCCAAGGTTAGTACTAAACTGCCTCTGATACCAACTGTAACGCCCCGAGCCCAGCTACCCAGAGTCGGTGCATTACTTCGTAACATTGGCATGATCACAAAAGATCAAGTCTCGAAATACCGATTAGTTTAGTAGCCTTGGAAACACTAGATACATTCATAAGTCTTTCATTACATCAAAAATTAAACAAACTACAATAACATGGTCTTCATAGTCCACAATCATATCCCTTTCTGACTACCCCTGCAGGTCACTCATAAATTACTTCTTCACATCCTGGAAAAATATTAAAACATTGAAAGGGGTGAGCTCAGATGCTCAGTAAGGTTAACAATATAGCGGAAGCTTTCATAAATAAACATTAACATTTAAGGCAATGTATAACTAAAACAAAAGCCTTTTAAACTTGAACTTCAACATAATATGGCAAAAGTAAAATGAGATAATGCCATTTACTTCTTCACATGGATATTCTACTGGTCGAATAATCACATGCAATATCAATAACCACTTTCATAATGATGGAATGCATAATGCCAGACTATCATAACCACGTAGTCAAGGCCTCGTGCCAAGACCACAAATAAGATTTTGTCAAGGCCTCGTGCCAAGACACTAGTTTGTCTCATGAGACCTTCCGATGCATTGAGGAGCTATAGCGGGCTCCACCCGTCACATATTAAGTCCAATGCATTCCTCATATGAATAGTTTTAAACATATCATAAACCATAACATAATCGTATCACATAAAACATGCATAAAGGAAACATAACATTTCCACATTTCAATCACAAGATATCAATACAACACATTGATATAATAAAAATGCTTTCAAAACCATTTTCAATACCAAAATAAAAGAAAGTTAAAACTTTGTATTTATTTTTCATTAAAAAAATGATGGCTTGTAGAGGAAGCCGAAACTCAAATAATGGTCATGGCGGCGGAGAAGTCGTTGTCGCCGCATAAGTACGGAAAGAAAAACATTCCCTTTTGTCGTTTAGCAAAACGCTTCGTATAAAAAAGATTCCTTTTGAATAAACGTAAAAGTCAAAGGGGTTTATACACCGTATAAAAGAAAGTTGTGTATAAAACCAAATATGTCTCAATGAAAGGGGATTGAGACGAAGTCCTTAAAAAGATCAGTTTTTTTTAAATAAAGTACATCTATAATGTGTATTCACTATAATTACACATAAATAAAGTAAAAATACAAGATACGACATAATAATATCATGACATAATTTGAAAGTTGGAGATTAACCCAAAGAATGGAAGTTGGGTTAAGAAATTCCCTTACCTCATGTCCGACTTGACTCAACCGTTCTTTAACCTCCTGAATAATAAACTAGAGTTAATATCTACCTTATTAAGAACCATTTTCAATTTCATTATCCTTTTTATATCACTTATTACAATGTTATGATTATTATGTAATTATTCAAGTTAATAACGATCGTTTTGTCGATCTTTGATAACTTGAGTCAACAATAAACTTCTTATAATTACAAGTTGTTCATTTGGTAGAATATCCATTATATCCAGAATTATATTCATGATTTAGATGTCATATATATCTTATATATCCAGTATATACATTCATTTATAATATTACGTAACATTTAGAGGTAAGAAATGAAATGCACCGTTCATGGAGACGGTAAGCCGTACGTACGCATGAACGCTACTTTCATTTTAATTTCATATTTAATGGAACTAAATCATAATTATATAAATGTATAATATAATTCCAGTATAATATAGTGTATAATACCATTTACTCCATCCTTTATACATCCCACATATGGCATTAACGATTCAAATCACTTTGAGGGGGCGGTAGTCCGCACTTCCTAAAATGAAATTATCGCGTTTTACCCATAATGGAAATCATAAATTATGCCATAAATGAGAAATACAGAAGCATAAGTAAAACATAAACATATTATATATATCATATATAAAAATAGTGACATCTTAATGGCCACCTTTGAAGGTGTTATGTGAGTGTTGAACAATCATCATTTCGTGAGGCAGAAATTCGCCATCCACAGAAACTGTATGTTCTTTAACCATTAGATGTAGGTGTGTGTAAGTGTAGCTCGAATACTTATTATAACAACATCCTAGTATATTTAGGATACTGGTGTTGTTAAAAAATAAATGAATAAAAAGATTTTAGGGGGTTGGAGAATAAAAATAAAACAAAACAACATTAGAGAAGGCATTACCTCAAAATCGGGTAACTCTTTTTGATTTGAGCCAAAGGCTTCCTTGGGAAGAGTTCTGCCCAAATTAAGGCTTCTAGGAGTAATAGGGGGAAGTTGGGAGAGTATTTGGGCAGATGTTGGCCGAGCCAAATGGCTTGGAAGTGTAAATGAGGTGGGAGAGGTGGGGGCCTTTTATAAGTGGAGAGGAGGGTCACTTTTGGAAAGATTGAAATGTTATATTATTTCACAATTCTTTTCGGATTCTAAAGGTCCCACACTTATATAATTCGAGTCTAAGGTGATAAGGTTTCGAAATATCCTCATCCAATAGGCTTTGGACAAGTGTAAGCCTTGGATTTTTCATTATCTTTTCATTTTATTAAAATCGTTAAATAATGAGGTCATCGCTGCATCATAATGATGTCATAAATAATTTAATTTATTTAATGTCTAAAAATTATAAAAAAAATACTATGATTTAGGAAATCTTTTTAGCTTTCTAATTAATATTTATAGTCAAAATTTGGACTTGTGTAACCCCACTTAAAAACTGTTTTAGTAAAATAACTCATGTTTGTGTCAATTTAATTTTAACATTAAATAAATATATATTAATGTCATTTTCCAACTAAAGTGGCTCCATGGGGTCCCCAAGTTGACCCATGGGTTGTCTTGGTCGGCCATTACTCATCCAATAGGAGTAGTACAAGTGTCATGCTCATCTCATATTATTAAAACATTATTTGTACCTTAAACTACACTAATTACCTCTAATCGCGATTAAGAACTTAAAAGTTACTATTCACCAAAAAATTATTTTAATCTCATTGAACCACATTTTACTTCTTAATGACAACCATGTATGTCGGATTTTTGAAAATCAAATCACAGAAGTGGTAATATTTCATTTAAACTAAAAATCAGTTATTTAACTACCACTTAGTGGTTTCACTATTCATCAAAAATTGAAGTTTTTCAGAACAAGTCCAAAATTTCACCCTAAGCTATAATTGATATTCCAAATTCAAAAATGATGTCTATTTTACAAAATTCCAAACATATAAGTTTCATTAATTAATTTTATAATTAATTCCCACTGTTACGACAAATAGCGTGTTTTTAAGAAACAATTTATATCAAAAGATTGGCAATTGTTTATGTCCAATTTCAATGTTAAATTAATTCTAATGACCACCATTGGATAAAATGGTAAAAATATATTCTAATTATACCTTAAAACCACTAAATAGTATAATTTATCACAATAAATTGTTTTGATTAAAAAAATTGTTTTAAAGTATTTTTCACTATTCATAAAAATTAGAAGTTCTCAGAAAAATACCAAAAATTCAACATAGGCTAATTTCGATATTCCGAATCCAAAAATGAAGTCCATTTTGAAATATAAAATTTCTATAATTTTAAAAAGTGGTTATTACTATTCATAACGGCTACTTTGATTAGTCGCGGTGTTTTAGAACTCAAAGTTGCGTACAATGCAAGCTATTGCATTATTGAATGAGAAGCGTACCGTGGAAGCTCGGGGTGTTACATTCTCCCCTCCTTCAATAAATTGCGTCCTCGCAATTTGAAATTTTTCTTTGAAAATAAAAGGTTGAAAAGAGAAAATACCTTTGAGGAAAACCCACATCGAAAATAAGGTTAATAAATATATAACATTAAAAGAAAGCAGGATAAGTACAAAGGTCACCCGATATAGCCCATTCTAGGATTATATGAAAATATGGATATGGAGGAGAAACAAACCATCAAGTTCTGATGGAGAGTTATAGAAAACAGGATTAGGAGAAAGTTTAACCACAAGAAAATCACAAACTTCTGATTGGTTAAACGGTCATTGAATCCCCAGTTGGAAAAGTTAACCGACAAAATTTTTGTTTTAAGTTACCTTTTATAATGTTGAGGAATTTATTTAGGAGATTTACTAATAACGTAAGGGAATATACATACTTGTTATGTATACTTTCATTCATTAATAAATTTTTACCACAAACCCAACTTTTACTCCAAATGGTAACGGAACTCAAAAATATTCTATTTATCCTAATTGTATAAGGTTCAAAATGTTAACACATACCATTTAGATTAGTAAATCTATTTTGTAATAACCAGGGACTTCCTGTAGGATAGTGGTAGGAAATAAAGGCTTGTCGCACTATGGTTGTGGGTTCGATTCCTGCAGCTTTGTCCGAAGCGACGGGTTATTCCCCACCCTGCAGGTTGTCCTTTTCCTAAAACTATAGTATTATAATATTCCAAAAATAATCTTCAGAAATTCTTTAACCTTAAACAATACTATCCATGGTTCAACTTAATCCATTCCAACCTTAATATTTATCCAAAATACCTCTGTCCAGACTTTCTCTAAAAGGTCTCTAAATTCCAAAATCAATTGTAACATCAGATTCCCCAAACAAAGAAAAGTTTCTCTTATTGTCACATAATAAAAATATGATTACCTTAATCATATTAAAACCTTACTGAAATCAACAAGTACTGCAGTACAATCCATATATATATATCACATTATTCTTATAACCAGAATATAATCCTTGAGTCCAAAAGCACCAATACATTAATTATTCCGCTTCAACTGTAGTCACAGCATAAGATTGGCCTTGATCCCTTGTCCTTTTCTGAGGTAAGTTTCCCTGACGCTTAGGACATTCATTTGCATAATTCCCTGTTTCCCTACAATTGTAGCATTCAACTTTGACAGCCTCTTTCTTTCCCTTGCAATCGCGATCCTGGTGACCCTTTTCTCCACATTTATAACAAACTCCCATTCCTTTTAGGCAAGTACCAGGGTGATTCTTCCCACAATTATCACATAATGGAAAATCCTTCTTTCCCTTTTTACCTTTATCTGTCTCTTGTTCCACCGTTCTCTTCTTCTCTTGCCTTACTTTGTTGTCATAAGACTTAGAGAATTCCTTTTCTGTCTTGATAGCACACGAGACAATATCTTCGTATGATGAGAAGGATTGTGATACTAAAGCTCGACGGAGAAATGGTTTTAACCCATCAAAGAAACGATCAATCTTACTCCTTGGGTTACGTATGTAATCTGCACCATACCTTGCTAACCTTGTAAAGTTAGCCTCATACTTTGCGACATTCTCATCCTCCTTCTGCCTCAGACTCAGAAATTGCCTTTCCATATCCGCTCGATGGTCTCGAGGAAAGTATTCTTCTAAGAACAGCTCTTTGAACTCCTGCCATTCCATGTTTTTTAATTCATCATCTTCCTTTGTGTTTTGAATTAGTGACCACCATTGATCGGCATCTCCAGTGAGGTGGTAAACTGCCATGATAACTTTTTCCCTTTCACTGCTCCCCAAAGCCTGAAATATTTTCTCTAGGGAATTTATCCATTGCTCGGCTACTAAAGGATTTTTACTCCCATTGAACGTTGGTGGTTGTTGCCTCATGAATCGATCTAACATTGATCCTCCACGCTGTGGATCAGGGTGCTCCATACGGGTAAGGTTATTATTCATAACCTGAGTAAGTTGTCCCAGTATGGTGATTAGATGATCGGCACAGGTTGCATCACCAGCCCCACTATAATTATCTTGAGCAGGAGGGCAATCCCTACATGGAGTGCGTGCATTGATACGGTTTCCATTTCTTCCACTAGGCGCCATTTCTAAACAATGGCATAAACTAGATCAGTTTATGAATCAAAATACATAATCCCATACTTATAAAACACTTAACATAAATTGAACTATATATGGATATAATCCATAATCATAAAAAGAAATGTTTCCTTTGAGGAAGTATATACTCATAACCCTTCATAGTGGTTTGTAAAGAAAATGAGAATTATCCTAAGCATATCCCCTGGGAGTGTCGTAACCAAGAGTACAGCAAGGCCCGTTGTCGTGCACCAGTTCTCGTTCGAGTCTAGCTCAAAGCGGTGTTTTCGGGTTTTACCCCTAGGTACATCTGTGCCAGAGCCGCCTCTACCTGCTCGTATCCAGACAGGGATGTATTGCTCGGAAAACTAACAAAATCTCTACAATACCATAATTCTAGGAAGTTCTTCTATACTAAACCTCAAAGTTCATCTTAGGTCTACGTTCTCTAATCAGAGTTTATCTAAATCTAGCTTCCAAGGTTAGTACTAAACTGCCTCTGATACCAACTGTAACGCCCAGAGCCCAGCTACCCAGAGTCGGTGCATTACTTCGTAACATTGGCATGATCACAAAAGATCAAGTCTCGAAAGACCGATTAGTTTAGTAGCCTTGGAAACACTAGATACATTCATAAGTCTTTCATTACATCAAAAATTAAACAAACTACAATAACATGGTCTTCATAGTCCACAATCATATCCCTTTCTGACTACCCCTGCAGGTCACTCATAAATTACTTCTTTACATCCTGGAAAAATATTAAAACATTGAAAGGGGTGAGCTCAGATGCTCAGTAAGGTTAACAATATAGCGGAATATTTCATAAATAAACATTAACATTTAAGGCAATGTATAACTAAAACAAAAGCCTTTTAAACTTGAAATTCAACATTTTATGGCAAAAGTAAAATGAGATAATTCCATTTACTTCTTCACATGGATATTCTACTGGTCTAATAATCACATGCAATATCAATAACCACTTTCATAATGATGGAATGCATAATGCCAGAATATCATAGCCACGTAGTCAAGGCCTCGTGCCAAGACCACAAATAAGATTTTGTCAAGGCCTCGTGCCAAGACACTAGTTTGTCTCATGAGACCTGCCGATGCATCGAGGAGCTATAGCGGGCTCCACCCGTCACATATTAAGTCCAATGCATTCCTCATATGAATAGGTTTAAACATATCATAAACCATAACATAATCGTATCACATAAAACATGCATAAAGGAAACATAACATTTCCACATTTCAATCACAAGATATCAATACAACACATTGATATAATAAAAATGCTTTCAAAACCATTTTCAATACCAAAATAAAAGAAAGTTAAAACTGTGTATTTATTTTTCATTAAAAAAATGATGGCTTGTAGAGGAAGCCGAAACTCAAATAATGGTCATGGCGGCGGAGAAGTCGTTGTCGCCGCATAAGTACGGAAAGAAAAACATTCCCTTTTGTCGTTTAGAAAAACGCTTCGTATAAAAAAGATTCCTTTTGAATAAACGTAAAAGTCAAAGGGGTTTATACACCGTATAAAAGAAAGTTGTGTATAAAACCAAATATGCCTCAATGAAAGGGGATTGAGACGAAGTCCTTAAAAAGATCAGTTTTTTTAAATAAAGTACATCTATAATGTGTATTCACTATAATTACACATAAATAAAGTAAAAATACAAGATACGACATAATAATATCATGACATAATTTGAAAGTAGGAGATTAACCCAAAGAATGGAAGTTGGGTTAAGAAATTCCCTTACCTCATGTCCGACTTGACTCAACCGTTCTTTAACCTCCTGAATAATAAACTAGAGTTAATATCTACCTTATTAAGAACCATTTTCAATTTCATTATCCTTTTTATATCACTTATTACAATGTTATGAATATTATGTAATTATTCAAGTTAATAACGATCGTTTTGTCGATCTTTGGTAACTTGAGTCAACAATAAACTTCTTATAATTACAAGTTGTTCATGTGGTAGAATATCCATTATATCCAGAATTATATTCATGATTTAGATGTCATATATATCTTATATATCCAGTATATACATTCATTTATAATATTACGTAACATTTAGAGGTAAGAAATGAAATGCACCGTTCGTGGAGACGGTAAGCCGTACGTACGCATGAACGCTACTTTCATTTCAATTTCATATTTAATGGAACTAAATCATAATGATATAAATGTATAATATAATTCCAGTATAATATAGTGTATAATACCATTTACTCCATCCTTTATACATCCCACATATGGCATTAACGATTCAAATCACTTTGAGGGGGCGGTAGTCCGCACTTCCTAAAATGAAATTATCGCGTTTTACCCATAATGGAAATCATAAAGTATTCCATAAATGAGAAATACAGAAGCATAAGTAAAACATAAACATGTTATATATATCATATATAAAAATAGTGACATCTTAATGTCCACCTTTGAAGGTGTTATATGAGTGTTGAACAATCATCATTTCATGAGGCAGAAATTCGCCATCCACAGAAATCGTATGTTCTTTAACCATTAGAGGTAGGTGTGTGTAAGTGTAGCTCGAATACTTCTTATAACAACATCCTAGTATATTGAGGATACTGGTGTTGTTACAAAAGAAATGAATAAAAAGATTTTAGGGGGTTGGAGAAGAAAAATAAAACAAAACAACATTAGAGAAGCCATTACCTCAAAATCGGGTAACTCTTTTTGATTTGAGCCAAAGGCTTCCTTGGGAAGAGTTCTGCCCAAAGTAAGGCTTCTAGGAGTAATAGGGGGAAGTTGGGAGAATATTTGGGCAGAGGTTGGCCGATCCAAATGGCTTGAAAGTGTAAATGAGGTGGGAGAGGTGGGGGCCTTTTATAAGTGGAGAGGAGGGGCACTTTTGGAAAGATTGAAATGTTATATTATTTCACAATTATTTTTGGATTCTAAAGGTCCCACACTTATATAATTCGAGGATAAGGTGATAATGTTTCTAAATCTCCTCATCCAATAGGCTTTGGACAAGTGTAAGCCTTGGATTTTTCATTATCTTTTAACTTTATTAAAATCGTTAAATAATGAGGTCATCGCTGCATCATAATGATGTCATAAATAATTTAATTTATTTAATGTCTAAAAATTATAAAAAAAATACTATGATTTAGGAAATCTTTTTATCTTTCTAATGAATATTTATAGTCAAAATTTGGACTTGTGTAACCCCACTTAAAAACTGTTTTAGTAAAATAACTCATGTTTGTGTCAATTTAATTTTAACATTAAATAAATATATATTAATGTCATTTTCCAACTAAAGTGGCTCCATGGGGTCCCCAAGTTGACCCATGGGTTTTCTTGGTCTTCCATTACTCATCCAATAGGATTAGGACAAGTGTCATGCTCATCTCATATTATTAAAACATTATTTGTACCTTAAACTACACTAATTACCTCTAATCGCGATTAAGAACTTAAAAGTTACTATTCACCAAAAAATTATTTTAATCTCATTGAACCACATTTTACTTCTTAATGACAACCATGTATGTAGGATTTTTGAAAATCAAATCACAGAAGTGGTAATATTTCATTTAAACGAAAAATCAGTTATTTAACTACCACTTAGTGGTTTCACTATTCATCAAAAATTGAAGTTTTTCAGAACAAGGCCAAAATTTCACCCTAAGCTATAATTGATATTCCAAATTCAAAAATGATGTCTATTTTAAAAAATTTCAAACATATAAGTTTCATTAATTAATTTTATAATTAATTCCCACTGTTACGACAAATAGCGTGTTTTTAAGAAACAATTTATATCAAAAGATTGGCAATTGTTTATGTCCAATTTCAATGTTAAATTAATTCTAATGACCACCATTGGATAAAATGGTAAAAATATATTCTAATTATACCTTAAAACCACTAAATAGTATAATTTATCACAATAAATTGTTTTGATTAAAAAAGTTGTTTTAAAGTATTTTTCACTATTCATAAAAATTAGAAGTTCTCAGAAAAATACCAAAAATTCAACATAGGCTAATTTCGATATTCTGAATCCAAAAATGAAGTCCATTTTGAAATATAAAATTTCTATAATTTTAAAAAGTGGTTATTACTATTCATAACGGCTACTTTGATTAGTCGCGGTGTTTTAGAACTCGAAGTTGCGTACAATGCAAGCTATTGCATTATTGAATGAGAAGCGTACCGTGGAAGCTCGGGGTGTTACATATGTGATATATAATTTTTGATAAATTTATAAAAAAAATTACATTAAAATAAATAATAATCTAACGGATCCTTATAATTCCTCCTTTTAAACATAGTAACCTTATCCACAATAGATACAATTAAAAAAATTCATTATTTAATAGAATATCTTAGATTTTTTATCATATTATATTTTTGTTATTTATTTTTATTCAAATAAATACATGATTCTTATTCCTTATTATTTTCATCCTGATATCCAACTACATTTTAAATACAATATAGTTTACCCTCAGGTCATTCAATATACTCAATGTACTCTTTCAATAGTCCTTCAATTTTTCAATTCTTCTTTATTTGAAAATATAATTCTTTAAGAGTATCATCAAGCTAAACTTCAAGATCAATAACTATATCTACTTATTTCTCATATTGAACTATTCTTCTATCATTACAATAAATAGAATTCATACTATTTTGATAAAAAAATATTCAATGATTAACTCTACAAAATAAAACCTATTGGAATTGACACCAGTTTTTGTAGCTTGAGACACCCTAAGATGTGGGGGTGAATCATAGTATTTTTAACTTCAAAATTTTTTTTACTTTCAAATTCCATTGGTTATTATTCTCATATTATACAAAACATAATTTAACTCATATGTACCCACAAAAAAATAGCATGAATATGAATAGAATGTAAAACATTCAACACATATATATATTACTTGGTTCACCCACACATGGTTTCATGTAAGGAGCATACACTCAACATTTTTCTGATGTATAAAAATCCACTATAAAATGTTGTTTTGGTGGATAAAAGTTTTAGTTGAAGTCATTTCTCATGAAGACTCACATACTGTATATGTTTAGGAAAAGGGAATCTTCACCAAGACTCACTAGCAGTTGAATGATTTAGGGAATGCATCAGTACCTCCTAAGGTTTACTCTCTTCTCCTCCTTCATGCACTACTCTAGAAAAAATATTTTATATAATTATAGGTATATTCTTAGTTTATTAAGTTGAATTTCACTCCATGAAAATCACGTTGTAATTATGTAAATTTAATCATAATTATATAAATAATTATCCAATGAATACTAAGTGCTTATCATAGTTTACAATTCCAAAAGTAATAAACTACTTATTATAAGAGATAAATATTTTTTCATTAAATAGTTTTCACATAGAAGAAAAAATATAGATATAATAATTTCATCTTAGAAATTATCCACTTACTAGTTTTTACATATATTCACAATGATTCTGTACATTAAAAACTATTTTAAAATGTCATATAACTCACCAATAATATCATACTCTAAATTAATATATTCAACAAAGTCCATACGGCTGACTACGTAACTTATTCATTACCCTTTCTTGGAACACTTAGTTACTTCTCTCTATATCCTATATTTTTATATTATTTTATTACTCTTTATTAATAAAACGAATAATTATTTTATTTTAGACATATCCCTCTATTTCTAGTTAGAATAAGTGGATTTCAAATTCAAAAAAAATTAATTAAATACCTTGAACATAATTTACTTAAAATTCATCTCTCAGATCTTCATAAAATAAATCATCACTATTAAACATCATTTATATTATTGATGTCCATTACATAACTTCAAAATAGTTAATCAAGTTATAACTAAGCAATCTAATTCAAATTTTTATGATTTCCATATTATGAATCATATTTCATGATTGATCAACTATATAATAACATGGTATTAAATCCTATATTGTATCTTGAAAATTTAGTTGCTTCATTGGTTTTTATTTAACATCCCATAACATCATATCATGTCATGGAGCTTCATAGTGTGATATTGATTTATTCTATAAAACATCCAAAGTTTAATATTCACCTCCCTTCTAGTTTATTCCTATTATAACCATAACCATGTTATCTCTTCAATTAAAACATTACCTATTACATCATGGATAGATTTATTTCAAATGTTATAAATCTCCAAGAATATAGTGGTGTGAACTCCTTCCATGGAATGTGAATCTCTAAATATATAGAACCAAAAAATCTACTTATGAATTTTCATAGTGTGGCCAATATTTTTATGACATAACTAAATTTTTATCGAAAACTATAAAGGAAGTAATTCTTATGTATTTAGTTCTGTTAAAAACTTTTCCACATTCCAAAATAATTTCTAACCCTCTATGAAGTCCAATAATTTTACATTTTTCCTAAACCATATTAACCCATATGTGTAAAATGATATTTTAATTATTTTTCACTTCTCTATAATTAAAACCAAACCTTATAAATATTGGGTCTTATAACCTATATGTGTTGTGAATTTCCATTTTTCTTGATCATTATTGATCATTATTACATTGGTAACCCTTAAGTATACAATTTTTGTTCACTAAAACTTTATTGTATTTTTATAGCTCTTCCAAATATTACTCTTATATATATAGGGATAGTATGTTCAGTCCTTTTTCACATTTACGTCGTAACCTACTTGGAACTAGTAACTTTTACACTTAGGAATTTGTTTATTTTTTCAGAAATATTCTCAACACTAGAATGTCATTTAGACTCATCCAAATGTATCCAAGTCTAATCTAAAACACATATTTACCAAAAATTAAAAAACCCATATTTTCAATGTGATATCTTCTGTAATTATACTTTCAAAACCTCAAGAATAACTCAAATTTTTCTCCCTTATTTCTTGGTTCTCTATATATGGAACAAATAGATTCTAGATCATACAAATTTTGTACTTACACTTTAAGGAAATATTTTGAGATAAATTTATAGACCACCTTATGTAATTCCACTACTGTAACTATTAGTACAACCTATTATTCAATAACTTCTAGACTTAAAATTACTCATCTTTTGGAACAACTGATTCCTCACACTCTAATGAAAACTTTAACACTTTTCTAAATTGAAAAAACTTCATCAAACATCATTGACCTTAAGTGATTTTAAATAAATCCAATATAAAACCTCTTAGTTGTAAAAAATAATCTTCATATTCTTTATTAAATGATAGGTATAAGTAGAAATAACATATATTTCTTTATATTTCCTTTTCATGTTTTTAACCTTTGTAGATGGACATAGGTAGTAGTAAATATTATTTTCAATTCTTGTTTAGATTATTCTTATTCACTAAGTAACTATAATTATTAATTTTAATCATTTAAAATATTATAAAAATATTATTTTAGATTTAGTTTTGTGATTTTATGACTAGTTCAATAATTATAGATTCTATGTTAATCATTTTTATAGATTCTTCTTATTATGATTATTTATTCAACTCCATGAGTCTTACATGAGTTTTATGATAAATTTTACTAAATTATAGAGGTATATTTTTTATTTTTTTTAAACACAAAACATTCTAACCTATGATTGGGTATTGATATTAGAAATTATTTCTTTATCTGAATTCAAAGTGAGTATTGATAAAATTATATAGTGGTTAAACATTCAAACATGAAATTGGTTTTCAAGAATTTTATTTTAAATATGATTAGTGGTTTATAGTATTAAGTTTTAATTATGTTTTGAATATAATATCTCAAAATTTTGAATTAATTTCATTTTTAAACCATCTGTCCAATAAGAAAAAAATAAACAATGTAAATAACCGCCTTCATCGAGATTCAAGTGATAAGAGGTAAAAAAAATTATTATATTAGTTTGGTTGAGGTATAATTTGTTTTTTTAATTCATATGACTATATTTTCAACAAAAAAATACCCTATATTCATAAAACCATTAGTTAATTATGTTAGTTAGGGTATCAAGGTCATTTTGTCATATTGAGGGGCCCTTTAATGCCTTATCTAGTGACCCTAACTTACGTCACGTGATATGAATGGGTAATCTACTTACATACCAAACCAAATGAAACCCTAATTATTTATTACATTTAAAATATATCTAAACCCTTAACCAAATTCTCTAATAAAAATCCTTCAGGACCCACCACCACTAGGACCCCTCCTAGGTTGGTAATGAATTTGAGTGTGACACCTCAAATCCCACCTCTAATAGGCCACGAGTTGGAGACTATCACTGAGGATATAATCAAACATATTAAATTAATTTCCCTGATAAATATTATGAAAAATATAAAATAACCCCCATTAAGAACAAAATAATAATATAAAAATAAATCATGATATCATAATAATCAATTTAATTTCATGAAAAATCAAATTCTCTAAAATAAATACTAAAATGGGTAATTGCTATAACAATGAATCCAACTACCGAAAATCCATGTTATGAGCTCTAAATGTCTATCCCTATCACCAAATCTATCTTATAAATCTATAAAAAAGTTATATATAAGATAGAGGTGGGAATATAAGTATACTTCATAGGTTCCTCCCTAGAACCTCTCATGAAGATTTATAAGAAATATACCAAAGCCTCAATGAATAAGCAATGAAATTTTCTCATCACTTATAATAAGTCAAGTATCATCCCAACCTAACCATGGATTTCACACCAATTCCATATACCTTTATAGTAATATAACAATTAAATGAATATATATAAGAAATTACCCCCATACTCTTTTCCCTGTATAAATTTTCTCTGTTATGCCCCAATGATACACATCTTAGATCTCCCATTCATTACATGTCCATATAACCAAAAACTAATAACCACTTTAAAACTAAAAACCATAATCTATATCTATATACCAAATAACATAGACATTCACCATAAACTATATCCAGATAACATATACTATAATCTCGTTCCACTACCATTTACCGCATCACTTCCACATAACCATATAAAAACCACATCATCTCATCATAACTAAATCTCTAAATACCATAATTTATGGTCATCACAACCTATACAATATTTTGAATGTAGAGTGAGTTTGGAGGAGTATTTATCTATATGTATCACCCATATTCTATTTATTGGTGATATAAAATAAACCCAAAATATTATATAGGCATCAGTGAGATTTCCTAAATTGGGTGGTAGTGTGTGAGAAATATCATAAAATAAAGTGGATATAATAGCATATAATCCCATCATAAGGGTAAAATACATCTAAAAATACCCACATTCACATTACCACAGTGCATCAACCAAGACTAAATCAAACAATAACAACCCTATTAAAACAATAAAACGCTACTTCCTCACAATAATAATATTCATCCCATTTTATATTTCATCATTTTCTTCAATATTAGTTAATTATAAAATAATTTATTTCCATACATATATTCCTTAAATTCAATACATTATTTAATTGATTCAAATAATTTCCTTTATTCTTTTAAGTTTAATTAATTTTTTTATTTTAACATCATCCTATATTACTAATAATCTATCACACAAACCACCACATCAACATTACACCATCATAATAGAACTGAATAACTATTTATTTCACCTAAAATCACATAAGTATAACTATATTAAGGATAAAATATCTAATAAAATAATAATTTCAACAATAGAATACAAAAAATTAGCTACTACACAATCTCAAAAAAAACGATCATATATCTTTATATCCTCTTTTATGGGTAGAAATAACACAATGTTTTAAGAAGTAACAAATTTATAAATTTGTATTCCCTAATCACATTATAATATTTATGTTTTTATGAAATTTCAATATGGTTTAACACATAAAGAATAAAATAAATCATATTAGTGTATTTGTTGAAGAAATAAAGAACAATAATAAATTTTTAATGTGGAAATAAAGCAATGAATACATTATTAGACTATTCCCATTATTTTATGTATTTATATTTTATATTATTTATTAGTTAAATATTATAAATTTACAAAAATACCATTAAATATTGATTAAAATATATGCAAATATAAACAAAATAGAGAAATTACTAATCCACTACCTCAAATCAAAGTTTCAACAATCATGCACCTAAGAAATTGGATGAACTAATGATTGAATACCAAAAACCACACATGAAACCTTAAAAAACCTATAACATATCATACACTATAAACCCATTTTCCAAAATTTACCAATAACAAACACAATACCTCTTATATATCTTCGGGTGAATGAGTAATGAAGGGAAAAATAGATATTGAAAAATTGGATCATAAAGAGTTAATCAAATCAATGAATGGATTAATATTTACCAATAGTTGACCAAGAATCACTAAAGATAATATTAAAAATATATATGTTTCATGAGGGACCAAAATAATATTACCAAGAGGTGGGAATGCATAAAATTTTTTATAAAATGCTGAGGGAAATCACCATAGTGTTGTAGAGGCTACACCATGGAATAATAAGGATTTTTCAATATAGATATGAGATCATTGGTCTTTAAAACATCCATATTCCACTCTTTGTACAATATTTTTTATATTTAAAAATATATTTGACTATTCCTATTATATAGTGTTTCCCACCAAAACCATTTTTCTCTTATATCCATATTTGAACCACACACCTCCATTGAAAGTTGTTTACTTTACTCACCATTTTTTCCTCTTATCATAATACTTACATGGAATAATGTTACATAAAACCATAATTTCACACCATGACTCCAAAAATGTGTTTTTTATCCATCCTTATGCTCATAGGGATTTCATAAAACCCCAAACATAGTAAAATGGCCATCTCTATTTCACAAATGACCACCACAACAAAAAATTATCTGAATGGTAATAGTAACTTTTAGCTTTAGAAAACTAGAAAAATATATTTAACATCACGCCTATAGTTCAAACTTGGACACCCCTAAATTATAATATGACATAAATATCACTAAAACATGCAATTGTTCCCTCCAAGATGGCAAAACTCGTATTTTCTCCTAAAAACCTCCTCAAATTATCTTATGACACCACTAGCACCCCCAAACACAAAGTAAAGGACATGTAATTTTTATCCTCTATTATTTTGACCCATAATTATATCAAACCAATACTTTAAACATATTATTACATGATTTTTAATATAAATATCTAATAAATGCAACCCAAAGATTAATAGTTATAGTGTTGTTAGAAGACTAGGTTCATAATATATCAAAATGAGACTAAAACACAATATCTCTATTTTATTATCCAAAATGAGATACTAAATCCCTTTGAGATTTTAAAAAATACATTGGATAACCTAGTGACATACAAAATAAAATGGGTGATCTAAAAATCCTTATAAGGGAATAAATATGATAACAAAGTATAACATATGATTCAAAAAGCATAGTACGAAATTTGAAAAGACAAGGATCACAAATAATAATATGGGAGAATAATATAAATAACATGTAATTAACATGTTCATGATTATGTGTTCCATAAATAAGAATCAAACATAAGACATAATAATTACCCATGGAATGAAATGTGTAGCATGATTTTCCCTCATATCACAATCAGAAGAAATTTATTTAACATTCCAAATAGAAGAAGGAATTAATTATTTTATAAGTACATATTTGAATAAATAAGAGTGTGAATTAATTTTTTTTCATTTAAAAAAATTTTATGAGAATGGGTAAAGAATTTGGTGTAGAAATGAACTTTTAAAATAGTGTTTTAAGGAATTGATTTAGGACTTTTGAAGAATGAATGAACATAGAATTTTATTTGAAAAACTGAAATAAAATATAAGGGTTATACATAAAATATTACATTATTAAATGAAATAATTAATGGGAATAATTTATTTATAATATTTTTACATAAAATTATTAAGGGATATAAATGTTTCCCTTAAATGTGTTTGATTTTAAAGAATCCATTTAACTGATGAACTTAAGGAATGTATAACCCCATAAATTAAAGGGAGAAAAATCTAGGTATATATGTATGATATATATATATATATATTTAATTTATAATAATTACATTACTTAAAAAGATATATAATTTCAGTTTGATATAGAGAGGTCATAACCCCAAGAAAAAAGGGTCGTTCAGGGAGATCCCTTACATTATGTCTGGATTCATTCTGCGTGTGCATTTAACATCCTGAATAATCAAATTAAATTAATTAATTACATAATTCAGATCATTTTACATATATATTTTATTTAAAAAATTATATTATGTTTATTTACAACCATTATAGTGATAAATGGAGTTTTGTTTCATTGTTTGGAGGTCATTAGTTCCATAGTTCCAACGTCAGGTCGTATGTGGATAATGATTGAAGCTCTTATAAAATGGGATTATAAATCCAAAGTGAAATTAAATGGTATTAATGAACTTACATAAATTTATTTGGTACAATGTATCCATATTTTTTCTAATATATGGATAATTCATTTATAAAAAAATTTATTTTTATGCAATTGATTCATTTATGAGATTTTATCGACTATCCCAAAAAAGTTTCATTTTTTAATTAATCAAATATAAATTCATTATAAAACATTAAATAAGTTATAATATACTTATTATCATCTTATATAACCATAATAATATTTTTATGACCATCCTTGTATGCGGTGGAGAAAAAAGTGTGTTGATCATGGAGGTGGTGAACTAACTATATTGTGAAAAAAAAATTATTAATACTCAATTGAGGTGAGGGTGGAATATTTATATTAAACCAAGATAGTAAAATTTATTTATAATTATTATACTTATTCTACTATGTTTATGTGTATATAGAACATATGGGGGTGTATGAATAAGAATAAAATTGAATTAGGCTAGTCGATAATTTTACCCCTTCCTTTGGTTGTATCCTCTTACGCTACCCCTTAAAGCTCCTTGAAATGGTATTTGGTGAGACTAAAATTACAGGATGTGGGGGGGTTATTGGATATATAATTGGGTATAAATTTGTAATTATTATAGTCTTATAAGTTTTGAGGATAAGGGGTGGTATTTATAATATGAGAGGTTTGTTTTTTTAATAATATATTCATTATTTTATTTATTTGGTTCACAACTACCAATATTGATGAATATTATAACCACATATAATAAATGGTTCATGCTAGTTTGAATTAATGATTTATTACATCATAAAATATGTAATAAATCATGTATTTAACTTTTAATGTTATATATAATGTTTTTTCATATTCCACTATTCACAAAAAATTCAACTATTTTAGAAAAATACAAAATACTAACAGTAACCATTTTTTACATGTAGATACCAAAAATGAAATAAATTTTATCAGAATAATTTTCTATATATGATAAATTTAGTTATTAATTACAATACTTATTTATTTTAAAAATACTAATTTTAATTTTCTTATTAGTTTTCCAAGTCTTTGAAAATTTACTTATTGTCTCATAAAATTATATTATCATTATAATTCAACATTATATTATTTTATAAACCTATTTTAGAATATAAAAATTATTTTAAATCATTATATTTTTTATAAAAAATAAAATAACAGATTTATGTGTAACGACCCTATACACTATGGCCTACCTGGCTAGCGTAAGGCTAAGGCGCCATAGCCCCAAGCCCACCTCCAATAGGATAGGGGCTAGGGATAATAGATAATAAGTAATAATATAAATGGTATGTCTTTTTACACTATACCTATATACACGCACCCAACCATCTCCATGAAACAATGTAGAGGAATAATAAAAAGGGTTGTAACCTCTAGAGTAAAACAATTCATCCCATAACCTCTAGGGATTCAATAAGAGAATGTAAGAATAAAACCATAGTATAAAGGGTAAAAATAAAATACCTACCATAAATTAAGTTTCAACCTAACAAAAAATAGATGAAATGAAAGTTGAGAGATAGTAGCTAATGGTCTCTATTCCCACCCACTATACACATCCTATGCACTCGAGTATCACTATGCTCTACCTAAAACTCCACAGGTCTATCTGTCGTCTGCATCATACATGAAACATGTGGAGAAATCCCATGCATGGGTGAGTATATGCATGCCCAGTAAGATTCCCTGAAACCCAAATGGGGATAAATATAAGATATGGTAGAAGTAGTTAACTCAACCCAAAGAAAGAAGGAAACAAAACCCAACAACATATGTATGTGCTCATAAGGAAATCCAGACGAGAGATAAAGGGGATATCCATCTCATATCATAGCCTAGGATGATGAGTCTTCCTATAACACCAAAGGTCCACTAATGATTAATAGCATCTTTTGTGTCTATCTGAAGAAGTCATGAAGAGTACCTACACCTCGTTGCATACCTACAGTCAAAGGGGGTCCAATATCCAATAGAAAGAGGACCCTCACCCTAGTAAAATAGGGGGTGTAACTTAGTATATGGATAGATGACCTGTGACCTAGTGCGTCAAGTGGATTCTAATTAAATCATGGAGGACCTAAACTCAAGTACTTTTTGGGGTGCCACTCTGTGGGTATCGATAGAGGACCCCCAACCTAGTGAATCATGGATTTTTACTCAAATCATGGAGGACCCACACCTTAATATGATAGGGGCTCCCACTAAGTGGGTATTAGTAGAGGTTCCTCACCCTAGCACCATAGGGAGATGTTACTCAAAGCATGGAGGACCCACATCCTACTAAGATAGGGGGTTCCACTCGATGGGTATTAATAGATTACCCTCACCCAATTTCATCAGGGGGATGCCACTCCATGGGTAGAGTAACCATGCCCCATTATGTTAGTGGGTTCCACTCAACTGGTGAAAGGAGTATGGTGGACCCACACCCTAGTGTAGTGGGGGGTTTTCCATCCCCGACCTCAAGCTCTGATGATTCTTCTCAAGAACTTCCATTATCAAGTGTAGTCTAAAGAAGCATCATGCTTGGAACATTCCACATTGTATCTAGAAAACCACTATAAAGGATACCCTCACATTTTACATGAAAGAAATCTTAGGATAGGATACTAATTCCCTAAAATCTGAGTCTAAATGAAGGATATATTCAAGGTGGAACTTTCTCATAGGGGTACATGACATGTATGGGCCCACACATTGTGTGGTACTGCTCCACTGGTTGGTTGTGTTATCCTATGGAAATGTCTTGGATTCCATTCACTATACACAGCATGTAAGGGTGACCACACATCATGTCTCAGCCACTCAGGGCCTAACCATGTTCTCCAATCCATTCTCGTGTTTTTAGGGTTGTGACCATGTAGCTATCCCTATAACTATCCATGCCTGGGTATCGTTCTGTGACTGTGTACTCCTAGAGTACACAATGTGTCCTCCCACACAGGGTCTAAGTTTTGTACAACTGGCGCATGGATTAGCCACCCTGGGAGGTTTAAATGGTGTGTGGGCCCATCCACATGACATGTGATCCTTAACTCTACCAAAAACCATAACATCGTGGATAAGGGATACCACATGGAATTTGTTCTTTATAATACAAATTGTATATTGTAGTTTTAGGCAGAAAGTATAGACTCTTCATTCATTTTCTAGATCTGGACTCCCCACCACAAATCATGCCTATTTAATTCCCAAAATCGATAAAAACCACCTTTGATCATTTATTCATGTCCTTCGATGGTCAGTTATCAAAATTTGGTGATCCGCTTGAAGCTCGCAACATCATGCATCGCACCTCCAGTCTCTTGTCACATGATCCCTTCACCCATCTAGATATCAACTTCACAGAGTGTCACCCATATCCTGAGTCGTTCCTTGATCCAATTGGAAACCATCAATACCTATTTCATTCTTGCTACCTCAAAAAATATGGGGGTTTAATCGTGCTCAAACCCACCCCAACAATGTTGAACAGAAACCCTATGGGTCAATGATGAACAACACGATGACTAGAGAGGGTAAATACAAAAGAACAAATTAAATCCTTCACCAGACAAGAATTCTTGACCAATGATTGCATAATAAGGATTTATATGGATGATATAATGTTTTAATGATAATAATTTGATTTAAACTATTCAAATTAAGGGATGGGTCATGAGAAGATAAAAATATCACAGTTCAATAATAGCAGATAAAAATAAATTCTCAGTATTTTAATCATAAGGGAGGAAACCCAAAATGATGAGATCTGCCTTGATTTAGATTGATCATTGGTGAATAGTGCATTCTCTAATGATGGATAAGACCTACTTCATTTCTTTCCTATCGATCCACCTCAATCTGGTCATTATTTTTTTGTTCGATGTCGATCTACAAATGAAGAATGATCTCAACCTCCTCTCAAGTTTTTCTTGGGTTATGAAAATAACCCTTAGAAAATAAAAATAATGACATATTTATATAGGAAGGGTTAGGTTAATTTTATTAAATAAATTAATTAATTCACTTAATTCACCCTCTAATGGAACCCTTATCCAAACTTCTGATGCTGAAAAACCTTTGTTCACACCTAGGGTAAACCCCATGTTCTAGTTTCAACCATGGTCTTAGATTTATGTTCTAAGGATCCAATCATGAGATGTTCAATTATTTTTGAAAAACTGAATGCATGTGATATTAATATATTTAATATTTTTATAGTATCAATTTTGGGATCACTGGGCCTCAAAATCTCACGCTGCCTTAGTTCCTGGCTCCAATAATATTTCTTAACATAATTCAAAGTATTACAAGGAAGAAACGAGGTCACTAAATTATTCCACCATCAAATAATTTCATCCCATAAAATCACATGCTAAAAAAAGGTGGGGACACTAAGCCTGTATCTAGCTCTCCCTCTCCCAGGATCCCTCCTACATACTTCCATGCTACCAAAACACACAAACCAAGTGAATGGTCCATCCTCACATGATCCTTTATTGTTTATCCTAAATCTACAATGGGTACTCCATGAAGTTGGATCCATCCTCAATGTCTATATTTCCCTTATTGGTGGTGTGTTTAGAATCATGCACCTATCTCCTCAGTTATGACACATAGAAGACATCATTCACTCGCTCCAACTATGCGTGTAAGGCTAGGTAGTAAGCAACCTCTCTAACCCTCGAAAGGATTATGAATGGACCGATGAACATCAAGGATAGTTTTCCTCACTAGCTAACCTCCACAATCCTTATTTTGGTAAAACTCTTAGGAAAATATGGTATCCTTTCTCTAAATCCAAAGGCCTACAACATCAATCTGTATAATATTTATATTGGCTATGGAATGTCCTCATACACTCATGGATCATCTAAACTTTCTTCATTGTCACATGCACCATCTCTAGGCCAATAGGATATTCTTAACCGATCTCAATCCAACAATGGTGACTTTAAAGGTATCTCATAAAATTCCAAAAATGGTTTCATGTTGATCATATATTGATAGTTGTTATTTTTTTTATAACTCTACCAATGGAAAGTGATCTTACCAACTCCATATGAAATCAAAAACACAATCCCTCAACATATCCTCCAACACTTGGATAGTGTGTTCAGTTTTTCCATCCATTTAGGGGTGATTCACCGTACTCATCCACAATTGGGTCCCGAATGACTCTTGTAGGACTCTACAATAGTGAGGTAAACATCACATCATCATTGGAGGAAATCATTGAGGTTACCCCATTGTGTCTAATGATATCGCACACTACAACTACCAAAAAATCTCTATAGAACTATACTATCTGATAGAAAGGAAGTGTCATGACTTCATGATTCGGTCACCTAGGTATAATTATGGAATCTCATTGTACAAGGACTACCTATTACAAATTCCATGGATATTCCATGCTATTTCCACTCTAGGATCCCAAGTGGCTGTGTCAAACCTACTGAAACCTGGTGCTCATCATTCACCTATTGACATGTGAGACACTAACAGACAATATTGGAAATGATCTACCTCATTCCATCCCACAAAAACTACTATTTAAGGTCTGTTTACTTCTTCCCTAGGAAGTATAAAAAAATAGTAAGTGTCAAACTACCTCATCACCTCATCTCTCATTGTGACTGTAACTGCTTTATATCTCTATAAAAGTATGATTTTTTACTCTCCTTCAGGAAATTAATTTGGTGAATCTCCCAAAGATAACTCATAATGAAGAACCTCATAGTTGTGTCTCCCAACTAAGCCTCCCTCACATGCTAGAGAGGAGGATGATTCAACACCATCAACTAAATATTATTTGCACTCCTCTCCCCCACCAGGGTCAGTTGCAAAGAAGATAACTATTCAGATGCCTCCTATATAAAATGAGAATGGGACTTCTTACTAAGGGAATATACCACCACATTTCCTTTAAAAATAGTATAGACTATCTCGAATTCATAGTCCAATAAGAACTCTAACCAACACCTCTATCTCTAGTTCATATCTCTCTATGTGAAGACATACCTTAGACTTTGATGGTCTAAGTAAACAAAAAAGTGCTCTCCCAAAAAATAGTGCATCCACATATTTATAGAAAAGACTAATGATACAAAATCTATGTCATGAGTTATGTAGTTATACCCATGGGGTATCAACTACCCTGACCCATATGTTATCACTACCTACCTCTACATCAACACACAGCTGATCCCAGCACTAGAGGCATCACAATACATTATATACTCCATGTTTTCCTCTAGTAGTATCAAAATAGGAGCATTGTTCAACCTTATTCTCAACTATTCAATGGATTTATAACACTACTTGGTTGGGGTAAATGACTACCCATTCTACATCAGGGAGTTCAAAGAGGCTATAGTCCTATAGAATTCCTCTATGAACCTCTTGTAATACCACACCAAACAAAGAAAACTCTGCACCTCTAATTTTTTCTTGGGTGCATCCCAAGAAATAACTGCATCAATATCCACTGATTCCATATTTAAACAATTATTAGAAATGAAATGACCCAAAAATTGAATATCTCAGTTCCAAAATTGGAACTTCTAGACCTTACCATAAATTTGGTTCTCCCTGATTAAGTTTAGGATCATCCTCGAATGCTTTGTAAGATATTATTCTAACACAGAGTAAATGAGTATGACATCAATGTAGACAACCAAAAATCAGTCTATGTATGGATGAAATATGTAGTTAATAAAATCTATAAACACTTTGGAGTCATTCATGACACCAAAAGTCATCACTAGAACTCATAGTGTTCATAGCGACATTGAAATGCCATCTTCTGAATATCTGCCTTGCAAACCCTCAATTGGTGGTATCCAGACCTAAGATCAATCTTCAAGAATCAAATTGCACCTCAAAATCTGTAATATAGGTCAAAAATACTTGGAAAGGTGTAATTATCCTTTATTATTACTTGGTTTAGGTGATGATATTCAATACAAATCCAGAATCTCTCGTCTTCTTTTTTCACAAACAAAACTAGATCCGCCCTGGGGGACACACTGGGTCTGATAAAACCTTTCTCTCGAAGGTTCTCCAACTACACCCTCATCTAATAAAGTTAAATAGGGTATATATGACATGCTTCATAATATATAGTTATGGTCCTATGGTGAAAGTAAATGTATATTTCTATCTCCTACCTCAGAGGTTCTCCCAAATCATCCTCAAGGAAGATGTTCATAAATACCCCCTTTACTAAAGGAATCCATATTATTAAGGATCCTATTGTGACAAGGGATGTACTCAACAAATAATGGGTTATGGTTATATACTCTTACATGCAAGGCCCACTCACTCATCCTTGATATCTCTCTCACTTGAAAAGGAGAATCTCATCCCATTTGTCTGAAGTCATCTGACCCACCTATGATAACAGTCAATCTAGGCTCAAACCATAGAAAACCAGTCCATATCCATGATAAAATAATATTTTTTCATCATGATGACCAATATAGTCCATGTGAAACTTTCACCACTAAGTTATATCTCACACTATAATAAGATAAGCGATGTCAAAGAATCACACCCTGTTAGAACCTCTAGCAAAATCTATTGTACTGAGGTCTCAATGGTGAGATCTATATCTCACACAAGGTATACAAAAATGATGTAGTGTATAATTCATTTGTCTATATAATGGATAGGGTTTATAATAAACGCATATCATACCTCATATCATCTCATGAGCTACCATGTCATAAGCCTCTATAGCCTGCAGTTACCCGCTACCCTGACCACCATATCCCTAATCATGACATGGGATGCCTGGTGGTGGTGGGGGAAGTAGCTCATAGTGTCTTACACCACCAGAATATCCACCCCCTAGATCTCCACTTTCTCCTCTTCCATCATCACTTATCTGGGGCCTTCCCTATCTACACTGATTAGAACCATGATAATGGAACTACCTCTATTTTGGTGGTCCATCTACTACCTGATTTCCCTTCTCATCACATTGAGTTAGGAAATAAAATTCTATGTGACCTCTCCCATCACATGAATAACATACCCCCTCTATAAGATGACTTGGTCCTCTATTCAAACCCAAAACCGTATGTCTACCTAATTTTGAACATTCATGGGTAGGTCTCCTGTACTGAGATATTGCTGACTATCTCCTGCTAGCAGTTGCAGATGAATCATTCCACTACCATATCCAATAGCCTACTATCCATATAAAATGAATCTATCTATCACAATTTCTCTCTCTAAAACTCTATAATAGGTGGTAATTTACAAGGGAACAATAATGGAATGGATTTCTTTATAGAGACCCTTCTTAAACTTCTATGTCTGGAAGTAACCATCCTACACCATGTTGAGGGATTACCGTGTAAGGTCAGTTAAACTCAAGGAATACTTAGTAACCATCATACTACCCTTTTGAATCTCTAAGAGATCTAGAATGTGAACTGATCCCAATAAATAGGGGTAATACTCCTCACAAAATAGATGTTGGAAATCAAACCATGAGAGTGTTGACTCATCATGTATATTTTTGAAAAGACACCACTTTTCCCTACTATTCCATAGAAAATATTATATTCCAAAACAACTATATGATTATTTGGGGTTTGAAAAAACCTAAATACTTGAATTACCAACTCAAGTAAATCCTCCACTACCTGGGGATATGGATTTTCATAGAACCTCAGTGGCTCCTAATAGTGGAACATGTGGAGTGCACTAATCCTACATGCATCTTCGGTATTCCCTAATAGTAAAAAATATAGCTAAATAGTTAGGGTTTTTCTATCTTAACACCTAGTGAAGGGTACTCATGAGATAGACCCTAAATTGAGGCCTTGTTATCCATCAAATCATTTTCCTGATCTTTAATCAGTAAAATGGTTAGTTGTATTCACGGAGGCATCCTGAAAGTGATCAAGACATACCATGATAAGATAAGAATATATATATATATATATATATGAGTATATGACTCAAAAAACATACTTAAATGAATAAATACTATATGATTCATGTTTCATTCTTCATTTCAACCAATGTATCGGTATGACAGGTCGACAAGAAGGTATTCAGATTCCTGGTGTATGGATATATCAGCTGCCACACCAATACTTGGTTCCCATAACTAAAATCCACACTCGGGACACTCTAACATTGTTTCCTTAAGTTCCCAAAAAAACCTCACCATGGGTCTATCTCCATACCAAACTGAGGGAAAATCATCTTTGATAACACTCTATAATGACCCAACCCATTGGGGTCTGTCTAGCCAGTGGAAGGCCAGGCCGGCACAACCCCAAGACTACCCCTCCAATAGGATATGGGCTAGTGAAACGTGAGGATAAGGAATAATATAAATGTGAGTCATTTACCTAGTGTATCTATATGCACACACCTATCCATATCCAATAAATAATGTAGAGTAATAATAAAAAGGGCTGTGAAATCTTGAGTAAAATCATTCATTCAATAACCTTTAGGTAATATAATAGAGTATGATAGAATAAAATAAAATTTTATAGGGGAAAATTGTATGCGCAGCCATAAATGAAGTCCCAACCTGAAAATAAATAGAAGAATATATAGCTAAGAGATCCCAGCTTCTGATCTCCAAGCATGAAAACTGTATATGATCTATGCACCTGAGTATCAATATGCTCCACCAAAAACACCACCTATCATCCATTATCTACATAATACATGAAATGTGTGGTAAAATCACATGAAGGGGTGTGTATATACATACCAATTAGGAAACTCTGAAAACCAAATGGGGAGAAATATAAGATACTATAAAAGTAGTCATCTCAACCCAAATAAAGAGAAAAATGTAACCCAAAAAATATATATATGTTCTTATAAAGAAACCCAAATGAGATAGAAAGTGGATCTGCATCTTATAGCCTAACCTTTGATGATGAGTCTTCCTATAGTAGAAAAGTTCCATCAATGATTCCAAACATCCCACATGTTTGTATAAAGAATTCATGAGGAGGACCCATACTTTTCCACTACTCCACACTCTAAGGGGGTGAAATCACCAATAAAAAGAGGACATGTTCCCTAGTACTATAGGGGGGTTCCACTAAATAGATAGATAGAGGACCCATGCCCAGGTGCATAAGTGAGATGATACTCAAATCATGGTGACCCACACCCTAGTACAATATTGGGTGCCACTCAGTGGGTATCGGTAGAGGACCCTCTCCCTAGTGCATCATGGGGATGATACTCAAAGCATGGTGGACATGTACCCTAGTATGATATGGGTTCCACTCGATGGGGATTAGTAGAGGACCCTATCCCTAGTGTTTCATGGGGAAGATACTCAATTAATGGAGGAATCACACCCTAGTATGATATGGGGTTCCACTTTATGGGTATCAATAAAGGAACCTTTCCCTAGTTCATCAGGGGGATTCCACTCCATGTATAAATGAACAATTCCCTATTATGTATAGGGGATTCCACTCAATCAGTGCATGGAGTATGGGGGACCCTCACCCTAGTCCAATAGTGGTTTTCCAACACTTTCCTCTCTCTCATATAATTTTTCCTGATCAATGTCATCATCAAGAATCACCTAAAGAATCGTCATTCTTGGAATATTCCCCAAAATATCTCAAAATCCACTATCAAGGCTACCATAAAATTCTACATGAAAAATGGATTAGGATGGGCTACCTATGGTCCAAAATATGAGTCCATATAAAGGATATATGCAAGGTAGAAGTTTCTCATAGGGGTACATAGGGTGTATGGGGTCTACACGGTGTGTGGTCCCACTTTGATACCTATTTTTGTTCTCCTATGGTCATATATTGGAGTCCATTTCACTATAAATAGTGTGTAATGGTTCCCACATGGTGTGTCTCAGCCACCTGGGGCCTGGCCATGTGCTCCTGACCACACCTTTGTTCATCGGTTAGTGGCCATATACCTAACCGTGTATGTGTACCATCCCATGCCTATGTAATCAAATAGTACATGATATGAACTCCCAAATTGGATCCTATCCATTTATATCTAGCACATGGATTAGACACATTGGGAGTGTCACAAGGAATATGGTCCCTACAACATGGAATGTAGTCCTTAACTCTTCTTGAAACCCTAGAATCACTGCCAAAGGATACTACACAACTTGTTCTCTTCATAGTACATGCTTTATAGTCATGATTTCCATAGAAATACTAGATTATTCAAGTGTTATTCAGATCCAGCCTCACCATAGTGAACCACTCCTATTAACCGTCCAAAATTGGAGGAAATCACCTTCAGCTATTGATTATCTCCCTATGATGGCTGAAAATATGAATCCAGATATCCCCTTGAAACCTGAAACATCATGATTTGTGCCTCTAGTTTCATGTTGCATGATCTTGTCACCCCTTAAGATCTTGAATCCATGGGTTATCACCCACATCGTTCCTTGATCCATCCAAAAACCATTGATTCATGTTTCATTTGTGGTAACAAAAGGAATATGAGGGTTTGATCATGCACAAACCTACCTTGACAATGTCAAACCATGACCCCATGGTCCAATGGTGAAGAACATGTTTAACAAAGAGGGTAAATCAACTAAAACAAATTCAATCCTTCTTTGGACAAACATTATTGGCCAAAAATCACATAATAGGTATTTCCATGGGTGATATAAAATCTTTCAATTAATAATTTTATTTAAAAAAATCAATTTATTAGATGGGATCATGTGAAGATCAAAGGAATACATATCAACAACATTAGATAAAAATGAATGCTTAATCTTTTAACCATAATTGTGAAGACAACAAATAAAGAGACCTACCTTAATTTAGATCAATAATTGGTGAAAAATGCATTCTCCAGTGATAGGGAAGACCTTTTGTGTTTGATGAATCTCAATCCACCTCAATTTGATCACCATTCTTTTTTCTAATATTGATCCTCTAATAAAATACAATATCCTCCCTCTCAGTTTTAATAGGGGTTATGCAGCTAACTCATGAAAAATTATCATAACTATGTATTTATAATTGGAAGGTTCGGTTAAGATTATTTAATGAATTGATTTATTAAATTAATTATACACATAACGCACCAGCAAACAACTACCTCATCTGAATGTAGGGAATTGACCACCCTTAGGTTTTTCTTAGGGTAAACCTTGTATTCTAGTTTCAATTATTGTCTTGGATTTACGATCTAATGTTCTTATTAGGATATATTTTATTATTTCTAAAAAATTATCTATGCATAATAATAATATATATAATATTTTTATAGTTTCAAATTTGGTATCATCGAGCCCCAAAATCTCATGTCATCTTAGCGCCTCACTCTGAAAATATTTCTTAATATATTTCATTGACTTACTAAGAAAAAATGGTGTCCTTAGAATATGTTTTAGAATAATACAACAAATTATTTTATAATTTTTAAAACATTTATTAACTTGTATCATGATATAAATATGTCATATTTTAATTTTATAAGATGCCTAAATATTATTTTACAGATACATAGGGGATATTATTCTAATGGTTAGGATACTATTCCTAATGGTTATATTACTTATAAAAACACTACTCTTTATTACACATTAATTTGTGAGTTATTACATAAAATTATACTTAATAAAACCCAATAGATTGAGAAGTATAGTTTCTTTGGTAATTAGGTAAATAAAATAAACATGGGATTCAACAACATTATTCAAAACTTTTTTAACATGCTTCTAAAATTCCATGGATTATTAAAACTACACAGGATGACCTAGGGAAAAACATAAGAAAGGGTTGAGATATAAATCCCAGTAAGGGAATAAAAAAGTCATAACATGAATAAGATAATACATTTTAGACAATAGGCATATCAATGGGGAATAAAAGGAACATGAATAATAATTATTGATATAGCATGATAATCATAACATGGGAAATATGGAAACAACTTAAAACAATTCATCATAAAAATATGTCAAGGATAAACAACCAAGACTTCATAGTGGACAAATTCCCATAAAGGAATCAGTTTAACTCTATATCCCAACAGGATGTATCATGATACTAAACATTACTCAATGCATTAGCGTGCTATATAATTCTAGTCGCACTCGTCACATTCATTTAATTATCATGCTTAAGTGTGCCACATAGATCATAAAACAAGGATTCATTCATCATCATAATTTATTCCAGGATCAATGAGTGTAAAATAAATATATATAAGTCCCTAATAAAAATTATATGTCCATAAATTTTAACACCCTTGATAGGAATTTCTTATGGTATTCACTACACAATTGGTTTGGCATGGGAAAATCATGGTGCAACTTCGGCAGTATAATGACGTCACTTAAAGATTCATAAAAATGGGTTGCTGAGAGAGAATAGGTTATCTCATCACATATATATATAATTGGTAGTAATAGGTACATGTAAAAACATATCCTAACATTATAAATTTTACATTTAAGGCATAAGTTAATGAAGAAACTTGAATAAATAAAATAATCAAAACTATATTTCGGCATGGTAACGGGTGTACAGGATAATGGGAGGATTAATGAGAGTGAAATGGGTTATTATAATTTATACATTAAATTTACATTGATTTTAATATGTAAGAACATATCCCAATAAAATCAAATTGAATTTAAGAGACATAACATAAAATAAGTGCTTGAATGGAAATGAGAAGAGATAAACCCCTTACAGAATTTCGATAGAGTAATAGCTTAGGTAAGGATTAAAATTAGATATAATAAATGATAACTCATTAAAATAGCATACACTAGATATTAAGGTATGTTTATAAATAAATTACATCATAAAAAATAAAATTTAAGAATACAAATCTCAAAGAAGGTGCTTGAATTGAAAGGTGGAGAGGAAGGTGAGGATCCCTAACTTGAGTGTGAGAATCTAAAATATTGGGAGGGGCTTATTGAGATCTTGGGGAGAATTTTTAGGACTATATAAATTTTAGTTAAGAGTATTTATGTTATATAATGAGTTTGAGTGAATATAAATTGGATCTTGGATGGGTTTATGTAGGAAATGAGGGGTATTTATTTATTATTTAGGTTATGGACTCTACGTAATAAAATATCCAAAACCACAAACCATAACATGGTTTTGACCCATGGTTTCTAAAAAATGTGAGTTTTTTTTTATTATTTTATAAGGGAAAAGGTATAAATTATTAAAATACTTCCCTTTCTTATGTAGAGGTGAGTCGCACTCTTAAAGAAATGATTTTAAAACCTTAAAATATATTATAGGTTTTGGAGGATTCATAATGGATTTAAAAAATAAATAAAATAAACTTAAAATCACGTTATTTTAAAGGTAAAACATTTATTTGGTCTTTTATATAATTTATATTAATTATTACATCACTTTTGGGTCATTATGATTTCATAAAACACAAAGTATATTTATATGATATTTAATCTTTACCCAAAAATTTTATTGCCCCATAAAATTGTAAAAAAAATAACCATTGGATAATTTTGATGTTCTGATTCCAAAAATAATATTAATTTTATCTAAATAATTTTATAAATATTTAAATTTTCACTTGTAAAATAAAATTTACATTTATTAAGAATTGTTGGGATTTTTTACAATAATATTTTTCATACCCTTATAAAAATTACATTTGACTTCATAAAAATTATATGTTCATTTATATTTGATAAAATTATTTAATAATAAAAATAAAGTCTGATTTATTTCAAAAAAAATACACTAATTCATAAATTCATTAATTGAATTTGAATATTAACCAAAAATACAATTTTTGATTTATTGTATTAAAATAAAAAAAACATTTACAAAGTAACAATAATAAGATGAAAATATATTCATTATTATATAAAAAATAATGTAAAATTTCATATTTCTAGGTTATTTATACATATCCCTTTAATACACCATAAAATTCCATAAGATTAAGGTGTGTGATGGTGGAACTTTTATGGGGTGGTTTGGTGAACATGGTTTGGGTCGTGGTCTTAATGAGCTTAAACTTCTCCCATAAATGGTTTTACTCATGATTAAGTTATTGGATATCATCTTGGTTTGGTCAAGAGAAAATACAAGAAATGTTATCTCCATTAGAATCTATGATAAATGGTCTTCATAGGGTCTGATCCTACTAGTTGAGGCCATCACTTCCTTTGTTTATGTCAATTGGATTTGTTAAAACCCTATATTTATACTAATCATGTGATCACTATTAAATGGTTATATTATCAATTGTAATGATACTTAATGGTATTTTAAATCCAATTGGATATAATAATAAAAATAAATTCATGTGTTTTCTATAACCATATTACTTAATAATAAATTTAATTAAAAAAAAAGGGGGAATTTAATTTATAATGGTTTGAGTTGTTACAATATTCCCCCCTTAAGAAATTTTAGCTTCAAAATTTTCATTTCCAACACTAAAAAAATATGAGGGTAACTCTATTTCATCACTTCCTCTAGTTCCCACATTTCTTCTTTAAACTTGTGGTTTCTCCACAACACTTTGACAAGGTGCATTATCTTATTTCATAAAACTTCTTCTCTATGATATAAGATCTTCACTGGATGATCCTCATAGGAAAGTTCATTCTCCAATGGTACTACCTATGGATTGAGTACATGTGAGAGGTATGGTATGTACTTTCTCAAGAGGGATACATGAAATACATCATGTACAGGGTATAGGTTTGGTTGGAGTGCTAGTGGATAGGTCTTCACTCTGATGTGATCAAGGATCTCAAAGGGGCTTATGTATCTTGGACTAAGATTCCCCTTCTTCCCAAGTATCATAACTTTATTCCATGGAGATATGTATAGGAATACCATTTCTACAATATCAAACTCTATGAATCATTGATTATTGTCAGGATAGCTATTATATTGACTATGATCATCCTAGATGTGTGTCCAAATGGTCTTAACCCTCTCCACCATTTCAAGACCTAGAAGTTTTTGTTCCCCAACTTCATCCCAACATACAGGTTTTATGCACCACTTCCCATAAAGGGATTCATAGGGATCCATTTGGATACTTGAATGGAAACTGTTGTTGTAATAGAACTTGACCAAAGGAAGATTTTGGTCCCATCCTCCTTTTAAGTCCATATAACATACTCGCAACATGTCTTCCAGTGTCTCAAAAGTCCCCTTGGATTGGCCATCAGTTTGAGGATGATAGTCCATACTGAAGTTTAGCTCATTTTTTAGGGAATGTTGGAGACTTTTCTATAACTTTGAGGTGAATACTGAATCTTGATCAGATACAATTGATAGTGGTACTCCATATCGTCTTAACACTTCTCTAATGTATATCCATACAAGTTGATCCAGTGAAAAGTCATATCGAATTGTGAAAAAGTTAACTATATTTGTAAGATGATCCACAACAATCCATATAGCATTTTTTCCCCTATATTTATTTGGAAGTATAATGACAAAGTTCAGGGTGATATTCTCCCATTTCCATGTTGGTATGGGTAATGGTTGAATCATCCCCTTAGACTTCTGCCTTTTAGTCTTCATTTGTTGTCATACCAGAAAGTTTTATGTATATTCAGCGATCTCCTTTTTCATATTGTTTCATCAATAGTTCTCATAGAGATCTTGATACATATTTGTGCTTCTTGGGTGAATGGATAAAGTTGAACTATGTTCATCATCCAACAGTTCCTTCTTTAACTCGGTATTTGATGGAATACATAGTCTTGACCCAAATCTCACAATTCTTTCTTCATCAATTTTAAACTTTGAGGATTTCCCATTTCTCATGGATTTCACATTCTTCGGAATTTCCACATTATTTCTTTGAGAATCCTTTATTTTATTCATGAGGGGTGGTTGAGAAATCATTTGAGAAAGTATTGATGGTGTTCCTTCCTTAATGATTCCCATGTCTATCCTTTGCGGATCTAAGAATATTAGATCCTTATCAATTCTCATCATTGATAAAGATGCATAATATTTTCTACTTTTATCATTTTCCACCTTATTTACTTTACCAGGATGGTAGTTGATTGAGCAATCATAATCCTTGATGAGCTCTAACCATCTTTGTTGGTGCATATTAAGTTCCTTTTGTGTGAATATATATTTGAGGATCTTGTGATTGGTATATATCTCACACTTCTCCCCATAGAGATAATGTAACCATATTTTCAATGAAAAGATCACAACTTCCAACTCCATATCATGTGTGGGATAGTTTTTCTCATGAATTTTCAACTTCCTTGAGTTGTAGACTATCACTTTATCATTTTTCTTTTGTACACAGCCTAAGACATTATTTAAAGAATTTATATATACCACAAAGAGTTCCCCACTTTTCATTAGTATGACCACTGGTCTTGGGGTTTGCAAGACAGAGCATTTATGGGGCTTCTTGACAAGCGGCACATGATGATTCGTTTCTCGTCAAAGGAGGACCTGATCCTAGCGTGGTTAAGAGCTCCTCACGTATGCAAAAGATCATTATTATACCTTTCCTAATAGTTTTAATGTCTCAGATTATTCATGTATTATTTTTAAATATTATATGGAATTATTACGAGACCAGGTGCAAAAGACGGCACATCATTTCGAGGCCTGGTGATCCCTGAATGGCAGTTTGAACTTTTTAAGTTAAGTGAGTCGGCATATGTGCATGGGTGTGGCGGTTTCCAAACGAATGCCCGGATTAAAAATATAAGGGCACCGTTGCATCCAGGATGATGACTTTACTTAAGAACAAGTCTAACCTCAACCGACGCAGGTTAAGGGAAAAATTTAATTTTCAAACTTTTTTATTAAAATAAAATAAAATAAATTCACAATGTTTATTTTATTTTATATGGAAACATTCACTACAGTGCGGCGACGGGGTAGCTATTTATTTAATAAATTCCACGTCATAATGACTCTTAAATAGAAATACTGACTCATTAATGTCGTAGTATGATGGAATGTCAAAACACGTTTCCCTTTTTAATGGGTTAATCAAATTTTGGTCTTTGTTAGAAGATTAAGAGAAAACTCTATAGAATCTATGGCACTTTGGAGAAAACTCTCAGCGACGAACAACGACGAATCGAAGTTTTGAATCACTGTGCCAACAAAGTTGAAGGATCTCGATGATGATGGAAGCATGACCCTTTCGTCAACGATCAATCCTTTCTTGAGGTAGGGGTTGTTATTTCATTTATCCTTTCCCCATTTTTGAATTTAAACAACGAATGCAGATCAACCACGAACATGTTGATCCACAGATTCGCACGTTCTTGCTGGAGGGTTTTATTGGGATGATTCTAGGGAATTTATCCATGTTGAATTATTGTTTGATTCTACTCCATTTGATCCTACTAATGGGATCATATCAATGACGTGACGAACGATGGTGGAGGTTCGTTCCTCAAATTGTTTTATTGGATTTTCTTTCCCCCTTTCCTTCTTGCGTGTTCTTCACGTTCTTTGTGGGGAAATGAACAACAGATCATTGCGCACTCGTATTTCAACGCAAGAATCCCAAACTAGAGATCCAACATCGCAACAACCCCACAGAGGTGCGACGACCATGACAGATGACAAATCTGCTTGGATCGAAAGAGACCGTTCTTTGAGCGTTCTTCGCGCGGGAAGATCAAAACACATTTTTGGGGCCGATCGGGGGCCTGAAAACAACATAGACGACTTTGGAACATCGGGGCGACCTAGAAGCTGAATTTTCATGGTGATCGAACTGTCAGAATGAAGATAGTGGCATCACGGGAGGCACGCCAGTGAGAAGCGTCGTTTTTGGGAAATGCTGGAATACACGGCGTGGACTTCCGAAGAACATGTTGTGTAGTATCGGTGGCAGTGGATAGGGTTTCGGGGTTTAGATAGGAATTACACAACATATGATCCTCGTCACACAATGTGTTGGACCTTCCCCGAAGCTCGGTGTGTATTTTGGAAATTACACAGACACAGGTTGGACTACACGGCTTGAGACATGGCGTGTACTCTCTAAGCAGCATGGCATAAGCGACTACATAGAACTCGACATGTATCTAGGGAATAAACATACACAGGATGGAGTACATGACTGTGTACTCCACCACACGGCTAGGCGAGGCCAGTAACATGGGTCACTCCATGTACAGATTACATAGGATGGTGTACATGGGTTGAATCCATGTATGGGCACACAGCCACGTACACGAAGCCGACCCCAGAAGACTCAGACATGGAATGTACTCCGTACCAAACGTCGTGTACTGACATTTCCTACACAACCATCCTTAATACACGGGATGATGTACATGGTCCGTTTTACACAAGCAGTACCGAGGGTCTGAAGACATGGCATGTGACATTTCTACACGTCGTGTACTTTTTGAAAAATGGCTTGGTCTTCTTGTCCACCATATCTTTGACATGTTTTGTCTGGGTTAGTTCCCCTTCTTCTCGTTCCCCTGAAGGTCAGGCATCATTTCCTTCTATAGAATTATGATCCCTTCAGCAGGACTTTCTGTGATAGAGTCAGGCATCCATCCGAGAGGCCCAGATCGAGATCCTTTATCCATTCTTGACTTTAGGTAGAGTCATTCATCGAAGTGGAAAAATCTACCAGGAGTTGATCATCTACTTATCAGGTGAATCTAAATGAGTCACAATATCTACCATGGCCCTGGCATTGATCCTCATCTGTGTATCGTGATCTTTCCCACTCAGGAGTGTGTCTCCTGTAATGAGTGCATCTATCTATCGTGATCTTTATCACTCACGAGTGTGTATCCTATAATGGGTGTATCTACCTCTCATGAAATTTCCCAACATACAGTACCTTTCGGACGGGTGTCATCAGAGCTATCAGACTCGTGGAGTGAGTTCTCTCAGAATGAGTGCTTCGTGGAATCTTTGAACTGAATCCCTAGAGGTGTTATGCGGTTGTGCGACTTGTCTCTAGACCGTGGGTCTGGGTTTTGAGTATATTTGGTTTGTGTTTCTCTTTATATATGTTCTGTAGACATATACAGTGTAGATATGATTGTACCTTTACTTTGTGTATTGCTTTGTGTTTTTCAAGGTCTCCTACTGAGTATTGTTATACTCACCCCTGCATGGGCTTTGCCCGCACGCGTCGTGTCTTGCGCAGATGAGTAGCCTTTTGACAAAGATCAGGGCAGACCAGGACAGGACTGAGCTTTCTAAGTTCCCTATAGGCTGATGTGTCCCTATGGCTATGAATAGCAGACCCATCACCTCTTTGCATTACAGGTTGGATTTTGTAGTTTTCAGACTCTTGTTTTTTCTGGGCTTGTATTTTGGCCCAGTTTTCTTTAAGCACTTTACTTTCCATCATACTCTGTTAGTTGGGATTAGTTATATTCATGCATTTTATTCCTTAGTGTTTTTTACATTTCAGCATTTTTGGGCTTGGAGATGTGTGTGTGTGTGTGTGTAGGTACTTAGGAAATGCCTCCCATGTTAGTAATATGCCTACTCAGTGCTAGTCACCAGTCCCTAACCTATTGGAGGCGGGCTTGGGGAGTCACGGCGTGGGCCCCACTAGGACGGTTCGTGACAGAGTGGTATTAGAGCGTGGTTGGTTCTACCTTAGGACCAAGAGTCTGTGAGTTTGGGTTGGGGTAACAGTGTTAAGTGTTTTGAGCTCAGCTTTTAGGCCAGAGACTCTAGTGTTGGTGCGAGTGGCCAACGTATCCATACACCAGGACTCTAATAACCTTCTTTTCGACTCAGTACATGAAAACAGTGGTTACAGGGAAGTAAAATAATGGTACATGCATCATATAGAAATGGGTTGTGTTTTACATGTCCTTTTTTTCATCTATCCAGATATTCTCATTGACAATGGTAAATCTTTTTCCCTACAGGATGCCTCCGTGACACATACCCTCTAGGATTCTGTAGCGTGATCACTAGGATGACCCCCTCAGTGACGAGGCTTCGATACAAGGACTAGTTCCCTAGGCGTTGCCACCAGGTGGTGCACCTTCTATGCCACCACCAGTGGAGCAGACTGTGGTACCTGCAGTACCAACCAATGAGGGGTGCAGGATTAAAGCGCTCCATGAGTTCTAGAGATAGAAACCCCTCAGGTTTTGAGGCGATCCCAAACCTTAGGTGGCTAAGGATTGGCTTGAGGTAGTGACCATAGTTTTCCGTCTAGTGAGGACACCATCGGACTAGATGGTGATCCTAGGAGTGAGCCTTCTTCAGGGTTCAGCTGGACGATGGTGTATTTTGACCACATAGACTCACGACAAGGAGACTCTCTCATGGACAGATTTTGAGCAACTCTTTAGGGAGGATTTATCTCCGGTTACACTAAGAGCAATACACATCCAGGAGCATCTTCAGCTCTAGCAGGGCAGTTTGACAGTAGCTGACTATTCATCGAGGTTCACCAACCTCACCCAATACTCGATGGATATGGTCAGGGATAGGTACTTCAGAGATCGGACCTTCGAGCGAGGTCTACGATGGGACATCTGAGCTATTGTCGTGCCTCTATGCATTTCAACTTATGCTGAAGTGCTTGAGCATGCCTTGGTGATCGAGTGCTTCTTAGCGGAGCAGAGACAGCTGACGACAGTTAGCATCAGGCAAACAGGTGCGGAGACCTCAGCAGTAGGGAGACGACATCAGGCACAGGGATCGGGGTGTGGGAAACATCATAGGAGGACCTAGGACAAAGGATTGACGGTCCAGGACTCTCAGGCTAGATATAGTCAGCCTAGAGAAAAGCGATGATATGCGTGCAATGGTAGGGGACATCTCGCTAGATATTTTCTGACCCGACGAGCTACTGACAGGGAGACGGTGGATGGGCCACCGAGGTAGAGGCAGAGAGTAGAGCAGACAGACCCACCAGGTGATGGATGTGGTAGAGGAGCTGGGAGAGCTATAGGTGGTGGAAGATGCTTTTACTTACTTCCACCACCACCCCCAGGAGGTCCGTACCAGGCTTAGGGAGCTAGGGGACAGCTACATGCGGTTGAGGCATATGACCCAGGGGCTCCAGGGATGATCTAAGGTATGATCTGTGTCTTCTCTACCTTAGTCGTTGTACTTATAAACATAGGTTCCAGTCATTCATTCATATCCACATTTCTTGTGTGAAACCTTGAGATTCTGGTATATCCTTTGACTCGATCCTTACGCTTGGAGACACCTATGGGAGGAGACTTAACAATCACACACCTTTGTAGGCGGTGTGATCTTACCCTTGTAGGTGATAGTTTTGGTTGGGACCTCTTAGTATTAGCATCGAGTCCTTACGACGTCATTCTCGGTATGGATTGGTTATCTTCGGTCCATGCCCAGATTGACTATTTTAGGAGAATAGTGCGGTGTGTTCGTAGTGATGGGATGAGGTTTTCCTTTTTCAGAGAAAGGGAAACCCATGCATCATAAAATGGGATTATGCATAGAAGTTTGTAGCCAATTACTCGTGAGTTGGCTAGCCTTTCCCTCGGAGCAGTGGATGTTGTGGGCTATCAGTTCCCAGCAGTAGTGGCAAAGTACGAGGACGTATTTCCTGAAGATGTTCCAGGACTACCTCTCTACCGGGAAATCGACTTCTGCATCGAATTACACCCTAGGAAGACACTGATTTACTCATCAGCATATCGGATGGCTCCCGCAAAGCTTCACGGGTTGTGGGTGTAGTTGGAGGATTTGTAGAGCAAGGGTTTTGTGAGACCCATCATTTCACCCTGGGCGGCCCCAGTCTTGTTTTCCAAGAAGGTAGATAGGATTATGAGGTTGTGCATGGATTACCAGTGCTTAAACCATGTGATAGTGAAGAATAAGTATCCACTAATGAGGATCGATGAAATCTTCGACCAGCTAAGAGGGGAACAGTGGTTTTCAAAGGTTGATCTTCGATCGGGTTATCACTAGTTACGAGTACGAGATGAGTACATACCGAAGACGGATTTCAGATGCCGCTACAGACACTATTAGTACTTGGTGATACCTTTCAGCATGACAAACTCCCCCGCAGTGTTCATGGGACTGATGACCTGAATCTTCCAGCCTTACTTGGACCGGTTTGTAGTGGTCTTCATTGACGACATCCTTGTGTACTCGGCGTCAGAGGAGGAGCACGCGAGACACCTATAGATGGTTCTAGACATACTCCAGGAACACCAGATTTATGGGAAGCTCCTTAAGTGTTAGTTCTGGATTCAGGAGGTCTGCTTTCTGGGACATGTCATCTCAGCATATAGAGTAGCCATGGACCCAGCCAAGGTGGAGGCAGTGTTAGCATGGGAGCCACCTAGAAGCGTGACAGAGGTGTGAAGCTTCCTTGGGTTTTCAGGATATTACCGGAGATTCATTACTAATTTCTCTCGAATATCAGCACTGATGACAGCCTTTAACAGGAAGGGGAAACACTTCATGTGGATAGAGAAGTGCCAGTAAGCTTTGAGCAATTGAGACAGAGTCTGATGAGCGCCCCAATATTGAGATTTCCAGAGGAGGGTGTCAAGTACGTAGTTTTCTACGATGCATCAGGAACTAGGCTTGGCTATGTCCTAATGTAGAGGAAAGTAGTGATTGCTTATGGCTCATGCCAGCTTAGACCACATGAGAAGAACTATGCGACCCATGATCTCGAGTTGGCAGTGGTAGTCTTCACATTGAAGATGTGGCGACACTACCTTATGGTCGAGCGGTTCATCATCTACTTTGACCACAAGAGCCTCAAGTACATATTTTCATAGAAGGATCTGAATCTGAGACAGATACATTGGCTATAGTTCCTCTAGAACTATGATTTTGATATCATCTATACTCCTGATAAGGGAAACAAGGTGGCAGATGCTCTTAGCAGAAGGTTGAGCTCACAGTTGTTGAGTGAGGTGATATGGAAGTTATCCACATTGCAGTTATCCTTTGTGAATAGAGAGTATGCAGCTTACCTGCAGTCGATGGTTGTCACCCCTCCACTCTTAGAACGAGTTAGGGAGGCACAACTTGGGGATGTCGACTGTGAGGATTTACATGCTCAGTTGTCCACAAGACATGCTCCTGATGGATATTCGCAAGGTGGGGAGAACGTACTTCTTTTCAGAGGGCGCACTATTGTACCAGTATCATTGTAGGAAGAGGTCCTAAGGGAGTTCCATACATCCCCCTTGGTGGTAAATCTAGGCATGGAAAAGATGTACCAGGATCTCCGATGACAGTTCTGGTGGTCACACATAAAGAGGGAAGTGGCAGAGTTCGTTTCTCAATGCCTTACATGCCAGTAGGTGAAGGCTGAGCACCAAGTCCCAGCGGGATTAGCTCACCCCCTGGAAGTTCTAGAGTGGAAGTGGGATAGAATATCGATAGACTTCATGATAGGCTTACCACGGACGTCCAAGGGGCATGATTTCATCTGGGTGATCGTTGACAGACTCACCAAGTTGGCCCACTTCCTAGCTATCAGGAAGCATAGTTCTATAGAGAGATTGGGACTCCTCTATGTGTAAGAGATAGTTCGGCTTCATGGAATACCTTATACAATAGTCTCGGATAGAGACACCCACTTCATATCCCGGTTGTGGAAGGGATTGCATGAGGCTTTTCAGAATTAGCTACGCTTGAGCACGGCGTTTCATCCCCAGATCAATGGTCAGACAGAGAGGACCATTCAGGTTCTGGAGGATATGTTGTGGGCCTGTATCTTGGACTTCAGTCATAGTTGGGAGGACCACCTACCAATGGTTGAGTTTGCATATAATAATAGATACCACTCCACCATTGGTATGGATCTGTTTGAGGCCTTGTATGGGAGACCCTGTCGGTCACCGCTTTGCTGGACCGACCCCGAAGAGTTGGCACTCATGGGTCCAGAGTTGGTACGAGCTACCACCGAGAAGGTGTAGACCATCTGGGAGAGGATGAAGATTGCACAGAGCCAGCAGAAGTCTTATGCTGACAGACGACAGAGACCCCTGGTGTTTGAGGAGGGAGATCATGTCATTTTTCGGGTCTCACCTCGACGATGGTTATGGATAATTGGAAAGGGTGTCAAACTATCTCCTAGGTTCATCGGACCTTTTTAGATACTGTACAGAGTCAGTGAGGTGGTGTACCACCTAGATCTACCCCCACATTTTCATCAGGTACATGATGTCTTCCACGTGTTGCAGTTGAGGAGGTACGTGCATGATCCATCGCACGTCATAGATTGGGGCGAGCTGGACATCAAGGATAGAGTGACCTTTGATGAGTACCTGGTGGAGATAGAGGATCGGCAGGAGAGGATCCTTCATGGGTGATCTATTCCCCTAGTGTGCATCCAGTGGCAGCACAGGAATCTTCAGGAGAGCACGTGGGAGCATGAGGCTCATATCCATGCCCAGTACCCACATCTTTTTTAGTAGCCTTGTTTTGTCTTTTCGGGGACGTAAATCCCCAAGGTGGGGAGAATGTAATTTCTAGGATATTCCTTGTATTATTTTTAAATATTATATAGAATTATTACGAGACCAGGTGTAGAGACGACACATCATTCTGGGGCCCGGTGATCCCGGAATGGCAGTTTGAACTTTTTAAGTTAAGTGAGTCGGTATATGTGCACGGGTGTGGCAGTTTCCAAACAGATGCCCGGATTAAAAAACTGAGGGTACCGTTGTGTTCGGGACGACGGATCTACCTAAGAACAAGTCTAACCTCGACCAGTGCGGGTCCAGGGAAAAATTTAATTTTCAGACATTTATAGTAAAATAAAATAAAATAAATTCGCAATGTTTATTTTATTTTATATGGAAACATTCTCTGTAGCGCGGCAACAGGGCATCTATTTCTTTAAAAAAATGCCACATCATAATGACTTTGAAACAAAAATGCTGACTCATTAATACCACAACATGATGGAATACCGAAACATGTTTCCCTTTTTAATGGGTTAATCGAATGTTGGTCTTTGTCGGAAGATTAAGAGAAAACTCTGGAGAATCTATGGCACTTTGGAGAAAAATCTCGGTGAAAAACGATGACGAATCGAAGGTGTGAATCGTTGTGCCAACGAAGTTGAAGGATCTCTACTACAATGGTAGTGCAACCCTTTCCTCAGTGATCGATCCCTTCTTGAGGTAGGGGTTGTTATTTCATTTCTCCTTTCCCCATTTTTTAATTTAATCAACGAACGCGGATCAACCACAAACATGTTGATCTGTGGATTTGCACGTTCTTGCGTGAGGGTTTTATTGGGATGATTTTGGGTCCATGTTGAATTATTATTTGATTCTAATCTATTTGATCCGACTAATAGGAGCGGATCAACTCCATGATGAACAATGGAAAAGGTTCATTCCTTGAATTTTTTTATTGGATTTTCTTTCCCCCTTTCCTTCTCGCGTGTTCTTCATGTTATTCGTGGGGCGATGAACAACGGATTGTTGTGCACCCATATTGAAATGAAACAATCCAAAACTAGACATCCGACATCACAACAACCCCACAGAGGTGTGATGACCATGATGGACAACGAATCAGCTCAGATCGGAAGAGACCGTTCTTCGAGTATTCTTCACGTGAGAAGATCAAAACGCATTTTCAGGGCCGATCGGAGGCTCGAAAACAACGGAGATGACTTCAGGATGTCGAGGAGACCTAGAATCTAGAGTTTTCTGGTGATAGGACCGTCAAAACGAAGATCGCAACATCACGGGAGGTGTGATGGTGAGAAGAACCATTTCTGGAAAATTCCGGAATACACGGCGTGTACTTCCGAAGAACATGCCGTGTAGTACCGGCAGAGGCAGCTATGGTTTCAGGGGTCAGATAGGAATCACACGGCATATGACCCTAGTCACACAGCGTATTGGACCTTCCTCGAATATTGGCGTGTATTTTGGAAAGTACATGGACACGGGTTGGACTACACGGCTTGAGACACAACGTGTACTCTCTAAAAAGCATGACAGAAGCGACTATGTAGGACTCAACATGTATCCAGAGGATACACAGACATGGGATGGAGTACACAACCGTGTACTCCACCACACAGCCAGGTGAGGCCAGTAACGCGGGTCACCCCATGTACATATTACATGTAATGGCATACATGGGTTAAAGCCATGTACTAGAACACGGCCGCATACACAGAGCCGACCCCGGATGACTTTGACACGATGTGTACTTTTCACCACACATTGTGTACTGAATTTTCCTACACAACCAGCCTTAAGACATGGGCCGTTATACACGGGAAGTACCCAGGGTCTAAAGACACGACATGTGACATTTCTACACACCATGTACTTTTTGTAAAATGTATTGGTCTTCTTGTCCATCGTATCTTGGACATATTTTGTTTGGGTTAGTGTCCCTTCTTCTCATTCCCCTGAAGGTCAGGCATCATTTCCTTCTATAAGAGTATGATCCCTTCAGTGGGACTTTCTATGATAGAGTCAGGAATCCATCCGAGAGGCCTGGATTGAGATCCTCTATCCATTATTGACCCTAGGTAGAGTCAGGTATCGACGTGACCAAATCTACTAGGCATTGATCCTCTACCTAGAAGGTGAATCAAGATGAGTCGCAGTATCCTCCATGGCCCTGAAAGTGATCCTCATCTGTGTATCATGATATTTCCCAATCAGGAGTGTGTCTCCCATAATGAGTGCATCTATCTATCGTTATCTTTCCCACTCAGGAGTGTGTCTCCTATAATGGGTGTATCTACCTCTCGTGACATTTCCTGACATACAGTACCTCTCAGACAGACGCCATCAGAGCTATCAGACTCATGGAGTGAGTTCTCCCGGAATGAGTGCTTTGTGGAATCTTCGAACTAAATCCCTAATGGGGGTATGCAGTTGTGCAACTTGTCTCTAGACTACAGGACTAGGTTTTGAGTATATCTGGTTTGTGTTTCTCTTGCTATATGTTCTGTAGAAATATATGGTGTAGAGCTGATTGTACCTTTACTTTGTGTATTTCTTTGTGGTTTTTGGGGTCTCCTACTGAGTATTGTTATACTCACCCCTGCATAGGCTTTGCCCGCACGCGTTGTGTCTTATGCAGACGAGCATCCTTTTGACAGAGACCAGGGAGGACCAGGATAGGACCGAGTTTTCTGAGTTCCCTATAGGCTGAGGTGTCCCTACATCTACGATAAGCAAACCCAACACCTCTTTGCATTACAGGTTGTATTTTTTAGTTTTCATACTCTTGTTTTTGGTGGGATTGTATTATGGCCCAGTTTGCTTTCAACACTTTACTTTCTATCGTACTCTGTTGGTTGGGCTTAGTTGTATGCATGCATTTTATTCCTTGGTGGTTTTTACATTTCAGCATTTTTAGGCTTGGATATGTGTGTGTGTGTGTGTGTACAGGTACTTAGACAATGCCTCCCATGTTAGTAATATAACTAATCAGTGATAGTCGCCAGCCTCTGGCCTATTAGAGGTGGGCTTGGGGAGTCATGGAACGGGCCCCACTGGGATAGGTCGTGACACTGGTCCTGTAATTTCTACATGAAACTTAATAATTCGTCTATGGATTTGTGGGTTATTCATCCCGAACTCCCCCCTCTTGTTCCAAAATCCTTCTATAATCTATATGATTGGTAATATGATTGTATGATTCATGTGTTCGGACAGTAGAACTGAGTTTGTGTTTTATCCCATCTCCCCATGCATTTGTGTTGAGGTGGATACTTCCAAACCTCCTGTTGATTATATCTAGATCACTGTCAAGGAGGAATTCTAGTGCAAACAACTGGTGGTTTTTGAATCTTGGATAGAATTCTTCTCTTCATGTCGTTGCTTGGGGAATTTATCCACTAATTGTAGGAAGAGTCTCTTGATCCACCTTGGGGTGGTGAATGATGTTCAACAAAATGGTTCTCTATCTCCCTCGATTCTAAAAGTTGACAATTAGGGGTCTAAGGAATCATGTACGACTTTTCATCTCTAGAAAGAAAAAGTACCTGAATAACTGAAGGTCGCAGATATCTTTAATTCCCTAAAGCATGGTTTGGGTGTCAACCATCAAGAAGGACTGGTACTAGAAGAGGGTCACCTATTTTTTCCTTTGGTTTCTCCTTTATTTGCTGAAACTGTGAAGAATGGAGGATTGATCACTGGGCATGAGGGTGCCTCAGGTTCCAGTTTCATGGTAGTTGAAGTGCCTCCACTACCAAGGCCCCCATCTCAGGTCGCACCAAACCATAATATTTAAGTCCCTAAGAAGATAGGATCTTTAGTAAATAATGATGTTTCACTTTTCTATGGGCATTCCCCTGATCATGTAAGTGTGGCTAATGCGGAAAGTAAGGGAGGCTCTATAGGTACCAAGAAGACACAAGTTACATGGGATGGAGTAAATACAGTGACCATGTCCAAATTGAAAAATGATCAAGAAACCATCAGTATCGTTAACTTTGTTGAAGTTTTGATGAAGGAAGGTCCAATTCAGGACCAGGAAACAGACCGGCTATTCAGTGAAGGTATGAAGGTCGACTTCCTGGTTCAGTCCCTAGGGACTATTCCAGATGTGGGCTCACCTTTGGCAATGGAGTATCCCTTGGGTGTTCAGACTCTCTTTAAGGGTGAGAATAAAGTCGAGGTCTCTAGTCAATTTTATATTATCAGTGAGGAGGGAGGGAGAATTAGAGGTCTCCATAGCCCAAGGAAGAATAAGGGTTAGAAGGGGCACCATGACATGGGGAAATGAAATGTGTCTAAAGGGAAGGGATCTAAAGGGAGGAAGGACTACTCCCAGCTGCCTAAGACGATTAAAACAATATTAGCTAGTAAGGAAAAAAAGGACTGTAAACCAAAACCTCAAAATCTGGAATGTTCTGGCCTAAGAAGTGGAAATCTTAAATCTAAGTTTGGAGACATCCACAATCAAGGGGAGGGTGATGCGGAAGGAAATAAGGAAGGAGATCATACTCAATATCTTGACTTAATTATTCATTCTAATGAATAAATGCATGAAAATGATATCAAACTTAATGCCTCAAGGGAGGAGGTCAAAATAATTATTGAAATAGAGGTTAAAATAGATGTTAGTAAGGAAAAATGGGGTTGGATAAACCACCAAGATTTTATTTTGGCATGGGGTTTCAATGCACTAAAGATCAGTGTGGAAGAATATATCCAGACTTGGGACAAGATAGCTACCCACTTTGAAGACTTAATCTGGGATGACCTGAGCATGAAGGTTGAATCACTTCAATGGGGATTATATAGGGTATACAGTTCTAACAATATTAGTCTTTTTTTCAATGACTTTGTGATATCCTTTTGTGTTGGTTGACCTTCGGATTAGATTTTACTTGTGTGGTCTCTCACTTTTCTACAAAAGTGTTTTAATAAAAAAAAAATTGGTTGGAAAAAGTAAAAAATCTAGGGAAGAGGATACTTTTTCTTTATTGTGATCTTATTGATCTCATGATAATCAATTAAAAGGTGCATTTACTCATCCTTATTCTTGACAAAGATGACCGGTGCACCCCATGGTGAAGCACTTGGGCGTATGAACCCAATATCCAAATTCTCCTATAGTTGTTTCTTCAGCTCCTCAAGATCGAAAATATCCATTCTATATAGAGTCTTGGATAATGGTAATTCCCTTGGTATAATCTCAATTGAAAATTAAACCTCTCAACTAAGAGGAAGACTAAGAAATTCCTTGGGAAACACATCAGCATATTCCCTCACAATAGGAATGTCTTCAAGGATGATTCTTTCCTTAGTCTCAATAATTTGAGCTATATATTCTTTATTGTAGGGAAATAATATCCATGCTTGAGATGTTGGTTCGAAATAAGATTCATCCTCCTCCTTGCACTTGTATAGAATTGGGGGTTGACTCTCAATATGGAGAGTGAGTTCCTTCTCACAGCAATTTATGTTGGCTCTGCATAGAGAAATCCAATCCATGCTTAGAATTGCATCAAATTCCACCAAAGGGAGTATGAAAAGTTTTTCTAAGAATTTAATCCCAAAAAATTTGATAGGGGGATTTATATACTTGGTATAAAATAATTTCACCATTTTTCATTTTCATCGATAGCTCTACTTCCATGCTTTGTAGTGGTGTTTGGATAAAACTACTAAAATTATATGATACAAAGGAATGAGTAGAACAAGAATCAAAATGTAAATTATCTATTATTTAATGAATAACTAGATTATCTATCACCAATTAATTGTAGGGATCCACCTCAACGGTTGTGATGGAAAAATCTTTCCCTTCCTGCCTTGTAGGTTGTTGGTTGTCTTTGAAAACCCTTGGCTTTGTGCATTGGTTTGCAAAGTGCCATGGTTCCTTGAAGTTAAAGCAATGAACAGTGTGTTGAGATTTGACTGGAGTATTCCTTTACTCCATCACATTAGTGGGTTTCTCCCAATAGAAATTTATATATGGGTGTCCTTTCTTCCCACACCTGAATCATTTCTTCATTCCTCTTAGGCAATTTTTGGGGTGCTTTTTTCCACACCTTTGACAAGTGGGATGCTAAAATTTATTGGCACAATTAGATTTATCCATTATACTGCTAGAATTAAAATCCACTTTTTTCTTCTTATCCTCATGATACCCTTGGGATTTTATGATCTCTATTTTGACTTTGAGGGCACATTGGACAATTTCATCATAGCTATCAAAGTCATGGATTACCATGGATTTTCATAGACTGGGTTTTAGCCCACCAAAGAATAAGTCAACCTTGAATTTGGGGGTAACAAAAAATCTAGAGGTTCATCATACAAGTCTTTTGAAGTTTTCCTCATACGACCTGATAGATTCATCATATTTTTTCTTGAGGGAAATAAAATCCATTTTTATTTTAATATGGAGAGTGCAAGGAAAATATTTATCCAAAAAAAATCTGAAATTCCTTACACTCCATTGCTTAGATATCTTCCTTATGCTTCATATTCTTGATCAATTTCCACCACTAATCATCTTCTCCATCCATATGATAAATATCCAGTAGAACCTTCTCTTTCTCAAAACATTGAAGTATTGAGAAGATCTTCTCAATGGAGTTGATCCATTGTTCCATGATTAAGGGATCAAATGATCCATTGAAATTAGGAGGACTTGGTCTCATGAAGCACTCTATTGTATATTATTCTATCTTAGGGTGGTTTGGGTACCCATCTTGATCCAGGTTTCTATTCAGAACATGAGTTATCTGAGATAGTATTGTTATGAAGTTTTTGATTCCTTCTCCCATTGGGTTGGGCATCTTGTTGGGATAGTCATCACATTGCCCATTGTATTGATTTTTTACCCAATTAATCCTATTTATGGATATTGGATAGAATAAAAGGAAAATTAGGGATGATTATTTTAAACTATTCTAGACATAAAGGAGAATCCAATGACATTAAAGGGATAAATTATAAATTACATTTTTTTTCCTTAACTTATGAATTTTTAGGCTTCAATCTATGTTATCTGTGATCTATTTCCTAACATATATTCTTATGGACATTTTTTTGTTCCCTTAATAATGGTTAATAATGAGCTTATGAATTTACCAAAGCATATCCCTTAGGAGTATCAAAACAAGTGTGTAGTAAGGTTCATTGTTGTGTACTAGGTTACCCCGAGTCAGGCCTGGGACACCATGTTAGATTTATTACCCCTAAGTACATCTGTTTTAGAACCACATCCACTTGTAGTATCCATATAAGGATGTATTTTCTTGATAAACCACTTACTCTATAATTACCAAAATTTAGAGATGTTTTCTTATACTTAGTCTTATCCCTAATTCTTTCACTAGAGTTTTCTAATTCCTAATCCCAAAAATAACTAAACTTTTTCTCTAATACCAACAATAACAACTTTTCTCTTTATTATACATTAATTCATGATTTATTACATAAAATTGCACTCAATAAAACCAAAAAGATTGATAAGTTTGGTTTATTTGGTAATTAGGTACATAACATAACATTTTGAACATGGTATACCATAACATTATTGAAAACTTCCTTAACATGCATCTAAAATTCCATGGATTTTTAAAAATGCATGGGATAACCTAGGGGAAAACATAAAAAAGGGGTGAACTATAAATCCTAGTAAATGAATAAAAAGGGTATAACATGAATAAGATAATACATGATAAACAATAGTCACATCAATGGGGAATAAAAGTAACATGAATAATAATTCTTGATATAGAATAATAATCATAACATGATAAATGTGGAAACAACTTAAAACACTACATCAAAAACATATGTCAAGGATAAACCGCCAAGACTTCATAGTGGAAAATTCCCATAAAGTAATCAGGTTCACTCCCTATCCCAACTTGATGTATAATTATACTAAACATTACCCAATGCATTATATCACTATATAATTCCAGGCACACCCTTCACATTCATTTCATTCTCATACTTAAGTGTGCCACATAGATCATACAACAAGGATTCATTCATCATCATAAATTATTCCATGATCAAGGAGTGTGGAATAAATGTATGTAAGTCCCAAATAAAAATTATATGTGCATAAATTTGAACACCCTTGATAGGAATTGGGTATGGTATTCACTACATAATTGGTTTGGCATGGGAAAATCGTGGTGCAATTTCGGTAGCATAATGATGTCACTTAAAGATTCATAAAAATGGGTTGATGAGATAGAAGGGGTATCTCATCAAATAGACATCAAATTTTTAGTAATATATACATGGAAAAACATATCCCAATATTAGAAATTGAAAAATGAAGTCATAAGTTAATGAAGAAACTTGAATAAAGAAAAGAATCCAAACTATATTTTAGCATGGTAATGGGTGTACATAAAGAATCATGGGAGGATTAATGAGAGTGAAAGCGAGATATAATCATTTATAAATTAAATGGATAGTAATGGGAATATTTAATAACATATCCCAACAAAATAAAATTTAATTTAAGAGACATAACATAAAATAAGTGATTGAATGGAAATGAGAAGAGAGAAATATATTACGGAATTTTTTCATAGTAACAGCTTAGGTAAAGGTAAAATGAGAGAGAATAAATGATACCTAATTAAAATAACATCAATTTGATAGTAAGGTATGTTTATAAATAAATTAAATCTTAAAAATTTACAATTAAGAAGACAAATCTCCAAGAAGGTACTTGAATTGAAAAGAGGAGAGGAAGGTAAGGATCCCTTACTTGAGTGTGAGACTTCAAAAGCTTGGTAAGGGCTTCTTGAGAGCTTGGGGTAACCTTTAGAGGAATCTAGAGAGTGGAGGGAATTTTTTTTACATAATACAAGGATTTTTAGTGAAGATAAATGGGATCTTGGATGGGTTTATATAGGAAATGAGGGGGGTTTCTTTATTATGTAGGTTTTGGACTCTACATAATAAAATATCCAAAACCAAAAACCATACCATGGTTTTGGAACATGTTTTATTACAAATGGTAGTGGTTTTTATTATTTTATAATTCTAGGTTCCAAACTTATTAAAATAATTTCCTTGCTTATGTGGAAGTGAGTCACACTCTTAAAGAAATGATTTTAAAACCTTAAAATATATTATAGGTTTTGGAGGATTCATAATAGATTTACAAAATTAATAAAATAAAATTAAAATCGCATTATTTAAATGGTAAAAAATTTATTTGGTCTTTTATTCCATTTATAGTAACTATTACATCACTTTTGGGTCATTTTGATGTCATAAAACACAAAGTATATTTATATGATATTTATTTTTTACCTGAAAATTTGACTATTTTAGAAAATTATGAAAAATTAACCATTGGATAATTTCGATATTCTTATTCCAAAAATAATATTTATTTTATCTAAATAATTTTCTAAATATTTGAATTTTTATTTTTAAAATAAAATTTACATTGATTAAGAAATGATGGGTTTTTTGACAATAACAGTTTTTGGGCCCTTATAAAAATTACATTTAAATTCATAAAAATTATATAATAATTTATATTTGATAAAAAATATTTAATAATAATATTAAAATATTATTTAATTCAAAAAATCCACTAATTAAAAAATTTAGTAATTGAATTTGAATATTAACCAAAAATACAATTTGTGCTTTATTTTATTAAAATAAAAAATATTTACAAAGTAACAATAATAGGATGAAAATATATTAATTATTATATACAAAATAATTTACATATTAATATTTTTAGGTTCTTGATACGTATCACTTTAATACACCCGAAAACACCCTAATAGTAAGGTGTGTGACGGTGGGACTTTCATGAGGTGGTTCGGCGAACATGGTTTGCGTTGTGATCTCAATGAGCTTGAAATTATCCCATAATTGGTTTCTCTCATGCTTAAGTGGTTATATCTAAGCTTGGGATTAGTCAAGGGAAAATCCTAGAAATTTTATCTCCCTTGGAAGCTATAATAAATGGGCTTTATAGGGTACGATCCTACTAGTTGAGGCCATCACTTCCTTTTTCTATGTCAATTAGATTTTTTAAAACCCTATATTTATACTAATCATGTGATCACTTTTCAATGGTTATATTATCAATTGTAATGATACTTAATGGTCTTTTAAATTCAATTGGATATAATAAAACAAAATAAATACATTTTTTTCTATAACCATGATACTTAATAATACATTTAATTAAAACAAAAATGGAAATTTTATTTATAATAATTCAGGTCATTAAATTATTATTCCAATGGTCAGATTATTATTCAAATAGTTATATTAATATTCCAACAGTAATATTTTTAATGGTCATATGGGTTCCCTAATTTCAATAAATATCTCATATTTCATTCATTATTCATTAAATTATATTTTCTCGCAAGGATATATATTTTTTCATCCTCATGATGAATATTTTATTTTGAATATTATGCTTTATTTATATAGTATTATTCATGAGTGCGGTTATTCAGATGTATTGAATAGATCCAAATTTCATATTTCAGGTATCTTATTTTATATTATTTATCTCATTAAAATATTTTCAATTATTATAGCCATTTTTATTCTCTAAATATAAATATAATAAGATTTTGTTGATTCTATCATGCGGTGTGTGTGAATTATATAATAATAAATATGATACAATCAAATAATCCAAAGGGAAATTCCATTGGTAAAAATATAGGTCATTACATTCATCCCCCTTATGAAATTTAAACCTCAAAATTTCTTTTCACCCACTAAGATTATAACATATTATGGTACTTATTATTCATCTCTTCCTCTAGTTCCCAAGTTTCCTCCTCATACTTATGGACCTATCATGGTACTTTAGATAGGTGAGTTTTCTTGTTTCAAATAACTTTGTATCTATGGTCCAATATCTTCAATGGTTTATCCTCATAAGATGGATCATTTTCAATTTGTAACACCTATAAATTCATTACATTTGAGGGATCTGGTATATATTTTCTCAATAGGGTTATGTAAAATACATCATGTAATTGACACATGATTTGTGGAAGTTCTAGTCGATAAGCCACAACTCTGATGCGATCAAGAATCTCAAAGGGCCAATGTACCTGAGAAATAGCCTTTCATTCTTCCAAAATATGAATAATCACTTTTATGGTGATATGTGGAGGAGAAATTTATCTCCAACCTCAAAATTTAGGACTCTTCAACAGTTATTAGCAATGTTAATTTTTAGACTTTGAGAAACCTAGATGCGTTGTTGAATTATTTTGACCTTTTCTTTAACCATTTTAGGTCCCAACAGCTTGCATTCACCAACTTCATCCCAACATGAAAGTATTATACATCTCTTCCCATAAAGATCTTCATATAGAGAAATCTGGATGAGTGAGTGAAATATATTATTGTATAAGAACTCAACCTGATGAATATGTTGATCTCATCCTTCTTTAATGTTCATTAAGCATACTCTCAACATGTATTCTAGTATCTGGATAGCCCACTCAGATTGTTCATTATTTTGGGGGTGATAAGATGTAATTAATTTCAACTAATTTTTTAGAACATTATAGATAATTTTCTAGAACATTGAGATAAATATCAGATATTGATCAGATACAATCGATAGTGGTGTTCCATGAAACCTCACCAATTATGTTATATATATCCATTTAAGTTGATCAAGTGAAAATTCCTCTCAAATAATAATTTAATGAGCATACTTTGTAAGTTGATCTACCAAAAACTATATAAAATTATTTCCTTTTATGTATTTGGGAGACTAGTGACAAAATCTATAGTGATGTTATCCCATATCTATGTGGGTATGGGTAATGGTTGCATCATCCCCATGGAATTTTTCCTTTCATCCTCCACCTGCTTATACACCATGAACTTTGATATATATTCAGTGATATCCTTCTTTATATTGTCCCACCAATAGTTCTCTCAGATACCTATATAGATATTTGTGCTTCCTAGGTTGATAAAGAAGGCTAACCTATGTGCATATTCAAAAAATCATTCTTTATCTAAGGATTGATGGCATACATAGTCATAACCCAAATCATACAAATCCTTTTTCATCATTTTTTAACTCTAAGGGATTTTATTTTCTTATGGATTCCAAGTTTTTTGGTATTTCCAAATTATCCCTTTGAGCATATTTAATCTTTTGAAGAAGCGATAGTGAGAAATAATTTCAGAAAGTATTGATGATGTTCCTTACTTTATGATTCCCATTTCCATCATTTTAAATTATAAGAAGATTAGATCCTTCTCAATTCTCATCACTGATAATGTTACATGATCCTATCTATATTCAATACTTACCTCTTTATATTCATTCCCAAGACGATAGTGAATTGAGTAGTAATAATACTTGATCAACTATAAGCATATTCATTGGAACATATGAATATTCTTATGTGTCAATACATATTTTAGACTCTTATGATATATATATATATATATATATATTTCACACTTCTCCTTATCGATATTATACCTCCAAATATTCAATGTGAATATCAATGAAGCTAACTCCATATCATGAATTTGGTTTCTCTTCTCATTAACATTCTATTTACTTGAGGCATAGGCTATCACTATATCATTATAAATCAGTACACAACCTAATTAATTCTTTAAAGAATCATTATATACCCTAATGAATTCCTTAATTGAGGGTTGTGTGAGTAATCGTGTAGTGATAAGCCTATTTTTTAATTCCATCAAACTCTCTTCACATACATTAGTCTAGTTAAACATTACTCTCATCCAAGTCATTTTTCTTAGAAGGCTTTACAATTTGAAGATGTTTATCAAAAATCATCAGTAATACTAAGTTATTCCAATAAATTATAGATCTCTGTTATAGATTCTAGTTTGGGCCACTCCTCAATTTCCTTTATCATATAAGTGTCAATATATTTCACTTTTATAGTTATGAAATTCCCAAATAATGATACTTACTCCATCTAGAACACAAATTTACTATACTTTACATGTAGTTTCTCATTTCACAAATACTTTAGTACAATACTCAAATTTTCCTCATTATCCTCCTTTTTGTTGGAGTATATCAAAATATCATATATAAAGACAACCAAATATTTGTCTAGGTAATCTATTAAGAATATTTTAACTAATTCTATGAATATTGTAAGAGGATTCATGAGTTCTAATGGAATCACTATAAACTCATAGTGTTTATACCTTGTTTAAATTGTAGTATTGGGAATATCTTAATTCCTCGCATTTAATTGGTTATATCCTAACTGAGGGTTCACCTTAGACAAGTACTAAACCCCACATAGTTAATCAAATAATTCATTAATCCATGGTAGGGGATAATTTTTATTTATTATGACTTTTTTAAGTTCATGATAATCAATGAAGAGGCCTATTGACTAATACTTCTTCTTGAGGAAGAGGACTAGCGCCCCCCACAGTGAAGCACTTGGTCATATCATAAATTTTTTCCATATTATCCTATAACTGCTTCTCTAGTTCTTCTAACTCAATAGTGGACATTCTATAAGGATTCTTGGATATGGTTAGAGATCTAGGTATATATTTAATTGATAACTCAACCTATTGGTATAGTGGAAGACCAAGAAACTCTTTTGGGGATAAATTAATATAGTCCCCCATAATGGTCATATCTTCAAGAATTATTCTCTCATTTGTCCCAATCATTTGAGATATATATGATTTCTCATAAGGAAATAATATCCATTCTTGAGAATAATATTCTAATGGATATTCATCATCCTCCTTAAATTTTTACAAAATCAGAGGATGACTAGGGATGTGAAGAGTGATATACCTCTCTCAATGGTTTATATTGTATTTATACAAGGACATCTAATCCATTCCCAATATAACATCAAATTACACTAAATGAATTTTGATAATATTTTATTGGAGGTTCGGTGAACAAGAATTTTCATGGTAGTAGTTATATAATTGAGATGCAATAATTTTACAATTTTTTGTTCTCATAGATAATTCAACCTTAGTGTTTTGAGGTGGTTTTTGAATAGTTCTAATAAACTTTCAACATATAAATTAATGTGTATAACCAGATTCAAATAGTGTATTCACAATTATTGAATAAATAACTATCATACTTGTCACAAAATTTTTGTCATCGTCCACCATAGAAGTAGTGATATTATATTCCCTTCCTTTATTTATAGGACTTGGAGGTTGTTTGTATTTATTTACTTTGACAATCCTTAGCTTAGGGTATTGTCTTTCATAATGTCCATGTTCTATATAGTTGAAAAATTTTATTACAGGTTGTGTTTTGATCTTAATGTTGTTTTAATCGATAACATTGGTAAGTTTTATCAACTCTATTTGGTATTTATTTTCTTGATTCCCCTCTTTTATACAATTAAAACATTTCTTAGTTCCCATGAGATAGTTTCCAGAATGCTTCTTCCCACACTTTTGACATGTGGGTAGTTGAGTTTTCTTTACTCCTTGGTGTTTATATATTGATCCTTCAGAATTAAACTGCATTTTATGATTTTTATCTCCAGCACCATGAGGACACTAAGAGTCACTAATCTCCATATATAACTTAAGTGAAGAAAATAAAATCTCTTCATGACTTTCAAATTCTTGAATTTCCAACGATTTTTTTTAGACTCGAGTTTAGTCCACTAAATAAGTGATCCACCTAAATTTCATTGTTGATGACAAAGTTGGAGGCCTACCATGGAAACCATGTGATTTTTTCCTCATACACATCAATATAATCATATTCCATTTTATTTAGTCTGAGGAACTCCCTTCCATTTTATAATAGAGAGTTTAGGGAAATTATTCATTGAAAAAAAATATAGAATCATTCTCATTCATGGAATTAATTTCCTCTTTCGACTTCATGTTCTTGATTAGTGTCCACCATTGATAAAATTCCCCCTCTATATGATAAAAGTCCAATACAACCTTATCTTGATCTGAATATTATAGGGTAGATAATATCTTTTCAATAGAGTTAATCCATTGCTCCATGATGAGGGGTTCTGAAGATCCACTAAAGGTATGAGGCCTTTGTCACAAAAAGAACTCGACAACAATGTGATCATTCTTAGGAGTAGAAGGGTGTTCCACTTGATTGATGTTACTAGTCATAACTTAAGACAGTTGAACAAATATTTCCATGAATATTTCATCTCCCTATCTCATAATTTTAGTCATCTCATTAGAGAAATCATCACACTACATGTCACATTGGTTGTTATCATGATTCTTACTATTTCCCCCCATTAACTAAAATAATGAAAATAAAAAATAGATATTAAAATACCAAAACTAAAAATTATATAAAAAGGGAAACTATGAACATAGAAAGAATAAGTTATAAATGAAACCCGAATCCTAACTTTTTATTCTTTAGGTTTTAATATAGGTTATCCATGGTGATTTTCCTAGCAGGGTTTCTAACCTAACAATCTATTCAAGTCCCTCATAATAGTTAGTAAAGAGTTCTAGAAATTTACAAACCATATCCATGAGGAGTGTAAGAATAGGTGTGCAGCACAGCCTATGTGTTGTGCACCAGGTGAAAATAGTGATAATACCCAATCCTCCTTATTCAAGGTTATTAACCTTAGTCACAAATGTGTCAAATCCATATCCACATATAGTATCTAGATAGGGATGTAATTTTTTAGAAATTACTCTCTCCATACTTATCCAAAATTTCAGGATATTTTCTTATACTTAGACATATCCATATTTTTTTTTACTAATATATTGTTTTCATGATCCCTAAAAATAATGACCATGATTTGATACCAACTCTAGCGACCAAATCCCTTTACACATATTATTACATGATTCTCAACATAAATATCCAATTAATACAACCCAATGATCGAGAGGCATATTTTCATTGGCGGACTTGGTTCATAATATATCAAAATGAGACTACAACACAACACATCTATTTTATTCTCCATAAAGAGTTCCTAAATCCATTTTATATCCTAAAACTGCATAGGATGACCTAGGGAAATACAATACAAAATGGGAGAGTTAAAAAGGCTAATAAGGAAATAAAATTGATAATGAAGCATAACATATAACCCAAAAGGCATAATACGATATCATAAGAGACAAGGATCATGAATAATCATATTGGAGCATAACATAAGGAAGGTGGAATCATAATATTATTAAAACATATAAATGTGGCACCAACATGAAACATGACATATGTATATGTCAAGGCTAACTGCCAAGACAACATCACATAGTGGATAGAGTCCCATAATGGATTAGGTTTAATTCCTAATCCCATACATACCGTCTCATGAGACATAAACACTACACAATGAATTAGAATTATATTTAGACGCACCGATCATATCATGTACATTATTATGTGTGCTAAAATTTAAATCAAATTTAAGGCATAAACATAATAATTACACATGGAAATAAATGAGTAGCATAATTTTGACTTATATCACAATAAGAGGATATTTTATAATCATTCCAAAGAGAAGAAGGAATTAAATATTACAGAAGTTCATATATGAATAAATACTCATAGACCTAAAAATTTGTTTTCTATTAAATAATCATCATGAGAAAGGCTAGTGATTTTGGTATAGTAATGAACATTCAAAATGGTATTTTATGGAATTGATTTACAACATTTGAAGAAAGAATAAACATGGAATTTTCTTTGAAAACTAGAGGTAAAATAGAATGGTTACCCATAAAATAATCCTTTATTTCATGAAACAATAAATGGTAATAAAGACATTAATATAGTGTTATATAAAATTATTAAGGTAAAGAAAAGTTATCCTTTATCATGTTTGATTTTAAAAATACATTTGAGAGATACAATTAAGGAAAGTATAAACCCATCAATGGAGGGGATAATAAGGTAGATATATATGTATGAGAAATATATAAGTAATTTAGAATAATTTCATAACATTAGAGAGAGAGGGAGAGATAAATATATTTAAAGAGATATAGGTCATAACCTAAAGAAAAAAATGGTTCTGAGAGATATCTTACCTGAAGTCTGAATTCATTCATCACATGGACTTAATATCATGAATAATAAAATTATATTCATAAATATCTTAATTGATAAAATTTTCCATCTATATTTGATTTACTAAAATTATATTATGTTCATTTAGAACCATTATAGTGAGATATGGAGTTTAATTTCACAGTTCTGAGGGCGTTCATTTCATGGTTCCAAGGTCGGATCACTTGTGGATAATTATTTAAGTTATTTTCAAACAAGACTAAAACTCCATAAGTGAAATTAAATAGTTTTAATTTCATCCATAAATTGAAAAGGTGCCAAATATCAATATTTTTTTGACATAAAGATGATTCATTTAGTAAAAACATTAATTTTATATTGTTAGGTCATTAATTCAGTTTTACCGACCATCACAAACTAGATTAATTTTATTTAATTAAATTATTATTAATTATATTATATAATATTTAGGTACAACTGCCAATAGCGGCTCATGCACGCTACAAATAAATGGTAAGGAAATCTGCTTGCCTGGGGAATTGACCCCACGACCACGCCCCAAACCCCAACCCACCCATACGACCCCAGCCAACCATGGTTGGCTATTATTAATTAATTATATAATATTAAATAATTTATAATTTACTTATTATTATCTCATTAAACCATAGAAACATTGTTATGACCATCCTTGAAGGTGGTCAAGAAAAACAAAGTGCATTGTTCATGGAGGTGGTGAACCAACCATATTGTGAACAATATTTTTATTTATTAATAAATTTAGGTGAGGGTAGAAGATGGATATTACACCATAATAATAAAAATATAATAATATTTAGGATACTGATTTTTTTATGTTTAGGTGGATGTAAGATCCTAGATTTTCTTAAGGTATGTTTTTGTTTAAGTTTTGGTTTGGCCTCTTATTTTTGGCTAGATAAGTGTTTCCCCATGTTTATGTGAAGTCTTGGGGGTGTTCTAGGGGTTCAGGACACGAAAGAGGAAGAAAGAGTAGTTCCTGGGAATGTTGAACGGTTTGTGCATGGTTAGTGCAAACCGTGCAGGAATCCCAGGTAACCATGCATCCATGGACAGAGGCTTACGCATGGTTGGCACACGGTTAAGTAAATCGTGCGTAATACCTAGGAAACCATGATAAGGGGTCTTTTTCGGACAGTGGATCGTGCACGGTTTGTGCATGGTTTGGAAAATCGTGCTGGTTTACCATGTGGGTAAACCGTGCAGCCTAGTATTTTTTAGAAAATTACAAAAATTCCATCCTAGGATTTTAAACCCCAACTCATGATTCTCCTCCATTCCACCCCTTGAAACCCTAGTGATGATCTTAGATGAACCAAGATTCCCAAGGGTGGTTCTCCTTCAATTCTTGTCTATTTAGAGAACCTTTGGTAGCGGATCGAAGCCCCGAGTAATTCTAATATCATCTTTTCTTCTCTTTTTAGGTTAGGGTTCACACATTTTTTCCATCTCCTTTCAAAGCTCTAAAACCCTTTATTTCCAGTGATTTTTAGGTTGAGGCTTCAAAGGGTGGTTGAATCAGGATCTAATTCCCCGATTATGAGTGTGTTTGACAATAAATTCAAGGCAGGTGGTCTAGAAGTTATATCTCGTAGTTTATTCATAGATTTGTGCATGTGGGGTTTCATTCTTGTTCCTTTCTTGATGTGTTCTTGATTCCATTAGTAAGATGTGATTTATTGGGCATCTAAATGATTAATTTAACCCCTATTTATCTCTATTGGATGTAAGGAGGATGACTTAACCAAATTAGGGCCACCCATGGGGTGTGTCGGCCCTCCCAATGGGGCTAACGGAAATATAAGGTGAGAAATTGACACATAATGATGTATAGACTTAGAGAAGAGGTTAATTGGTTTATGTAATGAGTTAGAATGGATAGTGGTCAGTTGTGTCTAATGTGTTTAAAGGCTAAGGGATTATTGGGTTGACATGTAATTGGGATAAATTGTGTTATTGGGAATATGATAATAAATTATGTTTACACTTGATTATGCTCAGTGAGATAGGCATGGGAAATGGGAAATGGGGATAAAGAGTTAAGTGATATAAATTATGAATGTTTTAATGGATTTATGAATAATGTTAAATTTCCATTTATTGATATTTTTGTGATGTTTCAAATGATATTGGATATGATTTTTGTGATGTGGTTAATTGTGATGAATGATAAATAAGAATGTGCACATGGCTTGGTAGAGTGGGGTATATACTTGAGGTTCTATGCCCACTGGTCGAGTTGGACTGAGGTTCTAGCTCCACCCCTAAATTCATGGGTTAGGGAAGGGGAGGGAGTTCTATTCCCTGAATGGTTGCATTCCACCCTAACTGAGGCTTCGAGGTGAGGATTATGAGGTTATTATAATGTGATGCCTAGTGAGGTAGGACTTGATTTTATTCCCATATTCTTGAGAACATTGAATATTCCTAATCCATTGAGCATAGAAAAAAGGTAGATTAAACCATGGGATGCCTAAGTAGTGAACCTAGATTCAATGGTAGTATAATTTAAAGGAGCATAGTATATAATGGCCTATTGAACTATTTACCTTTACTTAACATTATTTATCACTTGCATGAACTATCTACTTTTACTGGATATTTGTATACACCATTGGTGGTTTCCTACTGAGTTATACTCACACCCTTCTTGGTCTGTCGTTGGGTACCCAAGCAGATTTAATGCTTGCAGGTCAAGACAAGGGAAAGGGACCTATGTTAGGGAGTTGAGTTGGACATGGGACATGTACGGGTGAGGTTCCAGACTTGGAGTTCGAACCATTTTGGGGATTTTTTTGTTTGTCTTTCTTTGGGGTTTTGTTCACTTGGCACTGTATCATGTCATGACATATTTATTGTTGTATATAGTTGTACCCAATTTGGGAGTTGGTTATTTATGCATGTTATTAATTTCTTTCTATTGTTTTCTACTATTTCTTACTCTAGTAAGAGGGTATATTCTCCCCATGTATCTTATTAAACCCACGCTGCTAGTCAGCAACCTCTGGCATACAGGGAGGCGTGCTTGAGGTCATGTGGCGACCCTGCTCGAGGCACCAATTTAGTGGCTTCCAGGTTGGGGATGTTACAAAATGGTATCAGAGGATTTATTTTATCTTTCTTAATATTTAGGGATGGTAGACATAATATTAGGATGTGTTGGTCCTTGGTAATGAGCTCATGCTTAGGAGTAGCTAACCCATGTATGGGGGAAAACCCAAGTCACCCTGGGTGGGAATTGTTGTTCTTGATGTGTGTTGTTGCAGTTGAATGATATTTCACCATTGGGTGATGCACATATTGCGTGATTTGACTGATTTATGATATTTTTATCATTGTTGGATTAGCATGAGATTGTGTTTTCATGCATCATTTTAGGCACCTAAGGATATAGGTGGCATGCATCATTATAGACACACACATGGAATGGGTGTGCAGGGAATAGAGAGTAGAATGCATTTTACTTCCTTGATAAATTTGAAGAAAATGATGCATAATAATGGTAATGTAAGTGGGTTAACGAAAATAATGAAAATAAATAGTTAAGGAATATTGTGTATAAAGAAATGGTATGAATGGGTTAACATTTTGGGTTGTGATAAATTGTGAAGGTTGAGTCGGTGTCTAAAATAAAAAGATTGCATAATGAATGTAAAATTTTTAATGAATTTTTTTTCCTAATGAAAGGCATAGATGAGTTAAAATGATGATTGTAACAAGTTTTGAAATGGTAAATGTGTCTAAGAGGAAAGAATTGTGTTTTAAAAGAAGAGTTGGTTTGAAGAGGTGCGGATAAAAGACTTGTGATTAAATAAATTGGTTACCCCATATTGACCATGACTCGTGGTAGTTATAGTAGAGGGTAGTGTTCTAAGTGTGATAATGACCATTGGGATAGAGTATGAAGAATGGGTTATTTAAGGTTGATAACGTGAGATATTTTACATCTATGGTTAAATCCTGTTGGTCATTCTTCGAAGCGTCGGGTGAACAATAAGATTAAAATGAGAATGATTGAGTTCAAAGGTGGGTATCCTTTGTGTTTTAGATTTGACCCTTATATGTGTAGGTTGGGGTAGTGAGAGTGCCCTAGTTTGAGACTTTGGATTTGTATTGTGAGGCCTTATTGGTTATGATATGGCCCAGGTGGTGTGTTTAGGGAACCCTTGGTAGGGTTGTGGTTGTTGGGTTGCGAGGTGTTGTTTGATAATGCGAGTGTGGAAACTATAGTGATTCGTGATCATACGGAGTGCATGCTGGACCCTAAGGATGGTGCCTAGGTCTTAGTGACCTCATGAGTAGAGACCTTGTGAGTTGAATTTTGAATCCCAAAGAGGATGTTTTGCTCGTAGTGTTGATGAATGTGTACACCTTTGGTATGAAACCTAGAGTAAATGGTTGTTTGGTGTGCTAGGCATAGTGTGCATCATAACTGGGGTGAGAGTGCCATGCACGAGCATTGCTTTGTTCATGTCATGATATGTATGGTTTGGAGAGAGGTCCAATGGCTTTTCCTGGTTGTGACTCCAGTATAGGGATTTGGTATCATTCAACCTTCAAGGTGACCTATGAGAGAGGTAGGATAGGGTTCCTAGTGCTTTTGGGTGTATGTCGCACATGTAGATGTTTTGGACTTTGATTATGGAACTCATAGTGTTGTATGGTATGGTTTTGTCCTAAAGGGATAAGTGGGAAGGTTTATGGTTGGTGGTGCTACTCGAGTTGTGGTTATGCAATCATAGTTTTGGAAAATCAAGGGTAACCTCACGGTAGGTTAGCCCAGCGGTGCTAGTACCTTAGAATATGAATCATGGGAGATGCTTCAGAGGTGGTGTCAATGCATACTAAGTACCACCAAGTTTTAGTAAATGGTATAGTTGTTCTTGTTTCTTCCATAAGGGAACCCTAGTGTTTGTGATAAGAGGTAAGGTTTTTTTCGAAGGGTTGTATCGTATGGATGCCTGACTCTTCTCTTTGGGTGATGATTAACGGAGGACTTGAAGTCGTTTTCAAGAAAAAGATACAATGGTGGTCACATGGCTGGAATTTTTTGTATGAATGGTTTGGTTGTTGGGTGATAAGAAGTGGTCACCTCAGGGATGATGAGGATGACTAACTAAGATACATGGTTAGGTAAGTAAGCGGGTGATGGGCTACACATAGATAAAGGTTGATTTGTGAGAGACTGTTGGTTTGATTGTTGTGGTAGACCATTGTTATTTGGTGTTAGATGTTAGGGACACATCGGAAAAACTCATGTGGTGTGGTGGAAGTGGTTCCACTTGAAACGTTGGTTCATGAATGCCTTGTGATTTGGTCGTGGATTAGTGGTGAGACTTGGTAGGCAATCACACTTGAGAAGTGGTGGTTAAGTGTTGATGGGATGTGTTCAGTAAGGGATCCTGAGATCCTTGATAGGTCATGGTGTCTCATAGTTCGACATCAGAAATGGATAAGTTGGTGTTGTTGTTCTTCAAAAACTTCTTATCATACCTCAGTTAGTGATGATCCTACCCAATATCTTGATATCTTCCCAGGTACGTTGAGAAGCTCTGGCTTTATACCAAGAGACTTGAAGGTGTTGGGTTGGATGAGGGGCATCATGGAGTTTACGCGCATGGAAAAGGTATGTGTGGATATTGATGATGGGATGTACACCCTCGATGGCTTTGGGTGAGGTCCTAGGGATGGACCGAATGTCGACAGACGCCATGGGTTCCGTCCATGGAAGCTGAGAACGAGCATTGGGTGACGTTTTTTTTTGTTTTTGGAAAAATATAGATGGCCATGTCTGAGTTTTGGGGTTTGGCTTGTGATTGAGTGTGATACGTGGTGGTTGGAATCCATCATGGAGAGAAATGGTAACGACACTCTTAAGGTGGGGAGTGATAAGTTGGTTCTGGATGTGGAGAGGAAAACATCGAGTTGATGTAGTGGAACTGGGATGCCAATGAGGAAACTGTGAAGTGCATGTTAGGTTCCTTAGAGAGGAAATGTGGGACTTAGATGTCGCGACCGATGATCCAAGTGTTGGATTCGAGATTAGGGTGGTTCCATGTGAAGCTTGTGATGTCTGTGCTGAAGTCATAGAAGGGTGTGGTTGGATGTGACAACAAGTTATGGCAAGAGAGGTTGGGTTCTATAAATCCAATAAATATCAGGGTTAGACTTGGGAAATTTCTCCTTGGGTGGTTTTAGAACATCTTGAAATTGAGGAAACCTTGGCCATGTGACATGGGGTCATGCCAAGGGTGAAGCCTGATGACGGTCTGGAGGGCGGTAATGTCATGATGATGGAATCCTACTGGAATTCAGGGAACGGCCTCAGTGGGTGTGTGGGATGATAATGATAGGCTTCAAGTCAGTAAGCACCTTGGGAAAGTGAGAAAGGGGTAGCGTACCATCAGTGGAAGGTGGGTGTTCTGGGACAAGCCAGTCAGGTGTGGTCCGACCTGAGATGGTAAACTTGAATGGGTGTGATGAGAGTGACCCACCTCCAAGTTCATGTTGTGGCGGCAAGTGAATATTTGGAAATGAAGTTATAAATGAGTGAGTTCAAGCTAATATTATTCCTTGAATGGATATTGTACGAATGTCCACCCAAATGGTTTTGACGGTGCAACTGGACCAATGCAGGGTAATGCCCCAATGGATGTTTGGGTGCTGTGAGTTGGAATACGTTGAGTAATGTGAATGTTGAGTTGAGATTTAGGTGATATTTCCTTGATAGTACTGAATCAATGTAAGTTGGGAAGTGGGGTTGAAAGGACCATGCGTTCTCCTTTGGGAGATATTGAGTTTGGTTACCATTAGAGTTTGGGGAAAATAGAGGAAAATGACGTCAAGTGATTTGGGTCTTGAGTTGTGTAGAGGATCGGACCAAGGGGGTGTCGATTGGTTCCTCCATGATGATGTGACGTTGTGTACAAAGTTTTTGGGTGTAGTGAATCAGGAACCTTTGTCTAAGTTTTCTCTGTGAAGTTCTAGTGGTTGGGTATGGTTGAAGTTGATGCATCCTTGAGGAGTTTCAGTTCGTGTTATGGTTATGGTGAGGAAGACTTGTGGGAAAAGTCTGTGCCCTTGATCCGTGTTCAGTGGGCTTTGTGATGTTCAACCAGAAACTTGGAATATGGGAATGGATAAGCAGGCCTAGTGGAATGACCTCTAGTTACGGAATCTTAGTGATGCTTGGAAAAGCAGCTCAAGGATAAGTCGTTATAAGGTGGGGAGGTTGTAAGATCCCAGATTTTCTTAAGGTATGTTTTTGTTTAAGTTTTGGTTTGGCCTCTTCTTTTTGGTTAGATAAGTGTTTCCACATGTTTATGTGAAGGATCAGGGGTGTTCCGGGGGTTCGGGACATGAAAGAGGAAGAAAAGGGAGTTCCTGGGAATGTTGCACGATTTGCGCATGGTTAGTGCAAACCATGCGGGAATCCCAGGTAACCATGCAGCCATGGACAGAGGCTTACACATAGTTGGTGCACGGTTAAGCAATCCATACAAAATCCCTAGGAAACTGTACGAAGGGGTGTATTTTGGACAGTGTCTCACGCACGGTTTTCACATGGTTTGGAAAACTATGCGGGTAAACCGTGCGGCCCAGTATTTTTGAGAAAATTGCAAAAATGTCATCCCATGTTTTTAAACCCCAACTCGGGATTCTCCTACATTCCACCCCCTGCAACCCTAGTGACGAGCTTGGATGAACCAAGCTTCCCAAGGGTGGTTCTCCTTCGATTCTTGGCTGTTTGGAGCATCGTTGGTTGTGGGTCGAAGCCCCGGGTAAGTCTAATCTCCTCCTTGCTTCTCTTTTTGTGTTAAGGTTCACACCTTTGTTCCATCTCCTTCCGAAGATCTAAAACCCTTTCTTTACAGTGAGTTTTAGGTTGAGGCTTCAAAGGGTGGTTGAATTGGGATCTAAGGCCTCGATTAGGAGTGTGTTCGCTAACGGATTCAAGGTAGGTGGTCTACAAGTTATATCCCGTAGTTTATTCATAGATTTGTGCATGTAGGGTTTCATTCTTGTTCCCTTCTTGATGTGTTCTTGATGCCATTAGCAAGATGTGGTGTATTGGGTGTCTAAATGATTAATTGAACCCCTCTTGATCCTCATGGGATGCAAGGAGGATGACTTGACCAAATTAGGGCCACCCATGGGGTGTGTCGGCCCTCCCGATGGGGCTAACAGAAATATAAGGTGTGAAATTGACACATGATGATGTAGAGACTTAGCGAAGAGATTAATTGGTTTATGTAATGAGTTAGAATGGATTGTAGTTAGTTGTGTCTAATGTGGTTAAAAGCTAAGGGATTTTTGGGTTGACATGTAATTGGGTTAAATGGTGTTATTCGGAATATGATAAGAAATTATGTTTACACTTGATTATGCTTAGTGAGATAGGCATGAGAAATGGGAAATGGGGCTAAAGGGTTAAGTGATATAAATGATGAATGTTTTAATAGATTGCGGCATAATATTAACTTTCCATTTATTGATATTGTTGTGATGTTGCAAATGATATTGGCTATGCTTATTGTGATGTGGTTAATTGTGATGAATGATAAATAAGCATGTGCACATGGCTTGGTAGAGTGGGGTATAGACATGAGGTTCTACGCCCACGGGTCGAGTTGGACTGAGGTTCTAGCTCCACCCCTAAATGCACGGGTTAGGGAAGGGGACAGAGTTTTATTCCCCTAACGGTTGCATTCCACCCAGACTAAGGCTTCGAGGTGAGGATTATGAGGTTATTATAATGTGATGTCTAGTGAGATAGGACTTGATTTTATTTTCATATGCTTGAGAACATTGAACATACCTAATCCATTGAACATAGGGAAAAGGTAGATTAAACCATGGGATGCCTAAGTAGTGAACCTGGATTCAATGGTAGTATAATTTAAAGGAACGTAGTCTAGAATGGCCTATTGAACTGTTTACATTTACTTACCAACATATATCACTTGCATGCACTATCTACTTTTACTGTATATTTATAGACACCGTTGGTGGTGACCTACTGAGTTATACTAACACCCTGCTCGAGCCACCATTGGGTACCCGAGCAGATTTCATGCTTGCGGGTCAGGACAAGGGCAAGGGTCCTATGCTAGGGAGTTGAGTTGGACATGGGACATGTACGGGTGAGGTTCCAGACTTGGGAGTCTGAACCATTTTGGGGATTATGTTGTTTTTCTTTCTTTGAGGTTTTGTTCACTTGACATTGTAGCATGGCATGACATATTTACTGTTGTATATGGTTGTACCCAATTTGGGAGTTGGTTATTTATGGATGTTATTAATTTTTTCTTATTGTTTTCGCTATTTAAATTATTTTCTGTTGTGACTTACTTTGATAAGAGGGTATAGTCTCCCCACGTATCATATTAGACCCTCGCTGCAAGTCGGAAACCTCTAGCGTACGAAAAAACGCGCTTGAGGTCATGTGGCGATCTGGCTCGGGGCACCAATTTAGTGGCTTCCGGGTCGGGGATGTTACAGAGAAGATATGAGGGTGACAGAAGAAGAATAAAATTGAAAGAGGATGGATGAGAATTTTATCTTTCCTTTCATTGTCTCATCTTAGGCTACCCCTTAAGGCTCCTTGAAATGGTATATGGTGAGAACAACAGTACTAGGACATGGTGTAGAGGATTGGGAATAGAATTATGTTGAAGTCTATCGATCTCTAAGGAATAGAAGTTGTGAGGAGAAGGTGTGGTGTTTGTAAGTGGAGGATAGAGGTGTTTTTATGAATATTATATTCAATAGTTTATTATTTTTGTTTCAAAACTATCAATAGTGATGAATCTTGTGACCATATATAGTAAATGGTGCATGTGAGTACTAACTAATGGGTTCTTACATAATCCTATATGTAATAAATCATGTATTTAACTTTTAATTGTAAATACAATGTTTTGTCGTATTTCAATATTCACAAAAAAATTCAACTAGTTTAGAAAAATTACAAAAAAATCATCATAACCATTTTTGATGTATAGATTCCAAAAAAAAATCCATTTTATGAAAATAATTTTCTAAATATGATAAATTTAATTTTTAATTTAAATCCTTATTTAATTGAAAAATACCAATTTTAATATTATGATCAATTTTCTGACTATTTGAAAAAGTATTTATCATCTCATAAAATTATATTATCATTATAATAAATGGTAATATTAATTTATAACCACATTTTATAAAAAAAAACTTTCTTTTATATCATTATATTTTTTATAAAAATTCAAATAAAACATATATGTTTTACAAAAATACACACTTATTTTATCATTTTTAAAACATTTATTTACTTGTATCATGATATGAATATGACGTATTTTCATTTTCTAAGATACCAAAATATTATTTTACACATACATAGATGAGGATAATATTCTAATAGTCATGTCACTATTCCTAATGATCAGATTACTATTCCAATGGTCAAATTATTATTCCAAACGTCAGGTTTGTAATGATCATATGTGTTCCCTACTTTCTATAAATACCTCATGTTCCATTCATCATTCACTTTAATATTATCTGAATGTTATATATATTTTCATCTCATGATGAATATTTCATTACTAATACTCTTCTTCATTTTTACAATGTTGTTCATAAGGGCGGTTATTTTGATGGATTGAGCTATCTAATTTTTCATATTTTAATTATCTTATTTTCTATTTTTTACGGCATTGTAATATTATTGAATTCTTATAGCCATGTTTATTATCTAAATTTAATATTTGAATTAATATAATAAAATGTTGTTGGTTATATCATAAGGTGCATGTAAATTATATAATACTAAATATAATGCAATCATATAATTAGAAAAGAAATTACATTGATAAAACTCTGAATCATTACAAACCTAACTAAATTTGAAGTATACCAAGTCAAACTAAACTAAAGGGAGATAAAGTGAATCAAATATAACATCCAGGAATGAAACTAAACCTAAAAAAACATACCCAAACTGACCTACAATTAAAATAGTAAAATTAAACAAAAAAAAAACAAAATCAAATAATACTTAAGTCACATATAACCTATTGAAATGAATATACCCAACATGAACTAAATTGAATGGAATGAAATGAAACCAAAATAAGCTGACATGGCCCAACCTAAACTAAACTAAATTAAACCAAATGAATCAAATTGGCACGTAAAACCTATCATAACTGAACCAAACTAAACTAAATAACACAAAACTGAATCTAATAGAACTTAATGAAACTGAAAAAATATGACATAACAAAAACTGAATTGAATTAACCCAACTAGTCTTGAACCAAATAAAAACATATTGAACCAAAGTAAACTAAATTTCACCTGATTGTATAGAACTACATAGGCTTGATCCAACTCGATCTCTAATATACTGAACCATATCACAATGAATTAAATGAAAAACTAAATTAAACCTTCATGACCCAACTTGACCCTTCTCACCCAAAATTAAACTAAACCAGTCATAATTGAATAGAATAAAATTTGTAACAAAAACATATCTACCAAAACATAACTGAATTGAGCCACCTCAACCATAACCACAGCACACCAACCCATATTGAATAAATATGATATAATATGTTGAGTATGGAACTGTACTAAACTGAATCACACAGAACTAAATGAATTCAAACCCCAATGAACTAAATGAAACAGAACATGATGAACATAAACCAAATAAAATCATACCAATCTGAATTAATCAAATTCAAAAAGAATAAAAATAGATCAAATTGAACATAATAGAGTATAACCAACCATAATAGAACCAACATGACCTGACTCAAACCTAAGCTTAGTAAACTAAACCAAAATAAGCTAAACTAAATTGACCTAAACTATTGTTAATATACTTAATTAAGAAACAAAATCTACCAGAAACAACCCAAATCAAATAATGGAAAACTAAATCAGCCTAACAAGAACCAAAATAAACTGAATAAACCAAATAAAAAGAGCTTATCCAAATCCATCAAAACACGAAGCAACCCAAATAGACATAAACCTAAATAATACCAACCAAAACAAAATAAAAATAAAATAAGACAAGTTAAAGTCAAATGGAAATGAACTGAAACAAACATATTTGAATGTAATAAATTTTTTTAAAACCAACCAGATTGTAATGAAACCAAAATGAACCAAGTAAAAAATGAATAGACTCAAACTAAATGCAACAAAACTAAAACGAACCAACCCATTCTGACTAGTATTATACTTAACCAAACCAAACTAAATTTGACTTGCATCTATACGAACCACATAGTATTGAATGAAAATACAATGAACCCTGCTAAACTGAAACAAACCAGACCCAAATAAATGGAATTGACTAGATTGGAATGAATCCCATTTAAAATGGCTCACACTGAATAAAGTTAAATTGAATATAAAGTAATTTAACTGAACTAAACTAAAACTGGAATTTTCCTAATTAAACCGAGTATGAACTATACCAAACTGAACCACACTAAATTGAACCAAATAATACATTACCCCACCAAATTGAAGCAAACTGAACCAATCAAAACTAATCCAACCCAAAATGAATACAATAAATCAAAAAATATAAAATCAATCAAAACAGAACCACATTAACTATATCAGACAGTGTAATCAAGTCAAACATACCAAAACTATATGATACTAAAACAAATAAAACTGGACAAAATAGTACCAAAATGAATCAATCTAAAATTTATGTCCTGAATTGTCCCACACTATATAGAAATAAACTAAACTGAACCTATCCAAGCATAACTAAATAGAATTAAACCAAATCATACTAAACTAAACCAAACCAATCCAATCTAAATGAACTACACTGAACCATAGAAGACTAAATTAAACCTATCTAAACCATGTTAAATCAAACAAATGTAATGTGAAATAATCCAACCTAATCTAATCAAATAAGCCTCATACGTTACTAAATTTCTCTAAACTGATTCAAACACAACTATACTATATTGATTGGAATGAAACTAAACCAATACATACAAGAATAATTATAATTAGAAGAAAACAAATTAGATAGAACTGAACTGAAATGAAACAAACTAAATAGACTAGAATCAAACCAAACTAAACAAAACCGAAACATTCCAAAATGAATGAATCCAACCTGAAGGGTGATTAATAATATTGAATTGATCAAAACCAATCAATCCTGAATAGAATAGAATCAAGGAAACTATACTGAACCGCATCAGATAAAAATGATAGAACAAAACCAAAGTGAGTCGAACTGAACAGAACTAACCTAATCCAATCTAACCTAAACAAAACCAACCCAACCTATCCCAAGATAAACAAATCATAAAATGAGAAAACATCAAATAAATTGAATTAATGGAATGGACTGAATCCTATATTTTATGAACTAAACCAATGTAAACTAAATTTAAGGAACACCGAACGCAACAAGACTCAAGTCAAACAAAACTTAACTGAATCGATACATGATGAATTAAACATAAAAAGACCTAAACTGATTATACCAAAACAAACAAAATCAAATATAACTAAATTTAACTTGTGTTAACCAAACAAAACCAAACACATAGAATCTGAACAATAATAAACGGACCAAAAGTGAATTTAACTAACTTCAACTATCTCTTCCCAAACTTGACCGAACTAATCTGACTAAACATAAATTTATGATATTTAAGTTTAAACACGGTTTCAGAGAAGGTAACTGAAGATCATGAAGAACCATCTTTGCCCAGTGGTTGCACAATGAGTTCCTCCGCCGGCTTGTCATCTTGTCGGGGTGGTGGCACGAAGAACGGCAGCCTCCCTCGCTGGCAGTCCTGAAGAACCATCTTTGCCGCCGTCATCAAGTCGGCCTCCCCGCCCTTCAAAAGCTTGCCCGTCAATCTACATAGCTGAACCAGAAAGTCATGCTCGTCCTCCCAATCTTTGATTTTATACGCCCTCTCCAGATGGTTTTTCTTTACACGTCGAAGGACTTCTCCGATGTGCTCGCTAGCATCCTGCAAATTTGAAACACGTACCACACCCTTCAAGACTATATCCGTCTCAGTATCATTATTATGATACACAACTCCAGGACAATCGATCAAGAATATCTTCTTCGTCAATGTTATATACTGCCAAACCTTGGTTTCTCCTGGAATGGGAGCAACCTTGCAGACATTCTTCGTGCGTAAAGTATTAATAACTGAGGACTTTCCAACATTGGGGTATCCAATAAATCCTACAGAAATCGCCTGTTTGTCACTTTTTAGACGTGCAAACTGTCTCAATACTGACAAGAGAGAACCCTTGCCAAAGGGCTTATTAATGCTCGCATGAAACGCTAGAGCAGGATATTCTTTTGACAGTGCTCTAAGCCAATCTTTTATAGCCCATGCAGGAACTAAATCACACTTGTTTAGCAACAGAATCATGTGCTTCTGCTTGCAATGTTCTTTGAGATGCTTCTCCAAATGGAAACATCTCGTACCCTGTGGATCCCTTGCATCCAAAACCTGGAAAACAACATCTGAAGAGTCAATTACTTTATAGAGTTCTCCCCATATGCGTTTGCTTTGACCCTTCTCAAACATTGTATGTCGGACCAAATCCCTCAATCCATCCCCTTCACCATCTTCCTCTGCATATGAATGGCCCTCATGCTTCTGCTCAAAAATTTCCTGTGAGCCACCAGCTTTCTTCACTAATGACTCGTAATCTGATGCCATTAGCTTTGGCCGCTTCCGCTTCTTCTTACGTCCAAATGCATCCTCAAAGGGTTCATTGTCAAGGAGATGAACTCTTGCTTGCTTTTGGCAATCAACTAAAAGGGACATCGGCAGTTTCTTTTCTTTCAATATGACATTATACTGGCTGGACATCCTGTTTTCAAGTTCTTCACGGAAAAGTTCAAGTTGTTTCTGACCCACAACATGAGTATTCCCAAACCAGCGACGATCTGGCTGGATTCTAGTAGAAGGCAACTCCTTGGACTGAAATTCGTGCTTAAGAATCTTTCCTTTACTGTTACGCTTTGGCTTGGTGCTGTACATGTTGAGTCGCCGAACAGTGGCGGCACTTCGGCCGTTATTCTTTCCATCGGCACATCGGTTCGCATCCAGAGAATGTTTTGGCTTCCCTGAGACATTCACTGGCTTCTCTTTCTTCTTAGCCATCTTTTTTCTTCCTCTGCTATCCAAAGTATTTGTGGATCAGCAGCCTTGAGCACCAAACAATAGAGGAAAAAAAGAAAACACTAATTCATGTATGTAGCATAACTTTATTTGCATCGGGAAAATGGATATTATACAAGCTTCGTCACAGGAGTCTCGGTAATCAAGAACAGGTGGCCGTTCCTCTTCAACGGGGTGATATCCTGGACAGGGAACTTTACAGGCGTCTAGGTAGTCGAGAACAAGCTCGTAAACAGTGGAGATTCCATAGGCAGCGATTCCCCGTCAACGGCGGCGATTATTCTTAAACGGAGGCGACAACTCGACGTGTGGCATATCCCCCTTAATCTCTTTCACAAGCGATGGATTCCCTTCAATGGCAACATCCACGAGCAACAACAATCCCCTTCAACGGTGGAATCCACAGGCGGCTGCGATCCCCATTAGAAGTGGCATCCACAAGAAAACATCAATCGTGGCTATCCCCACCTAATATTGTGTGGCTTCGTCTATGATGAATCATGCGAGGAAGTGGAGGGAGGCGATGACGAGCGTGAATTGGACAACGAACGTAGTAGTGAGGCAAAAGTGAAGCAGGGACCGAAGAGGCTGCAGACGGTGCCCTGGGTGAATTGCGTATTGCTCACAGATTAACGATGTCTGTGGCGATGAGGTTGAGGTCGTCAAGGATCGTCGAGAGGAGGGGCGGTGCGACGCAGGTTGAGATGAACATAGCCCGGGGGCTCGCGGGGCTTGGGCCGGGCCTCCTAATTAAAATGAACTAAAATAAAATAAGCCCAACTATATAATAAAACTAAAATAAGCCCAACTATATTAATTTTTTCCAGTCCAACATAACCGGATCAATCCGTTTTCTAGTAAAACAAAACATAAAAAACAAAACAAAACCAAGCTATGCTAAAGCTAAATTTAGTATTATTCCATTAGGGTTAGGTTTTTTTTATAGTTCCAATTTTTTTTTGTTTTTTGGTTAAAAAATAATTTTTTTAGCGAAAATAATTTCTTAAAATACAAAATGAATATTTCTATTTCCTTAAAAATTATTATTTTTTAATTTATAAAAGAAAATTAATTTTTTTATAGAAAGGGTATTTTTTTAAAAAAAATAAGTTAATTATATTTCTATAATAAAAGGGATTTTTTATTTAAAAAATAATAATTTTTTTAAAAGAAAAATATAGAATTTTCAATCTTTCTATTTTTTATATAATGAAAATGAATTAAAAACAAAATTTCTTAAATACAAGAGTAATTTTAAAAAAAATGATGTAAAAAGATAATACAGACACACATATGTGCGACATTGACATAAACATCCATATATATAAAATAAAGAGAATATTTTTTTGAAATATTTGTTTAAATGAAAACAGAGTTTTTTATATTCTAAATGAGAAAGTATTATTAAGGAAAATTATATTGGTTTATATTTTTTAGAAAATGACGGATTTTTTTAGAGAATTAAATGAGGATTCTTATTTATATTTTTTGGTTTGTTTCTTTTTCAAACCAATTTACAATTTAAAAATTATTAAAATGAATATCTATTCCTTTTAAAATTTAATAAAAAATTTATTTTTTATTTAATTAAATGAGTCCATTTTTAAAAAAAATGGAAAACCCCATTTTCATTTATCAGAAAAAATGAAAATTCACCTTTTCCACACAAAAAATACAATTCATCCTAAAATAATACTTCCCATTCCATTATAAATTAAATACATGTATTTTTTTTCCTTAAAAATGTTTAAAAAAAATACACCCTTAAACACATTGTCACAACCATCCCGAGTTACCCCTGTCCCGACCACTTGAGTTGGTTTATAGCAAATCCTAAAAAGAGTTTCCAGTTCTCATAGGGTGGAAACTAGTGAAAGATGGTCTACAAACACCCACTGTGTGTATATAGGGTGTGAGCATAACAAATCCAGTAGGATCCCACTAAATGTTCCATGCACATACTTTGTTATAAAAACTAAGGCAAAGTAGTTTTTAAATAATTAAGTGAATGTATCTTTTATCAAAATTTCCAATAAAATAAGCATCATGTCACACCTTCTTCTTTTAATTAAGTATACATGGAAAACATTATAAAACATTTTTTCTAAAATAAGAAACATGGCAGAATCACCCTAAGGTAACCAAGGCTAGTGTCACATATTGGAAGAACTTCACTAGTAAGTGTAATACCCTTAACTTGTGAGAAAATCTCAAGTAACGTCACTGGCTAGTGGGGATACATCATAAATGACTTCACTAGTCATGAAAAAAATAATGAACTAGTGAAAATGTAGTACCCCGGTTTCTGGTATGTAACACTTTCTTTGTGTTTTTATGGATATAAAGTATAAGTGGGAAAGTGGGGAGAGTTTTGGTGATCTTTCAGTAAGTTTTGGGGGCAAAGGGAGAGGCGCATGGGCTATGCACGATTTATCCAAACTGTGCAGTCATCATAGTAGAAACCGTGCGCAATGGCAGGTTTGAGGCAGAGAGCTTCGGCATGGCGTGTTCACGGTTAGGGAGACCGTGCGAGGAGGTCGTGCGAGGGTCTTCTTAAGTAGTAGCTAACACACGCTTAGCACACAGTTTGTCTAACAATGTGAACTAACCATGCGAACTAACTGTGCAGATGATTTAAGTGAGATCCTAAAAAAGTGGATCTCACACGTTTTTGCCTCTAAGTGAATCATTTTTTCTCCTAAGCAGCCATAACTCATAATTTCTCTCCCTTGAAGTTAGAAAAACCTCTTCCAAGCGTTTTGAAGTCAATCTGAAGGCTTCCCTTGGTGTTTCAAACCCAGATTCTTGAGGTATGTGATCGTTCTTCGTCGTTCTTGATCAGTTTCTTAGTTCTACTTAGATATACTTTTCCTCTCTTCTTGGTTTCTAAGATATACACCTATTATGGGTAGATATATGAGTGTGGATGCCAAATAAGTCGAGTTTTGGTCTTGATCTTGCTAGGAGAAGATATCTAAGAAGGTTCCTTGAAGAATCGACCCGTTTTTCTTAAGTGTTCTTTGTCCGTGTCAAGTTTCGTTAAAACCTTTGAGGTAGGGGGCTTCACTCTCGACTCCTCTTGATAGAATTGTTTGTCATGCTTTCAAATTTATTTCCTTGTGATGAATTGATTGTGAATTGGATGGTTATGAATTGTTGGAAACCTTCTTTTGTGATGGTTTGATAAATTGTAAAAATCTGGAAATTTGGGTGTTTTGAATAAAGTGCCTTTGTTCTTGGTTTTAAAATATGGATTTTAAAATGGGGATTTTCTGGTATTGTGGCACATGGATTTGAGTAGATGTTTTCAATAAAGAAGGAATGTTTTATTGAAACGAAATGTTTGTTTTGAAATTGGTTTGTTCTTTGGTTTTCAATAATAGTACAATTTTATTGAAATGGTTTGAAATAGTAATTTGGAATGGTTTTGGAATACATTGTGTTTTGTGTGAGTTCATGTTTGATGTGCCCTTGAATAAGGGATGTGTACAAGTGGGGTACAAGGTGTGTGACCCTGGATCGAGGAGGGGGGTGTCATTAGGACACAATGTAATTGGATGAGAGACCGCTCATGAGAATGAAACTGTTGAACGAAGCATGCATGTGTGGGTGAGTTGTGAACTATGGAATTGGTATGCCAAAATAATAATCAGAATTTGTTTATAAGACTTGATTAGTTATTTTCTGGAAAAAAACATTCTGAAAATTGGTTCCATTTACCTTTGTTTGTACTTGGTTATAATTGGTTTTCAAACTTGTTATACTTGGTTATAAATTGTTTTGGGAAATTGTTTCATATAAAATGTTTTATATAATGTGCTAACCATTCTATCCTTGTGGCATGAGTAGAGAATTAATTGGAAAAATCTACTGAATTTTATACTCATCCTTGATTTGGCACTTTGGTGCTTTTGCAGATGCTATCTTATGGGACAGAGACAAAGGTAATGTTTCACACGTTTTTAGCACTACCTTGTGATACTTGGGTTGTTAGGTGATTGTGGATCTTGGAGCTTGTGAAACATGGAGTCTTGTGATCTCTTGAGAGTCTTTAGTTGTTTATCCAATATTTACATTGATACTTGTTTGGTATTCTGTTATTTCACACTTTGATGTGGTTTTGAGATACATGAAATTGTTGAGTTGTCTTTCTTTTGTTCATGCATCATTTAGTGAACGGTTTGGGTATGGTTTATTGGTTTATTTGTTTATTTCCTAAAGAGTAAATTGTCCCCCACTTGTATTTGAAACCCTTCGGCATTTATTGCCAGCCTTTGGTGCCTTGGGGATGTCGTTTAAGACCCAGTAATGACTAGTTGTACTCTCAAGCCAATGAAAATTAGTGGGTCATTACAGAAAAGGAACCTCTGCCAATTTTAAGATTCCATACAAAAGAACCTGGGTTTCCCATGAAGTTTAACTTAGTTAAACAATCATTTTATTAAACAATTTCCTCAAATAATTCATATGCAACACTAAATTTCCATATAAAAAAATCATTGGAAACCATTCTAATACTCTAAACACAAGACGATTACAAAACAACACTTTTAAAGTAAAATAGTTTTAAAGCATATATTTTACACTATTTAAACACCTTAGAATTATATTTTCAAAATTCAGGCACATAAGGTTTAATTAAAAAGGGTGTACACAAAACCAATTACCTTAATCAATTATGAGCACATGCTCATGGTGAGAATCCACTAACAATGGAAGGGAGAACCCTAAAAAACAATGATGATCCTTACATATCAAATCCTTATCTATAAAAATCAAGCAGGAAAAAATATTGGCTACCATAGACATAGGGGAAGAGAGAAACCAAAAAGAAATAGAAAATAAAGTTAAGGAATAGAATAAGAACTTCTTAGCAAGTGATTAATTTAATATTCATGAAATAATTCCACAAAAATCAATCCAATGAAGATAAGAAGTGGAATTAGACACATGAGGAGGCTTGAAGTTTTTGAGAAAAAGAGGGAAATGAGGCTTGGGTATATATAAAGAAAATTATGGATAAGGTCTCACCATGACATGGCGGGTCAGTCAAAATGATGATATAATGTTATGTCGTGACATGGTGAGACCTCATCGTTTTAGATAAGGATCACTCCAATGCGCCATGAGGAAATCCATGACATGGTACTCCCCATGTTTTGTCCAAAATAGCCACGTTATATAGACCACACCATAGGGAGGTCCTATTTTGGTCCCTAAGGTGTTTTGAACTCCCCCGATCACCACCACAACATGATAACCCTCAAAATGGTTGTTTTGACAAAAAATCCCTCCATGATGTGATGGCCCCCTAGACACGGCGTGTCGACTTTCAATTAACTCATTTTCACCCTAGTCCCACAAAACTACCCGAACACCCAAAAAGTATATAGGAAAGGGGAAATGAACATGAAAAACATAAAATAATAAGTTTCATACTTGAAGTATGAAACATATAAAAAAATTTACAATATTTTTTTCATTAAAATATAAAATTCTCCATTCTTTTGAATAAAAAAATTTATTGTTCTATAAAAATTTAAAATTATATATATATATATATATATATATATTTTCATAAAAAATGAATATCCTTCTTCATAAAAATTCTAAAAAAATTGATAACGCTTTATTAAATTTATAAATTATTAATCTTATTTAATGAATATAATTTTTTAAAAAATTAAATTTCTTCTTTAAAAAAATTTCAAAAATAAATAAAAAAATTATTTATTTTAATTTTTTTTATATTTTATTATATCACTTTCACTATTTAAAAAATCTAAAAAAATTCTCAATATTATATAAAATAAATATCATAATTTTTTTTATAAAAATATTCCTCTTCTATTAATGAAAAAATGACACTTCAATAAAAAATAAAATAACAAATTAACTTTTCTATTATGAAAATTTTGAATAAAATATCCTTTATAGAAAATATTTATTAAAAACTATAATTTTTATTTATAAAATAAAATATGAAAATATAATTTTTATTTATAAAATAAAATATAAAACAATAATTTCAAACTACTTTATTAATTTATTAAACCAATACATATTAGTTAAAAAATGAAATATTTCATTTTTACAAAAAAATAGAATACACATTTTTTCTATGAAATCTCATTTATTTCAATTTGAAAAAATTATCATATCACTTTTTCCTTTACAAAATAAAAATACCTTTAATATAAATTATTTAAAAATTTAGAAATATCAATTTTTTTTAAAATACATATCAAATTTTCTTTTAAAAAAATTAAATATAAATTATTATCCTTCATAAGAATTTTAAAAAAATAGTAACATTTTTAAAAATATATAAATTATAATTTGAATTTCTTAAAAATAATAAAATATCCTTTCTATAAATCAACTAATAAGAAAGTCTCATTATCCATTAAAAAAATTGAAGTTAAGTTTAATTTTTTAAAGTAAATAAAAAAATCTCATTTTTCATTAATAAAATTTCTCTTTTTCTTTTAAATAATATTTTGCACATTTTTCAAATATAAAATGTTAAAATATTTACCTGTTTTTCATTAAAAAATAATAAATTTATACTTGTTGTTGGTCGGAGTAGATTACTCAAGAGGGGGGTGAATTGAGTATCAATAAAAATTTATGTTAAAATTGGTTCTTGGAAAAATTTCTCCCAATTAAAATATAATCAAAGTCAGTTTGTAGTGAATTTATAAAAGTCCTCAATGTTCAATTAATTTCTCAGAAGATTGATTAGTTCTCATCTATACTAATATGAAGATTTGTATAACTTTTGAAACTAATCTACCAATTCAAAATAGATATAAACACTTGCTAAACTAACTATCAAAGTTCAATTTAGTTTTATGTAATAAACACAAATTAAAACTAAAAGAAAAAGGCACAAAGAATATAAACAAGAAGTTCGGTCTCAAGCTGAGACTTAGTCCTCTCTACTTGGTGATCACCTTCCACCAAAAAATTTAATTTAATAAATAGTCTGATCCACACCCTGGATCAAGGTTCACAACTGCACACAAGGCTGTCCAGGTCACACCTGACCTCTTCCACAATTATTCATGGGGAAAACAACAAACAAGTCACACTTGACCTCTTCCACTATTTTATGTGGGATACAAGAGTAAAATAGAGAGTGAGTTTAAGGATATCGAGTATCCTCTAGTTATGAACAGAATGCAGTGCGTGTGTAACAGACAGATACACACAATGCTAAAAAATGTAAACAAAAGAACACAACAGAGTTAGAGATGCAGAACAAGGTTTAGAAATCTTTGTGTATTATGCAGTGAAGCTCTGGGCTCAATTGATGCAGTGGAAATGATATTTGAGTCCTCTTCTAGAAGTTGGCTTCAAAACAGAGTATCGTATCCTTTGTGCTCTATATTTCAGGTGTGAAAATTTTATCTCTTCGATGTTAGGATGTTCGAGTCAGCACATCAGGTTTTTGTTGATCTATTCATATGGTCTAGCTTTCTCTTGGGATTTTGAAAAAAAACTTCGAGAGTTGCAAGAGTTTGCAGTTATTCTTTTCTCTTTACTTTTCAGCACATTCCTCGTCTGTCCATCTCACTTTGTAAGATCCAGCTTGTAATTATTTTATACTTCAAGGTCCAGCAGACATGAAGATCTCCCCACATGTATGTACCTCGTACTGTCTATGGATAGTCCTAAAGAAAACATTAAATAATTTCAGAAGCATTAATTTGTCTAAATATGGCCGTTAGATATAAATTTGAATAAATAAATTTAAAGACAATTTTTATGACTATCAGTGAATCATAAGTATCGATGACTCATTGGCATCGGTCTGTCATCATCAGTCTGTCAGCATTGGTTTGCCAACATCGGTCTGTCAGCATCGGTGACTCCGAGTATCGGTGAGTCTTTTGTGCTATCGGTATGTCCGGGCATTAGTGATTCATCATCAGTGACTCATTTTGAACTATCAATGTGTTGTCCATCGGTGACTCATTCATCGGTGACTCATCCATCAGTGACTCGTCCATCGATGACTCGTCCATTGGTGACTCATCCATCAGTGAATTGTCCATAGGTCACTCGTTCATCATTGACTCGTCCATCGGTGACTCATCCATTGTTGAATTTTCCATCTGTGACTCATCCATCGGTGACTCATCCATCAGTGACTCGTCCATCAGTGAGTCTTTTGAACTATCAGTGCGACTGATCATCGATTACACAACCATCAGTGACTTCTTCGATTGGTGAGTCCTCATCGGTGAGTCGACCAACGATGACTCCTTTTGAACTATCGGTGCGAGAGACCTTGAAAAACTTATAAAGTGTCTATCTTACATAGAACACTAGCATATTAAGTGAAATTCATAAATACATGTAAATATACACTTATAAACATATGGAAGCATAAATATACATAGTTTATTGATTTATTGAAATGTATTGTACAATATGACATAATTGATTTACTTAGATATATTCAATGACATGATAAATTTTATTTATTACTTAATATAAAAATTTATAGGATCTGCATATTGACATGATTTGTGATTATGAAAACCACTATTTCTTAGAGGGCCCAACAATATCCCTCTTTTTGATAATCACAAATTATGACCTAAACATGATGTAATAGAGGAAAAAAAAAATACTAAGGCTTTCCTTTTTAATGTTCCCCCTCAATTATGTAATAAAGTAAATATATATTAGAGAGTGTATATCAAAGGGTTTTTTGTATCATAGATGATATATATATATATATATATTATGTTGAGTACATTCCATGTGTCCTATGCCAGAGTTTCTCACCCTAAGATTAAGAATTTATGCCAGAATTTATGCCTATACCTTTCTCCCACTTTTGGGATTAGCAAAAAGGTTAAGATAAAGAGAAAGAATAAAAATAAATAAGAGAAAGAAAATGAGAAACACAGTGAAGAAAAAAAGAATTTTAATTAAGGTTCAAGAGAGTACAATCAACAAAATAAGGGGACAAATCCCTATCAAATAAACAATCAACTACTAAGGGTTTGGATTCTGAGGTGATTTTCCTTTGTCTGAAGGATCAACTAGAGGTGTAGTAGGTGGTGTTGTGGCTGTAGTCATGGCTAGTCGAATAACAATACCAAGAAAGGAAACACCAGTAGGAACATTTTCTACAAGGCTAAGTCTTCTTTCTGAAAACATGTGGCTCTGGGGTTGCTCCTGAATTAATGGTTGAATCTGAGAAAGGGACTGAGATACAGTCATCTGAGCAGGAGGTTGGGAACTAGTTCCAATTAAAGCAGTAGGTGGAACCACTATTGCTTCAGCCTGGACATGCAAGTATGGCTTGAGAAGTTTTATGAAATCATTAATGATTTATCCACCATATTGCATGGCCCTCTCGAAAAAATCCTTATTCTCCAGGAATTTATCTAGCAGAGGATTAAACTCCTTCAATTGTGCCACTTGATTCTTGAAATCTTTTGTTACTGGAGGAATCTTGAGATTTTTGTCCAAATACTTGAAGTTATTGATGAGATCATACTTGGTATAGATCTTGGATAAATACTTATCCAACTTCTCTCTAATCTCTTTCTGAGCAGCAGAGGATTCATTTGTGCACTACCTTACAATTTTTTAAATAATATCGATATTTATATGTACCTTGGAAAGAGTTTCTTTGTCTGAATCACTCTGAAGATTCTTGAGTTCTTCCCTCATCATAGCCCTGAGAGACTCTAAATCAGCAAAAATAGTACTTCTACTTTTAAAACTAGATGGACCAGAGATCATTTATCCAAGTTCCTCCTTCAATTTCTTCAAATCCTCACTCATTAGATGTTTCACTAAGTTCCTAAAAACCTCCATCGCACCACTAAAAGAAGTCTTGAATTCGGTGTTCAAAGAGTTCAACTCATTGCTCATCCTCTTCACTTCTTCTCTCAGCAAAGAGTTATTTCTAATGATATTATTGGTTGTAGTAATGAGATTAGGTTAAATCTCATGAATCACCATCCTTGAAATTTTAGCAGCATCAGCATCTGAAATACTCATGGAATTAGAGGCTTAACTTATGGCTCCAACCGAGGATCTCACTGACTCATAGATATCGGCTTTGAATTGCTCTAAATCATCCTTAGTGACATAGTCACTAGGCACTGGCTATGATAATGACTCAACTGCAGGAGGTGAAGCTGGTAAAGCAGGTGAAATGGGTTCAACTTCATCTTGGTCTTGTGGAGCAGGAGGAGGACCCATTATCTCCTCATTTGAGTCATAATCCAGGCTAAAAATAATGAGCCTTGGATTCCTGTTCCACTCACCAGTACATGTCCAGTCTCTGGGCTCTACCGTTTCAACACTGACTCTTCTTCCCTGAGGATTAGGTACAATCTCAGCTTTATCTTCTTCTTCATCCTATCCTCTAGAAAATATAATATTTCTAGGCACTGGTACCATCTCAACTTGAGGTTCTGCATATACTCCATCCACTATAGCATCTCCAGGAACTTCCTCAACCTGAGGTATATGTGAAACTTGATCCTCATCCTTTTACTCTTGTCCACCAGCCATAATTTCATTCAACTCTTGAATTATTTCTTGATTTTAAACATCAGGATGGTAAGGCCTATACTTATTTCTAGCATCTCCATGATCATAAGCCTCCTGTTCAATAGGATCATCACCACTCTGTCCATCATCTCTATCAGTAGCTCCATGTACAAATTCCTCAATGGACCTATTAACCACTTGTTGACCCACTTTTAAAGAATCATTGACATGCTCATAATTATATTCATCATCATCATCATCATCATCATCATTGTCATACTTACTTACATAGCCTTCCACACCAGTAACTTATGTCTCTTCCTCATCCTCATCACCAACAAAGGTTAACTTGAGGGTAGATCCAATGGTAGACTAGTAGGTCCATAAGACACGTATTTTAGGCTCTCAATAATATCAGAATCACTCCTATCATCAATCAGAGATCCTTTTTCCCTTGGTAACTCAACTTTAGCTTCCTCATCTGAATAGACAGCTTCCTCTCTTGGTTTTAGGCCTGGATCATCTTGATCCTTTGGTCTGGTAGGATATTCAATCAGATTTTAATATTCATACAACATTTCCTCATCTACTAACTAAAATTTATTCCAAGGGTTCCATAATATCTTCATCCTCTTGCAAATCTCTTTATAAAGACAGAAACCACTACAGGCACTGATCACTTCTTCATCATCTTCCATACAACCCAACTTCTTTAGCATTGCAGAGATCATTATAGGATAGTAAAAAAATGTTGCTTTCTTAGAGGGTTTTATCATATTAGAAATATGTATCATTAGGTACCTACACAGATTCAATTTTATCCCATTTTCAATAGGTAAATCAGGAATACATCCCGATACTTAACACCAGAGAAGTCTCCCTTCCTTGGGTAGATTTGATGTTTAATGAACTTAAAGAGTAATCTTACCTATCCATCCAACTCAATGGAAGTATATTTCCTAGATTCTTCACTTCCAGTCAGCTCCTTTAGAGAACCCTCATATGAAAACAAATCAAAGGAAATAGGAATGTTACCCTGATAATCAACATAGATACCTTTATAAGACATTTCCAAGTATTCATCCCATTCCTTTGATGGAAAAGAAATCTCTTTTCCCTTCACCACTGACTTCATCCTTGCTTCCTTAGCTCCATCCAGGGATATCTTCAAGTAGAGATAAAACTCATGCACAAGCTGGGGATAAAAAGGCCTCTCATTGTTCGAGAAACAACTTAGTCAACCTTGAGATTCCATCACTCTAAAAAAAGTGACTTGTTTGGAAAAATCCAATCAGCAGACACTTCCTTCTCATTTGTAACAACTTGTCTTCCCAAACCAAGATTTGCAGTACCATTAGACTCACCCTTCTGATGCTTAGCTGATGAAGATTCACTTGGCTCTTCCATCATGCACTTTGTCCTTTCCATTTCTGAAGATTTGAGTCTAAAGGGAGTCGAAAGGTCATGGGTAGAGAGGTAGAGTGTCAAAGAGCAGAAGGTTCTAAGGTAGAGAGGGAGGTGAAAGGTCGAAGTGGATTGAATTCATTTTATCATTTAGGGATTATGAATCATAAAAACATAAAATTAAAAACCGGTAAAAAGAAAACAAAACTGTGTCGTTTTACTTAAAATAGATAGAATTACAAAAGGGTCCTTAAAGGCATCAATTTCACACAAATGGTATTACATAATCGGTTTCATGAGATCGGTTTCACATGATCAGTTTTACATGATCAATTTCACACAAACAGTTTGACAGATCAGTTTCACTGATCGGTTTCACCTGATCAGTTTCACATGATCAGTTTCACCTAATCAGTTTCACCTGTACCAGTAACACAAATAAATAGATTTTTCCTAAGGGTAAATAGGTTGAAAGGACTTTAGATATTTATCATTCCTAGATCATGTATGATATAGTTCATTCTATCAGAGTTTAAGGGTTTGGTGAAAATTTCATCAAGTTGATTCTCAGTCCCAATAAACTCAAGAGTTATATCACCTTTTTGATAATGATCTCTCAAAAAATGATGTCTTACATCAATATGTTTTGTTCTAGAATGAGAAATTGGATTTTTAGAAATATTAATAGCACTTGTATTGTCACAGTTTATGGGGATATGTCTGAATTGAAATCCATAGTCTAATAAAGTGTATTTCATCCACAAAATTTGTGCAAAGAAACTTCCAGCAATAATGTACTCTGCTTCAGTAGTTGATAATGCAACAAAATTATGCTTTTTACTACACCATTATATTAGAGACTTTCCAAAAAAGTGACATGTTCTAGAGGTACTCTTTCTATCTAAATTACATCCACCAAAGTTAGCATCTGAATAAATAACTAAATCAAAAGGTTTCCCTCTAGGATAAAACAATCCTAAATTAGTTGTATACTTGAGGTATTTTAAAACTCTTTTAACAACATCTAAATGTGATTCTTTTGGTTTTTTTTTGAAATATTGCACACATACACACACTAGACATAATATCTGGCCTACTAGCAGTTAAGTACAGCAAGCTCCCAATCATTCCTCTATAAGTAGTTTGGTCAATAGATTTCCCATTTTCATCAAGATCTAACTTACATGTAGAACTCATAGGGGTTTCACTACTTTTAATGCTATCAAATCCATATCTTTTCAAAATATATTTAGTGTACTTACTTTGATTTATAATAAAACCTTCTTTATTTTGAAATATTTGAAATCCAAAGAAAATATTTAAGTTCATCCATCAAACTCCTTTAAAATTCACTTTGCATCATTTTTGAAAAATAATTACATAAATAATTTTTAGAAGATTCAAAAATAATATCATCTAAATATATTTGAGCTATTAAAACTTCTTTTGAAATTCTTTTTATAAAAAAAGTAGGATCTGAAACTCCTTTTGTAAAACCTTTAGAAATAAGGAAATTACTTAATCTTTCATACCAAGCTCTTGGATCTTGTTTCAAACCATATAAAGATTTAAATAATTTGAAAACTTAATTTGGAAAATGAGGATTTGTAAAACCCGAGGGTTGTTCAACAAAAACATCCTCAATTATATAAACATTTAAGAATTCACTTTTAACATCCATTTGATAAAGTTTATAATCCAAGTGTGCTGTATAGGCAAGTAAGATTCTAATGGATTCAAGCCTAGATACTGGTGAAAAGGTATCTTCATAATCAATTCCTTCTTCTTGATTATATCCTTGTACAACCAACCTAGCTTTATTTCTAACCATATTTCCAGCTTTATCCACTTTATTTATAAACACTCATTTAGTTCCTATGGCCAAAGTATCTTTTGGTCTATCTATAAGATTCCAAACTTTATTTATTTCAAATTGGTTAAGCTCTTCTTGCATATCCATTACCCAAAATTCATCATTGATTTCATCATTAATATTTTTAGGTTCAAGTTGTGACAATAATGCTTGATGTTCAATTTGATTTCCTAAAGAAGCTCTAGTTTGTGTTCCTTTATGTAAATCTCCAACAACAACATCTAAGGGATGGTTTTTAAGGGTCCTAGTTAGTCTATTAAAGGTGGGAATAGTTATTTCAGGCTCATAATTTTGATCTGGTTCATTATGGATAGATTCTTGAGAATTTCTAGAATCAGAAGTTTTCATAGATTCCTTCATAGAATGATTTGAGGTTTTAGCATTAATGTCCAGATTGGACATATCCTCTTCAATATTTTCTAGTGAGTTCTTTGGCTCATGTGGATCTGTTTTATAAAACTTGACATGTACAGATTCTTCCACACATTTGGTTTTTTTATTAAAGACTTTATAAGATTCTCTTGATGTAGAATATCCAAGGAATATTCCTTTATCACTTTTGGAGGAAAATTTATCTAAATTGTATTTATTATTCAAAATATAAAGTTTACATCCAAACACTTTAAAATAATTTACCTTAGGTTTCCTATTATTCCACAACTCATAAGGAGTTTTCTTAAAGATGGGTCTAATAAAGACTCTGTTTATTATGTAACAAGATGTATTAACAACTTTAGCCCAGAAATAAATCGATAGGTCATATTAATTAAGCATATTTCGAGCAATTTCATGTAGGGTTCTATTTCTTCTTTATACCAAACCATTTTGTTGATTTGTCCTAGGGGAAGATAAGTTATGATTATATCCATTTTGTGAGAAAAAAGATTCAAAATATTGATTTTAAAACTCACGACCATAGTCACTTCTTAAGGATTTAATTTTAAGTTCACTAAGATTTTCTACAGTCTTAGTATACTTGGTAAAGTGAGAGCAAGCTTCACATTTGTGAGATACAAAAAGGTCCAAGTATATATAGAGAAGTCATCTACAAGAACATAAAAATAGTTCTTACCATTTATACTTGAAACTATAGATGGTCCAAACAAATTCATGTGAACCAACTCGAGAGGTTGATAAGTAGTTACTTCTTTCTTTGGTTTGAAATAGATTTTATGTTGCTTTATTTTTTGACAAGGATTACACACATTATTGTCTAGAAACTCTAATTTGGGTAGGTATTTAACTAAAACTTTTCTAATTAACTTCTTAAGATAGTGTAAATTTCAATGTCCTAGTCTTCTGTTCTAGATCCAAGACTCTTTGTGAAAGACACTTAGACAAGAAACATTCTGTGATGCCAGTGTGTCTAAATCTATAACATATACATTATCATTTCTAAGTGCAGTAAATACTAATTTATTCTTGGCATTGAAAACATGGAATGAATCATTTTTTAATTTAACATTAAATCCATCATCACACAATTGATATATACTAAGCAGGTTATACTTTAGTCTATCAACATAAAGTACTTTGGAAATTGAAATAGAGTTAGAGTTACCAATCTGGCCCAGGCCAATGATTTTTCCTTTACCATTGTCACCAAATGTGACATGTCCACTATCAATTTTGATAAGACTTTTAAATCTTGAGTAGTCCCCTATCATGTGTCTTGAACACCCACTATCCAAGTACCATATATTTATATAGGATCTCTTCAGGTAGTTTACTTATAAAACAATTTATCCAAGAAACAATTTTGGTAACCATATTTTTATGGGTCCACAAACATTAGTAATAAAAGCTTTAGGAACCCAAAATTGTCTTAGGGGTTTCATGTATGTAGAATATAGAGTATTTGAAAAATAAACTCTATTTGTTCTAGAATAACTAGATGCAATAAAAGAATTTTTAGAACTGGAACTTGTAGTAAAATTTTGCTTTTTGAAGAAAGAAGCAGATTTTCTAGATTTGGTTATAAAATGTGTTTTGGATAAACTACTTTGACTTGGTTGATATCCTATCCCATAAGTGTACTTATGAGCTATCTGTTTAATAAGAATTTGAGTAAGGTTATTTTTACCATCTATAAAATTTACCAAGTCCTTCTTTAATTGCTCATTAAACATTTTAACTCATTGTTTTCCTTGAGCAGTTGAGCATTTCCCCCGTTTTCAGCTGTAAGTTCAGATTTAACGATTACAGTAAGAGTATGTTGCTTCTTTAAAGATTTATATTTATCTTTTAACTCATTACATGTTTCTTCTAGAATGTTGAAATACTCAAATAATTCACCATTTTTCATATTCTCATGCTCACTTTCATTTTCAAAATAATAAGAATTTTGAATAGGAGAGTCTAAGATTACCTGAGAAGTGTTTATCATAAAACAAATATTATCCATATAATCTTTCTCATCATGAGAAGAATCAGATTCACATGAGTTGTCCTCAGAGGCACTCCAGGTGGCCTTCATTGCTTTCTTATATTTTCTATACTTATTGTCATACTTCTTTTTATATTTGAGCTTAGGACAATTAGCCTTAACATGTCCTTTCCTTTTACATTCGTAGAAAATTATCTCTTCTGATTTATCATTTCTATTTCAATCCTTTTTCCAATTTCCCTTGTTATCATACTTTTCCTTAAAGTTTGGTCTCTTGAAGAAATTTTTCTTCCTATAAAATTTTCTGAATCTCCTGGCAAGTTGGGCCATTTCTTCATCACTATCTAAAGCTGATTCTTCACTAATTGAACTTTCAACAGTAGCTTAAACTTTATCTTTGTCTTTACTTTTAGAGGCAATACTCTTGAAGGCTACAAACTTTCATTTTGGTTCATCCTCTTCTTGATTTAATTTGAGTTACTCTTTATAAATCATTAATTTTACAATGAATTCCTTCACTAGAATCTTATCAATGCCGAATGATTCTCTAATGGATACAGATGTCCCTCGCCATATCTCTAGTAAACATCATAGAATCCTCATAATATGCTCTTTGGCTATAACTTCTCTTCCTAAAGAAATAAAATTATTCACAATTTAATTGAACCTAAGATACATATTAGAAATAGATTCATTAAGCTTAATTTGTAAATTATCATATTTAATAGTATAAGTATTTAATCTCATTTCATTCACATTAGATGTTCCATCATGAGAAACAGACAATGTGTCCCAAATATCATGTGAAGTTTTACAAGCAGAAATAAAATTAAACTCTTCATATCCTAGTGCACATTATAGAGAATTCATTTATTTATAATTATTTTTATAGGAAGTCTTAGTAGGTTCATCCCAAGTGTTTCTAACAGTTTTAGTAATTTCATATTTACTTTTAATAGTAGTCCAGATTTCAAATCCCATGCTTTCTAGATGTATTTTCATTTTAAGCTTCCACTGAGCATAATTGTTTCCATTGAAAAAATGGTGGTCTATTAGTAGTAGCTCCTTCTAGTATATCATCCATGATATCAATTGTGAAAGTATTTAAAAAAGATAAAAATTTAGAAATAACATAAATTTTAAGATCTTTGAAAAACAACTACAATCACAGTTGAAAATATTTGAAAACTAACAAAATTTTAAATTCCTTTGATACCGAATGTTGGTCAGAGTATATTACTCAAGAGGGGGGTGAATTGAGTATCTATAAAAATTTCTGTTAAAATTGGTTATTTGAAAAATTTCACCCAATTAAAATATAATCAAATTCAGTTTGTAGTGAATTTATAAAAGTCCTGAATGTTCAATTAATTTCTCAAAATATTGATTAGTTCTCATCTATACTAATCTGAAGATTGGTATAACTTTTGAAACTAATCTACTGGTTCAAAATAGGTATAAACAATTTCTAAAATAACTATCAAAGTTCAATTCATTTTTATATAATAAACAAAAATTAAAACTAAAAGGAAAAGGCACAACGAATATAAACAATAGGTTTAGTCTCAAGATGATACTTAGTCCTCTCCACTTGGTGATTACCTACCACCAAGTAGTTTAATTTAGTAAATAGTATGATACACACCCTGTATTGGGGTTCACAATAGCACACAAGTCTATCTAGGTCACACCTGACCTCTACCATAGTTATTCATGGGAAAAACAACAAACAAGTCACACTTGACCTCTTCCACTGTTCTACGTGGGATACAAGAGTAAAATAGAGAGTGAGTTTGAGGATATCGAGTATCCTCTAGTTATGCACATGAGACAGTGTGTGTGTAACAGATAGGTACACACATTGATAAGAAGTGTAAACAAAATAACACAATAGAGTTAGAGATGTAGAACAAGGTTTAGAAATCTTTTTGTGTTATGCAGTGAAGCTCTGGACTCAATTGATGTAGTGGAAATGATATTTGAGTCCTATTCTGGAAGTTGGATTCAAAATAGAGTATCGTAGACTTCGTGCTCTAGATTCCAAGTGTGAAAAGTTCATCTCCTCGATGTTAGGATGTTCGAGTCAGCACAATAGGTTTTTGTTGATCTATTCGTATGCTCTAGCTTTGAGTTCTTGGGATTTTGAAAAAAACAACTTTGAGAGTTGTAGGAGTTTGCAGTTATTCTGTTCTCTTTACTTTTCAGCACATTCCTCGTCTGTCCATCTCACTTTGCAAGACCCAGATTGTAATTCTTTTATACTTAAAGGCCCAACATTCATGAAGATCTCCCCATGTGTATGTACCTCGTATTGTCTATGGATAGTCCTATAGATAAAATTAAATAATGTCAGAAACATTAATTTGTCAAAATATGACCGTTAGATATAAATTTGAATAAATAAATTTAAAGAAAGTTTTTATGACTATCGGTGATTTATAAGTATCGGTGACTCATTGGAATCAGTCTGTCATCATCGGTCTGTCAATATTAGTCTGTCAGCATCGGTGACTCTGAGTATTGGTGAGTCTTTTTTTCTATTAGTATGTCCGGGCATCAGTGAGTCGTCATCGGTGACTCATTTTGAACTATCAGTGTGTCGCCCATCGGTGACTCGTTCATCGGTGACTCATCCATCGTTGACTCGTCCATCGGTGACTCCTCCATCAGTGACTCGTCCATTGGTGACTCGTCCATTGGTGAGTCTTTTGTACTATCAGTGAGACCGATCATCAGTTACTAAACCATCAATGACTTCTTCAATCGGTGAGTCCTCATCGGCGAGTCGACCAACGGTTACTCCTTTTGAACTATCAGTTCCAAAGACTCTGAAAATCTTATAAAGTGTCTGTCTTACACCGAACAATCCTAGATTAAGTGAAATTCATAAATACATGTAAATATACACTAGTAAACATATGAAAGAATAAATATATATAGTTTATTGATTTATTGAAATGTATTGTACAATATGACATAATTGATTTACTTAGATATATTCAATGACATGATTAAGTTTATTTATTACTTGATATAAGAATTAATAGGATCTGTAGATTGACATGATTTGTGATTATGAAAACTGCTATTTCACAGAGGGTCCAACACTTGTCCTTTAAAACCACATATAAACTAAAAAGTTACATTATAAATATATAAAAATTACATTTTATAATTTAAAAAAACATTTACTTTCATTATTTAAAATATCTAAAATTTATTTTCACTTTGAAAGAATCTTATATTTTTTTATGAAATTCAATTTTTTATAATCATAAACAAATAGGTTTTTAGTTTAAAAATTCCAAAAAATTACTACCTCTAATATAAAAAGTAACACTTCTTTATTTTTGAAAATAAAAAATTCCATTATACATTTCAATTTTTTATTATCATTAATATATAATTAATAAAAACATTATTCACTAAAAAAATACTTATCTCTTTAAAAAATTTAATAAATTTCCACTCATACCATTAATTAATTTTTTTAATTAAAAAAATAAATAAAAAAACTACTTTTTAAAATTATTTTAATTTTTTTAAAAAGACACACCTTTTTATAATATATATATATATTTTTTCTATTAAAGATGATATTCATTAATTAAATAAGTAAATAAATTTAATAATGTAAAATGTCCAGTTATATCAGGAAAATCACCTTTTCCTTTTAAGATAAATTTTTGGAAAATTTCCATATTAACATGAAAACTCATTTTTTTAAAAACACTAAAATTTAAAATTAAAAAGAATTTATACACTTTTCACAATAAAGAAATGAAATTTCCATTTTCATTAAAAAATATCATCTTTATTTTATTTAAATGACAACTAACCTCTTTTATTTTTGAAAAAAATCACACTTTTTTTTAAAAATCAATAAACATTCCTTTTTAAAATAAAAATAAAAAATTATTTATTAAATAAAAAAATCTATTAAAAGCATCAAATGTTTAGTTTTCATATATAAAGATTAATATATAGAAATAAATATTCTAATTCTCTTTTAAAAATATATATTTTCTAAAAATAAATCCCCTTTTCATTTAGAAAGCCAAATAAAAATATTTACCATTTTCTCATTTATAAAGAGTCAACTCTTCATTTAAAGTTATAAAAATAAATATTTGATTTTTTAATATAAAAATTTATAAATTCATTTTAATTAAAAATTAGAATTTTTATTTCAAATTTAAATGGTATGTTTTCCTTTATAAATATAAAACCCATTATCATTTAAAAAATCACATTTTAAGTAAACAATTATAATAAATATTTATTTATTGATTTTTTTAAGAATCTTATTTTAATTTATTTATTTTCCATTCTATATGTTAAACAAAAACAATTATACAAAAATCAAAAAATATATAAATTTCAATAAAATAACAACTTCTTGCCATGTTTTATAATAATAAAATTCTTTATTCATTAAAAAATATCTAATTTTATTTTAAATAAAATTAAAATCAAATATAGTAAATCCTTTAAAATTTTAATTTCCTCTAAAAGGCATTAAAATGTTAAATTAATTCCCATTTTCATTTCGAAAAACAAATTATTTCAATTTTTTAAAAAATCAATACAAATTTTCTTATTAAGGAAAATATCTATCAAAATTTGATAGGTTATTTAACTAAAACATTTTAAAAAAATAAAATAGACCCTAAATTTATTTATCTCTAAAAAATATAAAATCCCCCCATATTATTTAAATTTTAAAAAAATATTAAAAAGAAAAGAAAAGTCTTTTTGGTTTTAAAAATCACACTTTTTAAAAATTTATTTATTAAAAATTACCTTTATATTTAAAATTTTGGAAAAAATATTATTTAATGTAATAATTTTTTTTAATTTTATAGAATTCACTTTATTTAATTAAAAATATTAATTAAATTAGTTATTTAATTAAAAAACCTAAAAGTTCACTTTCCCCTTTAAAAAACCTATTTTTTATATTTCTTTAAAAAATAATATATTTTTGAAAAAAAGAAAAATGAAATTAGAAAATAAAAATATCCCATTTAAATTTTAATAAATAATAATAATTTTTCATTGTTTTTATGATAAAATTAACTTCCCCTTTTCCTTTTAAAACAAACTTTCAATTTTTTTTCGAAATTCCCATTTCCTTTAAAAAAATTCTCACTTTTAATTTCAAGTCTATGATATCAATTATAAAATTCATAAAAAATGAAAATAAATTCCAAATTCCATCTTTAAAATAGAAATATTTTTTTTACTTTGAAATTTTTTCATTATTAACAAAATTTATTCTTTTTTACTAAAAATTAAAAAATAAATTTGAATTTAAAATTCATATTTTTTATTTTGAAAATATAAAAAATATATTTTTTCATTTAAAATAAAAATATAAACCGTTTCTTTAAAAAAAATTCAATTAAAAATTAAAAAATATTTCTTTTAAAATAATGGAATTCTAAATTTTTATTAAATATTAAATAGTATGAAAAATAGTTAGAAAATAATATCATTTTAATAAGTAAAAAAATATATTATAAACAATTCTTTAAAAATAAATATTCATTTTATTTAAATAACTTTTGATATTTTTATATTTCTTATTATACGAGATAACGATTATATTTGTTTTCATTTTCAAGAGGGAAATTTTTGATTTCATATAATGAAGAATTATATTTTTATATTTTATTAAATTTATTTAATAAATAAACATTTTTTAACTTTGAAAAGGTATTTTAGTGAAAAAATAATTTTTAAAATTAAAAAAATAGAACAAATTTATAATTTTTTCTATATTATTTATAATTATTTAATGTGATATATGGATTTTTTAAAAGTTAAAATGATTTTTTTAAAATAAAAAATATATATTTATATATATTAAATATGTTTATTAATTTTTAAATACAAAATATATTTTTAAAAAATAATTTATAAATTCTTGTATGATTTTTATTATTTTTATAAATAACAAATAATTCACTATATTTTTATGGATAAATTATAGTTTTTTATAAAATGATTTTTTTGTTTATCTAAATGAAAAGATTTTTTCTAATCACTTTTAATTTTAAAAAATTAATTTTCTATTTTCTTGTAATAATTAAGTTTGATGTTTTTGTTTTTAATGTTCATTTAAGGAAAAAATGATTTTTTCATTTTTTCATGAAAGACGATTTTTTTTTAAATTTTTATTTTGAATTTTATATTTTTAACCAAAAGTTACAAATTTTTAAAATATTAAAATTTATTTTTATAATTTAAAAAGGAATTTTTTAATAAATAATTACTTTTATTTAGTGAAAAAAGAAATTTTATAATTAAAAATATGTGTTAAAAATTCAGTGTAAATATTAATTTTCTTTTATATTCATAAACGTAAAAACCTAAAATTTTATTTTATTTTATATTATTTTGAAATGAAAATGTACGTTTATTATAGATACTTTTTAAAATGAATAAGTTAAAATATTTTTAGTAAAATTTTTATTTTTTTCTAATTAATAATTTACAATTTTACTATTTTTCAAAGAAAAAATATCAAATTAAATCTAGTCAAACACACTCACCTAAATTTGAAATTATTTTAATAGATTTAACCACAACCAAAATTAAATAAGAAAACTAAATAAAAAAAAACTCAAGATAAACTACCTCAAATTGATATAAAAGAAGTTAAAGTGAACCGAACTACACAAAACTGACCCCACACAAACCGAATATACCAAAATTGAGTAATAAAATCTTGTATTGAGATTTGCTAAAAGAAATCATGTGAAGCTAAATTAAACTGAATTGATTCGAATAGAGATAACTCATCCTAGTGTGAATACAACCTAATTAAACTAATGTGGATTGAATGAAAGTGAACTGAATAACATATAACATATTAAAACTGTCCTAAATATATGAGATTGAAACGAATCTAATGAAACCAAATCAAACTGAGCTACATTTTACCGAATTTGGTACATTTTATGAACAAATCAAACTTAATATAATTAAAGAAAATAGAACTAAATGAACATGAATGGAACTAAACAACCCCAAGTCATATAAAATTGAATATAACTAATTGAAACTAAATTGACTTGACCAAAAATAAACTGTATCAAACAAATTGGCCAAAATCAAACCAAACTACATTAAACTGAACCATCCTAAACTGAATTAAACCAACCCTAAATAAATATAACTTATCAATGTTTGAATGAAAAAGACCACATGACTTAACCCAATATGAACTAAATTGAATTATAAAAACCCCAACACAATAAATATGATTGAATATAGATTCCTGAACCTAAAATTAATTGATATAATTGACAAGAATAAAACCTAAATAAACAAAAAAATTTAATTGAAATAAAGGTTTGAGAATCAAATTGAATATACCTATATCAACCCATCCCAAAAAAATAAAATTGAAATAATCTGAGCTAAATAAACTTAAATCAAACTAAATTGAGGTGAATATAAATGAAGTAAACTAAACCTAATGTAAAAACCTAACCATTTATGGAGATGTCTTGGGTTTGTTTTCAAGTAATCTTTTCACCAGTTTTGAGTATTTTTTGTTTGGGTTGTATCTTGGGTTTGTTTGAGTGAAAAATTGTGAATTTTGGAAGTAAATAGGGTAGTGCACGGTTGGCGCACAGTTTACCCAAACTGTGCGACTTGGCCTAACAAACCATGCAACCTTGGAAAGATAGAGTTTGCATGGATGGCATATAATTTGTCAAATTGTGCACTATAAAAGGAGAAACTGTGCACCCCCTAGAAGAGACACATGGTTAAGGCGCACAATTTGGCAAACTATACAGTCCTTCCCAACAAACTGTGCGTACAGTTTTAATTAATCCAAAAATTAGTTTTAAAATCACCCAAACCCTCGAAACTCCCCCAAACCAATCCCCACTTGACCCTTGACATTTTCTCTTGATTTTAGAGGCTCCTGGATAGAGTCTAAGACATTCTAATCTCCTTTCTTCACGATTCAAAGCCCAGATTGTAGATGTGCACCCCTCCTAGTAAGAGGATCTTATCCCAGTTGGTTTCCCATCTCTTTCTCATTCTTCTCCCATCCTTGAAGAGATTTTTTACTCTATTTATGATGGATCTAAATCTAGGTTTTATTATATATAATCTATTTAAATATTGGATCTAGGAATTGAATCAAGATATCTTTCTTAGACGTGTTTAGGGATTTTTTTTCATTCAAATTGGGGATTTTCATTGGCGATTGTTCATCACCGTTCTTGAGGTAGGTGGTATATAATTCAAATCTCAAAGTATTGATTTCAATTATGTGCATTTAATTTTAGAATTGATAGTTTTTGTTTAGTAATTTAATTTCCTAGTTGAATTAATTAATTTTATAAATTAATTAATTAATAAATTGTTGGATTTAAGGATAATTATTTGTTGAGTTAATTATCAGAATATTGAAATTTTGGGATTTGGGGATAATTAATTATTGAGTTAATTATTGGAATATTGAATTGTAGATTTTAAATAATTAATTATTTAATTAATTATAAGAATATTGGGGTTGAGTATTCGATTAATTAATTGGTGAATTAATTAATGGGATTGATGTGCTTAATTAATTGGCGAATTAATTAATGAGTTTGATGTGACCAATTAATTGATGAATTAATTGAAGGGATTAATGTGATTAATTAATCATTGAATTAATTAATGTGATATTGTGATATATTTTATTAATTTATATTCGATTGTGGGGCACAAACTGAGGCTCCAAATACCCATATGCGATTGATTGATATAAGAGTGTGGGATACAGACTGACACTCAAAATACCCACAGGGTCCCATGAAATTTGTATGGAACAGAGACTGATGATCCAAATACCCATGATGCGTGGGATAAAGACTGATGCTCCAAATACCCATGAGGTGTGAGACATTGACTGATGTTCTAAATACTCACAGGGTGCTAGACATGGCGATCTACACCCAAAATGTTGACATTAGACTATGGTTCGAATTAGCTATATAATAAATTGAAATGAAATGGATAATGAAAGCCCATTTGTTAAATAAATCATGAAGTAAATATGTGACATGGTTTAGATTGAGACATGGGCTGCAGCAGGTAGTATGGTTCGAGTGTCCTCGGGATCCTGAGGGTTTATGCAGTTAAATAAAGGATAATTAAATAAATGTAAACTGTCTACTTTATTTCTTGTATTTCATTATTTATAAAACTACCTACACTATTGTGACTGGATTTGTTTTAGAAGACATTGGTGGTGTCCTATTGAGTTGTGCTCATACCCTACTCGGGCTACCTGAACAGTACCCGAATAGACTTCATGTTTGCAGGATAGGATAAGGGAAAAGACCCCATTTTAGATGACTGCTTTGGGATAAAGCATGGATGTGGGAACCTGACGTGGTTTGGGGCCCACTTATGAGTTGGAATTATATTTAATTTTGGGTTTTCATTTTGACACTTGGAATGTACTTTATCATGACATGTCCACTATTTAGTTTTGATGTTGTATTTCCAGTTTTGGTCATCTTGTGATACCAGTATTTTGCTGGTTATGTTATATCTATTGGTTATTCTTATTTATTTTCGCTATTGAGCTACTTTGATAAAGAGGGTATAGTCTCCTCACTATCGAAATTAGACCCTCACTACTAGTCATTAGCCTCTGGAATACGAGGGGGCATGTTTGAGGTCAAGTGACTTACCGACTCGAGCCACCGATGTGTGGTACCCATTTCAGGATGTTACAAAGTGACATCAAAGGGTTTTTTCTTTCTTTTGTATCACTATTTGGGAAAAGGTATACAAGGTAATAGGATGATTCAAGCATTGGTTAAGAGCTTCTACATGGGATTAGCTAACCCATTTACAAGGAAACCATAATGAACAATCAAATAACAATATTTTCAATGTCAATATAGAAAATGAATTTTCAATGTTAATATAGAAAGAAAGAAATCATAATGAACAATCAAATAACAATATTTCATTATAAAAATTAATTATCATGATTAAATAAATGAAATAAATGATCAATAATCCAAAACTTCAGAATGATATAAAATTTTACCCAATAATTCAAGATTTTTTTGAAATTAATATAAATAGATAATGGATAAATCAAATTAAAAAATTTCTACCTCATGGAAAAATGACAATACTTAGAATTTCTCATTGATTCTATAAGATTCAATCATTGATACTATACATATTCTCCTCTACTTTGAGGTTTTAAAATGATTCTATCAATGAGTGATTTCACATTTTATTATCCTATATTGTTGGTGATAAGATAAAATATAATAAACGAATAAACCAAAATGACAATGAAAAATTTATTTTATATCCTCCCTTCTTATTCAACTAGGAAAATTGTTTAAAAACCAAAATAAGACCAGTCCAGGACTTTAAATCAAACACATAAATCACACCCTTCATAGGACAACCTCATATTCCAATCAAAATAATGATATTGATATTTCCATTCAAGCCTCCATTTAGAAAACATCAACATTCACACTTGTGGGATGCATATTTATTTATTTTATAAATATTAAATATCCTATTGAATTTTACTAGCCTAAAATCCATCCAAAATTATTCCCTAGGATAAAAAAAGTGTTTTGATATCAAAGAAATAATAATAATTTTTTATAAGATCAATCACTCTGGAAAATTTAAAATTTTACCTGTTTAAGAACATCATACTTTAAAACAAAAAAAATGATTTATGTGTAGACGAGGGAAACAAGGATCATTATAATCATCACAACACCATCCAACTTAAACCATGTAAAATAGAACTAAATTTTAAAATTGCAAAAATACAGTTATATTAGAACCTAACAAAACCAAATAAAAAAGACCAAAATGACCAAAATCACTAAAAAGAAAATACACACTAGTTAACTAACCCAACCCAAACCAAATTAAATTAAACTTATAATCCATAAAAAATTAAATTTGAATAGAAGAGTTGTTAATCAATCATAGTTTACCCAAATATAACCAAACTAAACTTACATAACCTAACCAAGATTAAATCCTATCTAACTAAACAAAACCAAATTGACATGAATAAAACCTAATGAAATTAGACTAACCTAAATCTAAATTATAATAACCAACTCAACCTCACCCAAATAGAATAAAATCAAAATAAATAAAACAAATAAAATTTAATTGAATATAACTACATAAACATGACTTAATCTAGAATTATAAAAATAATATCATATTAAACATCACTATCTAAACATGCTTAATCCTAAATAAATAGAATTGATTTGAATGAAACCTACTAAAATAGAAGTAAGTTAAATTGAACTAAATCAAAATAAATATTATAAAACCAAAGAAAACTTAACTAAACTAACCCATACTCAATTAATAAAAACCATAGCAAACTAAACTAAGTTGACATGAACCAAAATGAGCCAAAATGGACTAAATTGAACCAATAAAATAAAATATAATCCAATACAATACTAGTATAACCAAACCAATATGACCTTAAAAAATTTTAATAGAATAAAATATATTCAAATAAAATATAATTTAAAACAATAAAAGACCATACAAAAAAAAGTAAAAAATATAATTGAATTTAATGATCCTGAATAATCCTAGACAAAAAATGAATATAGGTATTTTCTTATACCAATAACTCATTATTTTAATGCTCACAAATCATGTTTCTTATGTTATTAATTAATTATATGTTATATGATAGTCAAAGGTTTTTTTTGGAAAAAATATGAAAATTTGATAAGTATTGAAGCGACCACATCATCCAACAATATTAAGACGATAAAATGACTATAAAGGCCATGTGACTATATAGAAGTGATCACGTGTTAAATTATTAAAGGCTACATAAAAAATCATGTAACCACATGTAAGATGAGAAAAAATTATCTAAGTCTTGAACAGACCACACATATACTGAACTGAACACAAGAAGTGTTAATGTGGTTACATGATATACTCATCCAACCAATTGAATATTTCAACTGAACTTCTCGATGTGTAATGAAAAATTTGATAAGTGTTTAAATTAAAACATGAGGAACTAATGTGATTTCATGGAGGAATTAGGTGACTGTATGAATAAATGATGTCATTGCATGTAAAGAGAAAGTGATCATGTCATGTGTGAGAGAGATAAAATTATTGCAAGTTGAAGTGACCACAAGATAAAGTAACCATAATTAAAAGTGACATTTCCTATGTAAAAATCATGTGACCAAATCTAATTAAACTAATAAGAAATTTTAAAAAACCAATGGCTATATTTTAGATAATTTACTAAGAATTCCAAATATTTAAGGATTTTATATGTGAATAATGAGTGTGGGGATTTTTTTATGAATATTATACGATGTATAATTTGATAAGGATTTCTATTTATGAATTAGATCTACTCATTGACAAGATATTTTACTAATACTAGAATAATGATATGACTGACTACTTCACTATGTGATCCTATGACACTCAATTATTTTTTTGCTTAGTGAATGATCCATTCGAATTGTTTTCAAGGATAGATTTAAGGATAGTTGATTAATCAAATCTGATAAAATTAAGATGCTTAAAAAAATCTTTTAATCTCTTCGAGATGTCTTTTTTTAAGTTTACTTTCATGCTATGCTTTTTCTATCTTATATATTTGTTTTCAAATGCTTCTACTGTGTATTAGAGTATACTAGAAATTCTTTCCTTATTTATTTTATACTTTTAATCCCACAAATAACTATTGAAGAGGATGGTTGTATCCTGGACTACCCTATTTGAATATGTATATGTAAAACTCAATCCAGGTTGTGGATCTTGTTTATTAGGATTAAAGTTCATTATTGGAACTAAAAATCTTTTTTAAATTTCACAATGTGTTCTTATTTCTTTGTGTATCCTATTTTTAAAACTATTTTTACTAATTTTATCTTTCACTTATTTTCACTCATTTTTTTAAATCATGATATGAAAATAAAATCTCTTGTAGTTAAAATTTATATGTCATATATTCTATTTGGTGTGAGTAAAATATTTTCAAAATTTAAATATTTTTAAATTAGTTTTAACTATATTTTGATCAAACTATTAAGAAAATATTTATAATCATCAGATTGCTTAAGAATTGTTTATTTGTTAACTATGATGTTTTATTTTAGGGGTTTTTAAATTTGTTTTAAATAATTTAATTTTTAAGATCAATTCATCCCTACTTAAGATATCCACTGGGACCAATATTTGGTATTAGAGAAATAGTTTTTCTTCTTTTTCTTTACCTTTGACCTTTATCAAGTTCTTAACATGATACTTTTAATTTTTGTTTGTTATTTAATTTTTTATTATGGATCCTAAGTCTGAAGGATATGTGACAAATATACATCCTTATTTTAATGTTTATAATTATGATCAGTGAAAAATTAAAATGATAATTAATATTGAGATAATTGGTATTGAAATTTGGGGATCTATTAGAGATCAATATGAAAAACCAAAAACTACTAGAACATAATGGGACACACCCACAAATTATTCTTATGATTCTAATTATAAATCCATGAATTCTTTATTTTATGCTTTATGAGAGGATGATTTTAATAGAATATCTTTTAGTGATATTGCTTATCAAATTTGGGATACCCTTTTTACATCTCATGAAGGAATATATAATGCTAAGGAAATGAGATTAAATAAATATAGAATTAATAATGATACATTCAAAATGAATCCTAATGAATCCATCTCTGACATGTATCTCAGGTTTAATGAGATCAAAAATAATATGATTACACTTAAACAAAAAATAAGGATGAAAAATCTCAAGTATCAAGGATCTTGAGATGCCTACCATATCGATAGAGAGGCACTACAGTCTCTATTAAACAATCACGTGAGATCATAAAACTAATAGTCAAAGAGATAATTGGAATGTTAATGATTTATAAAGAAGAGTTGAAATTGAAAAATGAAGATGATAAACCAAAGTACGCATGCTTCTTTTAAATCATTACAGTTAAAAAGATAAGGAATTTATAAAACCTGATAGTTCAAGTTACTGAGAACTAGCTATGAAAAGTTATGAGGAAATGAATTAGATATACATACAATCCAGAAGGATATATATAAAAAATAAGTTTTCCCATAATTCAAGTTATAGAGGAACATAAGATAAAATAATAAACTAGAGAAAAGTTTTGAAAATAAATGACTCCCCTAATGAGACTACCCGCTATGAATATAAGAGGAAATGACATATAAAATCCGATTTTCCAAATATTATTTATAGGATATAGTATGAAGATAAATAGAAAATTAAAATTAATTCCATGAAGGCTACATGGATTGAATATGAAGACACCTCAAGCAACTCTTATTCTTTATGAGAAGATGCAAATGAAAAAGAAAATATATGCATTATGGATACTACTTTAGAGGTTCTATATATTTATTATGATCATATATATAATGAATATGAAATGTAAAATGATTAATTAGAAGAATATTCTATTATGTGTGAAGATATAATGAATGAATTAAAAGATAAATATAAAAATCTTATGAAGATTTATGTTTTATGTGTTGTTGATGAAACTTATCTTCTCATAGAAATTGAAAAGAATGAAAATATATTAATGGAAATTAAAATTTTGAAATTATTAAATGAACAACTCAAAAAGGGTTTGGAACAATTTTTTGTTAGTATAAAATCATTGAATATTAGATTGGGTGAAAAAAAACCCAAAATCCAAATCTGGAATTGGGTATGGATCTGGACATAAAGGGAAGATAGATAAAAATTATTTATTTATAGTCCAATGAAAAATATTTTAGTATCTATTTAAAAGTAAACTATAAGTTTTGGAAATAATTCTAAATCATTTGTACCTAAAAATACTTTACTATTTAAATCTATTAATTCTTTTGTAATCAGTCCTATTAAAAAATGTGGATTCCAAAGGCTTTATTTTTCAACTTATTGGGACCTAAGAAAATATGGGTACTAAATTCATTTAATTATTGATTATTTATAGTAATAAAGTTTTAAAATATACAGCAGAAACCTATGGTATCTAGATAGTACATGCTATAGTCATAGGAGTGGATACTATTCATGATTTAAGAATCTTATAAAAGTGGATAGAGGATATATCATATTCAGTGGTAATGAATAAGGAAATATTTTTGTACTAGGATAATTTGGAAACTATGAATCTATCCTTTTTATAAATTTTTATTTATTGATGGATTACTGTATAATCTATACAGTATTAATTAACTATGTGATGATGATTTTCATGCTATGTTTGAAAAAATTCTTGTAATATTTATGATTCCAAACATGCTTTGATATTTATAACTTTTATAAATGACAATGTTTTCTCTATTAATATATATGATTTATTTCCCTAAATTTATTATTTTTTGAGTTTTTTATAGATAATCCGAGCTGTGGAATAATATACCAGGACACTATAATATAAAATAACATAAAAACCAAAATAAAAAGGGCTTAGTTAGGGATATACCCAAACTATAATCTCCCAAATATGAAGTATAAAATCCTTGTTAAAAAGGAAATACAAAAATTATTTCAAACCTAAGAAATAGGTTTCTACTTCTCACCCACTAGAATTTATTCACATAATATAGGATGGATATTGGTGGTTCAAAAATCATAATTATTTTTTTTAATATTGATGAAATTAAATTTATTATTTTATGACAAATACCTCATATTTATAGGAGTTAAAATAATATGTAAAAAAATAAAGTGATTGGTATAGGTAAACCTATTATTTGAAAAAAATCAATTAGTTCTCCGATTAAGGACCATATGGGTTGTCTTTTGGGGAGTCCAAAAAATCAAGAACATGAATAGGGATTTTTAGAATGGAATTTTTAGATTTTAGGTAAACATAGAAGGCTAAATGTGGTGTAAAGAGTAAAATAAATGGTTACACTTTTATAGGTGGGGGATATGAGACACTTGGAATTTACTAGAATATTAAAATATAACTAATTAATTCTTAAGATAAATTCCTCAAAATTGACATGAATTTTAATATTAAAATAAAAAGGTCTAAATAAAATCATAAAAATAAATTTAAATATCTATTTGTGTCATTTTATATAATATATTTTTTGTCAACCCTTTCGATAACCATTTCTGTCCTCAATCGCAGTAACCAATATTTCATTCTTAAAGGGTTAAGAATGATACCATTAAAGGAAATGAGACACATAAATGGATCATGGTTAATAGTCTAAAAATTATTTTATTCTATATTTTAATAATATAATAATATTTTATTTATTATAAAATAACATTAATGTCAATTTTGGAACTATTCATTATTTTGACATTAAAGAAAGTATGGAAATGAGTTAATTTTCATATAATCCTTTTACACATAACTAATATTTTATATTTACCTAGATTTTTAAAAAAAAAATCAATTTATCAAAATTATATTACTTTTAATATTTTAATAATATTTTATTTTATTTTTATATTAATTAAATAAATATTGTTTCAGTGTAGCATATAAATTTAAAAAAATTATTCCACTACAAATAATAACAAGTAAATTACTATGAATTTTTTTTATATTTTAAGCAAAAATTTATAATTGATATTATACTCATTTCATCATTATATAAAACATTTATGGATATTAATGTTAAGAGTTAGGCATTTTTGTATTTATTGTTTTCTTAAATTAATATTGAGGTCATAATTAATGAAATATGGCACCAAGTTACAATATATATGATAAATTGATGGATGTTTATAAAATAAACTCATCTAATTAGATAAAGTAAAGTGTTAGATAAATTTTAAATCCATATCTAAATATTTTAACCATACTATACTCATTTTACAATTACTTAGGTGATAAATATTTACTTTGGTTACCATTTTTTTGACATAAAATAGAGAAGAAATATTTCCAAAACATGATCCGCCTTATTTGAAAAATTTTAATCCAATTTTCAAATTTAATTTTTAATTAGCATTAGAAACTCATTTTTAATATAAGTGCGCAAAACACCATGACAACCCATTTTTAGAAAAAATAACTTTTAATAATAAAAATGGATTTATTCTTATAAGATGCGTATAATAAAAATAGATGATTGTTAATTTTTTTTTATTAAGTACATAATATATATATATATATATATATATATATCATTTAAATCATTAACCAATAGTGATTGAAATGATTTATTAAGGTAAAATCACACTATGCGCATAATTATTTTTTACTAATAACATTATTTTTACATTAATATGATGATTATTTTTATTTATAATCAATTTATAACCAAGAAATAATTTTATAAATGTGTGAAATAATTTTTTCATAATTTAGTTTCTTTTACTTACACCCTCTTATCAAATGGATGGGTGATATCTATCATATAAATTATTAATATTTTCATACTACATGACATTTCTTTTAAACATGGTGTTGCATGTAACAGAAGCTATCAGATAAATTTAACTCATGTAGAGATAAATATATTATATAATATCATATTTTTTTCATTATAGATAACATATTTTAACCAAATGATAATGAAACTGGAATAGTACTATAGCGGTGTATATTGGACATATATTAAAGAGGAAACTAAAATTAGGATTGGTTTTAAAGGGGTGAAGAGAGGACCCTTTTATATGTGTTAATAATGCATTTTTTTAATTTTTTCTTATTAATATAAATATAAAATATATTTATAATTTTAATAAGACTCAAAACAAGAAAATATTATAGTGGAAATAAGTTTATATCTCATAGTTTCCTAAAAAATAAAAACATGCTTTCAACAAATTCTGTGGTTTACACCGTTGGTAAATAATTTTTATAATTTTTTAGATCTTACCATAGTAACTAATCCTTAAATATTTAATTTAATTTCTATTAATAAAAATAAAATGGTAATTATTAAATTATTTTTACCTTAATTTTAATTTTATGAAATCTATTTCATAAAAGTGATAAACATTATTTTTTGGATAATGAACCTATTAAAATAGTTTTAAATAATTTTTTTATTATAAATTATAAAATTTAAAATATATGTTTCTATATTAATATTAATATCAATAAATTGATAACTTTACATATAATATATATATTTAGTTAAAGAAAAGGATACCAAAATTTCAATGTTATGAATATATACTCATTATGTCTTAAAAACACTAGTTATATTTTATAAAAACTATTATTTTTACCATTAAACTAAAAACCAATAAATTACTAAAAATTATTATAATTCAATGTAAGATAATTTTTACATGGTTAATTTAATAATTGAGTTTAATTTACAAATTAATAATTTGAAAATATTTAAATAAATATTTCAATGAATATAAAATAAAAACATATTTTATGGAAAGTTATTCTTCCTAAATATTATGTGTTCTCAATATTAATTCATAATAATTTCAAAATTTATGAATAATAATATATTAGTAAGAATATTGAAATATTATATAATATCATAATAATAATTTAAATGTCTATGATTTAATTTACTAATATAGTAAACCATTTTTTAGAATGAATATCCACTTTAAATATTAAAAGGTATTAACTATTTGACCTCTAAATGTAAGAGATTTTTGTTGAGTAATATATTTTTATTTAATATAGGTTTTATTATGTGTAATAATTCTTAATAATATTAATCTAATATAGAATGACTTGTTTTTTCATTGTTGTGTGTGAAACAATACATGAGTATATTATTTATTTAAAGGAAAATATATAGTGAAATCTTATATTGTTAAAACTTACATCACTATATTAATACAAGATGTATCTAGATTAAAATTTATAGAAATTAATAAACTTATAATAAGATAATATTTGACTTGTTATCTTTATCCTTTGAGAATCGACTATACTTTACCTCTTCCTCATCATTATCCTTAATAGTATTTTACCTAAGGCAGTTTTCAAAGAAGTTCCCAATAGCTCCACATTAAATGGATATTTATCTTGAATTATAATTTTCAACATCTAATTATTCTTAAGATAAATAAAATAACATCATCAAACCTATTATTCATATAATTATCATAATATGAAATTCTTGTATATTATTTTTCATCAATAATACTCTTGGAATTATTAGGTTTTGAGGATTCAAAATCATTCTCCTTTTCAACAATTCATTTTTTAAAAATATAATTTTTTTTATCATATCATAAGATATCAGAATACTATAAATTTTGTAAATATAAATATCTCCAAGAACGTTTCCTTCTGAAGAAAAAATCATTCATATCAATATTGTCATGTGTGACACAAAAGATATTTTATACAATATTATAGTCATAAAAATTATCATAATTTCCTCTAGTCATTATCCTAGCCTTATTAACCCTTATAGATATGTTTCCAATAGGTTCATCATCATGTATTGTAAGACCATAAAATTTTTTATCTCCAAATAAATTGTTTTTCATGATTTTTATTAATATATCCTTCATAAATATTATGATGTTTATCAAAAATAGATTTTTTTGAATAATTTACAATTTTGAAATTTACTCTTTAATGTTTAAAACAAAATGAGTCTAAAGGCATGTCATGATAACATAAAATATAAGTATCATATATGTTCACATGAAAGTATGGAATGAATAAGATTATAACATAATATCCTGGAATAATAGTAATGTATAAACAATAAAAACCATACATTATAATCTTATGTCATGGATCAATTTAAGAGAACATAAAAGAATGGACATGGTTCCATTGGGGACAAGGTTTTCTCCCCAGTCCCAGATATATCATATAATTACATAAAAAATTTAACCAATAAATTATGGGATATGTAATTCTGGGACCACTCATCACATCATAAAATGTATACAAATATGTTATCCACATAAAGAATTAATACACATGACATAAGAATAAAAAATATATTAAAAGGATATGTGTTACATAATATTGTTATAGAGAATAAAAAATAGATAATCCAAAAGGATCCCTTGAAATAATTTATTAATATATTCTTGGATGATCATAAATAAAAAATAATGTTTTTTTTGAAAATTTATATTCTTTTTAATTAAATGCATAAACAGAGTGAATAAAAAATTGTATTAATGAACCACTTAACCTGGGTTTTAGAAAAGGAATAAGAGTTTTTATAGTGGTAATAAACATATTAATTTCAAAAAAACCATCATGAACCAAAATGGTTTTCTATAACTAACAATTTGTTTCTAGTAACCTTGTAATGTTAAAATAATTATATGGAGAGGTTCATGAAATGATATATGTAATAAGCTTTCTTAAAAGAAGGAAGAGAGACGGGATCCTGAAAAAATATGTATTATACCAAAAATTAATGTTAAGGTCAAATATGTATATATATATATATATAATTAGAACATTTAAAAAATATATAAGATGTACATTTTAAGGGGACAAAGTGAAAGGGGAAAAAGGGAATTTTTAACACAAAATCAATGAGGGTTGTTCGAATGATCCCTTACTTTAGGTATCAAATTGATGGTTACATCCATATAACCACATAAATAACCATGTTATGATTATTAAATAATTTCTAATAATATTTTTCGTGTTTATTATAATTTTTGAGGTTTATTTACATTAAAAATCCATTCATGTATTATATCATTTTTTCTAATTTCATCCACTTGGGGTTGTTCGGTTGATTTTCTCTATAAATACCTTAGTATGTTGATCAGGGTAAAAAGTTAAACTAATAATATCCATAATATAAATGAATTTATATTTATTTATTAAATATCATTTTATAATAAAAAGTGTTATGAAAATCTATATTTGTCCAAAATTGACTCAAATTATAAAACATGCCTCATTGTGATCATTTGGGGTTGTATAAATTACTATGTTCACTGATTTGGAAATATAATTTATATAATTACCATATTATCATTAAAATATCTTGAATCTTTTATAGGTATTTTATTTATTTATTATGTTCATTCTTAAAACCATCTATTTATGTTGGTTATGAAAAATAAAATATTTCATCATTGGAGGTGACAAACTAACCATAACATGAAAAAAATTCATTATAGAATAGATTGGTGGAAGGTGGATAATGAATATCCGATAAATAATATAAAATTTCATTATTTTTATTATACTAATGTTACAATATTATTATTTTAAGGATATATTTGGATGATATATAAGATGAAAATAATTTAATAAATTTCAGGATAAAATTTAACCGCTTCCTTTGAATGTTCACCATTAAGCAACACCATAAGGCTCCTAGGGTTGTATTCAAAGGGATAACATTGATCTTGGGATTTTGGAATAATTCTGTGGATGAATAATATCATATTTTTGGTAGGATAAGGGGATTAATTTATGAGGATATGAAAGGTTGTGTTGGGTGGTAATTTTAAGAGGAGGAGACAATTGTTTCATAGTAAAATCATGATAATTATATAATTTTGGACATCCACTTATGGATAAAACTGAATCATAATAAATTAGTTATATTATTAGCAAAAAAATAAGTATTATATGAAATTTTAATCATTCCATCACTGAATGAAACTATAAAACCACTCAACTAAATGTAATGATTCAAAAATATTTTTTTATTAAAATAAAATATATATTATGTACCAAAATATTAAAAATATGTTTTAAATTTTATTATACTATTTTTAAATGAATAATTAACCTCATTAAATAAAATTTATGTAGAGAAAAATGTTTCATATGTTTTTATTTTATATTTTTATACCAATGGAGTGATGAACGTAACGATATTCTTGAAAACTATATTTTATAATATTCAACTGAAAATAAAATTTGTTAAAAAAATATAAAAAATTAAATGTAATATAAATTTGACATATTGATTCCAATATTAAATTTAATTTTATCATAAATAATGTTGTAATTATAAAAAATAATTTTTAAAAAAGAATATTTTTTTATAAACACTAATCATTTACCCATGATCAAATTTCATACCCCTAAAAAAAATTATGATTTCCAAACAATTTCTGACCAAATAAATATTGTTTATTGAATTTTTTTATTGAAATATATTTTTATTGAAAAAAATAAAAACACGTTTTAATGATAATAAAATATGTATGTTCTTAAAAAAGATACATTCACGGGTTTTGGGGTCAAACATTTGTTTCCTTATATTTAACACTTTTATTTAATTTTCTTTTTAAATGACTTTAAAATATGTAAAATAATTAATCAATATAGGGATGTGAATCTGTTTAATAATATATTCATAAATTCTACGCATGTGTAAATTTATAAGTTTAATTCCATTTATAATGTGCTGGGTCATTATATTCTTCCCCCTTATGAAGTTCAACGCTTGAGATTTAATTTCATATGCTAAGGTAAATAAAATGTGGTTACATCTATTTCATTTGTTAATTAGGATACCATGTTTATTATTAAAAATTATGATTCCTCTATTTTACTTTCCCAATGTGGGATGTATTTTTTCAAATGAAATTGTCTCTATGGTCCAATATCTTCACTGAATGATCCTTATAAGCAAGATCATGGTCTAACTACACCAGCTGTGAATTCAATACATGTGAGTAATCTTATTTATATTTCATCAAAAGGGAAATTTAGAACATTTCATGTAATTGAGAATTATTTTTTATTATTGATAGTTGATAGGCCATATATCATATGAGATAAGTAATCTCAAAGGGGACAATTTATTGAGGAAATATCATTCCCTCCATTTGAAATATCATGACTGTATTCTATGGAGATATATAAAGGATAACTTTATCCATATCCTCAAACTCTATATCTAATCAATGAATATAATCAGTGTTTTAATTAAATATATTTACCATGTTATGTGTTGAATGTGATTTACTTTCTCTGATATTTCTTTATCCAATATATGTCCCTACAACTTACATTCGCCAACATCATCCCAATATGTGTGTGTTTTACATCCATTCCCATAGAGGGCATCATGAGAAAAAATCTGAAATTTAGATTGGAATATATTGTTATATGAGAACATATGTAGATTTATATGTTCACCATATCATCCTTTTATGTCTTTAAATTATTACTTAAAAATATAAAAAGATTCTAGAATTTTTTTATCAAATTTTCCATTAGTTTGTGAGGGATGGGAAAAACAGAATTTCAACTCTATGTTAGAGAATATGGGTGAATTTTCTAAAAATTTAAGGTAAATCTTGAATATTTATGAGGTACAATTGGTAATTGTGTTATATGTATAACAACCAATTACATTCTATATAACATTGTGAGTTGATTTAGTGAGAATCAATCTCAAATATATATATAGTGTGCAGTATTTATGAGATAGTCCACCACTACTCATATAAACTTATTTCCTTTGGTTGTATATTGAATTTCCATGATGTAAAAAATAATTACGTACTTTAATTTCTATGTAGTTATGGGTAATAGTTATATCATCCCATTGTAATATAACATTTTTGTCATCACATGTAGACATTTTAAACACTTTGATGTATATTCAACAATCTCCATCATCATATTGTCTAACCATTAGTTCTCTTATAAATCTCTGTTTATTTTTGTGCTTTTTGGTGGATGGAGAATCTTTATACAGAAGAATTAGATAATACACTATTAACTAACATAGGATCTAATGGAACACATATTTTTATCCCAAGCCCCACAACTCCTTCATCTATGTTTAACTCTGAGTATTTCTACCTTCCTATAGCCTCAAAATTATTTTATACCTAAACACCATACCTGTGATATTTCTTAATCTTCACAAGAATTAATTGATGATAAATAATTTAACATAGTAGGTTCATTGTTTCTTTATGATTCACATTTCCAATTTCTATATGTTTATGAATATTGGATCCTTCTAAAACATCATCATGGATACAATTTTTAAATAATTTTTATGTTGAGAATCATACACATTATTTACATTCCTGTAATTGTAATGGATTGAGTATTAATAATCATTGAGAATTTCCAAAAACTATTATTAGTGCTTATTGTTATCATTCTATGTAAATCTATACATGATGATCTTATGATATTTATATACTTAACACTTCTATCTATATATATAATTTTTCCAAATCAATAATGGAAATATTACTATATCTAACTCCAGATCATGCATTGGATTTTTCTCCTTATGGATCATTAGGTTTATCAAATAATAGGCTTCCACTTTACATTTTTCACAAGTACATAACATAATCACTTATTTTAAGCATCACTATTGATCAAAAATAATTCCGCACATGTGGGTTGTGTGATTATAGGATATGTTAATGGCCTCTACATAAACACCTTAAAGCCATATTCAAATTCATTAGTCAAAAAAAATAAAAATAAACCATTCATAGTTAGATTGGTTAGTGATTTTTAATATCATGAGATGTTTACCACATATCTAAAATGAGACCAAGATAATTATAGGAAATTATATATTGATACTATATTTTTTTCATTATTCAAACATCATTTTCTATTAAGGATCCAAAAAATATCTAATTTGTTATGATAACATGACAGAAAAATAAAAATTACTCTATCCAAAACTCACATTAACATACATTATGTATAAAATATCAATTCTAATATTATTTCATGCATTAATAGAATCCTTATCTTTTTTCCTTATTATATTTTTACTGTATAAGAATAATATCTATAAAGACTTCCAAAATTTTCAAGGAAATCTCTATGAAATCCATTCATCAAATCCATGAATCTTATAAGATCATTATTAAGTCTAAATTAATTACCATGAACTCATAGTGTCCATAAATTGTTTGAATGGTACTCTTGGTAATATATTCTATATCCACCTTTAATTAATGATATCCTAAATGAAGGCCCACTTTAGAGAAGTAATGTGATTCATATAGAATATCAAACAAATCATCAATATGCGTTTGATCATAAATGTTATTTATCATGATTTTTTGAGTACATGGTAATTAACATAAATTCACATTTATATATACTTATTCTTGATATATTGGACTAACACACCCCATTGTGAAGAACATGGGAATATGATTCCCTTGAAAAAATTATCTTATAGTTTATTCTTTAGGTACTCAAGTGAAATGGGTTTTATTCTATAGGGAGTCTTAAATATGGGTAGAGCTCCATTTATAAGTTGAAATGAGAAATCAACTCTCATTAAGGTGGAATTTTAGGAAATTATTTAGGGAATACATTAATATATTCCCTCATAATGGGCATGTATTAAATGGTGATCCTCTACATTTTTTGGAATCTATTGAGCTAGATATTCTTCCTCACACGGAAGAAATATCCTTTATTGAGAAGAATATTCTTAATGAGATTTATCCTCCTACTTATATTTTTATAGACTTGAAGGATGGTTCAAGAAATATATATTGATTTTTATATATTAAAATTTTATATAGGATCTTAATATGGATATCACATCCTTCTTTGTATAAGAAACAATTACACTAAAGAGATTTTTATATGTTAGGGAGATTAATCTACTAAATATTGACTAGGGAAGAGTTATATTCTTGAGTTATAATAGTTTCCCAATTTATTATTTCAACAAAGAACTAAACCTAGATGTTTTTATGTTGTGTTAAAATACATTAACTAAACTTTATTGATATTAAGGATTTAATAGAAATATAATCAAATTGTATGTTCACCATTCTTGATTGAATAACCAACATAACTATCACAACTTCATTTTCAAGATGAACCTTGGAAGTAATGATATCATAATACCTTAATTTCTAAATTTATCATAATAGATATTGTCATTGGTTATTTTAAATAATTCTTGACTAAAGGAATTACCATTCATAGTTTCTATGACCCTATCTACTGATAGATTGGAAAATTGGATGAAGATTGATTGAAACCTTCTTTCTGTTGTCACATCCATGAGGGTTTCCCCATTAAACATTCATAAACATGATATCCCTCTCTTCCAGACTTAAATCATATATTTATTCCCTTGTAGTTTCATGAATTCTTTTGTACATACATGTGAAATATGGGATTTCGTATTTTCAATGTTTCAATATATTTATATATTCATCATCTAACACTAATTCCCTTTATCAATGTTTTCTATCATCATCCACATTAGACCTTTTAGAATCCCAAACCACTATATCGACATTGAGTTAAAATGATACAATTTACTTACATCAATTAGTGTATTTAATCACAAATTCTTTTCAAATACACTAATTTAGGTCACAATGTGATGAATAATATTAACTTCAGTTATAATGAATAGTATGGGGTGCACTTTTAAATTCATGTGAAGCATTACTAATATAACCTAATAGATTTCTGGTAACACCAATAAATTCAAAAAAAATTATATTTTATAGAGTATAAAACACACATAAATATTAAAAGAGAATATGAAACTACAATACATTGAAATATACTTATTTAAAATAAATTTAATTACCTTAATATATTATAATACACAAAAAATGAGTTTCTTCTATAGATTCCATTACACGCAAGACCGAGTTTTACATAACAAACAATATATAATTAATATTAATATTTAATATCAATGTTATTTCCTAACCATATGAATGAAGCTAGTGAATTTTATTAACTAAATTACTAATATATATATATATATCACAAGTTCTATAGTTATCAATTGATTAGTAATAAAATGAGAATCATTTAAAATAAAAAGAAATATTTTTCAAAAAAATATATTTTTTCTAAAAAGTTACTTTGTCTCACATTGCAAAAATAGTCTAATATTAGTTTCTAAAACTTTTGGAAAATTTATTTTATATAAATCATAATTTTTATATCATAATATAAAAATTAACTTAGGGTGACATTTTTGTATTTTTTGAGAAGTTCCATTTTTTGACAAATAATGAAAAATATAGAATTTTAATTAAAAAGTGACTTTTAATTTAAATAATTTATAATTACGAACTATATTTTTTATTTTTTTATATTATAATTAGTTTAATTACATATAAAGTATTCCAATTTGGGTATTTTTAATCATTTTATCATTTAATTCAGATATAATATCTTTGTAATATTTTTAACATTTTGACTTTAAAAAACCACTTACTCATCATGTATAAAATATTTATGGTAAAAAAATTACCACTTATGTGAATTGAATTACCAAAATAGATTCCGTATTTTTAATAAGAGTATTTTATAATTTATAAAAATATAAATTTTGTTTTAGAACAATATGAATAGGGAATTCAGTAAAAAATAATTACCGTGGATAAAATAAAAATTAGTTTACTAAGGGGATAATCATAAATTATTAGGGTACAAATGAAGTAATTTTTTTTATAAAAACTATTAACATACCATATTTAGACCATGAAATATATTTTATTCAATAAACATTATATACCCTTACAACATATTCAAATATGGGTCCACTCAATTCATTTAAAAAATACCAAGTGTGTCCTCTCCCCCACTTATAAAGGGCCACACCATCTTCTATTTTATTTACACCTCTCATGATATTTATTCCAACATGGAATTTCCCAAATAACTTCCCCACATACCTACCCTAATCCTATAATCCTTATTTTAGGTAGAAATCCAACCTATTAAGGGATTAGTTCAGACCTAAGAAGGATACCCGAAGAAAAGTTAATGTTCTTCAATGATAAGATTTTTTATTTCATTCTTTATATCCTCAAATTGGTAGTAAAACAACATGATATAATAACAAAAATATATTCCATATATTTTTATGTTTTTATAATATTTTAATAACCTATATCCATCTCTATCACCATCAAATGGGTTATGAAATTATCGTTCATGTGTATGGGGGACTACCACCTGGAAAACCGTTGTAATTTTTTCTTCCATTACCACATTTCATGGTTGGGTATTATAATGAATATAAATTATATACATGTTATTTATAACATAATAATTTCTATGGGTTCATTATATATTCTATATGCTTTTACTTTAAATTTCATATGAGACATGATAATATCACTCGTGTGTACTGTGGACTTCCACCTCACGAAGCGATGTTATTCATCTTTCACTAACTCTTTAAGGGTAATATTAATGATTATATGTAATATAAATAAAATAATTATGTTATTTATGAAATATTTATGATTATTAAATGATAATATATGTATCTTTTTATTTCTTACCTTTTCATTGAATGAAATTTGATAACACCGTTTGTGTATGTGTGGACTACTGCCTTTATGAAATGATGTGACTTTCTTTTAATATCCACAACACATGGATAGTATATATAAGTATATTTAAATAAATTATATACTATTTATGATATTATTATCATTAATTATTTATAAAATTTTACATACCTTCTTCCCATAATGATCATTGAAAAATGAAAATGTTACTCATGTGTACGTATGTTATACCATCCCAATGATCAAAATGTACTTAATTTTTCATAATCATATTCCATGATTGAGATTAAAAGTAAATATGATGAAAAATAATTATAAAAATTTCATTATATTTTTCTATATAATATTAGACTATATTATACAAATAATAACAACATCATTCATATCAAAACTTGCATGAGAAACCAATCCAATTAACAACAGAAACAATGAAAATAATGAAAGATTATTAATGAATGGGTGATATGATTTCATAAAAGGATCATATATGATATTATAAATATTAATATAGTTTTGGTATATGTTAACATCATTTAAAAAAACAATACATGATGATAAATCATGTTCAATAAAAAATAATATGTAAGGTAAGGGATGTCATCGCAATTAGATTTCATTGAGGAATATTGTACTATTATGCACCTTGTTTCATTTATATGGTGTATATACAACCAAATTAAAGTGTAATATAATTAATTATTCATTATTTTTGGTATTTAAAGATTTAATTTTTATGATTTTATCATAGGGTATTTGAAATAATAGTTATTAAGGTGTATAAAATTTCATAACTCAATTTATTTTCATTGGGATATATTACTTTTAATTGTTGTTGACATTATATGATTATGTGTATAAAGAATATTGAATACCTATTTTTTATTTAAATTTATTTTATTTGGATTGAAAACTGATGCACATAATTGATTCATTGATTAATTATCATATCTACATTATAATGATTGTTTTGGTTTATTTCATAATCTCATTCAAATCGAGTTTTTTAAACCTGTACTTCCATTGAAGAAAATTATTTAAAAATCATCTAGTAAAACAATATAATTTTCTTTTCATCAACATATTCATTATACTTTAATGTAACAATACTATTATTTCACTCTTTGGTACTTAAAATTAATGATAAACTTTTTTCAAAAATATATATATATTTATTTCACTATTTGGTGGGAATTATCTATTCTTATAGAAATATATTTTCTAGAAATGTTTTCCAAATTTTTTTCTTGGAAATTTTAAAAATTATTTATTAATGAAAATTTTAAATGTTTTGAAGTTTAAATTTTGATGAAGGGAATCTTTTTATCATTTTCTAAACAAGGCACTTTTCTAACGTTTTTACAATAATAAAGGAATGTTCTTTTTACCTTTTACAACATTTACTAAATTAATAATTATAATTTAATTCATGCTTCTTTTTTAGGTTTGTATAAATATTTTAAATGAAAATTTTTCTTGACATTTGATGAATTTATAGTTTAAATTTTTTTTTCAAAGGTAAGGATTTTTAAAATGTTTTATTTTTGAAAAAGTAATTTTTTAAATGAAATGATTATTTTCCTCAATAATTATTTTAATGATATTTTAATTGTATTTATATTCATTAATGAACAAAACCCTTTATTATTATTCCAATTGATATATGTTGAATTGATACCATTGCTATTCTTCCTCATGATGGTTTATGATTATTTTAACCAAGGATAGTATTGACATTCAGTTCTATGTTCAATTTTTGACACAGTTAGATTCTCCTAAAATATTATATTTCCTATGATCATTAAACATTAAATTTACCCTAAACATCCATATGATTTATCATAGTAAAACATATTGACTAAACCTTTTATAATTTCCTCATATGATGTTTTACATTGAATGTTATTTAATTGACTGTGGAAATGTTAAAAAATATGTATCCTTTAATCAGTATGTATATTTCATGTTAAGGATAATTGAATAATGAATTAAAATTATTATTCAGTATATGATGAATTATTTGGAACTATAGTGATGGGTGAGGTCCAGCATTATTTAACCCCTCAATGCATCGGTAGGTCTCATGAGACAAATTAGTGTGCTACCATTAAACATGTTTTAACCTATAGTTTAAACCACCTTGTGAAAGGTAATTAGTCTAGAGGTATGATTATTATTAAGATCATAGAATTTAATAATTTACCATTATCTACTTTAAGAATCCACTTATTATTGTCCTTGAGATTTTCATAATGATAATAATTCTAAATTTAGTTCATTATCAATTTATTGATTAAATGGAATCTATTTTTATTTATTTACCATGTCATATTTATTATTCCTTATCTAGTTTATGACAGATTTTGTTGTTCTGAACCCATACTTAAAATTTTATCTCACCCTTATTTTTAATCATTTCCCTAGGATTCCATGATGTTTAATATGACATATATATTGGGATACTATAGATGGAATATAGATATTATTTTAAAAAAATATTCTAATATTTTCATTCCATTGTAATGTGAGTCTCATTTATATATTTAGTTTTCTAATACTATTAAACTATTCGGTCGATATGAGATTCCATATATTTTATTCCAATGTAAATAAGGGGGAACCGAATCTAGGCTACTAGGGTTGGGGTTGCTACAGTTGGTATTAAAGGAGATTTAATAAAATCCTTTGATGCTTGATATATGAAAATATAGAATAAAGATCATATTTCTATGATTGTATTTGAGAATAAGTATATAAGAACATAATTAAGTATTTTTAAGGTAGATATTATATGATTTTTATTTGAAATACATCTCTATATGAATATTACAAGTGGGCGTGGTTTTGGCATAGAGGTAACTAGGGGTAATAACTCCAAAAAGGTAATGTTGGGAATGAATCAAGTGTTACCCGGTACATGATAATGGGACTTACTGTGCCCTTCATTTGACACTCCATGGAGTTATTCTTAGTTTAATTCTCAATTTTTTGCAAACTATTATGAGATATTTGAATAGATGATTAAAATTATTAACCTAGGTTAAACCTAATGTATCTTATATTGATAATAATGCTTCAGGATTTGACTACCTATAAATTATTATATAGTTTTACCACCATGATTAGTGATTATCACACTATGATTTTTTAATTTAGGAAATTATCACTTCTAAAGGCTAACCCCCAGACTATAGAAGAACCCATATAGAAATAAAATTGATAAGGTATTTGTGTTGATGTATTTTACAAATGCTATTTGATTATAAGAATTACTAAACATCTAAGTATTGTGTTAAAATTTAGAAGAATATATGTCTTCATTAAATTAAGATTTATAAACACCATCATGGTTAAAAGTTCATGTTTTGTTATAAGTTCAACATCATAAACAAAGAATTTAATTTTTTTGTAGGAATGTCATAAATTTAAGGACATTTTTGGTGAAATTTATGGAAAATATATGTTTTAGTGAACAATTTATTTGATGAAAAATGCATTTTCATTTCATAGACATATTTTTAAAAGTATTGATAAATAGTAGTGTTTATATTATCATTAATGATATTATAATAATAGTCTTTTTCAATTATGATACATTGTGAAAATATATGTTTTATTAAAATACATAGTAAATGTTTGTTTAATGATTATGTTTGTTTTAAGGATTTCCAATATATATTTTTTCTAATGTTATATGAATTATATTAATATAGTTTATAAAAAGGATAACCCACATACATGATGATAATATATCACATATGAAAATTTTGTAAGGCTTGATCACATGATCGATGAATGATAAGGGATTAACACCTACAACTAGCCTACATGATGTAATGGTTAAAATGTAATTAGTTAAACAATTTGAAAAATAACTTTTAATGAGAACCAACAACGTTACTTTTAAGATTGAGAAATTAATTTATTATATTGGATTACTTGTGATAACTATATTGTTTTTGGAAATTTTTATACAAACACATAAATACTTGTCACTCTTTTATGGATCTTATGATCCGTTAAAATTGAATTTTAGAGCATCAGGCATAAAAAATAATTTTTTGATATTCATCTCATGGATTAAGAAATTAATTTAAAATTGATTCAAGAATAATAAAAAAGTTGATATTTTTTTATAAAATAGACATGTATCAATTATGTATATTTTCTTATAAACATAGACTAAAAAAATCCATCAACATTAGGAAAATAATCCTGAAAGAAAAATTTAATCCTATTACATTCAAATTTGATGAATCAAACGATCTATAAAATCATTACATAGTTATGGATGAGTGGCCATTGAAATTAAATTTATCAATTTCTTTAATGAGATCAATGAACTCAGTTACTCTATATAATCATTTATTATTTTCCTTTATATACATATCTTAATTTAAAACAGTTGTTCTCTTATATAGAAACATAGGTATGCATTATTCCACATGACATTTCCCACTTATTAAGAGGTTGTTTTACTAACCTTGTTATTATGTGGGTTTTGATTATAGTAATTAAAGAATATCAAACACTTTATTACAGAGTGTAAGAAACCAGACCTTCTTTTCAGGTATGGGTTTTTATTTTCTGGTGTTTTAGAGAAAAAGAGGAGAATCTAGAAATTTAAGGAGTACACACCATGTACTTAACAATACACATTGTGTTCCCAGTTTCTATAGGTGACCGTGTACTGGCTGAGTACATAGCCATGTGGGGTAACCTAGAGACCGCCTAAAGCGTGGAATGATAAAGGTATATACATGCCATGTACTTTTAAAGGACACATCGTTTACTTTTCTTTTTATTTGTTATATTGGACTGGAGTCATGTCTCATTTACATAACACCCTTCTTCTCAACTCGTCTCATCTAAGAGAGACCATAGGGAATGATTCTTCTTCAATCCCCTGATCGACTGTCCGTTCTCTGAATAAACTGTAGCAGACTTCATTGGAATCACCACGGTGAGTTATTCCCTCTTCTATAGCCTCGTTCTTTGATCTATCCTCATTTGTGAGATATCCTTGGTTGAAAGTTTTATACGTTTTTGTAGATCTACCACATTCTAGGTCAATTCAAGGGCCAACGCCATAATATATCAATCATACAATGCCAAGGTAGGTGGTTTGTTCCTTCCTATATTTAGTCTTTTAATTTTATGTGAAAAAGTGCCCAATACCCTAGATTTGGGTATTGCATGTTTTGGGATTTTTACTGTGTTGATGCCTACTTTTCTTGGTTTCTTGATTTAGGGATTTTGTTTGTAAATAGGGTTATTTTTCCATGCTATGGAGTTGTCTTACCATATCATTTTGATATTGACCATTGGCCATGTTTTTCCAGTTATAATGATTGATTTCCATGCCTAGTGTTGTTAGGATGGAGTGATTTTATATGATGTTGTGATATGATTTGTAGCTATTTAGCCAAGTAGTTATTATGATTTACTTTGGCTATTGGAAATCGTTTGTGCATGATTGAATTACACAGGGATATGAGAAACTGGTGTGGTTAGACTATAGGGGAAATTGACACTGAGGGATTTCCTATAGTGTCTATTTACTTTTCTGTTACGAGACCATAGGGGGGATGGACTTGTGTGCTCCATCAGAGTGTCTTTAGTTCGACATTGTGAGACCACATGGGGAATTGGACATTGAGTGCTTCCTCAGGGTGTATTTATTTACCGTTACAAGACTATAGGGGGAATTGATGGTGATTTGTTCTTCAGAGAGTATTTTTTAAAGCTGAACTAGAAGGGTTAGACTGTGATAACTTTCCAAAGGGTTTCTTGTGTTTGATTAGAAATTTATTTTGAAAAATGTAAATGAATGTAATTGAACTGTATGACTGTTTAATTTTTAGTACATCCTTGTTTATTGCTTCATTTTATTTATTGCTTCATTTTGTTTATTTCTTTCCCTATATATTCACTGAATATTAGGAATAGATCTTTGGGTGGTTGCCTATTGGGATTCATCTCACACCTAGTTTGTTCCATGATTTTGGGCCCAAATAGATTATATTGTTTTAGTTATAGATAAGGGTAAGCATACTTCTACTTCAGGTACTTAAATACTATGGATCTGGGGAACATGGGACCAAGCTGAGGCTTTTGATGTTGTTGGATTTGTTTATCTATTTTTCTATGTACTTTTGTTTAGTACTGTATTCCAATTTTTTTTCTTGTTTGGATTATTTCCTATATACCTGTGACATGCATCATTATTGATATATATATATATATATGCTGCAGTTGTCTATTTAACTTCAGTTTTCCATTGTTTAATTTTGTACATTATTATTATTGCTTCTGTTATTGTTATCTGTTTATTTCCACTGCATTACTCTACCAATGAGGGCATAGTTTTCCCACTATCACACCCAAGGTCCTCGCTGCTAGTTAGCAGCCTCCGGAGTTTGGGGAAATGTGCTTGAAGCCATGTGACCAACTGGGTACGGGGGACCTCTGGGTGGAACCTAGAACCGGTACGTTACAAAGTAGTATTATAGGGATTATTTTCTTCATGACTTACTATTTGGATTCTATAGGCAGGTATAAGAAGGAATAGGTACTTGGTAATAAGATGTTCCCTGAAGTTTCTAACTCGTGTATAGGGAAAAGATAATTTACCTCAATTATTGAAACTTTTCTGGTTTTTCAATTTTACAGTTGATTTGATTTCTCTATTGGGTGATTCACATGTTTTGTGCTGTTATCATTGATTATATTGAGGTTCTATTTCTATTTTAACCCCATGAGATGAGGGTATTCCATCTCATGCATCATATAAGCACTTTCTAGAGATCACATGTTATGCATTCTTTCCATATCATTTAGGATACATTACTGATTTCATTTTGTTGTGATAGATTTTGTGTAAGATATGTATGCTATTATGATAGATTTCTTGATAGAGTTCCTGCTATTTGATAGAGTATTGGATTGTTTAAGGTTTTTTTGAAGGAACGTCAAAATTTGGTTCTTGAGGTGTTATGGTCCCTCACAGATTGGAATTTTGTGGATCATTTCATTGTTATTCCTTGTATATGACATGTATATAATGCTAAATATTGCTTCTCAGGGAGTATGGGCCCTCACAGATCAGAATTTGGAACTTTAATGTTTGTTTCAATGTTTTTTTGGGTTCCAGAGTAGTTTCTAAGGCTTACTATCTGTAAAAGCCCAGAATACACAGTGTGTATTTCTAAATACATGCCATGAATCCTTCTGTTCTGGAAGAAACCGTTTTTATTAAGTACATGCCGTGTACTGTATGTACACGCTGTGTAGTCTCTAACCGTGTCATTGGCTATGTGGGCATAAACACAGGGTTGGGAAATCCTTTGAGGAACATTCCGTGTATAGGATATACCTGCCGTGTTGTAAGGACCGTGTGTCCACCTGTGTGACTAACAACATGGATGGATGAAACATAATTTATACATGTTATGTCCAACATTAACACACCGTGTATTTTAACCCATGAATCTAGCTGTGTGACTAATAACATAGGTTGGTGAAATCCTTCTAGTACATGTCGTGTCTGGCACGGACACATTATGTAGTCTTTTTCTAGGAGAATCGTGTGGGTTAGTCTTGTAGAGGAACTCGGGCAGGGGAAAAAGATTCAAGAACACACTGTGTCTGGGGAGAATACGCTGTGTGTATGGGGTGTTACACGACTAGGGTTGGCATGAGTACACAACCATGTAATTACATAAGGGAACACGCAATGTGGGGGATTATACACACTGTGTATCCATGTTTTGACGAACATGAATGCTTTCTTTATCTAGTTCTTTTCTTAAGCTTCTATGTTTTGGTTCTTAATAATCTTGAGGCATGGTGTGCATTTGACTTTGTAGAGTCCTTCCAACATGAATTCCTCTGGTTGTACACCAGATACAGGGCAATGATCAGACACCAAACATGGATGATTGGGGACTACCATCAGATCCACTAGTTATGACCATCTTGGCACCAGCCTTAATCATGGATATGGGTTCCGATGCACAATTCTGTGATGGTCTCATGAGATTTATGAAGACCTTTCGAGGAGTACCACATCTTTCCCCATCTATGGAAGAATTGATGTAGATTTTTCAGAAGTAGTATCCTCCCACATTCTTAGGGAAAGAGGACCTCAGGCTACATAATCATGGTTAGAATCCATGCTATTGATCTTTAAGCATCTTGAAATGCCTCCTGAGAGGACTGTGAAGCTCAGTACATATATTCTTTAGGATTCTTCCAAGAGGTGGTGGGATGTGATATCACAGGAGGGGAGACAACAAGTTATGTCTTGGGATGAGTTCCAGCATGCCTTCTACGATTACTTCTACACAGAGACTTTGAGGGATGATCGAGCCCGAGAGTTTATGAGTCTGGAATAGGGTAATATTTCTGTCATGGTGTAATCTTCTCACTTCATAGTGTCTCAGTGCTTCACACCCATTTCAGGGGGTGATGAGTTATTTCTAGAGAGGAAGTTTGAGTACTGTCTTAGGTATGATATCTGATATCAGGTGAACATATTTAGTTTAAGTTCCATTACCTCTATAGTCAATCTAGAGCTGATCACGGAGTGCAATATGAGGGATTCTGGATCTGTGAGCTAGGGCAGCTCGGTATTCAGAGTTGGTACCCCTCATACTGAAAGAAGGAAGCATTGTAGGGAGTCTATGCGTGGATACCCAAGGAAGCGGGATACTTCTTCTAGTAAATAGGTGGTGTGCTACCAGTGTGAGAAGAGTTATCATATGAGGCCACATTGCTCGAGAGACCTAGTTGAGTGCTGATCATACAGAAAGATGAGCCATCTTCAGCATTTCTGTCAGTTTTTCTCACCAACATCTAGTGATAGGTATTCTTTCACGACTACTTGTACAGGAGCAGGACCACCAGTCCCACATCAGTCAGGGAACTAGAGTTCTTCCATCCATTCTGGCCATGGGGGATGTCACAACCATGGTATCCAATTGGTATCCTTTTAGCAACAACATGGTGGATTATCTCAGGGTGGTCAGGTAGGGTCATAGGGCAGTGGTACATGCTGGACTTTTGTAGTGGAGCATACCCAGTAGGAGTAGGATCCTAAACCCTCTACAGTTTTAGGTATGATCCAAGTTGCCTCAGTTTTAGCTTCTTCACTTTTCGATATAGGGGCTTCCCATATTTTAATATTTGTTTCTATTGTAGAGATCCTTGGGCTATGTATCTTTTCTTTTGCTGATATCTTGACGCTAGACACTCTATTGGGGACTAAAATTCTTGGTGTACGTCTGTGCAAGGAGTTCCCTCTTGATGTTAGTGGGTGTCACTTATTATGTGACCTCTATTTCCTAGAGATGATAGACTACGATGTCATTCCCAGAATAGACTAGTTAGTTCCTTTCTAGGATTTTGTTGATTGCTATTGCAGTTGGGTGAGTTTTACATCACCAGAGGGCGTATCCTTTTTACATAAGGGAGAATGGGATGTACATGCATTCATAGCAGGACCTGAGCATCATGGGTTGGGAGGAGTTACAACCTATATTTCTAGTCTATATCTGGATGACCAGGGAACTTCACAGTCATACTTTCCTCCAGTGGTTGATCGTTTCATGGATGTCTTTCTATAGGAATTTTCAGGTTTTACTCCAGAGTGAGAGGTGAAATTTTATATTGATCTTGTGCTAGGAGTGACACCAGTGTCCATTCCTCTATATAGGATCTCCACACCAGAGTTACAGGAGCTCAAGAAGAAGTTGGAGGAGTTTTAGGCAAAGGGTTTCATCTGATCCAGTACTTCTACTTGGTGTTTGCCTGTACTTTTTTGCAAAGAAGGCAGACGATACCCTTAGAATTTGTGTGGATTATCGGAAGATGAACTAGTTAACGGTCAAAAACTGATATCCCTTTCCAAGGATTGATGATCTCTTAGTTCATCTTCGACGAGCCTGGGTGTTCTCAAAGATTGAATTGAGATCCAATTATCATCAGTTGCATGTTAGACCATCAGATATTCCTCTTATAGCCTTTCAGAGCATGTATGATCTTTACGAGTATATGATTATACCGTTCGGTCTAACAAATGCACCCACAGTTTTCATGGTACTGATAAACCGAGTGTTCCATCCATTCTTGGATTCTTTCATGGTGGTCTTTGTGGACGATATCTTGGTGTAATATCACACTCGACCCGGACATGCCACACATCTTGATATAATTCTGAGTACATAAAGAGAGCATCAGTTATATGATAAGATCTCAAAATTTCACTTTTGTATGGACTAAATTCACTTCTTGGGTCATGTTATCTCAGAGATAGGAGTATCAGTAAACCTAGAGAATGTGAGAGCTATAGTTTCCTGGGAGCAGTCTAGGAACTTCTTTGAGGTACATTATTTTCAAGGGATGCCTGGTTACAATAGACATTTTATACATGAATTTTCATGCATAAGAGTGCAACTGACGTGCCTAACTAAGAAGGGTGAGATGTACTTGTGGTCATATTCTTGTGAGTCAGCCTTTCAAGAGCTAAAAGTGAGGTTGAATTCAGCACCGATACTAGTTTTTCTAGAGTTTGGAAAGAGATATATAATTTAATATGATGCATATGGTATAGGGCTGGGAGAAGTTCTTATGAAAGGAGAAGGAGTCATTGCATATGGGTCTCGAAAGATAAGGCCACATGAGAGGAATTACACGATGCACGATCTTTAGTTAGCTGCAGTTGTTCATGCCTTATGCTGTTGGAGAAATTATCTTCAGGGAGATCATTTTGAGGTTTTAACTGATCAAAAAAGTCTCAAATATATATTTACATAGTTTGATCTGAATTTGAGACAGCTAAGGTGGGTTGAATACCTTCAGTCCATTGATTTAGAGCTTCCCTATATGACTAGGAAAGGAAATGTAGTGTCTGATACATTGAGCAAGAGGATGCATAAACATACATTTTTGGAGGCCAAAAATGAGTGGAAACTTATGGATATGTTCTCTGAGATTCATTTGGAGGTTTATGACAGATAGTGGAAGATGTTTCATTCTTCTATAGATGTTACCTCTACTCTACTTTATCGGGTGTGAATGAGGCATCTATCATATTATGTAGGTCTATTTCTATAAGAGAGTGTGTCAGGAGAGGAACCTATTCCTAGATGGACCGTGGGAGAGGATGAGATATTGTGCTTCAATGGATACGTATGGGTGCCAACAGACATACATGAGGATATGATACAAGACTTTCATTCCTCAGTTTGGGGAGTTCATCCTGGTGTCACCCAGATGTATCGTGATCTACAACGTCAGTATTGGTGGCATGGTATGAAGAGATATGTTGATTCTTTTGTGATGGGGTGTTCCACCTGTCAGCAAGTGAAGGCGGAGCATCAGAGACCATCAGGTCTTATAAAGTAGTTACACATTCCCAAGTTGAGGTGGAACGATGTCGTGATGGACTTCGTGAAAGGGTTTCTAAGGTCGCCTTGAGGGAACGATGCAATATGGGTTGTTATTGATAGACTCACAAAGGTTTATCACTTCTTTACGATCAAGGAGACTTTTAGTGTGTATGAGCAGAGAAAGTTGTACATTCGGTAGATTGTACGTTTACATGGAGTTCCACACTCCATTGTTTCAGATCTGGATTTCAATTTTACTTCACGGGTCTGGAAGGGATTACAGAGGGCTTTGGGTACACAGGTACTTATGAGTAGAGATCACCATCCCCAGACAGATGACCAGTCTGAGAATACAATTCAGGTGCTAGAGGACATAATTAGAGCTTGCTTCCGAGATTTTGGAGGTTCTTGGAAGAAGCACATAACCCTTTTGGAGTGTGTGTAAAATAATTGTTTTCAGGAAACTATTCAGAAGGCACCTTATGAAGCTTTGTAAGGTAGGCCATACCGATCTCCCTTATGTTGGCTGGAGGCAGGAGAGGAAACTATGCTGGGACCTTGTCCTATTTAGGTGACCATAGAGCAAGTGGAGTGGATTCAGAAGAGGATGGATACTGCACAGTCACGACAGAAGTCTTATGCTAATCAACAGAGATGACATCTAGAGTTCGAGTTCAGAGATCAGGTTTTTCTATGTGTCACAACAAGGTTGGGACATAGGAGGATTATGAGAGAGGGAAAGATTTCCCCGAGATATGTTAGACCGTTTTAGGTTTTGGAGAGAGTCAAGTCGGTTGACTATCAGTTGTAGTTACCTCAGAGGTATCAGGCTATGCATGATTTCTTCCACGCTTCTCAACTATGGCGTTACTTCTCAGAACCATCTCATGTTTTTTCAACCCAAGGAGATTAAGCTAGTGGTGGACGCATCATTCATGGAGAATCCTATCAGGATTGTTGATTGCAGTGCAAAGGTTCTCCGTGGCCGGTATTTTCCTCTCATACGAGTTCTATGGAAGCATGGGAAAGTACATGATGAGTCTTGGGAGAGGGAGGCCGATGTATAATCGCAGTGGCCGGAGCTATTCGAGGATTCTTCTTTTATGCTACCTTGATAAGGAAATTAGGGGACAAATTTCTTTAAGGGGGGAAGTTGGTAAGAACTAAGACCTTATTTTCAGGTATGGGTTTTTCTTTTCTGGTGTTTTTTTGAAAAATATGAGAATCTAGAAATTTGAGGAGTACACATCATGTACTTAAGAGTACATGACGTGTACCCAGTTGCCGCAGGTGACCATGTACTGGCCGTGTAATGGCTGAGTACATGGTCATGTGGGTGACCTAGAGACTGCCTAAAGAGGGGCCTGGTTAAGTCATATACACGCTATGTACTTTTAAAAGACACATTTTTTACTTTTCTCTTTTTATTTGTTAAGTCGGACCGGGGTCGCGTCTCATTTATAGAACACCATTCTTCTCGAATCGTCTCATTATGGAACGACCATAGGGAGAGATTCTTCTCTGAGCCCCCAATCAACCATACATTCTCTGAATCAACTGATGTAGATTGGGTTAGAATCAGAATGGTGAGTTCTTCATTATTCTAGAGCCTTGTTCCATGATTTCTCCTCTTTCGTGAGATATCCTTGGTTGAACATTCTAGGAGTTTTTATAGATCTACCACGTTATAGGTCGATTCAAGGGACAATGTCAGAGTACATTGATCATACAATGCTGAGTTAGGTGTTTTTTGCCTTTCTGTAGTTAGTCTTTGAATATTATGTGCAAAAGTTACCAATACCCTAGATTTGGATATTGCGTGTTTAGGGATTTTAACCCCATTGATGACTTATATGTTTGGTTGCTTGATTTAGGGATTTTGTTTATAAATAGGTTTATTTTTCCATACTATGGAGGTGTTTTCCCATGTTGTTTTGATATTGACCATTGGTCTATTCTTTCTTGTTATGCTGATTGCATTCCATACCTAGTGTTGTTAGGATAGAGTTATTTTATCTGATGTTGTGATATGATTTTTAGCTGTTTATCCTAGTAGATCTTGTGATTTACTTTGGATGATAGATATCATCTGTACATGATTTACTTACACAGGACTATGGGAATCTATTGTAGTTAGACCATAGGTGAAATGGATGCTGAGGGCTTTCCTAGAGTGTCTATTTACTTTTACATTATGAGACCATTAGGGGGATGGACTTGTGTGCTCCCTCAGAGAGTCCGTAGTTCCACTTTGTGAGACCACAAGGGGAATTAGACGTTGAGTTCTTCCTTAGAGTGTCTTTAGTTACTGTTACAAGATATCATGGGGAATTTACGGTGAGTGTTTCCTCAGAGAGTCTTTGTTAAAGCTGAACTATAGGGGTTAGACCGTGAGAACTTCCCCGAGGGTTTCTTGTGTTTGATTTTCTATTTATTTTGACGAATGTAAATGAATGTAATTGAACTGTAGGACTGTTTACTTTTGAGTAATTCCTTGTTTATTGTTTCAATTTACTTATTCCCTACCATATATATTCACTAATTATTAGGCACTGATCTTTGGGTGGTTGCCTACTGGGATTCGTCTCACACCCTGTTTGGGTAATGCTATTGGGCCCAAACAGATTATATTGTTGTAGGTATAGACAAGGGTAAGCGTACTTCTAATTTAGGTACTTGACTACTATGGAGTATGGAGCATGGGACCAAGATAAGGCTTACAATGCTTTTAGAGTTGTTTATCTATTTTTCCTTTGTAATTTGGTTTAGTACTATATTCCAGCATTGTGACTTGTTTGGATTCTTTCCTAGATACTTGTGACATACATAATTATTGATATATATGTGTTGTAGTTGTCTATTTACCTTCATTATTATGATGTTCACTGTTGTATTGTATTATTACTTCTTCTGATATTTTTATCTATTTATTTCTACTGCATTACTCCGCCAATGAGAGCATAGTTTCCGCACCATCGAACCCAATACCCTTACTACTAGTCAACAACGTCTGGTATTTGGAGAAATGCGCTTGAGGCCATGTGAAAAATTAGGTATAGGGTACCTTTTGCCGGAACCCAGAACCAAGACATTACACAGAGATAAAGATTAAATTTAGAGGAAGAAATTTATTTATGCTAGGGAGAATGCAACACCCAGAAATTATAAAATAAGAAAATTAAATTTGATAGTGTATGCAACATTAAATTAAAAGGTTAGAAGAGATTCCAAAAGCCCAATACATTACAAAATATTTCATTCAAAAAAAAATTAATTTATTAAAAAACATACAACACGTACAATAATAATTTTTTAAATAGATTTCCTTACACAAAAGACCAAGTTTTACGAAACCAAAAATATTCTATAAATTTTTTTATTTAACATGAAATTTATCTCCTAAAAATTGGAATAGATGGAGAGAATATTATTAAATAAGATATGAAAATATATATTTTTCATTCATTTAACACTTATTTGTTAATTATTAATAAAATATGAATCATTTAAAAGAAAACAAAATGTTTTCTGAAAAACTATATTTTTTTTCAAAATAACTACTTATTCTCACATTAAGAAGAGTATTTTATATTTATTTTGACATTTTTTTAAAAATGTTTTGAAAAAATGATATTATTTTTTGAAATAATAATATAAAAATAAAAATAATGATATTATTTGGTATTTTTCTGAGAATTTTCATTTTTCTGATGAGTAGTTAAAATACATAATTTTAATTGAATATTTCCATTTTGTTTAAATAATTTATAATTTAAATTATTTTTTACTTATTTTTTAATTAAAATTAGGTAAAATTATTTTAAATTAATACAATTTATGGTATTGGAATAATTTCTATTATTAATTTAGAAATAAAATCTTTGTAAACTTTTGAAAATTTTCTTATTAAAACCCTGGTTTCTCATCATGTTAATAGGATTAGTTTTATATTTAAATTTTCCAATTATGTGAATTGAATTTGTAAAAACGGATTCCATATTTGTAATAATAATTATTTATAATTTCTTACATGGTCAACATAATTTTTTACCAAAATTAATTGTGAATCTGGTAAAATTTAATTACAACAATTAAGGTAAACATTGGTTTACTGGGGGATAAAGAAAAAATATAAGGGAAAAATTACATATACAATTTTATAAAACTATTGGATGTCAATATTTAGACCTTTAAACCTATAAGGTTAGATAATGGTTCACTTTTACCATTTTATAATATGAAAAACATGGTATCACTCAATTCTTTTCAAAAACACCAAGTGTCTCCTCTCCCCCACATATAAATGGAAACCCCCTCTCCTCTCTTTTCCACACCTATAAAGCACTTTCATTTATAAAATACCAGCCAAAATAAATTCCCAACATCTCTACCTTAATCCCATAATCCTTATATTGGGAATAAATCCATCCTATTAAGTCATTAGTCGAATTCATAAGAGGATACATGAAGAAGAGTTTACATTCTTCAATGAGTGTCTTTATTTTATTTCATTCTCCACCTCCTCCAATTATTGTTAAACCTATATGATATAATATCCTCCATAAATTCCATATAATGATATGTTTTTATAATATTTTCATTACCTATATCCATATCTCCTTCCATAAAATGTGTTACAAAATAATCATTCATGTGTACAATAGACTATCACCTTGCAAACATATGACAATATCTCTCCCATTAACAACCATCATAGTTGGGTATAAAGATGAATATAAGTTATATATATATATATATAATATAAAATAATTATCGATATGTAATCATCATATCATATATAACCATTTTATTTTCTATTATATAGGAGACATAATAATGTCACTCATGTGTACGGAGGACTACCACCTTGTGAAGCGATGTGATTGGTCTTTCACTAATGCTTCACAAGGAAGGTGATAAGGGTAAGATTAATGATTATATGTTATAAACATGAAATAATTAATATATTCATGGAATATTGTATCATTATAAAAAATCACACACACACACACATATTTTTTCTTTCTTACATTTTATCTAAATGAAATATGATAATGTTGCTCATGTATGTGTGGACAACCACCTTCACAAAATAAGGTGACTCTATTTTCAACTCTACACTAGATGGATTTTATATATATTTATATATAATTATATAATATTTTATTTATGATATTATGATCATTTGAGAAGGATAAAATATTTCATACCTACTTTCTATAATGATAATTTAAAAATGAAAATGTTACTCTTGCATATGTATAACCTACCGTCTCCATGATCATAATTTACTTAATTTTTTCCAAACTATCTTCCATGAATTGTTTTAAAATTAAAATTTATTTAATAATATTATAAATATGTGATTATTATTATTTTGGAGATGATGAAACTATATAATATAAAAAATAAACTAATATTTTTTTATGAAACACGTATGAGAAACCAATGAAATTAAATCCCAAAACAATGAAGATAATGAATTTTTATTAAAAAATGTGTGATTTGATGTTACAAAAAGGATCATATATGATTAAAAAAAAATTAATATGTTCTAGTATAATTTAATAACATGTTTAAAACCATTATACAAGATATTAAATAATTTTTATCCCCATAGAAGCATTAGGTAAGGGATTTCGTCTCAATTTCATTTCATTGAGGCATATTGTAATGTAATGAACATAGGTTCTTTTGTATAGAATGTATGCTAACCCATTGACATGTATTATCCTGAAAAATTCATTCATCGTTTTAGTTTATATTTCAATGTGAATTATTTTAACTCATGGGATTTGATGTAAATGTTACCAAGCGGTAATTAATTTCTAAACTAAGTTTCTTTTCATTAGGTTATATTACTTCTTAATTATCATTGATATTCTCTGATTATATGTATATTGAATTTTGAATATCTATTTTTTAATTTATAATTTTTATGAGGACTTAAATCTAATACACATAATCGATTCATTGATTAATTCTCACATCAACATTATGATATTTGTAAGTGTTTATTTCAAAATCTCAATATAATATAAATTTCCTAAACTTGTATTTCCAAGAAAGGAATTTTTTTTATAATTTTTTAATTAACACATTGAAATTTCTTCCTTGTCTAGTTATTCATTATGTTTTAAATTATTAGTACTATTTTCCCACTCTTTGGTAATTAAATTTATTGAGAATATATTTTAATAAAATCTATCATCATTTATCTATTAAGATGAATTTTTTATTCTTAGAAAACTATGTTTTATTAAAAAAATAAAAAATGTCTTCTAAAACCAATTATAAATGACATATTGAATACATTTTTTCCAATTTTTTATCTTTTACCTAAATTGTTTAAAATGAATCTTTTTTATTTTTCCAATCAAGGAACTTTTTTAACATTTTTACATTGAAAATGTTATATTCATTTTACCTTATAATGAATGTCTGGAATTACCCACTATCATTTCATTGAAACCTACTTTGAAATTTTACAAGGTTATTTTTAATAAATAATATTTTTTAATAAACTAAAAATTCATAGTTTTTTAAAATTGATTTTAAAATAAAATAATTTCTAAAATTTTGTATGTTTTAAAAAGTTATATTCAAAATGTAAATTATGGTTTCCTCAATAATTATTTATATATATATTTTTATAGGATTTCAATTAATCAATGATGAAAACACATTATTCTTACTCTGATGGGAAAAATTGAATTGAAAACATACTTATTCTTCTTTTTAATGATTTATGATTATTTTAACCAAGGATATTATTAACATTCATTTCCTTGTTTCATTTTTAGTCATTAACATCCCTTGGAAATATTCAATTTCCCATGATCATTAGAATTTATGTTTCCCCTAAGTATCAACATTATTTATCCATGATTTACCTACTTCTTAAATTGTATCTCATTTCTACAAATGGTTCTTTAATTTCAATTTTATTTGATTGACTAAGGAAATATAAAAAAATATGTATCCCTCACTCAATACTGATATTTGATGTGAATGAATATTGATTGGTAAATTAAACTGATGATTATATATATGAGAAAAGATTTAGACCTAGAGTGGTATGTGGGGGTGGTATTATATATCACCTCAATGAATCAGTAGGTATCATGAGACAAATTTTCATGGTAGTATTAAATAGTTTTTACCTATATTTTAAACCATCTTGTGAAATTCTGTGATGGTAGAAGTATCAAGATGCCTGAGATTATGCAATCCAATAATTCATCATTGTCTCCATTATGAATTCTATCATTATTATCCCTGATATTTTTAAAATGATATTATATCTTAATATAGTTAATTATAATTTTATTTATTAAATTCCATGGGTTTTCAGTTATATACCATGCAATATTGATTATGAATTATCCAGTTCCTGATGGATTTTACTGTACTTAACCATTACTGAGTACTTGATCTCACCCTTTTTTTCCTTTCCCCAATATTCCATGATGTTCACTATGACTGATATAAAGGGATACCCAAGATGAAATACAACTATTTTTTAAACAATTTATTTATAATATTTTGAGTTCCAATGAAATTTTACACTCATTTATATATATTTTTTACAATGACTACATAACTATTATATCTATTTTGATATGATTAATTATATATTTTAGAAATTTAATAATGTAGGAACCAACTACAGGATATTGGATTCCAGTTCACTGCATTTATCCATCATTTGTGTGAATATATGGAATTATATCTCTATTTTAAGATGAATAACACATGGACAATATTTATTGAAACATATATTCTTGAATAATTCCAATTCTATAGATTAAATTTCTTCCATGTGTTTGGTATTCTTGATCAGTACCCACTATTGATTTAATTATCCCTCTAGGTTATAAATTAAAAGTATGATTTGATATTTATTAGTTCACTAGATTATATAAGATAACTTCTCAATATAATTAGTATATTTCTTTGAGAGGTTACGGTATCATAGATTTACTACAAGTCAGTTTAATTTTTCATAAAAATGACTCAACCACAACTTGATCTTTCATAGGATAATTGTGTATTCCATATGATTGAACTTTTTATTCATAATCTGAATCACGTGAACAAGTATTTCCATTTAGTTATTTAATCCCATTGACATCATGTTAGGGATTCCATTTGATAAATCATCGCATTTACAGTGACATTATTTTGGCAGGATTCATCCTCTATCCAACCATTAACAATAATAAAGGAATTATATGATGGGAATAAGTAAATTAAAGGTAAACTATTAACATATAAAAAATAAAACATCAATGGAATGTGTAAACATATGATTATATAGGATACACTATAATTTATCCATGTTAGTTTTCTAAATAGTAAATCTTACCAAGCTAAATTAAATTCCATAATAATATATTTAATTCTTCATAATGGTTCATAAAGAGAATATTAATTATCCGAACCGTATCACTTGATGATTTCAAACTTTTCTGGTAGTTTGTCCAATTGGTTGGAACTAAGTGAAGATAGAGTTAATACCCAAGAAACTATTTGAAGGATTATTACCCCCAGTTGCATCTATGCTAGAGATTGTACAATTTTTTTATCAATAAGAGTATGTTACTTCTAGGATAACACATGAAATATAATACAAATATTTTTTAGGATGTTCACATTAAACATAACCCTTGTTTTTTTCCTAATGTATTTTTATACTAATCACCAAAATAACTAGACCTCACTCTAATAACCACTATACCAACCCATTTATTATACACATATTTTTAAATGATATGAAGAATAAAAATCCATAAAAATAAAACCCAAAAATTGAAAGGCTCAATGTCTTTATAAGACTATTCATAAAATGTATGAAAATATTCATGAAACACATTATCCTTATATTTATCTCCAAAAAATTTTCCTCAAACCCATTTATCTTATTTTTATGTATTGAACACACTAGGGACACACATTAAGAAAATGGGTGATCTATAACACCCAATAAGTGACAAATGAAAGTAAAGCATGTGATAAGGTATAAATAATTAAAGAGACATATCATGATAACATAAAATAAGATGACTATATATGTTTAAAATAAATAATACCATGAAGAAGAATATATCATAAGATTATGGCACCACTGGAGAGTAGAAACAATATAAAACATGTGATCATAAAAATATGTTATGTCTCACTTTTAAGAGAAAATAACATAGTGGAAAAAAATCCCAGAGTGGATTGTGTTAACTCCCGAGTCCCATATTTGTTATCTCATGAGATAAAAATTGTTTCCCAATTAATTGGGGGATGTATAATTATAGTACCACCCATTACATTATAATATATACGTTAATATGTGTGTTATATATGTAAATACCACATTGCATATAAGTATAAGAAAAACCCATTAAAATTAAATGGGTAAAAAATTATCTTAAAGCTTATCCAAATAGAATATTATATGTGTTCCCATGACTAAAAGGATTAAATAAAATTTTAAAATTACAAAAAAGAAATAAGACTATAACATTAAAGATATGTTCATGTGAATTTATGAAATAAATATAGTAAAGAATAATTTTTTTTAAATGAACTTTTTTAGCATGGTTTTATGAAAATTTTAAAGAGTATTTACATAGGCTTAAAGAAAAATAATTTCATTAGAACTATTAATAAAGAAAAAATTAGATAAAAAGTGAATGGTTATAGAAACCACTGATGGTTAAGAACATTGAATGGAGTTATAAATTATAAAAGATAAGTAATAAACAACATCCCATAAAGGGTTTTATTAATACATGAAATATGGAATGGAATGTGAAAAATGTGAATTATACAAAATAAAGATTGGTAATGAAATTTCTTAGTATATATTTAAGGTACATATATAAATGTTATTTAATAAGTAAATGGGAATAGGATTAAGGAAATGATAGAAAAGGAAAAGGAACTCTTAACCCACAAGTAATGAGGGTGGTTTAGATGAACCCTTACCAAATGTCCCAATATTCATGGTATGTGCATATATCCTCCTAAGTAATAAAATTTAGTTTATCAAATAACCAATTTATATCATTTTTAATGAATAATCCATTTTTATTTCTAACTAACAATCAGAACTCCTTCATTTATTATATAGTTTTTTTATTTTATCAATAACTTGTGGTTCTAAAGTTAATTTTCTCCAAAAAAATTTCAGTATGTTGATCATGTTAAAACCAAATATTAATATGTTCCATAATATCAAAAGTTTTATATTTATGGATTATTTATCAAAGTAGTATTAAAAAAATTTAAAACTCAGTATATGTCAAAAACTAAAAAAACTATAAAATATTTTCTTTTATGATAGTTTGAGGCAGTAAAAATTACTATGTTCATTGATTTGTTAAAATAATTAATATAATTCAAAATTTATATTTCCAAAATATTAAATATTTTATAAATATTATATATATATATTGTTTTCATTATTAAAAATTTCTATTTTAGGTGGTTATGAAAAAAATACACATCCTTCATGGAGGAGTTGAAGCGACCATAACATGATCAAAATTTTCATTATATAATGGGCCAGTGTACGGTAGAGAATTGTTATTCCACAAAAGGAATAAAACTTAATTATAATAATGATACTTATTTAATTATATTATTATATTTAGAATAAATTATTACAAGGTACAAGAGGAAAATAAATCATGTAAATTTGGTTGAGAAAATTACATAATCCTTTGAATGATAACTTTCAAGATACACACCATAAGACTCCCCAATTTTATTTTTTGGTTAGATAAATGATTATTAAACATAGGAAGATGTTTAGGGAGGTATTTTCATTGATTTTGGTAGAGTCATGGAGATTATAGTGTGAAGATGGGTGATTTTGTGAAGAAGGATAATTATAAGTGGAGAAGAGGGATCTTTTATAGTAAAATATTGAATATTTTATCATTTAGGCCAACTACTTACGGTTAGATTTAATTTAAAAAAAATTGGATTATTTTTTAATAATAAAGGAGGTTTAGTTTACATTAGAATCATTCCATTAACAAGTCAAATCATTCAAGAAATCAATTAATAACATAGATCAAAAAAATGTTATTAGTAAAATATAACATAGATCCATGAAATATAAATATAGTTTTCTGAATTGAAAATATTATTTTAAAAATTATAATTATACTCTAAAAATTCATATCATGTTTATGATATTTTTTTTATAAATTTTTATTTTATCATTATAAGATGACTATTTCATTTCATTAATGGTATTAATATAAATATTATTTTGTTTAATATTCTGATAAAAATAAACTTTTATTGAAAAATATAAAAACATTGTATTATGAAAAATTGGACATGATAATTAAAAAATTAAATCCATTTAATCATGATAAATTTATAATAATGATGAATTTAATTTATAAAAAATATCCCTTTATTACATAATAACAATATTTATGACATGATCAAATTTCATTCCATTGGAAAATTTACAATTGATTTCAATGAATTATATTGTAAAATAATAATTTTTAATGGAGTTATTTTATAAAAATAAAATATATTTCAAAAATCATAATAAATATATTAATAAAAAAATAAAAGTTTTTTCTAAAAATTTATGTATTGTTTTATTACGTCAAAAAATTGTTTCATCATATTTAACATTTGTATATAATTATCTTGTGATATAAATTTATGATTCATAAAATTTTAAATTAACATATTAAATTGAATTTGTCAATATTATATTCATAAATATGAAACTTGAGATCATTTATATGGGGAAACCCATTAATAAATAATTAGTTTTTATAATTGACTGGGGAGGGGAATTAGTGATTTTAATTATTTTTATATATATTTAAAAATAACCATCCCGACCTATTATAATGAGTGACACTTATTTTCTACACATATTCCCAAACTCATGCCAATATAAGGATTACACATATTTACAAGTTTAATATCTCAATGTATGTGATATAGATTCTTCCGAGATCACACTACTAATCATAATCATCCTAAAAGTAAATGTGGATACAATATATCCTTTAACATCATGTTTTATTGTCTCTCAACTATTTTCCAGTGAATCCTACAAAAAATTGAATGCCAAAAATTTAAAATTATTAGAAATATTTGAATTAACTGATATGTATCCATCAAATAGACTATTACAACGTTTTCAGTTTTTTTGGTTCTTATTATTCATCTTCTGTTTGTTTATAGTATCAGGCCACCATATCAATTTCCACAAATAACACTAAATATAATGCCAACTATCCAAAACATCATCATGAATGATTTTATTCAAAATATTTTGGCATAAAAAATTGTTCTATCTATCTATATTTTGTGAAATTCAAAACAAAATCTCTTAGTATTCTTCAAAATATTATCAATAAAACTATATGGCTCCTTCCACAAGTTCATACACACATAACTCTTCTTATTTTTATTCTTTTTTGAGTATATGTTCATAGAAACACAAGATTATTTATTTCTCTATAACTCTATATTTTTAAATCTTACACTAGTAATAAAACATTTATAGATATTTTAATTTATAGCCCTAAAGTCACTGTATTCAAAAGATCTCACTAGTACTCTTTGGAGATTCTCACAAGTGCAATCTATTTTATAGAACTATTTCTTTCTTCTTCACTAAAACAATCTATAATTACTAAAATATTTTTCATTTCATGAAATGTGACCCATCATTCATGTACACATGTATTCACACACAATGAAGTTGTGATAATAACATCATTATTTGGGGTGAAATAACTTGGTAAAATATTCTTTTTATTTATAGACAACTAGAATAAAGATATACCGTCATGAGATTTATTATCACAAAAAAAAATAGAATCCTTTTCTAATTAAATATATATTTATAATATATAAATTTAAAAAATTATTTTGTCCAATAAATAAACTTTAGAAAATTGTAATATTTTTCAATGCCATTTTATTAGAAGGAAATACGGTTGATTCATAAAAAAGTTATTTATTACTTCTTGACACTTTATTAATAACTTTTAATTCAAATAATATTCATTTTTTATTATTCTTATAAAAATTCAAAATAAAGTCTTAATTCATTTAAAAAACACATATGAAGCCCATAAATTCATACACACAAGTCATACCAACTCCCAAAAGTAATATTATGAAGTCATATTAATCCCCTAAAGTCATTACTTCAACTCAAATCCATACAAGATCACATGAATTCTCATGAATTTCCCAAATTTATATGAAATATTGATACCTTTTCTATTTTAAATATTTACTCTAAAAAATTATAATTATTATATACTAAATTGAACCTCTTTATTAGTTGTTTAAATAACTACAAACAAATAAGGAATATCACTTCATATAAAAAAATTATAAAATATGAATTTGAATATGATTTAGTCATTGAAAAAATGACATCACAAAAGACCATATCCACATAAAACATCTCACAAACTTTATCTCATGAAACTTTTCATATTTATTGAGGAAAATATTTTACATCACAATAGAACAACATCATATGGGATCCTTAAAAATCTAATATGATTATATTCTTCACAAACATGACTTAAATCATAGCTTGTTCTCAATGTCTAGTTATACTCTAATGTTATATTCTGGATAATTTTTTATATTTAGAGTTATTTAAGGAAAAAATTAATTCAAATATTATTTGTAATCAATAAAATCATCACACTATAAAATATTACTAAAAAATGAATTATTCATATTTTATATGACAATATATAATTTATAAAAATATTGTAAAAATATTGTTTTTTAATAATTAGTGATTTCATTATAATATATAAAAGTTTTAAGGAAAATGGGAAACAAAAAATATGGATTAGAACATTTTAGAAAATTAAAAAATAGTATAGGGAAATTCTATGTTCTTCTTGGGGAATAAAAAAATTTATAAAAAAATATATAAAAAGGAATATATTTTATTCCCTTTTGACACAACCCATGAACCACACACCCGAATCCAGTGCTAAAAAATTATTATTTATATACCTTATTTTATTCCAAATTAAGCAACTAAAACATGGTCATATATAATTAAAATTTTTATAGGAAACCAATTTTGATACATAAAAAAGAATTTTTATGTTTTAGAGTTTTAGATGATTTTGTAAAAACCATTACATAAGAAAACCCATGTCATTATCATCCAATGTGAATTTTTCCTTTATGATGAGAAATTATTATTTGATAATAAGTATTTAACATTTACCACCAAATTATCTATACATGAATTATTTCTATTTAATGTTTACATAATATTATTCATAATAACTACTGGAAAATAAAAATATAGGAAAGGATGAGAATAAATGACCAATATGGGAAAACATGGGAGACATTGGTTGAATATTTTAAGTGATAATATGATATCAATAAGTGCATTATTTTATTATCATAATAATTTAAATTCATACACAATCTATAATATATCATAAATTGTGATGTTATAAACAATTTCATAAAAAACATGAGTCATAAGAGTGTGTACTTATTAATAATCAATAATGATCCATAATAATATAAAATATGAATTCGAATATATCATATTAGTGTTTCCCAATTCAATTTATATAAAATTATTTAATTATATAAGGTCACTTACAAGGCCATTATAACATATTGTATTGGCTTCACTCCCCATTCATTTTCCTAAATGGAATCCCATATTGGAAAGATTTCAGTCGACATTATATTTTATATTGTTTAATGAGATAAAATTCTTTAACCAATGCACTTAAGATCTATATAATTCCTAGACCACTAATCATATAATGATAACCATACATAAATGTTCAATATGTTCATTAAAAAATTCATGATTTTATTATATATTAAATAAGCTATGTGATATAAACGAGTTTCATAGAAATATTATTAAAAATATATCTTCATAATCCATACATAGAAATAAATTGGGTTTTATTTCAAGATAATATCCCCGGTTAAGAACAAGAATACATAAAGGATAGTAAAATGTTTTTAAAAATATTAAGAAACATTCTTTTCAAATTCTAACATTTAAAAACTAAAAATTCTATGAAAAATGTGTAAAATATTTTCACTGATAAAAAATAGAATGTTATAGAAGAATATAAATTATAAACAATGGGAAAGATGGTGAGAAAATCATTTCATTTGTATAATTTTATGAAACCATTCATTTCATACTTTTGTAAAAAATCAAAAGTGAGTCATATGGAAATCATTTGAAAACTCATTTTTAGACCTATGAAAAGAATTTCAATTATAGATGAAAATGAAATTAAAAAATCATTAGAGAATAGAAAATAATATTCTTGAATTTTTTAACAACATAAAAATTGAATAAAATTTTATGACCTAAAATAAGAGATAAGTCATGATTTTTTTAAAACAATTATTTCAATGTTTTGATTATAATATAATGGTAAAATAAAAGGAATACGTGAAAAACCAATAATTAACTGTGTGAGACGAACATATATGGGTTTTAAGAGAGTGATAGTGATATATATATATTGATGATACAATTTCCAAATTTGATATTTCAAAATGAAAAATTCCGCTTAAAAGGAGATTGCAACTTAATCACTTACATTCAACCCCAACTTTTTTGAGACACACATTAACCCTCTGAAGTGAAACATTAATCATATTATAAATTTATAAAAACCAATATTCCCACTAATATTACTATATATCCTTCCATTATAATTTTTTATTCCCCACATACTAAAAATTCATTATTGAAATCAATAATTTTGTGTTAAATATTTAGTTTTCTACACATGTCTTGATTCGATGGTTTCGGTCCTTGAACACTATTAATTGTTTTACTTTATCAAAATAGTTAAAAAAATTTAATGAAATAATTATTTCTACATATTTTTAGAGTTTTATAATCACATTATGTAATATTTCATAATGGTTTACATAGAACTCTTAAAAATACTATTTTTTAATAATTTTTTAATTAAAAAATGAAAAGAATTTATAGGTAAATATATATTTCACTATTAAAATTAATTTTTTTTTTTAAAAAAATTATATATTCATAAATTTTAATTAATATTTATAGTAAATATTTTTTTCATAATCATTCATGAAATGAAAATCCTAAAAATATTTTTGTAGGACATAAAACTGGCCAAAACAAGAAAATGTTATAATGATTCAATAAGTAAGAAATTGTTATTTTATAATGATAATTTTTATTTTATAGATGCCTAAATTTTTTGGAAATATTATATTAAATCATTAAATCCATATTTGTGACCATATATGTGATATGGACATACAAAAATCAAATTCTCCATTTATAGAGGTGGTATTCCACAAATAAACACTAGAGACGTTTTCATTATCCAATAAATGAGAGGATAAGAAGGTCAATAATGTATTTTCTTTATAAAGTCATAATAATATTATAACTATAATATATATCCACCAAATCTATAAGTATATCCAACCATCTAAGGTGGTACTAAAAAATGATACATTTTTTTTCTTAGAAATGACAGTCTGCATGTTCTCATGAGAGAATATTTCAATTTTCATTGGTTTGATGAGAAATATATAATGGATGTTCCATAATCATAATAAAATTTATATATATCAATGATATTTTAATCTATATATTAGAATGAACATAGGAGGTTGACGAATAAATAAAAATGAAATAATTAGTTTGGACTTAAACCTCCTCGTTAGATATATTCCTTTGAATTACAGTATAAACCTTAAATGATTGGTTTTTTGTGACCTTATAAGAAGTAGTTAGGAAATTTTGAAAGATATTTGAGTAGTTATTTACCAAAAATATAGTGAAAATGTGTGAGATCATGTGCGAAGAGGTGGATCCCATTTTGTATTTTATGGGAGTGGAAGCCTTCTAAATGTTGATTGCTTTAAAATATAAGAAATTATTTTCTCATTGATAATGTCTTAAATTTTGTCAAAAGTTTAATATATAATTATTTAGGGTAATAATTCACTTATAAAATCTTATTTATAATTTTTATATAGATATTTGATTCCTTTTTTCTTTGATTACCCCCCCTCTTTAGCATATTTAACCCTTACCATTTTGAAAAACTATTAACATAGACATTATTTGTTATAAAAAAATATAGTTTTACTTATAAATGAATTTAATAATTATGATTATATATACAGAATCTGTGTTTTATGATTAAATATATAATTTTTTAAAAACTAATTTTATTGAATATATATGTAAAAAAATGTAAATAGTGTTTCGAAAATTGATTGTTTGAATTAAAAAATGATTTTATAATATAATCATGTATAATATTGATTCTAAAAGTATTAAGTTGACTATAGTTAATACATGGTAGATTATTTTTTTATAAATCCAAACCAAAACAGTAACAACCTTGACTCCAATATCATAGAGAAAGTTGTTACTTTATTACATTGAAATAGGTACAAAGGTTCTGATACCACGAGACATATCAGTTTAGTAGTCTTGGATTACCATATAAAAATAAGAAACAAAATATAAATTGGTTATATAATAATTTTTTTTTGAAATTCCAAATATTTTCATCCATGAAAATCATTCAAATAATCTAGCTTTTTATATTTATAAAAATGAAAAAATAATGGGTAGAAAAAATGCTCAGTACGTGTTACGTAGAAGTGGAAACTATAAGGATTAAATTAGTAAAAAATAAATATGGTTGGTAGATAAATTAAAACACAATCTATAAGGACCCAACCTTAAACCTCACTTAAAATTGAATTAAATGAATAATTCACATTGATGATCTTTTCAGGTTTAGATTTTTAGAGAATTAGATCATAACTATTACAACTCAAAAGATTACACAGAAGACACTTCTACAGAGTTTCCTTTTTTTACAAAACATGAACTCTTAAAAAAAAGAGTCATGACTAGTTTTATATTTAAGACAACATGACTTTTCCTTGATCCCATCCTTGACACTATTCCAAATTATGTCCTATGAAAAACATTTCAAAAAAACTCGGGGTGAGCATAAAAAGCTCAGTAAGGGATACACAAAGAAAGAAAATTGTTAGTTTTTCAAAACATCAAGTAAACCATGAATACTTTATCAAAGTAACACTTTTCACCTTTAAGAAGTAGTAAATACTCTTCACTGAATAAAAGATCACTAATTACCCTTTTATAACCAAAATATTACCATAAAACCCATATAAAGAACACATAACTTATAAAGGTAACTTGGGACATAAACATACTTAAATAGAATAACCATATGGTCGACCTCGACACATATCACTAAATGGAATAGCCATACGACCAAATTCCATACCCAATTAATTGAAGGTTATAACGTAACCACCCTTTCTGGTATTCATGGCACCACCCGTCATATGGTTTTTCACGTAACCACCCATAAAATGTCCAAGTACCATTATAAAATCATAAGACATAAAACAAAAATAATGGAAAGGAAACATTTCCACATTTCAATCACAATATATCACTTAAATATATTGACATAACAAATCCATTATAAAAACCATTTTCAATACCAAAATACATAAAAGAGTATATGGTATTTATTTCATTTTAAAAAACATTACATCTTTTTGAGGAAGCCAAAGAACAAATAATACTCGCAGCGGCGGAAAAGGTCGTTGTAACCACGTACGTTAAAAGAAACATTCCTTTTTGTCGTTTAGTAAAAAGATTCGTAGAAAAAGATTCCCTTTGAATGAAATGAAAAGTCAAAGGTATTTTATACAGCATATAAAAGAAAGTTGTGTATAAAACAAAATATGCCTCAATGAAATGAGATTGAGATGAAGTCCCTTACCTCATGTACGACGTGACTCGATTGCTCTTTAATCTCATGAATAATAAACTAGTGTTAATTTCTACTTGATTAAGAACCTTTTTCAAGATTACTATTCTTTTATATCACTTATTTCCATGTTATAAACATTATGTAATCATTTAAGTTAATAATTTTCATTTTGTCGATATTTGGAACTTAAGTCAAAAATGGACTTCTCACAATTACATGTTGTTCATGTGGTCAAAGGTTAATTATATCCAGAATGATATTCATGATTTGGATCTCATATATATTATATATATCCTACATATAAATTTATATATAATAGTATATAACATTTATAGGTAAGAAATGAAATGCACCATTCATGGAGACGGTAAGCCGTACGTACGCATGAACGCTACTTTCATTTCTATTTCATATTTAATGGAGTGAAATCATAATGATATAAAGATATATTATAATTCCAGTATAATATCATATATAATATCATTAACTCCATCCTTTATATTTCCCATATATGGCATTAACGAATCAAATCACTTTGAGGGGGTGGTAGTCCATACTTCCTAAAATGAAGATATAACGTTTACCCATAATGGAAACCATAAAGGTATGCCATAAATTAAAAATATAGAAGCATAAGGAAAAAAATAAACATAATATATATCATATATAAATATAGTGACATCTTAATGGCCACCATTAAAGGTGTTAAAAGAATATTGAACAATCATCGTTTCGTGAGGCAGAAATTCGCCAACCATAGAAACAGTATGTTCTTTAACCATTAGATGAAGGTGTGTGTAAGTGTAGCTAGAATCCTTCTCATAAAAACATCCTAGTATATTTAAGATACTGTTTTTGTTACAAAATAAAGTAATAAAAAGAGTTTAGGGGGTTGGAGAAGCAAAATAAAACAAAAGAACACAAGTGAAGACATTACCTTTAAATCGGGTAACTCCTCTTAGTTTGAACCAAAAGGGTTTCTTGAAGAGATTTCTGCCTAAGGTAAGGATTATAAGATGAATAGAGGGATGTGGATAGATAAAATGAGTAGATATTGTCTGAACCAAAGGCTTGAGAGGTGTGGGTAAGGAGGTAGAGGTGGGGGCCTTTTATAAGAGGAGAGGAGGGGCACTCTTGGAAAGTTATAAAATGTTACTTTATTATATAATGAGTTTCGGATTTTAAAGGTCCCAAAATTATATATTTCAAGGATAAGGTGATAAGAGTTCTAAATCCACACATCAAATAGGTTTTTGACAAGTTTAGGTCTTATATTTTACATTATCTTTTCATTTTATTTAAACTGTTAAATAATGAGGTAATCGCTGCATCATCATGGTGTCATAAATAATTTAATTTATTTAATGTCTAAAAATTATAAAAAAATTATCATGATGTAGGAAATATTTTTAGATTTATAATTAATATTTATAGTAAAAAGTATAACTTGTATAACCCCATGTAAAAATTGTTTTAGTAAAATAATACATGTTTGTGACATTTTTATTTTAACTTTAAATAAAAAGTTATTAATGTCATTTTCTTACCCAAGTGGATCCATGGGGTCCCCAAGTTGACCCATGGATTTTATTGGTCGGTAATTACACATCCAATAAGTGTAGGACATGTGTCAAGGTCATTTCATATTATTAAAACATTATTTTTACCTTAAATTACACTAATTACCTCTAATCGCGATTAATAAAACTTAAAAGGTACTATTCACCAAAGAATTATTTTAATCCCATTGAACCACATTTTACATCCTAATGAAAACCATGTATTTCAGATTTTTTATATTCAATTCACAAAAGTGGTAAAGTTTCATTTAAACGAAAAATCAGTTTTTTAACTACCACTTAGTGGTTTCATTATTCATCAAAAATTGAAGCTTTTCAGAAAAATACCAAAAATTAACCCAAAGATATATTTGATATTACAAATTCAAAAATGATGTCTATTTTAAAAAATTAAAAACCTATAAGTTTAATTAATTAATTTAATAATTAATTCCCGCTGTCAAAACAGATAGCGTGTTTTTATGAAACAATATATATCAAAAGATTAACACTAATTTAAGTCCAATTTCAAAGTGAAATTAATTCCAATGACCACTATTGGATTAAATGGTAAAAAATATATTCTAATTTCACTTTAAAACCAATTCAAAATATAATCTTTTAATATAAATAAATTATATTAAAAAGAGGTTTTGAATTAAAATCCAACATTTTCACTATTCATTAAAAAATGAACTTTATCGGAAAAATACCAAAAAATTACACAAAGTAAATTTTGATGTCCTGATTCTAAAGAAGAATTTTATTTGGTCCAATAGAATGTATAAGAGTGACCAAAACTATATTTAAAGAGGGTTCGCTATCAAAAGGTGATAAATCGACCTTTTAGTGAATATTAGAGTATTTATGCTTAAAATTTAATTCTTTTCTTATTTTAAGACTTTATCTTTTATTGGATAAATGTAAAAACATTTAAAAAACATATATAATCATATTTTAGTTATTTCTATTCATTCCCACCAATACAACGACTATGTGTTAACTACCATTTAAAATAATATTAGTATATTACTAGTGTGCAATGTAAGATTTCAAAGAAACTCATTGTTGCGTATCGGGTACGCTATAGAACATGGAAACCCATTTAAAGTAAAATTAATATTTAATTATAAAATATTAATAAATATGAAAATGTATTATTCTTATTTACTTGGGATGTTACACAATCCATTTAATTAATAACCTGATCACATAATGTATCCATGGAAAAAATTATTTCAAACAATATCATGGATAATAATGACTGAATTCTCTATGAATAAAATGTATAATATTGGATTTCATGATCTCAGGAAAAATGATATCAGTAATCCCAAAACCTTTTATAAAAAATGTTTAAAGGATGGATATTCATAGACAACAAAACCTATTAATTTTTTCCAAATGATTCATCTCATGATTTTTCCAATGCATCAAGGGGATATCTACAATCAGGCCCCACCAGTCACTGTATGTTCAATACATTATTCTTATATTTAATTATCTATTTAATTCATCAATAATAATCATTGTACGTATATATCTATTTTTCGTAAATAATATGGATTTATTATGATTTTTCCCATTCAATCAAATAATGTTCATAAGGAATAACTTTACGTAAAAATGGTGTATAATTTAAGAAATAACTGTATCCTAAATACAATGAATATAAATATTTAAGATAAATTTAATGAATAGTGATCACAAGGAAATAAATATTTCCATAGGAATTCAAGGACTACAAAATTAATAATAAATAAAAGATTACCATTAGTTCATTAGAAATATTAGTTTAGGAAAAAATAATTTTCATTGTACAAATAAATTCAATGGAGGAGAAATGTTAAAATAATATATAATTTTATATTTTTCTAGAAAAATAATTGAAATCATGTTTAATAATATAAATTTCATAAAATGGTCGTGGTTTCATGGATTTTCATTATCACCATATATGTTAAGAAAAATTATTTATCCTTTCTATATTGAATGTTAAAAACCTACCATTTTTAAACCATTGAAAACATTCCATTAATAAATTTTTAAAAAAATCAACAATAACATTGAATTTACTTAATAAATAAATTTATTAAATAAACGAATTTCTAGAAAAATGAAAAATATGGACATAAAAGGAAAATAAAATTAATTATAAGTGAAATAAAATATTCTTTTCTTAAAAAAATATCACGACATAATTAAAGTTATAGTGAGAGGAAATGTTTTAATAAAATCAAGAAAATAATTAAACATAAATAATATAAGAACTTGATTTTAAATTATGATGGATAATGCATATGATTACTTCAACTAAAATATATGAAATCCCAAAAAAAGTGAGATTGTAAACCAATTTTTTTACTTCAATGGTAAATTTTATAATTGAAATACCTTGAATGAATAATCATGAATTGAAACATTAATGATCATTAATAAATAGTTATTGTATTGAATATAAAAAAGGGTTATTATATGTACCACATAAAATTTAATAGGTTCATTATAAAAAATATTTCTCAATGGAATGGAATGTGTGACCCAATCCCTTACCTCATGCATCACTTCAGTTGAGAGATATTTAACATCATGAGTAATCTTTTTAAACATTTTATAAATTTATAAAAGAATTATAGTTTTTATAATATCATATATGATCATATTATAACATATTATCACATGTTTGTTAAAAATATTATATTATTACCATTACTTTGGGTGTTAAATGCATCGTTTTCTCATTCTTGTCTTTTCATCGAATTTTTGATTCTTATATATTGGATATTTTATTTTATATTAAGATTTATATTAATGTTAAAAATATAATATTTAGTCAGTAGATAATTTTTAATAATCATTATTGAATTTTGTACAAGAAAAATAAACCGCTTCACTTTGTGGAGATGATAGATCATACGTACACATGAGAAAAGATATCATTTCTATAATAGGTGACTTGGTATGAAATTCGATGTTATATTATTATTAAATTACCAATATAATTTTGTTATTATAATGAATATTCCTTATATCCATAATTATTTTTTATCTTGAGAGTTGGTGATGGAAAAAAAATCACATCAGTTTTTCAGATAGAAGTTAGCCGTACGAATGAGAAATGGTTTTGTTTCCCATTTGATGGAGAATGAGATGGATAAATATTATTCAATAAACGTATACAATTTTATTTTATATACTAGTTTTATTATATTCTAAGTGTGAGTATATAATTTATGGGGGTAAAAAAATCTAAAAAATAAAGAGCTCGGTGGAGAAAATAACCTTCGCTTAGAGAAACCTCCTTTTCTTTTCTAATTAAGGACCCTAGGGTTGGTATTTTGTGATGAAAATAAAATATACCTTATTTATAATGGAATTAGTTAGATAATGTTTTTAGGGGTTTTCAAGATAAATGTATTGAGAGGATTAATGAAGTGTGGGGGGGGGGGGGGTGGAGTTCCCTTATATAATTGAGGGGTGTAGCACACTAGTAATTTTTCATAGTTTTTCATAATGTCATGTCACATTACTAGATATATGGATCCAAAAAGGATCATAATATAAGGGAAAAAATATAATTTCAAAATTTCTCTATATTTTGTGGTTTTAGATTTTTTTTTATTTCATTTGGACCCTTATCATTATATATTAATGCCCATGTAATCCCTTTTTTTACATTAAATGTGGTAATTAATTTTTATTTATTTTACTATTCATTATGACCACAAATTAGGGAAATTTTTTCATAATATTAATAATTATGATTAATAATATATAATATCTTTTAATAAATTATATTTAGATAATTTGATGAATTTAATTTAAAAATAAACTGATAAATCATGGTACAAAACGGGTTTTCAATAGATGAATTTTTGAAGCATAAGATCATTTTATATTAACTATATGACTAGTAATAATAATTATATGAATTTGAATACATATATATGGTCATATAATAGATAAATATAATTGAAATCATTAATCATTAAATATAATTTTAATTAATTAATATGTATAGGCATTATACCTCATTAAAAAAATTTCTATTTTTTTGAATATTATCCCATTTTACCTTCAAATGATATTATATTTTATTTTATCAAATTTATTGAAAATAAATTGATAATATTTCTTATTATAAAATATAATTCTATATAAAATGTGAAATATTTGAATTTTTTTATTAATAATAAATTATTATTTCTATGGGAAAAGATCAATAAATAATTATAAGATTATTATTATGATGTTTGTTAAAAACATATATTCGTCATATAAAATTATAATTTTCATGTAATTAAATATTAATATATGTAAGTTATTATAGATTCATTCTTATCAAATTTTTACTTACTATAACTGATTATAGGTTGTTAGAAAAAATAGGCCTTGAAAAAACATGATTAAAATATAAGAACCCAAAATATTTTTTCTTTAAAAAAACATTACATACATTTCCTAAATATCATACATGGATTTCTAAATTTAATATTTTATTTTTAATTGTTTTATATTACTACATAAATATTTATTTGTTCTAGAAATATTTTTCAAACTATCATGTTATTATTATATCATTGTAGTATCATAAATATTGTAGTACTTCTAATTTTTTTATTTTTTCACTATTTTCCTAAAAAATAACTATTCCAAAAAAATTCCAACAGTTCCACCATAATAAAATTTAACTTTATAAATTAAAAAATAAATTTTATTTAGTCAAATTAAAATCCTAAAATTCATTTTTTACCTTTGACATGAAAATAAAAAATAAAAAATAAAATCAATTTTACATTTAAAATGACTCGTTATAGTTTAATGTTTTTATTGAACTATTTCATATTATTTACCAATGAGTGTTAATTTATTTATTAAGAAATTTTATAATTAAAATATATTGACATTTCCTCCTTATTTTAATTTTTTTCACTTTATTCCAGTGTTTCTTATATCATATTCAATTCAATAAAAAATTTAATTAATGTGATACATACTAAAATATTATGGTGTTACATTATCCACTACATTGAAATTTTATCCTCAGAATTTTTACCTAATTCTTGGGGGAAAAGGGTTAAAAAAAATTCCAAATTAGTTCCATGATATGGTGTAGTATATCAAAAACTATTAGTTTTAAACGAATACTGAATAATGTATCATTAAAATTAAGAGAAATAATAAAAATTTAAAATAAAAGATAAATATATAAATATTGAACGAAATAAATTTTAATCAAAATAAACTAATTTTCATTTTAAAATAATATTAATGTTTATTTTAAAAATAATAATCCTTTCAATTAATAAATATTTTATTAACGATGAATTTGACATTATGAGAATAATATTTTTGAATGAATTTCAAAAATATAATTTCATATCTGAGAGATAGTTTCCATATAATACTCGATAACATTTTATTCTTATTACTAAAGTCATATAATTATGTCCCCATAGAGACAAAGAATAAAAGAAAATAAACATACTCTAATTCCTTCCATAAAATACATGTAATATTGTCCTTTAGTTTTTTTTCAAGTATTTTCTACCACTATTCATCACATATTCTAAACATTGAATAATTATGATAAATTTTTCATTCCTAAAAACCTAAAATTAACATTTAAGGGATCATAAAATCCACAAAATAATATAAGTTATTACTCTATGTTCTATCCATTAACCAAAAAATTGTCATCATAAGGTAAAATAAAATACAATATGAATAAATATTTATATGAAGAAACAATAAATTAATCTTTTGAACCTAAATAATAACACCCAATGTTACACATAAATTATTTCATAAATAAAAAACCCTAATGTTCATCAAAATATTCCACACAAAAATTAATTCCCATAAATTAGAATGATTTGGTGACCTATTCTAAAAAAAATAGGTATCTAAGAACAATATAAAACACTCAAAAAGGAAAAAAAAACTATATTTATAAGTCATATATTATTCAAATTGTACTAAGAGTGTCTATAAATAACCTAAATAACTATAAGGTAACAAATAAATTATATATGCTTCTAAAAGTAAAATCAACCTATATTCCTTAATTATTATCAACCACATTGACAAAATATCCTATATTTACCAAGATTAGTCAACAAACATTAAAATTATAATGTTACAAATTTGGTAATGTTATTCAAAAATATATTTAAATTTCTATTCATAAAACCAAATTTCAATCATATAGTTATATATACTATAAAAAATACATTCCAAAAATATAATAACACATTTTTAAAATTAACCATAATTACATAAAAAAAGAATAAAATTTTAACCCTAAAGGTTATCATTACCATATATCTTTTTCCCATAATATAATAACATTATTCCCCAACAACAATCACTGTACATAACATGATAATTCAAAGTATTTTATATACCTCAAAACCCAATAGATAACTCTTAAAATATCATTAATATCCTCATACAAGACCTCAAAAAGTTGTCCTTAATTTTTAACATATAACCATTTATAATGATTATAAATACATAAATAAATGAACACCACATCATAACTCTTAGAAAAAAATATAGACATATTAATCAATCAATTTCCTTAAAAATGTATCCTTGATTTTTGGTATTATTATTTATAGTTATTTATTATAATAAAAATTATTCATTATTTTAGAAGATTCATATATCTAAATATAATAATATTTCATAAATTAAAAATAATAAAATATGTTAAAATAATTCATACCTTTTATATTTAGTTTTTAGTTTCATGTTCCTCATAATTTCACATTGATAAAATTTTATTTTCAAAATCATGATGGTCTGGTTGATGAGTTTTCTATAAGATTAAAAGTGTAACTAGTTTACTAAATGAGGGGTTGAATTTTAGATTATAAAATAAAAATTAAAATTTTCACTAACCTATATAAGTATTTCATTCAAAAAATATTTTTTATGGTACAATAAATTAATTGGAAAAACATTTGTATTGATTCTTTATAAAAATAAAATTGAGGAATTGTTTATAACATATAATATGAATAATTTCATAATCATTAACAAAATAAATATACAATTTTCAAAAAAAGTAATGAAAACATTGTAAATAGAGTAAGAAAAAAGTTTATAACATTATAAAGAAGATACATGATTTAACCTTTATCATTAAGGTTGTCTATAACCCATAATTTGGGTATCAATATTTTCAATAAAAATATAATGGTCTATATTACTTAATCAATGAACCCTAAATGTAATGATTGGAAAAAAATTATATTTTCATATCCCCAAGAACCATTGAGAAACATGATCATAATAACCTATTTTTTCATATCCAGAGAATCCATTGATAAAAAACATGACCAGATAGATAATTAAAAACACAAATTATCATAAGGAATTTATAATCTTCACAAGGATTGTGTAAGACTAAAAAAACTAAAGATTACAATATAACACAATAGTGACAAGAAGTTTTAAAATCTTTTAAGTAACATCAGATCAAGAGTAATTTAAAATCATAAAAGTATTACATTTTAAAAAAATATCCTCATACTCAATTATTCTTCTATTTATATGTATTTATTCAACCTTAATATTCCACATTTATAAGAGGCTGTCACAAAAACTTTAGAAAAAATCATATTCCCATGAAAAGGATTAATATATATTCTACTTATGAAGTTTGATTATGATGAATCACTATTACTATTCTTGAATGGACCCATCCTTAAAATTATTTTAGTTCATATAGTGAAAAAAATATAAGGTTCATCTGGATTCCCTTTAAAAATGATTTTTTTCTGAGCATGTTTGCCTCAATCTGATTATTTTTTCTTTTATATTTTATATATCATCATATTATGGGATTCTTTTATACTTAATCATAAATAATTTCTAGTCCCTCATCCAGTTTACCTTAAAATAATCTATCTATTATTAAAATCATAGCCCCATTTGATTTAAATTATTCTTTATAGTTTGTTTAATTTAGAATACTTATGTTATTCTCTGTCCAATTAAGTTTGTTTTGAATAATTATGAAATATTTTGTCTTAGTTACAATGAATTCAATGTCTATAAAAAATATTCATTTAAAAAAAAAAATCTAAACACATTGGATGTATAAAATTAGAAATATGATTTATTAATTGATATCTTTGGGGTTTTCAAAAACAACGGTTAAAAAGTGATTAATGTAAAAATTCCACTCAATATTTTACTCCCTCACCATCAATTTGGATAATTTACATTCTAACCACATTTAAAAAAATCAATGAATATATTAGCATGAAAATTATTCCTCTCCATTATATCAACTATTCAATTTATTTTTCCTTAGTAGTTCACTACTTTATTCACTCATATTCTACACATAAAACATCTTATTAATCCTTTGATACATTTTCCGAGGTGCATATTTTCAGATTCATAACATATTAGACTTTGAATAATTACATCTACAAAATATTTTTCTCCTGAACATTCATGAAAATATAATTTTATATAATTTAGTGCGTTATGAATCTCACGTAGGTTCGGGTTATTAATCATATGTAGACATGGAAAGCTAGGAAAAATCATACGATATTTTAATCGAAATACTATCTTGTTTGGCTCCTCATTTTAAACCCAATGTAATATCCATCACATCTATTGTTAATATTTTTCCTAATGGTTTCAAAAATTTTATAGAACAATATAATATTTACTATTGTTATATTATATAAAATCAAAATAAACCTTATTATAAGGAATATATATACTAATATATCATTTAACATGTAATCTTCAACTCAACTATTTCTATTCAGCCAAAAATGATCATAATTTTTTATAATATATTTCCATTTATGGTCATAGATTAATTTTAAATTACGATCCCAAACTAATAAATTCACCCCATAATGTTTCTATATATTTTAAATCATGATAATTTTAAAACATCATAACAAATATTGTTATTTAAACCTTTTCCATGATATTAACTAATGTAGATTGAGACCAACACTCCCAAATATAGTACTAAAAGCAATATTAATTACATTATAAATTTTATAATAATATAAGAGACCAATACATAATTATTTATAATTAAAATATCAATAAAAAATAGTAACTCAAAAACTAATTAACTTTTTATGTTTATAGTTTTAGAGGAATAGGAAAACCCCTTTGTGGTACATAAATAATGTATCTAAAATAAAATGGCAATTTTTTTATCAATATTCGTGTAAATACTTATTTCGTAATAAGTTTTCAAAATATCCCACAAAATTCTCCACATAGTATAACCTTCTTAAAACAACATACATAATATCATTCCTCATCAGCTGGGGAAAACGTAAGCATGAGAAACAGTGAGCTTAAATATATATTTACTGTAATGATGGGAGACATCAATAAAATATCATAACTGAGAATAAGATAAGACTAAGAGTATGATATTTTTATCACAACCAAAAAAATTCATACAAAATAATTCAGAGATCAAAAATCATGGTTTATATAATTAAACATTATTATAACAAAATAAGAGTCATATGAGTATGGAATCCTAAACAATTAATCCTGAACCATGAGAATATTTTATAAGAATAAGAATATTTCTTAAGATTTTGGAACAATCATGAACACAGAAAATAATTTCATTATTCAAGGATCATTTCCATAACCATCATAACATATTCGATAGAGTACAATTATGGATTGGGTTAAATCCACTTTCCTTTTTCATTCATGGTATATAGAGTCCCACATTGTCCGCATTAACTCCCAATTTCCTTTCATATTATCTCACAATATAATAATATTTACATAATATATTAGAGTTCTATATTATTTTAGTCCATCTTATCACATACTGAGAAACATATATATATGTTCTAAAATATCATAAAACCATTCATGATTTTTTTCATATATTAATTAACCCACTAGAATAAATAAGTTTCCTAAAAAACATCGAGAAAACATCATCATCATAATATGTATAGATAATTAATGTAGATGGAATCACAAGATTATATCCCTATTAAAAAATAACAATCCATAAATTATTTTCTCCAAGATTAAATATAATTTTCTAAAACAACTAGAAATATTATTCAAAAACTACAACAAATATCCTTTTTTATTTGTAAGATTTAAAAACTAAAAAAATCCACGAATAATGAGAATATGGTTTTTATTTAAAAACCATTGAAAAATATAATGCAATTAAAATGATTTTAAAAGGAGATAATGGTTATAAAATATATTTATCCTTAACACATTTAAAAAACATTATTTTCCCACATTTATATGAAGTGGAAAGTTACTCATATAGAAGATAGTTTAATATATTTATTTTTCAAAAACTGCATTAAAGTTCATATATATCTAAAAATTACAGAAGAAAATTGTTGGAGTATAGAAACAATATAAATGACACAGATTAATGATCATGGACATGTAAGAAAAATAATCATAACCTAAAAAAGTAAATAAGGTTGCCTTTGTATAAAATCATTAATTCATTATTTCGATACAAAAGAGGGAAAAATTTAAATAATACTGAAAAATACCATAAATAAAAATATTATAAAAAGATATATAGTTTTAAGATACATAAGGAAGTTAAAATATCCTCAATAGAGATTTCAAAATGAACAATCCTAATTAAAAATATGATTTTTAGATAAACCATTACCTCAAGTACTAAATATAATTAATTCACTAAATCCACATGTATATTAAATTTCTTAATTTTATGTATATATGATATAACCATATACATAAATTTATTAATTTATATCATTCCATTATAATTTCAAATTACCCACTTAGTAGTAATGTTTTTTTCTAATCCATAATTTTGTGTTAACTATTTAGTCTCCCACACATGTTTGGATTGAGTAATTTGGTTCCTTGTTCATTGATCAGGGTTTAATCATTTAGGTAATGGTCATTATCATGTAATTCATGAATTTAACATAGTACTATAGTTTAATTATCACTCAATAGAATATATATGAACAGTTCTTCTTGAAGGCATAATGATTCAATTTTTTTAATGAATATTATATCAAAAATAGAATTGAATTTATAGGTAAAAAAATTTGTAATATAACTACTTAATATTTTTAAATCATCATAATTTCATCATCATTATAAGATATTAATATTTATTATCATTCCTTAATCATTTATAATAATATAGTTATAAAAATTTTCTTATATGTGTTATAACCGACCAAAATAAGAAATCATTATAATAAATGAATGTATAAGAACATATTATTTCATAATGATAATATAAATAGAATAATAATAATCTTATAAGTATCATATTTATTAATTGAATATATCCTTATTACTCTCCATGTGAGATTATATTTAAAAATAAAAAACATTGTTCATGGTGGTGGTAGTCTGCACGTACACTAGAGTGATGTTTTCATTTTCTAATGGATGGGTGGGTAAGAATGTAGAAAAAATATTATCATTATAGAACTATAATTATATCTTAAATTTAATAAATATTAAATAAATCCATAAATATAACTAGATATATTTTTCAGTGATCAAAAATAGAACACATCACTTCATGGAGGTGATAGTTTGTACTTATGAATGGGGAAAGCTTTCATTTCTATTATATGGAAGAGAAATAGATTATTTTAGTTCCTTTATAATAATAAAATATCAGTATATATATTAAACATATATAATTATATTAATATTCACAAAATTTTATAGTTGGTTGTGGAAGAGTAAATAAATATGAAATAATTTTTTTAATACTTGCACCTCCTCGTTCAACATCATCCATTAGAATAAAGCTTAAAACTATTATAATTGTAAATTGATTGAGAAAATGTACCTATATGATGTGGGGAGGAAATTTGGGAAGACATTTTAGTAGGTATGTTTTGAGATATAGTTACCAATGTGTTTGAAGTGGAAAAAAGATTATTTTCCCTTTTATATGTGACATGAGTGGAATCCTTTTAAAAATTAAGAACATTAATATATATAAAATTAATTTCTCAAGGAACATTAACCAAATTTAGTCAAATTTATTATATAGGAGACATTAATCTATACAGAAACTTATCAAATTATATTTAAAAAATGATTAGTTAGATTTGATTTATTATCTCTCTGTTTAACCCCCCCTCTTTTATCCTATTATCCCTTATAGTAGTTAAAATATTTTAACCTTGTAACTATTCAATATTATTAAAATTGAAACTAAAATCATTACCAATTTCTTAGAGTATAATTCCAAATATTGAATCTGTTTTCTATTATTAAATTTCTAGATGCGGAAGAAAATAATTTTTAAACAAGTATGTTTAACGCAACAAAAAACCTTTTTTCATAAAAATACCATCTTAATAATAAAAATTATTTTATACCAATATCATGTATATTTTTTATCTAGATGGAATTAGAAATAATATTTTTAATGAAACATGACTTATTTGAATTTAAAACCAATAAAAAATCAATATGAACCTTATTATAAACTTATTAGTTGAGAAAAACCAAAAATAGTTTATTTTAATACAAACATCAATAATATTTTCAAAATATAAAACATGGATTTATAACATCAAAATTATAAATTAAAAATAATTATAATAATAACTAAATATTTATTTGGACTTTGATTTTTTTTAAAATATTTTGAGACATTAATTCTTTTTGATAATGTCATAAAAATTACAATATTTGTAAAATTTATTTTTTCAAAAATCACAAAAAATATCCCTTTCAGAAAAACTCTAAAAAATACCCATAAGATAATTTTGAAATTATGAATTAATCACATATTTTTATTTCATTAATAGAGAATTCTAATGTTCAAAAATTTAGATTTTCAATTTAAATAAAAAATATATATAATTCAATTTTTATAAAAAGATGAACCTTTTAAAATTATATGTTTTTAAACTTATATCATATCATTTACCTATGGGTTTTAATAAAATAATTCAAAAAATTTATAATCATAATTTATTTATTTTCAAACATTAATTTAAATAAATAATAATTCTCTTTATTCTGATATCTATCATATCAAATGTTATTATATAAGATGTTTTTAATGAAATAGATACTAAAATATCATGGTGTGACACCACCAATCTAGCCCAGCCATCATATTTCCATTGATACAATTTTTAACTAATGTTATATAAGGATAATATACTTATAACTCATTCAGTATATGGTTAGAGAAAATTATCTATTGAGAAAAAAATTGGAATAGAATAGTATAACTCATTGAATGTAATTAAACTGTTAAATTATTATCATTTCAATCCACTATATATTCAAAAAATTGGATTTAAGAGGGAATAACATGAATGAATCAATTTTTGTATCATGACGCACAAAGTATCCTATAAAATTTTAAGGCATTCTCTCATATAATATAATTCAGGGAATTAACAAATAGATATATATAATGTTTCATTGATAATAAAAACATAGAAATAATGAAATAAAACGTTAATAATATTCATTATTTGGGAATATAAAGGTAGAAATAAATGGTAAAATTTAAGTATTATAAATCTATGTCTTTACCAAATAAAAATTAACAATATATTTTAAGTCAATGTTCTGAAAAAAAGTCAAGGATATATAAAACTATTTCAAATGTTCACACCATATCAAAATTATAAAAAATAAACATTTTATATGAAAATTAAATTGTATACCAATCGTTTATATTTTATAAAAAATATTTTCCAAAAATTATTAAATTTTTTAGAGATGCATGTTTTAGGAATATCAGAGTGATTTTCAAGAAATTATATCACTATGTTATGATCTCATACCTTATTCATTAGAGATTTTAATTAATCCAAAGGTTACCAAAAAATAATCCCGGAGTCACTAATAATAAATTAAGAACCATTATATAATAACCCACAAGAAGATAATCTCAATTACATAATGAACATAGTGAGTGAACAACTAAATCCTAATGAAAAATTTGGTGGATAAATCCAAAATTATTTTCAATATAATCATTATAAAAACTCTAGTTAAAGAAACCTAAAGATCTCTCAATTCCATAAAAAGATAATAATACTTAGAAAGAATTTATTCTTATGAAAATATAGAAAACTAAGTGTCCAATAACAATATAGGGATTCCTTTAAACAATAAACAATTATTATGTATTATTAAATGTTATTTTTCTATGTAATGGTGATATCATCAATCAAAAACCTAACAATGAAAGAAGAAAATATAGGAAAATTGAAGGGAGTGTAAAAATGAGTTGGGAGTGGATGGTTAAACTTTGAATTAGTGGAATTAAATTCCTTGTGTAATCCACGATTGATGAAAAAAAGGTATAGGTGGTAGAGGAAAAAAGAAGAGTCCTATGAGGGAATATCATTGAAAAAAGAAAATGGGGGTTGAAGATACACCTAAGTGAATTAAAAAAATATAAGGTAAAAGACATGAAATCTATATCAATAAAAAATAGGACTACTTGGTAACAAATACATGTCCACTAGGTACTTAGTTTTCCCTCCAAAACAATACCCTCACATCTAAACTCCACCTGATTCTGGGTACCCTACATTGGGTACCCTATTCAACCTATAGTTCTAAACATTAACCATTCCCTCCCAAATAATACACCCTAACTCCTAAACCAACATTAAAATACCAAACCTCATTTAAAACACATAAAATTACACTATAAAACACCATAAATCAAGATCCAAATACATAAAAATAAATGATTTTACATATGGAACAAAAAAAACTAACATTCTTATTATTAACTACAACAATATAAATATTAATTAAATCTATTAGGACACTAATATTTAAATAGAATTTAAAATTTCCTTAACATCATCTAAACTAATAAATATTCAGAAAATTTTTAATTTCATTCATGTGTTCTATAAATATTGAAAATAAAATACAAGACAATTGTCATAAATCCCATTTAATGACATTACTTTAACTAATAAAACCCCCATTTTAAAAACAATCATTGTATGGTGTAATTTCACTCCCAATCAAATTTTTTTCCAAAAATAATGATATAATATCCAAATACAACATGAAATTCCATAGTTCATAACCCAATTTTATGTAAAATTAGAATAAATTTTAAGAATATGGAATGGTATTTACATAAATGACTCAAAATTGAAAAAAGAATACTATTTAAAAAATTTAATAACAAATAATAGGATAATAATTATAATTTTATCAGATATTAGTATTTAAAGGTAAAATAATCATACGTACAACATGAAATAGAATAATAGAACTATTAAAACTCTAATATTTGTTATTATTATTTATTTTTTCAATCAATTCACTTAGTAACTATGTACAAATATCTTTGTTAATTATTTATTTGAAATTATATTTTATAATTCTGATAATTCTCCTCATAAATCATTCAATTATTTTAAAAAGTATCCCTAATAATAATTAACAATATATCTGACAACATAAAATATTTTTCCAAAAATTATTATAAATTAATTTTTAAAAAATCCAATAAAACGTACATGCTAGTTAAATCCTCAATTTAATTGATTCTAAAAAATATAAATATGTTATACTATAAAAATAATACATGTATAATTATAAAATATTATTTTAATAAATTTTGGCAGAATAAATATCATTTACATAAGATATATCATAGTATCAATTGTCATCATCAATTTTCTTAATGTAAAATAACATTTTTTCAAATATCCTAGCTGCTAGTCCTTATTTTATTTTTTTATTGCAATTATATGTTACTATAATGGTTCATGAAAAAATTATCTAGAATTTTTATATTTTTTTATGATGAACACTGAAATTATCTTATTTTTGTATATAAAACATGATAATTCAATTCTTGTGTGATTTTGAATATAAATTGGGTAATTATCAACCAAACATCTTCAAAATATATATGAGTAAAAAAGGATTTAGAATTTATAAAAAAAATTCCTTAAAAAATCTAAATATTATATATTAAAAAAATATAATCCATTATAATAAAATAATTCAAATTATTTTTACTTAAATAAATAATTCATCCTATAATGATTCAAAATAATCACATTCTAATATATACAAGAATTCATGTAAGTTTCAAAACAATGATATGTTGGGAATAAATAGAGGAAATAAAATCATCTAATATGCCCCCCCTTTTGATGTTTATGTAACATGTAAAGATAAGTAATATTTTATAAAGATCTAAAAATAATGCTTTTGTTGTATTTAATTAATTTTATCATATATTGTATCATATTAGAGGTAAAAAATGAAATTAATTACACGATTATCATAACACACTAATATTAATTGAATAAATATATATAATTGATTATAAATTATCAAAATGTTCCAATAATACTGTATATAACATTAAAAATTATATAAACAAAAAATAATTACAAAAAAATAAATATAATTTAACTCAATATTTTAGAATGAGATAAAGACTTTATAGGACTGATGTTTTAGTGTATCATCACATCCATGATCACTTTTCCTTATTTAGACCGACTCATTATATGAATTTAAGTGCGCCTTCTAGTACATTAGAGGATTCCAAATAATAATAAGGTTCTCGACTGATACCATCGGGAGACTATACCCTCATATCAGAGTATATTAGAATATAAAAAATATCATAGGAAATGTCACCACAACATCTAACTGAATAAAAAAACAACATAGCTAATTCAAAAAAAATAAAATTTAATACTCTTACTATAAAAAGTTCCACAAAAAATGTATCACATGATTGAATATAAAAAAACAAGATCTTATATGAGAAGATCATATATAAGATAAATAAATGTATAGAAAATATAAAAATAACCACAAGATGGTGACTAGTCCCCACCCATCCCTAATTACAGAGTATATCCCACCCATAAACATAAACTATACAACATTGTTCATATACCCTACTAATACAAGAGATCATCAAGTCTACTCATGTAATTTTTTTTGCAAGGATTACCAATCAATATGTGTGTATCACTCTATAGGCCTCCATCAATGATGTTCATAACATAAAAAAAATATACTATATGTACAATGTGATATTATTATAATAAAAAATTAATAATTTAAATATAATAAATAAATCTATATTAATCGTCAGGTTATAATGTGAAACTCAAGATAAAACACCACCTTCATCATGTGTCAGATGTCTCTAAACACATGACATAACCAAAAAAGGATCATATAAACACCCCCCATAATATCACCATATCAATATATTAATATATTAATTTATATATATATATATGTGTGTGTGTGTGTGTGTGTGTGTGTGTGTGTATGTATGTATGTTTGTATGTATGTATCACACACATTGAGGGAAATAAAGTCTCTATGGAACTATATCATATATCACTCACATATAGGGGTATAAAACTGAACCCTAGTTCAATCATATATAGACGGGAGAATGTCACATATACCATATACTATCATACACTATTTGGGGGAATTTCTCCCTCACCATATACCATTACATACTACTAGGGGGAAGGGCCCTTGCCCTGCATACAATCATATAATATTAGGGTAAAGGGATTCACCTCATAATAAAATCATTTATTATATCATGGTAAATAGAGACAACCAGGTAATACCATTATATATCATATTAGGGGGAATTATTCCTGAACAAGAGTATAATATTATGTTATGTCATGGGGAATGCTACATTCCATTTATACCATCATACACTATCTAAGGGAACGAGTCCTACTCCATAATGTTATTGTATATCATATAGGGGGGATGTAGGCTAACTTGTATATCATAATAGACTATTGGGGGGGGGGGGGGGGGTTAAGAGAACCCCATAATACAACCATATATCATTTAAGGGGGAATAATTCCCACCCTATAATAATATCCTAAATCATTTTAGGGAAAATTGAAGTTGCACTCTATACTATCACACAATACAATGGGGATGGTACCTGTCCCGTAATAATATTATATATTATATCATGTGTATTAGTTATTGAAAAAATATAATTTCATATATCATATCGTGGTACTAGTACCCACCCCTTATACATCACTAGATATCTAGGGAATAAAAACTATTCCATAAATAACATCTTTTAATAATACAAACTTTGTTTAGCACCTTTCCCAAACCACATATAATTTCCCAATGTTAGACTCTGAAGTAAAATCATAATTTCCAATATCACCTTTATTATAGATTACACCAGATCTAGGCCATTTATTTGAATCCTTTCAAACATTAACCCAAATAATTTTCCCCCATTATGGTCCCTAGGTCACATCAATGTCTAGACACCCCAAACGGGTTACATTATCTCATTCTCAAAATCCAAGATCAAATATCACCACTCAATGGTAATTACATAAAAAAAATCCAAACTCACATTATGGAATAATTATTCACAAAGCTAACACTATACCAATGAAACATTAGGCAATGTGAAAAAACCATTATCCCTCCCAAAGTTAATTTAGGTATTTCCCATCACACTAATCCTATCTATAAATCAATTTCCATGGAGTCCTCACTCATATCAACACATAAATACTCTTTGGGGGAGGAACATAGACACTTATAATATTCATCTATAAAAGAGTCTCCAATGTATCCTAATAATTTATATAGACTAAACTAATTCATTATATGACAAATCCATGAATCTAATATATACCTCCAAATCTGTATTTTTTTTAAACAACCACTTTAAAAAAATATGGGATCCAATCAAAACCAAAAAAACCATGAAACATATCCAAAATTTAAAAAAATCTTATAGGTTTGAAATTTGAAACGCGATTCAACACCGCAGAAACCATCACATCACTGAAAGATACCACAAATCATTCATCCACCTCATCGATAAAAGCACATTGATTTTTTTTCAATGATCATTAGTCATTATCACCATCACTTCGTCATCGACCACTACAAACATCACCATCGTAAACATCATCTCTAGATTCCACACATCTCCAACTGGAACAACCCCTTCTTCATCATCATCCATCATTGACAGTGACGAGAACTAGAGAAAACTGAATTAGGATGTCCACCCATCACCACTGATGTCCTCTTAACACCGATGTATAACTCCAACATCACCCCTAAAATACCATCATAACCAAATATAAAAGATATATGAACCATAAATGGTTATAAATTCTCCCTCTCGGAGACCCTAATCCACTATAACCACACCTCCTAGAACCTCCTTGAAAAATCATGCTTCTAACTGACAGGGAAAAAGGGAATGACCAAGATGTCAGAGTATGTTTGAGCGGAGGAGGCCTTGGTAGGGGACCAAGATGGGAACCACATTATCCAAACAAAATAGTAAAACAAAAATAGAGAAAAAGGATCGATCCAAAACAATATATCTATACCATACCTTAATCTGCATCCACAAAAGAGTGATGAAGCCAAAAATATTAAATATCTTGAGCTAAGACCACTGGAAACCCTCCTCAAGAACCATCCCATGTAGTCCCATATCCTGAATTGGGCCGGACCAATGTGGAGTCGAACACGATGGGTCTCCAGCAAGGTTAGAGAAGGAGAAAGGCATTAGACTCCTCCACCAGTGCCGACCAAATACTTCTAATTCCCCATCACACATTCACCTATAATGGGGTTTGATGCCCATATTTTACTAAAAGATGGAAGGTTAGCAGTGCGTGATAACCACACTAGTAAGCCCCGTTAGTTGAGAAGGGAGTAGAAGAAATAAAGATATGGAATAAGACATTCCAGGTGAACTGAGTGTCATCACCATCAAGCAGACCTTAAAAACCCTAGTTGGGATAGAGGAGGCAGTGGGAGCACCGAGATCCAGGAGAGTATGGAGCTGTCACAAACCATCAATAGAGACTCTAATATATATTTTGAGATATAAAGGCACATATTACAAGAACATATATGTTCTATTTATTTCATTTAGACCCATCTTGAGTCCATGCTTCTCAAAAAAAACATTCATATTATATACATGAACATCAAAAATTTGGATATCATGTTAGTTTTCATGGGTAAATTATGGCTTAAGATACATACTTTTATCTCGAGGGGATTTAAAGTAGTCAAAAAAATTTCTATTATAAGTTGATCATTTAGATGTGATGAGACTAATCATCACTTGTTATGTATACATGCTTAAACCTTTGGAAGAGGTTTAGGGACCACCAACCTCAAACATGACATTATTCCATAATGTAAAATCTTGAAAGCACTCCCTTAAACTCTTTTATGTTCTACCATCCATATCCCATAAACATGAGGTTGAATAAACCTTTTGAACCCCATTAATAAATACAAAATTTTCACATAACCCACTACATCAACTCAGACATTTATCTCACAAAATCCCTAATTCCTCCTCTCAACCATCCATAAATTTCACCCAAATCAATGAAAAATATAAATAATTTATGTTAGTAGTATATATTAAAAAATTCACACAATACCATGTGTTTTGATATTTCATGGATATACATTATACATGAAAAAACAAAATACTAATCATCTCATCTTGATTACACTATGTTCTGAGGGAATCATCATCATACCCAAGTCGATGATTACAAAATCTATAAGACATAAAAAGGGCATAAAACAAAGGGTGAATTAAAGAGGAGTTCTAGATTACCTCTATCTATCACATAGAATAATTTTGATGATGATTCAATAAGAATTAATGATCCTACATGTTAGGGTCAAAGTGAGGAATGATGTTGATTAATGTAAATATTTACTACATTCTATATGTCATATATCACCCTTTTATTTCATTTAATAATTTTATTAATTTTTTAAAATAATGGAAAAAATTCTACAAACATGATATTTAGACACTTTTGGGACCCTTATATATCTTATTATAGTAGACTTATGTATTAGTAATTACCATACATAACCAATTTTTTAAAATAGGGGTACTCTTATATATAATCTTTTTATAATTATACCATCAAAGATACCATCATCTAAACATCCAAATCATTGTGAACATCCAAATCATGAACTTTTGAACTCTATACTAAAAAAAATTATAGAAATATATTTATCCTCTATACTCAACTTATACATCAATATGAATTAACATTTGTTTCACAGACATTAGATAAGTATATAAAATTACTCATCCAGTTTCCATACAATATTTAAGGGGTTTTCCAAACTACACACTGAGACATGATTTCAACACTTATATATCGAAGACATAACCATGATGATTTATTAGTATACCAAAAAATTATAATTTTTAAGTCAGTATATGTTAAATTAATTTAATAATTATAATTATTTTATGAACTTAATAAATTAATAGTTCTAAAGTATCATTTATATTCATACCTTCTAGAGTGCTTCTTCTTAACCTATGAATATACCTCTAAGTGTAATTAAACTAAATATATATAATTTATTTCATATTATAGATATAGATCATTTAAAATAACAGTAATTACCTATATGTACCATCGAAATTTACATTTATGTATCTACCTAAATAACTTCTGTTCATGACTCCTTATCATAGAAATGACATACACTTATAAAGTGTGACCTTCACATATTAAAAAACTTATCCTTCATCTAAATAAGGGAGACATTTATATATCCTGGATATTTACCTTTTTAATGCCTATATTTTAAAATGGAACTTATGTATACAATTTAGATTAACAAATATCCAAAATTATCAAAATGATAAATACCTACACATATTCTGTTTCTATATTACAACCTTCAACTCAGATTTCTGGAACATCTTAGGAATAATTTAAATACTTAGGGATATCATTTCAAATTACCAAAATTCACATAGAAAACACAATCAAAAACTCTAAATGAATTAAAATATCTTTCATTACTCAATAATTTAACAAATTTTTTTAAAAAATCTATATAATTATGCCTATATATTAATTTTATATCATTATATCTAATACATATACTTCTAGTAGATCTACTTCCGATGGATTTATATTTAGACTCTCATGGCAATAAAATTTTATCATCAATGATTCATATTTTTGAGAACTAATTTATTTTAACTTCTTCTCAACATTTTAATGCACTAATTTGGAATGTCCCACTAAAAAAAATTTAATATTATTAATAGTACAAATGTTCTTTCAAAAAATGGTTACCTCATAGTAGGTCAGTTTAAAAAATTTACATTTTTGATATTTATGATCTAACACAACTTAATCAGTCATATACTATTACTTGATCCAGTTGAATCATGGGACTCACAACATGTAATTTTACAAAAATATATATAATTATATTACATCCTTAAATAGACATTACATTATTATTAATTTAGGCCACAAAATGACCCACACACAACCCTACACTGATTCCATCTATATTTCACTCATAACATTGTGATGAATTTATGTTATGATGTGACTTATAACCGACCCATGCTCCACAATTACAAAACACAATTATATCGCATGTATCCTTATCAAACTTTATTTTTAGGTTTATAAAATAGTTCAGATTCCTAATTGATAGTAGAAATAATCACAACAAGTCCACCTAACCACTACTCTAATACACACATGAATACTAGAAAACCTCCATGTCCCACAATCAGAAACAAAGAATCATAATAAGTGAAATAAAACCCCTAAAATAATTATCTAGAGAAAAAATATCAAATAATCCCTTTCTCAAACATAAATTATAAAATCACCCCTAATTTTCAACAACTTTTTCAACATAGGTCATTCCAACTTACCCACTATAATGCTTCGCATCACAGAGAAGTCTCTTTGTGTATCCTCTATGAACCGTTCGAGTCACCAACCCTTAATGAAAATCCAAAATATTATCCAATCATTTTATTATGGTTGGTATAACACCACAACCAAATGATTTACATAGATCCAAAAACCTAAATCCCACACATCATTATATCAATTATTTATGCTATATCCAAAAAAATGATCCACTTTTGGTTATTTTTTTAATTACAAATCCACCGACGTCATATCACAAAAGTTGATGTTACTAGTCTATGTTAGTCTAAAATCACTTGTTTTTACACATGTGTGTGAGATGACCTTTTCCAATAGGATCCATAGTATTGTTTCTATGAAAATATTAAAAACATAATGCCCCAACATGTTGTTCATGTAAAAATTATAACAATGAGAAATGATAATCCATAAATGTGGTCACTATATTATGATGTTTAATCAAAGAAACACTAGATCACACTTCTAAATCATTTTCCAAAATCTAGAAACAATCAATTAATAATATACTGATTCTTCCTTTTCCTCACCCATTAATACCCACATATTCATATTTTCCATTTACATAAAATAAGAAGGCCACCAACATTCCAACATTACCACCAAAAAAATAACCAACTCTTGGATGGGTCTATCAATACATTATCTTAATAATTTACTAAAAATTACATTATTGATTTTAAAATAAATATATCATCCATTTTTTACTTCACACAATTTATTTACCCCTATAACCGATTTATGGGAATAATCCCACTCTACATTCATTTTCATCTAAAAATTTACACTCAAGAGATACAATATTATTTCTATAGATCTCAACGATAACATGGTTACTTATATAATCACATCAGAATACCATTGATAATTTACTAAAATACACATTTTCCCAATATATCTAATTCATGGTACTTAACCTCTCTCAAAATTATGATGGTTTAATAATCAATCCAACTACAGGCCCCACATAGTCCTATAAGATGTTCTGAATCACATTGGTTCCCAACCAATCATCTGTGAGGTACCCTCTAATTCATTAACCCTTATACAAATCCACTCATCCTCTTGACCCCACCACATTTCACATTCCAAAAAATTTTATAGATCATTATTGATTTAAATTTAAAATATTTAAATATCCATAGTCACATAAAACCTTGGTTATTCACTCGTCAAATCAATAGGACTTCATCTCATACACTGATCAAATATCACATAACATGTTTTATATATTAAATATTAGTTTACTATCCTTATAAAAACCTAATTTATTAACAAAGAATACCCATATATTCATATTCACTATTCCAATGGCACCACCATGCCTTACATGATACCTGATCACACACACATGGTTATTGTTTATATAATTCTAGAAATCTATTAATGCTTCTTGTTTCCAATGGAACTCACATGTGTTATATAACTACACTCATGGGATACCCATATATACATAACCATATTTATAATTTATAAATGTTATTTACTGATCATTTATATCATTGACTCACTAAAATACTATGTCTCATCTTTGTTTCACTATGGTATTCTACCTATCCCATATTAAATATTTAACATAATCCACAAATCATTGAACAAAATCAATTCCCTCTACTCTAGTATTGTAATGAGACTGGAATACTGATACGCTAATACTACAGTTTACATTTACATAATAATATATCAGGAATCATATACTCAATATAACCACCCATTGTAGGGTACTAATACTCACCAAGAACCAATGGACAACACTACCCCCTTGAGTATTGAGGTCTTATCCATGTGTATGAGATAATAACCCCCATGATGATTCATATATAGTAGTTTATAAATGAGGTTCATTGAAATGAAATTAAATTCCTAAATTTCAGAGGAAAACACATTAACATATTCTATAAGTTTTCTATTTCATCAATACCATATGATAAGAAGATTAGTGAAGTATAATTCCCCAAAAAATATATATGTCAAAATCCTATATACATTGTTTTTAATAATTTATGTTATTGAACCTATTTTATACTATAAAATCAATATCAAAATGAAACACAATCATTAAAAAGTCAAGTAGTCCTATGATCTTGATATGGTGCACAAAGAAACTACTCATTCCAACCCTAGAAAAAAACCATAACCAATAAATCCAAAATATCATTCTGAGAAAGAGTAAACTCAAGTGTAATAATCCAAAAGTAGGAATGAAAACCCCCAATTGATGATATCTTAGACATCAGATAACACAAATAATGTCCAATTAAATGACATGAAATCAATCCAAATATTTAACCAACCATATATCCTTTCTACCATATCCAAAATAGTATTTCAAATTAAATCACTATGATATAATTTTTTAATGTCCCATAAAAGCTCATTAGATAGTTATCAAAGAGGATTGTTACAGTACCTCAGGAACACCCCCCCATATTCCAGAGGATTTAGACTAACAATAATAGTCTTAGATAATACAATAGATATATTTTACACTCAAATAACAGTACTGAAATATATAAGAAGCAACATAAAAATAATTTTCATAATTACTTATTCAATGAATATAATTTATATCAAATTTTGGAAAAATAATAATTTTACAACAAATTCATTATCCATTCTATCACACGATCTTGTCATAGAATAATAATATCTCTCATTTTTAGATAATAAACAACAAAAATAACAATATATAAAAGAACAAAATAACAAAAACCACGTCTTAATTCCATACCTAGTCCCAACATCTGATTTTTTTAGTCATCCTGATGATCTAGAGAACATTGGGACTCTACCCTACCTATACCTAGGATTATGAGATCCTCACAATCACCAATATTCTAGGGATTCATGATAAGGGTGAGAGTATAAATAAATAGTTAACCATTAATGTTTTCTCTTATAAAACCAGTATATAATTTGTATGAAAATATTAATATGATAGAATATTAAAAAACACAAAAAATCAATAAGTAAATTACCAAAAATCATTGGGTACTATAGTGAAACCTAATATTAAACATACGTAATTTAGAATGATCTTTATATCTACAAACATATCACATATATAAAACAAGAGTTGGAGAATATATTGATAGTAACATCACCATGTGTATATATATATATCTCACAAATATGGGGTGGTGGTCTCCCACCATTAGAACCATCCCATATATAACATATAAGGGGGAATGGTTCGTCTCCTAGGTTTTATCATATACTATTATAGGGAATGATTCATTAATGGTATACAGTCATACATTATTAGGGGGAATGGTATCTTCATTATAAACCAGACATTATATAGGATAGAATAGAACATACCCTATATACCATTATATTATTTTGGGGTGAAAGGTTCTTGACTAGTAAAAATGAAACATATTTTATCAGGGGGAGGGGGGATAGAATGACTCACACCCAATAATACCATCATATATGATATTGGGGGGAGTAGTTCCTACCCTATAATAAAATTATATATTATATTATGTAGAGGTAAAATCACCCCATACACCATCATACACTATTAGAGGGAGTATCACCCACCTTGTAATACATTCATATTTCATATTGATTGGAAATGGTTCCCAATATTTTTCAATATCATATATCATATCAAGGAATGGAATCCCCCTATTTATAACATCACACACTATCTAAGGGAATTATACATTCTCCAAAAAAAATTATCATCTCGTGTGGAATATTTCTCTCCCTATGATAACATTATAGATCATATTAGAGAGAGTAGCACCAACCCCATATAACATCTTGTGGTATTGAGGGAAATAAGGTTAAAAATATAATTCTATCATATATCACATCAGGTGTAATGGAACCCACCATGAAATAACATCATATATATAAACATGGGAAGTTTTTCCCATCATGTATACCATCGAAGAAAATTAGTAGAGTCACAAAAAAAGATGTAATTCCAACCCACATGAAACCTTACCTGGACCCTGGGATAGCCTAAAGAGAATTATCGATCCCCAATAGCTGATAACTACTGCCTCAGTGTCAAGAATAAACTTTGGAAATGATTTAACCCAATTATGTATCCTTGAAAAGAAAAAAAATAAACATAACATAACTAATAATCACAACCAAATGAGGTACAAATATTTATCAGAATCACGGTTTCACAACCTTAACGAAAATAAAAAATAATAAAATAGAACGTAAACAAAAAAACTATCCTAAAAACCACCATTAAACAAGGGGTTCATCACCCTTGATCCACTACCATAAACACATATAAGGAGTGGAACACTAGAAACCAGATCCACCATATACATCTTTCCTTTTCCTAAGTCATACATAACAAAGTCCATATACACCAAATGTTTTATGTAGGGTGTAAACCAAATCCTAGTTGGATATCACCCAATAGAAGTATTCAATTATATAACATTATAAGATAAATGAACCTAAAAATTTCTTTAAACTCTTTGGAAACATTTTTAAGAATTAATTTTTATTGAAAATATTTTTATAAAAAACCTTTCTCAATAAAAACTTAATTTTAAATAAAAATACACACAAGGTCCACAATATATCATTGGTTACCCTCACATCATAGAAGATGACATCACAAGAGAGGACCATGGTAAATCATTATAGGTAACTAGAACTAGTGGGACCCTATAAACCTCATACCTCAGTGATCAAAATCCTCCAACCATAACCAATGATGTTCCTATGCATGGATCATTATAGGGGATCACATCCCAAGGTCTAATGATCTCCATATCATAATCCAATACCAACTATGTTCCCAGACATGAGCCTTGATAGGGGATAACATCCCATGGTCTAGTTGTATCTAATCACATCACATGTTTAGTTTGTGTTCTAGTGTTACTCATACTTGATGAATTTGGGCCTCACCTCTGCTAAGTCAACTCATGTACTAGTTCTAATACACCCACTTAGATACCAAGAAATTTATTTGTTCTAAAATTATGATTCACATATCACATAAACCATCTCCTTCACATACTCATGCTAAGAATCATGAACACAAAAGGAAAATTGTTTCTTTAAAAAGAATATCTATCCAACAAACAATAATCAAATGGAAAATACTATTTTCCATAACCAACCCACATTAAAAATAATACACACACCAAACCATTTATAAATACATATCGCAACATATGTACAATTCATAAAACCTATTTAAAAACACCCAAAGAAGAGTACATATGAAATCCAACCATTTCCATGGGAAAAACCCTTTATAAACTATAAAAATTACAAATACACATTAAATACATGCTTAACATCACTTACACATTTCAAAAACTAAATTGAAGGTTCTTAACAATGAATAAAAATGAAACAAATCCAATTTATTTTGGAAGACCCCCACTTTTAATACATTCACACATCATGTTCCTTTGAAAAAAATGTTTCACACCATCTACAAAAATCATAAAACAATTTCATGGAGCACCATAATAAGTCACACATGAAAAATAATCACTTTAATTTAGATATTTAACATTCATCATATATGCAAGTCAGTACATTTTCAAAACATATTTCTCATTGACAAAATAACCCACAAAACACATTTAAATAACCAATCAAGTAAGGAAAAATAATATAATAATTAAAAATCATGCAATGACCTACCTCATATTTGGAAACATCCATAATGTTGTGCAAAACCACAACTACACATCAAAAATACAATATAAAAGAATTACCAAACAAAAAATATCATTATTTATCACAAAAAAAATCTAGATCGACCCCTCATTAGGTCATCAACCTAGTTGGAAAAAGGAGACCCCAATAATTAGGGAAGAGTACCCCTAGAAAGAGTGATAATACATTGGAGAAATTACTTACATGATGATTTCTTGAAGATTTGGGGCCAAAAACAACAAATATTTGATGATCAAAGGCTCCATGAAGGCTTAGAGGAATCTCTAATGGGTGGAAATACCATATGGATCATATTAGTGGTATTTACAGTTAAATACATTGAGGTAAAGAAGGTAATTTTCCATTTTTATTGACCTATATAGGTAAAATCATTTTCAAGATTGGTTTTCCAAATTGTAAAGAAACATTGCTTCCCTCACTATCCAAGAGGATCATACCACACAGTTAGCCTTCACGGTTTCTAACTCATGGAAAAATATGTTTTCTACTCTGTCAAGAAAGAAATCATATGTACTCTTATATGGGGGAGGGATCATGGCTTCCCTAAACTATGTGACAACCTCATGCCACCTAATTTCAAGAATAAAATATCTACATTTCACCAAAACCTCTTTAAGACTATAAAAAATATGAATAAGACCCAAAAAAATTTCTAAAAATAAAAACACAAATTTTAAAATTCTCCCCATTATAAAAAATGTATGATCTCAAAAAGAAACTACAATGTCTGATCAGAGAAAAAAGTATTCTCTCTCAACCCAAGACTTTCCATCCCACATCTCATAATCATTACTACTATGATTCCAATGAACTATGACCAATGTAATTGAATTCCCACAAAGCACTTTCTTTTTCGAATCCATAATCTATACTGTCCACTCAACAAATGATTCCTGATAAAACTCGATGCCATAGATTAGAATTAAATTTAATGTGACTATGCACCTTCAACAAATGATTCCTGATAAAACTAACTTTTTTGGATGATCCTTTCACAGTGCCCAATCCCAAAAACACATTCTCACCCACCTCAGCATAAAAAAATGTGACTCAAACGAATGACCATAAATCGCCTTAAAAGGATCCATTAGAATTGAGGACTGGTAACTATTTTTATACAAAAATTCAATCCATCAGAAATGGTTATCCAATGAGCCTTTGAAATCCAACACACATGCCTGAAGCATGTATTCTAGGATCAGGATTGATCCCTCCATCTAAGTATCAGTTTGAGGATGGTATTTCATGCTCCACATGACCTGCAACCCCAATGCATTTTGAAGGGCATCCCAAATCCGTGCGGTAAAATGAGAATATCTAACTAAAAATCACTTATGGAACACCATTAAACCTCACTATCACTTTAACATATGACTATGCCAATTCATCCACATTAGTTAAATCTATAATTAGAATAAAATTTGTTTATTTGGTAAAACAAAAAATCACTACCCAAATAGAATTCAACCTATATGGTTTATTAGAAAATCCAACAATAAAATCCATGGAGATATCATCACACTTAAGGGTATGAATGGGTTTTGGATGGATAAAATTGAAGGTCATTTGGTTCTCTTCTTTATCCTACCTATATATATAACAATGTGATACAATGTTAGCTATGAATCTCCTCGTACATGGCCACCAAAACTATTGATGCACATCATAAAACATATTGGTGGAAGTAGGGTGAATATCCCACTAAGAATAGTGTCTATACTGCAACACCACATTCAGCAATGAAAAAAATCCCATGAAGCAATGTTTGAAACAGAAAAATCTCTCAAGATAAAATGACCAAACTCAAGGAACCTCCCCAAAATTCAAAAAATACATATAACACTTTCTCCACTCATTAATATGATTATCTTGAATACTCAATTATTTAATTGATGGTTTAAACTAATCACTATCCTTTAACACACCTCCTCTATTTACCTTGGTTTTTATGTGCAACTGGGTAAAAAGACGCATTAAAGTTAAATCATCACAAGACTCTTTCAATGATTGTGCAAGGACATTACTACTCAAAGAATCTTCCACTACATTACATTTACCTGGGGTATAAATGATATTAAAATACAAAATATGGAGGTAAAAAACCCAATGATGCTACTTTAAATTCATTTCCTTCTAGGAGAAAATGTTGGCTACAATCTTATAAAAAAATATACCACAAACATTCCCCCAAAAATATAATGATGCCATGTCATCATGGAATGAATAAATAATGGTAATTTAGGTTATGGGTTGGAAAATTATTTTCATGTAGTAAGAGTTGGTGAGAATGAAATTCAAACACATGGGAATCCTACATCATTACACACCTGAGATGCATACTTGAGTCATCACAATAAACTACTCATCTATCTTGAGATTCTTGTAAGATCATAAAATTGGGTATGTCCAACCACCGCTTATGCTTCTGAAAGGAAATTTGGGACATTATAATCTATTCAAACATTTTCCCTTTCTAGTTGAGAACCTTCGAAGATGAAGAAAGGTGAGATAAATCCCAAAAAACATCATCTAATACCCTTCCATGCACAAAAGGATTCTGATTTCAAAAATATTATTTTGCTGCTCCCATGACATCACTGCACTGGCCTTTTATGGGTCTACTAAACCCCCCTTTTAAAGATCACATGGCCCATAATATTCACCACCATGATATATAAGGTTCACCTGGAAAACTTCTCATAGAGACAATGATATCGAAGAGTGCACAACATAATCCTCAGATGTCACTCGTGCTTCTCCTCAGTACCTGAGTAAACACAGATGTAATCCATGAATACCATGAGAAAGGAAGTGATATACATGTGTAACACCTTGTTCATTATGTCTATAAAACCCACTGAGGAATTCATTAATCTAAAAGGCATGGAAAAATACTAAAAATGGTCATACCAGATTCAAAAGGCTATTTTTAATCATTTTCCTCTCCACCTCTGACTTGATGATACACATAATGTCAATTGATCTAGGAGAACCACCTTTGTACCTTAAGATGAGAAAAAAGGACATCAATACAGGGAAAATGGTACTTATTCATGATCATCACTTTATCTAGATATTTGTAATCAATGCAAAACAAGAGAGATCAATCGACCTTATATGAAAATTACATGGGGTGGCCTAAGGTGAGACACTTTGGAGAATAAATCCTTTCGATTCCAAATAATACAGTTGTATATTAAATTACCTCAACATGGTGGGGAACATACTTTATGAGGGCGTAGATATCATTTTTTCCCATTGTATAATCAATGGTGAACTCCCCATACTATTTTAGAGGAAAAACATATGAAATCCTCTCAAAAAACCACTATGAACTCATTCACCAAAGGAGGTAATCAAGTTTCAGGACTACTAACACCATCATCCTCCAGCATGAGTGATGATATTTGATAAATAAGACTTCCCAACTCTAGAATTGGAGTTCATGCATGCCCCGACTAAGCATCACACTCACCCTTGAAAACTTAGTTACTTCTAGAAGGTTACATGAAAATCACTTTCGACCTATAAAAATTGATATTACCAAGAAAATACACCATCAATCCATACTGAGGAGCATTTCAAAGCGTTTTTTTTCAAGAATTAAGAAATATGACTCTAGCTCGACCCATGATATAGTGAGCATGAAATATGGAAACTTGAAACCCTTCTCTTGTATCTTAACAAGAGGTGTTATCAACTCCATCACATAGGGTATAATCTTTGCAGTACATTTAAAAAAAATCCACAATATGGGTAGAAATAGAAGAAATAGAAAAACATATATTGAAAAGGGAATTATCTAATGATTATTCTATAAGAAAGGTAACAAGAACTATCACAGGTCCTGCATCTAACTCCACTTGTTCTTGATCCACAACATGAAGATTCCTCATATCTTCCTGAGCCTAATATTGACCTCTGACATATGGATCTACCCGTTACTGACTCTTCTGTAATAAAGATCCATCCTTACTACCATGACCTCTAAACTGATATCCCAATATCCTAAATAGTTTCGACTAGGATAACATCCCTTTGAAAGCTACAAATATTTCACCACTCTGATATGGGTGCACCATCGTTCAAAATCACTACAAGTGATCTATAATCCCACACAGATGACATGGACTGAGTAGAGATTAACATGAAGATCGCATGTTCACTACCTTCCCACACTGATGGATGATGACTGGACAAGCACATGATTCTATAGATGAAGAAAACATGGAGGGATGGCCTAAACTATAACCTTCACTCTTTTCCTACTCATCCCACTTCCTCTTATTCTTAGATTAAATGCCACTTCCCATAACTGAAACTACTCCAGGGAAATCGTACATAACGCTAAAATCAATTTCTACTATCACGACATGATCAAACACCTCATCATGGGTTTTTATCTCAATCCCATATTGAAATTATGTGCCTTTATCAAATCATTGAAAATTACCTTGGGTGAGAACCAAATAAACTCTATAATTTTTCTATCATACTCCATAATTGTCTAGTCTCTATGGTGATGATCTAGGTACTCTAGGGACCAGGAAAATGCCAAAATCATAGGACAATGCTACTCATTTATACAACCTTAAAATCCTAAAAAATAATCTGCTTGTGCTTCCCAGCTTGTAATACTGGGTCCCACCACTTTCGACATTGTCCTTCCAACATGAATGAACCACACTTCACCCTGAATACCTCATTAGTATCAAGAAACTCAATCATTCTCTCTATCTTCTCAATATGCTCATATTATTCCTAAGGATTTATGGTACCTCAGAAATAAGGAGTCTTGTTCATGAGTAACTCTTATGATTTTTTCTTTTTGGGACCTATTTTGGGTTCTCTAACCTGAGCAGGACTAGAGCCTACTCCTTTTCTAAAATCATGGAAAGAATGAATCACTTCTTCCACTAATCTCAGATTGGTTGGTTAGGAAAAAATATCTCTAGACTCTTCTCTCAATTTTAGTGGAATTATTTAAGGTGGAATCATACTATTAAAATCAAAAATCATAAAAAGACCATCAATTTACATTATGAAAATTTTAAACAACAACAAAAATTTCAAACACATCCAAAAATAGAAAAACCACACCCATCATAATAAAAAATCAACCAAGACACTCCACTCACACCTAGTGTCTACATATAGTTTGTATAGTGTATGTCTCACATGGATGATAAGTCAAAATAAATTTCAAAAAAACCATGGGGACTCATGTCCTATCATAATGTGTATTGGTGGGACAACCCACTCATAAATAGAACCTAAATCCCCGAAAATCCTCACTCATGTCTATCTTGAAACATCCCAAATAATATTACCAAAAGGGGAAAAACCTGTCTATGATACCATTTTTGAAAAACCAAGTTGGAGTTCCATCCAACCCAATACATGACCGGGCCTGTGACATAGACCTAAGGGCCTTACATATTCACATGTGATAAAAAATAGTGTATAAATATGGATTATAATCTTCAGTAATGATTTCACTACATTATGTATCCATAAGAAACCAAAAAATAATAAACATCACATAACTGATGAACACAACCAACTGAGGTACAATAATTTTTATGATTCATGGATTTACAACCATAAAAAAACCATAAATACTATAATAGAATGAAAACAACAACATCCTTACCAAATATTATATGAAAAAATAGGGTCATAACCCCCATGCCACCACCACAAACACCTGCATGAAGTGGAACACTATAAACCAAATCCCCCATCACCACCATTATACATCATACCTTTACCAAGGTTATACTTAACAACATCTACATAACCCCAATGGATTACGTAGGGTTTGATCCATATTCCAGTAGGATATCACCAAACAGAAGGATTTCATGCTATAATGTTAGAAGATAAATTATCATGAACCTATTTATAAACTCTTTATTAACATTTATAAGAATAAATTTTTAGGAAAATAATTTTAAGAAAATACATTCTCAAAATAAACTAACATTTAAATCAAAATTTAAAGAATGTCCACCATATACCGATGGTTAACATCACATCACAAAAACATTACATCACATGAGAGAACCACAAAAAAACCCTATAGGTAACTAGAACTTGTGTGAACCTATAAACATCATACCACAATGATCAAAATAATTAACCAAAATAAACATCATTCTAGTGAGGGGACACCATCCCATTATCTAATGGTATCTATATCATAATCCAATACCAATAGTATTCATGTATACGAGACAATAGAGTTGATCCCAACCAAATGTTGTGTGGTCTCCAATCATATCACATGTTTACTTAGTGTTTTAGTGTTAATAGTGTTATAAGAATCCAAGAATCACCTCTTCTAGGTCAACTAGTGTACTAGTTATTCTCCAGCTTCCAAGATACCCTGTAATCTCTTTCTGCTCAAATTCCATTTCACATATCACATAAATGATCACTTTCACATAATCATCACAAGAATCATGAATGCATAAGGAATGTTGTTTATTTAACATGAACATTTATCCAAAAATAATGTTTCACATGGAAACCACCATTTTCTAATATCAATCCACTTTCAAAACTGTACACACACCAACAGATTAGGCATACATTTTTTTTGAACTTTTATAATTCATAAATTCCATTTTAAAACACATCATGAAGAGAACACATGAAATGTAGAGATTTAAATGGGAAAATCCTATTTCAAACCAATACACATTTTGAATCCACTATAAAAACATGCTTCGCATCACTTAAAAATTTCACAAAACACATTAATGGATATTCAAAAGAATACAAAATGAAAGAAGAGACATTTATTTTTTAAAACCCCAATTTCATCACATTTAGACCTCATGTGCCTTTGAAAAAACATTTCATCACTTACATAAAAATAATAGATCATTTTAATGGAGAACAACCATAAGTAACACATGAAATAAAACAAATTTCCTTTACAAAATCATCTTTTATAATATATTAAAGTAAAAATATTTTAAAAATATATTTCTCACCACAAAAATAAGCCATAGAACACATTTAAACAATATGGAATGAAAACCAAAATCATTTAATAATGTAAAATAATGGAACCACCTACCTCACACTTGAAACATCTAGAATCCAATGCATAATCAAAACTATATTTCAAAAAGATTGTAGAAAGACATGATCGAACCCAAAACATCATCTGATATATCTTAAATTTTTCTAGGTGAAAATATTTTTAAATTTTTGTAATGATGGGTTATTTTGAATTTATATCATAGTTTAAATTTATTTAAAACATTTAAAATTTACTCTCATAAGATTTCACCATGTGAAATTGGATTTCAACATGTGTAATACTTCACCACATGATATTAGATTTCATCACGTGAAACTAGATTTCACAACATGTAATCTAAAATTAATTGGTTTTTAAATTGTTTGAGAGGATTTAGTTTGGAAATCAGTTAAAAATCATTACAGGATGTGAAATGAGAATTCACATCCTTTAATTATCATTACCATATTTTTAAAAAGGATTTTCCTGCATCGCATAAACCCTATGCACACATTTTCTTTTGATGTAGAAGCTTTGTGTACCATGATCATTGAGTTAAGATGTCCCGCATACCTTTGAATTGGACCAAAACACCTTTTTGAATTACAATATTCAACCTAATACCCTCCGCGCACCTCCATCCATATTGCGGGTCTTCTAACATCAATTTTTAGGAGTCCTCTTTGATCCATAAGTGATCTCAAATTAGATCTTGGATAACTGGACCTAGATTTTTATAATATGCCTTGCAGTTATTAATCTTCTTCTAGATCCATTGCTAATATATTATCTAGTTCTTTTTGAGAGGAATCCAATAATCGATTTCTATTACAGATTATTGGATTTTTTTCACTGCTTTTTCCACTTTCGAGGAGTCAGATCTAAATCTTGTTCAACGACGCATTATTGACTGACTATGTTCATATTGGGATTATCTGTTGGCAAGCGTTCTTCACAGTTCCTAAGGTAGGTGGTCTAAAATTAAAATCTTATAGTTTTCATTACAATTATGTGTATGTAATTGTAGAATTTTGATTAGATGTTTAGAAATTTTATTCTTAATTAAATTAATAAATTTGGTGAATTAATTAATTACAGGAAATTTGAAATTGGGATTTTAGATCATGAATATTTAATATTTAAATTAATTATGAGATTATAAAATTGTGATATTGATAATTAATTGATGGATTAATTATGGCGATATAGAGATTATTGAAATTGAATAATTAATGGATGTAATAATTATTTGCATACTAATATTGTCGAAAGGGGATATTTAATTGTAGAATTACTTATCCGATATTTTTATGATTATTAAATTGATGGAAATAGAACAATTAATTGATAAATTAATTAGGGATATCAAATTTATTAAGATATAAAAATTAATTTAGGAATTATTTGGGTTTATTGATTTTATTAAGTTGGAATAATTAATTAATGAATTAATTTTGTATGTTTTTGTGATTGTTGGTTTGAACTAATTAATCGACGAATTAATTAATGTGAGAAATGATATAATTTAGTTATTGAATTAAATATAGGGATTTATTAATTTAATAATTAATTTATGTGAGTAAATAGATTATTTAGTTATTGAATTAAATAAATGGATTAATTAATTTTTAATTAATTAATTGAATGTGACATGGAAAACTAATGGGATAATTCGTTGATGGGACATAATAAGATTAATTAATTATGAATTAATTACAACAACATGACATAGGAAATATATTGTTTAATTAATAGAATATATTGGATGGTATTAATAACTATGAATTAGTTAATGAGACTGATGTGGAAAATTAATTAGTGTATTAATTGAAGTGTTTGAATGATTTAATTAATCATCGAATTAATTAAAGGAAGATGTGTTAGATTAATTAATTACTGAATTAATTAATGGTTGTTTATGTGTTAATAAAATGGAATGAGTTAGATTAATTATTTTTTGAATTAATTAAATGGGATTGTTATGATGAAACAATTGAGTGTATTAGATTAATTAATTGGTGAATTAATTAGCATGGATCATTGGGATAATTATTTTTTGATTTGAGATGATTAATTGTAGAATTAATCATGTGATATCGAGTTTTTGATTTGAGATGATTAATTATAGAATAAATCATGTCATATTGAGTTGTAAATTTAAGATAATTAATTATAGACTTAATTATGTAATATTGAATTATAGATTTGAGATAATTAATTTTATAATTAATTATGTGATATTGAGATTGATGATATGATATAATTAATTATAGAATTAATTATGAGTTATTGAGATCGTCAATACGATAATTAATTGTGATATTTATTAAGGAATTTTTAGTTTATGGGTATTGATTAATTAATTGATGAATTAATTAATGGTAATGAAACTCTTAAAAAATTAGGGGAGTTAATTAAAGGCATTTTTGTGATAAAATAATTATTGAATTAGTGATATAATTTATGTGTTTAGTTCAGTTTTTAATTGAAAAATAGAATAGAATTAATTAATTAATTATATAATTAATTATTGTATTTTATGTGATAAATTAGTTGTCAAAATAATTAATATTATAGATCTGATTATTTAGTTATTGAATTTAGTAGGGAAAGTAAGTGATTAATTAATGGTTTGGATGATTAAGTAGATTAATGTGCTTAATTAATTGTGGATTCAATTAAAGGGGTTTCATGTGAACAATAATTTTTTAATTAGAAATGAGGATGACTTGATTAAATAATTGATAAATTAATTAATGTGAAATTGGGGTAAGTGGTTTAATGTTGATTAATCCTACATGATGTACTGATGTGCTATTTTTGATATTGTTCTTAAATTGATTAACCTTGATAAATGGCGTACATGTGTTATGAATTATTAAATGGTGAATGGTAATATTTTCATTCAGATTACTATTAGGAATGGTAACATACTCATTCAATTATGTATTATTAAGCGATGAATGGTAACAAGATCATTTGGCCAACTATTATGAATCATAATAAGTTCATTCAAATATGTATTATTGAACGGTGAATAGAAACATGATCATTTGGATAGCTATTATGAATGTAACATGATAATTCAATTATGTATTATTAAATGTTGATTGGTAACATGCTCATTCATCCAACTATTTTGAATGGTAACAAGCTAATTCAAATATGTATTATTAAATGGTGAATGGTAACATGCTCATTTGGCCAAGTATTATGAATGGCAACATGTTCATTTAAATTGTGTGATTAAATGAAGGGTTACATAGTCATCCTAATTGTGTGATTAAATGAATGGTGATGTGGTAATTTATTTGGGAAATAAGAATGGTAATAATGGTACTCCAATATGTGCCCTAATATGAGAATAATTCAAACTCTGACATGAGTTAAGTCATGTGCTGATATATTATATCACCATTGTATAATTTGAGCTCCAAAATGGGTCTAATTAGGTATTAAAATATGATATTACTTAAGTAACACTTTAGTCTCTCGTACGAGATGATGTTAGTATTGAGGTACAAGTGTCCACGGGATCCCTAGAGTTAAAATAATTAATTAAAGAATAAATTATAATGTGATAGCTCTTTATTCATGCATAGTAAATAATTATTTATATAACTATACATAATTTTTGACTGGATTATTTTAATCACTATTGGTGGTGGCCTACTGAGTTATACTCACACCCTAATTGGGATTCTTGGTTAATATCTCAATAGAATTTATTGTTTTCTGGATAGGTTAAGGGAAAAGGCCATGTGTTAGAATACTGATTTGGGATGGAGCTTAACGGAGTGAAAAAGATGTGGTTTGAGACTCGAGTGGGAGTCATTAGTGTCTTTATATTCAGTATCATTTTAATAAAATTTTATACTTAAGCTGGAATAACATGTTTCACTTTTTAGATAAATAGCGTATTTATTGTTTTTTATCTTATGGAATTGGTATTGTGATGGTTATAAAGGAATACCCAATTTTTATATATTTATTTCCGCTGTTTTCTTACACTGATTAAAGAGGTAATAGTCTCCCAATGATCAATAATAGACCTTTGTTGCTAGTCAGCAGATGTTGACATACGGGGAGGTGTACATGAGGTCCTATAAAAGGCCGACTTGGGACACTGGTGCATAGCACCTGGTCCGAGATGTTACAAAGTTGTATCATAGATCCATTTTTATTTTATTCTTCTTTGTCATACTGTTTTGGAAATGTAGACATGAGACTAGGAAGAGTTGAATATTGGTTATGATCTTGTTCATCAGAAGAGCTACCCCATGTATGAGAGAAAACCCAGGTACCCAGGGTGGGATTATTTTTATTATTGTTTGAATTTATGGTGGAATATTACTTCACCTTGGTTTACACACTTGTTTTCTGATGTGGTTGTTGTTTTTTGATTCATTGAGATTGACTTATGTCCCTAAATTCCGTTATAGTTGACTCTACAAGAATCATTATAGGAAATCAAGGTTATTTTGACATGCAACCTTTTAGGAATGCACGTGAAAACATGTTTTGGGGATGTAGTTGAACTTGAACTATTTTTACTTGATTGATAAATTGAATTTAAAATAGTACCAAACATGAAATTGAAAAATATTGTAAAATGATACATGATGAAAATAAATGGGTGACTAAATGATAAAAAAATTAGATAATGAAAATGTGTATTATCCTATTAAATAGGACCCAGGTGTAGGATTGTTAAAGGTAGATATAGTGCCTCGGTCTTGATTAGGTGGTAGGATAAAGTTTGGAAGACTTGATATGATTTTTTAAACCCCTCTTGTTAACTATGATAAATGTTGTGAAATAAATATCATTTTTTTGTTTATTTGACCTCTATTATGGATAGTTTGGGTAGTGAGAATATCATTTTTTGAGAACTCAGTTTTAGATTGTGTGAGCATCCATCAGGTTTTGGACCAGTGTGGTGAGATGCTGGTAGGTTGAGAATCCAAACACTTTCTATAGATTATGGTGATTCCATAATGGGAGGAAACTTAAATGATGTAGGACTTATAGTATTCATCAATGACTTCTTAGTGTACTTTTAATTATTTATTTTCATTTCCCCTACCTTAACATCATCCTGAGTACACTGAGAAAGATATGGTTTTATGCCTAGCTGCCTAAATTTTTTTGGTTAGATATGGGGCCCATTAGGAGTAGTGCTTATGAAGAGGTATATATGAGGATTTGGATGGTGTGAGGTATGACATAGATAGTTTTCATATGAGGTTATAAGGATGGGCCGAAAGTCATTGAATACGGTGGTACATGGTCTGTTGTGGTTATGTTTCATTAAAAAGAGTTGTTAATGAAACTCATAAGTTGGGGAGTGATATGTAAGCATTAGGTGTGTGAAGAAAGACCATTGGGTTGAAATGGTGGAATTAGAATTCCAAATAGGTCCTTATAAGGTGATTATTTATTTTTCTTTGGAGAAAGTATGGGTGGGCCTTAGAGGTAGCAGATGTACATTTTTTATAGGATGTTTTTGATGTCCATGAAAATTGATAATGTAGAATGGTTTCTTATGGTTATTGGAAAAAGTGAGTCAAAAGTCACGTTAGGTATTTTGAAGATTTTTATCTTGAGACCGATTCATTCAATAAGAATTATATGATATTTGGGTTGGATCGTAGTGAGAATATTTTTTTGGAAAACAATTTCCTAATAGTTTTTATATTGTGGGAGATTAGGCATGAGTTATGGAGGAAGATTCGGAGAGAGAAGTGGACAAGTGGGTATAGTGGCCTAGCTTTATTTGACTCAGAATCATTGAGGTGCTTTGGAGTACAACTCGAGGAAAAGTTGTTATAAGGTTGGGTGATTGTAAGATACCATCATTTTCTGAGTGTGACTCTTTTAAAATTTTGTTCAAGATGGGGTTTTTTTTAATTTAACTCATGGCTTCAATTTATTTAAATCTTCAAAAATATACACCCATAAAATTTCACCACATGAAATTTGATTTCAACACAAGTAATATTCCACCATGTGACATTATATTTCACCTCATGTAATCTATCACCATGTGAAATTAGATTTCAACACAAGTAATCTAAAATAAATGTTTATTAAAATGTTTTGATGGGATTTCCTCAGGAAATCAATTAAAAATTATTAACTAATGTGTAATGAGGATTCACATCGTGTAATTATCATGACCATCTTTTTAATAACTCTTTTCCATCATCGTGTAAACCCTATTCTCCCATTTTCCTTCACTGTAGAAGCTCCACACACCAACATATTTAACCAACGATGTCCCACAAACAAATATCTTGCACCAAAATACCTCCTCACATTTCAATCTTCAAACAAGGACCCTTCGTGCTCCTCCCTTATTATTTTGGGTCTTCTTTAATTAATTTTTGGGAGTACACTTCGATCCAGAAGTGATTTCTCATTGGATCATGGATATCCATACCTAGATATTTAACGTATGTCTTCTAGTTTTTAATAGGATTATAGATTCATTGCCAACGAATTATCTATTTCTTCTTTAGAGGCATCCAATAGCTAATTTCAATCGTAGATGTAGGGATTTTGTCATTTCTTCATCTGCTTTCATGGAGTCAGGACTATTCTTATAGTAGGTGATCTAAAATTCAAATCCCCTAGTATTTATTTTAATTATGTGAATGTCATTGTAGAATTGAGATTAGAGTTTTTGCAAATAAGTTCATAATTAAATTAATTAATTTGGTGAATTAGTTAATTTATGGAAATGTGAACATGGGATATTGTGATTTTATATAATGAATAATTAATTGATAAAATAATAATTAGATTATGAAATTTTTATTTGGATAAATAATTTTTGGATTAGTTTTGTTGAGATAGAGATTGTCAAAATTGAATAATCAATGGACGAAAAAATTATTGTTACATTGAAGTTGTCGAAAGGAGATAATTAATTATAGAATTATTTATCAGAGATTGTTATAGTTATTAAATTTATGTTAACATAAAAATAAATAGATGAATTAAGTGGGGATATTGATTAGATTAATATATTATAGTTAATTTGGGAATTAATTTTGGTTATTGATTTGATTAAGTTGCAGTAGTTAATTGATGAATCAATTATATGGGGTTTTTTGAATTTCGGTTTGAATTAATTAATCAAAGAATTAATTAATTTTACCAATGATATTATTTAATTATTTAATTAAATAATGGGATTATTTAATTGACTAATTACTTAATGTGATTAATGAGATTATTTAATTATTAAATTAAAAAAAGGGATTAATTAATTTTTAATTATTTAATGGAATGTGACATGGACAACTAATTTCCAAATTTATTGGATGGAATGAATAAGATTAATTAATTATTAGTTAATTAATGCAATGTGACATGGGAAATTAATTGGAATATTAATTAAATAGAATGGACAGGATTAATTAATTTCATATTAATTAATGCGATTTATGTGGATAATTAATTATTGAATTAATTGAATGGTTTCTATGTGTTAATTAGTTTTATAATTAATTAATGGAAAATGGTTTTGATTAATTAATTAGTGAATTAATTAATAGGGGTTTTTGTGTTAATAAAATTGAATGAGTTATATTTTTTTGTGAATTATTTAATGGGGATTATAGTGATGGAACAATGGGTGAATTGGATTAATTAATTGGTGATTTAATTAATATGGATTGTTGGGATAATTTGTTTTTGATTTGTGATGATTAATTGTAGAATTAATCATGTTATATTGAATTTTTGATTTGAGATGATTAATTGTATAATAAATCATATGGTATTGAGTTGTAAATTTAAGATAATAAATTTTAGAATTATTTATATGATATTGAAAAATTTATTTGAGATAATTAATTGTAGAATTAATTACGTGAAATTGAGATAAATAATTAGAGATAATTAATTGTATAATTAATTACGAGTTATTGAGATCATGAGTGCCATAACTAACTATGGGATTAATTATGTGATCTTGAGTTTGTGGTTATTGATTAATTAATAGAGGAATTAATTAATGATATTTTCATTCTTAATTAATTGGGGAAATTAATTAAAGGGATTTATGTGATAAACTAATTGTTGAATTATTGAAGTAATTTATGTGTTTAGTTAATTTTTGAATTGACTAATATAATTGATGTAATTAATTAATTGTGGAATTAATTAATTAATTTGATGTGATTAATTAATTGTAAGATTAATTAATATTATTGATGTGATGAACTAATTGTTGAATTAACTAGAGAAATTAAGTGATTAATTAATGGCCGAGTTAATTAAAGTGATTTATGTGCTTAATTAATTGGGGAATTAATTACTGTGTTTCATGTGAATTCTAGTTGTTGAATTAGCAATGATGATAATCTAATAAATTAATTGATAAATTAATTAATGTGATATTGGGTTAATAAGTTTAATTTTGATTAATCCTACATGATGTGATGATGTTCTATATGTTATAATGTTGTTAATGTTGATTAACCTTGATAAATGAGATACTTTTGATATGTACTATTAAATGGTGAATGGTAACATGCTAAATTTGAAAAATATTATGAATGGTAACATGATCATTCAATTATGTGTTATTAAATTGTGAATGGTAACATGCTTATTCAACCAACTATTATTAATGGTAAGATGCTTATTAAATTATTTATTATTAAATGGTGAATGGTATCATGCTCATTTGTCCAACTATTTTGAATGGTAACATGCTCATTCAATTATGTATTATTAAATGATGAATGGTAATGTAATGGCCCAGACCTCTCTGGTCCATTATTTTGCAAAAATCAGGTGTGTGAGGTGTTTCGGGAGGTCAAGGTGACTTATCCCCAACACTTTGAAAATTTTCCATTTTTGTGAACAGTTCCATCAGTGAACAGTTCCAATGGTAGATAGTTATGAACATTGCAACAATGACCTTATGTGAACAGTGTCATCGGTGACCCTTTGTGAACAGTGTCATCAGTTAGCTTATGTGAACAGTGCAACAGTGACCTTATGTGAACAGTGTCATCGCTGACCTTCTGTGAATAGTGACATCAGTGACCTTATTTGAATAGTGTTATTAGTGACCATATGTGAACAGTGTCATCGGTGACCTTCTGTGAATAGTTTCATCAGTGACCTTCTGTGAACAGTGTCATCGGTAACCTTATTTGAACAGTGCAATGGTGACCTTATGTGAACAGTGCAACGGTGACCTTATATGAACAGTGACATCAGTGACCTTATGTGAATAGTGTCAGCAGTGACCTTATATGAATAGTGCAATGATGAGGTTCCAACAGTGAGGTTCCAATGGTGACCTCTTTCTTTAAAAAAATATTGGGTTCATGAACTGTGTTTCCAGAACAGTGAGGCTCCAACGGTGAGGTTCATGAACAATGTTTACAGAACGGTGAGGTTCCAACGTCGAGGTTCATAAATAGTGTTTCCAAAATGGTGAGGTTCCAATGCTGACCACATTCCTTTTCCAAATGTTGGGTTCATGAACAGTGTTTCTGGAACTGTGAGGTTCATAAACAGTGTTTTTTTCCTTTGTCAAATTTCGAGTTTGTGAATAGTTTTTCCATCTTCCTACAGTTTCTCCCCTTTGACATTTCCTTTGACATAAAATGCATTTAAAGCATTTTTAAGGACTCTAATGCTTATCCAATGGATATAACTCCTATAATAATTTTTCCTAAGGCTCTGTATGTTTTTACTTAGTCAAACCGTGTGGTTTAATGCAATCCACTTTTAATGGAAAACCCAGCGTATCATAAACCACTACTCCATTAAATCTTCTAAAGGCACGAGATATATTTCTCCCTAGTTCTTACTCCTTGTTCTCGGGCGTGAGATGCTCGAACATCCCATTCCTTCCCATAGGAGTTGTACAATTAAACGTTCCTCCTAGGATTTGTTCCACCCAGCTTTGATTCAAGTAGTAAGGGTCAATTCTTCATCAATATAAGGTATGTTTTATCATCATTATTTTAGGCTCATCTTCTCTTGTTTCTCATTTCCATGTTATGGAATTCGATATTTATACTTTAATAGAGTTTTCTTGGGTTTTTGTTGGTTCATTCGTGCCGTGACATCCTTTTATGGATTCAGTTGTTGCGAGAGGAGGCGATCATGATTAGTTGTGTGGATCGTTCTCGTATAAATAACATCAAGAACCGTTTGAGGTAGGGGATTCATTTATTCTCTTTTCTTTTACGTGAAACTATATAGTTAGCATGTTTTATCCCACTGCATCATAATGTAATTTTTTTAATAAATATTTGAACCGGATAAATAAATTGATATCGATCATATTTTATTTCCTATTTTTTTCTAGATAGTTTGATATCTAGTCTTGTTCTTGATGGAAATTGGGAAAGAACGTTAAGTTGAAATTAATTGATCTTTGTTTGGAAAAAAGATAAAGTGGTATGTAAATGAATATGGTTCTTCTTATTGTAATTCGAAGTTAATCAACTTGGTACAGTAAGCATGTTTAATTATTTATGATATCTTACTGGTTAGGTTTCCCAAAATTTGGAACCTACGAATAATGAATCAGTTAATCCAAGATGGATTAAAGAATTGGTTGTTTGATAAAAGATAATTCCTTGTAGGGTTCTAAGTTACCCTCTGGCTTGATTAAGGGCCAAGAACCCAATTGGTATGATGTTTTTTTCCTGCTACCTGTGTTGTGATGTGAGCCTATAAGGTTGTTGTGATTTGTGGGGGCAGGGAGGCCGATTGGTTATGGTAGCAGTTGACACCTAGAGTGGCGAGATGCATCAGTTTATGCATGTGGGTGTCGAGGAGGACACCAGTGATGATGAAACGGGTTGGATGTGAATGTTAGATGCTTGCTGATTTGTATTGGCTGTTTATCTAAATTACTTTCACCACTACTCAAGTCAGCTGGTCTTGCTGACCCTTCTTCCGAAAGGTGCAAAGACGTGTGGGGTATGCCACATGATTTCCGTGTTTAGCTTCTCAAGGGAGGATGTGTCTACACTCTGGCTATAGGTGGCAAAGACTTGACAGGTAGTTCCTATACTCACCGTGTGAATCCCCCTTGTGTTTAGTAGCATAGAATGTTTTTCTATAATTCATGGGAATATGGGAAAGTAATGCTATAAATAAATAATTGAATGAATTATGTTAACCCATAGGATTGGAGCCTTCTAGGGTGCAATGCTGAGGTTGTAATTTAGAAGGAACAATGTACTTTGGGTGAGATGCTAATGAAATATAATGTGGAAATTATTGATGGTTAATTAATGTTTAAAGAATTAATTAATGTAAAGTGCCACTAAAAAAAGGAATGAAGTAATGTATTAATGATCTTGAAATGGTTGTGTGCTTATATGATACCTAGTGTTAGAAGTAGCTGTTGGGAGCTCGAGAGACGTTAACTGCAGTTGATTCTAAGACTAGGTTATGACCATAGTGTGGTTGTGAGATATAGTATATTTTGTACTTTTGGGTTTCTATATGCTACTCCACCTCATCAGTTTGGGCAACTGACACCCCAAGGATTTTGAGCCTTGGGGGTGTTTTCCCCAACATTATGGTGGGAGGACGGATGACTGACTACCCCCTTTGGCCCCGCTCTCTTCTCTTGGTAGTTACTTGTGCTAGTAGGCACAATGGTTAGTTTTCCCCATATATGTGTGTAGAGGGCTATAATGGCTTGTGGTTATTCACACACATATATTCTGGATATAGTTTCCTATGTAATACTATAGGTGTAACGTGTATAGGCTGTGATGACTTGAGGATCCTTACTCGGTGTATAGGATATAATGGCTTGGGGTTTAATACTCAACGTATGATACACGTTATGGGAGCTGTGGTGGCTCCTAGAAACTACCCGGTTACTTTCTTTTGTGTATGTGGTAGTGTGGATGCATGAGGTGCATGTTGTGGTGCTTCACCCAGGCGTCTGCGGGCAAGCCTTTTTGGAGGGAGATGCTTAGGATGTGCGACGTTGGGGAAAAGAGGCAAACCAGTGGGGAAGTAGTAGTGGGGTACCCTTGATTATATTTATTATAATATATACCCATGTATGCGTTACTTGGTTAGAGTATCCATGGTGAGGATGGGAACTTTGTATACCTATTTAGGTGATGAATTAGTTTAACTTGTTGTTCACTGTGCTTTAGAATGATTTCTTTAATTTTGCACGAGAGGATCTAGGGAGGATCCTATTGAGTATACTGTTATGCCCACCTTATATATATATAAACTTTATTTCAGGTCACTTGGAGAAGATTGGAGATCAGGCTGGTTACCACTAGCTTGGGGTTGCAGGAGCTATTCAGACTTCATGGTCGCTGCTTTTTTTTTAATTTATTTTGGGTACTTGTAGTTTTTACCTTTTAGTTGTAGTGGTTTTCATGACATTACATATCTTTACTTTGTTTTTTATTTTATATTGTAGGCTGAGTTGGATTTGTTTGGTGTCTGTCTTAGCTCTCTATTTCTCATGTTTTCTCTTAGAGGGTAATGCCTCCCATTTTTGTGTTTACTATACCTTTCAGTGCTCGTCTCCAACCTAGGGCTTACTGGAGGTGAGACTCAGGGGTCATTATCTTCCTTCTCACATCACAGACCCAGGATAGGTACACTTTGTGGGGAGGGGGTTGTAACGGGTAACATGCTCCTTTGAACAACTATTATGAATGGTAATATGCTCATTCAAATTATGTGACTAATAAAATGTAACATAGTCATTCATTTATGAACATAGGATAACATGTTTTTCCAAATTTTGTGATTAAATTAATGGTAACAAGGTCATTCAATTGAGAAATGAGAACTTTAATAATGGTACTCCATGATATGGCTTCACATGAGAATAATTCGAACACCGGAATGAGTCAAATCTGGTGATGAGATATCATATCACCTTCAAATACTTTGAGCTCCAGCACATGTAAAAACTGATATTAAGATATTATATTACCTGGGGAATGATTTAGGCTCCATTACAAGATGATGTTAGTGTTTATGTCTACATCTACACTAGAACCCTAAAGTAAATATAATTAATTAAAAGAAAAAATTATAATGTTATCAATGGTTATTTATGAATTGTAATTACTTCCTTATACAACTACATACATTGTTTCACAAGAATTTTTTGCATGCTGTTGGTGATGGATTACTAAGTTATACTCACACCCCACTCGGGCAGCTTGATCGGCACCCAAATAGGCATTATTATTTTTTATATAGGTTAAGGGAAAATGCATTATGTTAGATTTTTTATTGGGTATTGAGCATGGAGGAGGGAACCAAATGTTGTTCTTGAATTGAGTGGGAGACATTAGTGTCTTTACTTTCATTGGAATTTTTAGACACTTGTACAATTATGATGGCATATCATGTATCCATTTTTAATTAAATATTGTATTTTCTATTTTAGTATCTAATGGAATTGGTATTTTGATGGTTATATATGCTTCAACTATTTTTATATATTTATTTAAAATGATGTATTACTCTGATAAAAGAGGTTATAGCATCCTCATGTTCAATAATAGAACCTTACTGATAGTCAGTAGCTTATGACTTACGGGGAGGCGTGACTGAGGTCATATGATACATCTGCTCAAGGCACCAGTGTGTGGAACTCAGACTGAGATGCTACATCAATATTTCTAATGAAAACTCAATATCAACCCCTCATTAGTTCAACAACCCACTATAAAAATGAAAAAACAAGAAGGATGGAAGAATAACCCCATAAAGATGGAGAAACCAAGGGATAAATGACTTATATTATTATTTCTTGAATAATTGGGGACAAAACCACCAAAATAATGATGATAAAATGCTCTAAGTAGGCTTTTAAGAAGCTCCCATGGATGAAAATACCGTATAGATTGGATTAGTGGTGTTTTAGTGTTAAATACAAAGAGGTAAAGAAGGTAATTTTTTAGTTTTTAATGTCCATGAGATGTCATAGAGTATTACATCATGGTTATCCAAAGCATGAAGAAACCATGTGTCCCTCAATGTCAAAGAGGACCATGTAACCCAGTTATCCCACACGGTATTCTAAACCATGCCATCTCCAATTTCTAGGAGGAAATCAGTCGGATCCTTACCTGTGGGAGGGTACACGGTTTCCATTAACCATGAACCAACTGCATTCCACCTTCTGTTAATCCCAAAATCTCAACTTTTCACCAAAAACTCTTGGGGAAACTAATGAATAAGTATAAGACCAAAAATGAACAATATAATGCCTCAAAATAAAAAAACAGATGTGAATGGTGAAAGTAATTCCCTCCATACAATACTAACATAATCAATATACTCACTTGTGTTAGAAACCTTATCAAGATCGGTATACATTCCATAGGTTGGTCTCTTGATCTCCCAATCTATTTACAAAACTACAATCAAGCTAGGATACACCTGATCTAACCCATTTATGCTAATCCTTCTCATAATCATGCAATATCATGGGCACTCACTTTCGGTCACTAGGTCACATAAATGTTTAGAAAACCCCACAAGTTTTAAATTATCTCATTACTATTGTCTAGGATCAAATATCACTACTCAATGGGAATATATTCCATATAAACTAAAACACCATCATTATATCCAAATTATACACACATGAAACATCATAGAAACCATGCTAAATGGAATTCCAAAACATCCATGTCAATTCAAAAGACAACCTAGGTTAGTCATCTCAAAACAAACCATTATTTAATTCCTTTTCCTAGGAATCCCTAGCTATATATATACACACTTAATCATATTAGAAAAACAGACACACCTCACACTAGTAAACTAAAAAATATTCTCCAAAGCATTCCACATATCATTCCCCTTAGCCAACCATTCCAAATCATGAAGTCTCTACAATATGAAAATGAAAAATATAACCTTTTGCATGCCTCACTATGTTCCATTTATTTACTTTATATCTCTATAAGAGCATACTATCTCATAGTAATCATTCAAAATTAATTCCATGATAATGAATGACTATGAAATTAGATTAATGTTCAAGGATCCATCATGGCCATAGAAACCTCTTTTGTTTTCAAGGGGATTTAAAAGAAGAATGATTTTTTTGTTTTAATATCAATATCATATAAGTTTTGAGATGAAAAATAATATTATATATAGACAAGAATAAACTTTATGGGGATATTTAGGGATCACCTAAATCAAAAACCGAGTTATTCACTTTTGGACATGGTTATAAACACCCTCTTAAAAAATTTATGATCGAAAAAAACTATATTAAATATTAGTCTCATGATATCTATCATGAGTAAATTATGAATAAAAGTAATGGAAACCACACTTGACATATACCAGAGAATTAGTGAATAAAAATCTCAATTAATCATCTCAACAATTTGTAAATTTCACTGAAATTGTTAGAAGTCCCTAAATAATTCATGGTAGTGATATAACTTCCTGAATCAAAACAATAACTTATGTATTCATCCTACCAATATCTCTTATATATCAATAAAAAAATCCCACATAATATCCTATGGATTACACTATGTTTATGTATAATTAGAAATGTGGTCAAATATAATTAAAACTAAATTAGTTACAATGAAATAGAGGAAGAAATGATTGATGAATTGAAAAGAAGTTTTAAAATTTACCTTTAACTATTACATGAAATAAATGGGATAAATATTAGATAAGAATTGATAATGATATCCATTATATATGAATATATTAATAGAATAGAGGCTTGGGCTTGTTCATTATGATTCATCTGGCCTAAATCCCACATTTCAATTCATTTAAATATTTTATTAATATTTTAAAAATTCTATACAAAATTAATCAAAAATTATTTTTAATAACCTATTGGACCCTTAAATATCACACCAAAAGATAATTCTTTATCATGGATTCTCCTACATAGAAATTTTTTCATAAATAGCAGGCTCTTAAATATCCATCTTTTGGACTAACACCTTTCTATATTTTAACATCCTAAAATCAAAATCATTTTTAGCATCTGAATATATAGTATAATGTCTAGGTGTCCTATCATTACATATTAGAATCTAATTCTAAAAAACTATGAACTATAATTAATGATCATATATTTTTATGGTTATATAAAATTACACTTCCAATTTTCAAATAATATATTAGGGTTTATGAGTTTAATAAATTTCCAATACTCTCATAAATAAACCAAACATATTACAGGGGGTCTTGATTTACTTTTTTGTATCTTAAATCATTAAAACGTTTTAACATATACATATTAAAGTAATATTTTTCAATTTTATGGATGTTAAGAACTTATTAAAATATCATTCTTAAAGTATCTTCTATTTGAGAAGAAATCGAATAGATATTCCTCAATATCCATTTGTGTATTTTGGTTAACTAAAACTCATCATGTTCAATTTCATTAATCTTACAGATATATAATAACCACACATTCTCTAATTCATTTATATAAAATCTATATTTTCCATTACATATCTCCCAATATAACTTATACACATCATCCTTTATCACAAAAATAACCAATACATTTACTATGTAACCTTCACATATTGGGGTCATATCCATCTTGAAAACAGGTTTGAATCTTAAATTTTAGGGTAACTTACCATTTTATCACCATTATGTTATATAATAATTCTTATATATTTATGGAAGAAAAAAATGAACAAAAATTATTATAAGATAAGGATCTGAACATATGCCTTTTCAAAATTGCCTCCTTTGATGTAAATTTTTGAAAACATCTCTTGAATCCACTCAAAAGATATGGATCTATTTCATATCCCATAAAATTAATTTAAAAGACACTCCGAAACACACCAATTTAATTTTAAATAACATAATTAACATTTAAAAATACCAAATCATTTCATAAGTCTTTAGTATTCTATAAAAATAAAGTATTGATATATTTAGTTCTAATTGATATATTTCTGACAGATTTCCTCCAAATAAATCTACTTCTAGTGAATCTATTTACAACCACATGGGGCTCAAAATTTCATTATTTGTGGTTTACAATTCATAAAATTATCTTTAATAAGCCTCTAATAAACACTTATATGAACTACATCCAAATGTCCCACTATTAGATTTCTTATATTCCAATAGTCATTAATCTCAAAAAAAAATCATACTCAGCAGTATAATTTAAAAATTATAATTCTATATGACCTAATATCTACCACTATTGAATCATTCAAATTTTATATCTTACACTTATTGGATATGATGACTCAAGACTAACAATTTTATAGATTCATATACAATTTTAATCTATATTTTTCCACACCTGATGTTGTAAGGAATTTATGACTTAGGGAAAAAAATAGATAACCCCAAACCAATATTCTATATACAACACCCATCATTCTACAAAAGATTTATGCTATAAAATGAGTTATATTTTCCTCAACCTATATAAAATAAAAAGACCCTGACTCCACATGTATCCTTACCAAAACAAATTTTAATGTTTCTCAATTTTTTTAGACTCTAGGTTGACAACATGAATAATCATATAAATTATATCCTACAACTTCTCAAAAAGAAACTTGATTTTATGAAACATTTCCTGGGCCTCTAATCACACTAAAAAATAATTCTATGGATGTTCTGAATCAAAAAAATTATGATATGAAAATAAATTATTAAAATATCCTACACTTTGATACAAAATATCACATTTCTAATGATTCCAAAAATCCATATGTTGTTAACTATTATAGTTCCATATTATTTTCTACCGTGGGGTAATCCATTGAATTTTAGGTTCCTTCATAACTTAATTTTTTAAATATTTTCTTAGAAATTTTTATCGAGTGTCATTAACATACTCCTTATAATATTTTTGAGCGTTATGTTATAGTTTTCCATGATATGATATAGAATATATATTCGAATATAGTATATTTAATGATATAGAGAAACCTATTCCTATATTATTTTAAATAATTATTTTAACAGAAAATGAAATACTAAAACATTTGAAGCATCTATCAATGTTTTATGTACTATTGGTTTAATATTTGTTTTTTATCTAATTTTAGATTAATCCATGCTACATAAATCCATCATATTTATAAAATAGTGTTTTAAAAACCCATGAATTATTTCATAAAATTCATTAACATTAAAATAAATATCCCTTGATAATTCATAATTCTTTGTTTTATTAGTAAACTCATGAGAATATTAATTTAATATCCATTCCATTTTTCTACCAAATTATTGAAAAATATCATCCATTATATTTTCCACTTACTTAACCCTCAAATCAATAACCCTATTTTTTTTAGTTTTTCTCATACTAATTATAATTATATTAAAATATTTTTACAATTAAAAAGTAGTATCTTACTTGAATTAAAAATATTTATAAATTATTTAAAAACCTCAATATCAAATGTATGAGTTAAAGTTGATGGAAAAATACATTTTAAGTGATTTATTTTTCAATTAAAAATAATATAATACTAATATATTTCATAATGTATTATTTGGATACATCCTTCTTTAGTAAAAATATTTTTAGCAAACCTAAAATAGTATTTGAATTTATGAATAACTATATATGATACATAAATATTCACCAAAAATCACACATCAGATGATTTTTAAACCAATTAATTTCATCCCTTGACATTAATATCTATTTAAAACATTTAAAATATACTTTCTTTATTATATCCCAATTTAGTTGTGTAATATCAAAATTTTGATTAACTAATTTAACATCTTAAATAAATGATTTTTTAAATCATCAAAAATAAAATTATTTCCCATGGTAGTCTATAATTTATTAAATTTATCTTTAACATTTTATCCAGTTTTTCAAAATAAAACAAAAATTAACAATATCGAATATTAATGTTAAATTGATTAGAAAATTCTTATTTTCAAAATCAATTGAGGGGGTGGGGGAATAATCTAGCATTTTCCTTAATAAAAATTATTCAATACATCAAAAATTTATTTGGTAATAATTATAATATTGAAACATGAGAAAAAATATTTTTCAAAATATTTTCATTTAAATATGAAATAGAATCCAAAAATGTATATACTTATTCTATGAATGGATAATAATTTATAAATATATTCATCTGAAAAATTTTCAATTCTTAATTAGAAATACACTAATATTTACTATGAGAATACTTTTCTAAAAACTGAATAATATAATCATTCGAAACATCTAGGTAAATAATAATTTACCTATAACTAGACGCCATAATATCATCAATGTAATAGTTCTTATATTTAATATTTGAACAATCAAAATGAAATACTTCTATATAGTTATCAACAACCAATTTAATCATATTAATAAATCATTATTATATTTACCAATATAGCTTTTAATTAAGACCAATAAAAACAATTAAATCTATAATCCTCATCTCAATCATAACATTTTTAATAGTAGTAATATCATTCAATTCATCAGTAGAGAAATATTAAACAGAATAAAAATTATTATGAACCCTAGGTTATTCTGAACTAGAAACACCACAAACGACATGAAGAATAACATAAAAAACCACATTTTTTAAAAATTAATCACTAATGTAAAAATCCACAATAGTTTTTTTTATTAATTTATAGACTTCAGGATCACCTAGAATATTGAAAATACCTTTATTAATGAAATAATCATAAAATCCAAGATGAATGTATTTATTACCCACATCATGTATCAAAACCTCAATAACTATATTATCTACAAGAGTTTTAGATTATTCTTAACATTCCATATCTATTAGAATTTATTTACTCAATGATATATTCTAGTTACAGTCTATAACATGTTTCTTTATTTAATTGATAATATATGTTATAATTAATTTATTTTTTAAAAAATAAACATGTAAAATCATTAAGGGGGTTAATGTTTAGGTTTATCATCTATAACAATATATAGAAATTATTAAGTGTTAAAATGTGTCTAGTGTATGATGTATAGTTAGGTGCATTTCCCAAATAATATGTGTAGTAATCATGCATCCTTATAAATTAACCAAAATATTCTCATTTAATTTTTTATAATTTATAGAATTAATATGATTATAAAATAAATATATATATTTCATAAATTTTCATTGAACATAAAATTATTGACTTATTTTAGAATTTTGGGTTAACGGATTTAGTATTTTTCTAATTTAATGAGTGATTTATTTATTATTCTTTTCTATATTATTGTTGTTTTTTTGTGGCTGTGGTTATTTATATTTTTATTGTTGTTATATAATGAGTGGTATAGATAAAAAATGATATAATTTTACTTATCTACAATTTTAGGCATTATAACAAGAGGGGATTGATTTTATACATGATTTTCTCACCCTTATAATTCCACAGAGCATGAAGTTTGGATACAAGTATGTTTCTCCTTCCATTTATTTTACTCTTCTTCTACCTATTCCACCTTTCTTCTATCCACTCCATTGAAGCCTTATAATCCTTATAATATCGATATTTGAAAACATATGTCTCATTGATAATTGGTAAAATAGATAGTAATCATTAGACTTTGGTGTATGCTAAAGGTTAGGTGAGGTGAATAAACATCATTTGATCAATCATCATCACTTATTAGAACATGAGTATGTCTTCTCCCATTAAAACAAAGTCATAAATCCCCTAATAATCTCAAAAAAAAATAGTTGAATTCTTATTCATATATTTCTAGGAACCAAGGATTGATTCTATAGTGTTGAAAAATGAAAAATGAATGTTTTGAAACTAATGAGGTAGGAGGCACCAATTTATATCTAGGGTTAAAATAAAATCAACATTGAATTTAAGTAAACTACTTCAATAATTTGTTAGCCTAATAATCTATTGATAATGTTTTCTAATTAATATATTATTCTTTGATAAAGATTTTATTTTCTATTTTATTTCATTTCCATAAATGGTATTTCATTCATTCTCTTTTGATAGAATAAATTTTAGTGATGGGAAATATTTAATTTATGGGGTTTTTTCCAATAGAAAAATTACAAATGTTTATAAAAAAAATTCATTTCAAATGTAAAAAAAATCATTTATTAGATTCATTTTATAATGGTTTGGGATAACCACCTTTGGTATTAGTGATTGATATGAATTCATTACAATTTTTAAAGTAAATTTATAATAATTTCTAAGTGGTGAAACTATCAGTTAGAATAAATTATCATTTTATTCATAATTTAACTTCCGGATATAAAGAGGTAAAAATAACTATGGGGTTTATTCCCATAAAATATATTCACCAGGGGTATGGGGGTGAATTAGTAGATATGATTCTTTAATGATTCTGCCAAAAAATCAACCTTCATTACCAGTTATGATGATAACAAACGTGTAATCACAAATTATCATCTTCCGCATTATTCTTTTATGCTAATTAGTTTAAATTCATGATTACATTTGTCACGACCCGTCCTCGGGGCCCATGCCGTGACTACCCCAATCCCGCCTTCCATAGGCCAGGGGCTGGCGACTAGCACCAAGGCGTAAATCCCAACAAAAAGGGAAGGCATTGCCTTTGAAAAGTAAACAATCACCACAGAGTAAGCAAGCAGAAAGGTAAACACTAAGTAAAAACTGTACAAGCTGTGCTGGAAGAAAAAGGGGGCAAAAAATACAAGCCCAACTGTAAAGTACAACTGAAAGGAAAAAGAGCAACTGAAAGGAAAAACTGTAGCGTCGAGTCTTCCTCTGGAAGTCCCACCTAAAGGGTGGGTACAGATAGCCTCCACTGCTCCTCGGGTCCACCTGACCGATCCGAGTACGTCCCACCCAGTGGTCCACCTCCAGGTACCGTCCTGCTCCGTACGCCTCCACCACGATCAGCACTGTCCGTCGTCTGCAACCAATACAACGTAGTGCGGGCATAGCCCGTGCAGGGGTGAGTATAAGCTACTCAGTAGGGACCCCGAGACCATTAAAGGTCTCCCGAAATCCACAAAGGATAATCCACAAAGGAAAGATACAATCACGAAGTAACATCTGACACGGCTCAGGTATATGCCCATACATATACCTAAGTCATCAATTCCCGTTCGGCTCCAACGTCCGAGCCCAAGCACAACCCAGTCCACATAGGAAAGCAAAACGTATACCCAAACAGGATAGCACAACACAATCCACAAAGGAGAGTAAACAGTAAATCCACACAGGATAGCTCAACACAATCCACAAAGGAGAGTAACACAAGATTCAGCTCACACAGGTATACTTCTTCGGATGACGATAAAGATGATCACTGATCCATCTAAGTCGTCGGACCCACGAAGGATCGATAGGTAACTAACCCCCGCAATGACCCACATAGGATCGGGCCCACACAGGACCTGTAGGCGTTGGCTCACACAGAACCGCTGAGCGCGGACCCACACAGGATCGGGCCCACACAGGACCGGGCCCACACATGACCTGTAGCACTGATCCACGCAAGATCGCTGAGTGCAGTAGTCGTCGCAGTCCACTGAGGATCTCTGCACAGTCGTCGCCGCTATCCATTGAGGATCTCTGCACGGTCGTCGTCGGAGTCCATGGAGGATCTCTGCACCGTCGACGCCACAGTCCACTGAGGATATCTGCACGGTCGTCGCTGTCGAAGAAGCAGTCGCACCCAGCTCTAGGGTTCCGCACACAACAAGCTCGTTCGGGAGGGTCCGCTCCCCGAGCCGAGAGGCTGATACATCAAATGACACAAAGTCCGAAGTTGATGTATCAAAAAGTTCCGTATCATCAACAGGAACTCAACGCCGCAGACGGCGCGTCAATCGGACGCCCGATCTGAGAGTTATAGGCTTTTTCGTCCCAGGGGCCCGGTTGGTTTTTAAGGCAAAACCAACTTGACCGTACTCCACCTGCATCCAAACCTCGGGCGGAGTGAGCCAAAATATCCGTCTCACTTAGAGGAATTCAACAAAGCTGACGGCACGTCAATCGGACATCCATAGCTCAAGATATGAGCGTTTCCGCTCCGAAGGCCCGGTTGGTTTCATGTACGAACCAACCCGGCCGAACTCAAAGTATTCCGAAACCTTGAGTGCGATATACCGAAACGGCCGTCTTGATCCAAGGATTGCGTTTCCAATGACGGAGAGTCGTTTGGAGGCCCGTATCTCAAGTTACGGGCGTTCGAACGAAAATCATCTGAAGATGGGGGGTTCGGGCCCGGGCCGACCCGGCCCGACCCCCCCTGGGTCGGCCGAACCCGGTCCGAACCCGTCCGACCCGGTCGGACCGGTCTGGCTCGGCCGGCCCGGCCCGGCTCGACTGAGCGGCCGAGTGGCTGACGCGAGGGGAGCCGCCGCCCCGCGTGACACCCCCGCGGCACCCACGGGGTGTCAGCCAGGCAACCGGGCGCGGCTGAAGCCGCGCCCCGAGTGACGCGGGGGGAGCCGCCGCCCCCGCGTGACACCCGTGGGACACCCGCGGGGTGTCTCCCTGGCGCCGGACGCGGCTTCAGCCGCATCCCGCGAGCGCCGCCGCCGCGGCCGGTGCCGCGGCGGTCTCGTCCGGCGGTGCGCCGGGCGCTGGCGCCGCCGTGCCGGCGACCCGCGCCGCCGCCGGCTTCCACGGGCTGCCAGAGTCGCTCCGGTGGCCCGTTTTTCTTCCCGTCTGCGCCGTTGCTCCTCCCGGGACTCGTTCTTCACTGCAGGATCATCAAACTTCCATTGCGGCACGTTCCATCGTCGCCTGTCAAATCCGCACAAGAACGAAGAACGGCAGAGGGTTGTCGGGCCGTGTTCGTTTGGCCCACACCCTCCGCGTTAGATATAAACAACGGGAGAATTTTTATTCCACATAGGAAACAACAATTTTAGTAAAATTAAAATTGTTCGCAATCCGGTTCTTTAACTTTTTAAAGAAACATTTACGGAAATAAATAAAAGGGGGTAATTCCAAAGATAAAATCCCTACCTCGTAGTCGTCGCGCGTGAGCGTTCTTCGCGGAATTGATCGTCGCGAAAGAGGGGGATCGTCGCATCGTCGCAGGAAGGCGTCGCGTCGTCGCGGAATCCGGCGTTGAGTCGGCGAACTCAACGGACCAAGAACAATAGATTTAAATTATTAATAATTAAATCTATGTTTCGTTTTAAACCAAAAAGAACTTTTAGAAGAAACCGGAAATCACTCACCTCAAACGGTTGGTGATCAGAGATCGGAGCGGGGAAGAACGTCTCGGATTTGGGCGTCGTTGATTTTCGCGGATGACGGCGTTCTTTGCGTTCTTCGCATTCTTCGCAAAGGAGAAAGAAGATACAAGGATTCTGTCAAATCCTCTCAACGCGCAAATAACCAGAGGTCGTGCGTTGGGCTTATTTTATTATTACGCCAACGAATTGAAAACTGGTTAAGAAACGATTGAATTAATTCTTTGAATTAATTCAACGAAAGAAACTGCCCATTTAATTCACGAAATAAACCGCCCAATTAAATGGTCTGTTAAGAAATTAAGAAAACGTGTCAGTTGACTTTCATAATGACGGGTTTTCGCGGGTGTGTTACTTAGAGGAAAGAAACGGCGAGGCTCATGCGGGCCCCACCTCACAAATATCCTACCAAGGGGGTAGGATATTTATGGATAGCATCCTATCCGGTTCAACTCAGTTTAAGCCACTTTTAAGTGGCTTAAATTGGCTTCCAAGTGGCTTAAGTGAAATAAAATAAAGTTTGTCGAACAAATTATTTTATTTCTTAACTTTAAGCCCAAAAATTAAAAACCACACCCGAGCAAACGCAACTCCGGAAGAGGCGTTTCTAAGCGAATACCGGCACTGTGATTTCATTGGTACCCTCAGAATTTGATTCCGGGCACCGGTTCAAAAGTTAGAAAAACCCGCTCGTCCGTTCACTGAACGTACCCGAGCCAAACTTCAGAAAATGATTCCGGGCACACCGGGCCTCGAAATCAGGTGCCGTCAGAAACTGCGTTCTTGTAAAATTCCAAAGAAAATTGAGAAAAAAATTTCCTTGAAATTTACGGGCCTTTACATTACTCCCACCTCAGGGCTTTACGTCCCTGTAAAGATACATCATTAACTAGGGAAACAAATGTGGGTACTGAGAACGCATCTGGGCCTACCGCTCCCATGTGCTCTCCTGGAGGTTCCCGTGCTGCCATCTGATGCGCACAAGAGGAATCGATCGCCCACGTAGGACCCACTCCTATCGATCCTCTATCTCCACTGGGACCTCCGCAAAAGTCGCACCATCATCCACATCTATCTCCCCATAGTCAATGATGTGCGTCGGGTCGTGCACGTATCTCCTCAGCTGAGATATGTGGAAGATGTCGTGCACCCGGTGTAACTGAGGTGGCAGAGCCAAGCGATAAGCCACCTCGCCAACCCTGCTGAGGACCTGGAAGGGTCCGATGAAGCGTGGAGACAACTTGCCGCCTTGGACAAATCTCCGCAAACCACGTCGAGGTGAGACACGCAATAAGACGTGGTCGCCATCCTCGAACTCTAGTGGCCTCCGCCTCCTGTCAGCATATGACTTCTGCCAGCTCTGAGCTGTCCTCATCCGCTCCTGGATGACCTGGACCTTTTCTGTCGTGGCCCGGACCATCTCTGGTCCCACAAGTGCTGACTCCCCAGGGTCTGTCCAGCACAAAGGAGATCTACAAGGCCTGCCGTACAATGCCTCGTATGGTGCCATCCCGATGGTGGAGTGGTAGCTTTTGTTGTACGCGAACTCCACCAAGGGTAGGTGGTCCTCCCAGCTGCGACCAAAGTCGAGGACACATGCGCAGAGCATGTCCTCGAGAGTCTGAATAGTCCTCTCCATCTGACCATCCATCTGAGGGTGAAAGGCGGTGCTCAGACGTAGCCGCGTCCCGAACGCCTCCTGCAACCCCTTCCAAAGCCGGGAAGTAAAACGAGCGTCCCGATCGGAGACGATAGTCGATGGCACACCGTGAAGCCGTACAATCTCCTGAACGTAGAGACGCCCCAAGCTCTCCCCTGAGCCCTGCTCTCGGATGGGTAAGAAGTGTGCTGACTTGGTGAGTCGGTCAACAATCACCCAAATGGAATCGTGACCTCTAGAAGTGCGTGGAAGTCCAGTCACGAAGTCCATAGATATCCCGTCCCACTTCCACTCCGGGACCTCCAAGGGCTGTACCAAGCCTGCTGGTACCTGATGCTCTGCCTTCACCTGCTAGCAGGTGAGGCACCGTGAAACAAACTCTGCCACAGCCTTCTTCATGCCGGGCCACCAGTGCTGTCGTCTGAGATCCTGGTACATCTTCGCCACTCCAGGATGTACTGCCATAGGAGAAGTGTGAAACTCCCTCAGTACCTCCTCTCAAAAAGCGACTGGTACCAAGGTACGTCCTCTGAAAAGGATGTCGTGCTCTGCTCCAAGGGAGAAACCATCTGGTGCCTGTCCTGAGGATATCTGTGCACGCCGTATCTCATTGTCAGCGTCCCCACGCTGAGCCTCTCTGACCCGCTGTAGAAGTGGAGGAGAGACTGTGAGAGACTGAAGAAAGGCTGCTCCGTCTCTATCTACGAAGGATATCTGCAAGGCGGCTAGCTGATCTGTCGCCTCCTCAAGTAGCTGGATGCCCGTCCTCCTGCTGAGGGCATCAGCTACCACGTTCCCCTTCCCAGGAGTATAGACTATCTCAAAGTCATAGTCCTGGAGGAACTCGAGCCATCGCCGCTGTCTCAGGTTCAGGTCCTTCTAAGAGAAGATGTACCTGAGACTCTGGTGGTGCGAAAAGACTGTAAAGCGCTCGCCCATCAGATAGTTCCGCCATGTCTTCAGAGCGAAGACCACTACTTCCAACTCCAGGTCATGGGTAGCGTAGTTCTGCTCATGCGGCCTCAAATGACGTGATCCGTAGGCAATCACGGCCCGCTCCTGCATCAGGACACACCCAAGTCTGGTCCCTGATGCATCGTAGTAGACTACGTATCCAACTCCCTCCTCAGGCAACCTCAAGATAGGTGCGCTGGTCAATCTCTGTCTCAGCTCCTGGAAGCTCTACTGACATCTGTCTGACCACACGAAGGGTTTGCCTATCTTCATCAAAGCTGAGAGTGGCGCCGCAACTCTGGAAAAGTCCGGCACGAATCTCCGATAGTATCTGGCTAGACCCAAGAAACTCCGCACCTCCGTCATGCTCCTGGGTGGCTCCCAAGCTAGTACTGCCTCGATCTTCGCGGGATCCACACCAACTCCCACCTCAAAAATGACGTGCCCCAAGAAGTGGACCTCACGTAACCAGAACTGGCACTTCGAGAGCTTGCCATAAAGATGGTGCTCTCGGAGTGTGTCTAGTACAACTCGCAAGTGGTAGGCGTGCTCCTCCTCCGTCGTCGAGTACACCAAAATGTCGTCGATGAATACCACGAAAAATTGATCGAGGTATGGCTGGAAGATCCTGTTCATGAGGCTCATGAACACTGCTGGAGCGTTGGTTACGCCGAAAGGCATAACCAAGAACTCATAGTGGCCATACCGACACCTGAAGGCCGTCTTCTGCACATCCCCGTCTCGAACTCTGAGCTGATGATAGCTTGACCTGAGGTCTATCTTCGAGAACCACCATGCTCCCTTGAGCTGATCGAAGAGGTCATCAATACTCGGTAGCCGATATGTGTTCCTCACTGTCACCTGGTTCAGGCGAAGATAATCGACACATAGTCGCAAGCTCCCGTCCGCCTTCTTGGCGAACAGAATCGGGGAAGCCCAGGGTGAAACACTGGGTCGGATGGACCCCTTGCCCTGCAAGTCCTCCAACTGTACCCGTAGCTCTCAAAGCTCAGCGGGGGCCATTCGATATGCTGGAGTGGATATCGGGGCTGTCTCGGGGTACAGATCAATATAAAAGTCTACCTCTCTGCGAGGAGGTAGCCCTGGAACGTCGTCGGGGAAGACGTCCGCATACTGATCCACCACTGCAGGAAAACTAGGACTCTGCACGTCAACTGCTCCAAGGATGAGGCTAGCCAACTGATGAGTGATGGGCTGCCCTCTCCTCTGCGTGAGTCAATCCTGTGCTGCTAAGGCTCCCTTCTTGCCGGTGAAGGTGAACCTGCTCCCGTCGGTGCGTACACATCGCACCTTGCGCCTAATGCAGTCAATCTGAGCATGGACTGTAGATAACCAATCCATGCCCAAGATGATGTCGTAAGGCCTCAACGCTGCTACAAGAAGATCCCAGCTGAAGATCTCACCTCCTAGAGTAAGCTCACACTGCCGGTACCAGTGCGTAATCGTCGAGTCTGCTCCCGTAGGAGTCTCTAGCTGTAAGGATCGAGCCAATGGCTCTGTCGGAATCTCCGAGCTCCGAACGAGGGCAGTGGCTATGAAAGAGTGACTCGCTCCTGTGTCTATAAGAACTGTAGAAAGGGTAGAATAGACACAGATTGTACCTCGAATCATCTCTGGTGCGCCGCGGTCGTAGGCCCCCACTGCCTGGAGCTGTTCCTGTCTCTACCCGCCAGCTCCCTGTGGTTGGGGCGGACCTCCTGGTGGTAGTGGCGGCAGAGCCTCAAAGCGTCTCCCACCACCTAGTGCTCGGCCATCTCCTCTGCCTCGTCCGCCTCCTCCCTGCGGACCGCCACGGTCGACCCTCTGCCTCTGCCTGGGTGGCCCCTCCACCGTCTGCTGCCCCTCGGTACGGCGGGTCGGGCAGTCACGAGCCATGTGGCCCTGCCCGCCGCACTCGTAGCACTGTCTGCCTCTCGGAAGACTGGCTCCGCGCTGTGTGCCCCGCACTGCTGAGCCAGTGTCTCGAGGTCGTCTGCCGGAAGGCCTGGTCTTCCTGGAACCCTGAGTCATCCGTCGGCTACCTGCTGCCGAAGACTCCGCTATCTGCCGCCCTGTGGTAGGCCTCGCTGTGGACTCAGCCAGGAAGCTCTCGATCAGAAGGGCTCGCTCTAGCACTCCTGCCTGGGTCGGGATGCTGAGGGAGATCAGCGACGCCCTGATCTCGTGTCTCAAACCCTTCTCGAAGGTCCGGGCCCGGAAGAAGGGGTCCCATACCATGTCTGTCGAGTAGCGAGAAAGGTCGGTGAACCTCGCCGCGTACTGGGCGACCGTCAAGCTGCCCTGCCGCAGCTGAAGAAGCTTCTGAATGCGCACCGCACGGAGGGTGGCCAGGACGAACTCTGAGCGGAAGAGGCTCTCGAAGTCCATCCAGATGAGGGAGGCCTCATCATGTACCTGGAGCATCAAGCTCCACCATCGCCCTGCTGCTGCGTGTAGTAGGCTCGCCGCGAGGATCACCATGAGGTCTGCTGGTGTCCTCACTAGCCTGAAAACTCGGACGACCGCCTCCAGCCAGTCCTTGGCTGCCTGGGGGTCCGTCTCCCCACGGAACCTGGGTGGTCGCTGGCGCTGGAACTCGTGCAGAGCTCCGAGGCATCGTGCATCGTCAGCGGTCAGCGTTGGAAGCATCGGGGGCTCGGCGGGTAAAGGTACCGCCGGTGCCTCTGCGGTCAACGGGCCCTGTACCGAGGCCTCGTCGCTCGGCGGGCTGTTGTCGCGCTCTAATCTCAGAACCCTAGCTGGCTGCTATCGTCGGGCCATCCTGAAAAGGAAACAAGTGCGCCACGGTTAGAACAATATACCTGGTGAGCTGACACAAGTAATCACAAAGAAAACTTGAAACACACATGCAATCAATGTTTTCGTGCATTAAGTTAGAAATCAGAAGTCAGGGCCCTGGTGTATGGATACGTCGGCCACCGCACCAACACTGGACTCCCTGGACTGATAACCACACTCAATACGCTAAACACTATTGCTTCACATAGAAGAAAGATCAGAGTCTGCGGTAGAACCGACCACCTCTGATACCAATTTGTCACGACCCGTCCTCGGGGCCCGTGTCGTGACTACCCCAAGCCCGCCTTCCATAGGCCAGGGGCTGGCGACTAGCACCAAGGCGTAAATCCCAACAAAAAGGGAAGGCATTGCCTTTGAAAAGTAAACAAGCACCACGGAGTAAGCAAGCGGAAAGGTAAACACTAAGTAAAAACTGTACAAGCTGTGCTGGAAGAAAAAGGGGGCCGGAAATACAAGGCCAACTGTAAAGTACAACTGAAAGGAAAAACAGCAACTGAAAGGAAAAACTGCAGCGTCGAGTCGTCCTCTGGAAGTCCCACATGAAGGGTGGGTACAGATAGCCTCCACTGCTCCTCGAGTCCACCTGACCGCTCCGAGTACGTCCCGCCCAGTGGTCCACCTCCAGGTACCGTCTTGCTCCGCACGCCTCCACCGCGATTAGCGCTGTCCGTCGTCTGCAACCAACACAACGTAGTGCGGGCATAGCCCGTGCAGGGGTGAGCATAAGCTACTCAGTAGGGACCCCGAGACCCCCGAAGGTCTCCCGAAATCCACAAAGGATAATACACAAAGGAAAGATACAATCACGAAGTAACATCTGACACGACTCAGGTATATGCCCATACATATACCTAAGTCATCAATTCCCATTCATCTCCAACGTCCGAGCCCAAGCACAACCCAGTCCACACAGGAAAGAAAAACGTATACCCACACAGGATATCACAACACAATCCACAAAGGAGAGTAAAAAGTAAATCCACACAGGATAGCTCAACACAATCCACAAAGGAGAGTAACACAAGATTCAGCTCACACAGGTATACTTCTTCGGATGACGATAAAGATGATCACTGATCCATCTAAGTCGTCGGACCCACGAAGGATCGATAGGTAACTAACCCCCGCAATGACCCACACAGGATCGGTCCCACACAAGACCTGTAGGTGCTGGCTTACACAGAACCGCTGAGCGCGGACCCACATAGGATCGGACCCACACAGGATCGGGCCCACACAGGACCGGGCCCACACAGGACCTGTAGCACTGATCCACGCAGGATCGCTGAGTGCAGTAGTCGTCGCAGTCCACTGAGGATCTCTACATAGTCGTCGCCGCAGTCCACTGAGGATCTCTGCACGGTCGTCGTCGGAGTCCACGGAAGATCTCTGCACATTTGTCGCTGCAGTCCACTGAGGATCTCTGTACGGTCGTCGCTGTCGAAGAAGCAGTCGCAGCCAGCTCTAGGGTTTCGCACACAACAAGCTCGTTCGGGAGGGTCCGCTCCCCAAGCCGAGAGGCTGATACATCAACTGACACAAAGTCTGAAGTTGATGTATCCAAAAGTTCCGTATCGTCAACAGGAACTCAACGCCGCAGACGGCGCGTCAATCAGACGCCCGGTCTGAGAGTTATTGGCTTTTTCGTCCTAGGGGCCCAGTTGGTTTTTAAGGAAAAACCAACCCGACCATACTCCACCTGCGTCCAAACCTCGTGCGGAGTGAGCCAAAAGATCCGTCTCACTTAGAGGAATTCAACAAAGCTGACGACACGTCAATCGGACGTCCGTAGCTCAAGATATGAGCGTTTCCGCTCCGAAGGCCCGGTTGGTTTCATGTACGAACCAACCCGGCCGAACTCAAAGTATTCCGAAACCTTGAGTGCGATACACCGAAACGACCGTCTTGATCCAAGGATCACATTTCCGCTGACGACGAGTCGTTTGGAGGTCCGTAGCTTAAGTTACAGGCGTTTGAACAAAAATCGTCCGAAGACGGGGGGTCCGGGCCCAGGCCGACCCGGCCCGACCCCCCTGGGTCGGCCGAACCCGGTCCGACCCGGCTGGACCGGTCTGGCTCGGCCGGCCCGGCCCGGCTCGGCCGAGCGGCCGAGTGGCCGACGCGGGGGGAGCCGCCGCCCCGCGTGACACCCCCACGACACCCGCGGGGTGTCGGCCAGGCAACCGGGCACGACTGAAGCCGTGCCCCGAGTGACGCGGGGGGAGCCGCCCTCCCCCCCCCCCCCCCCCCCCCCCCCCCCCCCCCCCCCCGCGTGACACCCGCGGGGTGTCTCCCTGGCGCTGGACGCGGCTTCAGCCGCGTCCCGCGAGCGCCGCCGCCGCCGGCCGGTGCCGCGGCGGTCTCGTCCGGCGGCGCGCCGGGCGCCGCCGCCGGCTTCCGTGGGACACCGGAGTCGCTCCGGTGGCCCGTTTTTCTTCCCGTCTGTGCCGTTGCTCCTCCCGGGACTCGTTCTTCACTGCGGGGTCATCAAACTTCCGTTGCGGCACGTTCCGTCGTCGCCCGTCAAATCTGCACAAGAACGAAGAACGACAGAGGGTTGTCGGGCCGTGTTCGTTTGGCCCGGACCCTCCGCGTTAGATATAAACAACGGGAGAATTTTTATTACACACAGGAAACAACAATTTTAATAAAATTAAAATTGTTCGCAATCCGGTTCTTTAACTTTTTAAAGAAACATTTACGGGAATAAATAAAAGGGGGTAATTCCAAAGATAAAATCCCTACCTCGTAGTCGTCGCGCGTGAGCGTTCTTCGCAGAATTGCTCGTCACAGAAGAGGGGGATCGTCGCGTCGTCGCGGGAAGGCGTCGCGTCGTCGCGGAATCCGGCGTTGAGTCGGCGAACTCAACGGACCAAGAACAACAGATTTAAATTATTAATAATTAAATCTGTGTTTCGTTTTAAACCAAAAAGAACTTTTAGAAGAAACCCGAAATCACTCACCACAAACGGTTGGTGATCAGAGATCTAAGCGGGGAAGAACGTCTCGGATTTGGGCGTCGTCGATTTCCGCGGATGATGGCGTTCTTCGCGTTCTTCGCGTTCTTCGCTTTCTTCTCGAAGGAGAAAGAAGATACAAGGATTCTGTCAAATCCTCTCAACGCGCAAATAACCAGAGGTCTTGCATTGGCCTTATTTTATTATTACGCCAACGAATTGAAAAATGGTTAAGAAACGATTGAATTAATTCATTGAATTAATTCAACGAAAGAAACATCCCATTTAATTCACAAAATAAACCACCCAATTAAATGGTCTATTAAGAAATTAATAAAACACGTCAGTTGACTTTCATAATGACGGGTTTTTGTGGGTGCGTTACTTAGCGGAAAGAAACGGTGGGGCTCGTGCGGGCCCCACCTCACAAATATCCTACCAAGGGGGTAGGATATTTCTGGATAGCATCCTATCCGGTTCAACTCAGTTTAAGCCGCTTTGAAGTGGCTTCAAGTGGCTTCCAAGTGGCTTAAGTGAAATAAAATAAAGTTTGTCGAACAAATTATTTTATTTCTTAACTTTAAGCCCAAAAATTAAAAACCACACCCGAGCAAACACAACTCCGGAAGAGGTGTTTCTAAGGGAATACCGGCGCTGTGATTTCATTGGTGCCCTCAGAATTTGATTCCGGGCACCTGTTCAAAAGTTAGAAAAACCCGCTCGTCCGTTCACTGAACGTACCCGAGACAAACTTCGGAAAATGATTCCGGGCACACCGGGCCTCGAAATCAGGTGCCGTCAGAAACTGCGTTTTTGTAAAATTCCAAATAAAATTAAGAAAAAAATTTCCTTGAAATTTACGGGCCTTTACAAAATTTTTATATCCATAGTATAAACCTAAATACAATGATGTAAAAGTGTAAAAATTAAAAATTTATGGTCATATCCATTGTATGGAATGGTATCATTAATTTCCACATGATCCACTAGAAATACTAAATGGATTATAACAAGCATTTTTTATCACTGAAACTAATGAAAATAAAAATATCTCTTTATATGTTACTTTTTACTATATTAATTAATATAAATCATTAGAAAAATAAAATAATAGATCATTTCTAATAATTAACGGTCTCTAAATCTTCGGATAAGAGAGTATGACTTTATATTCTTCACTTTAATCACTAAACCTATAAAATTTAGTAACCAAACAATTCATTTTGACCACCCAAAATATTCATCATTATTTAACTATTATATAATAATTTATAGATGATATTATAATAATTAAATATCAATACTATACTTATCTACTCACTACACATCCACTATAATCAATCTTATTTAGAAAAAATCTTTAATATTTATCATCTAATGATTCTCGAACACATGTTTATGATAATTAATATTATCATTTATTATCTAGGTATCTCTATTTATTCTCTACCCAACCCTTAACTTCATGTTACTCCTACGTTCTACAACGTAACACCACACATCTCTCTTTTTTAGTAAAATTTAAATTTCAAATTTAAAATATAAATAATAATTTATCTCTCATCTTCCCCACATAAATATGTAAAATTTTATTAATTCTACCCACTTGATAATCATTGTTATATTTTTGTGACATATGGTGTCTTTTTTTTCTATCACATAAGTTATCTATCTGACCACATTATAAAAAAAACTTCAAACAATAACAAATGAAAATAATATAGTGATTAGGATCTTCATGGTATAAGGTGCGTGGTTATCAAAAAGTTACAAATTAATTTATGAAATCAATCATATTCATTGATGATTATTTCATGATGATCATTATTATGGAATGACCAAACTTTTGGAGGAAAACAACTTTTATCCTAGCCTCCATCATTGTGTCTAGTTTGTAACTTCATTATGCAAAATCATACTTCATGTAGGAATCCTAATACTAAATTAAAAAATAATGAATAAAAATTCACGGCCTTTATGATACTGTGTAACAGAAATGAAATTAAAAATAAATAACTTATTATCAAATATTGAAATCAAATCATGGTTTGGGGATTTTCCATTATGGGGTGATTTAATTTTCAGGAAAATTTATAATTTCCCTTGTAATAATATCATGGAATAAATACTCTAATTAAGGTATGATTTCCCCATTCAATAAAAAAACATCTCAAGAATCCTTATCCAGTAATTTATAAAAATAATCATAACCACCACTTCATATGAAATAATTGAATTCATCTGAGTTTGACTTGGATTCATGTACATAAATGTTTTTATAAAAATGTGTTGATATAAATAGAAAAAAATAAGTTCATAAGTCACATCCAATTCATCTTCACTATTCACTAATGATATATCCATTTTATGTCTTGATTCATCATTGTAATCAAACATATTTTAGGTATCAATAATATCTTATTTGTATTGTTCTGTCAAGAATTGAACATAAATCAATCTCAGTCTAATAAATGAATCACCCTTATATCATTATAATCATGCTGATTAAAACACATGTAAGAAATAAAGAAAAATGAATAATAATTTCCAATATGTTTATAATAGTTTCAGAATCTAGTTCCAAGGTTCACTCCTATCCAGAAAAATTCACATCAAATGAAAATTCATATTACCAATACTATTCATATACATGTACATAAAATGAATGTGGTACACATACATAAAAAATATGTCTGATATGTTTACAAATCAACCAATTCCAAAACAAAAAAATTTCTACATTAAACATAACTGTCACATGTGTATATAAAACTTATATATTTTACCATTCAAATACTCACCCTAAATATATATTCCCTCTTAATAATATATTTTCCCCTTTTAGGAAAAATATATTTCTTTGGATTTATATTTCTTTCATTTTACATTTTGAATAAAATATAAAAATAAAAAAGTGATAGAGGATGGTCCACAATACATTATCCTTTAGAATTTATTGAATGAAATCCCAACATTAAACTTAATTATTGAAATTTATCTTTAGGGGTTCATTAAAAAATTCCACCAATTGTTACTCTATAGAGAAAAATTTCTTAATAAACCCTTCTTACAACTTCTCCCTGTATTTTTTTTTCAATATATCAATGTAAAATAATAGATAATGTAATCTATATTTCATTAAATATTTATAGAAATCAAATTATCACATATTTTAAATAAGGGAAGCTTGGTTTTTTCTCTTAAATCATACAATTGTATCTTCATCTTTATGATTAGTGTTATTTCTCATGAGGAAAAAATTTATTAGACTTTATCCATGCATAGGGTATTAAATTTTTTATTATTTTAGTTTTATGTGAAATAACTATATTATAAGAAAATTACTCTACTAAACATGGAATTTTGATTACTATAAATTATATCCCAAATTGAATCAATATATCCAATAAATTAAAATTTTATTTTATGTTTTATTTCAATCTATAAAAATATTTCCATAGACATTAATTTTAAAAAAAATATCATATTAAATTTGAATCTTTTATAAAAAAATTATTCATTAAAATGATGTAACATATTTTTAAAATATGGTTTGAATTCTATCATATAGATTAAAATACTTTTATGTTTTCTAAACTCATTTTTGATCATCAACCATTACTTATTCCTCTTTTAAAATAGTTTTTTCTAATGAAATTGATTTATAAAATGTCTCATAATCCTCTATTTAAAAAATTATCACAAGGTATCAAATGTATATCTCTTGAGAAAGAAACATACAACCCATATCTAATGAAATTTGATATCACAAGAAGTACTTAATATCACCCAACATCGATATATCAAATAGATTATTTACATGATTTCAAAATATCTTGTAAAAATAATATTAATTTCTAGAAAATATAATAACATCAATATAGATAATAAAAATGAGATATTAATTTTCAATTTCTTTTACATAGTTTTAGCTGCCCAGTCATCTATTCTATAAATATATTGATGGTATGTGGAATTTTAGCTTCAAATACCATGTTATTGGTTCTTTTTTTAACCCATAAAATTCCTTCTAAAACATGAAAACACACCACCCACTATCTTTATACACAAATCCTTTATATTTCTCAATGCACACCACATCATCATGTATAAAGTGGAGAAATTAAAATTTCATTTCCATTTTGAAAACCATGTATTTATTTTTAGTGATAATAGTATGAAAATTAATTATGATATTGAGCCTAGAAACCATAGAAAAGTACATGTTGAAATAAATGCCATCATCCTAGAAATAGTCATTCCCCACAAGACGTTATATATTTCACTTATATTATAACTTATTGTTGAAATTGTCGTGGAATGAAATCTTTGTTCATATAAAAGTCATGTCTGTTTTATTTAGAAAAAAATATATTTTTTATTTTCATAATATATTTAAAATTCTCATCCAAGAAATTAATCTACTCAAGATTCTTTAAGGAATTTTCAATAATCTTTAGTAAAACTTAAGAAAACATATTGGTGTTTCATGTTTTCAAGAAGGATATCATAGATATTATTGTTTTCTTGTTCCCACTAATTATTTGATAAACTTCAATGTTCTTCCTCTATATTGGATGAAAAAAATTAATTATACATATTAACTACATATAGAATAATTATCATTATCTTCATACATGTTTCTAATAACTTCTAAACATATAATATTTTTTATTTTCTATCAAGTAAATTATTTATCTTTTTGTTTACATAAGAAATTATTTTTTATAAATTGAACCCATTATAAGAGTACTCAAACACCAGTGTAATATCATTATCAATCATGATTACAGATTTATTAATTTATCTATGATAACCATCCCAATTCCAAATATATCCAATGAAAATCCATTCTACTGCACATTTCTCAGACTTGGTCATTTTTTATCCCATAACATTGATGACACAATGGATTCCACATATCATTATATACATTAATATTGGGATATTTTAGTAAAATATATATTATCGAACTATATTGGACTTATAAAAAAATATACATCGGTATTGAATATGTACCACTATCAAAATAATTTTTCGTTAAAATGAATAATTTATAACATGGTTTAAGTGGTCTTAACAAAATAAAAATTCTTGTTTTCAAAAAAACCTATTTTGTTATAATATTAACATTAAAATATAATTATAATGAATCCCTTAGTTCTAAAAATACTCCTTAAACATTTCAATCTTATATTTAGCTCCATTATTTGAATAAAATCACTTCAATGAATGACCATATTCATCATTTTCACTTTTCTTAAATATTATAAACAAATCCAAAAAGTATTATTTTTTTCTTCATGAAAATTATGTATGTTCTCCATGTAAAATAATTAATTATTTAAATGAAATATGTTTTACCATAATTTGATTTTTTCTTTATCATTCCATAAATATCTAAATGGATAGGTTATAAGGGATGTATTGTTTTAATTTACACATTTTTGTGAATATTTAATAGTTTATCCCTTTAATTATGATGATTATTACCATTAATTATATATACTAATAACTGATATATCTTCAACATTATCTACCTAGTTCAACTTTTTTCCCTTTTATCTATTTTAAGCAACCCATTTATAACAAAACTTTTTATAATAATTCAAGATCAGTTATTCATAAATTTCAAAATTTCTATATTTAAATAGGTTTCCTTTATTTTATGTTACTTAACTCATGAAACATACATTTTTAAATCTAATAACCAAAAATCTAAATGTTATAAACATCATTTATTTCTTTCACTATAAAGCTAAGAGACACTTATAATGTTTTGTTTAACACCATAAAAAAAGAAGTTCCCTTGAGATTCTAACTATCTCCACCAATTTGGATTGTTATAACTCATTTTATTATACAAAATCCTTAGTAAATAAATGATATTGATCGTTATATAAATTTATTTATGCCTATATAAAATATCATATAAACTATCCTATGTGTGGAACACCCATTGTTGCATATTAATAGGAAATTCATTTGAGATGTTTTTAAGTAATACCCACTATGTGAGATTTATATTTTCCTTTTTTACTTCATATTTAGGAATATTTTTGGATTATTTATACTAAATACTTTGGGATAAATGGATAGGAATTCCCTAGATAATTGACATGGATAAAAACATCTTTTATAAGCTCCATTCAAAATCCAAAAAATATTATTTATATGGAATCATAATGTTTCATCCTCATTCTGAATTTGTATTAATTGTGTGGGTTATATCACCCTCAATTCCATACTTCCAATACGTATAGAATTATCAAAAAAATATATTAAAAATCACATTATCATAACACCGAAAAGTGTCAAAAAAAATTAAAATCACATAGAAAAACTATGAACTATGCAAACTAGAAAAATTATTATAAATACTATTTCTAACCATATATCATTAAAATTTTAATTGAACCAAAATTGTATGGTATTCTTGGGATATTTAACATTATATAAATATTTTTTTTAATTTTTTCCATAATATTAATAGTATATTTTATCTTTGTTTTCTAACAAAAAGAACTGTATTTATAATTCATAAACTAAATATTTGAGTATAATTTTTTCATATCATTTAAATACATATATTTTTTTAACCGTAACATTATGGATTTTGGAATCTATATAAAGATACTTTTTATTATGCTGATAATAAACTCTCTTGAATTTTTTACTAGTCCCTTGATTTCATTTCAAACATTCACTGAATTCATGAAAATATTTTTTAAAATAAATCATTATCTTCTAAATCATTTATAAAAATAAACATGTTTCAATTATATTTAATTAATTTCATCCATCATTATATCATTAAATTTATTATATTAAATAAATTAGTCACTTTATATATCCATTTATTTCAAAAAAATTTACTCAAATTATATTAGGGGTTTCATAATCATACCAGGTACATAGAACACGAGTTTCCTTTCCCAAATTCATTTTCTCCTTCCCTACATTATAAATATTATGGATATATTACATTAAATAATTTATTAATAGGAATTATATATCTATTTATTCATCATCCCCTATACTCTAAAACTATTATTTATTTTCCATGGTGATCAATAAATTCCCACAATGATCACTAGTTTGTGAATACATTTCAATTTACATATAAACACACTATTACTACTCTATTTACAAAAAATATCTTATCCTTTATAAGTTAAAATATTTATTTTTCTTTCACCTAGAAGGTGTCATACTCTTCTGGAATTATTAAATATTATCCCTTCAAAACTAATTTGATGAAACATCTTTGTAATCACTCTCTTATTCCTTTAATTTTTCCTAGTTTGTAGAAATATTATTATTTCCTTCATAACTAAAACAAATCAAATGTACTTTACCATAATATCAACATATTACATTTGAAATATTAGTTTTTATAGGTAACATACTGTTTTCAAACATCATATCAATATATCCATCTGAATATGAGTTATAAAATTATTCATTGATGATGTTATAGGAATTTTCATTCATTGAGGATTTTAGAGTTTTTTTTCTAAAATTAATATTATTTCATAAAATATGTGATGTTAATTATATATAATTCCATGAAATTAGTGCATATTTTATCTACTGTAAATCCATTTAAATCATTATAATCAAGTAATGAAAACAGGGAATCAATCATGTGGAAAATGATATGAAAAATCTTATTGAAAATTATTAAATACATAAGAGATTCCTTGAAACCTCTAATTGATATAACAATATCATAAACACAAGTGAATAAATCACATATTTAATCCTTTTTATCCATATTAATGTGTTCAAATTTTTCATTATTAATTTGATGACCTTTTTTCACTCTAGTATTTCCTTCGTGAATATTTCATATATTTCTATAGATTCATGTTTCAATCTTGATCATCATAAAATTTGTAATCTCTTTATCTAAAAGTGAGGTTGTGATTGTATTCCATGAAATAACATCTATCAAAATATTCATCTTACTAGCTATAGTCAAAATTATACCCTCCATGACTAGATTAAAACCCTATATTACAATTTCTATATCATCCATACCATGTGAGGGATATTAGAATATAATTATCTCATTAATAAAAATCATAATTTATCATATCACATTTTTTAGTAACATTTTATTGATAGAGTTATTTTTAATTTATGATGAAAAAACAAAAAATTAAAGACAAAAATTAGAAGAAGATATAAATTCTCACAATAAATTAAAGAACCATTAATGCCTTGTAAGAAAATATTTTCCTATTATAAAAGTTATAGAGGGAGATACCAATAATGTAGCATTATTTAAAAACATGTATTATCATAGAAGGTGGGGGTGTGTAATTGAATAGCATTGTTTTATAAGTCTCCAACTTATCAACTATAGTCACAAGTTATGATGATAAAAAAATTATCACCAATATTTATTCTCCACAAAAATAGTTTTTTACGTTAGTATATTTAGTATGCTCATTTCATTTAGATATAAAAAAAAATTAACAACACAACGATAATCGATATTAGGTATTCAAAATGAATATCTAAATCCTTGGAATGACATGGTATCATATATCACCACATTATATCTCAAAATAAATAAATTTTATTTATAATAAGTAGGTCTTATCATTGAATCTCATGTATATAAAAATGTAATTCAATAAGTTCAATGTTATTTGATACATATTATTTCAACCATCCACGAAATAATAAAAAGGAACCACTCTAATGACCTAGTGTCCAAAAATCTTATTTTAATAGTGTAACACTTCACTTATTCAAACTGATAAAACCCTCTAAGGTTGATAAACCATGAACCTACAACATAATAACAGACATATTATTTATTTTTTATTTAAGATATAAAAAGTAAATATAAACTTATGATCATCAAAAGTAATGAAATTCTAAAAAAGTGGCTTTATAAATACTGTAGTCTATATTCTTCATTGAAATAATTTGATCTTAATCATCATAAGATTACCATTTAAGAGAATTTGATAATAAATAGAAAAATGTTATTCTAAGATCTCTATCTCTCTCTCTCTGTATCATTATCTATGTAATGATATAGAAGAACCAAAAACTTGTGGATTTTTTTATTTAGATAAAATTTGAATTTCAAATTCTAAATCTAATAGCCTCTTCAAATTTAAACTACTCCAACTTTAATCATAACCATTCGATAAATATGTATTTTTTTAAATAATATCCTATATAATTTATTCATAATTATTTTCATCATAATGATACCATACCCTTTATGAAGTATTCCTTATTAAATACTAAATAGACTAAAAAAATTCAGGACTTATTGCTGTGGAAGGAAAAAAATATGTAATAAGGTATAAGAAAATAAAAAATGCATTCATGAATAAAATCATGGTGTGATACTTCTCAAATATTTGATAATTTGTTTTCGATCAATATATTATCATCTCTATCATGGACATGATAGAATAATATCTTCTCATTATAGGGTGATTTACCAATTCATCACAAAAATAAATCCAAAAATATTCTCTACATATAACAAAACTTCACTTGACCATTACCAAATTTAGAAAAAATTAATTAATATTTTTTTAATTTGAATAATATATTTTAAAGTGTTTAAAAATGCGTTCTTATAAATTAAATGATATCTCAAATTATTTTATCTATTGAAAACATCTCTTAGGGAATCATCACACTAAAACAAAATCCCACTTTCAATTGGATCCAACATGTTTTAGCTATTGAGGGATGATTCGATAACATTTGTGGTGTATTGTTCTACATTCAAGGATTACAAATAGTGTTTCTTTCCCAAATGCACCATAATGTATAGTCCACAAATGATATGGGGACCATATGTCAATTTTTTTAACTCCATGTTACTTTAAATCATTATATCTTTATTTTTTATGATTTCAATATATATTTTAAAATATGGATGGGTTCCATATGTTCCTAAACATATAAATGATAAATTTACATCTCACATGGATTTTATTTTTCTGAAAGTAAATGTATACTACTATGATGGAATGATTATCAAATTTTTATTTATTTTATATTCTATAATTATATTTTTTTCATTATAATAGTATATCTCTTTAGATTATTATTTTTTTAATTATGGTTTTTTGGTACACATACATGTGAAAGGTATTAAAGAATTTTTTTGATACTTAACATTAAAGGTTAGTTTCTATCATTTATAGATTACCTTTGGTGTGATTTAAGGAAATCCTATTGTGATTTTTCTTACCCCTTGTTTTTCTCTTCAATACACACAAGTTTCTTATTTTCAAAATATGTCTAGTATTAAATGTTTCTTTTTAGATGAACATTCACATAGAATTTGGATAGCTGAGTGGGTGATAGTGATCTATTAATTTTTTTTCTATATAATACCTTATATATAATTTATTCATCATATTGTATTAATAATTTCATAATACTAATAATTTTAATTATTAAAAGATGTTTTTTATAAATTTTCATGGAATGAAAATCATATCATTATTCTATTTCATTAAATTATCATATTTTAATTATTTAACATAACCATGGTATTTGAGGAAAACTATTCCCTTATGAAATTAGATTTACCCTTGAATCCACTCCATAGCCTTTAATAAAACCTACCCATAAGTTAGAGATTAGTGTTATTTTGGCTATAAGGAAGGGGCGGTTCTTGGTCAGGGTGTGAAATAAACAATTTTTCTTAAAAATTCAATGAGTTTTTTTAATGGTGTAGATTTACACAATATTTATCCATTAAGGGAAATAATATCTTTAGAAAAATAATTGTATTAATTCAATAAAAAATAAATGTTTCCAATATTTTCATTCCAAGAATATAGTGTTTCATCAATAAAAATACATATTTATAAAGTATTGATAGGTATATCATTTAGTAATATAAAAATTGAAAACATATCTTGATTTTTTCATAGTATCCAACTAAAGGAGAGATAAAATTGTAAACAAAATATTTATTCATTTTTACATTCAATAAATAAATTATACAACATTTTATTTTCAACAACAATAGAAAAAATTAAATAAAAAATTATATCATTTTTGTAAATTTACAAATAATTCATCAAATTATTGTTGTAATAAAATAAATTATTTTTTGAAATATAAAACAAATCACTTCATTAATTAGTTTAAAACTTTCAAATAATTTCCATTAATAGCAACCTTCATCTAATATATATTAATTTTAATTTCAAACATAAAATTTTGATTAAAATATTTAACATCCCTAATAAAAAAATCTTTCCCAATCCTAGAAAAGATAAATTCTCACTTATCAAATTTAAAATCCTTCATATAAAATAAGTTGAATTTATATACCTATTGAAAGTTTTGATCCTTAGCAGAAATAATTTTACTACCAAATTTATAATTCCTATCTCTATTTATGAATTAATATTATATATAGGAATCAACACTATTTTCTTTTTGAATTTGATGACTAAAATAATGGTTTTAATCTTAGTGTTGGAGACTCAAAAATATAAATTAATATATTCTATTATGGACTCATATCATTGAAATGATGTTAAAAAATTACATAGAGATTAAAAAAATAAAATAAATATTAATAATAGCTTGAAAAAATTTATATATAAAACTAATCAAATTGAAATACATTTTATTATGATAAAAGAAGTTAGACATAAATATGTGAAAAAATAATCACTTCCTCACAACCCAAAATAACTCTTATGTAGAATAAACAAGTTTTAATATTATGAAACCAATATTTTAATGAACTCAATATTCCAAAGAAGAAAAATTCAATTTAATGTATCATGTTTCAAATATTGACATAATATTTTGAAAGGATATGTAAGGGTTAAATGAATATTTCATTATATTGGATTATAATTTTAACTAGTTTTCCAACCCGAAATGAAAAAAATTATCACGACATATAAGTTTAAAAATAATTTAATGTCCTTAAATAACTTAAGAATGATATAAAAAACATTATTGAAATATTAATTTTATAAAAAAACATATCTTAAAAAAATTAAAGTGATTAAAAGATATGATATTTTTAAAAATATATCCATATTTAGGTTCATTATCAAAAAATTCAAGGGTTATATAATTTTTTAGATAATGACCCTTTAAGAATGATGTTATTTATTTATATACTTAGTCACTTAATAGATTAGTGGATATATTAAAATGTTAAATGATTATGGTTATCATATGTAATTTTTTGTTATTAAAATATTAACTATAATCTGTCAAAGATTTTTTTATCTATAACACTTGGTTATAATAAATATCAACTATTATTTATTATAAATTAATAATAAGAAAATTAGAAAAATTATAAATTCATATTATATAATGGAACTAAAATATTCCCTTGAAAAACATGCCATAGAGGTACTAATCCAATCCAATTAGCAACCTCCAAAACATTATTAAAAATATAAGTTTATGTCCAATAAATACATTTTAGTAAAAAGTAAATTTTGACATAGAGTAAATTTTAAATACCTTAAATTCAATTTATAATTGTTTGTATGATATATTTTTACAATGAATTATAATATAATATAATGTAAATCAAAGATATAATTTCTAACCTACTAGTAATAAGATTTAAAAAAATCATAACAATTACTCTACATATCATATTTTAAAAAATTTACTCAACACAATTAATATCATCCATAAATGTAGTGAATATAATAATAGTGTAATATTTTTTACATTAATTATTCATTCCAATTTACAAGGTCTTTTATGAATTTGACTTGAGTCAAAACTAAAAAACATTAAATTTATCTAAAAAACAAGAATTATACATAACACACCCTTTATATTGATTTAAAATTCATTTTGCATCAATTTATAAAATTTATCATTTATTTTTTTTCAATAAAAAAATCATAATAATTGATATAACAAACTAAATGTATTTTGAAAAAAATAAAAAAATTTGATTTTTCTTTACCCATAAGAGATATATTTTAATTAAATTAAATAGAAATAAACACTATACCAAAATATATGTTTTTAAAACCCACTAAAATATTTATTATGTTTAAAAAGAAAATTTAAAAAATGAGAATTTTCACAATCCAAGATTTTATTCCACATAAATATCTTCATGAAAAATATCATATAGAAACAAATATATTTTTTCTTATGAAAAAGAATGAAATATATATTATATTTATAATAAATGGGGATACATTTATATTTTTATATAGATATTTCAAAAATAGCCTCTTCATGATACAATTATTATTATAGATTATAACATTTATCCATCAACCAAAAATTATGATTAGATATTAAATCTTAGCGATCATTATTCTTTTTTAAGATTTAATTAGTATCTATTTTAAGATAATATAACATTCTATCAATTAAATCCTATACCATATTCCTCACAAGTAGAAATTTTTATTTATACCTAGCTCAAACATAACACAAATAATCAAATACATTCTCAATTATTTTATATTTTAACTAAAATATAATGTTAGTAGACATGATGATTTTATTAAAACACCTTTTGGTTGTAAAAAATTTACTCAAAAACACCTACAATAGAATCAAACCTACAATCTCATAAATTTTTTGGTTTTATAATTAATGAACCATTAGTTTCAATAGTTCCAATCTCCTTATGATAACATTTTTCTTGATGATGTTACCAAACATACCATCTATGATTGATAATAGAATTAACTCTCAAGGAATAAAAAATTAATCACAATAATCAATACAGGATTTCATAAGACTAAATGAATTACTAAAATAATAAATCCGTAAAATTTTAATTAATTATCCAAGATATTTTATTAAACATGTTATATTCATTGTATGTAGTAAAATTTCCTAGTAATATTCTTTCATTGGACATTAGATAATATGTTAAATATTATAATTTCAATTAAAAATAAAAACTATACATCTAAAATATTTAAAATCTCTAACCTATAGTTTCAATTTATTCCATAGTACATATGATTTTTTTATTAAATATAGATCTAATTATAAATTTATTTATGAAATAGAATTTAAAATTAAAATCTTAATGAAAACATCATTATCAAAGATATATTCCTAGAACAATATTTGAATTTTTTGTATATTTCAATTTCATATTTTAACTAAAAAATTATTCTCTATTATTATAGATAAGGAACATTTATTTTTAATACAATTATAAGATAATAATTAAAATCCTCATCGATAGAATTTTATTTATAGAAAAAAACTAATTTTAAATAATTTTTTGATATAAATATATACAGTACAATTTTCACTCATATGTATAAATAACCAAATTAATTGAGATAAAAAAGAAAAAAGAAAAAAAAAAGAAAAAAGACTCACCTAAAGGCTTGCTATTATTGAGATTACAACTAAAAAATTATTGATAGGTTTATATGGCATATAAATAACATCATAAATAAATGATTTTAAAGAAGATATGATTGACATTAACAATTTATATACATCATAATGTTTTTTCTGTAACATTATCTTTGTAAATTCAAAAATGAACTTCATTTTAAAATTATTATTATATAATAAACTCTATAAACTCTATATATTATTTATAATATATAGAACTCATTAATTTTATCATATTAAAAGATAATGTTATATGATCATAAAAAATAAATACATAAAGTGTATAAATTATGAATTATATGAGTTATGAATCTAGTAATATCTTATTTTAATATAACAAATACATTAGTATCAAAATAAATAACAAAACATAATGAAAAATATTATGAAATATTTTCCACATCGTTCTTAATAAAATTTACATAGTTAACATTTATAATTTGAATTGATCTTATATTTATATCTATACAAAATGCAATACTTTTTCCTTAAAAATTATATATAAGAGTTACCATGTATTTATAATTTTTTAATTTGATTAAAATTTTAAAAAATTACCATTAATTAACCTATAAAAACAACTATCAATATTTTATTTTTCATTTTTGTTTAAATATTACTCCCCCTCTTCAAATTGATCAATAAAAATATATTCATATCCTAACTCAAATTATTATTTTTATAATAACATTATAATGTATCATTTGAATCTTCCTATGAAATCCAGGAAATTTTTATTTCCTTTTACCCCTTTTCAAATATAATATTTTTTATGTACTTTTCATGAATTATTTGTTAATTTATTAGGGGATAATTAAAATTAATGTGACCATGTTTCTTGTATTCATAATATATATTTCCTTATAAATTCACATATTAATTGTAAAATTATTTTTTGGCTTTAAAATCATATTCCCTATTTATAATGTTAATTAAATCATCATGTAATCTAATAAATATCAATAAATAATTAATACTAATATTCTCTTCATCAAAATAATTTTAACATGTTAATTTGTCTATATTTTAATCTTTTATACATGTCACGTTAAGATAAAAATATTGTTATTTACAAATTATTTATTATTTTCATTAAAATTCATTAAAAATTTATATTCCATTATAGATGGAACGTCTAATGTTTTAGACTAGGATGAAAATTCTAATAGAATTTAAACATTTCATTTTGTAGATGGGAAAAATACATAAATTGATTATTGAATAAAATTCTAAGATTTATAGAAAATAAAATAGATGATTTAAGATGGGTTTTAAGTATCATGATGTAAATCATGTGTTCTGTTTAGTGTTTGACACACCTGGCTCTAAAAACATATTTTTGGGAGAAAAAGGCATCAGTAAATGTATAACACACAATTAAAGCTAATAATGTGAACCTAACTATGCAGCCTATTTGTATAGGGATCCATTTTTTATGAAATACTAAAACCCCATGGGGGAAACTATGTAACCATGTACATGGGTATAGAGGGAGTCACATGGTCTGTTGAACCATTCACCTGAGGCTGCATGGATGTGTGGGATGTATATAGAAAACATCAGAGGGGAAACACATGGGATGCACATAGTTTTTCAACCCATTATCCTAGCTATGTGAGGGAGTTTCTTTTTGTATTGTATCACCACATGAATATTGAATGTTAATCCAACCCATGTGGGAAAACCATGTGTCTCAAAAAGGGTGACAATGACTATTTTACCCTCTGAATTTAATATGGTTTTTACCCTATTTCCTTCCACATTTATCCTATAATCCCTTAAAATGTTCATCCTTTTTCTTCCATCTTCAATGGGTGGATCTCTTTTAGAAATTCTTAAATAAAAAAACCATTGGGTGAATTGGAAGTGTATCGGTATGACTACGATTCTTCTTCCTTCTCTTTTTGTTTGTCTAATCATATCAGAAGTTATTTTCCATGCGAGAACATTTTCTATATTTTCAGGTAATATTTAAAATTCATCATTTTTATCTCATTCATTATTGAATAAACACTTGATAATGGACAAGTAAATATTCTTAAGAATTAATTAGGAGGTCTATGTATTATCCCTCAAGGTCTTTTCATTTAATAGAATATAGTCTGTGTGTAGTGTGATGGATTATCCGAGTGTTTCTCTTAAATAATAAAACTCTTAAAATACATTTACTAGAATACTATATATAATCCTTTTGAGACCCTTTTTAATTATTATAGGTGTGAACTAAATATTTACCACCACATAGGTGAGTCATTTATATTCCCCTGATGAATAATGTGAGTAATTAGAGAAATCACCAATAATTATGTTTGGAAAAACTTTTGAAACAATAATCCTTAAATGATGGTAAAATAAATTTATTAAAATATTTTCAGGCATGTACCTATACTAGGATCAAGCCAATTTATCATGTTTTTCTTTGTAATTATAAAGGGATTCTAATGAGTTATAAGACATACATAATTAAATGCTTATCATGACCATGTTTCTTGTGTAACTAAAAACACTTCTAATGTGTTATTTTACTTATTTAGAGGGGATAAAAATATTAAAATTATAAAGGGGAAGTTTATTTATATTCAAAATTTTCCTTTATTAATTTCAATCAAGGTAATTATTTATGGAAGTTAAATGTGTCATTATATATCGTGAAATTTAATTTCAATTTACATGGACATTTTTAATTCGTGAGGAGAATGTAATAATTAACTAAATTATGAAGAATGACTAAATGGAATGTCTACTTCCATAGACCCCTTTTATCACTTGGATGTTATTTGATTAAATGTTTAGTTAGTGATAATTTCTTTGGTGTGGACATTTCCATGGAAGATGTTAAATTATTGAATCTAGTTATTCTATTTTCTTTTTATATGCCTTGAGCAATACATGGGATCATTTTATGGATAAACATGGATGAGATCATAGGTTTAATGATAATAAATATGCCTTGAGAGATATCTGGATTCCTATTATATATTTCCTTGGACAGGCTCATAAGATTTTTGAGATTATATACACACTATTATTAATACATGGGTTCCTGATATGAAAAAACTATGATAGCCTCTGTGGTTAAATGAATTATAACATATTGGGAATGTTACATGGGTTCATACAAAAAACTCTTTATATGGGCTCATAAATAGGATTCTTCTATAACGATTATGAGTGATACCTGGTTCACTAGTGGATTAACTTTGATGGGCTTAGAGGGATAATGTTGGTATACAATGTAATGAGAGACACATGGTTCCCAATTTGGTATACCATGGATGAGATTAGGTAGTGATTCATTTATACAATTCTATGATTAATAGATAGTTTCTTTTTTTGGAATGCCTTGTATGGACTCCTACAATTATGGGTTTTTATAGCACACCTATAGTGATACATAGGTTCCCTTTTTAAGGAATAACTCATACAGGCTCATGATTCCATTTAAATAAATAAATTATGCATCCTTCATATAAAATCACATGATTGTATTTTTCCATTAGTTTATATACCAACGAACAAGTCATAGTTCCTTCTTAAGAATATATTCCATGTGGATTATGAAACCTCTTAGAATTTTCATGGACACCTTGGCCATACACCCAGGGTTCTGGAAATTATCACACATATATATATATATATTTACATATATTTTTATAAATATATGAGGACTATATATACATGAAATAATATGTTTATATGAATAAATATATATATAGTGAAATCTCTTTGGATACATTCCATCTTCGGATGAAGTAGGTATGGTCGGTTAGGTGTCCTTGGAGGAAAATAGGACTAAATTAATTAAATTTATTTATTTAATAATTATTTTTTTTACTTTCACACAACTTATTTTATATTAATGAATTGTATATCCATTATACATCATTTTTTTGGCTTAATGACTTTTACTCATACCCTATCTATTCAACCGATTGGTTCCCAAAAATATCTACTGCTTATAGGTTACATCATGGATCATGTTGCATGTTGTTCCTCTTGTACATGGGAGCTTAAGATCATATTACTGAGAAAGAGTTTAGGATGATCATGGTGATATCCTATGGTTAATTTTTTATTTTCATTATTCATGTTATGTATTAAATTTTTTGTTTCTACGTCTTGAACATTATAGAAAATTCATTCATGGTTATTTATTATTTTACTATGATTGTTAATTGTTTTTATTATCTTGCACTACTTTTTTATTCATTTTACTACACCATTATATATATAAATCTATACTATTTTAATACTCTAATAATGAGTATATTATCTCCCTAACATATAATTATTAGATCCTCACTTCTCGTTGACAAACTGTGGCGTATGAGGAGTTACACTTGCGGTCATATGGAAAACGAACTTGAGGCATCATTTTAGATTCTCTTAATTTGATATGTTACAAAGGGGTATTAGGGATTTTTTCCCTTTTTTATTACTCATTTTGGATGGTATATAAGAGAATAGAAATATATCTACAATTGTTAAACAACTCAAGTCTCTTTCAAGCCAACCTACTCATGGGGGAATGATCATGTTGTGAGGGATGGAATTATTCTTCATGATGTGATTATAATTGATTATTATTTCACCTTGTTTGATTTATTTACTTATTTTATTGAATGAATTATGAAATTGAAATATTATTTGACTCTACCATTTTCTTGGTATGGAAATTAATTATTGTTTATGTATAATTATAGGCACATGAGGATTTAAATGTCATGAATTATTCCAGTCCTGGTATATTTTACTACATGCCTTACATGTATCATGTCATGTATTATTTGAATGATTATTTTAAATTATTTTATTTATTTCAAAAAAAGGACACGTACCTAGTTATTTAAGTTTATTTGTAAACCAAAATATGGGTTTTCTGTATATCATGATGGTGGAACTTGAACTTACCAATTATTATACTCTTAAGTACTGGAACTATAGTAACTTGGGAAATAGGTTTAGGATGATGTACATTTAGAGAATAAATATGGATCAAGAGAGGCTACCATGGTGGTGGTTCTGATTCCCATCATTTTCTATTATAGGGATCAAGATCACATTGATTTATCAGTAGAGGGGGATCAAAAACCTTGGCAAAAACCTATTACATGGTGAAAATGGTGACATCCTCGTGATAGGGGGCCGATGAACACATGATCCTTAGAACTGAGGATGGGTATCTAGAAAGAATTGGTGTTCCTACAGATATGTATGGACAACCTATTTCTCTATGAAGGACTTTTAGAATCTTTTCCATTGTTTTTTTCTGGTTCTTTATATTGTTTTGGAGTGAGGTTAGTTTTATTTGTCTAACCCCTTCCTCTCCTTTTGTTTCAATTTTTCATAATTAAGGGTCTTGACCCCAACCTATTAGAATAAATAACATATTGTATCCTAGGATAAAAAATTAGATGATTTCTGTTATATGGATGTCAATTGTAATACATGTTCCAAGTAAATCTATAAATTTGGGATGGTTTCAAATCTAACTAAACCATGATATATATATATATAAAGTCTTATACCTCTACACATTGGGCCTGATGTATTTTATGATAAAATTAATAAATTATCAACTGGTCCCGGGTTGATCATTTGGTCCTTGTTACTTATGTGATAAACAGACTAAGTGTTTAATTAATCATTTATAAAACAAATGCTATCGTGATTCCTTAAATAAATCTATGTTGGAATGATGGGACCCTTATTGGCCAACATTATCTTTTATGCTATAGAACAAAACCCCATGGGGGTATTCATCTATTAAATATAGGATAGATATTTAAGTTTTCATCAACCACTTATATGGTGTTATGTATAAATTTATATAGGAATCTAAATAAAATTATTCCCTTAAAATCCTAAAATTTCTTTAGAAAATTTTGAGATTTATTATTATTATGCTTCTATTAATTAATATTTCATATCTAAATAATGTGTTTAGTGTAGTTTTCTTTTATAATGGTAAATGATATCCTTTATAAATGATCTACTGCAAACAATATAATAAATGTGTATCAATTGATTTCCATAAACCTCAAAACATAATATTGCGATTTTAGTTTCAACCCTCAAGAATGGGTATATTATAAATTATTTCCTTAGATGGAAACCCATATTTTTCCCATTGGTTTCATTTGAAATTTTCCTCTTACACTAATCTTAGAGTTCAGGTAGGTTATTATGAGTGAAATTTTTAGAATGCACTAGTTATGGGGTCGACGCTTTATGTTTTAGTAAGGGGTTATCCCAGTTGAGATAGTGCCTTGTGATGACAAATAACATTAGTAAATTCTTTCTTTGAGTTTTTAGATGAGATGTTATGTTTATGTGTTGTTTTTCCCAGGTAAGACTATTAGTGATGAAACAACACCCTCTGGAAGATGGATGGTCATTTGGTATGTTATTCATTATGAAGTAAGTGATGATCATGTATTGATTTAGTTATATAGATTAGATATACCTTGTGAATGTTCATCCATTTTGATGGTCATGTGACCTGTCTACTTTTTTAAAATGATTCTAACTCGAGTGTCATCATCTTATTAATAGTAATATGGATAAAAACAACTTTGCGTTGATCCTTGTGTACACTATCACATGTATGGAATGAATAGTACATGTGGGCTATTTTGATATCTTATTAGAACACATTATTAAATGTGGATCTCATCAAGAAAATAAGTGATGTAGTAAACTATATGTATTTTGAGAAATAAGGTCTCATGAACCTTTAAACTAGGTAATTTCATGGCTTATTTAAAAGATTAATGAGTTTAGAAATACTATAATCATTGGTCATCGATAATTTATAATGGCCTAAAATTGGAAAATTAAATTATCCCATGATTGGTGGATGATGATAAATAAATGTAAGGTTATTATAATTCTACTTATGATTGTTGGTTTTAGGTTTTAAGTATGATCTAGCATGATTTGAAGCCAATGGGTTTCTTGTCACTTTATTTGAGCTTGGTCTAAGAATTTTGGACACATCTATAACCCATGTTAAGTGGATTATAGTGTCTTTGTTGTGGGATAAGATCATATTCTCAAAAAATAATGACAAGGAAACTGATAATGTATGGTGATTCACATAAAATGTGTTTAATTTTGTCCTTCCTTGTAGAGTGATAATTTCCATAAAATAAAAATTATAAATGGTCAGAATAGTTTATGGAATCCTGTGAGAATTTTATGTTTATGTTCTATAGTTCGTAAGATGATTCTCGATATATATTACCTATATTGATATTAGAAGAAGTCTTAACACTAGATTTATGTTTCTGATGAATATGTAATCTGAGTATTTTATAGGTCAGTAATGTGTCTCTTCTTGAAAGGAATCACAATAGTGAGGTTTTTGGTTGTATACCCAAAAATTGATGAACACAGGGAGTCATGATTAGACTTAGGTTGTTATGTGGAATGATCATAGACACATTTAATTTAAGGTGATGTGATTGATGAATTTAAATAATGTAACATCTATTATGCTGGAAATATCTTAAATGGTTCTGTATAGATCATTTCTATTAAAAATTACTTTTAATTAAATATGTTTTTATGGAATTTGAAACATATTTGGACTTGGTCACACATCATTGTAAGACTTGGGGCCATGGGATGATTCAACTAAAATAAACCCTATTGACAGAGTGTGTCTTAGGAGTTTTATAAACTATTTTCAATGGTAATCCTAGATATTGTATTAGTGTACTACCTATTTAATGAAGATCATGTCTAAAATCATGAAATAGTCATATTTATACTAGGAAAACATTGTCTATATGCTAATAAATTCGAATGAATATCTCTTTTGAAAGATGGACGATCATGTGATGAGGGTACTAGGAACCTGATGATAGCCATTGAATAGTTTTTTTACACTTTTATTTTGTTAGATTATTGAACTAGGGATAGTTAATCTAGGAAATTTCATCATTATTCTGTTATAAATATTGATGAGAACCCTAAAGTGATCACAATATTCCTTGTTTAATGGTATTATAATATTATTTTGATTATAGGTATTCTGTTAAAATTAGGTGTTTTCAAGAATAGTCATCCAGAGGATGTTAGAAATGAATTTACATGGTTAGTTGAATGAGGAAAGTGTGGAACTGCACTAAATACATAATCAAAGATATTTATTATAGTGTAAGAGTTGGTTGGGTATTTTCAAGGAAAAATATTGTGTAACCATTTAAAACATGATAAATTGAGATAAAACTATTTTGATCTTATTAAGGACAATGATCTCATTACACATGCACGAATGGTTGTCTCGATTTGAGAATTATTCCACAAGAATTATTAGGATATTATTTCAATGTTTAATATGAAATTAGGATGGTGAGAGTACCAGGTCTTGGAATTATCCATGTAAATATTGATCCTATGTTGGGGATCACTATATGATGGATGTTGAAATAAAAAAGGATTAAATGATGTATTGGGTATGATGGGCACTAGTAATTGTGTAACACCATGATTTTATTTGATATTTTTGTTCGAATTAATTTAATATTTTGTTGATATTTATCATTTTAGGAAACACTAAACATATGTTTTTTATATGAATGTACTATGTTTGGATTGCGTTGAACGCAACAACAATTAAAGCTTGTGCTATATGGAACAACTTGTGCGTAATGGGATATAATATCCCAAGATGTTAAAATATATTATTGATTTTAAATAGATTTTCTATATTCTATATATATTTGAACATATGTGATACCAAGTCACCATGTGACACACACAACAACATGTTTTTTCATTGACATGTGTTACACGAATTACCGTGTTTTACTGAACAATATTATATTATTAAAATATTATTATTTAATTTAATAAGATATAACCTAACCTTTTAATTAGATTTTATGAACAATATAAACTAAAATATGAAAATATGTGGTTTATGATAAATATAAAATGAATTCATTAGGTGTAAATTAATTTGATATGGATATAAGAAACAATTTAGTATAAGGATTTTTTTATAGAAAACTATTTTTATACTCATAAAGTTTTTTTATACTAATATATTAAATTAATTAAAATCATAGAATGATATTAATGAAAATTTTATTTTATATATTTAATAATTTTTTTTGATATTCACATAATATATTTGATAAGAATAATATAAGAAGAAACCGAATATTTTTCATAAAAATCAACATTTTTATAAAGAAAAATTTACAAACTTTAAATAGATAACCTATTTTAAATCCAATTTTAGAAATGTTATAAATATTATATGTAAAATAAAATTTCATATTTGAAATAAAAAAAGAAAAAAAAATATTAGAGTGTATTTTTTGTATATTTCCACGATGTTTAGTTTTCAATTAAAAGTAAAAAATACTGAATTCTAATTTAAAAATATATTTTCATATAATTTATTAATAATGATAAATTATATTTCTATTTTTTTCAAAGAAAAATTATATAACTTATTATTCAATTAATACAATTTAATACATTGAAATTAATTTTTCATTGAAATTGAATATAAAAACATATTTTTTTTAATGTTTTTACTTTAAAACCCCGTATTATTGTCCCATCTGCATTATTAATTATAAATTAATTTCTACCAGATATATGATTTAAATTTTTAAAAAATAGATTCCATATTTTTATTCAGAATTATTTATAATTTATAACTTTTTCAACTTGTTTTTTTACCAGAAATATAAGTGAATGTGGATAAAATTAATTATAGGGATTGAGAGAAAATATAACATAACAAAGAACTAAACCATGAAAAAATCCCAAAATGAACTAGAAATCTATCCAAAATCCATTTTCTTAGAAATATTTCCACCATATCCTTCGTTTTATTAATTTTTTTCAATTATTAGAGCCAAATTAAATGGAATATTTTTTTCTTGAATTCAATTTTCCATAATTTTCAAGAGTTCCAATCCTCCCCCACTATAAAATTCCTCCTCTACTCATCTTTCCTCATTCCTATTAGGACACATTGGGTCAACCATGATCTTCCCAAATATATCCCAAACATCCCTCCCATATTTCTAGAAGCCTCTACTTTGGAAAAAATCCATCCAAGGAATCTATTTGGTGAAAACCTAAATGAGTTACCCTAAAAAGAGGTAATATCATTCCTCAATCTCTTTAGCATTATTTACATTCTCCAACCCCAAAAATATCCTTATTCTACGAATATAAATAAATTTATCATAAATATAAGGATATTTTTTAATTCTAAGGTTTCAAAAAACACTTATACAAACTTCCATATAATTGGTAACAAACATATTTTTTATGTGTATGACAAACTATTACCTCACGAAATAATGATTGTTAATTTTTCTTTTACCATCATTAATGGTTGGGAATTATTATGGAACCACTATTTATATATGATATATATTATATTTATTTTTTCTTTTAGATTTATTAATTATTTTTTAATACAAACTATTGTACTTTCCATTTTTTGTAGATATGATAACATCATTTGTGGACGTGTGGGCTACAATATCCTCAAAGCAATGTGCTTTTTTCACATTAAACAGAATGTTTTATGGATTTTTTTAGTGAAAATATATGATATATATAACAAAATAATTCTAATTTTATGATATTATATACATATATAAATAAATTTTATTTTCTTTCTTACAATACAAAAATAAAATGGAAACAACATCCATGCGTACGTATGTCCTACCGTATCCATGAACAGTTTATGCCATTTCGTCATTCTATATTTTTTAGATTGTCATATATATATATATATATAATGAATATATATGATATTGATAAAATGTTTTTTATTCTGTAAGTAATTTAGTCATGATCTAAATAAGAAGACCAAGAATAATAAGTGAAAACATTTACAACGAACAAAGTGGATATTACCTGAAGAGAAACCTTAACATTGAAGTGTTATTAAGAAGGTAGTATAAAGTCAATATCAAATCATATATGGTATTAAAAATATGAATATTTTTCTTTAAAATATATATAATAAAATTATATTTATTATACACGTGTTTTGTATGATTATGGTGATAGTCAACACATAAGTTAATGAAATATCATCTCACTGTTTATTTATGTGAGATACATTCATTATTCACCACTCATTTCATTTTTGTGGTGTAGATACTGCCAATTAATGTATTATATGATTAATATAATTAAATTTATTGGTATTAACTTATCCATTATATGATCTTTTTTTCAATGAATTTATGGATCAAAAGTTACAGAATCAGTAATTTAATTTTGTATCAATTTTCATTATATGAGAAAAATGTTTTGTTATGCACCTATGTTCTTTAAAGAGGATTATATCATTATATATGGCATTTTATATCATAAATATCATTATTTTTTATGATATTTTAGGCTACACTTATTTTTATTTTCTTATAGTGGTATTATGATTTAAAATTACCTAGTGGTAGGAGTTTATTGAAACAATCTAATCGTATAATGATATTGTTTATGATTATGATTTAACTGAAGAAATCATATGATACATAACTCAATAAATATCATGAAATTTATTACCCTCCATATATGAATGTTATTTTATTTTAATGGTATAATTTTCACACTCATTGGTGCATAAATAATTATGAAACTTGTTATGAAAATATGGATATATCTTTCCTTTCAGACAAAAATTTGTGCTCTTTCAAAACTATGTTTTGTAAAATATTTTTGATTTTTTTTACTATTATCCTATAAATTTAAAACAAATTTATACCCATGTTTTACCTTTTTAAAATGGTTTAAAAAGGAATCTTCAAGTCTTTTTCAAGTTAAGGAATGTTTCCAATCTTTTATGGTGAAAAGGGATTCTTCAGTATGTTCGAACTTACCCACCCTCATGATCGTTATTTATATGAAGCATACTTTATATGTTTTCAAGGTTATTTTTGATGAAAAGTTTTCTAATATTTAGTATATTTTTTGAATTTAAAGTGGTTTTCAAAGATAATGGTTTTCAAAAATAAAATTATGTTCAAAAAGTGTTTTTTGTGATTCTCAATGCATCCCTAATATTCTTTCAAACTGTTATTTTTTAAGAAAAGGATTTAAATGATATGAATATTTAGTTATATGTTTTAAAATCCATTTTATATTTAATTATTTTTAATATTTTCTCATGATTTCATTTTTATTTTTGAAAGATCTTTCCAAGAAAATGGTTTTTTAAAATGTTCTATGTTCAAAAAGTTTTTATGTGATTTTCAAAGATTACCTTATACGATTGAAAATGGTTATTTTCAATGAATTTTTTTTAAATGACTATAATATTTATTTATATTATTTCAAAAATACATTTTCTATAAAATGTTTTTTAAAATTTTTTCATTATTCATTTATAAGTTTTAAAATTTATTTTAGTAAAAAATTATTTCAAATATGTATCCAACCTTTTCTTATAATATTTCAAGGAAACATGTTTTACAATTTTTCTACACTCTAATATAATATTGTAATTTTATTTTAAGAGAAAATATTTTTAAAAAGTATTTTTATTTTAAAAATCATATTTTGAAGAATAATGTATATTTTCCTTAAGAAATGGTTTTAGATGATCTTCCAAAATTATTTTCTATCCATGATGACATTCTTTAATGATAGTCATGAATTTCTAAAAAATTATCCAAAACAACCATTCTTATTTTTTATTTAATTGGTTTCTATTTTATTACATGATGATTACAAAATCTGTTTCTATTTCATGGGTTTCATGTTTATGAAATCTATTTCTCTTTCATGGGTTATATGTTTATTAAATTCACTTCACTTTCACAGGTTATATTTTTGTGAAATCCATTTCTATTTCACGATTTATATGATTATAAAATGTACATATTTTTGTGGGTTATTATTTGATGAAATGATTTTCTGACCTGTCTCGTTTCCAAAGTTTATGATATGATTACATGTTTATGATACACATTTCTATTCATGGATTAATATATAATGTTTTATGATATTGTAGAACATATATGTATGATTTCATTTTGATATGGGTGAGACCTATATCCCCCTCCAATGTATTTGATAATATTGTTATCTCATTAGATAGTCTAATATGATCCTGGGAATGAACATTGATTACTAAGATGACCATGGGAGTGAACCATGACTGCCAATATGGTATAAGTAGTGAATGAATAAAACTAATATGGTTATGGAAGTGAACCATGTCTACAAATATGATATGGGGAGTGAACCCATTCTACTATTATATCCTTGGAAACAAAGATAGCATGTGTCCACCAGAATTCAATGTCTTATTCCTATGTTATTATTTCATATATTATGTTATTTTTTTCATATTATCCAAGTCTTATTAACTACTAATATTTATTCTATGATTCTTGTATATGATCTTTGATATGTAGGGTATGATATTCTATTTTCATGATCTTTTTATCATACCCTTATGGTCAATATTAAGACTACATATCTCCCTAATTTACCCTTACTGATCATCTGAGATCAACCCTTTTTATATTTCCTTCCCTAGGATATGAAGATATGTATTATGTTTTATGTGTCTCAAAAGGGTGTTAGTCTAAAATAACCAAGTGGGAGACAATATATATAACTTATGTACAAGTGTTTGGGTTTCCATGTTTCCAAATGCAGTAGACTAATACAGACTCTGGGTGTCTATTTGAATAATGTTTTATGTATTCAGTAGAATCAATGTAATTTTAATTTATGGAAAGTGGGGGTTTATATAGTTGGTATGAGAAAAATAGTTTAATTAAAATTTGAAAACTAGGATGAGAAAAATTAGAGAGATACCTAGGTATATTTCAAAGGATATTTCTAGAAATATATCTAACGATAAGTATAAGGATGAGTTAATGTTTAAAAAAATGTCTTTGAATTTTGGTAAATTATGGTGCGAGTTATTTCAAAGAAATAAATCCATGTATGGATACTACATGTGGAAGTGGTTTTGGAACAAATTTAAATAAGATAAATAACCTCAAAAATGTGTGTCAGGTCTGACTCCGCATAACCTAGTACATGACAATGGGTCTTACTGTGCACTTTGTTTGACACTCTCAGAGGATATTCTTTAGAATTTCACAAACACTTCATGAACCATCATGATATAATTAAATGGATGTTTTCTATGAATAACCTATGATAAAACTCATGTGTTATCAATTAAAAAGTAGGTGTAATTATTTAGACACCTAGTAAGTAATTTTTCATGATTATATAGTTTTCTTCTATGATATTTTTTTCTCACCCAGTGCTTTTTGGTTTTAGTTAATGGTGATAACTATAAGGAACATGGTTAACATTGAATTTTTTTATTTATGGAAAGTATTGGAATTATGATAATTTATTTTACAAGTGGAAATATCATAAAGAGAATCAGGAATGTGATATGAGTATTGGTTATACTTTTGAGGATAAAGAGACCACAAATGACATGTGAAAGGTATAATATGTTCTTTGAATATTGTTTACCTTAAAAATAACAAACATGAATAGATTAAGATTTATGAACCATAAAACATTATTCACATTTCACATTCAATGAAATTGGTTTTATTGAATAAGTTGACGAATCCTGAGTAATGGTTTAAGAATATAGTTAGATAAATAAAGTATTTATGTTTTGGAATTAAAAAATTATATTATATGAATCATGAAATATATAAGTATTTTAAGTATAATTTTTCATTATGTATTGAAATGGACATGTTGAATTGTAATGAAGACATAGAATAGTGATTTCATAGAATTTCGATGTTTTGATTTGGGGGAGGTTACCCTTAATTAATGTTTTATGTTGAGATAATTTTTTTGGATAAAGACATGTATTATATTAATAGTTAAATTAGATGATATTAATTAACACAGAACTAATTATTGAAAAAGTGATTTATGTCATCAAGTATGGATTTTAGAAATTATTGTATTGAATGTATGTATCTAGTATTCATTAGAATAAGGAATAATTCATGTTTTCCAAAATGATTTATGCTAATAAATTTTTATATATGGGGGATAAATATTTATAAGATTTCATGACTTTATTTCTAAAGCTTTTAGTTTTTCTATTTCAGTTGGGTTATATGGTTAATCATTTATGGAAATTTTAAATTAAACATCAGATGAAGTCAGTAAGATTGAAGTTTTATCTCACTGTATGAGGATTTATACATGTTGGATAGCCTACTCAAAAATACCTTGGGTTGATGGTAATTGAATATAACTGGGATGCTTTTTAATTTATCTCATGATCAGCTAATTCTTTAGGAATTCCAAATTCACCATCACTTTTGGGACTGATAGATGAAATCAAGTAAGACCCCACCAAAGGCTGATACTATTCTTATGAAAAGGAATTAAACCATGTAAGTATATTTTCTTAAGTTTATATACAATATAATAATTACACCACTATAATAAATGGATGTTGAAAAAGATTTACCCTATTAAATTCATTTCAGATTAATCAAATAATCCTTAATATTATTGAAGATTTATGGTTTTTTGATGACCCACTTCTACTAAACAATGTTCCCTATCACTCTCCATCAAAACGTGATGGTTATATTTATCATAAATGTCCATGTTTTCCCTTACCACCTATATTTTCCAATGTTGAAAGGTAGTTTTGAGTTACTTTGGGTAATCGTTATGGTTCCAACATTTTTAATTGATTATTAGTGATTATATTTATGATGTGGTTTTATAAGAAAAGAACTTTCAAGTATCATACCTTTAATTACCCAAAAAATTGTGGTATAAATTCATTTTAAGGGGGGTAAAATGTAGCACCCTGAGATTTTGTGATTTTTTTGAATTAATTTGATATTTTTTTGATATTTTTCATTTCACACAACACTAAATGTAGATTATTTTTATGAAAGTTCTATGTTTGGATTACATTAAATGCAACACCAAGTTAATTTTACGCTACATACAACACAAAGTGCATAATCAAATATAATATCTTAAGATTTTACAATATTTTTACAATTTTAAGTTGAATAAATACACTCTATATAGCTTAAAATACATGTGATACCGACTTATCATATATTGCACAAAACATCATGTTTGTTAAATTTCTGGAAAAACACACATTGCTATGTTTTATCAATCATCAATATATTGTTAAAATATTTTTATTTAATATAATATGAAATAACATAGCCATTAAATTAGCTCTTATGAATAGTATTCAGTAACCTATGAAAATATGTGGTTTACAAAAAATATAAATGAATTCATTGTTATAAAATAAATTTAAAATAGATATAATATAAAATCAAATATAAAGGAAATATTTTTTGAAATGAATATAATTTATATATAATGTTAAATTATATTTCAATTATTTTAAAGTAAAATTTTATCAATTATTTATCAATAAATCCATTTTTTTACATTGGAATCAATTTCACATTGAAATTGAATATATAAACATTTTAATGGTTTGAATGTTTTACTTTAAAAACATGCATTGTCATCCCATTTGTGGGATTAATTTTAAATTAATTTCTTACACTTATTTGATTGGAATTTTGAAAAATAGATTCCATATTTGTAATCATCATAATTTATATTGTATAATAAGGTCAAATTATATTTTGATGACTGTTGGCTCCAAAATAGGTTCCTTTAGCAACTCGAAGCTAGTTGAGATGAAATCCAAGCTCAAATGGACCAAATATCATCAATGAAGTCGGATTCACGACGAATTTTTGTATAGCCCCTTGTATTCTTAAGGTTGTGTAACATTTATATAAGGATCTATGAGCCGAATGATCCATGCGACAACTATGAAGGAAGTTGAAGAATGGCTCTGCGAGTCTGATGAGCCCCAGGACCATCATGAATGAAGTTTATGAAAGGCTCTGCTAGTCTGATGATTCCCACAACTACATCCAATCTAGTTGGAGGTGTCCTCTGTGAGTTTGGAGAGCCTCATGCCTCTTCACAGAGGTGATTTTTCCCCTATGGTGCACATCTATCCTCGTAAGAGGCCTCTTTCTATAAATAGCACCCCCCATACCATTGGTACTCTGACCTTTTTCATTCAGATCCCCCTTTTTTCAAAGCCTCTATACACCAAAAAACTAAGATAAAATGGGTTTCCCAAGGTACTAATGAATTGAGAAATTCCCTTTCCTGTATTCGAGTTTACCCATTTTTATTGTAGGGATACCCTTTATGAAGGCCTATGTCCCACACAGAGGAGGAATTCCCTCTAGGGAACTTGAGGCTTTGTAAAGAATTAAGCCTTCACGGAACCCTCCTCATATGATTCATACTTCAATGCCATAGCATGATCACCCTACTTCTCTGAGCTCCTACCATTGAAAATCCCCTAACCTCTACGAGCCACTGCTCAGTGATCCCCATGGCTTTACTAGACCCTCTTCCCTATGTCCCTCCAGGATTGTGCGCAATGACCTCTTGTTCCCTCATGCAGTTTCCATTATTGTGTTGTTCCACCTAATACTTCTTTTAATAGCTATGATAACAAGATATTTCATAATTTCATAGATACACTAATGTGGACCCCTCGACTGACTTCTCCTCAACCCTATTGCTTCCAAGCATTCTTGGTTCCATTCCTTCACTAAGGTTTAAAGGGTTCCAGTCATGTAAGTCCAAGGGGTGAGGAGTGATTCATCATCATCTAATATGTAAGAAGTTAAACTGATAAGAACCATCATTCCCATCACATGAGGAAAAAATACAGCCTTACCCCATGCAATGCACATGGGGTGCCCTAACTTAGGCATTTTATACACCCACTCATCTCTACATGAGTGAGGTATCCCTCACATGGGATGAGATCCTCCTTTTACATAATTTCATTTTAATTTGGGGAAGGAAATCAATTATAGTGTACGACCCTTGCCTTTACTACAGGAGGTATCACCCTTGTACCTTTATTTATCAATCTTCATCTCTTTGGGATACTAACCATGCATCATCCCCACACCATTCATCATTGATGAATCTTTTTCGGCGACACATCATGGTCTGTTGCTTCCTTTTTTTCTCACATTGAGCATGACTCATGTCAGCTGAGACATTAGTAGTGACTACGACAACCTTTTTTCTATCATCATTCATGGATTAAGCCCAGAATTTTGATATCAAAATGGATTTTCTCAGTGTATAAGCTCTAAACCATATAACTAGGTTGGTTTTGAACCCTATCTTCTATATAAGGTATGTAGGTAGCCTCCTTGAGGTTCAATCCCAACCACCGGTAAACTCTGGTTCCATCTTACTATGGGTGAATCTTCTAGATTTCATCATCCACCATCATTCATTCCCATCATTTTCATTCCCTCGAGCCACTATATCTCGAGAGGATCATGCCCCACCTAGAGGTCACATGTCGTTCGGGTCCGCTAGGGTGGCTATCCATGTGTAAGCCCCAACCACATTCCCTAATTTTACTGGTATATCTTAGTGTGTAATCCCCATTTATCCTATTACTTTCTTTACAACCATCGGACAACTAACCATACATTATCCCCACACAATCCATGCTCATTCAACTAAGTGTGTTCCTCTCGCGATGGGCCACTATACTTTTCTATGCCATAAACCTTTCCCTCTCAAACTACATGGGTTTTAATCCTTGTCTTCTACAAAGGGTATGCAAGGATCCTCCACTAGGTTCAATCCTAGGAAATGGTAATCCTTGCTGTACCTCTCATTAGGAACCACCTTCCCCGATCCACCCCCATTGGTGTCTAGATTATCCTTTAGAGTGTGAAACCTTCCATTTATGGGGAACACCTTTCTCGGGTCCTCCCTCATTGGTCATTATGATATACACATATGGTAAACCTTATAGGTGATCCCTCTTAGTGACGTTCCTATTTGACAACCTTCGTAAGAGTTTTGATTAGTCTGATTGATCTCTTCTATACATTAAACTCACGGCATGCCCCGTGGTATACAAGGGTAGCTAAAGAAAACCTCAAAGACATGCCTCCATTATAATATACCCCACGATTGATTTGGAATGCCTCAGGTTTCCACACCCATGAGAATCCCTCTGGCGAGGAAGAATACATGTGTTCTAATGTTTCAGTGTCTAGACATGCCATTGATGCCCAATGTGACTACTCTCATTACCAAAGGTTTCTTTACAAACCTGAACCATTGGAATGTCCTGAAAAAATAAGAATCATTAATCGACATCTACAATGAGATGGAACTGGGAACATGTTTCATGAACAATTTCTTAATCAATAATAGAGACCCAGACTAGGTGATGAATTTTGAGGAGGAACCCAAAGAAATAGAGATTGACATCTTGTCATCCTTTTTTGACCAAGGTTAAAACAGATCTTAAGAAGTGATAAATGTCACCCCATTTTAAAATTTGGAATTCATTGTAAAATGAACCATCAGTGAGCATCAACATGATAACCCCGGGGGGTGCGCCCCAATAGAATGATTCAGAAACATAAATAGTGAATCTGACATGATTCATTTCCCCTTAATCATGGGGACATTCCATGCAGGTCATAAATGATTGTACTAAGATGTGGATATGTTGGGAAAAAATATAAATGGTGAAGATTATGTGTACTAGTTCACCTTTAACTATGGTGATTACTAGTGCTCAAGAAATTTAAAGATGAGCGTGTCACCAGATCCAGCTATCTGGTGCCAAATCCCACCAAGAAAATAGTGGCCCTAGCGTGAAACTCACTATAATTTAGGGAAACTAATCATTTTAAATTATGATCTATTGAATTTTCATCATGAATTTATATATCTTACCATGGAAGAATGAATAACACTTGGCAATTGGGAAATGATTTCCTAATATCAAAATTGATGGCCGAATCTTCCTGCTCTTTATAACTTAAGCTAGAGGAAACCAATCTCCCCACCAGTAGTCGTAGGGGTAAGAGGAAAAATAATGTGGAAGTCCCACATTGCTCCACCTCTACCATGACACCATCCACAACTATTGATATCGGGCACCCATTCTCCTCCTCACCATCTAAATCTATTTAGAGGAGGGTGATAGACACCCTTGTTTGTCGATATGAGAAGGAGGGGTTCATTCTTCCATGATCCATGGATATTTAAGATATAGAGGCTTCAACACCTCACTGTTATTTCCACCCCAAGATCTACATAGGGATCCACTACTTCTCACTTTATCATTCAACCATTTCAGGAGCCTCTCCTCGTAACGTTCCTATGACTCACTTCCCTACGTCGACAAGGTAAGTGAAATCTGAGTCATACCGGTGATGAATACCACCTAAGATATACCAATGTGGGATCCCACCATGACACATCAACACCACCAGTTACTGGTCCATAAAGATGAAGAATGGGTGGTTTACACCCATGCTCTACTGGTTCTAGTCTAGATGACCCGACGCCAATGTTGGATGAAAGTTCTACATGACTCCCGTCAGGGTGGGGGTCATCTTCAACAGCTACAATGGCCCATGACACTACTGACACACACTACTAGTTCCCTACTAAAACAGAGCAGGGGAACTTCAGTGATCAGCCATGATAGAGACCTCAGCTCCCCAACTGGTAGGATGGGTTGAATCTTTCAGTCACCAGTATGATTAACAGCCATCATGGGATGACCCTTGATGATGATATTTTGTTTGTATGTCCTCCCCATACCATCACTAACTATAGTGTATTCCCTCACAGCTCTTGTAGTCAGCATGAAGGTACTCCCCATGTTACCAATATTAGTTGAAGAGGAGGCCCTCCTCTTCTTGTTGACACCCAGTACATAGGTCCTCCAATGTATATGATTATAGATAAGGAGGTTCCCCACATGTCTCAAATTTTCAATGTAAAGGCCCTCGATGCATCCTTCTTGGCTAAACAAGAGTTCCTCCCCAAAGTAGCATTGACCAGAGAAAAGGTTCTCTCTACTTCATTACCCATCAATATGGAGGTCCGAACCATGTTCTCACCAACTCTAGTGGAGGAACTCCCTGATCCAGAAACCATAAAAGTGGAGGCCCTCCCCACATCATATACAGTCAACACAAAGGTCCTCTCTATGTTCATTTTGATCAGTATGAAGTCCCTCCTTGTTCTCTCACTACCAGTCAACTGAGGGGTCCTCCTAATTCCACCAGTGATAGACATAGAGGAACTCCCCATGTTTTAACCACCTCTAGAAGAGGTCCCCCCACTCTATAATTCCATACCATGGATTTCCTCCCCCATAATCTGTCAACAGACGTGGAGGTCCTCCCCATGTTTTGTTTGCATATTCCCAGTTTAAACTGACACCTCAGGTCACCAAAGTGGACATCCTACCCACTCTAAGGACAAAAGATACTGAGGACCTCCCTGTATCCCATATATCTCATGTAGAGGTCCTCCTATCTCTAGAACTAACCACCATGAAGGTCATCCATATTATGGAGATCTATCCTTCCCTAAATAACTATACCATGGTAGAAAGGAGAACCATCTCTTCCAAATAATGAACATAGAGAAGTGCTAGACTTGCATAAATCAAGCCTGATTGTCAGATTATGAAGCAAAATGCGACTTGATGACGGAAAATTTCCCCAATATTTTATATAAGTGTGAGGGGAAAGAACTCAACATGTGATCTTCATCCTTATAGAATGTGAGATGTACCAGATACCCAACACCCTTCACAGGCACATGCAGGGGAGGCAGATTTTTCTCCCTTTTAGGGTCTTATCATGCATCTAATATATCTATATTAATTCTCTACCTCAACAGGATATCACATAGGGTTATTCTGAGGCATGTCAGTTGATGACCAATAGCATGATCAACCACTGATGAGCATCGCCGTCATAAATGAAATTGTGGTCAACACCTCTTCCTATAGGGACATGATGATGCATTCGACACCGTCCCAAAGAGACGACCCAATATGTAGCGGTCTGTCAGGTTTTACAGTGATCTATCCTCTAAACTTCCCTCCACCAGAATGGTCTAGATAATTTTTAGTTCTAGTTCCTTATCCACCCCCAGTCGATGAATGGTGAAAAAAGGGATGTAACTTGTCTCTAAATGAAGAATTTTGTGGGACACCATTGTAGAGGAAAATTTATCTGACATGTTCTTACTGATTAAAAATCCTGATTTTCATATCCTAAAGTCTCTTACCCATGACAATATTATGTACTTTCTCCAAATCATTTGGATAACATGTTTCACCCTCCAAAACTATTAGTTGGCATATCCAAAGTGTGTGGAGAAGTTCGATGAAATTGGCCAATAGTGTCCCATGGGTGAAAAAGTCATCATTTATGTGGATCAGCATCCTCCATCACCTAGTTTTCACCAAAATCTTCAATACATATGCTTCTAGAGATTTCATATGCTCTTCAGAATTATCAATGAGGTGTCTCTATATGTTTAGATTTAGAGCTGGTGCAATATAATGCTCTACATTTTAGTTTTATCTTGATATTGACTGGCCTAACTGGTGATGTTATGGATATTACTCCATGAACAATTAAATTAAACATGGTTTTCCTTGTGACATGTCTGGAAGGAGGTTTTGGAATAGGTTCCAAAGAGGATAATTTTCCCCCTAGGGAAATACAACATCTAATGGACCCCCAAGGTGTTGTCACTCACCCGAAAAGGCATATTCTTAGCCTTGTAGAGACCTATCATTAAATTAACTTTGGTTGAGACACTAATAAGTGTAAATTACCATTTAGGGATTCTATGCCTTCTAACCCATTTAGTCCAGTGCCAAATATTAATGTTGACCCCACCACAGCTGCCTTACACCATTAGCATACCGAACATAAAAGGATCACTAATGAGATTCTTTCCAAGTGACATATAGGACAACGTCAAGACTATGGTGATCATATGTAAGTGTTTTTACATCCTCCAATGGGGAAAAGGAGAAGCCACATGTTCTTATTTGAGAGTTACCTCATATTTTTTCTAACAACCCAAGAAATCCCAACAAGGTCGAGGCCAGAACATATGGAAAATGTCCATGGTATGCATCACTAAATCTGACTAAACGGTAAGAGAATCTGCCTTAGGAGCTGAATTAGGTTGTTCCATCAGAAGGGCCTCGGGTTATTCCACCTGTGGCTCCACCATCCTATCCAATTTCTCTATGAGCCACTAATCCCTCCTATCATATTATAGATATTTCTAACACAATGGTGGTTAAGAATCCCCATCAAGAGAATGTGAGGGTCATTTTCATTGTCTACCTCAAGGCCCTTGTGAAACAATAAGTGGTAATCCCAACTAAATGTAATCTAAGTCCTGAATGGGTGGATGATATGAATACACCACCAGATTTCTAAAATCCTTCATTTCCCTTTTCAACAAGATGGGTGACCCACTACAGAACCTAGACCACTTTATTTGAAGGTGTGAGACCATGGTAAGAACTACAGTCTGGTAAGAATCTACCAATATCCAATGTATCATAAAGACATTGGAAGTACCTACCTTCATCTAGTACATCTATCTACCCATTGGGCATATAGCTGGTTTAGATGATATTCAAAGGAAGTTTCTATATCAATTTAGCTCCACCACTCACAATACCACTATTTCGAACTACTTCAAGTGAAAATAATGGCTATATGAGAGAGTTGTATACTTTGATGCCATGTGAAAGGGACTCATGTATTCACTGGATATGTCGTTCACTTAAGAAAATATGATGAATATTTTTTGGTGGAATGTAGAGACTGAATAGTATCCCTCCCTTATCACTCAGAACATCCTGGGAGGATTTTGGTGGTTTTTTGATAGGGCCTAGTGCCTTGAGGAAGCCTTACATTAGTCTAAAATGACACACCCATGTCACCCCATAGCTTTTACAAGAAAAGATGCTAAAGATAACACTGATATTGTTACAATGGTAGAGGCTCCAAGAATACAAGAGTTGTTACTGGAAGAGCATCATCCATTAACTCACCAAGGACAACATCATCAGGCCTAGCCTCATGTTCAACATCACCTGCCTCTCAATCGAATGCCACCACCCTGATCAAGAACTGCCTCATAGGAGAGAGAATTAGGCTATGGTCCCTCATTAGGACCCGACTACTAGTGTCCATTCCCCTATCACGAGAAACCATAACTACTCATTAAATAAGAATTATGATCTTATTTATTTCTAAAGTTTATTAGATTAAGGTATCTTGAAGCTTCCAGAATGAAGGAGGCCTGAGGAGGCTGATTTCATTGATTACCCTAACTACTTCCCCTATAAACAGTTCATTGGACACACCTTCATGAAATGTTATACATTCAAGGACTGGATACATGACCATATTGATAATTATATTTTCAGATTGAGACCAAGTCTATCATAGGTTCTGTGTGTTTCTATGAAGCCTAATAGTAATTGAAAAGATGAATGGAAAAAGGTCTCTAGTAGTAGGTCTCATATGTATGACGATTTGATAGACTATAGAGTAGTCACACACACCCATGGTTTCATTTGTTCCTATTTAATCATCCCAATCCTCTGGATGTTGATGGGACTCTTCTTGTTACTACTTCTTCATCCACATCTCATCCATCTAATTATGATAATATAATGAGTTGACAGTGCAAGGGAAAGTAGAGCCCTCAATTGGTGTCAAACCCATATCGTACTCTCAGAGACATCGTGCCCTAAGAGATGGGGATCTCCCCCAAAAATTCACCACGTATTGGAGGATTCCTTAGGATATGATTAGGATTATGTCTCAATGAATATTTTTTAACTGGTGGACCCTTAAATTGTTCTTGGTAACAAGGGATGTATGCACATTATTCTAGTTATCCTAATCGATGCCATCATCATCGAGGCCATGGATAAGTGAACTATCAGATTGCTCAGGCTATCACTTACACACATGTTGTGCCTACTACTGAGAATAGATAGTATGTTCCGTGTAGATATCATCATGCATAGTACACTAATCCTATCTCTTAATATTTCCTACAACCATCATTCATACTACTTGATCTGGTAGAGCAGCTATGATCACATCATGATTAGCCATGACAATCTATGACCAGAACACAATCATCCAAAAATCATCCAATAATAATTTTACATGATTCAAAAAGTGAGAAATGGTACATATCTAGTACAAGCCAAAATCCACCAGTTTTTCCAACCACAATGCCCATCATACCTCATATCAAAGAGAAACCTTCTTCTAGATAAAATGTGTATCTAACATAGAAGTATGATGTTCTTAAACATATTTCCAACATTCCTGCAAAGTTATCGATTCTTGAGGCCATTAAACTATCATAACAGATGCATGAGGACTTCACATAGTCTTTAAAAATCCATCTCATGTTTGATAAATAGTTAGCAGCAACAGATCCCCTTCATGATGAGGAAGTCGAATGAGAATAATTCCAATCCATCATATCATTGAAGGGTGAAGATGATGGAATCCCTATATAGGTGAAAATACTTCTTCTATACGTCAGATGATAGTTCAATTGTTTGGAAGTTCACTTTTATCTCATTGAAATAGTTTTTGGGATCAATATCAACCCAAACCAGAAGCTCCACAATCTTGGACTATCTAAAGAAGATCTAAGGCCCTCTATCCTAAAAATTCATAGCTATGACAGGAAAAAATAGAGGTAATGTGGAAGGATTCACCTGAATACCCAGTTTGGTGGCCTTATTTCCAACACTAAATTCATGGTCATCTCATAGTACACCACTTATAATGAACTGATGGGTAGACCCTGGCTCTATCTAAATTAAAAAATTCCATCCTCATATCACCAATGCCACAAGTACTCCTTTAGTGGTTGATTAGGTGTTCTCCAAGGTGTTTCACTTCCCTTTTCAACTTTTGAAGTCTACTATCTGGATGATTACTATTAAAATAATAAGTAAAATATGTTTATACCAATGATGTTGAAAAAAATTCCACTGTAGATGATCCCTAGATGAATATGGATGATTATTTCATCCTCCCGACTCACCATTTGGATGCTACAATTCTAGACATGGGATGTTTCTTCATAGTCTTTTTGGTAAAGGGGAGACATGTTCCTAGGTACAAGAAACATTGGAATATTTCCTCATATTCCAATACAAACTAGGCATGGATAATACTGGAACAACTTACCCATGTAAGGTGTCAAGACGTTCTCCCTATGGTTACAGATGTATGATACACATTCTTGTTCTATCGAGTTAGGTTAATTCAACACAGAGTGACCCCCCACCACTACTTTTATATCATCAAGAAATTCACCCTTGGTCAAAGGCATGATGGAATCAGTTCAACATCTTTTGTTTCCATGGTTTTAACAGTTCATGACCCTCCTAATGAAGATTCCACCACTTCTCAAGTTTTCACCGACATCCCTCCATAGTCAGTTAACTTAAAGGGATTACTTACTACCAAATATCCTCATGTATCATCAGATGAAGAGGATTTGGAATATTATCCTCTGACATTTTAAGAGGGGATCTCTACCATCGTCAATGAGTTGGTACAGGTGAACCTCAATATCAAGGAAGACGTGAGGACAACACTTATCAGCATAGTTATGTCTGTAGAAAAAAAACATAAATACATGGATTTAATGCAGATGCATCATGATGTATTTTCCTAGAGTTATGATGATATGAAAGGACTTGACACTTTGGTTTCCTTCCACCACCTTAGTCTTCTAGAGAGTTGTCGATTGTTCAAATAACCTCATAGGAAGATGAACCCATATCATGGTGTCATAGTAGAGGCCAAAGATGATAAGCTCATCAAAAACAACTTCGTCAAGGAGGTCTAGTACCTTAGGTGTTTAGCCAAAAAGATTTATATCATGAATAATAACAATCAAGTTAAGTTCTGTATCGACTTTCGAGATCTGAACCTTCAATGTTCGAAGAATGATTTTCCCCATACTATGAAAGAGATATTGATTGATTCCACTACTAGGTTTTATATCCTTTATTTCATGGATGGGTATTCTAGTTATAATCAGACTCAGATGGCCCCAAATGATGAAGAACCCACAACCTTATGGGTTACATAGGGTACCTTTTTCTCTGAGGTAATTCCATTTGGATTGAAGAATGCAGGATCCACTTATCATCGTACCAATAACCTCTTATTTAAAACAATCCTTGGGTTCCTAGAAGAATTGTACAAGGTTGATTTGGTTGTCAAATTCAACCATTGCCGGGACAATCTGAGAGATATTGAAAAATTTTCTGGTTTCCTCTCCTCCATCCATCTGACGATGAACCCCTTGAAGTGCGTCTTGGAGGTTACCTATGGGAAGTTTGAATGTTTTATTTATATATGAGGGAATTTGTATTAACCCACAGAAGATCATGTCCATATGTCAGATGACTTCTATGAGAAACCATTGAGAGATCTGCTGATTTCAAGGACACTTTATAAGGCCCAAGCCTTAAACCTTACTTAATCTTGAGTTATTACAATATTACACATTGAGGATATTTTCAGGTTTAGAGTTTTAGAGAATTAGATCATAGAACTTGCATTACATTCCACATTTAAACAAAGTGGTTACATAAAGATATTATTCATTTTTCCCATAAACTGAAAAATATTTAAAATAAAACATGGATTCTTTCTTGACACTTCCTTGACACTATCATCATATCATGTACCTTTCCCTTGACCTGTGAAAAAAATTTCAAAAAAACTTGGGATGAGCATAAAAATCTTAGTAAGGGTTATAAAAATATGGAAAGGAAACATGAGTTCATATATACATAAGAATGAAATCATACTTTAACCATAAAACATAGGCACTTTAACATACTTCATCAAATCATGAATAAATCATAGAAATCATAAGACATAAAAGGTAACTTGAGGCATTCATAACATTCTTACATAGGGAGTAACCCTCTTGGTTACATTTGGAATACCCACTACAGTATATTCCCTAAATCTCTTCAGAGAAACCTTAATCTTTCACTCCTTCACGTTACCCAATGCATTGGAGAGCTATATCGGGCTCACCCGCACTTAGTTTATCATGGAACCACCCGTCTTCATAACAATTCCTAATAACCATAACATAATCATACCACATAATACATGCATAAAGGAAACATAATATTTCCACATTTCAATCACAAGATATCAATAAAACACATTGATATAAAAAACATTATGAAAACCATTTTCAATACCAAAATAAAAGAAAAGTAAAACATGGTATTTATTTTTCATTTTTAAAAAAAGGTATGGATTATAGAGGAATCCTAAACTCAAATAATGGTCACGGCGGCGGAGAAGTCGTTGTCGCCGCATACGTATGACAAAAAAACATTCCTTTTGTCGTTTGGTTAAAAGCTTCGTATAAAAAAATATTCCTTTTGAATAAGAATAAAAGTCAAAGGGGTTTATACACCGTAAAAATAAGGTTGTGTATAAAACAAAATATGCCTCAATGAAAGGATATTGAGACGAAGTCCCTTACAAAGACAGTATCCTTGGTTTAAGGATAAATCAATTACATAATTATGTGTGACAAATTAATACACCAAATATAAGTGGATATTAAGTGTAAAACAATCATAGGATATTCACACATATTCATAGAACGACATATTCAAGGAGTACAAGTTTATCCCAAAGAATGAAATTTGGGTTAAGAAGTTCCCTTGCAAAAATTTGACATCCTAACGGCGTCACTACAAAATTCAGAAAATGAGTTGATGAGAGATAAAAATGGTATCTCATCACATGGACATAAAATTTAAATAAATAAGGATATAGAAGAACATATCCCAAAATAATAGTATGTGAATTAAAAGACATAACAAAATAAGTCTTTTAAAAAGAGGAGGGTGAAAGGTTCCCTTACCGACATGGGTATCTTTCGAAACATACACCCCGTGAAAGAAGGAAAATACAACATTAATGTAAATAATCATAAATGAAAGTATATTACACAATGATTAAGATAATGGGTAGTACATACACCACTCAAAGGAAATTTTGGAAAATGTAGCATAAATCTCACGGGAATAAAAGTGAGATGAAAAATTCCTTATGAAAACTCGGCAGCCTAACGACGCCACTTAAAACTTCCATAATGGATTGATGAGAGAGAATAGGGTATCTCATCATATGAACAAAAAAATTACAGTAAGAGTAATATAAAAGAACATCCCAATAATAAGAAATATGAGATTTAAAAGGAATGACATAAAAGAGTGTACTTAAAAAGAAAGAGAGGAGTAAGATCCCTTACCTCAAGTCCAACTCGTCTTGTTCGTTTCTTTATATTCCTGAATAATAAACTTTGGTCAATTTATAATTGCTTAAGTAACTCCTATAAATATTATTATTCATTTTATATCACATATTTTAATGTTATAATAATTGGTTAATAATATGAGTTCATATCAGGCGTTTTTGTCGATGTTTGGTACATGAGTCAACAAATTGAACTTGTTGGAAAATAATTTTCCATGTAGTTATAGGTAAATCATATCCAGAATAGTATTTATGTTTTAAATATCATATATATCCAGTATATATTCATTTTATACTATTCCATATCATTTGGAGATAAAAATTAAAAGCACCGTTCATGGAGATGGTAGGCCGTACGTACACATGAATGCTACTTTCATTTTTTGTCATATTAATGGAATTAAAAAAAATGAGATATATATATATATATATGTTATAATGACAGAATGATATCCATAATTTAGATGTAATATATTACATATATATCCATTATATATATGTACTTATAATAGTACATAACATTTTGAGATAAGAAATGAAATGTACCTTTCATGGAGACGGTAACCCGTACGTACGCATGAATGCTACTTCCATTTCTATTTCATATTTAATGAAATTAAAACATAATTATACATAATATTATTTTAATTAAAGTATGGTATCATATATAATATCATTAAATATATCCTTTATACGTACCACATATGGTATTAACGAATCAAATCACTTTGAGGGGGCGGTAGTCCGCACTTCCTTAAATGAAGATATCGTGTTTACCCATAATGGAAACCATAAAGGTATGCCATAAATAAAAAACACATAATATTAAGTAAAACATAAACATATTATATATTATATATAAATATAGTTTCATCTTAATGGCCACCTTTGAAGGTGTTAGAAGAATGTTGAACAATCATCGTTTCGTGAGGCAGAAATTCACCATCCACAGAAACCGTATGTTCTTTAACCATTAGATGTAGGTTTGTGTAAGTGTAGCTAGAATACTTATTATAAAAACATACTAGTATATTGAAGATACTATATTTGTTACAAAATAAATGAATAAAAAGAGTTTAGGGGGTTGGAGAAGCAAAATAAAACATAAGAACACAAGAAAAGACACTACCTTTAAATCGGGTAACTCTTTTTGATTTGAGCTCAAAGACTTCCTTGGGAAGACTTCTGCCCAATGTGAGGCTTCTAATAGTAATAGAGGTATGTGTAGAGACAAAATGGGTAGGGGTTGGCCGAGAAAAAGGCTTTGGAAGTGTGGGTAAGGAGGTAGAGGTGGGGGCCTTTTATAAGAGGAGAGGAGGGACACTCTTGGAAAGTAAGGAAATGTTACTTTATTTTAGAATGAGTTTAGGATTTTAATGGTCCAAAATTGATGTGTTTAGAGGATAAGGTGATAAGGGTTCTAAATACACCCATAAAATAGGTTTTTTACATGTTTAGGTCTTAGATTTTACATTATCTTTCCATTTCATTTAAATCGTTAAATAATGAGGTAACCGCTGCATCATCATGGTGTCATAAATAATTTAATTTATTTAATGTATAAAAATTATAAATGAATACTATGATGTCTGAAATATTTTTATCTTTACAATGAATATTTATAGTAAAAAATATGACTTGTATAACCCCATGTAAAAATTGTTTTAGTAAAACAACTCATGTTTGTGACATTTTAATTTTAACATTAAATAAATATATATTAATGTCATTTTCCAACCAAAGTGGCTCCATGGGATCCCCAAGTTGACCCATGGATTTTATTGGTTGGCCATGAGACATACAATAAGGGTAGGACATGTGTAAAGTTTATTTGATATTATTAAAACATTATTTTTACCTTAAACTACACTAATTACCTCTAATCGCGATTAATAAACTTAAAAGTTACTATTCACCAAAAAACTATTTTAATCCCATTGAACCAAATTTTACTTCTTAATGATAACCATGTATGTCAGATTTTTGAAATTCAAAACATAGAGGTGGTAAAATTTCATTTAAACGGAAAATCAGTTTTTATAAGTACCACTTAGTGGTTTCACTATTCATCAAAAATTGAAGTTTTTCAGAAAAATACCAAAAATTCATCCTAAGCTATATTTGATATTCCGAACTCAAAAATGATATCTATTTTAAAAAATTAAAAACATATAAGTTTCATTAATTAATTTAATAATTAATTCCCGCTGTCAAAATAAATAGCGTGTTTTTAAGAAACAATATCTATTAAAAGATTGACACTAGTTTAAGTCCAATTTCAAAGTGAAATTAATTCCAACGACCACTATTGGATTAAATGGAAAAAATATATTCTAATTTCACTTTAAAACCAATTTAAAAGATAATCTAATCATATAAATAAATTATATTAAAAAGTGGTTTTGAATTAAAATACAACATTTTTCACTATTCATTAAAAAATGAACTTTGTCGGAAAAATACCAAAAATTTACACAAAGTAAATTTTGATGTCCCGATTATAAATAAGAATTTTATTTTGTAAAATATAACACATAAAATGGTCAAAAAGTGGATTTAAAAGATGTTCTCCATCAAAAGGTGATTAATCGACCCTTTAAAAAATATTAGAATGTTTACGCTTGAAATTAGATTCATTCGCATTTTTAATCCTCTAAAATTTATTGTAAAGAGTAAAAAAATTTGACAAACATATATAATAATTTTGTAGTTAGTTCTTCTCATTCGCACCATTACGAAGGCTAGGCGTTAACTACCATTTAAAATAATATTATATTATTATTAAAGTGCAACGCAAGATTCCCAAGAAACTCATTATTGCGTATTGGGTACACCACCATGCATAGCATCCCCTTTAAAGTAATATTAATATTTTATTCACAAATATGGATAAATATGAAAATGTCATATTCTTTATTTACCTGGGGTGTTACATCCTTCCCCCCTTTTGGGAATTGCGTCCACGCAATTTTAAAATTGGTCTTGGAAGCTTCATTTAAAATCCCACATCGGAATAAGAGTCAGTAAAACTATTACTTTAAAAGAATGGGAGAGAAGTGAAAATGTCACTCGAGTTAACCCATACTAGGATTCCAAGTATGAAAACATGGATATGGAGGAGAAAACAAAGGGTCATGTTCTGATGGAGAGTGATAGTAAACATGTCTAGAAGAAAGTTAACCACAAGAAAAGCACAAACTTGTTATGGGTTAAACAGTATTCGATTCCCCAGTAGGAAAAGTTAACAGACAACATTTTTGTTTTATGTTACTCTTCATTGAGGAATTTATTTTTGAGCTTAACTAAATCATAATGAAACATACTTACTTGTCACGTAGAATTTCAACTTTTACTAGATTCCTTAATCAAACTCATATTTTATCCAAAAGACGAGTTTTTAGGAAGACTTGTTCGCATTAAGAGTACTATAATCAACTTCTTGAGAATCACCTAATCCACAAAAGAGAACTATATATTTACCATGTCTTTAGACAAAATACAAAACCAAAACTTGTTAGTATGAGATCAAATAATCCACAAAAGTATAATCCTTTATAAAAAGAAAAACTATTCTTAATCTCCAAAATTTGTCCAAAAAAACCCCAAAGTTCAACGAAGACCATTCGATAAACAATTGTCCACAAAATTCTTCAAAGTAAACCAAACTAATATTGAAACCCAAATATTTGAAGGATTTAATCACATAGTCTTCCAAGGTACAAATTAACTTTTATCTCCAAATAACATCAGTTGCTCTTAAATTCTCATATTGAAAAGTAATTAATCTAGTCACATATCTTCGATGATAGGTTAATAATTTCCATAGATAACCCAAAATAAAATTACTCTTGGTTCCTAAAATCATCCAACTAAAAAGAATTAGTGAAACTAACCAGGGACTTCACGTAGTCCAGTGGTAGGTGATAAATACCAGTCGCACTTTGGTTATGGGTTCAATTCCCGTAGCTTTGTCCAACGCGACGGGTTGTCACACGGTCTGCGTGTTTTCCTTTTTCCAAAACTATATAATTCTTAAAACATTCCCCAAAACGAGATAAAATCATCAAAAATAATCATAACATATTTTAAACTCAAGTTTACCTCATGCCTTTCATTTTCCATCATAACATATAATAACCCATAATTACCACAAAAGTAAGGATCATATAAACTATAATGGTTACCTTTATAATTATTACCGGAACTTCCACATCAATTGGTCATCTCGTACATGATGCATTACATAACATACCAAGGTTCAAGTGGTTGATCATGACTCCTTGATAGTTGGTTTAGAAAAACCACAAGTTTTCTCATTGAATCCCCCATTTTATCTAGTATCCTAATCAGAGAACCACCACAGTTTCCTTCAAACATGTTGTCTCTTTGGTTCCTGCTAGATCCATCCATTCACTAAAAACAGAAATGTCAATGTGAGTATATCAACAAAACCATCATGTACTAATGAGGAAGGTAAACACTAAGATATACTTACTCATTCACTTTATCTAAAACTTGGACCCTTTCTGAAATCCTATCCATTATGGTACTGTCACTTATGCTTAGAGAATAACCTAACATCTAAATTTATCTAAACCGACCTTTGATACCAACTATAAGGCCCCAGCCTTAACCCTGACTTAATCTTGATTTATTACAAGGTTACACAATGAGGATCTTTTCAGGTTTAGAGTTTTAGAGAATTAGATCATAGAACTTGCATTACATTCCACATTTAAACAAAGTGGTTACATAAAGATAGTATTCATTTTTCCCATCAATGGAAACATATTTAAAATAAAACATGGATTCTTTCTTGACACTTCCTTGACACTATCATCATATCATGTACCTTTCCCTTGACCTGTGAAAAACATTTCAAAAAAACTTGGGATGAGCATAAAAAGCTTAGTAAGGGTTATAAAAATATGGAAAGGAAACATGAGTTCATATATACATAAGAATGAAATCATACTTTACCCATAAAACATAGGCACTTTAACATACTTCATCAAATCATGAATAAATCATAGAAATCATAAGACATAAAAGGTAACTTGAGGCATTCATAACATTCTTACGTAGGGAGTAACCCTCTTGGTTACGTTTGGAATACCCACCACAGTATATTCCCTAAATCTCTTCAGAGAAACCTTAATGTTTCACTCCTTCGTGTTACCCAATGCATTGGAGAGCTATATCGGGCTCACCCGTCATTAGTTTATCACGGAACCACCCGTCTTCATAACAATGCCCAAGAACCATAACATAATCGTACCACATAATACATGCATAAAGGAAACATAATATTTCCACATTTCAATCACAATATATCAATAAAACACATTGATATAAAAAAAATTATGAAAACCTTTTTCAATACCAAAATAAAAGAAAAGTAAAACATGGTATTTATTTTTCATTTTAAAAAAGGTATGACTTGTAGAGGAAGTTGAAACTCAAATAATGGTCACGGCGGTAGAGAAGTCGTCGCCGCATACGTACGAAAAAAAAAACATTCCTTTTATCGTTTAGTTAAAAGCTTCATATAAAAAAAGATTCATTTTGAATAAGAATAAAAGTCAAAGGGGTTTATACACCATAAAAAGAAGTTTGTGTATAAAACAAAATATGCCTCAATGAAAGGAGATTGAGACGAAGTCCCTTAAAAAGACGGTATCATTGGTTTCAGGATAAATCAATTACATCATTATGTGTGAAAAAAGAATACACAAAATATAAGTGGATATTAAGTGTAAAACAATCAAAGGATATTCACACATATTCATAGAACGACATATTCAAGGAGTACAAGTTTATCCCAAAGAATCAAATTTGGGTAAAGAAGTTCCCTTGCAAAAATTTGGCAGCCTAACGGCATCACTACAAAATTAAGAAAATGAGTTGATGATAGATAATAAGGATATAGAATAACATATCCCAACATAATAGTATGTAAATTAAAAGACATAACAAAATAAGTCTTTTAAAAAGAGGAGGGTGAAAGGTTCCCTTACCGACATGGGTATCTTTCGAAAAATACACCCCGTGAAAGAAGGAAAATAAAACATTTATGTAAATACTCATAAATGAAAGTATATTACACAATGAGTAAGATAATTGGAAGTATATACACCACTCAAAGGAAATTTTGGCAAATGTATCATAAATATCACGGGAATAAAAGTGAGATGAAAAATCCCTTACAAAAACTCGGCAGCCTAACGACGCCACTTAAAACTTCTATAATAGATTGATGAGAGAGAATAGGGTCTCTCATCATATGAACATAAAAATTACAGTAAGAGTAATATAAAAGAACATCCCAATAACAAGAAAGATGAGCTTTAAAAGGAATGACATAAAAGAGTGTACTTAAAAAGAAAGAGAGGAGTAGGATCCCTTACCTCAAGTCCAACTTGTCTTGTTCGTATCTTTATATTCCTGAATAATAAACTTTGGTAAATTTATAATTTCTTAAGGACCCCCTATAAATATTATTATTCAGTTCATATCACATATTTTAATGTTATAATAATTGGTTTATAAGATGAGTTCATATCAGACATTTTTGTCGATGTTTGGTACATGAGTCAACAAATTGAACTTGTTGGAAAATAATTTTCCATGTAGTTATAGGTACATCATATCCAGAATAGTATTTATGTTTTAAATATCATATATATCCAGTATATATTCATTTTAGACTATTCCATAGCATTTGGAGATAAAAATTAAATGCACCGTTCATGGTGATGGTAGGCCGTACATACGCATGAACACTACTTTCATTTTTTGTCATATTAATGAAATTAAAACAAAATGAGATATATATATATATATATGTTATAATTCCAGAATGATATCCATCATTTAGATGTAATATATTACATATATATCCATTATATATATGTACTTATAATAGTACATAACATTTTGAGATAAGAAATGAAATGTACCGTTCATGGAGACGGTAAGCCGTACGTACGCATGAACGCTACTTCCATTTCTATTTCATATTTAATGGAATTAAAACATAATTATACATAATATTATTTTAATTCCAGTATGGTATCATATATAATATCATTAAATATATCATTTATACGTACCACATATGGTATTAACGAATCAAATCACTTTGAGGGGGCGGTAGTCCACACTTCCTTAAATGAAGATATCGCGTTTACCCATAATGGAAACCATAAAGGTCTGCCATAAATGAAAAATAAAGAAGTTTAAGTAAAACATAAACATATTATATATCATATATAAATATAGTTTCATCTTAATGGCCACTTTTGAAGGTGTTATAAGAATGTTGAACAATCATCGTTTCGTGAGGCAGAAATTCGCCATCCATAGAAACAGTATGTTATTTAACCATTAGATGTAGGTGTGTGTAAGTGTAGCTTGAATAATTCTTATAAAAACATCCTAGTATATTTAAGATACTGTATTTGTTACAAAATAAATGAATAAAAAGAGTTTAGGGGGTTGTAGAAGCAAAATAAAACATAAGAACACAAGAGAAGACACTACCTTTAAATCAGGTAACTCTTTTTGATTTGAGCTCAAAGGATTCCTTGGGAAGACTTCTACCAAATTTGAGTCTTCTAGGAGTAAGAGAGGTATGTGGATAGACAAAATGGGAAGGGGTTGGACGAGCCAAAGGCTTTGGAAGTGTGGGTAAGGAGGTAGAGGTGGGGGCCTTTTATAAGAGGAGAGGAGGGGCACTCTTGGAAAGTAAAGAAATGTTACTTTATTTTAGAATGAGTTTAGGATTTTAATGGTCCCACATTGATTTGTTTCAAGGATAAGGTGATAAGGGTTCTAAATACACCCATACAATAGGTTTTGGACATGTGTAGGTCTTAGATTTTACATTATCATTCCATTTTATTTAAATCGTTAAATAATGAGGTAATCGCTGCATCATCATGGTGTCATAAATAATTTAATTTAGTTAATGTATAAAAATTATAAAAAAATACTATGATGTAGGAAATCTTTTTAAATTTTCAATGAATATTTATAGTTAAAAATATGACTTGTATAACCCCATGTAAAAATTGTTTTAGTAAAACAACTCATGTTTGTGACATTTTAATTTTAACATTAAATAAAAAGGTATTAATGTCATTTTCCAACCAAAGTGGCTCCATGGAGTCCCCAAGTTGACCCATGGATTTTCTTGGTCGGCCATGAGACATCAAATAAGGGTAGGACATGTGTAAAGTTCATTTCATATTATTAAAACATTATTTTTACCTTAAACTACACTAATTACCTCTAATCGCGATTAATAAACTTAAAAGTTACTATTCACAAAAAAATTATTTTATTACCATTGAACCACATTTTACTTATTAATGACAACCATTTATGTCAGATTTTTGAAATTAAAAACACAGAGGTGGTAAAATTTCATTTAAACGGAAAATCAGTTTTTATAAGTACCACTTAGTGGTTTCACTATTCATCAAAAATTGAAGTTTTTCAGAAAAATACCAAAAATTCATCCTAAGCTATATTTGATATTCTGAACTCAAAAATGATATCTATTTTACAAAATTCAAAACATATAAGTTGAATTAATTAATTTAATAATTAATTCCCACTGTCAAAACAAATAGCGTGTTTTTAAGAAACAATATCTATTAAAAGATTGACACTAGTTTAAGTCCAATTTCAAAGTGAAATTAATTCCAACGACCACTATTGGATTAAATGGTAAAAATATATTCTAATTTAACTTTAAAACCAATTAAAAAGATAATATAATCATATAAATAAATTATATTAAAAAGTGTTTTTGAATTAAAATACAACATTTTTCACTATTCATTAAAAAATGAACTTTATCGGAAAAATACCAAAAATTTACACAAAGTAAATTTTTATGTCCATATTATAAAGAAGAATTTTATTTTGTGAAATATAACACATAAAATTGTCAAAAAGTGGATTTAAAAGAGGTTTTCCATCAAAAGGCGATTAATCGACCCTTTAAAGAATATTAGAATGTTTACGCTTGAAATTGGATTCATTCGCATTTTTAATCCTCTAACATTTATTGTAAAGAGTAAATTTTTTTGACAAACATATATAATCATTTTGTAGTTAGTTCTGATCATTCCCACCATTACGAAGGCTAGGTGTTAATTAACATTTAAAATAATATTATATTATTATTAGAGTGCAACGCAAGATTCCCAAGAAACTCATTGTTGCTTATTGGGTACGCCATCGTGCATAGCCTCCCATTTAAAGTAATATTAATATTTTATTCAAAAATATGGATAAATATTAAAATTTCATATTCTTTATTTACCTGGGGTGTTACACACTTAGCCTATATACAACTATTCATTACAAATATCCCTAGAATGTGTAATCCCCATTATAGACTAATGAAGAAAGGTGTCATCTACCAATGGGATAAAGAGTGCTACACTGATTTGTAGGAATTCAACCAGTATCTACTCCAAAATCTGGTTCTGATGCCAAAAATATTTAAAAAGATGTTGTCCCATTATGTGGCTACCCTAGAATGATCCCTCAGTGCCCTTCTCATCCATAAAATTAACAAGGAGATAGAGAACAATTTATACTATCCTAGTCAGATGATCCTTGACACCAAGACCAGATACTCATCTATCAATAAGATCTTCCTCACATTTTTTTTGGTATTGAAGAAGTTACGACCTTATAGGCATCATCATGAGATACAATTGGGGTCCCATGAGGATCCACCTATATATATATTCTATAATTCCATATGTTCAATGGTCGTCTAGCTCAGTGGGCAGTGATCCTTCATCAGTTTGACATCATGTTCGTCTTGATGAAGGCCATCAATGGTTAGGCGCTAACAGACATTCTGGCCACCCATCCAACCCCCTAAGAGCATTCCCTATATCTTTATATTTCAGATTATGCCATCTAATGAGTATATCTAGCTACACCCTTTTGTAAGATAAATCTTGACGACACATCTCTAAGCCCCACAGGTAGAAGGCTCAATGATCCCTGACTCAATATAGTAGGACTAGGTATTTTAATCTTCACACTAATATATGATATAGTACACTATTAATTCTTGTTATTAGAAGGATTCACCAACAATAAGGTGGACTATCAAGCTCTCATCGTTGGTCTTAATCTAGCTCTCAAGATTGTTGTTCCCCAACAACTGTTCCCCAATCTAGCTATTCGATGGGGTTTTATTGTGGACTCTTTTATAGAAAAAACACATTTACTAAGACTTAATTGGGGTATAAAATGGAATGGTGGAGATATTGAAACACCCAATTTCCCTATATATTTTTTTCATTAATTATTTTTGGTCTATATTAAAATTTTAGAGATATTATGTCAGTAGATTTTGAATTTTTATAATTTTTCCTTCTATTAATAGTTTGAAAATGGTCACCACATGGTTATTAGATACTATGTGTATGACCTTTATTTAGTCTTCCTAATGTTAAATTTTTTTTGGTGAATAGTAAAATAGATTTTGTTTATGTTACCCTCATATAGGGAATTTTTGGTACATTTTTGAAAATTCACGATTAGTCAGAACTAATAGTGCATGGATAACTAAAAACCATGTAGGTTAACCTTATATGTGGGTTATGGGGTTCATGGGGTGTGCACATCTAGAAAAAACTATGTGGAAACCAAGTGAAGTGTTCTACTCTCTTATCTGGGATATTCTTCATCACTGTCACATAGTTTTCAAAACCATGTATCAACCATGTTAGCTACCCATTATATTAAAAATGAATTTTTCCCATTGAACATTTCAAAATTTAATGGGGCTTTTTATTTAATTATCAGAATCCTTGTTCAAATGGTCAAGGAACTCATGAGGGATCTAAAAATCTTGAATAATTTATTGTATAATTACATGGAACAAAAAATTATTTCATTAAAATAAATTCTCTTGATCATTTAGTTTTATAGTTTTAGAGAAGTAATCCCACATGAATATAAATATAACATGGTCTAAATGTTATGAGAACATGAAACATAAATCATGAGGTAATGGAATATTATAGTAACATATAAAAATAGTGTGGAAACAACATAATTTTAGAAACAAAAATTATTTGGATCGAGTATTACTATATGTTTCCAATAGTGGATTAGGAGTCAAAATCTCATTACAATCTCATATTAATAAACACAGAATGTTTCCAATAGAGTACAAGGCATCACAATATGTTTCCCATTATTAATAGACCATTAGTACTCATTTCACCATTATCAAATGTGATGTAAAACATTACCCAATGAAATGGAGGGAGATATTGGTCCCTCATATCAATTAAATAATTACCACACATGTTTCCCATAAATAAAAATTTCTTCATCACATAACTAAAACTATGGATCAAGAATGGGATGTATGTTGCATTTTAAATGTAATACCATAAATAACTACATAAATTGTGAAATTGATACCAAATTAAACTACTACAAAGTATATATTCATAAAATAAATTATATGGTGGTAAATAAATAATAATTTCATAGATATTTGTGTTGGGACTAGTGTTTAGTTTTTTAATTATTTTTCAATATGTGTTTTTGAGTTGATAGTGATATGTGGTGATGCATAGATAATTGTTATGGACTCATAGAATGGAATTGGATGTCATGTTTGATATATTATTTTTGTGAATTATGATGATTAATTGAACTCATAATAACCGTTAATGTCATTTTTAAAGGATGATACATTGTTAAAATAGGATGAAGAAGACCTAAAAAATATGGATTTGCAAGTGGATTTAATGAAGTCCATGAGAAAGTTAACTTTTCCATGAATTGAAGGAAATGAAATAATATATATATATATATATATATATTTTCATGATGGTTTATAAATAATTTGTAAATGGTAAAAGTATTATATTAAATATATTACATGGTATATAAATGAGACTTAAAAAAAATTAGTCTAAACACATAATACAACATAGCTAACTCAACCATTATTTTGTGGGAGGAGGCCTTAAGCATTCATGGGAGCAATACGGGATATCCTACATAGAGGGTTTGGGTGGACTGGTTTATAGGCACACTAAAGAATATATAGGTGATCAAAAAAATTATGGTGGAATGAGTTGGCTGGTGGACTATTTCATAGTGGGGTAGGGTAGCCCAGGTGATGTTTGAGTGTGTGTGATTTTTGCGGGTGTTGAATGTAACTCCCTGAGTTTTTATGAATTATTTTTTTCGAATAAATTAAACTTCATTAATGTCATGTCTTTAAAACTACATCAATATATGTTTAATTTATTTTCAACACAAAGTTAATCTTTTTCTACAAACAACATTGTGTTTATCTTCTGGTACACACAACACTATGTTGGTCTTGTGTTATACACAATATAAATTTTTAACAAACTATAATATACTATTAATATTACTAATTAATATTATAGTTATATCATAACCATTGAAATGGTAAGAAGGAATATTATTAAATAAATTATAATGATATATTATTTTGAAATATTTATTATATATATATTGATTAAACATAAAATAAGAATCATTTAAAAGGAATAGAAGTTTTTCCTAAAAAATGTATCTCTACTAAAAAATGGGTTCAACATGCTTGGAGAACATAATTCAAATTTAAATTTTACCAATTTTATAAAATTAATTTTATAAAATAAACATAATTTTTTATTTTAGAATACAAAAATTATCCTGTGGTGAATATTTTCTTTTTTATATGATTCATTTTTTTACAAATAGTCAAAAATAATGATTTTTAATTGAAAACTTCCTTTTCATTTAAATAATTTATAACATTATCGTAAATTTTTAATTGGTTTTAATGTAACATTTGTTCCATTTTATATCATTTAATTCAATTTATTTCATTAGAATAAATTTAATATTGAAACTTTATATAAAAACATTATAAATATTTGAAAATTTTAACATTAAAGACTCACATTCTCATTACGTTTGTGGGGTTAATTTCAAATTAATTTCCACCTATTATATTAATTGAATTAAAAAAAAATGGTCTCCATAGTTTGAATCATCAATAATTATAATTTCTATTAAGGTGAAATTAATTTTTTATTAATGTTATTAGAGAAAAAAGTTGAAATTAATTACAATGATTAAGGTTAAAACGTGTTTACATGATAGTTAAACATATAATATAAGGATTATGAATGACCCAAGACATATAAAAACACCATTTTAACGACATATTTAGACACTTATGATCTTGGCATCCAATTATACATGTTTTTGGGAAACCTATCCATGAAATTGAACCATCCAATATTTTATGTAAAGAAAAAGACAAAAAATGTATATTTATTCCTTTTAATTTATATAATTCGATGGAACAGCAAGAAAAAACAATTTTTTGACTATAAGTATTATTCTAGAATATAATTTTTTTATTTTTACTATGATAATTTATCTTTGTTTTTTATATGATATAATTACATTAAATTCTTCTGAAAAAACAACGTAGCAATTATTTAGTTAATAATTTAATAAATTAAATGATACTAAAAACATTAAAAGTGAACTAAATTGAAAACTTTATTATGTTGAATTATTTTTCTAGACTAATATATCATGTGAAAAAATGTGCGAACTTAATTGACCCAAATTAAATTATTTTATTTATATTTTTTAAAATCAAATTAAATAAAAAATGTCAAATTTTACATTATTGTTATTTTGTAATAAAAGTTATTTTATTATTTGATTTAAATATACTAAAAATACTATATTTTTGAAAGTTAGTTTTAAATTATAATAAATATAATATATTTTCCATTAGTGGACCAACTGTTTTTTATAATGACTACATTGACCATTAAATAGTAAAAACTCAATTAGTACGATTAAGGTTAAAGCGGTATTTTTTCGTGTTACATGTGCTTATATTAAAACTAATTTCCAACCCACATAGGATTTATATTTTATAAATTTGATATAATATTTAGAATAAATGGGTCCAAATTTTCAAATAAGTATCACTTTAATTTATTATTAAAAGATAAATTACTTAGGTTAGAAAACTAGTTTACATATTGAGAACCCAAAATTGTAAAAATAGGGAAACAAATAATTTAATGTATGAAATGTTTAAAAAAGTGATTAAATGTGACATTGAGGTTTTTATAGACCATATAAGCCCTCAAAACATTAATTATCAGTTTTGGATCAACTTGAGGTAAACCTGACCTCCCAATACAGAATAATTTTGAATATTTACAAGAATTACACTCCACCACAACTATAAAAAGACACTCACTCCACCCAGTTCATGATACCTCTCAAACCATATAAATAGACCAAGGCATACCAAAATCATGTTCCATATTCCATAACCTCACCTTAGATACCTTATTTTTGGATGAAATTCATACCATGAAATCATTAGTGAAAACCCAAGAAGGATACATTAATGATAGGTAACGATCTTCAAAAAAATATTTTATTTTATATGTTCCTCCACATCATTCATTTATGTTTATATCATTATTATATAATAGACATGGTATATTTAATATACTTATATGTTGTCATGTTAAGTGTATTACCAACAACCACACACACTACAATCTAATGGGTAACAAAATTATCATTTGTGTGCACGATAGACTACCGGCTTACGAACCAATGTAAATAATTTTTCCATTACCACCATTCAAGTATCAGATTAATGACGGGCATAATGTTTAAATAATAAATATATGATATTTATAATATATTTATAAATATATAATTTTTTTATAACTCATACCTTCATGCATTAAATTTTGTGGGAGTGTGATAATGTCATTAATGTGTACGGTAGACTACTGCCCCGCACCATGATGTGATTAATTGATGGTTTACATTGTATGTGTTAAGGATGAGTTTTAATAGAAACATGTGATATATTTTAAATAAAAATTATACTATAATGATAATTTATATATATATTATTATTATATATATATCATTTAATTTTCATTCAATCAATTTGATAATAAAATGGAAATAACTTTAATGTGTACATATGACCAACCGTCTCCATGAACATTGTATTTTATTTCCTATCACTAAATTGAAAGTATTAATATAAATAAATATATATAATATATATAATAATTATATCATGTTTTACATTATGTTTATGATGAAACCATGATCCAATTAAGCGGACCAAATATGAAAATTCAAAACATATACAGAAAGCAAAGTAGTTATTACCTAAAACACAACATTAACATATAATTGTTAATAAATTATTGTTAAATGGTTATAAGAAAATATGATATGATATAATATATATTAATATGGTTCAATTATATATTTATAATAATGTCATATTTATTATAAAGTATTTTTTAACAAGTACAATGAGAGTAAAGACTTAAGGAAAGGGGATTTCTAGTCTCATTATTATTTCTGTGAGAAATCTTCCATATGCACCACTAAATTATTTTATATGGTTTATAAATGACCATATTATATGTTATATAATTAATATAATTTTTTTTTAATTTCATTAAATGTTTCATTTGATGTTATTCTTTCTATGATCTCATGATTAAAAAGATACTCAAGTAGTAAGTGATTCTCATCTCCTTTTATTTTCTATGAGATACCTTCTATATTTACCAAATATTTCACCTGTGTTATATATATAATTCCCATTAATTTATTTTAAGATGATTTCTATAAATTTTTTTGTTTTTTTAATAACCATTTTATGACCTCACTTTCTAGGAGTTTACTGTTTAAAAGATACCAAATCAGTTATGGATGTTTTGTCTCAATTTTCCTTCTTTGAGATGTATGTTATGTTATGAACCTATATTATTTCATGAGGTGTATGTAATGAAAATTTTACATATAATATCATTAATTTATTTATTCTAACAATTTTTTTGTTCTATTTTATGTTATTCCCTTCTGGGTTTTATGACTCAAAATTATCAATGTGGTAACAACTTCAGGTTACAATCTCACTGTTTATCAAGATTATTTATGATTATATATTTGATGCTAAAGTATTATCAAACATATCTGAATAATTTTCTTGAATTTTATTCTTCTATTGTTTTTCAGGATGTTTTCATGTAACAGTTCTATTTTCCACTATTTTTTTCTTAAAATTATTAAGAAATTTTTGAAGAATATATGACTTTACTTCCAACTTTGGAAAGAAATTTTTTTCTTTTAAAAAAATGTTTTCTAAAAATGTTTTTAAATTATATTTTATGTGCAATTTCAAGGAAAATTATTTTGAAATTAATTTATGTTTTAAAATGAGTTTTACTTTATTTTTATAACTTCATTCATATGTTTTCAAGTTCATTTTTAAATAAAAATGTTTTCAAAATGTTATTTTTCTTAAAAAGTGATTTCAATGGAAAAAATGGGTTTACTCAAGAAAAGTTTTTAAATTGTTTCAAAATATTTATTTTTATTCAAGGGTTATTTAAAAAAAATAGATTTTAAGAAATGATTTATTATTTTAAAAATGATTTTCCATTAAATTTTATCTTCGTCAAGAAATGTTTTAAATGATCCTTTAAAAATTATTTTCTATCTATGATGACATTAATTGGTTTTACCAATGCCTGGTTGGGAATTTGATTTAAGGATTCCATTAAAATCCTTTACCAGAATAGTTTATTTTTTGATGAAATTGTATTTATGAAACATGTTTCTCTTCTATAGTTTATACCCTAATAAAGAACTTATGACACCTCCTTATTTTCAAAGGTTATTCTATAATGAAATGATTATTAAACATTACTATTTTAAATAGGTTATGAGATGATGAAATTTTTATCATTACCATCTAGTTTTTAGGCTAATATATGAATGTTTATGATCATTTGGTACACATTTGTATGAATTCATTATGTAACTGGAGGGACCTACATGTCCCTCTAATGAATTGTATAAGGATTAATATCTTATTATATAGTTAAGAATAGAATGATGAGTGAACTTGATTAAGTAATAAAATACTAGAACATGGTTTGAAGTCAATTCATTAATACAGGAATGGAATGGGATGTGAACCTGATTTAGAAATACATGGCTGGAATGAGGAATGAACTCAGTTGAGTATTACATTGCCAGAATGGGGAATGAACCTGGTTTAGTAAAGGACTTTGTCCGCTATGCTGGTCTTGAATGTTATCCTTCACTAATATTTACATGATTTTATATGATTTTGTGTATTCTAAAATTTTATGTATTATGTAAATGCTATTCTATTCTAACTCGTGTTCATTGATTTCCTTATGAATTATGTCCTATGAGCTACCAATATTTATTTCATGACTCCTAATTACAATATTTGACATTTAGGGTATAATTTTTATTTGTTATTCTCATGTTCTTCTACACTTATTCTCATGTTATTCTTACATATCTCCCTTTTTTATCCTTATTGAGAATCTAAGATCACTGTTTCATATGTTTCCTTTCCCCAGGTTATGAATAAATGTATTACGTAAGATAGGTCTAAGAAGGGAGGTACTTATGAAGAATGTTTTGGGAGATGACATAGTTCGTTTATTGACCAGTGTTTATGTATCAATGTTTCCCAATACACTAAACTATTATGGTCATCATGCACGTTTTTGTGTAATATAATAAACATTCCTAAAAAAATAACATGTCCATGTATGTTAAGCCTGGGTCTCTATAGATGATATCCAAAGAAATATTTAGTAATACTTTAGAAAATAGGATGTGAAAACTTTAGTGAGTTCCCTAGGGATATTTATAAGAATATTTCAGGAGATATTTCTAAGGATGAGTCTAAGGATGATCCAAGTATAAGAAAGTGTCTGGGAATTTCTGTAGGTGATAGAGATAATTCTTTCTTAGCAACATATCCATGTACATATATTAATAGTGGATGTGAATATAGAAAATATGTAACTATGGGTAATAACCTAGAAAACACTATATTGATCAAGACTCAATCAAGGACTAGTGTTGGAAAATAGGCCTTATTTCACACAAAGTTTGAAACTCCTGATGGATATTATTTTAAAATTCACCAACTATTTATGAACCATCATGAGTTATTTAAATAGATAATTACTATGAATGATCTGGTATAAACATAAGGTATACTATATTAAATAATAAGGTTTAATTATTAAGATTTCCTATGTGATTTTCATGATTTTTTTATTTCCCATTATGATTAGAATTGATCACACTATTATTTTGAGTCTCAGATAACGGTGGGAACTAAAAAGAATTGGATTAACATATAATGTGATGGATAATTTACTGATGATAAAACAACTATAATAATGACATTAGTGAACGACATTTTGGTTATTCATAATTAGTTTTCATGGAACATGAATAATAATGTGTACCTTAATAAAATCTCAAACATTCCAATAATGTTAAAGAAACATTACATTAAGGGTTCGAGTAGTAGTAACTATATAGAAAAGAGGATTTTGATTCCTATATGTCGATAATGTGGAAAAAAACACCTAAATAAATATTTCAGATAAACAAGAAGAAGTTTTTTACTGTAGAGAATAAGGATACAAAGTAATTAGGTAGAATTAAAAAATGATGAGTTTGGTTAATTCAATGGATGTGAATAGTTGTCTCCCTAAGGTATTATCTATGGATGAATGAATTTAATGTGTAAAGTATTGACATTATGATATTATATGTCATGTGGGGAAATATTTTGAAGATAATAATTATGGTGGTACAATTAATGGTTATATTGCTGGTGATAAAGATACAATAAATGTCTTATGAAAAGAAAGAACTGTTGAAGAATAAAATTATGACACTTTGTTAATTGTTTGATAATTAAGTGGGATGAATGAAATATTTATCTATTTTAATTTAGAGAATAAATTATCTTATGTATGAAATATATAAGTATTTTAGTATAAGATTTTTATTAATGATTAGAATGAATATGTTGACTGGTACTGATTCCATAAAAAGTTATTTAATGAAAATGATATATTTTATTTAAAATTAATGACTATTGGATAATAAATATTAACGTATTATTGATGTTGAAAAAATTTTGTTTAGTTTGGAAACAAAACTGTTGGGTAATAATAAATAAAATGGGGTAGTGTTTGTGGCCTCATAACTGATAATGGATTTGTTGAAAATGTCCTTTGTGCTACATTTTTTTTAGATTTATAGAATATATCCAATAATTTGTATAGAGAATGGGGAAGAGTGTATGTTTTTTAATAATTATTTTCCATATTTCAGGTTATTACAATGTTACAATAGAATAGATTATGAAGTTATTCACATGTTTGGTATGTGATAATCAAGAGGAAATTTATGTATATGGGGATCAATTTTAAGATGATGTAGTGACATTCTTTCTAATGTTTTTTATTTTCATATTTCGGAAGTGAAAAATGTTTAAACATTTATTGAATGGTATATGTTGAAATTTGAATTTGGTTTTAGATATTAATTTATTATTTTTTTTCATATGAATATAGATTCATATTGGATAACCACTGATAAACATATCTCTCTTATAATAACAAAAGAGAGAAAGAATGACTTATCATTCCTTCTAACAATCATAGGATCCATTAGTGTTTCATGAAGAAAATATTCACCTTCATTTCTTGGAGTATGATAGCAATATTATATTCATTTAAGCACAACTATATAGTGATAGTTTTATTATAAAATGAAATATAATCAAATAAGTATATATTCTTCAGAAAATTCACCATCTGTGTGAAAACGGAACATGAAAAATATGGTATCCTAGTAACTTCATATCTGATGAATCATATGGTCCATTATATCATAAAAAATTTATGGTTTTATGATCATTAACATTATCAGGATCAAACACTTTCTTTTTATCAGTGATCTCTAGCACTCACTATAATTATTTTTTCTTTTCTTCTATATCCAAATATTCACTTCCCACCTACTCTATCCTATGTGGAAACAAAGTTATGAGGTAAATTGGGTAACTATTATGTTTATGAATTTACCATTTTAAATGAAATTTATAATTAATTTTTATGATGTCGGTTTATATGAAAGGAACTTTTAGGTATTAATTCGTTGATGACCCAGATAAATTTCAAGAGCACAATTCATTTAAAGGGGGTGAAATATAACACCCTGAGTTTTTATGAATTATTATTTTTGAAAAAATTAAAATTATTTGATATCTTGTGTTAAAACCTAAACAAGTATATTTTTTCTTTATATTCCACACCAAGTTCCTCTTTCACTACATGCAACACTTAGTTTATCTTGTAATACATGCAACACTATATTTTGATTATCTTATACACAATACCGTTTTTACCAAACTACAACATACTATTAATATTATTATTAAATATATTTTTATTGACTAGATTTTGAAATGGTTTCAATTAATAGGATTATCTAAATTATAAAAATATATATATTTCATATGTTCATTAGTTATTAATTGATTATAAATAAAATAATAATGATTTAAATGAACAAAATAAATGTTGTCTGAAAACAATATATTTTCTAAAAGGTAGGTTAATCATGGTTGGACTACATGACATAAAATTAAATTTTATATAATTTATAGCATTTATTTGATGAAATAAAAATCATTTTCTAAGTTTTAATATCAAAATTATTTTAGGGTGATTTTTTTTTATTTTTCGGAGAAGATTTATTTTTTTATGAATAGAGAAAAATACTGAATTCAAATTGAAAATTGTATTTTGATTTAAATAATTTATACTGATAAAATTTATTTTTAATTATTTTTAAAGTAAAATTAGTTACATTTTATATCAATTACTAAAATTTAGTCCATTTGAATCAATTTCATACTAAAATTAGATATAAAAACATTATAAACTTTTGAACATTTACACTTCAAATATCAACTTTCTCATCATTTATGTGGTGGTTGTTTTAAATTAAATTATAAAACTAATATAAATTTAATTTATAAAAACTGATTTCATATTTTGTATAAGAATAATTTATAATTTATAATATTTAAATATTAGTTTTTGACCAAAAATTATTAGTGAAAAAAGTTAAAAATAATTACAGTGATTAAGGTATAAATGAGATTATGTAGTGGTTAAACATATAATATAATGTGTATGAGTGATCCAAAACATGTCCAAACCCCATTTTATTGATGTAGTTTTACCCTTAAGTCGGTATTATTGAATATGATGAGTTTTAGGGACCCCTATCCATTAATCTGGCCCATATAATAAGTTATGTGATGAAAAGCACAAACCATTTATCTTTTTTCCTTCTAAATTATATAAAGTGATGGAATAGGAAAAACCAAATAGATTTAGTTATTAATATTATTTTAAAAAAATAAATGATTAATTTTTATAATGATAATTCTTTTAGAAGATATAATTACATTATATTCCTATGAAACTCAAACACAAGAATTAATTAGCAAATGATTGAATAAATCAAATGACACTAATAACATTAAAAGTTAAGTAAATTGAACAAATTATTTTTTTAAAAAAAATTGGATGATTATATCATGTTAAAAAAATTTAAATTAATAGATTCAAATTTCATTATTTTCTTTATATCTTCTGAATTCATATTAAATAAATATTTTCAAAATTGACGGTAAAGTTATTTTATAATAAATGATATTTTATTAATTAATTTAAAAATAAAAAAATCCTATGTTATTTTAAGTGTGTTATAAATGATAAAAAAATAAAATTTAGACCATTAATTGACCAATTTTTCTATTATAATTTCTATATTGACCACTAAACAATAAAAACTTTGGTAGCGCGATTAATGTTAATGTAGTGTTTTTGCGCATTACTTGTACTTGTATTAAAATTAACTTCCAACACACATACGATTTATATTTTATATATAATATATCATATTTATAATCAATATATCCAAATAATATAATAATTATCAATTTAATTTACACTTAAAGTGTGAATTTCATTGGTTACAAAACTAGTTAACATGATGAGAAACCAAAATTATAAAAATAGGAAAACCTAGATGTTAAGGAATGAGATGTTTGAAACATGTGTATAAATGGGTGGTGCTGGTGTGGATCAACCAAATCACCCCTAAAAAGAATTTATAATAATTTTTAGAAAAACATGAGGAATATTTGACCTCTAAATAGTGAATACTTTTTAGTATTTATAAGAATGTCACTCTTCCACAACTATAAAAAACACAATCACCCCCCACATCTTCTCACATACCAATACAATTAGCATGACCAATATCTACCCAAATAACCTCTAAAATTTTACCCTACTCCATTTTACCTATGTTTTTGTAAAAAATCATCCTTTTAAGGATTTAGTATAGACCAAATGAGGATACCTGAAAAAGATGTAATGATCCTCAAATGAGTGTATTATTTTATATCTCCCTACACCCCATTAATTTAATTTTATATTATGGTTATAAAATAAAATATGTATATGAAATATAAAAATATATTTTTATTTTATGTTTAAGACCTAAAATATTTCAAACTTTCATCAAATGGGTTATGGAATTACCATTCGTGTGTATGGCGGACAACTGCCTATTAAACTGATCTGGTTTAATTTTCCATTATCAATTTTCATTGTTGAGTATAATGATTGACATAATATTTATATATTATTTAAAAGGTATTTATGATTTATTTATTCTTCTATAATTATTATATAACACATACCGTCATGATTTCAATTTTTTGAGAATATGATAACAACATTCGTGTGTATAATGAACTACCACCTCATAAAGTGATATGATTCATTAATATTTTACATGAAATGTATTAAGTATGAGTATTAGTAGAAATATGTGATATATATGACATAAAAATTGTAATATAATGATAATATATATATATATATATTAATTTTATTTCGTTCAGTATGATAAGAAAATTGACAAACGATCTTGTGTACGTACTCGCTACCGTCTCTATGAATGGTGTATTTCATTTCACATAACTAAATATTATGGATTTGTATAAATAAATATACTCTAAATATATATGATATATAAATCATGGTTTACATTCTATTGATGATTACACTACGATCTATGTAAGGGGACAAAAATGAGAAGTCAAAACATATGTGAAAAACAAAGCTGTTATTACCCCAAACACGACTTCAACATGGAATTGTTAATAAACATGTAATAAAAGGTCATAAGAAAGTAATATATGATATGAAATATATTATTAGGGTTATTTTATATATTTATAATAAACTAATATTTATTATATAGTATTTTTTAAGGAGTACAATGAGATTCAATACATAAGGTAGGGGGATTTATAGTCTCACTTTTATTTTTAGAAGCCTTATGACCTATTCACATGTCATTTCTTTAGTTTGGTGTATATAAATACCTATAAAATGTTATATAATGAATTTAATTTATTTCATGATATAAAATGTTTCAATTAATGTTATTATTTCACAGATCTCAGGATTTAAATGTTATCAAGTAGCATGGGATTCTAGTCTCACTTTTATTTTCTGTGAGACCCATGTAATATTCACCACCTATTTTGAATATCTAGTTTATATAATTAAATAAATTTATTTTATGATAATAATCAATGAATTTATTGTTATTTACATATCTAATTGATGATCTCTCTTTCGTTGGGTCTATGATTCAAAAGCTACCGATTCGGTAAGGTATTTTTTTCTCAATTTTCTTTCTTTGAGATGTATGTTTTGATACAAACCTATATTCATTCAGAAGGTGTATATAAATCCCATTTTACATGTAATATCATGAATTTATTTATCCTCATTATATGTTATGTTATATTTTTTATTAACTTGTAGGTATTATGATTCAATGTTATGAATGTGGTAATGAATTTAGGCTACAATCTCATCATTTATTGGGATTGTTTATGAATATTTCTCTAAGGATAATATATTATGATAAATATCCCAAGAATTACTAGTAATTTTATTATACTCTGATCATTCATGATATTTTAAAGTAGTGGTACCATTTTCCACTCTTTTGTACTGAACATTATAATGAAAATGGTTTTAAGAAAATGTGAATTTATTTCTCTCTTCGATCAGATTTTTTTTCAGAACAAATTTTTATTAAAATTTTCTAAAAAAGGTTTTTAAATGTTATTTTTAGTATATTTTAAATGAAAAGGGTTTTGAAGATATTTTATATTCTAAATTTATTTTAAAAATATTTTTAGACCTTTCTTTATTAGTTTTCATGGTTATTTTAAATGAAAAATATTTTCAAAATGTTTTATATACAAAAAAGTGTTTTCAATGAAAAAATGGGATTTTGCTTATGATTTTTTTAATTTTTATTTGAAATAATACTTTATATTAAAGGCTTATTTTCATGGAAATATATTTCCAAAAAATATTTATGTTTTAAAAATTATTTTCTAATCAATTTTATCTTCCTCGATAATTTTTTTAAATGAACCATTCAAAATTATTTTCCATCTAAGCTGATATTAAATTGTTTTAACTATTACTTAAAATCAATATGATCCAAGGATTCCATTAATATACATTCTATAAGTGTTTAATGTTTTGATAGAATGATTATTATGAAACCAGTTTCCATTCCACATTTTATATCATGACAAAATGATCATGAAATCTGTTTATTTTTATAGGTTATGCTATAATGAATGATTATGATACCTATAACTTTTCCACAAGTTTTGATATTATGAAATTATTATGATACCACTTTCATTTTAGGGGTTATGATATGAATGTTTATTATTGTTTTATATGAATATGTATGATTTCATTATGTGAATATTTGGACATATATATTCTTAAAATTCATATTGTACTAATATATATCACATTAGATATAAAGGACTAGAATGGGTATTGAATTCAGTTCAAAAATATAGGAATACAATTGGTAGTGATCTAAGGTCCATAATATCAGACTAGAATGGGATGTGATATTAGTTCAATGTTACATGGTAGGAATGGGGAGTGAACCTCATTCAGAAATATAGCGCTGGAACGGGGAGTGAACTCAATTCAATAAAGGAATTTTCCACTATAATGGTCATGGAAATGAGCCTTGAATAGTATAGAAATGATTTTTTATTCTTATGTTTATGTCAAAATTCTATGTATTATTCCACTTTTATCCTATCATTACTCATGTTCTTTTATTTCCTTAGGAATCATGTCCTATGAACTTTTACTCTTTATTCCATGACACATGATTGTGAACTTTGATTTATAGGGTATGCTTTTAAGGTTTTATGTTCATTTTTTCATACCTTTACACTAATATTATGCATAAATATCTCCCTTTTTACCCTTATTAAGTATTTGTGGTCACCCTTTGTTATTATTCCTTTCCACACATTATAAATATATGTATATATATGATAAGTATAAGAAGGGTTCCAGTTATGAAGATTGTAGTGGGAGGTGAAATACCTCACTTATGGCTAGTGTTTATGTTTCCATATTTATAATGACACTAACCTATTATGGTCATTAGGAATGTGTTTATGTAATTTAATAAATATTCCACAAAAATTATGTAATGTCCATGTATGTTATACATGGGTCAGTATACTGAAATGCACTACCAACTCATCAAAATGGTGGTATGACTTGTATTGTATAGAAGTGAAAAACAGAAGAGTGGTCTAATATGGGATAGATGAAGTATAAATAACTATTAATATATATTAAATGTCATTGAAATAACTTTATATATCTGATATAGATAATCTATTGTATTAAATCAAACTATCATCTTCCTAAACCACTTAACGCTTGGAGAGTCTTCTGTTCAATGGGATATGCATGCGATAATGGTTGATAATTGAACTGAGATCATAATAACTATGGATCTTATTGAAGAAATTCATGATAAGATCCATACATGAGAAACAAATCCTATAATATGTTCTGTTAGGAAATATTATGATCAACTCAATGAAGGAGACAATACCAAATGACGATAAAGATTGTTTGAGGTAGTGTGGTTGAATGTGATTATTATATTATGTTTTTTCATGATCAAGAGAACATCACTAAAAAGAGAAAACATAAAATCATGTAATAAAATCTACTATGTATTATGGAATATATTTGAGATAGAAACTAATGTTCTACAATTTGAGAATTGATTAGATCTTCAGATATTTAAGATAACCTTTAAATAGATTTCATTTTAGAGACTCAATGTGGAATGCAATTTGGAACTATAGTGGTGATGCTCACCCATAAAAGGAAAAAAGAAAACATGGTGAGAATAATACTTCTAATTGTAAAAAATATTTGTAGTTTTAGTGAAATTGAGCATCCACGATACTATTGTTACATAAATAATGAATATATGAGGCTTCTACTTGTATGAGGAAGATGGAAACACAATGGGAAATTTAATTGTGAAAAGCACATTAAATGTGCTTCATAGAGAAATAGTTCCATGAATCATACCTACATTCATGAATAAGAAAACCCTACTATTTTTAATTATTCATATATGAAAGGTTAGTTGGTTGTGTGTGATAACCATACAAATAGAGACTAATATATTTCATATACTATTACTAAATTTTGTAGAAGAACTTGAACAATATAATTTCAAGAAGACATTGTGTGTGAATATACCTATTTCATGTGAAGGAGAGTTTAATATGTACTGAGAATATAGTTCATGAAATAAACTCATGAATTCCTAAGACCCCATTAATATATCTATTGGTGTGATGGAAGCATTTGGAGATTTTGAAGAGTGTTTCATGAATTATTGCATGCATATGTTAAAGCACTAGAATTTAAGAAGCCAAGATAACAACAAATAACTTTAAATAATGTGTAATAATAAATAATGGGGACTTTAATATTGAGTACCAAATACAATAAAAATATTATATATAACATGTGAAAGGGTTTCAAAAAGAGAATATATTCAGTGTTGGGAACTCAATTAAAGAGCAATTTGTGTTAAATTGTGAAAGTTCTCTCTTTCATTATATATTGAGAACTTGTATTCAGTTCTATTATACATCTATGTGAGGTTTGGTGTTAAAAATAATATGTAATAATCAATTCTGGCATAGTTATATAGAAAAAACTGATAAAATATAGGTAATTAGAATTAATTGAGTAAGACCAATAGACTCGAGGAGTGACTATTGAAGATACTTAAAGTCTACATGAGAATTTAAGACATGGAAATTTTGTATAGAAAGATCAAGATATCATCCAATAGTGGATAATATATTTTAAATTAGAGCATGGAGCTTGTGACTAGGGGTTGAACCAGATGATGAAGATGATCAAGGTTGTGGGTATAACTAGATGAGGAGAAGAAGATAGTTGGGTTTATAACCAACCATGGAATAAGAGTTTGATTTCTAGTGGGTGTAAATAGAATCAACTAGAGGATTGATTACATGGGGGTATAATTAGGTTATTCTTAAATTGATTTAACTGATAATAGGATTGAGGTAATGAATCCATTATGGGGGGGTATTTATAACGTGGCAAGGAGTATGGATTTATAACAAACCATATAAATATTGTGTATTGATATCCATATTATTACTATTTCAAATATGGTGATATTTAGAGATATCATAGAGTGTATTGGGAACCACAATAGGTTCAAGAGAGTGAAATGAAAAGGAAGGAAATTTTCAAAATGAAACCACTGATTAATCCATTCCTTTTTAGTGGTCAATCAAGCCTTGTTCTCTATAAGTGGTATCAAAGAATAAGTTCCCTCTAAATATCCATGTGGTTATTTATAAATCCACTATTTTAGAAAAAGAGAGGGATACATCTGATGGATATTTTTCCAATGAATTATAATAATATAAAGAATATAAATGCAAGGATGCTGGTGAAGAATTGTACATTAAAAAAATATACCCCACTAACTAAATGTAACTTAAGTGGTATATGTTAAAATAATTATCTTTATATTAGTTCTTTTGATGAGTCTTTATCATGGTGTTATTATGATGTATTACTTATTGATGTTTGATTTTATTCAAATAACATAAAAAATAAAAAAAATTTATAAATCATATTAGTAGATGTATAAGGGATCTTCAAGATGAAATGGTAAAACTAGAAGAAGGGGTTGATCATGTTGATGTGGAATTAGATAAATGGTTTGGCATATCCAAAAATGTCACAAAAATTATGAAATAAAATATATAATAATATATATTTGAAATTAAATACATATTGAATCTCTTTAAAAATTCAAAATAAATGATTGTGAGAATGATATATTTGAAATTTTATTTATAGAATCTTTCAATGAAAATGAAAAATATTAAACAGTGTTTATGGTGGTCAAAGCCACTCAACTAGAGGTTATATTTTACTAGATACTAGATCATAATAATTATTTTAAATAATCAAGAACCATGCATGAAGAACAAAATAAATAGATTTAGTAAGATGGGGAAGATAAGATGAGATCAGTTGCGGATAAGAACTCTCTAAAAAAGAAGTGTTTAGAGTTGGAGGTGCAATTAAATAATTAGTAATAACAAAAATATGAAACATCCCATATTTATAGAAAAATTGTTGTTTCTATATAAGTGTTCATCAATATTTTGGACTATAACAAGTGCATGGTATCATCCTCTAATAAAATGGAAACATTATATAAGAAGTAGGTATCAAATATCATAGAAACTATCTTGTATAATAATATTTTTTCATGTACTGGTATAGGTTTTAAACTGAAATTAAATAAATTATAGATAATTAAAATGGTTGAACATCCCACAATATCATGAGTTTATGGGAAAATTAGTATAAATAATTCTGTCATTTGAACAAAATTGGAAAATTGATTAACAGAATATCACCAAAATGTACAAAAAGACATCCTCTCTTATATAAAATGAAAAATTAAATCTATAAATAGAGTAACTACCCCAAGTTATAAGAATGTTTAGGTTTAAGAATTAAAACAAAAAATAGTCTCTAGAAAAAATATATATCAATGTAGAAGATTTAGGTTTAGTTGTTTTTAGGGTACTAGGTGTAAAGACCCGGAATTTCCATGTAATTTTTTTTATTAAATTGGAATTTTACGAGTCCGTGAAAATTGATGGAGCGTGATTCCGAGTCCTGGTGTACCCAGAACGAATTTATGAAATTTTCTTTGGCTATGTTCTGTAAACGTACGAGTGAGTTTTTATAAATATTGAACCAGTGCTCGTAATCAAAATCCGAGGACACCGTTGAACTCGCAGAGTCGATATTTTCTTAAGGGGACCTTCACATCGACCACAGTAGGATGAGGGTGGAAGTTAGTTTTTCACTTATTCATGAAAGAATAAAATAAAATAAAATGGTGTAACATTTTATTTTTATTTTTCTTTTAAAACATCCATGTGGATGTTTCATAGGTGGGGACCACCTGAACTAAACCTCCCACGATAGGTTATGGTGGTGGGGACCACCTGAGGCTAAAACCCCTTGAACTCCCTCTTAAGTGTGGGGAAGCCTCTTCAACACCCCCACTTAAATATGCCAACTCCCCATTTAATTTATTACGCCAACACAATTAATTAATAAATCCAATTTGAAATTGTACCAACAATTAAATTGGGGAAACACAACAGTTTGGATACTTTGCTCTTTGGTGGAATTGGTAGAGAAACACATGGAGAAACTTTACCCTCTCCAACGAAGAACACCTCCCAACGAAGAATGACCACAGGAGATCGAAGAATGAGGAAACTGACCCCAAGCCAGATTGTAAGCACATTGCGTAGGCAACCAACATGGGACGTCTTCGACGATAACAAACCGATGTCCGTCTATTCTCAACGATTCGTCTCCTTCTTAGCGACCTCCATCGAAAAATCTCCGAGTTAGGGGTTTAAATTGAGTATGATTATATTCCCATGTTCTTCCCTTCTAAAAAAAAGAACGTGGATCAACTCACTATCAAATTGATCTGCAGATGTATTCTTTTGCAGGTTTGGTAATAATCATTGTAGGAGGGTTTGACGTTCTTCATCCAAGGAAGAAATTATAGCTACTTGCTACCGCTTTAATACGGAGAGTGTGGGCCAAACAAACATGGCCCATCCTGTCAACAATTTTTGTGATGATTTTTGGTGTTCTTTGCGATGGAGGAGGATGGAGACCAACCATGATGGGGCATGAGAACGGTGCCTGTCACCACCGTCGGCCGCGATGAAGGCAAAGTGGAAATGGCGCTGCCCCGCGGCTACTACCGCTCGTGGCCTCCATGCCCCGCAATGCACCGCCGCCCCGCGGCCTCCGCGGCCTCGCGGATCTGCCCCCGCAGCCCCACACCACCCTCGCGGCCCCCCGCGGCCCCGCGCCGGCCTCCCGACTCCCCACAGCCTCGTGATATCCACGCAGCCCCCTGGGGCCTTGCGCCGCCCTCGCGGCCCCAGTGGCCTCGTGGTGCCCTTGCAGCCTTACGTCCTCCGCGCCATCGCTTCGCCATCCCCACAGCCTCACCACCCTCACGGCCCTCCATACCCCCCTGCGGCCCCGCCCCCTCGTGGCCCTCTATGGCCTGCCAGACCACCCAGCGTGTGCCATGCCGGATCCAGTGGGCCGGGTCAGACCGGACTCGGACTAGCTTCGACTCTATACTCTATTTTGGCCATAACATTGGCACCTGGTTACCGTTTGATGAACCGTTAGTGGTGATAGAAACCATGGAGTGAGAAGGTCCCTTTGAGTATACCCACTGGAGATTTGGGTTAAGATGGGGTATGGTCAGGTTGGATCGAGTACGAATCCAACCAGCCCCCCCATGACTAAAACGCTAATAACTCATAGACCGAGCGTCCGATTCAGGAACCGTCTATTTTGTTGAGACCCCTATGATGTGGTGGTACATTGATATAATTCTTCATGGGACTTCATGAAATTTTTAGTATTAACTAGTGGCTTGTGGAGCGGACCCTCTTGGAGAAAAGCGAGTGTAGTGCGGGAACCCCGTAGCTGGCTGTGACGTGAAGAATGAAGAGAAATCCTGTGTAGGTCAACATCGAGTGATCCTGTGTGGGTCAGCACCTAGAGATCCTATTTGGGTTAGCACTGAACGATCCTGTGTGGGTCAGCATATAACAATCCTGTGTGGGTCATCACTGAGCGATCCTGTGTGGGTCAGCACTGAGTGCTCCTGTGTGGGTCAGCAGCAGAGCCTTTTAACAGAGTAAGATGATTCAGTAGTTACATCTAATCATCTTTAATACTGTACTTAAGTTATACCTGGTGTGAGATGAGTCTATACCTGTGTGTTACTTTCTTTCATGGTAATAACTTGGTGGTATTCTTCTGTGTGGCATACCTATGTGGTACATGCATTTGTGGTATTTCTTCCTTTATGGAATAGTTGAGCTTGGGGATTTGGAGTTGGAATCTGTGTTTTCCTCATGATTGAGATGGATTTACATGATAAATTAGGTATATGTATGGGAATATACCTAAGTAGGGTTGATAGTCATTCTCGTGCTTTGTGGTTTATCCTTTGTGGATTTTGTGATACCTTGAGGGTCACGAGATCCCTACTGAGTATCGTTATACTCCCCCCTGCACGGGCTATGCCTGCACCTCATTGTGTTTGGTGAAGACGATGGATAACACTGACTGAGGACGAGAGTACCAGGACTAGAGGTAGCTCGGAGGTGGATGTTAGACGAGGTGAACCGCAGAGAAGGCCGTTCATGGGCTGTACCTACCCTTCAGGTATGATTCATGGTGGATGATCCAGGAGATGCTTTTCACCTATCAGTTTACTTGTACTTTCAGTTTCTTGTACTTTCCAGTTGGGCTTGTATTCTGGACCCTTTTACTTACTGTACTCACTCAGTTTACTCTTCAGTTTACTTGAGTTCGTATCTTGTTGTGTGCTTGGTTGTGTGTGTTACGTGTTATAAAGGCAATGCCTTCCCAGTTTTAGGGAATATGCCTATGGTGCTAGTCGCCAGCCCCTGGCCTGTAGAAGGCAATATTGGGGTAGTCACAACACAAGCCCCGAGGGATGGGTCGTGACAAATTGGTATCATAGGAGTCCGTTATACCATAGAACATAGGACTTTGATATTTTAAAAGGTAATACTGTTAAGTGTAGTGAGTGTGGTTATCAGTTTAGGGAATCCAGTGTCGGCACGGCGGCCGAAGTATCCATACACCAGGACCCTGACTTATGATTTCCAACTCAGTGCATGAAAACACTAATTGCGTGTGTGTTTTCAAGAGTTTTCTTTGTGATCTCTTTAGTCAGCTCACCAGGTATAACTTATTGACCATGGCGCACCTGTTTCCATTCAGGATGCCTCCACGTAAACATCCAACTCGGGTTCTGAGAGTAGTACGCACTGATAGCCCACCGAGCGATGAGTCCTCGATGCAGGGCCCTCTTCCAGTAGAGGCACCAGTGGAGGAACCAGTGGTACCATTACCCATTGGGCTACCAATTCCACCAGCCCCAGTAGTAGAGGGTGCACGCCGCTTGAGCGTGTAGCATGAGTTTCAGTGCCAGAGGCCACCTAAGTTAAGTGGAGAGATGGACCCACATGAGGATAAGGATTGTCTGGAGGCCTTAGTGAGAGTTTTACAACTCTTAGGGACACCAACTGATCTCATGGTGATCCTTTCCGCTAGCCTTATACAGGAAGTAGCAGGCATATGGTGGATCTTGATGCTCCAAGTTCACGACGAGGTGATTCTTCTCTAGGAAGACTTCAAGAGCCTGTTTTGGGTAGAGTTTGTTCCAGTGACTCTTTGCGCAGTGTGCATATAAGAGTTGTTTCATATGTATCAGGGAAGCATGGCTATGGCTCAGTACTCAGTGAGGTTCACTGACCTCCCATGTTACTCCACTGATATGGTACGAGACCCATTCTTCAGGGCCCAGACCTTTGAGCAGGGACTCAGGTGGGATATCAGGGCTTCTATAATCTCACTCAGCATCCCGACGCAGGTGGGGGTTTTAGAGAGATCCATATTAGTGGAGAGTTTCCTTGATGAGCAGTCACCAGTAGCAAGACCCACCACCAGTCGACACTTAGCAGAGTATTCTACAGCTGGCAGCAGACAGATGTTGTCACGAACTAGATCTGGTCGCCACTAAAACTAGCACCAAACCAAGCCTACGACATGGACCAAAGGGCATTCCCAATCCCCATGGGCTGGATCAAGTTCCTGGGTACCATAAAATGATAATTGGGAATGATTTATCCATGTTTATAAACTTAAAACAACAAAAGAATCCAATAAAATGAATATGTATTTTTCAAACCAAACAATATTTTACAAAAATTCAGAACTGAATTAAATATTTTAAAACAACTCAACAAGACAATAACAAAGGTATATAACCAAAAGGAAACTACCCAAGATCCCTCATGGAAAGAAGCACCACCCTCAATCCATCTTCACAAGACTTCTCCACCAAGGACCTGCTAGAAACTCGAACCACTGGCACTAAAAACTGTACCCAACCTGTGAAAAAAAAATAACCAAGTATACTTACACCCAAGGTTTTAAGTAGGGTGTGAGCCAATGTACAGTAGGATACCACCAATAAGAGATTCCATGGGATAAACATTCAAAAACGAAAATCTTGCAAGTTTTCATAAACAGGAAATGCTAGTTAAAATTTCTAAAAGATGCAACTTAAATATTAAAACAGTTTTCAAGTGGGCTATCATTAAGAATCAATACTTTTAAAAATAATTTCAACACTACTAAATTTTCTATCCAACCATACTATATGACGATGGTAAGTACAAATTAACTAATGAGCACAAGCAATAAGAAATAACCCCTAGGCACTAGCTCATTGTGGGTCCCAGGTACCTCGTATCTCGGTGAGAGTAAGCATCACAATATCTGTTCTCATGCACGAGCCACTAGTAGAGAACATACCCATAACCCAGTGGTCCCAAATCATCATCATAATAGTTTATTTAGTGTTGTAAGCTTCAATCTTACTACATGAAACTGAGGCCAAATCCCACGGATTCACTAGCGTACTAGTATACGTCCACCCACCTAGATATCCAGGTTTTCCCTTCTTCTCAAACAAGTTCAACAAGTTAAGAAATATAATTTTCACATTCAAATGTCATTCACACATCACCAGTTCACCAAAAATTCCACATTTACATCACACAAGTCTAAAAATCCACTTTTTCATTCAAATGTATTTTGAAATCATACTCACACCAAAAATAGCTTACAACACATTTTTCACATCTTTCACAACTCAAAAAAATCCATTAACAATTTTATAAAATCATTCCCAAGATGCTAAAAATCATATAACAGCCCACTCATATGTTACATAATACCATTTTCATAAACAAAGTCCATTTTTCACATCACACTCACACAAAACTACTCGAAAACATGTTTCGCACCCACATCAAAATTTCATAAATCACCTCGAAAAATTACAAAACATTACCAAAATGTTTGACAACATAACTGACCACTTTATGTTTAAAAAACTCATTTTAAGAACATACTATCACCAAAATAGTACATAAGAAATCATTTCACACTTTGTGTAACTCATTAAATCATTTACAATTTTCATAAAACCCACCAAAGAGGTATAACCATGGTTTTCATACAAAACCCATTTAAAAACCCTCATTCAATACCAAAACCATTCCAAAAACAATAAAAAATAGAATTGGAAGCCCTAAAAACATTTATTAAACCACCCCCAAGTGTTATACAAATACCTCAAACAACAACACAAAAGGTACACATGAAAAACACATGTTTTCACAAATCACGGTCAAGAAGTACAACATGGTTTCACACATTAAAACCATTTAAAAACCCACTTACAAGGCTTAAATGACATTAAGACATTAACAAAACATAATTTTGATCCCCTTTTAACACTAATAAATCACTTTCATATGTTATAAAATACACCCAAACATTTCCCCAAGAGCCACACATGAAAAGAACCCAATTCCAAGCAAAAATGCAACTACAAAATTAAACACTTAACCAAATCCATCAAAAATAGTTTCTGAACCACACAAAAAAGATTTTAAACATACTATATTAATAAACCAAGCAATCTAACTCATCATAAAATGGTTATACCTGGAATCACCTACCTTTTGAGTCAATGCCCTTGAATCTTGGTGTGAAATATCAACCACACCTCCGCCGCACCAAAAGGAAGTGAAAATGAACCCTAAACCATAATATTTCACAAAAAATACCCCAAATAAAACCCAAGGTATAAAATCTAACTTATTTACACTCTATAAATTTATGAAAGAGGGAGGAAACCCTAAGGAGAAGGAAGGAATTGAAGAGAGAAACACTTACCCAAAACAATCTTGAAGAAAACGACCAAAAAACTACTTGTATATGAATTTTAAAATAGATAAAAATTTATGGGAGGTTATAATAAGTATTAGGAGATAATTTATGAATTTTAATGGGGTAAAAAGAGTAAAAATATAAGGAGTTATGAAAGGATCAATTTACCTCTTCAAATCTGGGTAATTTTTGAAATTCAGAGATGTTTCTCCCAATATCTCGATTCTATTGAGCTCCAAATTTGGGGAGGAGAGAATGGGGGATCGAATTAGGTAAGTGGGATTAGGTGAGAGTTTTAATCACTGAACAAACTTTAAAAATTAATGAGTTATTAAATAATTAAAACATATTTTTAATGCAGGAAATGAGCTTTCGGGCAGGACCAATCTCTTAAATTAAAACTCAAATTGACCAACATTATAGATTTCGAAATGGTCCAAATTAATTTTTTGGTGTTCATAGGTCAGGGGATTCCAAGTAGGAATTGTAATGGATAAAAAATGTTGAAAAATTGAGGAGTTATAAAAGAATCAAAATGTATTTTTAAATCTGGAATTGGGCTCACAGTTTGGCCCAGATCATGAAAACTCACCCATTTCTCAAATAAATGCATAGGAAACCCCCAAAACAAAGAAATAATGGAAATTAAATTAAACATAATTTTAAATTAATTTATTTATGTGAAAGATGTCGCATAGGTTCAAAAGGACCATACCTACAGGTGGAAGAATGCAGGATTTATAGTCAGTTGTGAGGGGCACCCGAGGCAGAGCCAGTCATACCAGGAGTGGGCAACGTTACACATACAGAGGGTAGGTTCACATAGCTCATGAATTTCCAACACACCATACAGATGATCATCAGATAGTCAAAGTACCTCCCAGGTAGTGACAGAGGTTCAACCGAGGTGGTCCGTAGGGAGCAGGCGGATGTGGGAGAGGAGCAGGCCGTGCAGCTGGCAGTGGACGACGATTCGAGATGTTACCTCCGCCACCACCAGGAGGTCCACCCCGAACACAGGGAGTAAGTGGATAGGGGTGAGCTCAGCTCCAGGTTACTGAGGCCTATGATCACAGTGCTCCGGAGATGATACAAGGTATGATCTGTGTCTACTCCAGCTTAGCTGCAGTACTTATAGACATAGGTTCCAATCATTCTTTTATTTCCACTGTCCTCGTTAGGAGCTCAGAGATTCCGACGGAGCCGTTGGAATCATCAGGTACCAACAGGATTGGTTCATCCTTTAGAGGTCCCAGAGTGGAACTGGTATGGGATATCCATATACTTTGTGATGGGACGTCCACAAAAATCCAGGCTTCATGACTCAATTTGGGAGATCGTCGACCAACTCACCATGTCAGCCCACCTCCTACCGATCATAGAGAAGGGTTTAGTAGAGATCTTGGGACACCTATATGTGTAAGAGATTGTGCGGCTACATGGATTAACCTTGAAGATTGTATCAGATCATGATACACGTTTTACTTCCTGGGTATGGAAGGGGTTGCAAGAGGATTTTGGGATGCAACGTCATTTGAGAACTACCTTCCATCCTCATATGGATGGCCAGACTGAGCGGACTCTTCATACTCTCGAGGAAATTCTAGGAGCTTGAATCCTTGACCTTGGTTGCAGATGGAAGGATCACTTGCCTTTGGTGAAGTTTGCATAAAACAATAGCTATGACTCCACCATTGGGATGACACCTTTTGAGGCATTATACGGGCGACCTTGCAGATCACCTTTATGCTAGACTGACCCAGGGGAGTTAGTACTAGTGGGACCAGAGATGGTAAGGGATATCACAAAGAAGGTATAGATCATCTAGGAGCATATGAAGACTATACAGAGTAGGCAGAAGTTATATACCGACAGGATATGGAGACCTCTGGAGTTCAAGGATGGCGACCACGTCTTTATATGGGTCTAAGCTAGATGAGGTTTGTGGAGATTTGGATGAGGTGGGAAGTTATCTCTGAGGTTCATTGGACCCTTTCAGGTCCTTAGCAGAGTTAGTGAGGTGGCTTACTTCTTAGTTATTCCACCTTAGTTGCACCAGGTGCATGACGTCTTCCACGTATCCCAGCTGAGGAGATACGTGAATGACCCTTCTCACATCATCAACCATGGTGAGCTGGACGTCAATGATGGGGAAACTTTTATGGAGGTTCTAGTAGAGATTGAGGATGGACAGGAGAGGGTCCTTTATAGGAGGTCGATATCTTTGGTGAACATTCATTGGTAGCATGAGAACCTCCAAGAGAGCACATGGGAGCGGGAGGCTCAGATTCATGCTCAATATCCCCAATTGTTCCCTTAGTTTGAGTTATGGCTTATGGGGATGCAAATACCTGAGTTTTGGAGAATGTAAATACATGGAATTTCCAGGTAATTTTTTTAATTAAATGTGAATTTTATGAGTCCGTGAAAATTGACGATGCATGATTCCAAGGCCCAGTGTGCACAAAATGAATTTCTGGACTTTTCTTTGGGTACGTTCAGTAAATGTATGAGAGGGTTAATATAAATTTTGAATCGGTGCTCGGAATCGAAATATGAGGACACTGTTGAACTCGCAGCACCGATATTTTCTTAAGGAGACCTTCACCTCGAACACAGTAGGTCGATGGTGGAAGTTAGTTTTTCACTTATTCGTGAAAGAATAAAATAAAATAAAATAAAATATTGTAACATTTTATTTTTATTTTTATTTTGAAACTTCCATGTTGATGTTTCATAGGTGGGGACCACCTGAACTAAACCTCCCATGAGAGGTTATGGTGGTGGGGACCACCTGATCTAACCCCCCATGAGAGGTTATGGTGGTGGGGACCAACCAAGGATAAAAACCATTGAACTCCCTCTTAATTGTGGGGAAGCCTCTTGATCTCCCCTACTTAATTATGAAAACTATCACCTTTAATTTATTACAACAACATAATTAATTAATTAATCTAATTTGAAATTGTGCCAAAAATTAAATTGGGGAAACACAACAGTTTGGCTACTTTACACTTTGGTGGAATTGGGAGAGAAGCACTTACATAAACTTTACCCTCTCCAACGAAGAACACCTCTCAACGAAGAACGACCAATGGAGATCGAGGAATGAGGAAACCAACCCCGAGGCAGATTGGAATCACCTTGTGTAGGAAACCAACATGGAACGTCTTTGACAACAACGAACCAACATCCGTCTATTCCCAACGATTCAGCTCCTTCCTTGCACCCTATGTCGAAAAATCTATGAGGTAGGTTTTTAAATTGAGTATGATTATATTCCCTTGTTCTTCCCTTCTAAAACAAAGAACATGTACCAACTCACTATCAAGTTGATCCACAAATATTTTCTTTTGCGGGTTTGGGAATAATCATTGTGGGAGGGTTTGACATTCTTCATCCAAGGAAGAAATTATACCGGCTTTCTACCACATTAATGTAGAGAGTGCGGGCCAAACAAACATGGCCTTTCCTCTTTGCAATTATTGTAATGATTTGTGGTGTTCTTTGCGATGGAGGAGGATAGATACCAACCATAGGGGGGGGTACGAGAACGACGGCTGATACCACCGTTGACCGAGACGAAGGCAACGACGCAACAACACCGCCCCACGACCACCACTGCCCACGACCTCTACCCCCCGGGGTGCACCGCTGCCCCGTGGTCTCCGCCACCCCAAGGCCTCCGCCACCCCATGGCCTCACGCCGCCCTCGCACCCCCCTGGCCTCGCGCCTCCCTCACGGAATCCCATATCCTCGTGCTACCCTCGCAGCCCCTGCGACCTCACGCCACCCTCGTGGCCTCATGCTGCCCTCGTGTCCTCGCATGGCCCTCGCGGCCTCGCGCTGCCCTTGCTTCCCCCGTGGCCTTGTTCCTACCTCCACTACCCCCGTGGCCACACCACCTCGCGGCCCTCCATGGCCTACCGGACCGCCCAGCGTGGGCCGAGCCGGACCCAGCAGGCCGGGCTGCTGAGTGGGCCAGGTTGGGTCAACCAAAACAGGGTTGACTTAGGCTAGATTGGGCTGGGTCGATTCGATCGGGTCGGACCAGACCCGGATTGGCTTCGACCCTATACTCTTTTTTATCCATAACTTTGGCACCAGGCGACCGTTTGATGAACCATAAGTGATGATGGAAACCTTGGAGTGAGAAAATCTCATTGAGTATACCCACTGGAGGTTTGGATTAATATGGGGTACAGTCAAGTTGGATCCAGCACGAATCCAACCAGGCCCCTGGGACTAAAAACCTAATAACTCATAGACCGGACGTCTGATTGATGCACCGTCTATTGCATTGAGACCCCTATGATGTGGAAATCCTTTGAGATACTTCTTCATGGGACTTCGTTGCAGTTGGAGTATCGACTAGTTTCTTGTGGAGCGGACCCTCCCAGAGACAAGTGAGCATAGTGCGGGAACCTTATAAGTGGCTGTGACGTGAAAAATGAAGAGAGATCTTGTGTGTGTCAACATCGAGTGATCCTTTGTGGGTTAGAACCTAGAGATCATGTGTGGGTCAACAACAAGAGATCCTGTGTGGGTGAACACCTAGCTATCCTGTGTGGGTCAGCACCAAAGGATCCTGTGTGGGTCAGCACTGAGCGATGTCGTGTGGGTCAGCAGAAAAGACACTTAATAGAGTAAGATGATTCAATAGTTACATCTAATCATCTTTACTACGGTACATAAGTTATACTTGGTGTGAGCTAATTCTGTACCTGTGTGGTAATTTTGTTCGTGGTAATACCTTGGTGGTATTCTTCTGTGTGGCGTACCTATGTGGTACGTGCCTTCGTGGAATTTATTCCTTTGTGAAACAGTTGATCTTGGGGATTTGGAGTTGGACTATGTGTTTTCCTCATGATTGAGATGGGTTTACTTGATAACTTAGGTAAATGTATGGGCATATATCTAAGTAGGGTTGAAAGTTTTTATCATGATTTGTGGTTTATCCTTTGTGGATTTTATGAGACCTTGAGGGTCTCGGGGTCCATACTGAGTATCGTTATACTCACCCCTGCACGGGCTATGCCTGTACCTCATTGTGTTTGGTGAAGATGACGAACAACGCTGACTAAGGACGAGTGTACCAGGACTGGATGTACCTCGGAGGTGGACGTTAGATGAGGCGAACCGTAGAGACAACCATTCATGAGCTGTACCTACCATTCAGGTAGGATTCGTGGTGGATGATCCATGAGCTACTTTTCACCTATCAGTTTACTTGTACTTTCATTTTCTTTCAATTTCTAGTTGGTCTTGTATTCTGGCCCCTTTTACTTACTGTACTCACTCTGTTTCCTCTTCAGTTTATTTGTGTTCGTATCTTGCTGTGTGCTTGGTTGTGTATATTACATGTTATAAAGGTATCGCCTTCCTAGTTTTAGGGAATACGCCTTCAGTGCTAGTCTCCAACCCCTATTCTTTATAAGGCGGGCTTGGCGTAGTCACGGTACGGGCCCCGGGGGACGGGTCGTGACACTATGAAAGATAATGAAAAAATTCACATTTCTAGTATAATATTTCATTTCTAGGAAAAATGCATGAATCCAATGGATTTTTTGGGGAATATATGGGAATATGTTCTTAAATATAGATTCTTTTTACGATAAATTCATCGAAGATCCATGAAAAAAAAAATAATATGACTAAAAAGAAGTTTGTGGAAGATGTAATCAGAATGGTCACAAAGATGAGAAATTCATGGCAATTATTCCAGGAGAGATCCCATTTTCTGAGAAATGGTAGTGTATTCCATAGAAAAATAGATGAAATTCATGTAAAGATTATAAATATGAAATAAATTTCTTGAATGTGTGCTGGAATGTTTGGCCATATAAAATTAAATTAGATAATCAACTAGAAGAACCCTAATGATTTCAAAAATGTAAAGGAAAAAGGTTAGGATAGAAACTATGGTGTAAACTTTTATTCACACAATGTTTATGATATATTGACTGATAAGGGGGAAATAATATCCCTGATGTAGATCTAGTTCTTATCCTGAATGTTACTCCTAAATAACAAGAGGGTTTCTTCTTATACATCATAATTTTATGTGTTTTTTTACTGGCATGAATGAAAGTAAGGGGGATTGATGCATTACATGGGAGGATCATTGATGATAAAGATATATTAAATAGTCATTATATATTGAATTTGGAACTTATTAATACATTTATAAAATTGTAAGATATGGTATTCCCATCAGACCTATATCTCTTGTTATTAACTGTACTAATAATATAAATTAAACGAGATTTCTTTTTTTGATGAAACAATGAGACAAAAATGGATTTATTTCTTTTTCACCTAAAATTTCATATATATATATTTAATTATGGGAATTAATTATCATTTTATTAATAAATATGATTACTTAATACCCCTAAAATGAAAATTGGTAATTTCTAATCATTATTTCACATGTATGGTAGTTTATTAATATCATGGATAACCTTGGTTTTGTATCCCCTATCTTCTACACCGAGATTTCCCATTTAGATTTAGATTTTATTAAATAATAACACTTTACTAGTAAAACAATTTTATATTATCCCTCAATGATTTTTTTAAGAAATATGAGATTATAAGAGACAATATGCAATTTTAATTTGATTTACAATATGTTGGGTAATGTTTGAACAAATATATTTTCCTATAAATATGGGAATAGATATTGAAAAAACATATGAGGAGTGATATTTTTAAACCAAATTTTTCATTTGTTTTAATTTATGTTTCAATGTTTTTTTGGTGATTTGATAGTGAGAAGTGGTGATGCATGGAGAATTTTTATGTATTAACTTTACAGAATTGGATTTCATTCTTTTATAATTTTCCTTGTGATTCTTTATAATTGACTAAACTAATCTTTCATGTCAATGAAATTTTTTAATGACGAATTTTTTTTTGAAAGTGTAAAAAATACCTTTAAAATATTGATTTTCAAGATTATTTAAGGAATTCCATGAAATATTTGTTTATTTCATGAGTAAGATTCAATGCAATAATTTGTTATATTTTTTAATTATTTGTTTTGAATTAGTTTAAAATGGTTTTAGTATAATATTCCAAATTTTAAAAATTATTAGAATGGCCCTTTAACAAAATAGGGCAAACCACAAAATCCTACTTATCCAGCTCAACAATGATTTTTTGGGAGGAGGCCTAACTTTTCATTGGAGGTAGCTAGGCCAACAAGCATGGTTTATGAGAGTGAGTCAGTGTATATGATCACTTTAAAATTCATAGGTGATCATTATCAAGAGGATGGGATGATCGAGAAAGATTATATAACCCCACTGTCAAATCGAAGTGATGCTGCAATGACTTGTATTAAATAACATAAGAAAACTTGAGTAAAATATAATATGGGATGGTTGAAGTGGTAAAAACATTACATATTTGATAAAATGCACCTATATGACCTTATATATTAAATCTAGGTCATCTAATCCATTCAATCAAACTACCAACATCCCTGACCTATCAACACTCAGGGAAGTTTCTATTTGATTTGATTTGCATGCAAACATGATCAATAATCAATCAAAAGTCTTTATTGCTGTAGATATGATCAAATTATGTAATGATAAGCTCTGTAAATTATAACTGAAGTCTTTAATATGTTCTATTAGGAAAAATAGTAATGAAATCAATGTTAGAGACACTTATGAATATAGACAAAGATCATATGAGGTTGTGTGGTTGCATGAAATCATTCTATTATATTTTGGAATGCTCATAATCAAATCACTGTGAGTAGAAAATTTGAACTCTTATAAGAAAAAATTCAACATATTTTATAATATATTTGAGATGGAAACCTATGTTCTAAAATTTGAGATCTTCCTAGATCATCAAAGATTTAAAATTTTTCACATGAATTTATTTACATAGCATCGATACTGTATGAATGTCAGAACAATGGTGTTGAGGCTCACCTATAAAAGTATAATAAGACATGATAATAATTACCCTAACTCTTGTGAAAAATATCATGGTTTATAGACAAAAAGAGTTTCCATGAAAATAGTGTTTAAAAAATTAGTAATTTGGGAAGCTTATACATGTGTGAGGAAGAGGAGAACGTCACATGATTTCAAATTGTAAAAAGAACACTCAAAATTCATCATGATTAACTTGATCTTAGAATAACACCTACTTTCATGACAAATAAATCCCTTATTATTTTCTTGATAATCTTACGCATGGTTAGTTTAGTGTGTGTGATACCCCAATGCCTAGAGATTGAGATACCACGTATACTGTTATGCAATGTATTAAAATCACTAGAGTGATATAAATGTGAGAAGACATTGTGTGGGAACATAACTATTGTGTAAGGTTATATTGAAATAAGTAGTGGGAATATAATGAATGAAATAAACTCATACAAGCTTGTGATCGCATTCATGTATTTATTTCTATGAAGGAATCTTGTGATGAAATTTAATAATATTGAATGAATAATCACTTGCATATATCAATTCACAAGAATTTTAGAATCTAATTCCATCACATATTACTATATATTTTATGGAACACGACATCATTAATAATTAAATATGTTGTATCATATAAAATAAAAAATGATATATAACATTATTTAGGGTTTTAAAAAGGGAAGATATAGAGGTTTGTGAACTTAATAAGTGAAAACATTGACTTGAATGATTAATTTTATATCTGTAATAAAATACTGAAATTTTTGGTTCACCTATTGGACACATCAATGTTAGGTCATGGCTGCAACTTAGAAGGAAGAATTAGCCTCCGAATGGTTTCACTAAAGAAACTGGCCAGTTGAAGCTGATCTAAATTATTTGAGCAAGACCAACATACTCGATCAGTTAATTTTGATGATACAAGAAGTTTAAACAAGAATGTTTGGTATTGAAATATTATATAGGAACATCAATGTTTCATTATACATAGGATCATATATTTTCAAGGTGGATTTGGATCATATGACTTGGTGGTATAACCAGTTGATGAGGGGGCTTGGGGTTAGGGGTATAATCCATTGAGGAGAATAATTACTTTTGGGGATATAACCAAATGATTTATAATTGTTGGATTATTTGGGGGTATAAATACAATAATTTTGTGGATTAATTTTTAGGGGTATAACCACTTCTTAACTAAACTAGTGTAATTAATAAAAATACTATAGTGCAGAATCCTTATTAGAGGGTATAACTAACATGGAAAGGAGTAGGCATTTATATTAAACCTTTTAGATAATGCATGTTTCTATTTGATTTATTGCTACTACACATGAGGTGTATTGATATATATCATAGAGTTTATTGAGAACCTCAACATTTGTGAGAGTTTGAATTGAGAAGATATGGAATTATTAAAAGGAAACCACTACCTCACCCCTCCCCTCTCAATGGTAAAATTGGCATGGATATCTACAAATAGAGCCCTTGATATAAGGAGGAAAATACAATCCAAATTCATAGAATTTTATTTTTAATATAGTATCACTTATGATATTTTGGAATAATTTTATAGAAACACACATTGCAAAAGGAGATAATAAAATATACAATGTAAAAGTGGAAAAATTATCTAGTAAGAACAAAAAAATTACATACTTGTTTTTAAAAACATGAATTCAGAACATAGACCATATGTGAAAACATGGACTTTGAACAAAGATCTAATTAATATATGGATGATAGATCTTGATAATGTTATACTTTTTTGTGGGAGAAAAATCAATCAGTAAAATTTCAATAGAAAGAGAAATTACCCTAAGTAATATAAAAATAAACATCATATAAAATGAAAAATAAATTTATAAAAATAATATTGAATGTAAAATATCAAAATAAGGAATATAACTCAAAGAAGGAGATTTATGTTATTGAAATCCCTTACTAGAAACATACTCCATAAGGTAAGAAATATTAAATAAGGATTAATATAGTAGAGATGTAAATCATTATAAATAAATGAGAGAATACGATATAATAAAATCCAGGGTATAATTTACTCAACAAATATGAAATAATTTCATGTGAATGATTATAACTCAATGTATTCATGTCGACTTACCAAAATATATTACAACTAGGGTAACACTTGAGTAATAATAAATTACAGTAAAAAAACTAAATTTGGATTTGTTTATCCTATAAATTATAAGGATATATAGAATAGAACATTTATGGGATAATGAATACATAGAACACTATAAAATGTTATCATGTTTCATAACATGTAACATGTATCAACGAACCATAATTGAGACTGAGAAATACAATACAAAATTAGAAATATTCGAGTCAAATAATCATTAATGGATATCAAAAAAGTGAATCATTAAATTTCATGAACAATAAAATGATCATGATATAGAATATTAATGGTGAAATAGTAACACCATTATAAGGAAATCATGGTTTATTATAAGAATTGTGACTCAAGTAGTGAAAATTGAGACTAAAACCCATTTAAAATTGATAATTATTTAAATCAAAATCACATAAAAGATATGGAATTAAATTGAAAGTAAATAACCATGACTAAAAGTTATTTCATGATATAATATCACAATTTGGAATCATATACACGACATAAAATAACTTAGGTGCATAATTTTAAGTATGGATCAAAGAAAGGAATTTTATATGAAAGCCCTTACCTTAGTCCTCATTCATTCTCCACTTTCACCAAATGTCATGAATAATTAAATAATTTTTATTAATTAAATACCAAATGACCATATTTATAGCTATAAAAATTTATAATATACATTTATAATAATTTCATTTTTATATATATATATATATATATATATATATTACTTAGTTTTAACATGTTTTCCCACATTGGTTGTTTATTTTTTTACTAGTTTCGTAGGACTAATGTCTGTATTTTTTACTCATATAAGGTTGATCATTCTAAAATAATTAATTTTATAATAATGTATTCTTTATAATTATTTTTATGATTAAATTTACTCTCATGAGTTCTTTAGCTATTATGTTATAACAGGAAGTCAACAACAATCATTTTTTGATAATTTTTAACCGACAAAAGGTGTTTTATTAGCTAATAAATTAAATATTGATATAACCTTACAGAGCTAAAAATTTATATGAATATTTATAACATAGGAATTAAATAATTTTTTCATATTAATGCATGAAATAGTTTCATAACATTATGAAAGTATGTGGTCAAACTAACCAAAACAATAATTCATCATGATTTATAGTTAATTAAGATGATATTTAGATGAAAAATAATTATACCTATAGACTAATGATATAAATTGATCTTTAACTAATTGATATATCTTAATTATAATGAATTAAGGGACTATGTGATAGTTAATAAATATTTACATAGTATGAATTAGTTTTTCCCTTACTAGCCTGATTGTTTTAGATGGATAATTTTGTAATTTTTGTTAATCACACATAAAAGTTATGGGGTTATTCAATTTTTATTAACATAAATACATTAATATCATAAAACTCAAATTTATTCTTTGAAAATATCCTTAAATATATCTATGAAAAGTGGTATTGGAAAATTAAATGCATTTTACAATGGGGGTGGTAGTCTATATGCATACATAGATGGTGATTTAATTTTCCTTGTGATATGGTAACAATGTAATATGATTCACTATTCCAGTATCATAAATAACTTATAAATAGAATAATTATATATAAAATTTCCTTTTTATACCATCTAGTTTAGGAAGTAATGGAAAAAAACTCATTCATAGTTTGAGGTGTAAGATCATATATACACATTTTTCACATTTTTTTCTTAATGGAATGGGAAAATTTTTAATTCTGGAAAATTCTATATAATAACATATATTTATAATTACTAAAATAATGTTATAATTTTATGATAGTGTAATGAAATTTTATAATGAATTAATGCATAAAAAGAAATAGAAATGACAAAGAGTGGTTATGAACTTATACCACACATCATGGATTATATATTTTAAGGAGTTAATCATTTAATTGTAACATCCTATGATTTTAGAATATATAGAAATTAATTAATAGAATGTATTGCATAAAACATTAAGCTTATTCAAAATGTTATATACTGTAAAATATTATGATTATTTTAGCACGACCATAATAGCCTAGCTATTAAAATAGTGAGTGTGATTAGGAATAACTATATTATGAAATAAATATAAAGATCATATTAAATAAAATTTTATTTGGAAATTATTTTTAAATAGAAAAAAAATTAAAGTCATATTATTGTTCAAATATATGTTTTCATCAAAAACAATTTTTCTTTCTTTCTACGAGAAGAATAAATTCAATTGATATTTTTTTTAAAATTTCATTGATAAAATTCACCTAATTTTTTAAATCATCATATTAAAATTAATTTTTGGTGATTTTTTGGAAATTTTCTAAATGGATTCATTTTCCTATAAATAGTTAAAAATATCGATTTTTATAAACTTGTCATTTTATTTATATCAAAAAGTACTTTTGTGATTTAAATTTGATATCAAAGAAAATTAATTACTATTTTAGATTTATAATCTATTTATTTTCTATTTAATCATACTTATACCTTTTTCTCTTTAAGTACATTTTTGGGCTAAAAATTCATTTTTCAATAAAATAGTTTTCATTGAACTTTATGTGAATAATATTGAATTAAATCATGAAAATTATGTGTTTATAATATTAAAAAAATGATTCCGTATTTTTATTCTTAGGGTCTAAATTTTGTAAATATGACTATTTAATTTTTGGCCAATATGTATAGAAACCTTGCTAATTTTTATTACCATGGTAAAAGGAAACTTGGAAAACATATGTTAAAAATTAAATAATAAAAACTATATAATGAAAAAAAACTAAAATAAATATAATTTTATGGGTAATTTCCATCCATAAGCATTCAAAGATTTAATATATTTCCTTTCTTTTCCATTTTTATGTATAGGTATCGTTTATATTATATTGTTTAAAGGAATGCCAAAGATGACAGACACATATTTTTAATAAATATAACATTTCTAATATGGATTTATCTGAATGATATCTTTAACTATAAATATAAATTGAGAATAAATAATATTTATCTCTTTCATGGTATTTTTTTTATTTTAAGGGAATAAATAATTACCTAAAAAGCATTCACAATGATGATGTAGTAATTATTAATTAATGTAATATTCATTAAATGATAATAAAAATATTAAAATAAATATAATTTTATATAATTAATGTGATCAATGCATTTCAAATATTACCTTGACATGTCACAGATATAATAAAATATTTTGTTACAATTTTAGGTTTTGTATTTATATTAGTAAATTCAATGTAATGAATAATTATTATAATAGAAATTGTGAATATTTTTAGTAGATAATAATTTCTTTAAGGATATAAAATTACTAAAGTTATAAAATAAGCCAACTAACTTGGAAAAGATTTAAATTTTCATCCCTGGTCCAATTATGGGTCATTTTTTATTTTATAATAACTATATTAACTCTCATATAGTACACATCCATGTTCTCATAATAAGAGCTAAATAGGTTAAAGAAGGGTTAAAACAAAATGATATGGTTTGAAATTTAGTCAAAACATGTCTAAATATTATTTTACATGCGTATTTAAACTCTTAATAATATTAAAATATAAATTAATAATTTTTGTTATAGTTTTAATTGAAAATTAATTTATAATAAATTCTTATTTTATTGAAATTCCTAAAGTGCCTCTCACATAAATTTTAAAAGAGAACCCCTTATTTCACCTTTTAAACCACATTGAGACATATATATAGGACATGTCTAGTAAATTCCTTTTTTAATCTCCCTTTTCAATGTTCTAGAGTGTATATTATCCTCAAAAGACCAAACTGAAGTATATTAAGAGGAGATCTAAAGGATGTCCACTGAAGAAGAGGAAATCATTTTTATCAACTCTTTAAAATTTATTTCTTCTTATACTTCCTCTTCATGAATTGTTTCCACAATAAAATAATAAGTATAGTACCATATATATATATTCATATTTTTTTATGATTATTAAAAAAATATATTCTACCTTTTATCCATCCTATGAAAAATGAAATCACCGCACGTGCGTATGTATGGCTTATCATCTCCACATAAAGGTGCAATTCATTTTCCATCACCACATTACCTTGATGGTTCAAAGGATAGAAATAATAGATATATATAATATTTCTTAAATTATATTGGTTATTTAAAATTTATATATTTCCTCTTTACTTACCATTTCACCCACTAATTGAATGATATATTCACTCGTGCGTACATATGACCTGTCATCTCCAAGACATGATGCGATTCATTTCCCTTGTTCAAAATTAATTATTGGTTATATATATATATAAGGAATAAATATTATATCTATGTTCTTAATATCATTAGGGAAATTATGTATCAAAATCCTTTGCACCTGAACTGGGACTTTTATGACATACCATGCATTTTAAAATGAAGAACTTAACACCCAAAATAATGGAAATAACAAGATATTATTACCAAACTGGTGATAATATGATATAAGAGGATCATATATGATATCATAAATACAAATATGGTTCTATTAAATATTAAAAACATGATTTAAACCATTATACATGAGTTGAAATAAAGTTCAATTAATTTAAAGTGCAAGGTAGGGAATTTATTAACTAAATTTCCATTCATTATGATAAAAATATACATCATTGATTATGTCATGGAATGTTTATGTGTGAAATAAATTTTTATTATCATATGTTTTTTTCAAATTTTTTTTGGATTTACATTGTATAAAAAATAGATACATTTTATTAATTATCACTTCATTTATATGATATTTTAATGTTATTTGTCTCAAAATTCATTCCTTGAATCATATTTTGATGTTATAAACCCATTTTAATGGAAAATAGAATTTTGGGAACCATTTTTTGGTTAAAAAATTATTTGAAGAGAACCATCCAATCTGTCATTTTTATGCTGTGAATAAGATTTTGTGATTGAAATGTTTATGTCAGGTTCAACAATTTTATTTTTTTTGTAATGAAGACAATTGATGTGAATTTGGATTGGTATATAATTTGATTGTGAGGGGTTCAATTTCATACAAAATCATTGATGTCAGGTCACCATTTTCACTCTTATTTTAAACTCTCAACACTTACCAAATCCATAACTGGGTATAACCCTTCATTCCAAAGGCATGTGGTTAGTTGGGGTTTCAAACCTAATGAAAATTAGGGAATCACAATCACCAAGGGGATGGGAGGTCGGGATCATCGTTCCCTTTTGTGGAAAAGTATTTCCTACTCTAGGTATCTATTATAGATTTATGAAATTTTCATGAATCTCTTCCGAATCTTGATACAGGATCAGTTACCTTGACAAAATGATCATAGGTTAATCCCTTTTATCTACCAAAGATGGGGTTTTCAGGATTGATTCTATCTGTATGTATCTAAGGTTCTTCATTTTTCCTATTAATGGATATCATCCTATATACTAATTTCGCATAACCAGACACTTCATAATTTTTATCCATGCAGGGAGGTGGTTAACATTCTAAGGAGATGATTGAGCCATTATGAGGTATCCTACATATCATGTTTATTTCATGAATCAAAGCCCACATATTCTATTAAACACATTTAGGTTAACATCTTAAGGAAATTATATATGTTTAGGCACTTAGGAATCAGATATTTGAGCTTTAGTATCAAGTAGACATCCTATGTATCCTTTTTATTAAAGGAAATAGAGTTATTATAGTTATATTAATCCCTTAAGACTATACCCTAGGTTGATTTCCTTATATAAAGGGATATTTATATCATGACACTAATTAGGGTTTACATACTATGATTACTGAGGTTGGGGGAGATTTAAAATGAGAATTATATGATTATTTCACATCTTTAATCCCATGTGATCTATGATCAGTGTGATAAATAAGGTATAACACATAATCAACTTCACAGCATGTGGATGCTGGACTTATGTGTTGCAATTACCCTTATGATGTTTAATATGGATCTCGGGCCACATGGAGGAGTCATATGTATCCTAGCTATGGAAGGAATCAGATTCATCATAGTTCAATTGGCTTCTCAGTCCACTAATGGATGACATAATATGACCATCCCATTGGAATGATTAGGTCTTTATGGTTAAATTTTTAGATACATGAGGGGACATACACCTAAGTGTATGCCTATTTGATATTGGGCCTTAGGAAGGTGTCACACATATCCAATTTATGGAAATAATAAGAATTATCATAGTTCAATTGATTGGGGACCACAAAATGAGTTTTTCCTATGGTAATTATATGATCATTGCAGCTCCCTAAGACCACATGATCTATTCTCAGTTCTGGAAACAAGGGATGTTAGATAATTAATCTCATTACATGTGAATATAGGACTTATGTTCTATTAATTTTCTTTAAATGATTTACATAGAGCTTTATTATTGATGTGGCTCTATACGTATCATGGTTATGACAAGGATCAAAGTCATATTAGTTCCATTGATTGGGGATTGTACATTGATGATTCAATTTTTATTGGGGTTATCACACTAAGGATGAAGAGGGTTACCAAGTCTTGGGATGCCCTGGACTTCTTTCTAGAATGACCTTCTTGACTACCTTCTCATATTCCTTGATTTTTTTTTATTTTCATTTCAGAGAAAGTATGCCTTGGATATCCAAATATAGTCACATTATCCAGTGGTATTATCCAAGGGACATCGCCTATCTGAGATTTAATGCTTGAGGTCCATCACACAATTATGGATGGCCTATTCATAGGTCATTAGGAGACATTGATAGATGATCCTAGATTCCATTTTGTGATCTAGGTTGACATGCTTAGAGGGTGTCACATAATCCTGCTTATATTCCCTGGTGTCATCACGAAAGATGGATGGCATTCATTGAGGGAATCACAACAATCAGTGGGACATGTTTGGATGGTGATTCATGTTCTAGGATTCCTTATCTGGAGGACACTATAAGAACTGGATAGCATGCCCGAAGGGAATCACAAGATACAGTTTACATTCCTGGAAGTTACTATGATGCTCATTCAACATGTACTGGTGCTACCATATGAGTTTAATGACATGTATGAAAGACACCATGGGGTTTGGAAAGAAAGCCTATAGGGCTTCTCAAGACTATGTTGTCATGCCTGAGGGGTTACAATTGTCTTTTCTTGACTTCTCCAGAGTACATCTCATTACTCAAATTGTATTTTGAAGAATTATCTTGTTGTTGTTTCCAGACATGGGCGATTCATGTGAAGCACATGAGAATTAGTTTATATGTTATTCCAACATGTCTCCATTATTTTAGTCTCCATTACAACATTTTAATTAAAATAACTTATATTTTTTCATTATTGTAATTTTTATATCTCCAATAACTTATTATGTATGTGGGGTGTTCTTTACGTGACCCAATAGAATTCCTTCATATATCATATGAGAGAAAAAGAGAACTTCTTATGCATGTTGTGTGATCACTCTAGTTTTTCATTCAACCTTACCTAATGAAAAAAATCTTAATCATGAGATCAGTCGCTCTGAGAAATCCACTCTAGTCCATTGGTGTTCTTGTTTGAGATTCTAAAAAAAACTCAGTATGTGTAGTCCTCTATATATATTTCATGTTGGAGTTATCGATTTATATTAATCTTCACCATATTTATTCACCACTTTATATGGAGTGTATCATATGAATCCCATATAGAGTTAGTGGAGAGATTTAATGTCATTCATTTAGTGAGTTCCCACTATAAGTTTTTCTAGGGGGAATCACATTATTTTCAGTGACTGTGAGGCCATCCAGTGGATGCATCCTTTATTGGATTATTTCAAAATGTTGATCTTTTTTTCAACCAGGCAGACATTCAAGGGACTTTCATACTTTCATATCGATATGTACATGTTCCCTCATGAGATCATGGTTCTATTATAAATTCCTTCATGTGATCTTAGGTGAGTTATTTGGGACCTTTCTTAATACCTAGATGGCCTACCAAGGTTCCTTCACAAAATAAAAACTGGCATGTCAAGGGTTCTTAAAAAACTATTTTGGGAATATCCTAAGTGTTTCATGTGATTTTTATTACTATAGAGTTCATTTATTTCCCAATTTATTTAATTTTTTTAGTTCACAAAGGATGGGGATCCCATAAGGTTGTATGAGTGTTGTCGAAGAAAATCACTCTACCTCTCGGTGATATGTCACATGACCAATATAATGTCTTATGGAGATTCTTGATAATTTTATTTGAAATAAATTTGTTTTCCATAGAGAGATAAAGGGGGCTCTTTATGTCATCTAGACTTGTCTAAGTCCCTTAGTATGGTAAATATGTCATTCTAGAAGGCTTTCTCGAGATGAGGAAAACATGTTGCTGGGTGCTTGTGAAGTCTGGTAGATCACTAAGTGTGCATCTCACGATGTTTACAACTGCAAGAGGCTCTCTTATTTCTCCTATTTATTTCATTTGATTATTTTTAAAAGTATTAGGGTTTGCTGAGTTTTCTTGGATGTTGCCACAGAAAACCATTCTTCCAATCTGTGATGCGTTGTACGAGTTTAATGAGCAGAAGAGGCTCCCACCTTTTGGAAAATTTCCTCCCTATTATCCAAGTACTTTTGGATTATTTTTCCTTAAACCATTACTATAAAAGTCACATGAACTAGGGTATTTGTATCTATATATTCACCACATGATCATCAGGTGTTAGGGTCACCTACACAATAAGGATTTGTCATAGAGGCTTTACGATAACATTTACAGGCCATGAACTAGGCGAGGTTCATTCACATGACCTTGTAAAGGTCAGTCAATTGCATGTATTCTAAGGGTTCATGTGATCTACGAGTCATGAACACCTTATTTATCCTTTGTTTTGCAGGGAAAAGAAAACCCATATTATTTTATTTCTTCCTTTGTGGTATTTTCAGATCACATTGGGTGGGAATAAAAAAATTCTTCTAATCACGAGTATCATCTATTGGGATATGTGATCAGTTTTGAGGTATTTTATGGAAATCGTAAGGATTTGTAATTGTCACCAATTGGTGTGTTGGGTGAAAATTTCTCTTCTAGAATATAAATGGTAATCCATGGGACACCCTATAAATATGAGATTATAGAGGGGTTCAATGATTGGATACCCAATTCTCTGAATATCTCTCTCTAATTAAATCATGTAACCCCATTGGAAGATCATCCCATGTGATCTGATTGCGAGTCTTTGACACACGTCCATCCAAAGAAAAATAAATCACAGGAATTCCTTCACCTAAGTGGTTATATGGACCAATCAAGAAATAAATTTTAGAAATTATTAGAACTTTTTTGGAGGGGATTCATGATCATCTCGATGCTTTCACCAGATATTATGGCTTGATCACATGTTCTATTGAATACTCTATGGTTCTTGTGACCATTTCAAGATCAAATGATCATGATTCTTCTAAGGGGTTATGAGATTGAATGATTATTTTCAGGTTTATTGGATCGATGATACCATAAGGAGTCACGTGATTCACAATTCCTATATAAGATCACACATTAATTTGATGATTCGTGTGATTCACATGACAATATCAGTTCATTATGTATTTCTTTTGACATAATTTTATTTTAACAATCTCAGATACATCACATAATTTTTTTCAAATGGAATTAATTTATCATCATGTGTCCCTTGAAATGGTTAATCAAAGGGATTTGATTTCTAGAACCCTCATTTTTGACCCTTGATACCTCATTAATTAAGATAATTAGTTTTTCAATAGGTTCCTCCCATACATGATATAGAATTAACCTATATTGCACTGACATCCTCTGTATGGGTTTGTTTTGTTAGACGATGCATCCATTCCTTATTCAAACTTAAACCTTACATCTAGTTGGGTTTCAATATTTCTTGAATATTTCCAGACAATAATTACTGAGGATGGCCAGCTATTCATAGCTCAATCATAGGGATTGTCTTATTTGTTGGAAAAACATCTCTTGGGCATGTACGGTTGTGAATTCACTCATCAACCCATAAATATCCAGTATTCAATCATATACCTCACATATCTGTGCAACCTGAGAAGTAATTGGTGTTCAAAGTGGGATTTTTAACCAAGAGGAATATTTTCTAATGAATGGGCATGGACATTACAAGTCAAGAAAAGGTGGTCAGAGTTTTCTGACCATTTATTTGATTCACATATCTTTAATATAGTATGGGTTTCCTGGTTTAGTGTTTATAATCAATATGATTTTCTTAATAAATTGGTTATCCATTTGTGTCCCATCACTAACTCCTTCAATTTATCTCATGGTGAGTTTGGAATCATATTCAGGGATATTCCTAACAACCGGGTGGAATACCCCATCTCAGATATATTTATGATGATTTTCTTCATAATATAGATTTCTAGGAAGAACCATTGAAAACACCCATCATGGAGAGATATATGCTTGTAATTTTGAAGGAAATGTCATGGAAATAGTTTTCTATGAGTTTATTCATTTCATTCCAATTTTGGATAAACATTTTCCTTTATCACAGGGGACTCAAGAAAACTACTATACGCCCCCATTGATCCCATTCCGAGAATTTTCATGATAGTGTTGGTTCTTATTGGGAGATTTTAAAAGTCAATGATTATATAGCATGGTGATACTTATTGATACCAGAGATATCTTCAAAACTTAGGCTAGTAAGCTTTAGATCCATGATATCGGATGGTTGGCTTTTCAATGATAGGGATGAATTTTATCGATTCCAAGACATCATGTTAGTGATGGTACTACTTCTTGGAGAGGGATGACAACTTAGTCTAGTAGTTGAAACCCTTGGAAGTATTTAACAACTCTTGGTCCATATTCATCAAGGAATCAGCCCCAATAGGATCATAGGTCCCATGTAGTTTTTTATTTGGTTAAAAATTGGAGCACTTCCATTCCTTGGAATACTAAACTTCCACCAGGATACCTAATTCCTTATATCATCCCTGATTTCTGAATATATCCACAAATGAGGCCATTTCATTAAGCTCAAACATGGTCACTAATTTGTTGATCCAATCTTATATCATTCAATTTACCGCTATCATATACCGATTAGGACTATGAGTGATAATAGTGATATCCACCTCGACAAAGGGTCATACAAGATATCTCTTCAATAAAGGTTTCTTAAAGCTATGATGGAAGAGAATATAATCTTCAAGCCATATACATGCTATCTGTTTGCTCTATATTTTGGCTGCACCCAATGTGTATCCCCTACCTTTGGTTGGTGTGCAGGGAGAGAGATAAATCAGGAGAATATAACAGTTTTGGATGATGTTGGTTCATGAATACACTAATTCTATTTTCATTCATCTACCTATCGATTCACTTTCCTTTCTCACTTCGAATTATGCCCCAGATTGGGTATCTGCATACCTGAGTAGTGTTCTAAGATGACTAGTTTGTCATGTTGAAAATCTCTTTGAATCATCGACCCATATTTCTATAAAAATGATGGATATGATTCAATACATGGGAAACATATTGAAGAAGAACCTCCATCCTAGTAATGATTATCCCGAGAGCAGGTTAGAATCTGTTGAGTAAATTAGTCCTACAGAATAGGCTACACATGATACACCTATTGAGTATGGAGCATATGCACCTATTGAGAGGAGGGAATATAAGTATTATTCTCTTGATCCCTTGTTAGATAATTGGTTCTTCATACAAATTACTTACATACTTCATCATCCATAGAGGCTCAGTAACAATGTAGGATTATTTGATATAAGATTCACACCCTTGTTATTCAGGATACTATGGAAACATTATATGAAAAATAGGAATTCCTTGGTCAGTTGTTTCATAACATGGTGGTGGATGACATGGAAATCCATCCACTGTATGAAATTATGATGAAAATTATCCTAATTTGTAATGATTTGGCCACTAATGATAGGGTCCAATGTGGTCATAATGATGAGGCTCCCCTTTCTGAATAGATGAAGGAGGACTTGGAGTCACTAGAGTAGACTCTCCAGTTTATATATAATTTTCAAGTATATGTATATGATTGGACTATATAGATATGGAGACATGGGGAAATTAAATCTCACATGAAGTCATACCTTTTTGCTTCATCATCTTCACTATAATCTGCTCGAAAAAGAGTTCTCGAGTTTACTTCATTATTCAAGACACTCTGTTTGAGGGTAGAATAAGAAAAGGTGAGGAGAGTGTCACTACAGTTTTCAGTTAACATTTATCACCAGGCACCCTCTAAATAGGCCATATCATCCTACCAAATCTTATTATAGTACAATCGTTGATATTAATTTTTGATGAGATTCTTGAAGATTCTCTGAAATGTGATGATTCATTTTATTGTACACTATCAATTACTGAATTTTCAAAAACATTTATATTGTTCTATAGTTTTCATTTCTTCATGATGTCTGTGACATATTACTAGTCTGATATTATATTAATTGATAATGGTACCCATCATTTTCATATTTTCAATTAGACCTGAACATATGAATATGGATATCTAAATAATAACATATTTTTTATAATAAGCACTCATGATTTCCCACCAAAATGAGACTATTTATTGAAGTATCTGCTCTAGCTATCTTCAGATTACCAGATTCACATATATGTAATTTTTGGTAGAATATATATCCTATAGGGGGAGAACTCTTATGTTTTCAAAAGCTAACAGTCTTATAGAAATTATATTTATTTCTTCCAATTCCACATTATAGGAAAAGAATAATTTCCATTGTTGTATAATAAATCGACTTGGTGTTGTATTTTAGGGTCTTTTATCTAAAACCTTCTATCATTGTAGTTTATGGTCTTATGGATCAAACATTTTATCAATTTAGTTTAGTTCATTTTAGCTTAGACCTTATATCATTGTAGTTTAGGGACTTTTAGCACGAACATTCTATCATTGTAGTTTAGATTCTTTTATCTAAGACCTTCTATCCCTGTAGTATAGGATTATTTAACTTGGACCTCCTATCATTGTAGTTTAGGGTGATTTAGCTTGGAACTTCTATCATTGTAGTTTATGGTCTCTTAGCATGGACCATATATCACTATTGTTTATGGTATTTCATCTTGAACCTTATATCATTATCATTTAGGGTCTTTTAGCTCAGACCTTAGATCAATGAATTTTATGTTATTTTATAAAAGTCCTTATATCATGGTAGTTTTGGGTTTTTTAGGTTGGACCTTTAAATGATGTGTAGTTTAACGTATTACTACCAGTACATGTCTGATGTTCATTAAATATGGTGCATATGTGGTAGGAATGATACAAAACACATTGGGGTGACGAGTTATACCATGGTGTTGTTGAGGCTCATTAGGATTAGTGATCCTTTCAGGAAACAAGGAGATTCCTCTAGTTGGTAAAAAAATCCCTTATGATTTGATAACATTTCCAAACATTGGTGTCTCCAATATTGATTAAAGGTCAGGGGATATTTATGGGGTAATATAAGTTGAGGGAGAAATACTATGGATTCTAGCTCTACATGGATAGTAGGAATATGGATGATATAACTCATAACCCACAAGTTTGAGTATGTGAAAATAGGCTAGGGAAGACATATTGAGGAGGAACCACAACATCCTGAGATTCGAGGTTCTTCCATGGTGTTTTCAGGGAACACAAGTATTGAAACTCATTTCTTGTAAGGAGGTGATTCCTTTAGTTGGTTGGTCCAAGATGTTATGCATTAATAGGATAGTCATGAAAAGATGAAATATAGTAATTTTTTAGAGATATGAAGGATTTTTGAAGACTCTAACATCAAGATGATGGGGTTGGGTATGGGAGGAGAGCTATCTTAAATGGGTTATAACAATCTAAGTATGTTCAACTATTAAATTTTAAATCTTGAGACCCACTCCCTAAGGTTTGTAATCATGATTTGTGGGCTATCAATTGTTTAGGAATTGTGTTTCACATTCCTACTTTGAGAAAGGGTACAAAAAAGGTGATGTAATGTTTAGGATGTAAAATATGCCTAAATTATTTTGTACGAGGGCTGTAAATCATTGTATAAAGTGATCCATTCTTGAGGATGGTTTGGGATAGTCTTACCAGGAGTGAATCATAACACACTAAGGTTTTGAGTTATTTTTTTATTGATTTCAAGGATCACAAGGATAAGAAATCCATTTCATATAGTGACACATTTGGTTGATGACCATAGGCACATATTCAAGAGCCATAGACATGGATTCATATACCAAAAGGCCCCTTGAAGTTGGGTATCTTTTCCATGGTCTATGAAAGATTATAAATATTTTAGTAACTCAAATCATAAAGTTTTATTTGTGGTATTTTCAATATTAAATACGGGGATTATAACCATAAAGGTTTTGTCACCACCTAGCGAACATATTCTTATGCTGGGCAGATGTGACAAATCAGTATTCTATCTTTTCCTGAACCAAGTTGTCCAACAATTATAGCTTGGATTTCACAAGGGATGTAAAGTAGGTCCAGTGAGTATTATAACTTATTTATTTGTGCCCTATATTTTTCTTAAACACTGAAGATGATGATTTTAGTGAATGGAGACTTGACTTTTTCTCAGGCTCCCTTTGTGAATTTTCAACCAAACAAGTTTTGTGCCTCTTTAGATAGATGTTTAATGCCTTGTGATTTGGACCATTATAACCTTGATTTTAAGTTCATACATCATTGAACAGAGAGACTTAATTTTAAGGTCATGAAAAACATGAACCTAATATAGAAGATGTAACATAGAAGCCTAGTTAGGATACCTAGGGTCAACAATACTCCTATATCCTTATGAGTAGAGGATGAAGATATTTTAAATCATGGTTCAAGGTTCTCGAACTATGAGTAATGATATAGAAAAATCATATCAAGAAGGGATTAGAATGAACTAAGGTAATGAGCACTCCCACAGTATTTTCAGGGCTCAAAAATAAAAGAAAACCCTTTTTTCAAAGTGATATATTTGGTTGAAATCCTTATGAACATATGCATGAGATAGAAACATATATTCATAGTCAAACCAAGGTTCACATGAATCTAGATATCCTTTTTTGGTGGCCATGGAATGTTTTTTACCACTATAGTTGATTGATACATGAATTGAGGTTCTTAAATGATTATGGAAGAAACTCATACTCTCATTGACTAGTGTAAGGTTCTTGTGATCTTTTGATAAGGAAATGAAAATGTGTGATGGTATGAAAAGATTAATTCCATTTAGTGAGGAAATATATGTGTCATTTCAGTTTAATTTCATGTGGTGAGGACATCTTCGGCATAGACTAAAGTCATGTGGTAAGGAAATTATCAATATAGTTTAACATTATGTGGTAAGGACGTGAAAACCGACATGAGATATTTTTCCTGACATATTGTGTGCATAATCAAGTAGTAACCACATCTAAATTGTACATAGGAAAAACTAGCTTCTATGAATTGGACCTTATGTAACATCAAGTGCATTTTTTCCATTTCAGTTGTTGTAGCTAGATCTAGGATTTGAGATCCAAAAAATCATTATGTATCCTATGATGATAGAAATCAATCTATATAATGATATTGAATGGGAATGACATTATACATGTCTTTATCATATGTAGAGGTGGGAATTATTTATATTGATTATTTTGGATGGGCCTAGTATTGAAGATCTAAAAAAAACTACATATCCTATGATTATAGGAATCATGCCACACATAGTTCTTAAGAAAAAGTGTAGTTTAACATTATGCAACAATGATGTTGGATTCTTGATGTGAACTGGGGTATTGTGGCTAGACCTAAGGATAGAAGTTTGAGCATCACTATGTATCCAATGGTAATAGGAATCAAGCCATATGTAATTCTTAAAGAATGAAATGGATGTGTATGTCTTCCCTATACGTAGAGAGATGACATTTTTATATTTGCTGGAATTATACCTAGTCATTGAGGATCTAGGAATCACTATATTTCATATGATTTCATGAATGAAGTACACATATTTATTCATTACTGGTTTGGTATGAGACCCATCACCAATGATATTGGGACTCTTAGGAGAGGTCCATAGGTATTTATAGTTTTATATCATGAAAAGGACATCAACCATTCTATTTAACATCATGGGGAGAGGACTCAAGGTATTCCTTTTAAGACCATGCATCCAGGACCATGATGAACCTCTCACAAGCCATTATTCCTTATTTGTTTGGTGAATCCCTTACATAAATTCTTAATCTCACATAATTTATGATCAATGTGATAAATAAGTAATTGAAAGGGTACATATCACCATGAAGATTCAATTAATGATTGGATAGGGGAAATGTGTTTCATGTGGTGGCTGGAATAAGATGCAGGATCTAGGTATCCCTAGGTATCTCATTAAAATTAGAATAAAAAATATGCAGTTCTACAAACCAATAGAAGTTAGTGTCATGTGTTATTGACATCAACTGTGCATTTTAGAATCATTTCCATAAGTACGTTGGTGACTCTATGTCAAGTAGGATTAATGTTGAAAATGGGCCTAATAATAGATGTTTGGGCATCTATACATATCTTGTTATGGAAATAATAAATCTATATGTAGTTCTTGAGGATATACTCCCCATGTGGAGATGGCTCTTATATGGGGAAAAGTGCATTTCATTCCACAATATCACAGATCTATCTCATGTGTAGTGAATTTTCATGGAGACAGTGATTGTTGTGTAATTTAAAATCATTAATTGAGAATATCTATCGTGAAATTTCATGTATACTATTAAGTATGGCCTCTGTAAAGTTTAAGTCATGTAGTCATTAGGTAAAATTCTCTACACTTTATCATATTTCTACTAGAACAGATTCAGTAGAGCTTAACATCACGTGATTAGGGTAAACTCTAGTAGTTTAACATCATGCAATGAGGAAAACTAACACTATACATTTTAATGTTTTTAATAGTGGATGAACTCCATAAATTTTAATGTCGTATGGTCATGATGTAAGTTACCATGTTGTTTAATGTTTTTTTAGACTATAACACTTTATGACAACTATGAAAAGTATTTGTTGAAAAACCTCACATAGGTATGTGGTCTGGCATGTATCCATACATTGAGACCCATGAGTAATCTACATTATGAAAGGACTTATATATGATGTAAGGCCCTTAAAATTTGGGTTACAGCTTTGGAACCTTCATTCTCGGTATCATTGTGGTCTGGAGGGACAACACTAGTTCTCCTTGGAGGAATGAATGGAGGTGAAGCATTCTATTAAGGTACCATGTAATCCAATTTTGATGGAGTCTAAGGTTGTGCTATGTATGGAGCCTATTCTCATCAAGAAAATCCAATTAACCCAATCACTATTTTGACTGCTCATCATCCAGGAGTTGTCCCCAAATGTCAATTCAAAAGGAAGGTAGATTGGATTTTGTGGATTACACGACCTCAGTCCAATACACCAATGAGTATGGTGTTTCTTGTGTATTAGTACATGTGGTATTATGGTAGGCCCATAAATCATGAAGGAGTTTGTCCAACTAGGACATCGTATCCATGTAGATCATCATTTGGAGTATATTGGATCAATTATTATTGAAGGCCTCTACCAATCCATTTTTTGATGCATGATAGTGAGTTGGGTGAATGGACTTGATATTGTACTATTGGTATAGTTTATTCATCACCATAGAACAAAAGTTAGTGTATTTTCCATCAATATTATGTGAGGGACCCCAATCCTAGTGATTATATTTGACTTTACAATGTAGATTATGTTCTTCCTCTCAACTTCTTTGATGGTTATTGCATCATCCAATTTGGAAAATAAGTCAGTAGTAGTAAGAATGAACATGATTTGCTTATTTATGGATAGGGGATATGGGCCGACAACATCCATTCCCCATAAAATATTTATCCAAGAATATTTAGCATTATTTAACAATTCTAGAGACTAATGGATGATGTTTACATGGATATAACATTCATGATATTTCATGTTGAACTCCATACAGTCCTATATCATGGGTTTCCAATAGAAACCAAGCCTCCTGATTTTTTGGGAGATCATGGTCCCGTATTGATGGGTGCTTGGAAAGACTGCATGGACTTATTCCATGATAGTGGGACTCACTAATTCTATTATACATATGAGGAGGGCTCCATTAAAGAAATTCCTGTAGAGGTACTTATTCTCATTTGGACCACTCTACAGTGAAAGTTAATATCTCGACACTGAATGTATTCTATTCAAGCTTGATCAGTTAGGAGAGTCCCATTTTAAAGATAACCAATTTTGGTATCCGACCATCTAGCGGTGTATACTGGTTCATCATGCATTGGGGAAGTTTTAACATGATAGATTTATTCCATATAGTATATTAAGAATAGTGAGATATTTATTTATTTCGTGATATGAAAGACTACTTCCTCCTGATCAGGGTCTACCAAGACTATGGATGCATTAGCTGATATGTTAGCATGAACATTCTATGATCATGGAAGATGTTACAATGTGGGATAAAAGGGAACTATTCCATTAGTCCCCTGATATAGAATTTTTTATGGTCATGTTAAATAATATTATGGCATATTTTCCATTGTTCTTCTTTATAACTAGTTTTAAATCACCTTTGATACTTAGGTAGACTATTTGAAGATGTAGGGCCAATTCTAACCCAGAAATGAGGGCTTGGTATTCTACTTTGTTATTCATGTAACCTTCAGTTAGGGAAAAATTATAAATAAAAATTTCATTGTATGGAGATAAATAGTAAATACCCAATACAACCTTATTGGGACTTATGTTTTACATACTTTTGCTGATAGGACTTTAGGACACACCATCAAAATACATCTTCCATGTCTGGAGAGTTTCATGGGCATATAAGACCTCCTCATCTAGATTCTTTGTGTCCACTAGTGTATTATCCTTGGTGGGATGTTCTATGTGGAAATCTTCTAGGGATTTCTCTTTCACTGATTTCTGTGATATGAAATAGATGTCATATTAATGAAAAATGATCTCCCATCAGGCCAAGAACTTAATAAATATAGGACAAACAAGGATGTAATTGAGAGGATCAATGTGAGGGAACATATAGTATTCATTGAGAAATTTGTAATTCCACAACATTTTCATAATAAATATGAGTGCAAGGAAGTTTTTATTGACATCAGAGTATCGGGTCATAGTGCCTAGAATTGTTTAGATAAGGTAGTAGATATTTTTTTCACTCCCCAAATCCTTTTTTCTCTATGTAGAGGGTGCCAATTAAGTGTTCCATTGTGTCCATATATTAGATGAGTAGTGTACCTTCCACCGGAGGCATCAAAATTGGTGGGTGTAGCAGATACTGCTTGGGACTATCAATGGATTCATGGATATCATCATCCTATTAATATGTTATTTCCTTATTCATTATCCTAGTTAATAGAAGATATTTACCAGAAAATTTTTCTTTGAAATGAAAAATATAGGTGTGGTGCCCTTGGATATACCTCGGTTCCTTGAGATTTATGATGGTGACATTCTTAAAATATCACTAGTGTTTTTTCGGTCAAACTCAATGCCATGGTGGAAGACCATATTGCCAAGAAACATTCCTAATGTTACCCCGAAGGGAAAGTTTTTGTGGTTTCATATTTTGAATATAATGTCGCATCTTCTCAAAGACCATTTAGAGGTCTATGAAGTGATCACGTTGATTTTTGGATTTGACCACCAAGTCATTGAAATAACATTCAACTATTTTTTCTATGAATGACTTGAAGATATGATGCATTTCACATCGATAAGGACATCCAATGTTCTTTAGTACAAAGGGAATGACCTGATAGATAAATATCCACTGAGCTGCTCTGAAGTAAGTGGAGTCATTCTCTCCATGGTTTAGTTTTATTGGATAATTCACTAATACCCATCTATGGAGGAAAGGGATTGGAAGATACCTGTTTCATCGATCAAGTGTTCTGTGAATGGAAATGGGAAATCTTCCTTTGGGAAGTGCCAATTAAGATCAATGATATCGATGAAAATCCAAATATTTCAATTCTTATTCATGAAAAGTATTATATTGGTGAGCCAACATGTGTATTTTATATATTATAAAATGTTTTATTTGATCAATTTTTCATCTTTCACATCTAGATTAGTGGAATGAGAGGGTTGTATTCTCTTGACTACCTTTTTAAGCCTTTATGCTCATAGGGTAATCCATTATGGTGTGTAACAACATCTGTATTCAATCCTAGTATTTTTCTATAGTTAAATGTGAAAACATATCAGTGCTTATTTAGAAATGCAATATACATCTCATTCCCTTTGAGGGTCATGGAGGCACTGATCAATGTAGGTTGTGGGTTTTCTTTTATTCCCCCATTCACCTACCTCAGCTCATAAATGGTGGTGGGAATGCCTTCCTTGAATATAGGAGGGGGGTTCTTAAGGCTTTCCTCATCTTTATTTTACCTCTGATTCTATGGGCACATTGTCAAATAATCATGTAAATCTGGTGGATTCTCTATCACTATCAAGGTGAAAGAGGCCATGAGATGAGACATAATCATCCTATTCCACCCAAGTACTTGTAGGGAGATTTCATAGCTGATTTGTTTTTCAAACTATCACTTGGTAAATGATGAGAATCGATATTTGGGGTTAGAACTATCACCTCATTTAAATTTATAACTACTACATAGACGTTATTGAGAATACTATAGGGATTTGTAGGAGTGGTCACCAAGACATTGGGGGATGAAACTTGTATAACATTATCCACCATTGATTTTTTACCACCCATTTTGTATAAATTTTATTCCTCTGATATGGATTCAAGAGTCTCAAAAGTGTCCTTATCACCATTTAATAAGTTGACTTTTTCCATCAATGGTGTATTTCACACATTGATGGAATGTTGAAGGTACAACCACATTGCTATAGAGATAGGGTATTCTGAGCAGAAAATTGTATATTGTTTCTATCAAGACAACCATAAAATCAACATTAGATGTAGTATTCTCAAATTAATCTTTGAGCTTGATCATCCCAATAGGTCTTTTCTCACACTCACCATACGCTTGAATGGTCATCTTTGTGGGAGGTATATCCCCTTTTATATATCCCAAATATCACAGGATTTTATCTAGGATGATATTGATCGTAGAACCATTATAAATCATAGACCATCAGACATCAACATGATTGAGTAGTCTCAAATCACATAGGGGCTTGATTTTCCCTTGGATGACCTCTTTTTTATCCAAGTCAGTGAATGAGATGGAGACATGAAATTCTGATGGAATAGTCTCCAGTCAATAAACCTCAGCTGCAACAACATCTATCTCGAACTCCTATAGGATTTAGAGAGATTTAATAAGTTCCTCCAATTTTTTTTGAATGATGCAGCAAATAAAAGATAGAGAGCGTGGATAAGAAAATGACCACATACTTTATAATGATGTACTTTGTTTCCAATGGACGCTTCTTCCCAATATAGGCATGCTTGTTGAAATTTGGTTAAGGAGTTAAGGCACTCGGGGTGGGTGGGCCTAGTGACTGTGCAATGGTCAAGAGAGAATCTGCATCCTATCACACATGTTACACCATCCTTACAGGTTTTCTAGGTGGATTAGACTGACATAAACTACTAGAAGATAATGAAAGACAACTGGAAATGGGAGACTACTGAATGGTTTTGGGACACCTCCACGTGACTTTTGGGCCTACTAGAGCATAGTCCCATGGGTCTCAGCTACATATATATCCTATATGGTGGAGCGGTCAAAATATTGGGTTCAAAAACAACTGTGATGTCCCTTGTATCCTCAGTTACTATGCATGAAACTTCTCGTTCCCTAGTTATTTACAGTAAACTCATATTCTAAGGAAAATTCATCATTAATAAAGGGGCCTTCCAAGTGTATCATATTTAAAGAACCCAATATTATTTATTATTTTGATGATGATTATTATTGGGGGGTAGTGCCTATACTTAAAATATTGTTGGAAATAAATATGAAAGAGTCAGATCCTATGATGGAACAAAATATGACTCCTCCTCTTCCATTTATTCCTACTTGAAATGGTTACATCCACCATTAGGAGGCATATATGATGCTAACTACCTTGGTGGTGATGCTGTTGTGGGTCTGTGCAGTTGTTCTCTTAGGGTGTCATGAGATCAATCAACTATTTTTCATGTCATCTAGTCAACAAATATCCAACTATGCCCAGCTATGTCTCTCTACCATTCAACTTCTTTTTATGACTGGGCAATGGTTATAAAAGCCACATTATCTAAGGAGTTATCTAAGACCACATGTCTAGAATTGAACATGACTTGGTGAAAGTATTTTATGATGATGAAATCCTAGATATTATCACATAACCTTCTATGGAAAGGGTTGTAGTCAGGACGATTTTTTAGGTTGATCTCATCAGGAATCCTTAGTTATGAAATCTTGGGAATTTTATTGTCTATTTATATGGAGAAATAACTGGGGACTGGTTTATTTTGAAATGAATATTATTTATTAATCCTTTCCTGAAATCCTATGAGACCCTTATTTCTATTTACTTCTTAACGAGGGATATTTTCTGGTTTTTACTTCTCGACAAGATGTGTTGGTAAGTTTAGGACCTTCCTAAATGATCAGATGTGAACTACTTCTAGAATGGGAGTGATAATTGTAGATTCCTCTTTTTGTATTCTTTTACCTTATGGTGGGGGAACGAGTTGATATTTGTATCAGTTTCTATGAATAGAGTCTTACAAATTTAGTTTCATTTCTATTAACTCAATAATACCAACTGAATAATTCCTTCGTATTAGAGTTTTCTACACCTCAACACATATATTTTTAACACAGAGTTCCAACCGTTTCTCCTACGAGAGATGGATGTTGAGTAAATAGGTCAAACCATTCCATATGGCTATGAATTCATACACCCTCTTATTTTTATGTTTCCTGTAGTTTTTTAGAATCATTATTGTCATTTCCTTATCATAGAGTTGAAATCATAAAAGAATTTATTATGAAGGTCTTCCCATCCTACAATATATTATTATGGAAGGCTATCATACCATAAAAGGGCTGGACCTATTAGAGTTTATACAGAACCCCTCAGATTTGTTGCCTACAATTGATCTATAGGGCCCATCATTGGACCACATTGGGATATAATGTTTGTGATTTGTTGTTCAAGATCAACTACAACATAAAAAATATATAAGGTAGGATTTAAAAAATTGGTTGGGGGAAATGTTTCATCCACCCATTTGGGATATGGATTCCTCTCTGAATACACAGGAATGTATCCCCCTTCCATGACTTCCATTAGATTAGTTTGGGACTCGATCACAATATGCAACACTGGGGGAACTATTGGCTGAGCCACCAACCATCTAAATGATTTGGGTGGGCCTCAATGAGGTGTCCCCACTATTTTCACCACTGACTCTTGATTCATCAAAGTACTGAATGATTTCCATGGTGAGGTAGAGATTGTTTCCACAAAAGAGGGATGTGGTGATCATTTTAAACTTCCTCATTTATTTAGACTCACTACCTATTTTCAGAGATGGATTGATGCTCAAATTATACTCTTGTGAAAAGATCAACACTTATTGGAAGAGGAATATTTTCCTCACCCTGAAGATGATACCCAATAGGAATATTTCCCCTAATAATCTCCATGTTGAGTTTTGTAAGAGTTTTTATTTCATTATTTTATTGTGATAATTGATCCACCAAGGATGAAACATTGACTATTATGGTTAATGATTTGGATGTGTCCACACATTTCACTTTTTTATTTGGCATTCTTCCACTATAGAGGTGGGACATTGGTATTCAGAGGTTGAATTTTTTGGAGCCTTATCTTTTTCTTAGTGTGTTCTCCCTCGTTTTGTGCATCCTAATCATCCTACTCTCGAGGTATATTTTCTATGTTGTAGCCACTGTATTCATGTCTTGATCAACAATGATGGTTATATTGATAGTGATTATATTTATAGAGGCGTATCTGTCAATGGTGGTTGTCCCATTATAATTGATGTAATTGTATGATTTTTCACTGTATGTATTAAGGTAGTTATTCAAACCCTTGGACATATTGGGACATTTTGGCTTGTGACCTCGATGGGATTAGATTACCTTGGTTGTATATTACTATAGTATTAGTATTTAAATTGTGATCTTAAGGGAGTTTCTGGTGGTGTTTTCTAAATAGGTCCCAAATAGTTGAGGTATGTCTTATGGAGAGAGGAACATATGGATGAATACTGTTGATGTTTACATCCTAAGATAGAGACTAATGAATACCTCTATGGTGATTCTGAATATAAAAATTCCCTTAATCTTGTGGGTTGGGAGTTATTCAGGGCCGCAATTTTCATTTAATGATCCTATTATTGAGGATCAAATGTTTCCAATCTGGGATATGATGACTCTCAAGACAAAAATTGAGATATAAATTTACCCAACCCAATGGGATGGGGTTGATCTAAAATAACCTATGATGCCCTAAGTACCCTCTTAGGGGATGATGAATCTAGTTATTGTTATTAAAATATAAATTCTCCCTGCCAAGTGGGATGGGGTTTGTTTTCATCTGATGTTGATGTGTCTTGAATCCTATTAGGAATTGATTATTCAAGGGGTTGAGGTGATAGTAGATATTCCCCCAACTTGATTGGTTGAGTTTTCTCCTAGATGGTTGATATGGAGCTGCTACTATGAACCATTTGATGTGGTACAACTGTGTTCGTATGGGATTTGGGTACGACAGTATCCCACAATGTAAATCATTATTTATAGGTAGTTGTCTGGATGATCAAAACACCATCTTCTATGACTAATATTCATTACCATTTCTTTGAGTGGCCTACTATAATGTCATGTTTTCTATACTCTCAATCTGTTCATGGTGTCTAGGAATCATTGAATTAAATAAATTCTATTTTATTGACCAACTAGCTCACGCATCACTCAGTTATTTGATTTCACCATAGGATTTGACATTATATAATGTTGTACAAGAATGGTTCTATTTTTCTAGAGACATAGTGAATCAAAATGCTCCATATTTCTCCCATCCTAGGATAAAAACATCTGATGATGCTCTGTAAATCAACTGGGGAAGTGTTCTCATGATGTGAGGACAAAAACTACCTATGAATTTGCCTTTCTCTTCTAGTAATTGGTTCTAGGCCATAGAAAAGATATCCATATCCAGCTAATAATAGAGTTTATTGATGTGATGAATGTGATACTTGTATCTTGGATAGGGTATACATCTAGTCTTCAGTCACTGGTGATTATCAAACATATTTTGTTATAGATGAGGCATGAACTCCTTTTCTAGCTCATCTGGGACCGCATAGTCAGTAGTGGAGAGGGGAAAGAACATGGTGTGGAGGTATTTTATGACTAACTATCTATACATATCAATTCCATCCTCCTCTTCATCATAATTACATGCCTCCATTCTGTTATACCATAGATGATTCTTCTTTAGGTTTCCTACTGACCCGAGTGGAGTGTCTTGTATGTTTATGGAGTACTATATGTGGGAGACCCTAATGTTTCAATCAATTCTCTATATAAAGGAATGTGAGATTTAGAAACCACTCCAAATGAAGATTCTTGGAAAAGGGGAGGATTTCATTTTCTGTGGGAGATATCATCATGGGTAGGTTGACTACAGTGGATGTCTAGAGTAGACTCCCTATTATCCATATACACTCTAGAAAAAGGAGTACTATCATGGTAATGAACATATTATTATTTGGTTTAAGAGTTGATGAACCCTTGGGGTGTTGAAAATATGTCATGAATGATTTTGAGGAAAATATCATTGAGAAGATTAGGAATATGGATCTCAATATTGATCATGGAAGGAATATACCAATCATCCATTTGGAATTTGTAAGGGAGATGAACATGATGTATGATAGTTTCTGGAACATGTTGATAATCACCTAGTTCAATGGGAGTATGAGACCGTAGATGTGAAGCTGCTAGAATATGATTATGAGATTCCTCACTATTGATAGGAATATAAGTCGGTCCTGAGGCATGCGTCATTCTGACATGGTGAGCCTCGATCGATATGGGAATATTATCCCTATTTGGATCCTTTGGAATATGTCCTAGGTCTTTCATGGTGGGATATATGAGTGTTCCCCAAGGCATATTCCACTATCACATGTTGATCCCCATATGGAGTAAGAATATGAGCACATTCCAAATATGAATTCCCCACTAGAATATATCAATGGAATTCTAGAATGGGATAATGGATATAAGACTCCTCTTTTATTTCCTGGGAATGATGCAGGAGAAGTTTTTCATTAGTGGAAGCAGGAACATGCTCATATATTTCATGATTTGTAGGAATATGATAGGTAAATTAACTGACATGCATATGAGTATGCATCAGGAATGTTTCATTCCCACCTTGTGATACCCGACTAAAATTGGAATGTGAGCACAATCATAGGAATTTTTAGTTTTATGATGGTCTTCTTAGATAAGTATATGAGCATGTCTTAAGGCATGTTCTCCTTCCACTTGGTTATCCCTGATTAGGTTGGGTATATGAGCAGAATCCTATGCATCTGGAATATGCCTCTATAATTTTTCGATGGGAATGAGCCACTCACATAAGGAATGTTTCTCTATCATCTGGTGATCCCTTATTGGGTTTGGAATATGAGTTATGTCTAGTGAAACTTCCTTTACCAGAATATTTTGATAATCCTCTAGGAAGGGAGCCATAATGTTCACTTTCTTCAGAGAAACCACTTATACATAATGATTAAAGTGTTAAGATACCCTAGCTGTAGAGAATTGTATATGTTCATGTATTTATATTTGTGCTAGTGTTGGAATATGACAGTGGAGTGCTTCATCTATTTTTAAGATGTAATGGAATTTTAGAAAAGTGTACATAGGGATATAAGTCATCACATTTTCCATCTCAATTATATTATGGAAGATATATTTTATTGAAGTAGGGATATCATCCTACTTATACCATCATTGGTCCACCTATATATACTGATGGAATTCATGCATGGTGTTATGAATATGTTTCTACCCCATTCATTCAATATAAATATTCCTGCAGACTTATTTCGAGTGAGTAGGGATATAAGAATTCACATTGGTAACATCAATAATATACCATAAGATATCATTAGTGGGAGTGGAGACATGTTCCAACTCCTAGATATCTATAACCATCCTCTCCCAATGTGTCTTACTTGTTTCCGCTGCATGGGTGGACGAGGTGGCAGTGTGTTAGGTGTTACCCTTAGTAAGTGACATGTGGGTTCTAGTGGGATGTTACTGGCAATGACCCTTGATAGAAGACCTCCTATATGGACCCTGATCTGGAAGAGAGATATATTTGACTCAATGATCCACCATTATTAAATATTTAAGGTTTTATTGTCATGTTCTGAGGATAAGCTCCTAAAGTGGTTGGTCATGGCAACGATGGGCACTGTCTTAACTACAGATTTCCCTACATAATGTGGACTTATTGGATTTAGTACTAAGAGATCATCATGGGAGGATTACTGGGGCGGGATTGTACCATGATGATGTTACAATAAGACTATACTGTTCTCCAATTGAGGTTGAATCATTCATGAGGTGAGATCATTTTGTGAGACAAGTTGGTTATAGCCACAACTAAATTTCAATAATGGTCTCTATTTGATGAAATTCTCTCATACTGAGAAGCTATTGATGAGAGAAAAATATACAGTCATAAAGGAAACAAGGAACAAGGTCACCCATTAGTGAAAAATCATAGTCATGATGTGTTTTCAATAATAAATACATGGTTAACATAGTTTTTCGTTTATATCTGATCTGGTCATTCTTCTAGTGTGGATCTGTCAAAGTGTGGATGGACATTATTCATGGGAATCTCAGGTACAGAGGGATATCCTTAATATTTCTATTTGACATAACTTATTTTATTATGGAATATTCCAACAAAGTGACTTGACATATGAAAAAATGACCATCCTTTCTATTTTAGGGTTTTTCTTCTGGATTAACATTTTTTGTTACTTATGTTGAAAAAGAAAAGAAACATTGTTGGAAACATGATTAACCAATAATTATATTATTTGAAAGATTCATGTTGGGTTCACCATTTTTTTCAATAAAAAATTGATGATCAGGAACCCTCATTGGGTAAAAAAAATGGTTTGAGGAAAACTAATAAATATATCCATTTTATATTTTGAAAGAGATTTTTTGATTGAATAATTTTATATCAGGTTCACCACATTCATTTTGTTAGAAATTGGGGTGATTGAGATAAATTGTTTTGGTCTGACTGTTTATTTTAAGGGGTTCAATTTCATTTAGAAACAATGACTTCAGGTCATCATTTTCATTCTTAATAGAAACTCACAATAGTTTCCACATCCATAATTGACTACAAAACTACATACCAAAGGTAGGTGGTCAGTTAAGGTTTCAAAACCAAAGACACATTGGTGCTCGCATTGGTTGTGAGGGTGGGTGGTTAGGCTCATCATTTCCTTTTTTGGGGAATTATTTCCTTTATTGTGAATCTATTATAGATTTTAGATATGTTTTTGAATATCATCATACTCCTAAGACATGATTGGTTACCCTAACAAAATTATTATAGGATAATCCAATTTTATGTTTAGAATCCAAGGATCTCATTTGTTTAATACATCTATATGTATATGAGGATATTTTCCATTTAATAGTAATTAATAAATGCTTATATGCTGAAGCCTATTTGGTCCCCGAGTCCTTCAAGGACTTCGGGACACCCATGCCTTCAGGTCAGTAAGGCCTTCAGGCCACCTCAAGGCCTTCGGGCCACCTTTAGTGCATATGCAAACTAGACAACCTACAAGGAACAAGCTTCAGAAGAAGGAGGAGAAAATAGCTTTCACCAGAGCAAAGCTAAACAGATTGCAATAATGAGAGGGTATGGCACCTGCCATTGGGATAAGCCTGTGAATGCACGTGAAAGCCTAGCCGATCATCCTTGTAAAGTGGGAGAGCTTATTTCATGATGAAGATGCTAGGGAGGAGCAGTTCTAAGTAGTTAGTCTGGGTTGCATGTAATGTTTGAAGCCTACGGGAATTGAATTCCTCTAAGGCCTATGGTCCATGTAATACTTTCACCTATGGGACTTGTAAGGGTTCCAACTCACCCCTTGAAAGGTGGATTATCAAAATCAATAAAAGATGAAGGCCTTCGGGCCATTTAAGGTTATATGATGAAGCCTCATTACTAGGAACTTCAAAAATTTCTTCCATGCATGGAGACTGTTAATAATATGAGGAGGGGATGTAGAAAATATGAGGCATCCTATGTATCCTGTTTATTTTATGAATAAAAAACCATAAAGTTAATTAAACCCATATTATTTAACTTCATACGTAAAGGATATATGTATCTGAACTTTGGAGCCAGATATTAGAGCTCTAGTATCAAGGAGACGTCATATATATCCTGGTTATAGCCCAAATTAGAGTTATCGTTGTTGAATCACACCCTTGGGACTGACCCCAAGGTATATGCACTGATATTGTGGATTTTTATACCATGTCCCTCATCAGGGCTTACATATTGAGATTTCCCTAGGTGGTGGATATTCATGATGGAAATTATATAACTATTGAACCTCCCAATTCCCACTTGAGCTATGATCAGTTTGGGAAACAAGGGATAGAAATTAATCCACCTCATTTCTTTTACATGTGGGGGTTATGTGATGGAACTTCCCATGGGATTTTTAATATCAATCTAGGTCCATAGGGAAGAATCATATGTATCCTAGTTAAGATATGAATCATATTCATCATAGTTATGTTGTCTTTTTAGTTTTCTAATGGATTAGTTAGACTAATCATCCCATGGAAATGATTGGGTCTTGATGGTTGAAATTTTAACGAAATTAGGGGACGTACATTGAGGAGGATTCCTATTTGATCTCATGCCTTAGTAAGGAATCCTACATTTCTGGTTATTACAGACATTAGATTTCTCATTTTTCGATTGATTGTGGATTATACACTGACATTTACCTGTGTAAATGATATGATAATTTCAACCCACTAAACCAATGTGTGATATGATTACTGTAAAAAATAAGGGATGGAAGATAATAAGTCTCATTACCTATGGATATGGGAATTATGTGATGGGAATACCATTTTTATAGTTGACAATGATATTAGGGCTCAGAGAGGCATCTAATGTATAATTTTATTGAAGGAATCAGAGTAATAACAGTTTATTGGGGTATACATGCTAATTTTTCTCTTTTAATCGTGGATTAAAAACTGAGGATGGACATGTTTATCTTGTTTAAGGATCCTTAGGATACTTCCATGAATGAAATGATTGAATACCTACTTGACATGTCATGATTTTCTACTTGTCATGTAAAATAAGGCCTTCTCAAAATATCCAAATAAAATCACATGATCTGGTTGGCTTATCTGGGGGGCATCACATTACCTAGATGGAATGTTTGAGGTCTATCACATGATAAAGAATATCATGTCTAAAGGACATCGTGAGACCTAAACGGACGATCCTTCAAGTCATCACATGATATATGATGAAATGTGTAGAGGGTTTCTAAGGATCCTTATGACTTTCCCATGAATCATCATGAAATATGGATGGAATTCTGGGAGGGTGTTGTGAGATTCAATGGTAAATGACTGTATGGTGATGCATGATCCTGGATGAAATGTCTGGAGGTCACCATGAGACCTAGATGGAATGATCAAAGGGGGTCACGAGACCCATTCGACATGCTAGGGTGCTACAATGAGACTCAACATACATGTACTCTTACCTCCATATGAGTTGGGATACATGTCTAAATGAAACTGTGAGGTAAGATAGATATCCTTAAGGGAATTACAAGACTAGGATGGATTGATATATGGGTTCCATGTGACTTTATTTTACATGCCCATAAGACATCACATGATCCAAATAATATACCAAAGGATGTTCATGAGATATGGGAGGCATATCTTAGTGTCACCGCATGACTTAGTTGATTCACGTGAAGCGTAAGAGGATCAATGTACATCTTCATCACACAAGTATCCTTTATTTTAGTCTTTATTCCATCCTTTTACTTAAAGATTCATTAAATTTTGTAGTATTATATTTTTTTGAGTCTCCTGTGCTGTTTCATATATGTGGTGGTTTCCTCACACAACCCTCTAAAAGTCCTTCACATGATCTATGAGTGATCATGCAAAGTGCATATGCATGTTTCATTATCTATCTAGTTGTTCTATGGTACATAACTTGTGGAAAAATTCCGGGTCATGAGATCATCAACTCCTAAAAATCTTCTCTGGTGCTCAAGCGCATCAATGCATGTTTTTAGGGAAAATTCTATTTGCATACTCTTCCATGCGTTTTTAGGCCAGGGTGGGATATTTTTAGCCATCACCACCTATTTTACTCACTTCTTTTCACAGTGTGTATCATGTGAATCCCAAATGGAGTCAGTGTAGGTATTCGATGTCATGAGCTTTGTGAGTTCCCACCGTAAGTCATTCCAGGGGTTTCAGATAATTTTTAATGACTACAGGACTATCTGGTCAACGCCTCCATTAATTGATTATTTTCATTTTATGAGTTTTTGTTCAATAACATGGACATGGCATAGAAAATTAAAAATATCATACCGAAAATTACATGTTCCTTCAAAAGACCAGAGTGACTTTTTAAAGCCCTTCAGATGATATTAGGTGACTTATCCTGTCCCTTTCATGAGATAATGATGGCTTGCCAAGGTGAATTCAAAAAATTAACCTAGAATGTCAAGGGGTCTTATGAGACATTTTTTTATAGTCAATTCATGTCATATGAGTTTTTTGACTACGAGAGGCTCTATCGGTTCCTTGTTTTTTCCATTGTTTATTTCACAATGGTTGGGGATCTTGCGAGGTTGTATGATTATTATAGAGGAAAATCACTCTACCTTTGGGAGAGGTATCATATGAAAAATAATATTTTAGTGCCCTGACCCCAGTTACCTAGACTCGGTGCTTTATTATATAACACTGACATGATCACAAGTGATCAAATCCCGAAATACCGATCATTTTAGTAGCCTTGGAAGTAATAGATACATTCATAAGTTTTACATTACATTATAAATGAAAAAAACAACAAAATTATCTCCATTTACCAAATACATATCCCTTAGACAATCCCTGCAGGTCAGTCGTAATATACTTTTCACATCCTAGGAAAAATAAAACATATAAAGGGGTGAGCTCAAATGCTCAGTAAGGATAAGAATATAGAGGAAAATTTCACAAATAAGCATAAACATTTAAGGAAATGTATATGACTAAAAAAAATCCTTTTAAACTTAAACATCATCATAATATGGAAAATATAAATCAAATAATTCCATTACATATTCACATGGATATTCTACTAATGGAATAATTACATGAAATATCAATAGTGAATTTCATAATGATGGAATGCATAATGTCGGACATCATAACCACATAGTCAAGGCCTCGTGACAAGAATACAAATAAAATTTTGTCAAGGCCTTGTGCCAAGACACTATTTTGTCTCATGAGACCTACCGATGCATCGAGGAGATATAACAGGCTCCACCCATCACTTACTATGTCCAATGCATTCCTCATATGAAAAGGTTTAAACATAACATAAAAATTCATATTAAAACTAGCATACTAAATGTCAATACTTTATCTATAAACCATGAATGTTATAAAAATAACAAAACCATAGTCAAACATATCAAAAAACCTTAAATACAATATGGAATATTTTTATCATAATAAATCAACTTTAAACAAGTATAAAATCTATTAAAGGATGTTGACATAGATGAAATCTAAACTATTTGAGAGAATAATATCTTTCTATTTTGAAATCATTTAAAAGTCATATAATTATAAAACAAAACATTCAATTTTCAAAATATTCTTATAATCTTGTAAGGGAAGCTTCAAAGGTGTTATAACAGTAGAGAATAACTACACCCTCCATATAAGTTAAAAAAACATTCCTACCTTAATTTGTCAAAAAGTTCATAAAGTACCTTGTTTGGAAAACAATGGAAAGATTAATTTCAAAACATTTTATGAAAATTAGAACAAGGGTATAAATTACTTTAACCCATAGTCTAGTAAATAGTAAAAATGTTTTGAAATACATTTTTAAGAAACACAGATGTGGATGATAATGATGTCCCAGTATATACTCACATAAAAACAACGTCAGATAATAAAGAAATTGTTAAATTAACCCTTAACTTGTTAATTTTCTCAGTAAATGGTATGTTAGACTCCTGTATAATAGTTAAAAGATTGTTATTAAATTATACAAGAACTATATACATATATATGATATCATATATGATCTTCTAATATTTCTTTGTTAATAATATTTCAGTAGTATCATTGTTTCGAGTGTTAAGTGATTTGGTTTCCTTTATATGCTTGGTTATGCAAGTAATTTTTGATATTGATAGGATGTCTTTTATTAAAATCCAAAATTATATTAAGTTCTTAAAAATTATTTTTAATCATAAAAAAAAAATTATTCTTGAATGATTATGATGTGGAATGAATCTCATCGTGCTCGTGGAGACAATAATCTGAACATATGCACGGGAGACAATATCATTATATTGATGGTGAAATCATATGAAATTGGATGTTATATAGTATATAATTAATAATTAACATGTTATATTTATTATTTAAATTAGTTATACTCATTATTATACCCATCAAAATAATGAAGTGTTTGAATAACAAACTACACCAAGACGTGGAGATGGTAAGCCGTACGTACGCATGTATGGTGACATGTCATTCATATGATAGATAGAATAATGAATATGATTGTAACATATTTATAATAACATAACAGAATGTATAAGTCATTGGATTTATTATTTTAGTATGGTAATAACAATTAAAGAGGAAGTTGAAGAAGAAAAGAACTTTGAAAAAGGGTGGTGCAATTATTTCATCTTCTTCTGGTGCTTCTTTTTGATTTGATCAAAATGCTCTTTAAGATGGATTTATGATTGAAGTAAGGCCTATAGGTTGAAGTTTGGGGAGTTGGGAAGATATTTGGGCAGGGGTTGTCCGAGACAAATGTCTTTGGAGGTGTTATTTTGGGAGAAGGTTATGTGACCTTTTATAAGAGAGGTGGGGGGCTCCTTAGGAAAAGATTGAAATATTATTTTATAATAAAATAATTTTCAGTTTCTAATTGCTCTAAAATGATTTTTTCAAGTCTAATGTGGGGATAGGTTGAAAAAATATCAACCTATAGGTTATAGACAGGTTTATGTTACCATATTAACCTTACCCTTTAGATTTAACTCTTGGTTAAATAGTTTAACATTTACCATGTCTCTTGAATTTTTATATTATATGGTTAACAAACTTACTATAAAATTACAAGAAAACACCAAGTGGTACATTAATGAAATATTAATTATTATACAAGTCATTTTTCCTAAAATTATATTTTTAGGAATATTATATCATTTAATAACATAATATTTGTTTTAAAAACTAATTTATGTCAATTTTGACACTATTTATTATTTGGTTTTTCTAAAAGTCGTCACAACTAGATTACTTAGAACTAAATACATTTAATCAACCCTAACATGTCATATTCACATATAAAATTTGTGTATGGAATTAAAACTTTCAAATTCTATTTATTTTAATATTTATAATATCAATTATTTTACTATTCTATCAAGAGGTTAATTACTACATCATCATTGTGTCATAAATAAAGTTAATTATTTATTGAATAAAATTATAAATAAAATACCATTATGTAAGAAATATTTTTATATTTCTAATTAATATTTATAGTCAAATTTATCTTATGTGTAACCCTATATTAAAAAAGGTTTAATTATTAAACTTTGAATTTAACACTTTTAACTCTTCTTTGAATAAAATAATAATAAATGTCCTAATCTAATTCAAGTGGATCAAAAGGATCATAATTTTATTCCAAATATAGTTTTTTGACGAATTACACTTATCCAATAGAATTAGGACATGTGTTCAAGTAATTATAATATCATTTTTACCTCTAATTATCCTATCAACTTTTAACCATGGTAAATAAGGAAAAAGTTACTATTCATAAAAAATTATTTTAATATTATTGCACCAAATTTTACATATTAATTCTAAAATTGTCTCTAGGATTTTTTAAATTCAACTCATAGAAGTGGTAAAATTAATTTTTATGCACATTTGCAAATGCTCCTAAAAAGTGGGTAAAAGACGGTAAAAAGTTCAATAAAATTTTATACATCTAATTTTATTATAAAATGACTCCAATAAATTACATTGAACTTATATAGGTAATATATATCTATTTTTACTTATAATAAATTTAAATAAAATAAATAATTATTTAAATAAAAAGTCGGTTTTAAACAATAACACATTGTTTTTCACTATTCATAAAAAAATTAAATATTTTCAGAAAAATACAAAAAATAAGCCTAAGATAATTTTAATATTATGAATCCAAAAATTATTACTATTTTACAAAATTCAAAACATAGAAGTTACATTAATTAATTTAAAATTAATTCATGTTGTCGAAACCAAAAAGCAGTTTAAAAAAAAAAGTAAAAACTATCAAAAGGTTCACATATGTTTATGTCAAATTTAAATGTGAAATTACTTATAATGACCTAAATTGTATTAAATGATAAAAATATGATCTAATTATAATTCATAAAAATTCAAATGTATAATTTAACACTATAAATTATTTTTTTCAAAAAAATTGTTTTCAATTAAAATTTATTATCTTTCACTATTCATCAAAATATGAATATTATCAGAAAACCACCAAAAATTTATCCAAAATAACGTTTTATGTCACAAAAATAAATAAGAAGATTATTTTGTTACATTTAATATAAAAGTGTCAAATATTGCATTTTAAAAAAAGATCACCATTAATAGGTGGTAAAATTTTATTTTTTGAAAAATACTTCCGTTATATGAAAAATGGTATTTGTTCTTATATTATGACTAAGAAACACACAAATTGATGTTAAAATTATATAGAGTATATAAGATTCAAAATAAAGTTAGTACTATTCATAACCTCTTTTTGAACGTCTTGTTTGGTAAGTTGTGGTGCGCTCGAACTCTTTGTTGTATGCAGTGCAAGCTATTGAATTACTTTAATGAGATAACACACTATGAAATTTTGGGCTGTTAAATTATTCCCTCCATCAATAAATTGTGTCCTATCAATTTGAAATTGTTCTTCTAAAATAAACAGTTAAATATAGAAAAATACATTCGTAGAAAACCCACATCATAAATTGGGTTAATATAATTTAGTCTTAATTAGAGGGAAAGGGAAATGAAAAAGTCACCACTAAATTATGATCTCAATTAAGAGAACATTGGTGGATATTAGGGACACATAATTAGAGGAAAAATGTAAATATTTATAGGGAGTGATTGAGGTCATCAATCACAAACAAGTATAAAATTGAGGTTGTTAAAGACATCAATCTAAGATGATATAAAATATCATCGGTTCAACAAAACATACGATATTAGGATAACAAATTTTTGGTTTTAACATCCCTTACCGAAATTTTAATAATTAATTTATTTATATAGTAAGATAAAAATAATACTTGATAAGTAGAGTTCCATCGTTTAACTAATTTCTACCAAAAACTCATCTTTCACTCTAAAATATAATAGTACATAAAAATATTCTATTTATCATAATCATATAGGGTTCCAAAAAAATGAATTTTTAATTCATATGTCAGGCTATTTAAAAAAACTACATTACATAAACTAGGACATCACATAGGCCAATGGTATGTGATGCACCCTTGTCGCCATTCGGATGCGGGTTCAAGTCTCATGGCCTTTCCAGATGGGACATGTTGTCGCCCGACCACCGGGTTGTCATTTTTATAACAATACAAAAAAATTAATCTTAAGAAGTTTTTTAACCTTAAACAATAGTATCTAATTTTTAAATTAATCCATTACAACCTTTAAACTTATCCAAAATACTTCTGTCCAAACTCACAGTCCAGAATTTATAAGGAAGGTAAACGCAGTGAAGATCGTTTTTTCCATGTAATAACATGTGAATAGCTTCATCATGTATTATTTTAAAAAATAATAACACGATGAATTACCATAAAACCATATTGATTAAATTCATGCTCACCTATTCTTTATAGAATACTGGATATATGCCTTATATCAAAAAATTTTATAAACTCAACAATGATGGAATATAAAAATCATTAATTAGTTTCAAGGTAGTCAAGAATATCCATGATAATTTATCCAAATAAATCATATCTTATTCCAAAATCACTATGTCAATATCAGAACAATATTATGGTTTATCTTTCTCTCAACCATATATTTTCAAAAAAATTAACTAGCTATTGAGTCACTTTTCTTGGTTCCACACAATCTCAAGTCCTTAATTAAATAGTACTATAGTACAATCCTTATATACTCTATAATTTTTATAACATGTACATCATTAATAAAATACTCAAATGAAATAATAATTTAACATAAGAACTCTAATAATTCCTCTTCATCTTAGGAAGTATCATAACCCGATTATTATCAAAAGGCAGCATTTGAGGTATACTCTGATGATTTGGACATTCATTCGCGTAGTGTCCCGAATCCTTGCAGATGAAACATTGTACATTTGAAACCTTTTTCTTACCCTTGCAATCACGTACTTGGTGTCCTTTTTTCTCCACACTTATAACAAACCCCCATTCCCTTTACGAATTTACCAAGATGATTCTTTCCACAGTTATCACATATGGGAAATTCCTTCTTTTCCCTCTTCTCTTTATCCATCTTTCTCTCTTCCATCTTTTTCTTCTCTTGATTCCCTTCAAAGCCATAGGAATCAGAGAATTATTTACTTATCTTAATAAAAAATGATATTATTTCTGCTTATGATGAGAATACATGGGATACTATTTCCCTTCTAAATTTTGGATTAATTCTATGAAATATACGATCCTTCTTAATCTTTAGATCATACGTATTGATGAAGTTCTCATTAATTCTACCAGGAACCATTTCTAAAAAATGGCATACACTATGTTAGTTTATGAATCAAAATGAATAATTATAAACTTGAAAAATACCTAACATAAATTGAAAATATTTTTAATATAATTTATAATCATAAAATGTTATCTTTGAAGAAGTATTTACTCTTAAATCCTTCATAATGTCTTGTAATAAAAATGTGAATTATCCAAAGAATATTTTTCCGGGAAGTGTCGTAACCAAGAGTGCAGCAAGGCCCGTTGTCGTGTACCAGGATACCCCGGGTCAAGCCCAAAAATCCTTGTTGGAGTTTTCACTCCTAGGTACATCTGTTCCAGAGCCTCCTCTACCTATTTGTATCCAGATAGGGATGTATTGCATAGAAAATACTCAAAATCTCCACATTACCAAAATTATTTGGAGTTCTTATATACTAATCCTCAAAGTCTATCTTAGGGTAATGTTCTATAATAAAAGTTTATCTAAATATAGTTTCAAAGGTTTGTAGTAAACTTTATCTAATAAAAACTGTATTTCCCTGACCCTAGTTACCGAGAGTCAGTGCATTATTATATAACATTGGCATGATCACAAGGGATCAAATCCTGAAAGACCGATCATTTTATTAGCAATAGAAGTAATAAATACATTCATAAGTTTTACATTACATTATAAATGAAAAAAACAACAACATTGACTCCATTGACCAAATTAATATCTCTTAGACTATCCCTAAAGGTCTTTCGTAATATTTTTCTTAGCATCTTGGGAAAAATAAAACACTGAAAGGGGTGAGCTCAGATGCTCGGTAAAGACAAAAATATAGTATACACTTTCACAAATAAGAATAAACATTTAAGGCAATGTATTAGACTAAAATGAAAGCTTTTTAAACTTAAACATCATCATAGTATGGAAAATATAAATCAAATAATGACATTTACTTATTCACATAGATATTCTACCAGTTGAATAATCACATGAAATATCAATATCCAATTTCATAATGATGGAATACATAACGCCGGACATCATAACCACATAGTCAAGGCCTCATGCCATGACTAGAAATAATATTTTGTTAAGGGATTGTTCCAAGACACTATTTTGTCTCATGGGACCTACCTATACATCGAGGAGCTATAGCAGGCTCCACCCATCACTTACTAAGTCCAATGCATTACTCATATGAAAAGGTTTAAACATAACATAAAAATTCATATTAAAAATATCATACAAAATGTCAATAATGTATCCATAAACCATGAATGATATAAAAATAACACATCCACAGTCAAACATATCACAAAACCTTCAACAAAATATGGAAGATTTTTATCATAATAAATCAACTTCAAACAAGTATAAAATCCATTAAAGGACGTTGACATAGATGAAATCCAAACTATTTGAGAGAAATATATCAATATATTTGGAAATAATTTAAAAGTAATGTAATTATAAAATAAAACATTTATTTTTGAAAATATTCTTATAAGACTGTAAGGTAATCTTAAAAGGTGTTATAATGGTGGAGAATAACCGCACCGACCATATAAGTAAAAAAACATTCTTACCTTAATTTGTCGAAAAGGTCATAAAGTACATTGTTTGGAAAATGATGGAAAGATTCATTTAAAACCATTTTATAAAAAGTAAAATAAGGGTATAAATTAATTTAACCCATAGTCTAGTAAATATTAAAAATGTTTTGAAATATATTTTTAAGAAACACGGATGTGGATGATAAAGAGGTCCCAATAGATACTTATGGAAAATCAACATCGGATAATAAAGATAATGTGAAATTAACCCTTACCTTGTACTTTTACTTAGTCAATGGTATGTTATACTCTGGTATAATAGTTAAAAAATATCTATTAAATTATAAAATAACTATATACATAAATATGATATCATATATTATCTTCTAATATTGCTTTGTTAATAATATTTCAGTAGTATCATTGTTTCGGGTGTTAAATGATTCGGTTTCCTTTATATGCTCAGATACGTAATCCATGTTTTATATGGATAGGATATTTTTTATTAATATCCATAATGATATTAAGTTCTTAAACATTATTCTTAATCATAAAATGTAAATTATTTTTGAATTATTACGATGGGGAATGAATCTCATCGCGTTCGTGGAGACAATAATCCGTACGTACGCGAGAGTGAAAATATAAATATATTGATGGTGAAATCATATGTAATTGGATGGTATATCATATATAAAGAATCAATAAGATTTTATATTGACTTTTTAAATTATTTATACTCATTCTTATACCCATCCATATAATGACATGTTTGAATAAAAAACTGCACCACGACGTAGAGACGGTAAGTCATACGTACACACTTATGGTGACATGACATTCATAGGATATACTAAATAATGAATATGATTATACCATATTTATAATAACATCACAGTATGTATAAGGTACTGTAGTTATTATTTTGGTATGGTAATAACAAATAGAGAGAAAGTGTAAGAAGAAAAGAACTTTGAAAAAGGGTGGTGAAATTATTTCGTCTTCTTCGGGTGCTTCCTTTTTATTTGATAAAAAGGATCCTTAGGTTGTCTTTATGATCAATGTATGGCCTATATATTTAATTGAGGGGAGTTGGGAAGATATTTTGGCATAGTTTGACCAAGCCAAATGGCTTTGGTGGTATGATTTTGAGAGAAGGGGAAGTTCCCTTTTATAAGAGAGGTGAGGGGCACGTTAGGAAATGATTGAAATATTATTCTATAATAAAATCATATTCAATTTATAATGGATCAAAAATGATTTATTTAGACTATAATTTAGGTATGGGTATAAAAACTTTCAACCTATAGGTTTCATACAGGTTTAGGTCACCATATTAACCTTATCATTTAGATTTAACTCTTAGTTAAATATTTTAACATTTACCATGTCTCTATCTATTTTTTATTATATGCTTAATAAACTTATTATAAAATTCCAAGAGAACCCCAAGTTGTTCGTTAATGAAATAATAATTATTATATAAGTCCTTTGACCTAACATTATATTTTTAAGAATATTATATCATTTAATATTATAATATTAGTTTTAAAAACAAATTTATGTCAATTTTGACACTATATAGTATTTGGTTTTTTTGAAAGTCACAAAAACTTGATTACTTAGAAAAAAATACATTTAATCAACCCTAACATGTCCTATTCACATAGAAAATTCGTGGATGACAATAAAACCGTCAAATTTTATTTATTTTAAAATTAATAATATCAATTATTTTAATATTTCATTAAGAAGGTAATTACTGCATCATCATTGTGTCATAAATAAAGTTAATTATTTAATGCCTGAAATTTATAAATAAAAAAAAATAATGTAATAAATCTTTTTATATTTCTAATTAATATTTATAGTCAAATTTATCTTATGTTTAACCATATATTAAAAAAGGTTTAGTTATTAAACTTTGAATTTAACACTTTTAACTCTTCTTTGAATAAAATAATAATAAATGTCCTAATCTAATCCAAGTGGACCAAAATGATCATATTTTATTCTAAGGTTGTATTTGGTCACATTATACTTATCCAATAGAATTAGGACATCTATTAGGGTAATTATAATATTGATTTTACCTTTAATTACCCTATTTATTTTTAACCGTGGTAAATAAAAGTCAAAAGTTACTATTCATAAAAAATTATTTTAATCTTATTAAACCATATTTTACTTAATAATTCCAACCTTATATCTTGTAGTTTTTAAATTCAACTCAGAGAAGCGATAAAATTATGTTTTATGCAAATTTGCAATTGCTCCTAGAAGGTTGGTAAAAGACGGTAAAAAGTTTAATAAAATTTTATACATCTAATTTTATTATAAAATGACACCAATGAATTATAGTAAACTTATATAGTTATTATATATCTATTTTTACTTAAAATAAATTTAAATAAAATAAATAATTATTTAAATAAAAAGTCAGTTTTAAACAATAACACAATGTTTTTCACTATTCATTAAAAATTGAATGTTTTCAAAAAAATACCAAAAATTCACCCTAAGATAATTTTGATATTCAGAATCCAAAAATGATTTCTATTTTAAAAAATTAAAAACATAGAATTTTCATTAATTAATTTAAAATTAATTCCCATTCTCAAAACCAAATAGTGAGTTTTTAAAAAAAAATAAAAACTATCAAAAGATTGACATGTGTTTATGTCAAATTTAAATGTGAAATTACTTATAATGACCTAAATTTTATTAAATGATAAAAATATAATATAATTATAATTAAAAATCATTAAAATGTATTATTTAACTCTATAAATTATTTTGATTAAAAAATTTGTTTTCAATTAAAATTTATTATCTTTCACTATTCATCAAAATATGAAAGTTTTCAGAAAACCACCAAATATTTATCCAAACTAATATTTTATGACCCAATTTTAAATAAGAAGTTTATTTTGTCAAATTTAATATATAAGTTTCAAATATTTCATTTAAAAAAAGGTTCACCATTAATAGGCTGTAAAATTGCATTTTTTGAAAAAATACTTCCTTTATCTGAAAAATTGATTTTTTTCTTATATTATGTCTAAGAAACACATAATATGTATTTTAAAATTATATAGAGTATATAAGATTCAAAATTAAGTTAATACTATTCATAACCACTTTTTGAACGGCTAGTTTGGTATGTTTTGGTGCGCTCGAAACTCTGTGTTGCATGTAGTGCAAGTTATTAAATTAATTTAATGAGAAAACACATAATGAAATCTTGGAGTGTTAAAAATATAACCTAGGGAGATTCATGATAATTTCATGGAAATCCCTTTATTTTTATTTAGGTAACCAAAGGGGGCTCATGAGGTTTCTGGACTTGTCTGAGGCCCTTCTTGTGACATGTATGTCATGCCAGCGGGCTTTCATGAGATAAAAAGGACATGTTGTTGGGAACTTTCAACATATCATTGATTTTCATGGGTTAATCACATGATTCTTATGGCCAAAAGAGGCTCCAGTATTTCCCCTATTTATTTCCTTTCATTATTTTACAACGGCATGGTGTTTTGTGTGTTCTCATTGATGTTATTGAAGACAATCATTATCCTCCTAAATAATGTGCCGTATGATTTTTAATACCTAAAGAGGCTACCAAAATTTATATATTTTACCCCTATTTTGTAAGGAATTTTTGATGGTTTTTCAGAAGACCATTACTGGACATGTTGCATGATATATAGAAGCGTTATCTGGTTGTCGCCTCCTGGTCTGTGGGTGTGAGGGTCGCCTTTGTAGAAGAATAAGAATTTATCAAAGGGGATATGTGAGATATTTTGTAGGATATGAATTGTTCATGGATTATTTGGTTTAACTTGGGAAGTTCACAATATTTCCTATATTTTGGGGGTTCACATGATCCGAAATTCATGCCCACCTTCTTCTTCCTTTGTTTTGTGGAAAAAATAATACTCATATTCAAGTATTTTTTCCTTTGTTGAATTTTCATTGTTCATTTTATAGGTGTCAAAAATGCCTATATTCGTTTATGAGGTGTATAAAAAACCACTTTTACATGTTATATCATGAATTTATTTCTTCACAGTATATTTGAAGTTTCATTAAAATTCATTCATTCATGGGGAATATGATACGACATTTTACAAAGTAGAAAGGGTTTATTTTAAAATCTCATATTTATTTGATGCTATTTATGTTTTGGTTTCTCTAGAGAGATATATATTTTCCATTCCCATATTCTGTAAAATAATTATTCAGAAATTTAATCTGTTTCAAAATGATTTATCAAGTTTATTTTTGCTCATTTTAGTTTTTATAATAAATGGAATCGTAATTTCATTTTAAAAAAAATACATGTTTTTATTTATTTCAAAATATAAATGGAGTATTTGTTTTAATGTGTATGAAATAATAAAAATTTCTACCATAATGATGAATTAATATATTAAAACATATTTCAAATGTATTTTTAAAGGAATTTATTTTAGTTTTTTTGAACATTTTTTTTCAAAGGTGATTTTCAAACTACAAAGAATATTCTCCCTAAAATTTGTTTAACTATATTTTCATTGTTTTTCTATTCATAAATGAGATCAAAAAATTATTTTATTTATAATAAACTTAGGAAAAATTTTATTCATATCATCCTTATTCATTATTTGTATGTTTTATAATTAGTTTGACTGTGTATGTGATATTTTGGTATTATTTGCCATATAAATTTGGTGTTTTTATGGTTATGTTTATTGATTGGGGAAAGTATTAAAATTTCATATTCTATTTCTCAATATGAATCTTTATGTGTATTATATTTCACCCATTTTGTATGTTGAATGCATTGCACATGGTAAGTGATGGGCAAGTCCCACTATAGCTCATTAATACGTTAATAACTCTCCTCAGAAAAAATAGAGTGGGTATTAGCTGAGGTTTTACCTGTTATGTATAATGTCTTGTCTGATTCCTGGATGATATGTTTATGAGGTTCTAAATTTTTCATTCACGCATTATGATATTATTTATTTATATTCCTTGTGATTATTCGATTAGTAGAGTATCCATGGTTAAGTTTAATTCTCAGTTCATTATTTACATGAAATTATTTGATCATCATTGATACATTCGATATTTTTCTCACGTTATGGATGAAATGGTTTGTGTGTTTAGTTATTTACCTTCACAGATTAATTATGCATATTAATTCATGGTATCTTCAAAGTTAAATTACCCTTACAGATCATATGAGATAACCCTTATTGTTTTTCTTTTCCCTAGGAATCCATGAAGTATACTTTGATTGTTACGTAAGGAAATGCAAGAGATAATAGTGTCATTATCGTTTAAAAAATTATGTTGTAGTTTTATTTTTCAAATGTAATTTTGAAATCATATATGTATCTAGTTTACCAAGATTTCTAAACTGTTAAATACGTCATGATATGATTCCATATATCTTATTCCAATATAATAATGTAAGGAACTATCTCTAAGCTACTAGGGTTGGGTTCATTATAGTTATTATCAGAGGAAGTTTAATAGAAATAATCGAAACTAGAATTAGGAAAACATAGATTAGTTAATATGACCTTAGGACTGAATTTGAGGATAAATTTATGTATATTATAACATCTTATAGGTAAGATAATGAAAATTTATATCCTAAGTTAAATGTAGGGACTCCAAGATTGTGAAGTAGGTTTCATGATTTAGGAATACATTGAATAATATTTCATGACCATTTGATATATCAATATGATTAATAAGTATTTTTCCAATGGTATTATGTTTAGGATAATCATGAAACATATAAGGAATTGGGTTTATCATAGAAGAATATATGTTTTTATTGAATTAAAAGTAACAGACACCATCATGGGTTTAAAATTTTAATATTGAACATAAGTTTACATTCTTAAACACCCATTTTAGGTTTTATAATATGGGAGTTAATGAAGATTAATGATATATTGGGAGATATTTTGGTAATAAACCCTGTTGGTTTAGTATGTGTTTTAGTGAATTTTTTCTTTCAGCAATAATGAAACTCATTTTTTGACACATGTTTAAAGGTAAGGATAATCTTTAGCGTTCATATGATATATTATTTTAAGGTAATTATTGATTATTATATTTTTGGCAAAGAAAAAAAATGAAAAGTGTGAGATAACTATTATGGTTAAAACATTTCATTACTGTTGAATATATTATAGTTATTTTGGGGATTATAATACTTTTTTTTAAATGTTATAAGGATTATATTAAAATAGTTTTATAAATAGGAAAAATTTTAGGTCATGGGACAACTCATAATATCTTGAAATGTTGCAAGACTTGAATCCAAAACCGAATGGAAATAAGGGTACATCACCTGCTACTTGACTATGTCATCTATGGGTTAGTATGATATAGTTTTTCATTATTTAAATGATATTTTATAGATAAACATGTGATTAGTAATTGATTTTTAGATATGTGAGTTATTTTATTTCATAAGATAATCATTATTTGGGGAATCCCATATGATTATGTTTAACAGGGTATGATGGAATTTTATTAGATGAATAAAGGATTGGGTGAATGATTTTATAAACATGTATAATGATAATGATGGTACCATGAAGGAGGTAGATTGCCTTGAGCATAGGCTAGAAGAGGGGTGATCGCTCTTTTGAGGAGCTCTCTTACGGGAAGAAGCATTTGGCGAAAATGCTCCCGAAACAGGAACACATGGAATGAGAAGAAGCGAGGATCAAATGGATCATGGAGGGAGATACGAACAATGTGATTTTCCATGAATTCATTATAGAGACAATGAGTCAAATTAATCTTAATATCATCATGGATGATGGTACCTACACAGATGATAGAGATGTAGTGGGGTGCCTGGAAGACACCTTCTTCAAGGATCTTCTCTTAGGGTCTTGACCCTTAGTGGATTAATGGGTATTCAGGGGAGGGAATAGGGATATTTATGGAGATCCCTAAACTTTTATCAGATCAAGAAAATGAGGGGATTAGTTCCATACCTATTGAAAATGAGATTCCTACTGCTATGCTGGGCCTAAATCTGGATAGTGCCCTAGGACTAGAAGGTTTCCTAGGTTCCTTCTATATGGGCTCATGGGATGTGGTGAAGGAGGAAATAATCTTGGAAATTCAAGAATTCTTATAGGGAGGGATCCTGCCATATATTTCTTATTCCACCACCATGGTGCTACATCCTAAAACTAGAAACCCTTCCTCCAGTATGCACTATAGACTAGTAAATATTTGTAACTTCCCTTACCAAATTCTAGACAATATCATTAATACAAGATTGTCCCTTTATATCCATTGGTGGGTCTCCATGGAGAATCACGGTGTCATGAAGGTGTGTTCGATCCATGTTGTAATATAACTTTCAAAAGAGATGATTGAAGACATTAACATTAAGACTCGTAGTTCAAACATGGCCATCAAGCATGATTTGAACAATGTTTACGATCCTATAGTGTTTGGATTCATTAACAAGGTTCTAGAAAGTATGGGCCTCTAAACATTGAATACTAATCTAATTTGTAGATTCTACAGCTCGCCAGGGATGGTAGTTTCGTTTATGGGTAATTCCTAGGGATTTTTCACAGACAGTCATGGCCTAAGGCAAGGTGATCTGATTTCTCCAAGCATTTTCATCCTCTACCAGGACATCCTTAGCCGCATAATTTATAAGAGTGTTAATAGTGGTGAAATTATTCCCTTAAAAAGCAGTATGATATCTCAATATATTTCTCACTTGATGTTTGAATATGATACTATCGTCTTTATGAATGCTGGAAGAAGATCGATCATAGGTCTGAATATGGTGGTTGAGGAATATTTCCACTAAAGTAGTCAGATCATCAACAAATATAAGATCTATTTCTACATTTATAAATTATGTATGAAAATATGGATCTCTGTGGTTCATCTTAAACACAACATAAAATGAGGGGTCTTCCCCATAGAGTACCTCGAATCCCCCATCTGATGGGAAAGACTTCACATATGTGATTTTGAATTCCTAATAAGTAAGATTGTGGATAGAATCCTGAAATGGAGAAATCATTACCTATAAATTGGTGGCCACATAGAACTCATTAATAGAATACACATAGCTACTCCCATCCATACTCTATATTCTATTAAAACCTAGAAGGGTGTCATCCAAAACATCAATACTCTTTTGTACAACATCATTTGGGATCCAATATTGGAAGGGAAACGATGCTGGGTATCCTGACAGAGAGTGGAAATGCCTGCTAGAAAGGGTGTCATCAATGTCTTCACCATGGAAGATACGATCCTCTACATTTATGCATAGATATTGTGGGTAGTCTTGGAGCAATTCCCCATATGGGGAAAAACCATGCACAATTATCATTGTGGGGATCTGAATTGGACAAAGGTGCACATTTATTTGTTTTGGTCTATGATCACCCCTATTATCCCTGAACTTCAACCGTATTCCCACTGGATCATCTGGATGAATGAGTTATCCTCTTGGTATCACGATTAGGCTCAGGAAGTTATCAGATTCCCAGTTTTTCCCACTCCAGGCATTTCATTTTAGGAATCCATCCACTATCTGGACTTCATTAAGTCCATCTTGGATGAAAATATATAGGTCTTATTCTACTTCATTGATCTATCTCCAGAACCTGATAAATACATTTTTAGTCCTTCTTCCTCGAGCGTATTCTCTTCTAGGGACTTTTTTTGCACCTAGGTCATACAAGAGAGTGATGGTGACTAGAAATAATCCCTATGTTCCAAAGTTATTCCTTCGAAATATGACTTCATATCATAGATAATTAGAAACAGAGTTGTTAAATTGGATGATACCATTAAACGATGTGGTATCCTGATGGTGTCATGTTGTTCATGTTGTAAAAACTGTAAAGAGGAGAGTTTAGACCATATTTTCTATAGGGGATACTACATTATGGAGTACTTTTTGTTATTTTACTACTATTATTGGCCCCAAAATGGAAGATCTACCATTCTGGGATAGGTGGTATCATGGTGTGGGTGACGGGGGCTCTAAGAAGTTGGCATGTACCATGATCTTGAAGGCAGGGTGTTGGTGTATCTGGATGGCCAGGAACAAGGTGAGTCATGATGGTGTCCTTAACTCTAGTATATCCATTATCATTAGGAAAAAGTACCCCCTTCTTGGTATGGATAGTCTCATCAACAAATGGAGGGAGGCCCCCTCGCTTGGTCTCCTTCAAGGGTGCTCTCTCTTCTCCCAGCCTTGTGCCAGTTACATCATCGACCAATGTGTATGATGTAATCCCTCCTAGAGGGCCCTTAAAATCAATACATATGTGTCGTGTAGTATGGGGAGATCTGTAAAGGTGGGAATGTTGATGACTCAAATGGTTTGGTTATTTTGGTGTTCTCATATCGTTTGGGATACAAATCCTATCTATAGGCTGAGGCGAATGCCTTGCATCCAGGTTTAAGACTATGTCTGAAAAAGTGAATTCCATTGGTGGAGGTTGAAACCAACTCAAAGATTACCCATGATGCACTGTATGGCATTATCATTTCTCCTTGGTCAATTATCTACAATGTGAGAAAGTACAAAGTCATTCTCAACAGCAACACTAAAGTGATTCACTCCTACCGTGAGAGGAACCATGTTGTGGAATACCTTTCATCTTTGGATGTCCTTAGATCTTACTATTTATTCCTTCACAATGTGAACATCTTGAAACCCGGGGGGGGGGGGGGTGAATTTTGTTAAAGTGGTTTCCCTTGGCCTTCATTTTTTTGAGCCTCTTTGGGCGTGATGCTATGGTTGGTGGTCTCCTTTTGTTTTCCTTCCTTTATAAAAACAAAAATATCCATTTTAAGGATATTATATGAATAAAGGTAAAATTATATTTTGGAGTAATATATTGTTTAATTTTTGATTTACAGTGATTTGGGTTATTTTTGGAAATAATTAGTGTATCAAAGAGATTTTATATTTAGGGCATGAATTGTTTTGGATATAAATATTAATTTTATATTGGAAGACAATGTGATCAAATCCTTATGATTTTGGGTTTAAATATTAGGTGGGAATATTTTTTGTATACATTTAAGAATACATATTTATTTAATTATCTATGATGAATTTTGGGTATTACTGTATATTTTTTAGAGATTAAACTTGTTTTCATATCATAAAGGATTATTATTTCTCGTAATTATCTTATGTTGTACTAACAATATTTATATTTTTTGATGTCTAAAGTCATCTAGAATAGGTTATTATTCATTTTTTGTTTTTGTGAGAAGTACAAGTTGACTCTAGTGCATTAGGCATAAAAAATCGAACACATCATTTTCAGAAAAATCTGAGTTTGTGGTGGAAATTGATTATAAGATGAAAATCTTCTTGTAAAGTAAGTATAATTCCATTTTTTATTACCCTAGTCTATTAAATAATTCCTAATCGATAGGAAGATGATTTTGGAGTAAAATCATTATCTATTTATTTTTCATACCAATAAATTAATGTCCCTTTAACACATCAAAAATTTACAGTTTTGTAATGGTTTAATTTCAAATTACGATGTTCTCTATCACTCTTCATCCAAAATTGATGGTTATATTTCTCTTCCATTTCTATATTTTAACTTCAAACTAATTTGTTCCTTTTCTAAATCATTTTTTATAGTGACCTTCTCATTTTAATTTTCCTTTTTTTATGATGATGTTTTATTAACACTTTTTCTGATGTGGTTTTCCCAAAAAAATAATTTTTAAATATCAATATTTTATTTTCAAAGTGAAATTTAAAATTGAAAGGGAAAAATTTATTAAAGGTGGGGAGAATATAACATCCTAATAATTTTGAATATAAAAAATTAATTAATATCTTACAGTTCACAGAACACTGAGCTTAAATAAACCATAATATACTCTTAAATATTATTATTTTGACATGACCATTATAAATTATCTGTTAAATTGGATGGAACAAATTGGAATAACAATATTAGGAAATATTATAGAAGTTAATATTAAATAAAAATTTATTTATTATTTCTTCAAAAATAAACACACAATTTTATTAAATTCAACATATTCTTAAATTATATGTTTTCATAAAAAAATGATATTTATTATTTTCTATGAGAAAATAAATTTCACAAGCTATCCCCCGAGGCCCATTCCGTGACTACCCTAAGAATAACTCTAATAGGCTAGGGGATGGTGACTAGTAGTAAGTTTAAATAACCCAAATAAATGGGATGAATTTTCCTAAGAACATGTACACACTTAGACAACTCGAAGACACAAATTATAGGAGGTAAAAACACTATGTAAACAAACACGAGGTACACTAGTAGAGAAATGAAGGTACAAAGTGCCAGAATACAAGCCCAAATGAAACAGAAAAGTAAAAGTACATGTATCTAGAACACCTCTGTAGAAAACCCTACCTAAAAGGTATGTATAGAAATAGTTGTTTGAAGCCACATAAGCACACCTCATCTGTCGGGTCACTCTAAGCACCACCCAAACCTAGTCCACCAAGGAATCTATCAAAGCATTGATCATATGCAAAATACACAACATGTGTGAGAGAAGCCTGTGCCAGTTTGAGAAAAATAATACTTAGTAGGGACCCCAAACCACAATTGTATACCACAAAACAATAAACAATCTAGACTACAAAAGAGGTACACATGGTGTAGCCTCTAAGAATTATAGTCAAGAGATTCACTAGAGTCAGTTCACAAAGGTATAAATATGAAGTATGAAAAGAAATTCTAATAATCATAAATGCTGAACACCATATATTATTGAGAAACTAATCCCTCATGAGTCACTTATTCCTGCTGGGGCACCTAGACTCTCTTATTACTTAGGCCTCCTAGGTCACCTAGACCACCTCGTCACTAAATCATGTTGGGTCACCTCGACCTTCCCATCATAGTATTCTCATCACAACCGAACACATGATTCCCGCACGTAGCATTATTGATTCTGGGAGAATATACTGCTCAATAAATTGGTCATATATCAAATAAAATGAAAGATAGCTTGTATTATTCAAAAGGACCACATCGTTGAGTGGTTACCAACTCCATAAATGTCTCACAAATCAGACATATAGTTTAGAAGATATAGGTGTTTTAGTAAAAAGGGGGTAGTAGGGTTTGGGCCCGATCTGGCCCGACACATTTTGGCTCACCAGACCTGACCCATTATACCGTGGATCCAGACTGTAGGTCAGGCTTGCCGATTTGTACAGCGGCCCAGTCTCTATACTACCTGATCCACGATGGTGGGTCAGGTTTCCCCCAGATGGGCCACTCAATAGCCCGGTCCTCCCCTTCGTCCTGACCCGTGTAGGCAGGCTAATTCTTTCAATCCAGGATGTATTGAGATCTACATCCGTCCAAGCCACATGGTCTACCGTATATCCACCCTATAACTTTTCCACGAGGCCCAGATGCGGTTCTTCACCACGTACTATAGTCAAAATCCGAGACCACCAACACCACCGCTAGTAGATGTCCTTTGTTTACCACCTATGATGAATGCCTCATGATTCTTTCGTCACTGCAGTATGCCGCTAGTGCATGCCGATGAGTGCTCCTGTAGGACAGTGGAATCACTCCAGTGGACTGTTTTCTGATCTGAAAATCATGATATAATCCTTGGGTCGCCACCACCAGTACTCTGTGCTCCATATTGTCTTACTGTTGATCCAGCAATATGATAACATTTAGAACCTCCCAAGTAGAATCTGGCGTGACCACAAGGGTATTTTAGTGAAGAAGGCAAGTAGGAAGATAGATCACAATGAACACCAAAGGAAAAAAACATTATCCTTGTTTATTTGGCCTTCATTCATTGCGTTTGTAACAGCCCGAGATTTTATGAAAAATATTCTTTTTAATTTTATTAATGTCTTGTGTTGTACGCTACACCAAAAGGAGCTTGCACAACACGCATCTTTGACTTGCCTTGCATTACACGCAATCGCAACCTTCCTCGATAGCGTGTGTAGTACGCAATACTGAGTTTCACGAAACAACGATATGCTATTAAAATATTATTAAAACTAGCCGTTATGAATAGTAATAACCACTTTTTAAATTTTAGAAAATTTAGCTCCCAAAATGGACTTGATTTTTGGATTCGGAGTATCGAATTTAGCCTAAGGTGAAATTTTGGTACTTTTCAGATAACTTTCATATTCTGATGAATAGTGAAAATTACTAAATTATAATTAAAAACAAATTTTTTAATCGAAATAATTAATAGTGATAAATTATTAATTTGAGTGGTTTTAAAGTATATTTAGAATATATTTTCACAATTTAATACAATTTTGGTCATTGAATGTAATTTCACATTTAAACCAGACATAATCAAGTGTCAATCTTTTGATAGATATTGTTTCTTAAAAACACGCTATTTGTTTTAACAGTGGGATTTAATTATAAAATTAATTAATGCAATTTCTATGTTATGAATTTGGTAAAATAGACTTCATTTTTGAATTTGGAATATGAAATATAGCTTAGGATGAAATTTTGGCATTTTTCTGAAAACTTTCAATTTTTGATGAATAGTGAAACCACTAAGTGGTGGGTTAAAAACTGAATTTTGCATAAAACTTAATTTTACCGCTTCTGTGAATGGAATTTCAAAAATCCGACAGACACGGTTAATATCAAGGACTAAAATGTGGTTCAATGAGATGAAAATAATTTTTGGTGAATAGTAACTTTTTAATTTTTTTTACCACGGTTAATAGTAAATAGGGTTACTAAGGGTAAATTTGATATTACTATTACCCTAACACATGTCCTAATTCTATTGGATAAGTGTAATTCGACCAAAAACAACCTTATAAATATAATATGACCATTTAGGTCCACTTGGATTAGATTATGACATTTAATATTATTTTATTTAATGAATAGTTAAAATAGTTAAAATCAAAGTTTAATAACTAAAACATTTTCAATATGGGGTTATACATAAGATAAATTAGACTATAAATATTCATTAGAAAGCTAAAAATATTTCCTACATAATGATATTTTATTTATAATTTTTAGACTTTAAATAAATTAATTTATTTATGACACAACGATGATGCAGTAATTACCCTTTTAAGAAAATATTAACATAATTGATGTTATAAATGCTCAAATGAATGTAATTTGAGACTTTTTATGAATTCCACTAATTTTCTAGGTTACTATGATATATTATTGTTGATTTAATAAACTTGGTTCGAACATATAATTCTGTTATGACTTTCACAAAAATCATATATCAAATAGTGTCAAAATTGACACAAAATAGTTTTTAAATCAAATATTATATTATTAATTGTTATTTTATTCCTAAAAATCTAAGGTTCGGAAAAATGGCTTAGATAAGGATATATATTAATAATAAACAATTTGGGGTTCGTTTGGCATGTTATAGTAAGTGTATTAACCATATAGTGTAAGAAAACAAAAAGACACGGTAAAAGTTAAATTATTTAACTTAGAGTTAAATCTAATTGATAAGGTTAAAATAATACCCTAAACTTGTCTACATTCTATTGGATGATAGGATTTCGACCCATCCCAACTTTAGCTTCTAAATAAGACCCTTTGGAATCATTATAAACCGATTTTGACTTTAATATAAAATAATATTTTGAGATATTCCTAAGGTGCCCCTCTCCTCCCTTATAAAAGGGCACCTCCTCCCCCTCCTCCTCACACCAATTTGAGCACTCAAGCTCGGCCAACCCCTGCCAAAATCCCTTATCCACTTCCCTAGTATCATCATAGAGGTCCTGGTCTTCTTCAAAGACCATCCTTAGTTCTTTAAGTGGAGGCTAAGAAAAGGCGCGTCAAAAAGAGGTAATATCCATTACCGATCTTTTTCAATTTCTTTCTTCTTCAACTTCTTCTTCTTTAGTTGTTTCATGATAAAGTAATAACATCAGTATTTCTTATACACTGATATGTTATTATAAATATGAAACAACTCTAATTAACCTTCTATCCATCCTACGGAAAAATGAAATCACCGCGCGTGCGTACGTACGGAATACCGTCTCCACGCCGTGTTGTAATCTATTTTCCGCCACCACATTAATTGGATGGGTATAAAGGTGTAATGAGTAACTATATATGATTATTATAAAGTGATATTGATACTTAAATAGTATACATACACTTCAACACAATTCCACGACCATGGGAATGATATCATCGCTCGTGCGTACGTACGGACTACCGTCTCCACGACGCGTTGAGATTCATTCTCAATGATTAACCATTCATGAATGATTATAAAGTATATATAATAAGTAATAATGCAATATATGACCTAATAATGATACTGGAATTATTTATATTTATATGTATGTCATCTACTTAATTCCATTCAATTCAATAAGGAAACGAAAACAGCGTTCATGCGTACGTACGGACTACCGTCTCCATGAACGGTGTATTTCTTTCCATTTACTGATTTATTATATATGTGTATTATGAATATATATATATAAATCATGTTTTATATTCTGGAATTAAGTAATCATGATCTAAGTAATCATATGAATAATTACAAGTTAAAAACACGAACGACAAATGAGACGATTTTACCCAAAACGCTACTTTAACATGAATTTACAAAAGAACGGGTAATATAAAGTCATAAGTAGAACATATATGATATAATAAAAATGAATATGATTCTGGAATAAGTCAATAACATGATTTAAATAATATACAGGAGGTTCGGACACTCACAAAGCAAGTCGGACCTAAGGTAAGGGAAAATATCACAATCTCATTTTTATCCGAGATTGTTTTTACTTTGGCATTTACTAGGGTGTATTTTATCATCCACATCCATGTTTCCTCAATATGTAATATTAATTCCATCCACATACAATTGTTTAAATCCAATTTTACCCTTCAGTGAATTTTTATTAAAAGATAAGAAAGGAATATTTTGTCATTTTTCGTATGAGGTACTTTTTAACTTTTCCGACAAAAGTACGAGAAGAATGTTTTTTTAACTTATACGGCATGAATGGATTTTTAAAACATTATTTCCAAGAAGCTTCCTTTGCATTTTTTCAAGTTTATTTTTAATCAACTTCCTTTATTTTAAAGTCGTATGACATGTTATGAAAGAAATTTTTTTTTTGAAGAAGAAAGGATATTTTCCTCAAGAATGGAGTTCACGTGTTTTATCAAAATTATTTTCCATATAAGATAATAAAGGGTTCTGTTTTTATCCCTATTATTACATGGATTTGATTATGTTGTGATGGAAATATTTTTATGAATTTCTTTATCTTATATGAATTGTTTTATGAAGTCATGCTGTTTAAGAATTCCATTTTTATTACATGGGTTACGCTATGATGTATGGTTTATGATTATGTGGAACACATAAGAAAGGATTCATTATAAGATGGGTGGTACCTATATCTCCCTCCAATGCATTGGGTAAAGATTTTATATCTCATGAGATAGACATGGCTGGAATGGTAGGTTATACCGGTTCAGTGAAACAGGACTGAAACGAGGGTGACTCGATTCAGAAAGGGACTTTGTTCACTAAGATAGTCTTGGCAATGAGTCATGACTAAAAAGAAATGATTCTCTATGATTATGTGTGTATGCCACAAAGTTTCATGTTTTATGTTATTCTTATTGGGATTTCATTTCACTACTATGATTTATCCCATGTTATGAAATTATGCTCTCTTTTGAAGGTTAGGATTTCCAAAAGTTATGTTCTTATGAATATGATGTGATTGATTTTCTTTTGTTTACCCTTACTGAGAATTTGAGCTCACCCTTTTATGTTTTCTTTTCCCCAGGATATAAGGAATGGTTTTAGGTAAAAAAAAGGGAAGATCTTTATGGGAGATATTGAGGATCTTTCACCACGATTAGAAGATTACGTTCTGAGTTTCCAAAGACACTAAACTATTACAGTCCTTGTGTGTGTATTTTTGTTATGTACTAAGTATTCCGAAAAAGTAATGTAATGTCCATGTACGTCGGGCTTCGGGTCTCTACAGTTGGTATCAGAGGAAAGGTTTAGTCAACCTTTGGAAACTAGGATGCGAGAACTTTAGTGAGATCCCTAGAGATATTTCTAAGGTATGTCTAGGGATGTCCCTAAGGTTAAGTATACGTATAGGTTATAGTACTAGAATTACGCTAACGATCATAGAATTAAACCTAAGATGTTAGATATTAAAGGTACTCCCCCTTTATTATGTTGTTTTCCCTAGCATGATTTTTTCCTCTCACACTATTCTTTTTGGGTTTTAGAAAATGGCTGGAAACAAGATGATTCACGATAATGGAGGATATGATGGACAATGGAAAAATGGGATTTGGAAGTCCAAACATAATTATTATCCCGAATCAGCAATCTCATAATATGATCAATAAAGTAAAATTTGGTAAGTTTCTTGACTCGGCTAATAAGAGAAAGATGGAGTTTCATGATGATCATAGAGGAAAGAAAGTTCAATTTCCCCTATGTAATTCATGTGGGAAGAGGCATCAAGGAGAATGTTTCAAAGGAACTGGAAGATGCTTTGGGTGTGGAAAAGAAGGACACAATGCCAGTAAGTGCAAAGGAAAAGGTTCAGTTAACACCAGGGATGAGGATAATGGTATTGCTACGACATCAACACTGGTTAAATGTTTTAAATGTGGAATGTACGGGCATTATGCAAACCAATGCCCTAAGGGAAAGTCTCATGAAGAGAATCAGTTTGGTCGTATGGGAAGTATTTATGTTGTTGATGATGAAGAGACTACAAATGATACGTGAGATGAAAGAATTGTTGAATCTTGGACAATGGTTTAAGAATGTAGTGGAATGATTACATGTTTATCATGTGTAATGTTGGAATAACGAGACATCTAAGGATTGTTACACTATTGTCTTTCCTTAAGTTTTGAAAGTGTATGATTAATGTTACCAGTATCAATGGAAGGTTATTCAGATATTTTTGGAATGTAGATGATATGCGCATAATGTAGGGATAAGGAGAAAATTAAATGTTTGATAGTATTCATGAGCTCATGACTGATATAAGGAGAAGGTTATATTATGGTTTGAGTATATAGAGTTTTTGGATTTTGGTATGTGGAAAGTGTTAACTTTTAACAGTATTCATGATTTCACTAAGGTTCAATGGGTATTCCTTCTTCAAGAGAATACATGATTAAGGCCTTTGAATGTTTGGAATGTGACCAACAAGACATATCTTATGATATATGGGGATCAACGACAGTATTAGATCTCTGGTAATCATTTTCACTATATTATGAGAGTGGACTTCAGTATTATGGATAAGCCTAAAGATTACAATGGATTATGTTGGACATAAGTTAGTATTGTTTAAGGATAGAAGTTTTTTTTCGATATTATTGATGGGATGTTATAGTAATATAGTTTTAGAAAAAGGACAACCTGCAGGACGGGCGACAGCCCATCGCTTCGGACAAGGCTGTGGGAATCGAACCCACAACCGAAGTGCGACTGGCCTTTATCGCCTACCACTGGCCTACAGGAAGTCCCTATTTAGTAGAAACTAGTTTTATTATATTAAGCAGTATGATATATAAAGTATAAGTCCATTTTAGGAACCATATATGATTAATCTCACTATAGATCGACTTATGTATATAAATTTTGCTAACCTTTTGAGACAGATGGAATGACCCGTCATTCTATCACATGATCTGCTAACACTTCACGAATAACAAATTCAACTTCATTTATTTAAGAGATGAAGTGTAAATTGTTAAAGGCACGAACAACAGTGAGATTGTACCAAAATAAAGTAAGTATTTATTCTAATTAAAATTCTTTAACTTTAGGGAAACGATCTTGAAAACCAAAAATGTTGTCCTAGTGCTCTTATATCTGATAAATCAGATGGTACCTTATATTGTCACAAATATATGGCTTTGTGATTGTTGGCTATTTCATAGTCATGTTCTCTACCACTCTCCATCAGAACATGATGATTAGATTTCTCTTCCATATCCATATTTTCACCTATGTGGAAACCCATTGATTAGTTTATTTGGGTAACCGTTACGTTTCATACTTTTGTTTTTAAAGATTGGTTTTGATATTCTTTTTTACGATGTGGGTTTCTATTAAAGAAACTTTCGAATAGTAAACCATTTATAACCCCGACGAATTTCGAGGGCGAAATTCATTTTAAGGGGGGTAGAATGTAACAACCCGAGATTTTATGAAAAATATTCTTTTTAATTTTATTAATGTCTTGTGTTGTACGCTACACCAAAAGGATCTTGCACAACACGCATCTTTGACTTGCCTTTCATTACACGCAATCGCAACCTTCCTCGATAGCGTGTGTAGTACGCAATACTGAGTTTCACGAAACAACGATATGCTATTAAAATATTATTAAAACTAGCCGTTATGAATAGTAATAACCACTTTTTAAATTTTAGAAAATTTAGCTCTCAAAATGGACTTCATTTTTGGATTCGGAGTATCGAATTTAGCCTAAGGTGAAATTTTGGTACTTTTCGGATAACTTTCATATTCTGATGAATAGTGAAAATTACTAAATTATAATTAAAAACAACTTTTTTAATCGAAATAATTAATAGTGATAAATTATTAATTTGAGTGGTTTTAAAGTATATTTAGAATATATTTTTACAATTTAATACAATGTTGGTCATTGAATGTAATTTCACATTTAAACCAGACATAATCAAGTGTCAATCTTTTGATAGATATTGTTTCTTAAAAACACGCTATTTGTTTTAACAGCGGGATTTAATTATAAAATTAATTAATGCAATTTCTATGTTATGAATTTGGTAAAATAGACTTCATTTTTGAATTTGGAATATGAAATATAGCTTAGGATGAAATTTTGGCATTTTTCTGAAAACTTTCAATTTTTGATGAATAGTGAAACCACTAAGTGGTAGGTTAAAAACTGAATTTTGCATAAAAATTATTTTTACCGCTTCTGTGAATGGAATTTCGAAAATCCGACAGACACGGTTAATATCAAGGACTAAAATGTGGTTCAATGAGATGAAAATAATTTTTGGTGAATAGTAACTTTTTACTTTTTTTTACCACGGTTAATAGTAAATAGGGTTACTAAGGGTAAATATGATATTCCTATTACCCTAACACATGTCCTAATTCTATTGGATAAGTGTAATTCGACCAAAAACAACCTTATAAATATAATATGACCATTTAGGTCCACTTGGATTAGATTATGACATTTAATATTATTTTATTTAATGAATAGTTAAAATAGTTAAAATCAAAGTTTAATAACTAAAACATTTATAATATGGGGTTATACATAAGATAAATTAAACTATAAATATTAATTAGAAAGATAAAAAGATTTCCTACATAATGATATTTTATTTATAATTTTTAGACTTTAAATAAATTAATTTATTGATGACACAACGATGATGCAGTAATTACCCTTTTAAGGGAATATTAACATAATTGATGTTATAAATGCTCAAATGAATGTAATTTGAGACTTTTTATGAATTCCACTAATTTTATAGGTTACTATGATATATTAGTGTTGATTTAATAAACTTGGTTCGAACATATAATTCTGTTATGACTTTCACAAAAATCATATATCAAATAATGTCAAAATTGACACAAAATAGTTTTTAAATAAAATATTATATTATTAATTTTTATTTTATTCCTAAAAATCTAAGGTTCGGCCAAATGACTTAGATAAGGATATATATTAATAATAAACAATTTTGGGTTCGTTTGGCATGTTATAGTAAGTGTATTAACCATATAGTGTAAGAAAAAAAAAAGACACGGTAAAAGTTAAATTATTTAACTTAGAGTTAAATCTAATTGATAAGGTTAAAATAATACCCTAAACTTGTCTAAATTCTATTGGATGATAGTATTTCGACCCATACCCACTTTAGCTTCGAAATAAGACCCTTTGGAACCATTATAAACCGATTTTGACTTTAATATAAAATAATATTTTGAGATATTCCTAAGGTGCCCCTCTCCTCCCTTATAAAAGGGCACCTCCTCCCCCTCCTCCTCACACCAATTTGAGCACTCAAGCTCGGCCAACCCCTTCCAAAATCCCTTATCCACTTCCCTAGTATCATCATAGAGGTCCTGGTCTTCTTCAAAGACCATCCTTAGTTCTTTAAGTGGAGGCTAAGAAAAGGCGCGTCAAAAAGAGGTAATATCCATTACCGATCTTTTTCAATTTCTTTCTTCTTCAACTTCTTCTTCTTTAGTTGTTTCATGATAAAGTAATAACATCAGTATTTATTATATACTGATATGTTATTATAAATATGAAACAACTCTAATTAACCTTCTATCCATCCTACGGAAAAATGAAATCACCGCGCGTGCGTACGTACGGAATACCGTCTCCACGCCGTGGTGTAATCTATTTTCCGCCACCACATTAATTGGATGGGTATAAAGGTGTAATGAGTAACTATATATGATTATTATAAAGTGATATTGATACTGAAATAGTATACATACACTTCAACACAATTCCACGACCATGGGAACGATATCATCGCTCGTAGGTACGTACGGACAACCATCTCCACGACGTGATGAGATTCATTCTCAATGATTAACCATTCATGAATGATTATAAAGTATATATAATAAGTAATAATGCAATATATGACCTAATAATGATACTGGAATTATTTATATTTATATGTATGTCATCTACTTAGTTCCATTCAATTCAATAAGGAAACGAAAACAGCGTTCATGCGTACGTACGGACTACCGTCTCCATGAACGGTGTATTTCTTTCCATTTACTGATTTATTATATATGTGTATTATGAATATATATATATAAATCATGTTTTATATTCTGGAATTAAGTAATCATGATCTAAGTAATCATATGAATAATTACAAGGTAAAAACACGAACGACAAATGAGACGATTTTACCCAAAATGCTACTTGAACATGAATTTACAAAAGAACGGGTAATATAAAGTCATAAGTGGACCATATATGATATAATAACAATGAATATGATTCTGGAATAAGTCAATAACATGATTTAAATCATATACAGGAGGTTCGGACACTTACAAAGCAAGTCGGACCTAAGGTAAGGGAAAATATCACAATCTCATTTTTATCCGAGATTGTTTTTACTTTGGCATTTACTGGGGTGTATTTTATCATCCACATCCATGTTTCCTCAATATTTAATATTAATTTAATCCACCTACAATTGTTTAAATCCAATTTTACCCTTCAGTGAATTTTACGTAAAAGATAAGAAAGGAATATTTTGTCATTTTTCGTACGAGGTACTTTTTAACTTTTCTGACAAAAGTACGAGAAGAATGTTTTTTTTAACTTATACGGCATGAATGGATTTTTAAAACATTATTTCCAAGAAGCTTTCTTTACATTTTTTCAAGTTTATTTTTAATCAACTTCTTTTATTTTAAAGTCGTATGACATGTTATGAAAGGAAAAATGTTTTTTGAAGAAGAAAGGATATTTTCCTCAAGAATGGAGTTCAAGTGTTTTATCAAAATTATTTTCCATCTAAGATAATAAAGGGTTCTGTTTTTATCCCTATTATTACATGGATTTGATTATGTTGTGATGGAAATATTTTTATGAATTCCTTTATCTTATATGAATTGTTTTATGATGTCATGTTGTTTAAGAATTCCATTTTTATTACATGGGTTACGCTATGATGTATGGTTTATGATTATGTGGCACACATAAGAAAGGATTCATTATAAGATGGGTGGGACCTATATCTCCCTCCAATGCATTGGGTAAAGATTTTATATCTCATGAGATAGACATGGCTGTAATGGTAGGTTATACCGGTTCAGTGAAACAGGACTGAAACGAGGGTGACTCGATTCAGAAAGGGACTTTGTCCACTAAGATAGTCTTGGCAATGAGTCATGACTAACAAGAAATGATTCTCTATGATTATGTGTGTATGACACAAAGTTTCATGTTTTATGTTATGCTTATTGGGATTTCATTTCACTACTATGATTTATCCCATGTTATGAAATTATGCTCTCTTTTGCAGGTTAAGATTTCCAAAATTTATGTTCTTATGAATATGATGTGATTGATTTTTTTTTGTTTACCCTTACTGAGCATTTGAGCTCACCCTTTTATGTTTTCTTTTCCCCAGGATATAAGGAATGGTTTTAGGTAAAAAAAGGGAAGATCTTTATGGGAGATATTGAGGATCTTTCACCACGATTATAAGATTACGTTCTGAGTTTCCAAAGAAACTAAACTATTATGGTCCTTGTGTGTGTGTTTTTGTTATGTACTAAGTATTCCGCAAAAGTAATGTAATGTCCATGTACGCCGGGCTTCGGGTCTCTACAGCGTTAGTAAAAGAAATGGGATATGTTCAAATAATTTCCATGATAAAATCCCTTCTTTAATCCCTGTATGTCAAAATCCTATTACTGCAAGGATGATCGATCCGTGGGTCAATGTATTAGTGAAATGACCCATGTTCTACCTTTATAAATAATGAACAGGGTAAAATTAAACACTTAGAAATAAACTTATACCATGGTTTGAATCGGTCATTGATGAAGGGTGAATCTTGCATTCATCGTTTTTCAATCTGTCGACGTCTGATCTGAATATGTTCATTGATCTGTTGGAGTTCTTCATCGATCTTTATTCACCAACGAATTTTCTCAAAGGGTTTAAAAAAAACTTCAGGACCTACCCTAATCCAGTATCTCTATTAATCAACATAATGAAGGGAATACTTTTCAGCATTTCTATTACGCTGAGTCATTGTGTCATTACGCTGTTTCATTTATGAAATGAAACAGTATTTTTTGTTATGATTTAGTTTCACTGTCATTATGCTACTTCATTTATTAAATAAACATCTAGCTCAACATTGCGTTTCAATGATTTTTTTTATAAAATAATTTTTTTAGTTTTATTTTATTTTCTTTTAAAATGCCAGAAAAAAAAACCTTTACCCTTGACCAGTGCCGGTCAAGGTTACGCCTCGCCTAAGTAAATAATTACTCACCAGAACACTGGTACTCTCGTATTGCCAATATGAGTAACCATTTATAAGTTATTATATTTGTAAAATCAAATAATCTTTATTTAATTATTTTATTTACAGGCACGTCCCAAAAATTACTTTCTATAATTGGATCACACCAGGCAATGTTAGGATCCACCTATGGAAATCATGACCTCACAAGCTCAATGGTGGTCTCATATTTTCAATCAGAGTCACCGTTCATGAGTTATATAGAATTTAATAATGAATTTTTTTATTTTATTTATGGTTATTACATTTTTAGGTTATTCTCACTAGAGGCCCGCACCGACTAAAGTTAAGTTGCGCCTAGGGTAAAACTGTCATCCTGAACACAACAGTGCACTTGGATTTCTAATTCGGGATCATATTTAAGAGTTATTTCTCTTTTTTAGGAAAACATCTCATTCCTGCTCTTTAGGACTTACTATTTTTTGATGTACCATTTTATGCACATTGGGCCTTATAATCACAAGCTGTCTCAGTGCCTGGTCTCATAATTTTCCGAGAAATTTTCAAAAAATAAAACTATGAAAATATGAGTCAAGACATTATCCCATCCTTAAGGCTTTACATCTCTGGAATCCAACCCAAGGTATTCCCAAATAGATGAGGGTATGGGCATGAACCTGAGCCTCCTGCTCCCACGTGATCTCCTAGGGATTCCTATGCTGCCACCTAACACACACTAGAGAAATTTATCACCCATGGAGGGTCCTTTTTAATCGATCCTCGATCTCAAATGGAAACTCCGAAAAATTCTTCATATCATCAACGTCAAACCCACCCCAGTCACTGACATGTGATGGGTCATGTACATATCTCCTCAGTTGGGATACATGTAAGACATAATTCACCTGATCTAACTACAGAGGCAGAGAAAAGGGGTATTCCACCTCACCCACTCTACACAGTGTCAGAAAAGGTCCAATGAATCTCAGAGATAACTTGCCACCCCCGCAAAATTTTCATATCTCACAACATAGAGAGACCTGAAGGAACACATGTTCTCCCTCCTCGAACTCCAAGGGTCTCCATTGTCTACCAGAATAGGTCTTATGATGGCTCTGTGTAGTCTTCATCCGCTCCTAGATGACCTCCAACTTCTCTGTAGTAGCCTGCACCAACTCCAAGCCCATGATCACTGAGTCTCCAGGGTCATTCCAGCAAAGTGGTGACCTGTAGGTTCTTCCATACATGTCCTTGAACAATGAAATATCGATGGTGGAGTTGTAGATATTATTTTATTAAGACTCCCCCAGAGTTAAGTGATCTGACCAACTACGGCCAAAATTTAGGATTCAAGCACGTAGCATGTCCTCTAGGACCTGAATTGTCTCCATCGTCTAGCCATCTAACTGTGGGTGGAAAGCTATTATCAAGCACATATGAGTCCCAAATGACTCCTACAATCCCTTCTAAAATTTGGATATAATGCATGAATCTAAATATGACACTATTGTTAATTGGAATCCATGGAGTCAGACTATCTTCTTTCATATATAGGCTTTCAAAGCATCCGTTAGGACTCTATATCTGAAATTCTATGAAATAACTGAAATGGTGAGTTATTCAACCATCACCTAGATAGTACGATATCCAATTGGAGTACGTAGTAAACCCATCATGAATTCCATCAATATCCTTTCTCACTTCCTTATTGGCACCCCAAGCAAGAAAAGAGGAACCCCTTCCAAGCAAAGGGGCTTGCGACAGTTTTTTGAAAAAACAAGAAAATGATTAAATAGGATCTTAGCTATTATTTCAATAGGTAATACCAACTTCAACTGAGTCCATCATCACTAGTGTCTTCCTTGACAACAACATGCATATCTTATTGCATCTCATCACTCTAGGTGTACACTAATACTATTATTCATCCTATAAAAGGGACGAAGTTCTCCCCACCTTTCAAATATCCACAAGGGGTATTCCTTGTGGAAAATTGAGCACTCAAATACTCATAGTCGGTATCATCTATTTGTGCCACCCTGACCGAATTTAAGAGTGTAGGGGTAACAACCACTGATTCGAGGTAAGATGAATCATCCCTATGCACGAAGGATAACCGTGACGAGTCCAACTTCTCTATTTTCATGTTCAGTAATGATGAAGTGGATCTCTTGTTGAGAGAATCTTCTACCATGTTTACTTTACTAGGAGTATAGAATCATTCTAAGTCATAGTCCTAGAAGAAATCCATCCACTATCACCATCTCAATATCAAATCCTTATAAGAGAAGGTATACAAGATATTACTATGGTTAGAGTATATGATAAACCATTCTCCCATAAGGTAGTGTCACCACATCATCAATGCGAACACTACCGTTGCCAACTCATAGTTGTGGGTCCCATAGTTTTACTCATGTGGTCTCAACTGCTAAGACCCATATCTCTCCCTTTAGCTGATCGAAGAGATCATCGATCCTCAGTAGTTGATACTTATTCTTCATGGTCACCTGATTCAGGCACCATAATTCCACATATAACCTTAATCTGTCATCTTTCTTCCTTGTAAACAATTCTAGGTATTCCCATGGTGAAACACTGGGTTTTACGAATCCCTTCCTCTACAAGGCCTCCTTCTTTACCACCAATTCATGAATCTATCCATGATCCATCTGATATGACAATGTAGATATCAGTTTTATCCCAAGGTATAGGTAAATACAAAATTCTACCTATCTATGAGGTGGTAGTTTGAGAAACTATTCCAGAAATATGTCTTCATACTCATCCACCAATATTGGAAACCGAGAACTCGTCTCATCCAATACACTGAGGGTCATGGTATCCAACTGAAGAGTGATTTGTTGCACACTACCAGGAATGATTCTATCCCATTCTACCTATGTTCTATTTCTCTCATAGTAAGGAAAACCGAATTCCATTTCGGTGGAAATACCACACCCTTTTCCCTAAAACATTAAATCTGAGCATGAAATGTGGATGACTAGTCCATACCCAAACTAATGTCACAAGGACATGATGATTCCACCAAGAGGTTCCAACCAAAATTCTATCCATAATGTTAAAATCACACCATTTTCACATGTGTGATTATCGAGTATCCTTCCCTAGGTATCTCCAGACCTAAGGTTCAAGCCAACAGTTTAACTAGAAACTCTAGGTCTTTAGCAAGATTCATAACAAGAAGGAATTATTGGCACATGTGTCTTTTAATACAATATATAAGTAAATACATAGACCATTACTCAAATCATTCTTATATCACTTGGGTCATATGCGTTGACTAAATTTAGCTACCGCCTTCCCCTTTACTTCAGCTCCCCGAGCCTAGTGTGGACCACATTAGGGTAGTGGTGGTAACTGTCAAAATGTATACGACCTCCTATTTCTCTCCCAGCTCCTCTTCCATGTCTTCCGCCCTATATATTCATCTACTCATATCACCATATCTACCCCAGTGGTCCATACACTATTTCACTATCAGTATGACATCCTGGAAAATTTCTAGAGAGATGTCACCTACCATCTTTGAAAATAATTACCTCTTTCTAGGATGAATAGACTCACCCTATAAGCCCTAAACTATAGATACCCATTTCTTGGGACCTCTTCTTAGAATGCCTCACATTTACAAGTCTTTTAGGCTAACATCAGCTTCCTACTTGACCACTACAAACATTCAATAGCTATATCTACTCAGCCAAAGGACATTCAACCAAAAATGGTCTCACTAGAACCCTAGAATATGTAGGATTGCATGGTGGAATAGTGTTGGATCGTATGTCCTTAAAAAAACCTCACCCTTAGGACTGATCCCTGAAGCACTGGTCATATAATATTCATCGAGTACTTAAAATGGTATGTATGCCTATATGAATACACAGTTACCGACATGTCATCCTACTGAAGCTATAGAATCTCTTGGGCATGAATAGCCCATAGATTTAATGGTGGGAGCCCCTTCTCCGAGAAAGGTTATCAATCTCTATCCACGGAAGAGTTATGTAATTGTAAGATCCGGTAATCTATACCCCTCCATCACCCAACTGATCCATGTAGATGGGACACCCCGAGGACCACAATATGATCTAATGGTGTCCTGACCATACGGAAAACTCAGTCACCACCTCAAGCCAGTCCTAAGCCGCCTGTGAGTAGGGATCTCCTTAGAACTTGAGGGGTCTCAATCGTTGATACTCATGAAGTGATCTCAGCCTTCACATCTCATCTTCTAGTACTACGTGTACCACGTGCTACTCCACAAGTTGTGGTATAGCTGGTACACAATATAGAGGTTAAATCTCTGGTATGAACCACTATACCCATCTTATCACCCTTTGTATCATCCTCGTGATCACATGGTGGAATCCTAGATGGATGTCTACATGGAAGCCTCTTGAAACAAAACCAGATGTACCATGACCAATAGAGTATACCTATTGAGATGAATAAAGAAACACATTGAGAAATAAAACCATTCCTATATGATGGATGTACAATAATTTTTCCCTTCAACTAGTATTTTCATGTACTATGTCAAAAAAGAAGAATTTTGAGTCCTAGTGTATGGATATGTCAGCTGTTTCACCAACACTTGATTCCATTACTTGAAATATGAACTCGAAAAAATTAACACTATTTTCCCAAACCTAACTCAAAGAATATTGTTTCTTAAGGTATAATTGACCTTCTATGATACCACTCTATCAAAGACTATCCCTCGAGGCAAGTGTCGTGAATACCACAAGCCCACCTCCCACAAGTAGGGGCTGGAGACTAACGCTGAGTGGGAATATCCCAATCAAATGGGGGGAAATTTCCTAATTACCTATAAACACGAATACAACTCCAAGACATAGATTCTTGGATGAGAAAACACTATTTAAACAAACAAAAGGTATGAAAGTAGAAAAATAAAGGTAAACATGGCTAGAATAAAATCCCAAATTAATCATAAAAGTAAAATTACAGGTCTACAGAACTCCACTATAGAAAAACCTAACTGAATGGCTGGTATAGAAACAGATGTGTGAATCCGCACAAGAAAACCTCATCTTTTGGGTAACTCTATGCACCACCTAACCCTGGTCTACCAAGGATATCGTCAAAGCATCGATTATCTACACAAGACTCGACACATGTGAGTGAAAACTATATAGGGGTGAGTAAAACAATACTAAGTAGGGACCCCAAACCACAAAGTTATACCACAAATAAATACAAAAAATAGACTATTAAAGAGGTACAAGGAGTGTAGCCTCTAAGAAGAATAGTGAAGGGATTCACTAGGGTTAGCTCACATAGGTATAACTATAAATTATGAAAATTAAATCTATCAGTTGTAAATGTTGAACACCTTGTATTATAGAGATACTCATACCTGATGAGTCACTTAGGTCTGATGGTGAAGCTTAACCCGCTCATCACTTAGGATTTCTAGGGAACCTAGACCCCCTCATCACCTATGTATGCTAGGGAAACTAGACCCCCTCATCACTTAGGCATGTTGGGGAACCTGGAACTTCTTGTATCGGTCTTCCCGTCACATCCATCTATAGGATTCCCACTCGTAGTGTGCTTGATTTTGGGAGAATCTAGTCCACAAGCCATCAGTCATATCTCAACAACAATGAAACCCCATTTAGTTTTTTTCTTCAAAAAGAACATCTTGTCACGAGTGTCCCAATTCTATAATAATATCATAAATCAGATTTAAGGTTTAGAGGATATAGGAATCTTAATAAAAAGGGGTCGGTTGGGTACATTCCTCATCCGACCCTTTCTGGTCGAATCGTCCCGACCTGACCCGTGTTGGAGGGCCAGTTTTCAACCGGCCAGGTCACTCAACAGCCTAGTATTACCCTTTATCCTAGACCACATTGGTGGGATGGTTCTGTCTAGATAGGACGCAGTGAGAGCCGAGTCCATATGATCCATATAGGCCTCTGTGTTGACACCATGCAGCTTTTCCCCTGGGTTTTGTAGAGGTCCAGCTGCACTGTCGTCCTTCACTGCAAGATATAGCCGAAAGCTGAGTCCACCCACAGCACTGCTGAAAGTCTGTCAGTATCCTCCTTTTATCACCCATGGTAGATGTCGTTGCCTTTGTAACGCCCCAACCCCAGTTACCCAGAGTCGGCACATTATTGCGTAACATTGGCATGATCACAAAAGATCAAGTCTCGAAAGACCGATTAGTTTAGTAGACTTAGAAACACTAGATACATTCATAAATGTTACATTACATCATAAAGTGAAAAACTACAATAACAAAGTATCCATAGTCCACACTCATATCCTCTCTTGACTATCCCTATAGGTCATTCATAAAATACTTCTTCACATCATGGAAAATATTAAAACATTTAAAGGGATGAGATCAGATGCTCAGTAAGGATAACAATATTGCGGAAGCTTTCATAAATAAACATTTAACATTTAAGGCAATGTATAACTAAAAAAATCCTTTTTAAACTTTAACTTCAATATAATATGGCAAAAATAAAATTAAATAATGACATTTACTTACTCACTTGGATATTCTACTAGTCGAATAATCACATGAAATATCAATAACCACTTTCATAATGATGGAATGCATAATTCCAGACTATCATAACCACGTAGCCAAGGCCTAGTGCCAAGAATACAAATAAGATTTTGTTAATGCCTCGTTCCAAGACACTAGTTTGTCTCATGAGACCTACCGATGCATCGAGGAGCTATAGTGGGATCCACCTGTCACTTATTAATTCCAATGCATTCCTCATATGAACAGGTTTAAACATATCATAATCCATAACATAATCATTTCACATAAAGCATGCATAAAGTAAACATAATATTTCCACATTTCAATCACAAGATATCAATACAACACATTGATAAAAGAATTATCAAAACCATTTTCAATACCAAAATAAAAGAAAATTAAAACTTGGTATTTACTTTTCATTTAAAAAAAGTTATGGCTTGTAGAGGAATCCGAAACTCAAATAATGGTCACGGCGGTGGAGAAGTCGTTGTCTCCACATACGTATGGAAATAAAAACATTCCTTTTTATCGTTTAGTAAAACGCTTCGTATAAAAATATTCCTTTTGAAAAAAACATAAAAGTCAAAGGGGTTTATACACTGTATAAATGAAATTTGTGTATAGAACAAAATATGACTCAATGAATTGAGATTGAGACTAAGTCCCTTACAAAGATCATTTTTTAAATAAAATAGATCTATCATGTGTATTCACTATATATACACATAATTAAAGTACAAATACAAGATAGGACATAATAATTTCATGACATAATTTGAAAGTAGGAGATTAACCCAAAGAATGGAAATTAGGTTAAGAAGTTCCCTTACAAAGATCATTTTTTTTGAATAAAATAGACCTATTATGTGTATTCACTATAAGTACACATAAAGAAAGTATAAATACAAGATAGGACATAATAATATCATGACATAATTTGAAAGTAGGAGATTAACCCAAAGAATGGAAATTGGGTTAAGAAGTTCCCTTACCTCGTGTCCGACTTGACTCGATCGTTCTTTAATCTCTTGAATAATAAAATAGAGTTAATTTCTGTTTTCTTAAGAACCTTTTTAATGCTCATTATTCCTTTTATATCACTTATTACCATGTTATGAACATTATGTAATTATTTAAGTTAATAACGGTCGTTTTGTCGATTTTTGGTACTTGAATCAAAAATAAACTACTTATAATTACAAGTTGTTCATGTGGTGAAATATCCATTATATACAGAATTATATTCATGATTTAGATATCATATATATCATATATATCCAGTATATATATGCATTTATAATATTACATAACATTTAGAGGTAAGAAATGAAATGCACCGTTCATGGAGACGGTAAGCCGTACGTACGCATGAACGCTACTTTTATTTCTATTTTGTATTTGATGGAATGAAATAATAATGATATAAAGGTATATTATAATTAAAATATAATATAATGTATAATACCATTTAATCCATCCTTTATACATCCCACATATGGCGTTAACGATTCGAATCACTTTGAGGGGCGGTAGTCCGCACTTCCTAAAATGAAATTATCGCGTTTACCCAAAATGGAAATCATAAAAGTATGCCATAAATGAAAAAAATACAGAATCATAAGAAAAAAAACATAATATATATCATATATAAAAATATTTTCATCATAATTTCCACCATGAGAGGTGTTAAAAGAAGATTGAACAATCATCGTTTCGTGAGGCAGTAATTCGCCACCCATAGAAACAGTATGTTCTTTAACCATTAGACGAAGATGTGTGTAAGTGTAAATAAAATACTTCTCATAAAAACATCCAAGTATATTTAGGATACTGTTGTTGTTACAAAAGAAAATAATAAAAATATTTTAGGGGGTTGGAGAAGCAAAATAAAACAAAAGAACACAAGAGAAGACATTTCCTTAAAATCGGGTAACTCTTTTTGATTTGAGCTAAAGGCTTCCTTGGGAAGACTTATGCCCAATGTGAGGCTTATAGAAGTAATATAGGGAAGTTGATAGAGTATTTGGGCAGAGTTTGGCCAAGCCAAATGGCTTTTATGGTGTGAATAAGGTGGTAGTGGTGGGGGCCTTTTATAAGAGGAGAGGAGGGGCACTCTTAGAAAGATTGAAATGTTACATTATTATGAAATGCTTTTCGGATTATAAAGGTCCAAAAATGATATATTTAGAGTATAAGGTGATAAGGGTTCTAAATATGCTCATACAATAGGTTTTTGACAAGTGTATGCCTTATATTTTACATTATATTTTCATTTTATTTAAATCGTTAATTAATGAGGTAATCGCTACATCATCATGGTGTCATAAATAATTTAATTTATTTAATGTCTAAAAATTATAAAAAAACTATCATGATGTATGAAATCTTTTTATCTTTCTAATTAATTTTTATATTAAAAAATATGACTTGTATAACCCCATTTAAAAATTGTTTTAGTAAAACAACTCATGTTTGTGACATTTTTATTTTAACATTAAATAAAAAGTTTTTAATGTCATTTTCCTACCAAAGTGGCTCCATGGGGTCCCCAAGATGACCCATGTATTGTCTTGGTCATACATGACTCATCCAATAGGGGTAGGACAAGTGTAAAGGTATTTTCATATTTTTATAATATCATTTTTACCTTATATTTCACTAATTACCTTTAATCGTGATTAATTAAATTTAAAAGTTACTATTCACCAAAAAATTATTTTAATCCCATTGAACCACATTTTAATTCCTAATGAAAACCATGTATGTCATATTTTTGAAAATCAAATCACAGAAGTGGTAATGTTTCATTTAAATGAAAAATCAGTTTTTAACTACCACTTAGTGGTTTCACTATTCATCAAAAATTGAAGTTTTTCAGAACAATGCCAAAATTTCACCCTAAGCTATAATTGATATTACAAATTGAAAAATGATGTCTATTTCACAAAATTACAAACATATAATTTGAATTAATTAATTTTATAATTAACTCCCGCAGTCACAACAAATAGCGTGTTTTTAAGAAACAATATATATCAAAAGATTGACAATTGTTTATGTCCAATTTCAATGTTAAATTAATTATAATGACCACCATTGGATAAAATGGTAAAAATATATTCTAATTATTCTTTAAAAAAACTAAATAGTATAATTTATCACTATAAATTATTTTGATTAAAAAAGTTGTTTTTATGTATTTTCTCTATTCATAGAAAATTAGAAGTTCTTAGAAAATTAAAAAAAATTCAACTTAGGATAATTTCGATATTCGGAATACAAAAATGAATTCCATTTTGAAATATAAAATTTATATAATTTCAAAAAGTGAGTATTATTATTCATAACTACTACTTTGATTCGTCGCGGTGTGTTATAATCTCGAACTTTCATACAATGCAAGCTATTGCATTATTGAAAGAGAAGCATATCGTTAAAGCTCGGGGTGTTACATTATCCCCTCCTTCAATAAATTGTGTCCTCACAATTTGAAATTTTTCTTTGAAAATAAAAGGTTGAAAATAAAAAATACCTTTGTGGAAAACCCACATTGGAAATAGGGTTAATAAAAATATAACATTAAAAGAAAGAAAGAGAGGTACAAAGGTCACCTGAGATAGCCCATACCAGGATTATATGAAAATATGGATATGGATGAAAAAAAACCATCAAGGTCTGATGGAGAGTTGTAGAAAACATGATTAAGAGAAAGTTAACCACAAGAAAATCAGAAACTTGTGATTGGTTAAACAGTCATTGAATCCCCAGTTGGAAAAGTTAACTGAGCACGTTTTTGTTTTAAGTTACCTTTCATAAAGTTGAGGAATTTATTTAATAGATTTACTAAGAAGGTAAGGAAATATACTTACTTGTCATGTAGGCTTTCATTCTTTAATATATTTTTACCATGAACCCATCTTTCACTCCAAATGGTAACAAAACTCAAAAATATTCTATTTATCCTAATTGTATAAGGTTCCAAATATTACCACATACCATTTAGATTAGGAAAACTATTTTGCAATAACCAGGGACTTCCTGTAGGATATTTTCAGGTAATAAAGGCTTATCACACTATGGTTGTGGGTTCGATTCCTGCAGCTTTGTCCGACGCGACGGGTTATCCTCCAACCTGCAGGTTTTACTTTTCCTAAAACTATAGTATTATAATATTTCAAAAATAATCTTCATAAATGTTTTAACCTTAAACAATACTATCCAAAGTTAAAATTAATCCATTCCAACCATTATAGTTATCCAAAATACCTCCATCCAGACTTTCTCTAAAAGGTCCTTAAATTCCAAAATCAATTGTAACATTAGATTCCCTAAACAAAGTAAAGTTTCTCTTATTGTCACATACTAAAAATATGATTACCTTCATCATATTAAAACCTTAATGAAAACAAAAAGTACTGCAGTATAATCCTTATATATATCACATTATTCTTATAACCAGAATATAATCCTTGTTTCCAAAAGCACCAATACAATAATTATTCCACTTCAACTGTAGTAACGACATAAGATTTTCCTTGATCCCTTGGACTTTTCTGAGGTAAGGTTCCGTGATGCTTAGGACATTCATTTACATAATGCCCAATTTCCCTACAATTGTATCATTCAACAATGATAGCCTCTTTCTTTCCCTTGCAATCACGATCCTGGTGACCTTTTTCTCCACATTTATAACAAACTCCCCTTCCTTTTATGCAAGTACCAAGGTGATTATTCCCATAATTATCGTATAATGGAAAATCCTTCTTTCCCTTTTCCCCTTTATCTGTCTCTTATTCCACCATTCATTTCTTCTCTTGCTTTACTTTATTGTCATAAGATTTAGAGAATTCCTTTTCTGTCTTGATAGCACAAGAGACAATATATTTGTATGATGAGAAGGTTTTTGAGACTAATGATCGATAAAGAAACGGTTTTAACCCATAAAATAAATGATCGATCTTACTTCTTGGGTTACGTATATAATCTTGAGCATGCCTCGCTAACCTTGTAAAGTTAGCCTCATACTTTGCGACATTCTCATCCTCCTTCGGCCTCAGAATTAGAAATTGCCTTTCCATATCTACTCTATGGTCACACGGGAAGTATTTTTCTAAGAAAATCTATTTGAACTCTCTCCATTCCATACTTGATACTTCTTCATCTTCATTTGTGTTTTGAATCAGAGAACACCATTAATCGGTATCTCCAGTAAGGCGGTAAACTGACATGACAAGCTTCTCGCTTTCGCTACTCCCCAAGGCATGAAATATTTTCTCTAAGAAGTTTATCCATTGCTCAGCTACTAATGGATTTGTACCCCCATTAAATGTTGGCAGTTGTTGCCTCATGAAACAATCTAACATTGATCCTCCACGTTGCGGATCAGGGTGATCCATACGAGTAAGGTTATTATTCATAACCTGAGTGAGTTGTCCCAGTATGGTGATAAGGTGATCAGCACCAGTTGTATCTCCATCTCCAAAATAATTATCTTGAGTAGGGGGGAAACCTTACATGGAGTGTGTGCATTTATACGGTTTCCATTCCTCCCACTAGGCGCCATTTCTAAACAATGGAATATACTAGATTAGTTTATGAATCAAAATACATAATTCCATACTTGTAAAACACTTAACATAAATTGAACAATTTAAGGATATAATCCATAATCATAAAAAAAATTTATTTGAGGAAGTATATACTCATAAACCCTTCATAATGGTTTGTAAAGAAAATGAGAATTATCTTAAGCATATCCCCTGGGAGTGTCGTAACCAAGAGTGCAGCAAGGCCCGTTGTCGTGCACCAGTTCCTGTTCGAGTCCAGCTCAAAGTGGTGTTTTCGGGTTTTACCCCTAGGTACATCTGTTCCAGAGCCACCTCTACCTGTTCGTATCCAGACAGGGATGTATTTCTCGTAAAACTCACAAAATCTCTATAATACCAAAATTCTAGGAAGTCCTTCTATACTAATCCTCAAAGTCTATCTTTGGGCTATGTGATCTAATCAGAGTTTATCTAAATATAGCTTCCAAGGTTAGTACTAAACTGCCTCTGATACCAACTGTAATGCCCCGACCCCAGTTACCCAGAGTCGGTGCATTATTGCATAACATTGGCATGATCAAAAAAGATCAAGTCTCGAAATACCGATTAGTTTAGTAGCCCTGGAAACACTAGATATATTCATAAATGTTACATTACATTATAAAGTGAAAAACTACAATAACAAAGTCTTCATATTCCACACTCATATCCTCTTCTGACTATCCCTGCAGGTCATTCATAAAATACTTCTTCACATCCTGGAAAATATTAAAACATTGAAAGGGGTGAGCTCAGATGCTCAGTAAGGATAACAATATTGAGGAAGCTTTCATAAATAAACATTAACATTTAAGGCAATGTATAACTAAAACAAAAGCCTTTTTAAACTTGAACTTCAGCATAATATGGAAAAAATAAAATTAAATAATGCCATTTACTTACTCACATGGATATTCTAATAGTTGAATAATCACATGTAATATCAATAACCACCTTCATAATGATGGAATGCATAATGCCAGAATATCATAACAACGTAGCCAAGGCCTCGTTCCAAGACTACAAATAAGATTTTTTCAAGGCCTCATGCCAAGACACTAGTTTGTCTCATGAGACCTGTTGATGCATCGAGGAGCTATAGCGGGCTCCACCCGTCACTTATTAAGTCCAATGAATTCCTCATATGAATAGGTTTAAACATATCATAATCCATAACATAATCATATCACATAAAAAATGCATAAAGGAAACATAATATTTCCACATTTCAATCACAATATATCAATACAACACATTGATAAAAGCATTATCAAAACCATTTTCAATACCAAAATAAAAGAAAATTAAAACTTGGTATTTATTTTTCATTTAAAAAAAGTTATGGCTTATAGAGGAAGCCGAAACTCAAATAATGGTCAGGGCGGTGGAGAAGTCATTGTCGCTTCATACGTATGACAAGAAAAACATTCATTTTTTTCGTTTAGTAAAATGCTTCATATAAAAAGATTCCTTTTGAAAAAAAAAAAAAAAGTCAAAGGGGTTTATACACCGTATAAATGAAATTTGTGTATAGAACAAAATATGCCTCAATGAATGGAGATTGAGACGAAGTCCCTTACAAAGATCATTTTTTAAATAAAATAGATCTATCATGTGTATTCACTATATGTACACATAATTAAAGTACAAATACAGGATAGGACATAATAATTTCATGACATAATTTGAAAGTAGGAGATTAACCCAAAGAATAGAAATTGGGTAAAGAAGTTCCCTTAAAAAGATAATTTTTTTAATAAAATAGATCTATTATGTGTATTCACTATAAGTACACATAAATAAAGTATAAATACCAGATAGGACATAATAATATCATGACATCATTTGAAAGTATGAGATTAACCCAAAGAATGGAAATTGGGTTAAGAAGTTCCCTTACCTCGTGTCCGACTTGAATCGATAATTATTTAATCTCTTGAATAATAAAATAGAGTTAATTTTTTTTTGCTTAAGAAAATTTTTCATGTTCATTATTCCTTTTATATCACTTATTACCATGTTCTGAACATTATGTAATTATTTAAGTTAATAACGGTCATTTTGTTGATCTTTGGTACTTGAGTCAAAAATAAACTTCTTATATTTACAAGTTGTTCATGTGGTAAAATATCCATTATATCCAGAATTATATTCGTGATGTAGATACCATATATATCTAGTATATAAATGCATTAATAATATTACATAACATTTAGAGGTAAAAAATGAAATGCACCGTTCATGGAGACGGTAAGCCGTACGTACGCATGAACGCTACTTTATTTTCTATTTCATATTTAATGGAATGAAATAATAATGATATAAAGTTATATTATAATTAAAATATAATATAATGTATAATACCATTTACTCCATCATTTATACATCCCACATATGGCGTTAACGATTCAAATCACTTTGAGGGGGCGGTAGTCCACACTTCCTAAAATGAAATTATCACGTTTACCCATAATGGAAATAATAAAGGTATTCCATAAATGAAAAATACCGAATCATAAGGGAAAAAACATAATATATATCATATATAAAAATAGTGTCATCATAATGGCCACCATGAGAGGTGTTAAAATAAGATTGAACAATCATTGTTTTGTGAGGCAGTAATTCGCCACCCACAGAAACAGTATGTTCTTTAACCATTAGACGAAGGTCTGTGTAAGTGTAAATAAAATAATTCTCATAAAAACATCCAAGTATATTCAGGATACTAGTGTTGTTACAAAAGAAAATAATAAAAATATTTTAGGGGGTTGGAGAAGCAAAATAAAACAAAAGAACAGAGGAGAAGACATTACCTTAAAATCGGGTAACTCTTTTTGATTTGAGCCAAAGGCTTCCTTGGGAAGACTTCTGCCCAAAGTGAGACTTCTAGGAGTAAGAGAGGAAAGTTGAGAGAGTATTTGGGCATAGTTTGGCCAAGAAAAATGGCTTTGAAGGTGTGAATAAGGTGGTAGTGGTGGGGGCCTTTTATAAGAGGAGAGGATGGGCACTCTTGGAAAGATTGAAATGTTACATTATTATGAAATGATTTTCGGATTATAAAGGTCCCACAATGATATATTTATAGGATAAGGTGATAATGGTTCTAAATATTCTCATCCAATAGGTTTTTGACAAGTGTATTCCTTATATTTTACATTATATTTTCATTTTATTTAAATTTTTAATTAATGAGGTAATCACTGCATCATCATGGTGTCATAAATAATTTAATTTATTTAATGTCTAAAAATTATAAAAAAATTATCATGATGTAGGAAATATTTTTATGTTTCTAATTAATATTTATAGTCAAAAATATGACTTGTATAACCTCATTTAAAAATTGTTTTAGTAAAACAACTCATGTTTGTGACATTTTTATTTTAACATTAAATAAAAAGTTTTTAATGTCATTTTCCTACCAAAGTGTCTCCATGGGGTCCCCAAGTTGACCCGTGGATTGTCTTGGTCGGACATGACTCACAAAATAGGGGTAGGACAAGTGTAAAGGTATTTTAATATTTTTATAATATCATTTTTACCATAAATTTCACTAATTACTTTTAATCGCGATTAATTAAACTTAAAAGTTACTATTCACCAAAAAATTATTTTAATCCCATTGAACCAAATTTTACTTCCTAATGAAAACCATGTTTGTATAATTTTTGAAAATAAAATCACAAAAGTGGTAATGTTTCATTTAAACGAAAAATCAGTTTTTTAACTACCACTTAGTGGTTTCACTATTCATCAAAAATTGAAGTTTTTCAGAACAGTGTCAAAATTTCACCCTAAGCTATAATTGATATTCCGAATTCAAAAATGATGTATATTTTAAAAAATTCCAAAAATATAAGTTGCATTAATAAATTTTATATTTAACTCCCGCTGTCACAACAAATAGCGTGTTTTTAAGAAACAATATATATCAAAAGATTGACAATTGTTTATGTCCAATTTCAATGTTAAATTAATTATAATGACCACCATTGGAGAAAGTGGTAAAAATATATTCTAATTATACTTTAAAACCACTCAATATTATAATTTATCACTATAAATTATTTTTATTAAAAAAGTTATTTTTATGTATTTTCTCTATTCATAGAAAATTGGAAGTTCTTGGAAAATTACAAAAAATTCAACTTAGGATAATTTCGACATTCCGAATACAAAAATGAAGTCCATTTTGAAATATAAAATTTATATAATTTCAAAAAGTGAGTATTACTATTCATAACTACTACTTTGATTCATCACGGTGTGTTATAACCTCAAACTTGCATACAATGCAAGCTATTGCATTATTGAAAGAGAAGCATATCGTGAAAGCTCGAGGTGTTACAACCTTCCTTTTCCACCGAAGAGCACTACTGAGGGCACCGTCGGGGCGTACCAATAGTGCGTGTTGGAGGGTGCTTCCACGGGTTACTGGAATCATTCCGTTGACCTGTTTTCTAATCCAGAAATATTGATGAGATCCTCAGGTCTCTGCCTCCACTGTCATGTTCTTCAAGCCATATTTCCGTCAAATATGGGGGTCCGATCACAATAATAACCTCCCAGAACGAATCCGATGTGACCACGGTGGTCCGTCAGTGAAGAACATGAGGAAGAGGGATCACAATGAACACCCAAGAAAACGAACATCAACCTTATTCATTTATAATTATTTCATTGTGTTATAAAATAAATGGGAGATGATAAAATAATTTCCACAATAAAATCCCCTCATTAATCCCCACATTTCAAAATAACATTCCCACAAGGAAGATTTATCTATGTGTCATTTTTTAGGGAATTGACCCACATTCTTCATTTATAAAGGACAAACATGGAAAAAGGTAAACACATAGAAATAAACCCCTACATTATATTGGATCGATCGTTGATGAAGGCTGGATCCTACATTCATTGTTTTTCAATCCGTTGACGTCTGATCCAAATTTGTTCATTGATCCATCACAATTCTTCATTGTTTATCTCTCTCCATTCACTAATTAATTTCCTACAAGGATTCAGATAAAAATTCTGGATAATCACTTGATCTTGTATCTTTTTTAATCAACTTATTGGAGGAAATGCGTTTCAGCATTTTGGTTATGCTCAGTTGCTGCATTGTTACACTATTTTATTTATGAAATGAAATATAATTTCTGTTATACTTGATTTGAAGCGTCGTTATTCTATTTCATTTATGAAATGAAATAGATTGATCAACATTGAGCTGAAGGGAAACATTTATGAATAAAATAAATTTTCTTATGTTTATTTTAATTTTCATTAAAACACCCAAAAATTAACTTTTACCCTCAACCCGTACTGGTGAAGGTTAAGACCCACCTAAGGAAACCACACCCTCACAAGCACAATGGTAATCTAAAATTTCCAATCCACGTTACTACTTATGAGTTGTAGGATTTCAAAAATAAAATTATCATTATTTAATTATTTTATTAATGGTCACTTCTAAAAAACTACTTTCCACTGTTGGCCAGTGCTGGACAATGTTAGGCTCCACCTAAGGAAATAAAAACCTCACGAGCTCAAAGATAGTATAAAATTTTCAATAAGAGAAATCGTTCATGATTTATAAGGATTTTAAAATTTAAAAAAATTATTTAATTATTTTATTTATGGTTATGTCATTTTTTGGTTTTCTCACTGGTGGCCCACACCGACTAAAGTTATATTGTGCCTTGGGTAAACCTGTTATCCTTAACACAACCGTGCCCTCAAATTTCTATTTAGGAAAATTTTTTATTAGTTATTACACTATATTAGTAAAAATACTAACACAATCCATTTAAAACATAAAATTCATTGATAGAAAATTACACGCACATCAGGTCTTAGAATCACATCCTGTCTCAGCACATAGTCTAAAAATTTTCCTGAAAATTCTCTAAAAATAAAATTGGGAAATCCGAGTCATTATAATAAATATAATAAGTTTTTTGAAAATATTAGTTAAATTATTTTATAAAATGAACTTAAATGTTAAAAAATCCATTTTAAAATTATATTATGGTGAATTTTTTATAATTTTTGGAAAAGATTCATTTTCTAGTGAATAGAGAAAGGCATCGATTTTTATAAAACTATCATTTTGGTTATATTAAAAAATTCCATTATGATTTTAATTTCAAATAAAAGGATCATATGTTCTTTTAATTTAAAAATAATCAAATTAATTTTACATTAATAAAACTTATAGATTATTTTTTATAAGTTCATTTTTAGCATAAAACAATTCAGTTTTCAAGAGAAATATTTTTGATAGATTTTTGTGAGAATAAATTTAAATTAAATTATAAAAAAAATTTGATTTGAATTTTGAAAAATGGATCCAATATTTGGATTTATAATTTATAAATTTAGTAAATAAGAACCTTTTATTAGTTTCCATTATGAATAGTGACCTTGGTAATTTTTCTTACCACTGTAAATGATAAAATGGGCAATTTAGGTTAAAAATAAATTTATGAGAAACATTTAGTGACCCAAAAATATAACTAGAAATTATTTTATGAATAATTTTTATTGATAATCATTCTAGTTTCAAATATATCGCCTTTTTCTATTTGTAATTTATTATGTATTTTATAGTATTTTAAAAGAAGAGTCAATTTTTTTTCACTCATATTGTTAATAAGTATAACATTTTTAATATGGGGTTATATAGAGGATATATTTGACTAAAAATCATAATTAAAATGATAATATTTCAATCTTAATCATGAAAATTTATTTTTAGTTTTTAGGGATACTGTAATGATTTTAATTATATTCACAACACTGATATAGTAATTATTTAAATTATTGGAAAATCAAATAAATGATACTAAAAATGATAAAAAAAATATTATTTGAGATAATTAATGTCATAAAATAATTTTCTATATCCTATTCACATGAACCAAGACATCCATGACAAAATGAGCATATAAAAATGAAGCAGTTAACAACTGAAATAAGGGAAGTAATGAAATATTAATAACGAACAATTAAAAAGATGATATAATAAAATATTATATGATATCAAAGATATGAATATGTTTATGGAATAATATTTTTTGTGAAGCGAATTGTTTTATCATATATTTTATTTCAACTTGTTTCATTTGTATTTACAGTGGATAAAATTAATGGATTCATTTTATTAATGATGACTACAATTATATGATGTTTATAAGGGAATTTGTCTTGATTTTCTTTTATTGAGGCATATTTTGATGTTAAGAACCTATATAAATTAATGAGGGGTATATAAGTACCCTTTAAAATGTTATATCATAAATTTATTTATTATAATGATATTTATGGTTTTATTAAATGTTATTCGTACATGTGGCATTCAATTAAACTGATTACAATGTGTTAAGGTTTTATTTCACAATCTCATTATTATTTGATGTTTTTTATGTTCATGTTTATACTGAGGAATATTTATTTCCGATGGCCATATTTACTAAAATAATATTTTTGTTTTGTTTTTAAATATTTTCAAAATAATTTTTCAAAGACATTTTTAACTATTTTTAACTTTTTATGAAACAAATTTAAACGAATATTATTTGGTTTCCAAAAATACCCATTTGAAATTTACTAAAAATATGAAATTAATCATTGTTTTAATGTGTATGCAATGAAATTAATTTTTCACCATCATCACCAATAAAAAATTTGAAAGTTATTTCAAGCTTATTTTCACAGGATTGTATTTTAAAATTTATTTTTGAACATTTTTTTGAATTTGATTTTCAAAATGGAAATGATAATTTCCTAAAAATGATATTATAGATATTTTCATGGTATTTATATTAGTCAAGCACATCAAAAATATATTGTAATTATAATAAATTGGGGGTAATTTGTATTGATATCAACATTATTATTTATTTGGATGGATTATGATAATTTTGATTGTGGATGTGATATTTTGATTCCATTAACCATATTACAGTTGATGGTTTATGGTAATGTTTATTAATTGTGGAAAGTATTCAAATTTCAAAATTCTAGTTTTTCAAAAAAATTGTTTATTTTTAATATGTTTCAAAAATTTTTATGGGGAATGTATTGGAAATAATAAGTGATGGGTGGGGCCTAAAATTTTCCCTCAAAGAATCATTAGGTCTAAAGAGATAAACTAGTTTGGGTATTGGCTGAGGCCTTACCTGTAATGTATGGTGTCTTGGATGAATCCTTGATGGTATGTTAATGATGTCCAATATTATTAATTACCTCATTATGAGATGAATTATCGATATATCATGTGATTATTTAATTAGTTGAATATAAACTGTTAAGTTTCATTCTCATTTATTCATTTATATTGATTTTTTTGATAATCGTTTAACTATACCATATTATGATCTTGTTATTGATTCAATAGAATTTGTGTTTAGTTATTTACAGTTTCATATAGTTTTTTATTTTTAATTAAGGACATATTCTATTTTAATAAACCCTCAGTGATCATGTGAGATTTCCTTATTTTGTTTATTTTCCATAAGAATTCATAATGTGTACTATGACTATTATGAAAGGATATTCTAGAGGGAAAACTTTTAATAAAAAAAATTGATGTTATAATTTATTTTTCATATGTAATTTTAGAATCATGTATGTATCTATTTTACCAAGACATCTAAATTATTAGATCCTATGATATGTGATTCTTTACACCTTATACCCATATAATAAGGTAAGGCTTCAACTCTGAGATATGGGAGATGGGGCCATAACATTGATAGATGGAATTTCTATAATATATGAACTTATTTAAGTTAAAAGGATATAGTAAGAGAGTTTTTTGGAATATTTTAGGCAACAAAATTTGGATTTTGGAGTGAGGGGAAGTGAGGATAAGATATCCCCTTTTATAAGTGAAAAGTGATTCCATTTTCTAAATACCCAAAAAATTTCAATAATGGGAATTCACACTCAAGGAACGTTTCTATAAAATTGAAAAATAATGGAGAGGAGAAGTGTTATGGTCAATAAAGGAAAAAACCATGTATTCCCACACATATTTTATTTTTTTAAATTTATTATGATTAGTTCTTTCACATTATGAATTTTATATTTTACCTTGGTAACTAGTTTATATATATGGTGACTTAATTTTTTGAAAAAAAAATTGAATGAACATGTGTATGAAATTTTGAACTAATAATAATTATTTTAAATATATTTTGTTTGACTAAATTTTAAAAATAAAGTAAAATTAATTTTAAAACAAAATATTTAAAATTTTTAAAACATTTTTTATAACACTACATGAGTTCTAAAATGACATATATGGGTTTTTAAATTGAAAAAAATATTTAAAATTTAAAATTATCCTATGAAATAAATATTTTGAGTCATAAAATTGTTATAATAATATAAAACATATAAAACATATAATAATAATTCTATAAAATTTATGTTATTTGTAAAAAAGGTATTTTACAATATTCACAAAAAAAAATGTTTTTTTGAAAAAACCCAAAATATTATCTATGGAATTTATTTTCATGCTAAATCCAATAAAATATAATTTTTTAAAATTAAAATTAAAAAATTTCAGTATAATATTTTAAAAGAAAATAAAATTGAAAATTGAAAAAATTATTATAAAATTGGCATTTTAAAACTTCATGTTTTTTAATATTATTTCATTTAAATTTATATATAACTAAATATTTATATATTATTTTATAAATACAATATTATCTATTATAAAAACGTTAATAGATGATAAATTTATTTTATAATGGTATAATAAAATACATTTTTTATAGTTTTTAGAAATAAATCCTTTTTCAAAATATTAATCAAATAATGACATGTAATCATTTGAATTTATTATTATATTTTTATCAAAAAATGGATCATTTTATTAATATAATTTTAAAATGTTCTTTTCATCTATGTTGGGTGTTCTATTAGTCCTATAGCATCTCGTGTTTTTGGACATGATGAAATTCCGAATGAATTTGATTTTTTATCATTTGATGGAGAGTTTTTATGGTAAAATGAGCTTTGGTATGAAATTATTTGTGGTGTAACACTTCAATTTAATTTTTCCGGGCTTGGTTTAAGTACTTAGGGGTCCCTCAGGTGTCCTATAATGTGTTAGGACATCTAGGGCCTGAAATGATATTTTATGGATGAATAAAATTGTGCACATGGTTTTTGAGAAACTGTTTGGACCTTAGAAGAAATCATGATGCCTAGTCTTGTGGAGTTGGAAGTCTTAAAGGGTTTGGTCTTACCATGTTCCTTGATGAAGTTTCTTGATTTTGGGGTTTTTTTCATTATTTTCACATGGTCAGAGAGACAATGCACCATAACTTTTCTAGGTTCCACCTTGAGAAGTGCTATAGCTCACAGTTGGCACATAATTTGGACAATTGTGTGGAAATACCATGTACCCCTTTCTATTTGAGTGAATTTACCATTCAAAACTTAATAAATCTAATAATATAACCCTCCTTCTTCCTATACTAATTATATCATATAAACTCCTCCATCATCTCTTATGAGGATTCCCTAAAGCCAAAAAATAGGATTTTCTCTATGTCCTCCGTTTGTTGTAGAAATCATATGATGTCGGTACCTAATGATTCTACATGGTAATATATAAATTTTCTTATTACCTTTTTTATCACTCTATCAAGAAATTTATCATGGTGTGAGATAATATAACCTATTTTCATGTCGTTCGTCTATTTTGTTGATTTCTCTTGAACCAGACCTAATCAAATCTCAATATCAGATGTGTGTGTCATATATTGTACAAGGTAGGTGGTATTTAATTTTTTATGATGTTTTGTTTAATTTTATATGGTGTTTAATTTTTCATATCACCAGACACTTCCTGATATTCCTCTATTTTTTCAAATAAATTAAATTGAATATGTTGATATGTCTAGAACAACCCATGCGAGTACTGAATCACCACTTTGGATGATCACCATGACTTTAGAAAACTCCAATGGGTCTACTTATTCCTCTGATAGTTAATTCCATTAATCAGTGTTTTTTGAACACCCTCAATGGTATGTTTCATTATAAATATATTGAATTAAGGTATATTTTTGTCCATGAGTAAGGCCCTTAATTTTATTACATATGCTTCATGTGATGGTTGAACTCTTTGAATGAATCAAATTTGAATAAATTTGTTGAGTGAAACTTGTGAAAGGCCTTATTCCATATGCTTCATTACTCAAAATTACTATTTATGCCCCATACCATGTTTCTTATATCGAATGTAGGTTGTTAAATGCTTATGCATTGTGATTTATTCCTTTCTTATATATTTTTCCTTACAATTAGTGCCTTGTGATTTATGAATTATTCTATTATGGTTTGGATTTAATTAATGGGGGATTAGAAGGATGGATTATCAATTTATATATGCGCTTCCTTGTTGATGTATTAACATGGTTTCTATTCTTTGACTGCAACTGGGAAGGGATAGAACACATGTCCCAACAAAAAGACATTGTGGATGGACTCACCGTGCTTGGATTTTGATCTAATTGATGTGTTGGGAGAGATACATATGATTTCTTTACAGGGGCTCTCTGGGTTGATTATTTATACTCATTAATGGAACCACTTACTTAGGGGAGATACTGATGATTTTCTCATTAGAAATATGTATATGCCCTCACATGGGTGATACTTGGTCCCCTTGGTGGGAAACATGGTACAAACTTAGAGTCTTCCCTAACATGAGTGATATGAGGGATAACGTTATGGGTCACATTGGATGGACTCTATGGTATTGGTTATATCAGAGGTACCTATAGTGACCCTTGGGATTCCATTATGAATCACTATTGATGGTCTCATGTTTCCTTTATTGTATTTGGAAGATAATTTGTATGGATTAATTGTGGTGACTTATAATTATTATTATAATGATTACATTTTTAGATTACTTGAATGATGTACAAGGGGTGTGAACACCATTCTAAAACAGAATCTTGGTGATATCCCACTTATGTTGCTTCAAATACGATTCCATGTATATACCATATTGCTCCTATAGGTTCCCTTAGTTCTAAAATCCAGCTTAGTCCAATGTAGTTAGAATTAGTTTCGTATCCATTAAGGGACCAGGACCGGATTTTTATTTATTTATTTATATCCTTATATTCAAATATTATAGAACACTATTCACATATTTTTTTATCCTGTGATACTGCTATGGCCCTTTGGCATTACATTTTTGACCTTTTTGATTGCATATGGCTTTTAGATACGTTTATTCACTCTCAGCTGAAAAGATCGTTGGAACTCCCAAGATCTCCTAAAATCAAGAATCTCTTTCTAACGGCTGTTGCGGAGATTATGCATATTCTATGGTATGGTAGAAATGATTCTGTTTTCAACAATAATCCCTTTAATATAAATGCTGGGAAAATGCGGATTCTACTGGCTATGAGGGAAGCGGCTACGATCCAAAAGGATTGTTGTGAAAATTCTATCATAGATTTTGAAACCCTCCGCCGAATTGGTGTCAAAGGTAATTTACCAAAAACTCGATACACTATCGAAGTTTTCTGGCAGGCTCCTTCTCCTGGATGGATTAAAGTAAATGTGGACGGAGCTTCAAAGGGAAATCCTGGTCTTGCCGGATGCGGGGGAATTTTTAGAGATCATCAAGACCGGATCCTCGGATGTTTCTATGGAAGTTGCAGAATTGCTTCTGCATTGGAGGCGGAGATGCTTGCCACTATTCATGATGTCTCCTATGCAAAGCATTTCAACTTGAAGAATATCTGGATCGAGAGAGATTACACTACCATTGTGCAAACCATCTGGAAGGGTGATATTCATCTGGCATGGCCTCTCACCCCTAGATGGATGGATTGCCTCGCTACACTCAATGACCTCAACTTTATTGCCACACACACCTTTCAGGAGGCTAATATGGTCGCAGATGGGCTTGCCAACATGGGTGTCTCTCAGGAGATCACTTGGATGAATGATCTCCCGCCAGAGTTTTTTCCTGCTTTTTTTAAGGATTCTAGAAAATTTCCCTCTTTTTGTCTGCTGTAATTCGCTTGTGACGTTCTATTTTGAATAAATTTCTTGGTTCTGGTCTTTTGACCTGAACCCACCCTATAAAAAAATAGAACACTATTCATTTCATACATCAAAAACTATATTGATCTAGAAACTATTATTGTGGGCCTATTGGGACTATATCTCACACCCTATTAGGGACACTGTTACACTAGGGTACCCAGTAATATCATTATGTTTTCAAGTACATGGATTTATTATTTTTATTTTGGGTTGTACTTGGGAGCTGGGGAGCACATTACAAATCTTGTACTCAAGATGATCACATTGTTAGCCTTTGGGATTTATTTTATTTTTTTGTATTTTAGTTCCTATTGTACCGCTTTCTAGAATCTTGTAGCATCATCTATACATGAATGAATATTTATGATTATGCAATCAATTATATTATTCCTTGACTCATTCATATTATTTTTATAAAATGATTCTGTAATGGTCTATTTATTTACACATGACATGCCAATGTGTGACTCTGACAATGAGGGTATAATCTCCCCACCATACCACAATTAGACCCTTAATACAAGTCAACAACCCCTAATATATGCTGATTCATGCTTGGGGTCATGTGGTGACTGATAAAGCTATCTGTTTAGTGGAAAATCAATCTAGGAGGTTAAAACATGGTACCATAGCCTAATTTTACTTTTTTCCTTAGTGTTTTGGGAAGTTAGAGAGGAGACTTGGAATGTGTAGGTTCTTGGTAAATATTCATGCATAGGAGTGATCAATCCAGATATGAGTAAATTTTCATTTACCTAGGGGTGGTATTTTTCTAATGATGAATGTTATTACATTTGATTATGATTTCCCTTGAGTAAATGTTGTACTTTCCACTACATGGTGATTTATGAAATTATGGTATTTTACCAATGTTTATGTTTGGAAATGAGGTATAATTCCATGAATTTTTATAGGAACATATCAATTCACATTACATGAATGTGACATGAAAATTATATTTCATTGTTAAGATATTTCACTTTGTTGATGTGCATTTTGTGTTCTTTTCATGGCTATTATATTTTATAAAAGTAATTTAAATAATAAACATTTCTTTTACCTGATTTGGTATTTCATTTTATTCTTGTGTATAAAATATTTAAGTGTTGATTAATATTCTTGAATGTAGTTTTATTTAGTTCTTGTATGATATTGTTGTTAGGATTATCATATTGTTTGTGTTTACCTGATTATATAGTATCCTTCTCTTGTAAATTATCATGCTTTCATATTTCCTTACCATGTTAAACCGTATGTATTTAGCATGCCCATTGATTCAAAAAATATTTCTAATTTCTTACCATGTTAGGTTTCTAGTTAATGGTATTTGTTACCAATTACCATGATTCTGTTCTTGTTTAGTGTAGGACGTAACTTTTCTGGGTACAGTTAAATGAGAACCAATTTTCTCTTTATAGTTTTTATGTGCGATTTATGAATTGTAAAAGGGTGACCCCTATAATACAACCATTTTTTTATGCATTTTATATAATTAATTTATATTATATAAATGTTAAAATTATTTAATGTTACATTAATCCTAAATAAATATTGTGTAGTTAAATGGGATCTTAACTGCAAGCTGTAAAGTAATTGGGCACTTTACAAATTGAGAAGGAGTGACCAATACAATCAGAAAATACTGTATGAGCATTATATACCTAGATATTATTGAATAATATTAAATCTTTTCATATTTAAATGTTTTGATTTATTTATTAAGGCTTGTATCCAAATTACATTAGAATAATGAATCGTATAGCTAAATTCACAGTGGAAAACCAGACCCATGTTGGTTAGTCAGGGAATGATGCATTAGAAATGAACCAATAAGGGTGTTTAAACCATAATGTTTAAAATATTATGGATTCTTTTAGAGTATCCTATAATGGATTGACAATACCCTAAAATTTCACTTTTTATTTGGAATTATTTATTGACTAACATCATGGGGGTGTACTTATGCTATGTACTGAGGAACACTAAAAGTAATCATGACCACCTATAGGGATTTTCATGTATATGTAAGGTGGAATCCCTTTGGAACATACCTCCCAATTAACAAAATACCTTTTATAAAATTATGAGTTGAATTTTAATATGAGGCATTATTTAATTAAAATAAAAGTTACAACCCAAATGGTGTTTTTATCTATAGATTGAAATTAACATTTTATTTGAATATTATAATTATGAAACATAATAAACAAGTGAATATTGTTTAAATGGGGGGTTATGTGATGAAATTACCTTATTGTAACATGATGTAAATAAATGAAATAGCTTAAAAGGAAGTCAAAATAACTTGCCTATATTTCCTTGTGGCCTTATCTAAATAGATTACCAACTCATGTGATCATATAATTGGTATATGATGTTTTAAAATCTCATATATTAAACTTTGTTTACTTCAAATTTTAAAAAAAATAACTAGCTCAATGACACCTTATGCGTTGTTTTTGTTTCAACCATATAGTAAGGGTAGTTTTAACAAATTAAGGTGTATTACATTTTAAATTCTATTTATTTTTGTGTCTTTTAATGGGTTCTTGTTTATAGATGGGTCATGAGGAGGTTGAAGGATCATTGATAGTAGGAAAGAATTGTAGCAAAATAGTGTAGGTTCACTGGCCAGCCAGGGGATTTTCACTACATTAGGAAGTCTTCTTCGACCCACCTTCTACTTAGTCATGTATAATATTTATCCATTGGTTTTTTGTATATATTTATATTTAGTTTTGTTTTTATTTCACCCATATCCACTATTTCACCACCCTCACCTATCCCCAAACCATTGTATCAATTTTAATATGTAAGAAGATTCTTGGGGAAGGAATTCATTCTCCACACATCATATCATCATTGTTTTAATCATCATTCGTTTTTTAGGATTTTCATGGTAAATCTAATGATTTTTTAGCATCCAAAAAAGGTTTATTATATATTCCATATTTTTAAACATATTTTAATGAATATGGGTTTGATTGTTGTAACATGGTGTGTTAATATTTTCATAAAAAATTATTCTTTATGGTTTAGTCTTTTCCACACCTACAGTATGAAATCCCCTGACATTATATAGTATGTTTCATCCGACTTCATGAATCACTTTATTTGTGGTTGTGTAGATAGGCATGAAAATTTATACTAATGTACAACTACACCTAGTTCAACATGTATTGGAATAATGACCCTTTTGAAGGAGAGTTTAAGTATAATTCATGGTTCACGTGGAAATTAAACATCGATATTTTTTTATATAAGGGATATACACTTAGGAACATTAAAAATGGGGGATAAATTTGGGATTTATTTGGGCTAGTTAGTTCTCAAGAGTTAATGGATGTGATATAATGATGTTTTCCCTTTATTTTGATCTTGTTTGGTTGACTACTAATGATGTTACACTATTGCTTGTGGTAGCCTCCCAAAATCCACTGTGAAGGTTCAAGGTGACATGTTGGGCCTTAGAAGAACCTTAAAGATGAGACATATAGATATTTTGGGACATCCAACGATCATATATATGGGTTGGGGATATTTTGGACATCCCAAATACTTTATGGTAGTTCAAGGTGGCATACAAGACCTCCAAATAACCTTCAGGATGATTCATGGTACGATTATGGTGGTAACTCATGGGATAAAAACATGTAATCAGTTAAATTTGGTTGTTGTTATTATGATAGGTCATCCTTCTAGAATGGATCTATAGTTGGTTTGGTGAGGGTTCATGGTGACATTCTCAGTGCATGAAATCCTGACAAGATTCTGATTTGTTTTTTTATTTACTGGTGGTGTCCAATTAAGATTATTATCTTTCATTAAATGGGAATATCAAAGAACATTATGACTCTATGATCTGGGGTTTTTCTAAGGTAATGGTACCATTATAGGAAACAAAGTAGGTTTTGGGGATTGGAAATCAAGGTGACACTAGGATATACAATGAGAGTAAGGAAACTTCTATTATTCATTTTCATTATTTCCTTTCATATGTCAATCCATAAATTTAAGTGATCTATAGATAATAATTTTTATGAATCTATATATTATATTAAATCTTGTTATAAAATGTTAAGTTTATGTCATTTCTTCTCGTTGACAAATTTTTTACTTATTGGTTTTCTTTGTCTATTACTCCAATTGTATGGTTTATCTGATATTCATAGATACTATTGGAATAGTATCCCCATATGTTGTCTTGAAACGTTCCACTAGTAAGTAGACTCATTTTTTTTGGGAAGCACACATTAGTTCATATACCACATCTAGCTATATCTGGTGATCTGGGATTGGGGTGTTACAAAATGATTATTGTATCATGAATATGACTACTCTTATAAGGAAAAATGAGTTTAATGTTCTATATGATAAATAAATTATACTACATAGAGTGTCATACATTTTATCCCTATATAATGGGTGGATGACTCGTATTTAGAGTCCTCATTACCTATGTATTGTGAGATACCAAGCATCAGAACCTTCATTATCTGATAAAATTCTTTTCAAATACTTGGGGCTTAGATAATCAAGGATTCCTAACTATATTGTTAATCATTTCATCAGTTGGATCTTAAAAAAGATTATATTCTCCCTCTCATATAACAATTATTGAATATATTCCCTTGATTGAGATAGAATAAGGTGGTGATTAATTATACCTAAAAGGAATATGTGACACACTTTTTTACTTGGATGATGGAAAAGTGATGAGATCGTTTCTTATATGAATGAAATGTGATGTATTAATTTTATAGTTTAGTAAATACTATGAGAGTTGAGAACATATGAGGAAGTTATATGGGATTTACATACTCTATGAGCCATGTATTCTTTTCCCATCTACAATTGGATGATATAAAAATGCATGATTTCATATGATATAGATGGTGGACAGAAGTATATAGATATATGTGTTTATTGTAGATAAAATTAGATCACTTTATATTTTAAGTATCATTAGTGATTTTTTAGAGATAATTTTTTTATTAAATTTTGGGATACATTGATTTATAATTTTTGGTAATTCTATAAAGGCCCATGGGATTACACTTTATTTTTTAAAAATATAGAATGAGTTTAAAAAGCTAAGAGGTATTGTCACAAATGATTTAGAGTTTATCTAAAATGATTTTTTTTTCGTTATTCATATCATATTGAATTTGATGTGAAACACGGTTGTACTAATGATATATTTCAAAAAAAATATGGTATATATTCAATAAAAACATTGTATATGGTTTCATAAGTAATCATATATGATGTGAATTAAGGAGAAATTATAAATAATAGAATAAGGCTTTAGTGTTATTGATATATTGAATAAAATTATACTAAAAGTACATGTGATATCATCTAGTATGATATTTTATGTCATAAAATATCAAAACATTAATGAAAAAAGGTGTATATTTATTTTTGATTTTGTGTATATCATAGTTCTTCATATCTGGATATCGTATGCATGCTAATTTGGTGTGGCATATTTTATGACATTGATTAATCATAGAATAATTAATCCATAGAATAAATTCATTTGGGATTATTTAAAATCACCTAATGAGGTTATAAATTATTTATTAAACAATCTAACGTCCATTAATAAGGATATATGATCATATTTCAGGGGATATTTTAAGGTTGAGGGTTGTATTAGTGCAGTTGAAAGAAATTAGCCATGAATTTTTTAAAATCATGAGTGAATTATTAAGAATGGGGAGCCTCCTCATAGCCTATATAATAGAGGATAAACCATGCCTCTAGTTAGTGTGAAATCCCAAAATATGTCTTTAGAAGATACTCCTCACCCTCTATGAATTCTCACTTATTCTCTCCACCTTATCACTTTTCCCGAATGGCCCGAAGGCCTTTATTTTTTTTATTATAGATAATCCCCCTTTTAAGGTCCTAACTAAACTGTGAGATACTAGAATATCATTGATGATCAAAAGGTCCTACCTGAACTATTTGGTTAATTTGGTATATCCCAAAGATACACCATAGAGGGAATATTTTTTAATCTATTCTTTTTATAATATTAATCAAGAATTTATTTAATGGAAAAAATAATGTTGATCATCTGTATAAGGTATAAAATATACAATGTAGTATAAATGTTTTCATTTTCAAAGGGTGATCATGGGATTCATTATTTCTTACCATTCTCAATAATTTTATTAATAATTTATCATACCTTAAAAATAATTCAGGGATTTGAATGAATTTGATTTGACATCAGAATTTTTATTGAAATGAAAAATTTAGGGAATCATGACGTGTCATATAATGGTTTCCCTATAATTTGTCAAAGTAAAATTCATCTTTTAAAATAACTTTGTGATCCCCACACATCCCTCCATAAATCACATAGTCAAAAACATCTTACTTATATATACTTAATGAAGTCCAAAACAAAACCAAGGTGTTAATTCTATAAAACATATTCCGTTGAAAAAAATATGTAACCTATGGCCAACCCACATCGAACAAAATGAACCACAAACCAAACAATGGAATAATAAGGGAACCATGACATAATAATACTCATAAATTTAATAAAAAAAATCAGCCACCTAGGACATTATTGTGTGATGTATAAATTTATATCATTAAGAGATCACACATAATTTTAATTCAAAACTTCACATCACATAAAACCAGTAACTACCTATATGTAGGAATAATAATGGGACCTCTATGTCACAAAAAAAAATTCAACCATGATGTGGCTATACGGATGGATGAATAAACCAAAACTCTTTAATACACTTCACTCAATTTTATAATACTACATGCTGGAAATAAATTCATATAAGGTGAACATAGAGGGATTCAAATCATAACCAATACCATTAACAACAGAAATGGACCCCCACATAGAGAAAATGTGATAAGGCACTCTAATAGATCGAACCTTATATCTTAACACATGAACCATGTTTCCACACAACATTCATGGCACAGAACACTAAACTGATGTATTACTTTTTCTTCAGGAAAAGTCGTGATGTTGAATCACTTATTGTCATCTCATGTTTCACCCATCAATATTAAATTGAATCTCATTCTCTTTCATTATTCATCCATCCTTCTCTTAACACCTCCAACACATAATTGTATAAAGGCCCATAAGGGTAATTCATTTCCCTCACCTAAAGAGATATGTTCATAGAATTCTACTTATATAGGTGTGTCCATACACATTCATTACCATTCTCAATCAAAGGACTAGATGTTATACCCATCATTTATGAGAAAGAATCCAATATTTAATAATTAAATCATACAACATGATCAATGGAATACCCAAACACCCATTTAATAGTTATATCTAAATGATTTCACAGTCAAGGATTAAATGTATGAAGGTTCATGTATGAATTTATTTTTTTACAATTTGTAATGTGGTTTACAAAAAAAATTGTTAACACTATTATAGTAATTTAAAAATTTATAAAATTTCATGTATTATATGTTTTGGATCATATAAAATAAAATAAACTCATTTTTTACTTGTTGACATAATATAATTATCATTATAATATCCCCACTTCATAATAATCATTGGTGTTGTCACAACACATAAATATCCATAAAAAAGATTCGATAACTAAAATTCATACATTGTGTGTCAAAAATGGTTCTATTCCACATAATATTCATCACATATAATTTAATGATAAATTAGAGTTTCCATTATTATAACATGATACATTTTATACATTCTCAAATTCATTTTAAAATACTAAAAAAACATACAAAATATTCATTCATTACCATATACAATATGAAGAGGCCCCACAAATCATTTTTCAAACAACATTTCATTTTTCTTGTTAATCATGGTATAATATATGAAGCAATAGTATTATCTCAATATAATACCTGATATATATTTATTTACCTATCTAATAAAATTCTCACACTAAATCTAATAGTGAGATAACATCCCTAAGGAATTATTGTCAGAATAACGCTGATCATTATATTTCATAATTTATATGTTCAGTATTTGAACATGATATTAATTCTTTGTCTATTTTTAATATCTATTATTACAATTTTAATAGCATATTTTTTTTCAAATACGTAAAACTATTCCATGATTTAAATTATCATTTTCTTTTAACCATTCCATTCAAATTTATCTATGGGATTACATGATAATATATATAAATGTCACACATTAAGTTAAATTATTTATATAAAAATATATTCTATACACATAATGATCATAATATTAATTTATTGTTTAATTATATTGGATTAATCTTATTTTTATTGTTCACTTCTCCATAGTAAAATATACTAGCACTAGCCTCTTAAAAATTATATTTTCATAAAATATAATTCTATTATACACAAATTCAATTTGTAAATAAAAAAAAAATTAGTTAGAATATATAACAAATAAAAAATTAATAACCATATTTTAATTATACTTTTTCTTTTTTAGAGGTTTATTCTTGAAATTAAACTATTTATTTTTTAATCAAATCCACTTATGGATGGTGGGAACTCATTCCATGATATTTTAATAAATAATTTTATAAAATAATTTCATCACATTTAACACACTATTCTCTTTTTTTCAAAAAATATTGTAGAATCGATCAAATCAAAAATTATGTGTATAAAAACATATCATTTCATTCAAACACTGTACTTAATTTACATATGAATTTTACCATGTCATAAAAGGGAAATGAGATAATAAAAAAACATATTTGATAATTTAATATTTCAATAATATTGATGTAATCCATTTCATTTCATTTCTCCATTATTTTAACTTATTTCACTTTATCTATAAACACTTAAATATTTATATATTGATTCATTCCTAATTTTATACTGTTATACATATTCATAAATAATTTAAATTAATAGATAGAATCATATACCCTCAAATATATAATAATAATGTTTTATAATAATAATTCTTAATGTGGGGTCTATAAAGTTTTTCATATATCCCTTCTAGTATTCTAGGTAATTATATCTCTAAAATATATGATCTCTATAATAGAAAAATTATCAATCCTTCATAATGCATCATTCAGGTTTCAATAATATAGGATAATTTTTCGGAACTCCAATAATCTTGTTCTTATTCTAGATTAATAATTCACCCTTTTGTACTATTATCATATCACCTGAGATTATACATATCATTATATACCCTCCTATCCTCATTATATATGAGATATTAGGAAAAGTATTATTGAACTCATTTATATCATTATTGTATAAAAATTTCAGAAAAATTATGTAAATGATTATATGATAAATTCCTTAGCTAAATACATCCTTAAAGTAGACCCCAACCTCATAAATCAATATCATACTAAATAATATTAACTATATCTATTGTGATTAAATTTACTTTGGAATTTTTATATCTAAATAGATCTTTGGAAACATCATATCACTTATAAATTTATTTTTATTAATAAATAATTTTAATGTCATATATTAAATTTAGCACATTAATATTATAATGTGGCTTGTGTAACATAGGATATGTGGATATAATAATTTTAGGAAATACATCATTTGAATCATTTGTATGGTCTATGTAAGAATCATAATCCTCTTATAAAATAGATTAAGTATTTGAATAATCTAGAATGGTTATCATAGATAGAGAAAACCTTTCTACCTACATATTAAAAATTATTATTTTCTATAACAATCTATGATTTTTCCACTATTAAGAATCAAATTTTAAGTAATTTATCACAAAGAAATTTCTTATGATGATGAAATTTTATTTATAACAAAAAAATTTATATAATGAGTATCATACTTTAAAATAATTTAATATGGAACATTACTATATGTGATTCCAAAAAATTTAAAAAATATTTTATTATTTTCATCAAATGTATTAATTCTGCATGATATATTTCATTATAATATAACCTATAAAGGATTATAACTTAATCCATGACATTATTTTTTGAAAAACATGTAATCTATGTCACATATAAACCATTGATAGTTGAGCGCACAACTTATTTCATGAATCCATCTTATGAATTATTGTAACATAAATCATCTGAGTACATGACAGTTCAAGTCATAAATGTAATTAAAATATAAATCAAAATATAGTTATTTAAATCTAATAGTGAGTCTTACTAACAATCCATATGACTTTAACAAGATAATTATGGTAAAATTTGGGGTATGATCACACATAGTAAATTATCAAATTATTGACATGTGTTTATATATAAATAAATCTAATATTTAATAATTTTATAGGTTTGAAAAAATCATGTTCATAAAACAAAGGATCATGGTGGGTCATGATGGACCAAATTTTTTTTATTACGTTCATCCAAGCATTCATTGTGATGTTTCATTATTTTCCATTTCCTGCACAACTTTATTTCTAGGTTCCTTATTTTAAATTATGCTTTATTAGCTTAAACATATTTACATTAGTAAGTAAATTAAATTCATTATTTTATGATTCTTCTATATTCCATACCAATTAGATATAGTTAATCCATATGATTATGTATTCCTTAATAACATTTTCAGTCAAATATTTATGTATTGCATCCTTTTATTTGACTTCATCAATATTGGAGGATTAAACCAACTTGTGTTTATTTCTTTTATTAATAAACCATATGGACACCTTTTATCATGTTTCATTATATAAACATGTGTCCCAACACTGTTAATTATTCCATCATTCCACATCCACTGTAGAGATCATTCTATTATCTTCATTTGTCACATTCTGGAATGAAATTCCCCTTTAATAGCCATAAAATCCACCTCGATCTTTTTTTGACATAGTGAGACTTTCTTCAAGTTCATATCCTTCTTAATACCCACTGGACTGAATTTTGAGTTTATCATATAGGTAAGTATTCATTAATTATAAGAGGGACTCTATGAGTGTCAAATAATAGGTTCTCTTTCCAACCTTTTTTATTATCCATGTTTTTTCCCCAATGTTGTGACCTAGATTTCTAGCCTAATAGAAATCTTTCCAGAATAGTCTCTTTCATTATATTTTAATGTAGTTGAAGTTATGAATATGGTATGATTTTTATTTTTTTATTTCTTCCTACTATAATTAATTTGTATATTGACATGTTTTGAACATATATGGAATTTATCATAGAAACCATACCTCATGTGACTACTCTTTTTTGATCTTTCGATATAGATGGTTCTCTTCTACTAGTGATGTATGGGTCTTATAGACTCATACTAATGGTGTGACTCATACATTCATCATTTTATCATCATTATATATATTCTCATGTGACTCTTTTCCATTATACTTTACAATAAACAAATGGAGTGTTCTAGTTACCATATGTTTTTCTCTTTCATCAAACTTATTGAGGATATTATGGTGGGAATTATCAAATTGATTATTCAATTATAGGGAAATTATCATAATATCATGTTCCATGATCTTCTCAAACTTAATTTTCAATTTATCAGTCATATCATAAATACATTTGGATTATTCCATTCTAGATTGTATCCTCTCTTCCATCTATGTCTTAGAGGGAGAATAAATTCTTCCAAATCATTCTTCTTGGTATTCAATTTTCTATTTTTTTTTCATTTTCTTCAAGTATGTAACTCTATTCATTCATTTTACTACCTAGCATAATTATATCCACATTCTAAGACACTTCTATATTATTTAACATTGCTTTCTATATAAAAATATCATAAATTATTTTATAGTTTACTTCCAACCTAATAAACAATTAATCATTTCTTTTTAAAGGTAATGTAACTTTTCTATCCCTTGTAAACAAATTTTTTGAAATAAAAAAGAAAATTTAATTTCCATGTCTTCCTTAGAGTCTTCAATAACATCCTTACTAAAAAGGGAAATCTAAATTCCAAAATTTATATGTATTATCCAATTAATTGTTATAATAATGTTTATCATGGATATCAATCCCAATTACCATTGTGGGGGAATCATTCTGAAAAGTACTACTATTATTTTTTATCCCTTCCATTGGTCATAAGAGATTCATAGGAAGCCTTGGTTTTTGGTTTTTTATTTCGACAACATTCTTAACATCCCCTTAGGGTAGAAATAAAAACCTCACTTTTCAATATATATTTTACACAGTCATCTTATTGGGTTTTCTATATATCAATTGTAGTGAGAAACTATAATATATTCATATAATAATCTTTACATAATAATCATTTCAAAATATTTTATGTGCCTGAATTTCCAATTCATTCACTATTCATGGTCAGATAATCATATCAAAGAATGCATTCTATAAAAATATTTATACAGGATTGTAGGAATAAAATAATTTCTTCATGTAAACCTTAAAAATAAAGTTCCAATAAAAAATGGAGTTTTCATCATAGAATATAAAATGTAAAAAATAAAAAATTTTCTTCTGAGTTCAAACACAAATAGAGAACCTTTAATCTACGATTCACTTTTCATAACCCAATAAATAATATAAGGGTGTAAAATAGTCGTGTTGAACAAATAAATATTCTATAATTAATATATTTAACATTATTTTAGTTTTTATAATCACTTTTGTAGGAAATATATTTAAACAGTCACTCATAATAGTGCATTCATTGAAATACACTCTTATATAAAATAATGTAATGAATGAATAGAGAAAAAAATTCATAGTTCCACAATTAGGTCTGGTACAAGTAGAATATAAATTTAATTACAACATTTTATGATAATAAAATAATATTAAATTCTTATTTGTATATAATGTTTCATCTTTGGTCAATCCATTTAGGCTTAATGAATTTAAATTTTTCTATGCTCTATCACTCTTCACCCAAGATGAACTACCTACAATACTAAATTATTTGATTATGGGTAATTCACATTCTATATAATTTTAGTTCTCTTTAATAGACAATAAGTTTGATAGTCCTTCTATGATTAGTGTGGCCTTTTTAATATGCCATTTATTTGAATTAAATGAATTATTGTACTAACTTCAGTTATATTATCTTCCTGAAATTATAGATGGGATATTCTCCCCAATGTGATAGTTGAGTATTTTTATTACATTATATCTCTATAGAAACAAATATCTCCCAAGATAAGGATAATTTAACATATGGATTATCCAGTCACTTTCCTCCTCTTCAACTATTATATGTAGAAATCAAATTCTTCATTTGAATATCCTTTATTTTTACTCTAAAAATCGATTTTCACAAGAATATATAATATAAAAATTGAATACTAGAATAACCATTTGATATCTTCATGTGAAAATAAATTTCAAAATATTTCTTATACAATGTAACTATGTGGTACCCTATTCGTCTATCAATCACCCCAAGGACCATATACTCCCATATATATACTATAAACAACGCTTTGTGGAACTCCTTCATAGTGTTTCTAGAAATTTACTATCTAGAAAATCCATGCAAACATCCTCCATGAACATGATTCTCAAATCAAACCCCCCCTTTTAACTATATGTTAGATAGTTTTCTTCATGACTAAACATAATGGAATGTACCCAGTGAACTACCTTCATAGACTACAGCACTTGAACCAACTTTACAAACTCCATATCACCCACCATCCTAATATACCTTTTCGACTCATTTACTTCATAATCTATCATCCTGGAACACCAACTCGCTACTTCATAAAAGTCTCACTCGTGAGAATCCTTCATCGAAGGATCTTTGTTCATTAATTTTCATATCAATCACATAATTATTACCCATATATTATAATTCAATATAGAATATTTGAGAAGTAGGTTATTTATATTCTCCCCTCCCCTAAAACACCTAATTAAATAAATATTTAATATTAGACTCCTTCTATAATTCCCCTTTGTGAACTCCCTTCATGTTATTTCCACTATAAACCTACTAAAAAACCATCCTACACAAATGGACCATATAAAATGTATACTTCACTTTACATTGTCCATTTTTTATGTGAAAAAATATCTACTGAAATACTATGTACTCCCATTAAAACAACACAATTTCCATTAAAATTGACCAAAAATATTCACTTTGATATTGTCTTGTGTTCTCAAAATTATAGACTCACCACGTGTTAAATCATCCTTGAACTCCTATCATGAGATATGTACTAGAACACTTGGGTTTCATAATTGACCACATGGGATGCATTCACACGAAATTAACATCCTTAATTTTCATAAAAAAAATTAAAAGACATTTCGAAAAACATTATATTTTATCACCCTAAAATGTGACAAATCCAAGAATAAAATCACATTTTTAATCTTATACAATTTCATTATAAAATAATATTGAGTTTCTAAATCATTAAATTATCATTAATAACTATTGGTTAACATCTATTTATTTAAATTAACTTATTCTATTACCAAAAATTGTTTGTTACAGATAATATGAGAATAATCATCAGTTGTATCCAACTCTTATACTATAATATAATTATCCAATATAGAAAAGGTGACCTCAAATGGTCTCAATATACAAACAAATATAGTATAAATTCTCCATATTACAATAACCAAGCCTTTGATGCATTTATTTTTCCCCAAAAGTAGTGACACATGAAACTCTTCCTTAGATATGTAATGATAATCCCCACATCATCAGGTCATTAATGTCCATACCAACATTAGTCACATTTTCATCAAATCCAATAAACAAAATATTGGATGAAATTGGTAACAAATTGGGATATGAAAATTATATTAGGATCACATGGGAGAAACTTTATAATAATATCCATTTAGACTGTAATAATGTAAATTCAAATTTATTTTATGGTTTTAATTGATTATTTAATAAAGAATGAGTTTTAACATCATATATTGTATAAAACTTTCAAGTAATTAAGATAAGTAATAACACATTGACTATATATTTATTATATACCACATATCTTGAATTAAAATCCTTTCATACTAAATAAAAATACTTGTTTCTAATGGATGTGAATATTCTACCAGTGATAATTTATAAAAAAACTTATCTTCTAATAAATAATGATAGTAATTTAATGTTTTCATGGAATTTATGAGAACTCTAAGAATTAATTTAGGATAAATACATTGATTTATTCAAAAAATATACATTGATTAAAAAAATTGAGGTATTTTTTTAAAACCTATTAAAAAATAATATATGACTTATCCAAACTATGATGGAAGTTTTTATAATATTTTTTTAAATTTTTTGTAGGATTAAATCCTTTTCTAAATTTTATGATTTCATGTGGGTCAGACCCATCAATATAGTACATAGGAAACATGGACTGATTTTTATGGAGAGTGAAAAAATTAGTTACTTTATATAAGGATTAAAAATAGATCGTGAGACTGTACTAAAAATTGAAAACTAAATCTTGTCCCAGGAAAAGAAATTTTTTCCCAAAACTTTTCTTATCAATTTTAAGAGAGACTATAAGGAAAATGTATTTATTATTTTCTATAGGAATTTTCACGATGCCTTTAGGTTAATATTATACCCGAGGCCAATGAAAAAGAAATTGTGACTTATCATTATAGTAATTTTTAATATATAATAATTATAATTATTTAGTATAAATTATGATGTATATTTTGGGGATGCATGATAATGTTTTTTATAAAATTTTGGAGGAATTCCAAGTTTTTTCTTTTGATGATTAAAATATGATTTTCAAATAGAATTATCAATGTTTGGAAAAAGGATAATGTTCTAAAAATAAATATTGACCAAAATTTGGATTTCAATTTTGAAAAGATATATTTCATGGTTTAAAGAGGTTTTATACATGGTAATATCATTTAATAAATTTTGATTAAGGTTGAAATTATAAAATTGATATTATCAAAGTAATACCATACCCATCCTATTTGAAACATGTTAAATACTTTATAGTAATTTTATGATTCAAAAGAAAATTATTTAGGGATATTACTATGATTTATCAACCACAATTATAAATAATTTTTAAAGATGTTTAAATTATTTTTTATGATCATTTTAGAAATTTTTTTGATGATATGAAAGGTACAATAACCAACCTACCAATTATACAACCACATAATTTTTTAGTACGTGTAAGTTATTGTGTTATTATTTATACCATGTGGTTAGATAAGTATTTTAACATAAAATTGTATGAAAACATCATTTAATTTCATATACATAAAATAAAATGGAATTAAACCAAAAATTAAACCAAAAATAAAAAGTGTTTTTAACTATTTTTGTTTCTTTAGAAAATTAAAATCATATTTAAATGGTACTAAGGTGAACTTTATCTCTTACTATATACTTTTTATGTACGTACAGAAGAAGCATAATGAAAAACCAAGGTAGCTAAGATGGATCATTATTTTCCAGGAATTTTATTTAGAGATTAAAGAAAAGATAATATATAAAAATTAAGTGGTACATAACTTGAAAATGTATTCCAATATATGTGAGGTTGAGATTTTGGAAAAGGACCGGTTTAATGAATTAATTCTAGGTGAATATGAATATTTAATTGAATGAAAAGTTCCATGATATATTTAGTTGGTAATTTTTCTTTTAACATATCATTTTCCCTGTCAACTAATGTTGAATAGACTTTTTAGACTTTACATAAATCAATATTTTATGCCTCTGATGATCCATGTATTTAAAATTATTATGATATATCTTTATTTATGTGTGTAAAAATAAAAACTATTTTTATGTAATTCAATAGACTACAAATAAATATTTGGACCTCAAATAACATCATGAAAGCTTTTGTAATTATGAATTTACTATCAAATTTGATTAAATATTCCCATGGGTTTTTAAAAAATGTGATATGTTTTGATTTACTAGAAATATTTATAAAAAAAAAGAAAAATGTCAAAGAAAAATGTTTTTTAAGTTTTTTAGGTGTGGGGAATATATATTATGAGACCCATTATTATGAAATTTTGAAACTTATACATTTTTTATTGAATAATTTGATTCAATATGGGTGGATCCAAAGCCTAATGTAACTTATGATTCTACTATTTTTTGTGGTTTTGTTACGACAAATATCATTAATATATTTTCAATATAAACGAGAAATAATCAGTGCAAGAAAAAACAACTATTAAAATAGGAATATGTGTGTATTAATATTAAATTACATTGTGTGATTTAAAACATCAACACCTTACCATCATAAAAAAATGGACATTCTATGGTTACCGAGTTGGTGATTTATTGAATTATACGAAAATCATGTTTGATAAAATATAAATTGTTGGAGCTATAGGTTGGAATATATCATTTGGTGTTTTAGAGAAACTATAAATCACCCAAATGAATAAGAAAATACCAGTCCATTTATAAATTTTTTTCCAATTACCTATGGGGATGAAAATGATAGATTATTGGGATGTTAAGGAAGTAATTTTGGACCTAGAAAATGTTTCAATGTAATGTAAACGTTATATTCAAGATATGGATGAAATTAAAAGAGAATAAATTTTTCATTTATAATATTAAATTTGATATAAAATTTGTATCCCATAAAAATATGATTCAATAAACCTAATTTTATGAATTAGAATCATTTATTCTTTATAACTAAATATTGAATCAGATTATAGTTAAGATTAGTTTCATATAATATGGAACCTTTTATATCACTAATCTATAATAATTTTTTATTGTGAAGATTGTTAAAAGAGATAAGAAACCCATCACTGTCAATGGAAATAGGTTGAAATCTTATAGTTGAACTCAACCACAAGAACCAGCTGAGGTGATCACACTACTCTTACAATTCTACAATTAAAACCCTTAAGTTATACCGAAAAATTACATTGGTCTCGATTATATTATATTGAAATCTACTCAAATTTCTATTACTATTATAATAAACATAGGTAATTTCATTATTCAAGTAAGGGGAAGGGTAATCATTAGTGTTTTATATTGCATTTTGGAAACATTATTACTTTATGGAATTTTGAAAAACAAATATTTTCATTTTTTTCATGTTTTTATATTTTTTGTGTTTTATAATTTTTTTGAGCATTAATTTCAGTAAATTATAATTTTGAAATAATTTCCAATTGTGAGGAACTAATTAAATTCACGAGGTCAGCATATATGAAAAATTAAATAAACATATTTTCAAATTTAAAATGTGTCAAACATATTAAATAGTAATTGATTTCTGAATCCCATGACAAGAAATACTATATAATTTTTAAATAACATACATGTAAGTATGCTAAAGTAATTTTGAAATGTTATTTATAGAAAATTAAATCATTAATAAGGATATTTAATGAATTATTTAACATATTTTTCTATAATTCGTAGTCAAAACCTTAGTTCTTTGAAGAATTTTTTTCTGAAAATTACTGAGGAATTATTATGTCATAAAATATTCCTATTTTAAATAAACCATTATTTTAGTAGAACCATTAAATTTTAACCATTTAATCCCTTATAAATATAAAATTAAATTGTTATAAAACCAAATTACAAAGCTAAAATTCATTTTCTATCATTATCTAGAGTAAAATTTATTTCAAAGGTTGAACTCAAGTGGGTGGATGGTGTTGTTCTTTAATTGATACATAAAATGAGGATATTTTTGGATGAATGTATGATGATAAGAATATATTTTGGGATAAAAACATAAATTTATGATAATTATGAATGTGATATAAACTTATAAAATTTTTGATAAAAGGTTCACACCACCTTTTGAAGCATAAATAATTCTATCTAAAATAGATAATACAATTATGTGATGAATCTAAAAAAAATAATTGAAGAATAATTATTTTGAAGGTATTTGAATGAAAAAAATTTAAACTTATCATGTTTTATTATTTGAAAATTCAATGAAATTTAAAAAGTGTTTTGAGGTGGATACTATTTAAAGGGAGTTATGAGGAGTAAATTATTATGTTTAAAATTTGGATCATACATTTTAATTCAAATTGAGCCAAAAATCCTCCTTTTTCCTCATAATTTTAACACCTAGTACATACCAACCCTCAAACATAGAAAAATCCTAAAAATTCCTTAGGATCATAAAAATACTTAACACATTGAGTGGTGTTTTTAAACCCATCAAGACATTACTTACCCCTTCATGTGTTTTTAATTGGAGAATAATTTCTTTCAATTTATGCTCATGTGGTGAGAAAAATATTTCCTCTAAAAAAAGGAATGAATTTTAATGAGAGGATTGGAAGTGTGCAAATAAAATGAATTAATTATATTGAAAATATGGGATTAATGAAATTTAAGAGTCATGGTAGGTTTTTTTGAATTAGATTTTGAAATAATTACACATATTTGTTATTGTCTTGAATTTTATTGTGGTAAAAGTTTTTATGATTAGTTTTATAGAATTTGAAGGTATAAATTTTATACAATTGACATAGGAAAAATTAATTATATTTTATTGACATTCAATTATATTTATTCCATCACATTTAATAAATAATTATGTTTTTTGATATTTTGGGGTTAAGTGTCATTCCATTTTATTTCACGATTTTTTTTTTCAATTTATGAATTAATGATTCAAATTATTAATATAATTTCTAGAATCAAAAGAATGGATAGCTAATAATATTCAATTGAAATGACATTTTTAAGAAATATCTATTTTATTAATAATGGATAATTTGGGTATATTTTTATGGAATATGATATTGCCTATGGAATTTTTCGAAATTTGGTGAATTTTTAGGATATATATAATACTAAAGGAGATGGGTAAGGTTTTTACCTTGAGGGAAATTTGATATGTAGTGAATTCCCCATTGATAAGATGATGAGTAACATTTTTTTTTTTCAGATTTGAGATAAGAAGTCATGCACAATAATATTTTCCTATATGTAATATATTAAGAAAAATATAAGAGAAAATTGAAAATTCTTCACTCTATATGTAATACATGAAATCTTTCTATGGTAAGTATTTTATTTAATTTTACATATAAGAATAAAAGATTATGTGTAATATTTTAATCTCAGTAATAATGTAGAAATTTAAAATGATCTATATTTTTTTAAAATCGTTAGATCATGAATAATATCCTCGGAGCTAACATAATGGATTTTGTAGTTAACTGCCAAGGAAGTGGAGATTTATGACAAATATGTATGATATTCAACTTAAATATACGGTTTTCCCCATATGTGATATCTTTTAAATATCTTGAAGAGAATATATAAGATTTTAATGGATATTTCATATTTTTTAAAAAATTGTTAAAATTTTAATGATTGATACATATCATATTATTTGATGCATAATGGATCCATTTTTTAATTGTGAAGTTCAGGAAGATCTAATATGTGAGTTTTTATACTTGGGTATAGAAAATTAGAATTATTTATTATATAGTTTAATATTTAGTCATGCCATGCGGATATTCGGATAATTTTTTACCCATTAATTTTATCTATACTTTCACTATATAAAATATATTCATGCTATAATGGGATCAATGGGGATAAGACTTGAAAATTATTTTGAATTTTGATGTGGCCAGTGTGTTTGATAGAATAAAAAAACTGAAATAATTCATGTATCCATATTAATACATTTAGACAATAAAAAACACAATATTTTATTTCCTACAATAAATCCAAGGGGACACGATGATGTGGATAATTGAATATTTAGATACCTAAGCCTTTTACAAATATTATTACTTTATTTTAAGAATAATTATGCCTAAAATGGAAAAAAGGGATAAAATATTCTACTATATTTATAAGACAAGCTGCATAATTAGGAAAAATGGTAATAGAATAAACCTAATATTTTTTATTCCCTATAATGAGCTATTAACTTTTTTTCAACTCCTAAAACTACATAGCATAAACTGAGTAATACATAAACAAAATTGATGTGAAAAAATCCCAATAAGGGAACTAACATGGGAATGAATCAACACACATAATTTTGAAGGCAAAATATAATAATTTAAAATGCACAGATAATAAATAAAAGTATGGAACAATTATGTATAGAATATGTAATAAATAATAATGATATCCAAATAAACTGATAACATAAAATAGAGCAGTTAGGTAGCATTGGAATTATGAAACTTATGTTTTGTTATAGATAAAATAAAAAAATTATTTAATGAGGATAGTGGGATAATTGTTTCCCTAAAAAAAGAAATGAAATAAAATATATTTTCAACATAAATTAGTTTATTTTAGAAAAATATTTATGTCTAAAATCATTTTATATAGTTTAATTGAATATTGGCAAGGAACAGAGAAGTTCCCTTTAATAGAGTTTTCTTATCGGGGGGAATTGAGAATAGAACCATTTAAAACATGTAATTTCCCATCAATGAAAGATTAATTGAGATAAATACATATGTTTGGTTCATTTAAATATAATATATGACATGTATATATGAATAATTAAGAGATAAATTAATGTTAATAGAGATAGAGCATAACCAAAAAGAAATATAGAGGTTCAGAGAGATTCAGTACCTTATGTCTGAATGCGTCCTGCACTTGCACATAATGTACTACATAATCAAATTAAATTAATTCATTACTTAATGGACAATTACACATTTATTTTATTTCTTATAATTTTATTAATATCATTTATGACCATTTTAATGAATTAGAAGGTTTAATTTAGTCGTTCCGAGAGTGTTTGTTTCATGGTTTCATGGTCAGTTCACTTGTTTATAATTATAAAAGTACTTGTTAAATGGGAATAATATAATATAAGTTAAATAAAATGGTATTAATACACATAAATAATATTAAATGTACCAATATATCATTCTTTTATGACATGAGATGATTTATTAGAAAACACTATAATCATAATTGTTTAGTTTATTTTGGCGGTCTTTCTGAAAATCATTCATTAGTTCTATTTTATTTAATATTATGCCTATATATTATTTAAATAAAATTAAATAAGTTATAATATACTTATTAAAATACTATTTAACCATAATAATAGATTTTTACGATCCATGATGGTGGTAATGGAAAAGAAAATTTCATTATCCCTGAAGATGGATAACCATCATAATTTGGACAGTGGTTTCGTTTATTTCATTAAAAGGATATGAGAAAAAAGGGTTGGTTAAAAAATAATAAATTATAAATATTACATTATAGTATATTAATTATACTAGAGTTATTATGATTTTTTTGATTAAATATGTGAGGATAAGGTTGAAGGCTAAAATAAATTAAAAGTGGTAGTTTAAGAATGTTGCCACTTGAATGTAACCTCCTTTAATGCCCCCTTAAGAAACATAAAATTTTTATTTTGGTGATACGCATAGAAAATTTTTGATGGGATCATGGGGGATTAGAGTTTTGGTAGATATTTGGAATGATTTGAGGCTTTTAAGGTGTGAGTAGTAGACTTGGTGAGGGGTGTTTTTGGAATTTTTCAAAATATTTTATTATTATAAGACTATTCTAGCAAAAAATGATTCTAAAAGAACAATAAATGAATAAGGAATAATATTTTCAAAAATATATTATCCTTTTTTGGATTTGTAATATTTTTTTTAGATTTTGAAATAATTTAATAAAATATTAATATCATAAAATATCATTGATGTCTAATTTGAAACTATTCACCACTTTGACATAAAAAACATCCGAACCAAAGGTAAAATTAGGGGAAACTATTTCTTTATTTCCTAAAAATGTCAATTTAATCTACATAATTATATTATTATCTTAAATATATCAAATTAAATTTATTTTAATAATATTAATATCATGTATTTTATTTCTCCATTAATTAAGTAATTTACTGCCTTATCGTTGTGTAATCATTTAAGGTCATTTTTTCACTCAAAAAAATAAAAAATAAAAAACCACGATAAATATTAATATTTTACATATCAAAATACTAGTTATGGTTGAACATATCTCCTGGATAACCACATATAAAATATTTTATACTTATTAAAAACAATAGTTTGCCATATTTGAATTTTCTTTAAATAAAATTCTATAAGGAAATTAATGTCATCTAAGTGGATCCAAAAGGTTATAAATTTTATCTATGGATGATTATGGATGAAATTTACTCATAAAATATAATTTGGGGTGTTTTTAGGGTCATTTTATAATCCTTATCATATTACTATTACCCCTAATTAACAGATTTACACTTCATTGAGGTAAAAAATTAATAAGGTTACTATTTTTATTGACCCAAAAATAAAAGGGTTCTATTTACTAAATATGAAACTCATTATAAAAATTATATAATAAATTTTTAAAATTTCAAAACAGGGAAGTGGTTGAATTTAATTTAATATTAAACCTGTAAAATTCAACGAATACCCATTTATCGAAATATTCCCCCTTTATGTATAAAATGTTATTATACTAAATTCATATATTAAATTCATTCAAAAGAAAAAAGTAGATTTTTCATAAAAAATTAAGGAATGAAAATTAAAAAATAATACAAAATATAATTTTAATGTGTAAATTATTTAGAATAAAATCTAGTTTTCAATGTAAATCATAATTATTCACTATTCCTTAAAATTTAAAACATTTAAAAAATTTCTAAAAAACAAATTCTAGGATAATTTTGACAAGATGCATTCAAAAAATATTTTTTTATTTTCATGTAAATTTCATAATGGTGTCAAAGTTAATTATATTTATTTTCTCATATATTGTAATAACAACATTTTTTTTGAAGAATACATTTTTTTGAAGTGTAAAATGAATTTACTAAAAATTTACATATTATTCACTAGGAATTAATAAATATATTTCATAATATGTTTATTTATATTAATTACATCTAATTCAATTTCAAGGTTATAATGGTTAAGTTAAAATAAAAATATTTTAATTTAACATCATTATTATTTTAAAACTAGAGTTTTGTTCAATATAGGTTACCATGAAAATTAAATTAATTAAAGAGAAATATTTAATAAAAAATCTAAAAGTGTTACATTCTTCCCCCTTATGAAATTTATTGTTCAAAATTTCATTTTACACTCTCATGTGAATATATGTAAGGGTACATCTTCTTTATTTCTTATTTTTGGTTCCCATGTCGCCTCTTTATATTTTTGGTTCCCCGTTAAACTTTTACTAGGTGAGTGGTTTTGTTGCGTATAACATCATAAGTATGTTAGAATATCATTATAAGGTACTCATCATAAGATAGAACATTTTGCAGCTATACCACCTTAGAATTCAATACATGGGATGGATCTGTTTTGTACATCCCCAAGAGGGTTAGGCAGAATACATTATGTATTTGGGACATGGTATGTGCAATTTATAGTTGATATGTCGTAGCTCTGATGTTAACTAGAACTCCAAGGGGATTATGTACATAGTAAATTTCATTCCCTTCTACCCAAAACTCATGACTCTCTTCTATTGAGGTATATAGAGGAATACCTTATATGAAACCTTAAACTCTACGTCTCATAAATTATTTCCTAAATAGGTCTTCTATCATATTTGGGAAGACCTGATGTGCTTTTGAGTAGCCTTCACCATTCTTAAGATTGCTTCAAAAAATGTAGGTATACGTTGATTAGGTTCTCAATCATAATCCCATCAGGCATGTGTTTTATATGTCTTCCTACAGAGAGATTCTCGTGGGGCCATTTCAATTATTGAGTGGAAACTATTGTTTTAAGAGAACTAGACCAATGGGAGATGTTGATCACATCATCCAATGATTCCCATTGAAAATTATATAAAAATATATTAAAATTTCTAAATGGTCCACTCTGGATAGAAATCCTTTTGAGTTTTATATGCCATACTAAATTTCACCCTAGTTTTTGAATCATGTTGGAAAATTACTAGAACATGGAGGTAAATCTCAGATCTAGTTCAGATACAATTGATAATGTTACTTTATCCAGTCTTACAACTTATTTGATTTATATCACTACAATATTATTGAGTGATATATCCTCTCTAATTTCAATGAGGTGATTTTACTTTGTAATATGAACATCAAAAACACATATGGCATTATTTCCTATGGATTTCTTCGAATGTCCAGTGAAAAATTACATGGTGATGTTTTTTCCATTTCTATGTAAGTATAATTATTGGTTTCATAATACCCTTATAATGTTTCCTTTCATCTTTCAATTTTTTTCATACTAGGGACTTTGATTATATTCAGTGATCTCCTTCTTCATATTGCCTCTACAATAGTGATCTTGGAGATCATGATACATCTTAGTAATCCCTATTTAGATGGAAATGTCAAGATATTTAAACCATTAAAAATATACATCTCTATATTAGGATATTATGGTACACATTTTCATGACCCAAATCATATGAATCATTCTTAATCAAATTTTCAATCCAAGTATTTCCCATTTATGATAGATTCCAAATTCTTCTCAATTTCCACATCATTTTTTTGAGAAACCTTTATCTTATCGATAAGGGATGGTTGAGCTTGAATTTTAGAAAATAATAATGATTTTCTTTCCCTTATTATTACCATGTCAATAATTTGTAAGTATAAGAATATTGGATCCTTATCAATTATAAAAATTGATAAAGTTGTAGGATTCATTCTACTTAGAGCATCTTCCACTTTATTTACCATTCCATGATGGTAGTGGATTGAGCTATTATAATAATTGATGATCTCTAACCATATTTTATGGAGAGTATTATGATAATTTTTTATGAATATATATTTTATTATATTGTGATTGGTATATATCTAACACTTATCCCTATACAGATAATGCCACCTGATATCAATGCGAAGATCAAAGCCACAAACTCTAGATCATGCATGAGACTATTTTTCTCATGAACTTTAAGATACCTTGATTCATAGGCTACTATTTTATCATTTTTCATATAAAACCAGATAATCCCTTCTTTGATGCATCATTTTATACCACAATGAGTTCTCCACTTTTGGGTACTGTAAGTAATGGGGTAGTGATCAAAATTAAACCACGAACATGGAAGGAGAAGCTTATAAATGGAAAGTATAACCTATCTTATGATTCCGTAAGTTTCAATCCAGGTTATTCAAGTTAGTTGAATTATCCATAAGTTTTATTGTAGAATTTTATATTCTTAATCATTAAAAAAACTAAACCATACTCTAATACTAACTATAGTGACCCAAGCCTTTTTACTCATATTATTACATGAATTTCAGCATAATTATCCATAGAATACAGACCAAGGATAAAACATTATAGTGTACCTAGAAGACTAGGTGAATAATTAGAAACCATATCCAAAGAATAAAATGTATTTTTATTAATATATATAATTTTATTCTAACTCCCTTTGAGATCCTAAAACTGTATAGAATAACTTGGGGAATACGTAGACAAATAGTATTATTTAAAAATCCTGGTAAGGGAATGAAATAGGGAATAAAGCATAACACATGAGTTAGAAGGTAGAAATGGTAACATAAAATGCATGGATAATTAATACAAATTTGTAACCATAACATATAAAATATTTAATAACATGATCCTGAAAACATAGGAAAGTGGAAGCAACATATACCATGACATAAACATGAGTCAAGTAAAAAAACTAGGATTATATCACATAGTGTACATTAAAAAATGATGGATTAGGTTTAATCCATAATCCCATAAATAATGATTCATGTGAATAAAACATTACCCAATTACTTGGAAAACTATAGGGTGCACCCATCAAAACATGTTCATGCATATATGTTTCATATAAGGGATCAATTATAAGGAATATGCATAAGGGTTTCCCATGGAATGTAATGGGTATTGTAATCATGTCACAAGGCATAACCAAAGGGCGTATAAGAATAGTATACATGAAAGAATGTATTTAAATAATTATTATTAGTTAATAAATGGAAAATAATAATAGTTATAGATTAATGATGTCAAAATGTATTGAAAACATGAAAAATAGTAGTTTAGTAACATTGAACAGATTCAACTTAAGTGTGGTTTTAGGGAAAACTGTAAATAATATTCAAATTGGGTAAAGGAATAATAGTTTTCATAAAACTAGGCACAAAAAATTATTTTTTATTATTATGTTTAGGGATTTATAATAATATTTGATGGTTAAATATTTTTATGGAGTGTACATGAAAATGGATAATTGACTGAGAATCCACCCTTAATCAGACCTGCATATCAAGCATTATTGAGAAGATATCATTTTAAAACATTTAATTCCCCATAAATTAATGATTAATTGATATTTATACACATGTGTGGTACATGAACTTAAAATATTGGATATTTATATAATAAAAATGAATAGATAAATTGAGGTAAAAATATAGAATGTGTTACCAAATGGAAATATGGAGGTCGAAGAGATCCCCTACATATGTCTGAATGTTTTCTACTTATAAACATAATATAATGGATACATAAATTATATTTATTATTATCTTATTTCCTTACCAATTTCACATGTATTTGATTTATTATATTTTTTTACATTAATTTATTCAATTTTTATGAGTTATAAGGTTCAATTTGATTGTTCAAGAATTGTTATTTAACAGTTTCATGGTTGGTTCACCTCTGTATAATTATGAAAGCTCTTGTTGAATGGTAATACTATTATAGAAGTGAAATTAAATGGTATTTATACCCTTCCCTAAGTTTCAATGGTCCTAGGTATCTTTGTTTCTGACATGAGTATGATTTGATTTATAATATATTAATGATAAATGTTTACTTCATTTTGGAGGTTTTTCCGATATTCACACATTAGTTTCATTTTATTTAATACAATATCTATATATTATTTCCAAAATATGAAATAAGTTATAAGTTTATTATAAAATTAATATTTAATCGTAATAATAGTATTATGAAAATCATTGAAAGCTGTATAAGAAAATGAAAACTCATTATCCATAGAGAAAGTTAATGACCATAACTTGGACAATGGTTTCCATTTTTGAAATAAGAGGAGAGGAAAAAAAGGATAGATAGAAAATATTCTATTATAAATGTAAAATTAAAATATATAAATTTTTATTTATTTATTATTTTTTTATGTGGGAATTGGTTGAGGAGAAGGAACAAGAAGAAAATAAATTAAAATATATAGTTTGAAAATGATACCTCTTGAATATCACGATATAGAAGGACCCATTGAGAAACATGGAATTGGTAATTTTGTGATACTGAAAGCATTTGGAAATGGGGAGATTTGAGAGGAGTGTCATTTTCAGAGATTTTTAAAGCTTCAAGACCTATGTGATTTAGTGACAGGGGGTGGTGATGAGTGATATTTACATGGTGCGTAGAGGGGTGTTTTGGGAATTTAACAAAATATTAAAATACAATTTCCCTATAATAGATCCAATTTAATGAAAATAGACTATAAATTCACAGGGTATACAATATTATAAGAAATATTATCTCTTTAAGAATTATTTAATATTTTTGGGATTTTTAAATATTTTAATAAAATGTTTATCCCATAAAATATCATTATTTTCAAATTTGATAGAATTCATTACTTTGACTTTAAAACCATAAAAACAATAAATAAAATTATAAAAAAAATATTTTCATATATACTAATCATTCCATTACCATAAAGATAATTCTGGGATCACATTAAATATATACAATTATATTTTTAAAAATAATTTTAATATGATTTATTTAATATTTTCATTAATTTAATAATTACTACATCATCATTGGGAAAGCATTTAGGTTAAATATTTATTATGTAATTTTTTTTAAAAAATACCATGATTAAAATAAATCAATTTTCTTTAAAAATAAAATTTTATTTTTGAACATATATTTTTTATTACCACGTATTAAAATTCATATACTTATTAAAACAAATAGTATGACATGTTTAGATTTTATTTAAATAAAATATTGTAAGGGACTTAATGTCAATAAATTGGCTTTGAAAGGTTATAAAATCTACCAAATGATGATCATGGTCTAAAATTACTTATAAAATAAAATTGGGGTAATTGGTAGGGTCATTTTATAATCCTTATCATATATTTTTACACTTAATTACTTGATTTTCACATAACTATGGAAATAAATATAACTAAGATTACTATTCATACTGACTAGCAAATAAACTGATTTTATTTAAAAAAAATTGACCTCCTAATACCAAGTATGGAATCAATTTTTTAAAATTAAAAATGCATAATCGATAGAATTTAATTTAATATTAAAACAGTGAAACACAACAAAAAATCTGAAAAATCTATTCTCAGTATAATATGTTTTTATACAAAATTCTGGTTTAAAATTAATTTTAATGACTAAATTAATATTATTTATAATAAAAATTAATTAATTAAATTTTAAAACAAACCCAAAATAAAATTTTACTCTGCAAATACTTTAAATGAAAATATTGGATTCAATAAAAATCTATTTTTTTCACTATTCGTTAAAATTTTAATCTTTTTTTATAATTATAAAAAATAAAACTAGGATAATTTTTATATTATTAATTCATTATTAAATATTGTATTTCAATATAAAGATTAGAAATTTTTTAATGTTATTTATTTTTACTTTCTTATAGAAAGGAATAAAATAATTTTCTTGAAGAGAACAATTGTTTTTGAAAAATATAATGACATTACTAAAAATTAATTTTTTAATTTACAATAATTAATAATTATATTTAATAATATGTTTATTCCTATTCATACCAACCAATTAAGGAGCTAGGTTATAATTAACATATTAATGTAATAATATTTTTAATATTATATCATGGGTCTTCTAAACTTAGTGTTTTGTTCAACAAATGCTTCTAAAGAAATTAAATTATTTAAATATAAATATTTAATAAAAAATATTAGAGTGTTATATAATATCATGGGAAAAAATTAAAATATGAAACAAATGATATTGATTCCTTATAGATATCAAAGAATATTACTCAATATGGAAAAATCACATGATCAGGGATGAGAGAAGGTGTTATAGAATTTATAATGATTCTCTAAGGAAGATAAATGCACCTAAGGATAATTCTACATGAATTTTGGATCCAACTTGTGTCAATAAGAGGATTTATTTAAGAATTTGTTATTCAACGTTTAACTGGGTTTTTAGGGTTTGTTGAATGAGTTTTTTCTTGTAGTTTTTCTTTTCATTTCTGTTGTATTTAATTTTTTTATTCTTTATTTTCACCTAACACACAGAGGACTAGAATTTTTTTTAATTGTGGAAATTATGGTAAGAAACTTTTATTATGTTTATGTTTGAGTATTGAGAAATATCTTTTTTCATTTATTGGATATCAATTTCCTATGTTGTTATATTTAATTTAATTTGACTGTGTTAGATGGTATTTAATGTTAATTACTAATTTTTGTTACAACTTTTATTCTCCATCCACCACATCTTAATCATTTATAATGGAATTAATAGGTTTTTCTGCCAAATTATTGAGAAACCACTGATACTAGTGTCGAATTTAGATTATTTTTTCAAATTTATTAGGACTTACATTACTCAGTTGGGTGTCACAAGAGTAGTTTGGTTGGACCTAATTGTATTATTTCACTCTCGTAAGAAGAAGGATATGTTTTAAGTGATCAATTACAACTCAAACTCACATTAATTATTATCCCTTAATGGGAGACCAAGTGATTGTGAATTCTATCATTCATCAAATTTTATTATAAGAGTTTGTAAAATTATGGCTTGAATAACATAAAAATTTGAGATCAACCACTAAACCTACCATCTATTTTATATTTATAATCTTATAACATTATTTTTCATCAATTTTTCCCATTTTTACCAAAAAAACATAATTACCCAATTATGTAATTTTAATGGTTCTTATAATTTATAATTTTCTCCCTTTATTGGAGGCTACCTTTAGTCTCTAATATATTATAGTTAGACCTTTGGAGATTAATTTATTTTTGGACCAACCAATGATATTTTTTATATACTAAAATTTACGTTCTATTTATTTCAAAATTAAATTTGGAGTTATAGTAGTTAAAATACTTTGTACATGTGTAATGGATATTCATGACACGTGCTAAGTAAAAAGTCTAGCTTTCAGAAACTATAGTAAGATAATTTTGGAAATGTTACTTTTAATGATAATATCAATTGAGAAATTATATATAGTGTTTACATATCATAACATGGTGAAACATTAATTTCAAATGTATATTATGTTTTAAGACATAAGAAAAACCATATTAGCATAAGAAAATTACTTAATGAAGGCTACTATATGAAATTTGGTAATGAAAAATATTAAGTCATGTATTTTTAAGGATTTTATATTTTATATATTGATAGGAATAAAAATGTTTACATTTATTAAAAATAAGACATTAATTTTTAGAATATAAATTATCTAAGGGTTATTAGGGATATGTCTTATATTTGAAAAAGGAGTCCATGACACAATAATATTTGGAATTTAGTTAAAAATTTTATGAATTATATATTGAAGTAACTTCTAAAAATTATATTCAATTATTCTAAATTATATGACCAATTATTATATTTTATGAAATTAATTTTAGGATTTATGCTTGGTGATGAAGTCTTAATAATAATGGATTTACAAATAGTGCACATACAAAATTTCAGACCTACACAATTTGATACTATAAGAATTAAACACTATCTATATATTTTAATTAAGGATTACACTAGGTATACTTGGATTTATTTTCATATATTTAAATTTTAATAACTCAAATATTTTAAACTTTTTTTATGTACATATTCTGAAAAACCTATATATTTTTACTATCAATAGTGTTCATGGTGGAAAGTTTATGAGTAAAACGTTTGTATATTTTTTATAGTGAACAATTAATTATCTATAACATATTAAAACCATAAAATTTGATGAAAAAAATTGTGAAAGGGGGAATATAAAATTTCAAATGATTTCCTAGACTATGTTTTCTAAATATTTTGTTGCTAATTATTTTTAGATTGAAGCGATTTATGATTCCTATTACACAATAAATATTGTTTTACTTCAACTGATTTTTAATAAAACACCCTTTTATTTTTTGAATGGATGTAATAAAAAACAATTTTGGTTTAGAGTTCTTGGTGTAAATTATTTTTTTGAATAATAAAGTTGATAATTATATATTTTATCATAAATCTAATAAAGGTTTTTTTGGTTACTCTTCTAAAAGTAAGGTATATCATGTTCTAAATAGATATACTCATACATTTGATGAAACAAAACACTTTAACTTTGTTGAGGTAAATCCTTATATGAAGATGAAACACAAGATTTATGATGACAAGAAGGAGCGTTATTTTGAAAATATATCTATTTTACATAAAAATATCTATCCAAATATATAAGAAATTATCTTATTCGATGGTATCCTAACATATGTTAATCATCTAGTTGTCAAGAAAAATAATTCAATATTACATAAATTATAGATGATCTTATGGGTTATAATTATGATAACTTAATTAGTGATCTAGATCTTTAAGTTAGATTTAATAGTTCCTCATGATATGAAAGTGAGAATATTGAATTCTTATCTAAACTTTAACCCAAATATACTGATGATTCCTTGGGTGACATGTCTTATGTAATTTAAATGCAAAAAAACATGATCAATTTGAATGGAGAAAAGGTTGGACATTGGTTGAACATCTAACTAATCTTACAGTTATAGAATTTGAATGGTTATTTAGAAATAATAGTGATGAGAATGTAACTATTTTTTTAAAATAATTTAATATTATTTTCCATGTTTTATAATCAAAAAAAGGATGTATACTATAGAGAATGTTATAATCCAGTAGCTTAACGTAAATCCATTCGAATTATACCATCCTTGGTAGCTTATATGAAATTTAAATTATCTAAAATGGATTTGAATACATTATTCCTTAATAGACGTGTTTATGGTGTGTTTTATGTTAAAAAACCTCTAGGATTTGATTATTTCAATTCCACAAAACATATTTTTACAATTAATAAGGCACATTATAATCTTATGTTATACCAGATAGATTGGTATGATATATTATTAATTTTTTCCAATTGTATATGAATTTATTAAAAGAATAAATGATACCACAACATTTACAATTATATTTTTGAATGAAACCAGTATTGTAAAAATCGATATTTGTGAAATTATTTCCTGATAAACCTAGGAAAAACATGTGAGTTTTTTCTGAAACTTATAGAGTATAATTTTATCTGAGTGTTATGGGCGATCTTCATTAAATTCTAGGATTATAAACAGATCATTGTCCAGAATAACCTATTTTATCCTATAATAAGAAAATTAGAGATTTAATTAAATTTTTTGGTTTGGAAAATTCATTCAATATTAGTACTCTGGTAGGTATCTCATGTAATTTTGACCATAATAAATCCATGAAACTAGTTGATTTGAAATTTATTATAGGGATGATAAAATTTATACCATACTTATGGGATAATAAAAAATTCATTCTGTACTTTTGGTTCTTATGTGTGATATTCTATGAAAATAGAAAAGGGTACAATTTAATGGTTTTTATATAGTCCTTCTGTTTTCATAAAGGAATTTCAAACATAGCCTTTTTTATTCTTCAGGATCTAAGTTTATACATTAGAGACATGTAGAAATAGATTTCAGAGTTTTTATAGTGGATTATAATTATAATGTATCAATTTATTTGTGATGTTATCTTATCATGGTCCATCAAGAATTAAACATTAATTATACTTTCCATCACTAAAAATAATCATATGGTGTCTTGAAGTTATTGTGTGGAAATTTTGTATATTTATAACACACTAACTAATTTAAGAATGAGTTACACTCAAAATCTAATTATTTATGATTGCATCATCCCATTAATTTATTAAATAAACCTATACTTCATTCTTGATCTAAACACATAGATATAAGACGTCACTTATTATTGATGCTAACATTTAATGAAGATATTATTCTCGATTAAATCATTGATGAGTATCAGTTTCCTCATATTTTTTCTGAACCATTACATTTTTAGAGATTATAATACATTAAAATTAAATTTATGTCTAATCAATGTTTATTGAACCCATTTGTCCTCTTGAATTCCATTATTATGAGAATAAAAAAACTCCAAAAATATGGTCGAGGATATTCCATTTCTGGAATTATGTGAATTTATTATGAAGGTAATTAATATATTCTTAAGAAAAAATCAATATAATTTAAAAATGTAATTTAAAAATTTTATATAACAACCCTTTATAAATTGTATAATGATTATCAAACTTAACTATAATCCTCTTCCACAAGGTATTTTTTATTTTTTATGATATTTAGTCTTATGAGAATACCCCCTATATTATTTCATAACATTTATATTTATATCCATATAATATATTGTATTAAAAGTATTATAAAACATATAGACCCATGTGTGTTTATGATTTATACCTTTTAAATTTTATCCACATAATTTTGATTAACCCATGAGAAAAGGGAATTTTTTTTGTTAAAAAAATGTTATAGAAAGTTTATATTTTGTAATATAATATATATAATCTAATTAAATGTTTCTAATTTAATTATTTGAACTATATTTGTGATCATTAGTTAATTAATTTGTATCATATTATAATAAATTGTTGGAAATTTTTCATTTTTTATATAGATCCCTGCTTCCTCTAACAAATAGTTTGATTTCCTCTATTTGATAATCCCAAATGGGGAGAAAGGATGATTTTTTTTATAAATTTGATGAATGTCATATGTTAAATAAGATAAAATAGTAAAACTTTATTACAAAGGGATATTTTAATTTTTTTTCTTCATAAAGTAACATAAACATGATTTTGTAATAGAGAGACTTCTTTAAAATAAAAATTACATATCTTAAGGAGGTAATTTTACTAGAAATTAAATGATTTGTTTTAATTACTTAGTTTCATTAAAATTTATCTCATTAACTAATATACAATTTACATATTACATAATTTTACATGTTAATCTCATTTTCTCCACATTGGTGTTTTCTTTATAAAAATCATAAAGGGGAATACTTTGGGGAGTTTATAAAGACATTTGAGTGTTATGGATAAATAATAGGTTTTTTAATTCTTAAGGGGAACAATTGATTATTATTATGTGTTTATTTGAGTTATGTTATTATTAATGTTGGAGAATATAGATTTCTAAATTTTATACTCATTGGAAATATTATAAAATGTACCAATTTTTTTTTACTAAATTTCAATTTAAATTTACTTTCAATCATATGTTTTGATTATCAAATGAGGGGTTTTATTGAGTCAAATAATCTATTCTATATCCATGTTTTGAAAACAAAAATACTCTTTATATTTAATTTATGAAAACTATAATATTTTGTAAGATCTTTTTCTATAATGTTTTTAAATTCTAATTATTTATATTCTGGAAAAGTAAATATAGATCTTATATTGTAGATCTTTGATAAGACATGTAGATATAAATCTAAAAAAATACGGTGTTTATTCTATGTTAGGTTAAAACAAACCAAATGATCTTGGATATTATTGTAGTATCTTTGTTACAATGTAATCTATAAAATATTATTGATATTTATGGAACAATCATTAGTGTGAAATTGTAATTTCTAATAATATTTTATAAATGGTACATTTTCAAAATGCTCTGAGAGTTCTTGATTGCAATATTATAAATGTTTTTACACAGAAGTAACTTTGTGCATGGGTTTTCATTATAAAAATCCATGTTTATGTTTTTATACTCATCACTTGAAATCATTATGATTGAATATTTTCTCAAGATTGTAATTTCATATGCATTCAATATTTTTTAATAATGAGGTTTTAGGGATAGAAACCAAAATTTTTCTTGACTATGATTTTTAAGATTTTTTGGTATAGACTAGATACCGATCATTTTGATCAAATATAATCATTGAGATAGATATATTTTCTATCGATACTCTACTAATGAAGATTTTTGTGTTTATAAAATAATCCATCCAATGATTTTTTAGGAAGTTCACATTATAGAACCTTTAACCCATAGATGTATGTACTAATCCTATTATTTATTTCTGATAAAATTAAATAGGTCATATAAAATATTCGAACCCGTACTCCCATATTCAGCGCTAAAATCATGAAAATTAAATTTCTAGTTTCATACCAAGAAATTTGACCCAATTTTTTTCGATCCAAATATTAAATAATAAATTTGAAAAATTGTATCAGTTACATACCCAAATACCAGTTTGGTTTATAGTTTTAGGGACCTAGGAAAAACCCCTAAAAACATGGATTAAAAAATAACTGGATCATAAATATAAACATCATATACAACTTTACAAAACATTTCATATTCCATATTAATACTTCAACATATCCCAAAAACTTCATCATTTTAGAAACCATTCTATAGACAAATCATTTAATCATCATTATTCATAACCTCAGAAAAGGAAAACATAATAAGGGTAAGGTCAAATTCTCAGAAAGGGTAATAAATAGCATTAATAATTAGATGTCATCAGAGAGCATAATATGAGCATAAATTTATTATGACATAATCAATGTGTATGAGAATATCATAATAATATTCATATTCAACAATATGCACAACATCAGACATGAAAACATGGAATAAGGCTTTAACAAAGGAAAGAATTGTCAGAATCAATAATCATGAGCCATATGATGTAAATATTGATCATAAGAAACATTATAAACCCATTAAAATTGTACATAATACTTATTTTTCACTTAGGAACATTATTATAATATAAATCTTACAAATGGAATAACTAACATGGCTAACATCCATCTCTATAGTACCCAATACAATGCTTGAAATAATAGACCCACCCATCCTTAGTTTTTTAGGGAACCACCAATCAATGGATTATAACCTAACCGACTATCCTTGATTTATATTTGAACAAAACATCCATGTAGTATAATGTAACCTCCTGTTATCATAATTTTTTTAAAAAAATGTATAATGAATAAAGTATATAGATAATTCACTTTATCATAAACTCATTGAAAACACATTTTTTTCATAACATGATTAACTGGTGGAAGAGAAATGGGTTCCACATAAATATATTTAAAAATTGATTAACCCATGGAAAAGAAAAGGGATACAAAAAAATAAAATTGAAACCAGATTAAGTAATAGAAAATAAATGGGTTACATAAAATTCTCATTGAAACCTGAATAACTGATAGAAAGGAAATGAGTTAAATAAAAATTTCATTGAAACATGATTAACCTATAGAAAAGAAACTGGTGAAAAATAATCTATTTAATTCCTTAATAACCAATAGAAATTAATTTTTTTCTATAAAAATATATTTGAATATGATATATCCATAAAAAAGAAACAAGTTACATAAAAATATCTTTGAAACATGTTTGACACTTCAAAAAGGGTTGGTTTCTATAAAAAATTTGTTAAAAAACTATTAATCCATCCCTATAAAGAATGAGGAATTTTTCATTAAACTTTATATCCATTGAAACATAACTAACAAAAAATGTTCTTTTATGTTGATGAACGAAAATACCATTGAAATATCATTAAAAACATTTTTGAGTAAAACAATCATTTCATTTTGAAAATAGATTTTAAAAAAATTCCTAGAATATGACAAAAAATAATTTCTTTGAAAACAACCTCTGAAAAATATAAGTTATGGTTCAAGTAAAATAATTCTCATGGTTCCAAGAAAATATTTTCTTGTAAATTTTAAAAATAAATATTGTTTTCAATTTTTTCTGAAAAATGGAGTCAAAAGGTAACCATTTGGATAACATTAATAAATTTACATTAAAAATAAATTAAAAGATGGTAAAGATCATGTGAAATGGATTTAAGAATAGTTTTTTCGAAAAATTTTATTTGTAAAAAAAATTAAGATTTTTAAAATAAATTCATATAGAAGGGAATGATACCCGGTCTAAAATAAACTATATGATCAGTATCACTTACAAATGAATTTCTTGATTTTGTTTCAATAAAAAAATGAGGAAATGGAATTTTAACATTTAAACCACATTATTATCAACATGGGAGTAAAAAAATTTGTTATAAAAAAAATATCAAATTATTTCTTCCAAAAGACCCTTGAACGTCAACAATACCAAATTAAAGGATTTTATAACATAAAACCGTTTCCTCTTTGGAAAATTTTCAATCATAAACCCCTTTAAATGAAGAAAAACATATAATATAAATATCATAAACATAATGATTTTAAAGATATAAAATGTAAAAGGGAATGCTATATACCTCACAAATGTATATACAAACATATAATAAATGTATGTCTTAATCAAAGGTTATTTGAGATGATTAATGCTCACAAAAACCATTCCATTGAATTTAAGAACTAATCAATGATAAAATTATGTGTATAAAATAACGATCTACATAAAATAATTGGAAATAAAATATAATACAATAAAAATTCATTACACATATATTCATAAAATATCACATGAAATTAATATATAATGTAACCCAATGAAAATAAATTTATTAATTAAATTATAAACCACTTGGTAAATTTAAAATGAAATACCCTTGGATGAAATAATTTATATTGAAACATAAAATACCATAATTTTTGTTTTATTCAGGATATTACCTCTAAAATGGGTAGTGCATACAGCACGCAATATAAATATGTGTGTAATATATCATTTGTATTATAGAAGTAAAATCTAGAGGAGAAAAACACTTATCTCAAGCCCATACATTCCATGAATGTCATTTATCTTTTGTATAATAAGAATTTATAAATTATTTGATTTCATAACAAAATTTTCTAGGATATGTAAATTTTACATAAATCATTTATTTTATTTCTTTTTTATGATAATTAAATCCTTAATCAGTTAAGTCCATGTCGATTATTTTGCAGACGTTCGGTTCATTGTTTCAAAAAGGCATCAGTGTGATGACAGTGGTAAAAAAGAAAATTATATAAATATATGCAAAATAATAAACAAGAAATTATTATCATATTTATTCATCAATTATTCTATTGAAATCAATCATAAATTTCTTTATGAAAAATAATCTATGTTATGATAATAGAGATAGTAGTTCGTACGTTTGTATGAGTGACATTTCCATTTTTCAATGATCATTATGGGAAGAAGGTATGTATTATTTTATATTTTAATAATAATAATAATATCAAAAATACCATATTACTTCTTTAAATATAGTTATATATATTTTTATTGTGATTTGGTGATAAAAAAGGATCACATTGCTTTGTGGATAAAGTAGTCCACACATACACGAACAATGTCATCATCTTCCAGTTTAAGAATGAAAATGATATATTTTATTTTAATAATTATAAATATGTCATTAATATAATTATTATGTAATTTATACAACATATATTTTTTAAAATTACCCTTATTACCTTCTATTTAAACCATTCTAAAAAATGAATACATCACTTCACATGGCGGTAGTCCACCGTACAAAGGAGAGATGTTATCATATCCACACAGAATGGAAAGTAAAAAGGTATTTGTGGTATCATAACTCTATAAGTAAAAATGTGTTACAAATACCATATATAATATTTAAATCCATTATTATTAAAGGCCAAAATAGGCGATGATGGAAAATGAATGACATCCAATTGTGAGGAGGTAATATGTTGTACACATAAAGGTTGATTTTATATCACATTTGAGGGCAGAGGAGATTGATTTAGATTGTGAAATTAATATAGTAACATATAAATTTATATTTTATCATTTTATTTTCATATTATCATATATTAATAATATTTTATGGTGTTGAAAAAATAAATAAAATAAAAATGTATAGTAATCAATTTTACCTCTTCTCAGATAACCTCTTTAGGATTATACCTAAATTATTCAAAGAATATATGTATTACCAAAATATGGACTCTATTATTAGTGTATAAAATATTGTAAGTTATTTGGTTAGTTTTTCATTGAAACAAAGGTTATAAACCCAGTTTTACCTTAACCATGAAAAATATTTTTAAATTTTTAACTATTAATTAACAAAAAAATCATGTTGAAATTATTAAAATATATAAATTATTATTATTCACAATATTTTATCCATTATAAAAATTTAATTCACATAAATAGATAAATTTTTTTTCCCACAAAATCGGCAACTATGACAGAATAGCGGGTTTTTAAGAAGTGTATTTTTCAAACAAAATATAATTTTATATTAACTCTATGATGAATAATAATAATTATATGAATATAAATTTATATTAATTGATATATAATATATATATCATTGAAATAATTCAAAATAAGGGGTATTTTTACTAAATTAATGAGGAAAAATGTTATAAAATGTAACACAATATTCAGAATAATCATGTTTTTAAACCGAAAGACAATCTTATATTAATATCAAATATGAATATAATTTTAAAAAATTAATGGATTAAATATAACTAAATAATATTTATTATTCATTAAATAATGTTCAGAACAAAATTATAGTTTTATATTTATTACATTATTGAAAAATAAAATACATTTTTTATAGAAAAAATGACATTTTCACTATTCAAAGAAAAACCAATATTTTCCAAAAAATCCAAAAAATACGCCCTATGTAAAGTTTTTATTATTTTTTCAACAATTATGTTCATTTCATCCAATAAATTTCTTAAATTATCTAAAAATTAATTATAATATATTCCAATAATTATCATTTTTGAAGAAAATGATTTTTTATAGGAAAGTCACGTTAAAAAAATTAATTGATTATTTACAAAGATTTTATCAATGAATTAGTGTTCAATATGATATATATATATATATATATATATATATTAAAAAATTGTTAATACTATTCATGACCATCATTTTGAAGGCTAGGTTATAACGATAATATATATTGTGGGTCGTTTAAGATCATTATTTTTTATTGAATACACTATCGAACCTAGATTTAATTTCTAAAATATTAGGGTGTTACATCCACCCAACATTTAATAAATTATGTCTTTATAATTTTATCTTTTTTTCAATAATGAAATATTTATAATTTTAAAATATTTTTTTTATAAAACCACATTGTAAAAAGGGGTAATAAATCGTCAACATGCTATGAAATAAAAGGACATACAACGGTTATATAGAATAACCCATACTAGGTTTCAAAATTAGAGAACATAGGTGGGAAATGAATATTTGTCCATAGAAGAAAAGATTAAATGATTATTGATAGTGTTAGATATTATTTATAATATTAATTTGCATGTTAAGTAGAATGTTAAGGGCCTCAAAACCACCAATATTCTTTGAGCGAAAAGACCATTAGCTCGATAGAAATGAAGGTACTAGGATAAACATTTTGTTTCAATATCCTTTTCCTATAGTTGTGGAATTAATTTTCCATATATACTAATAGAATAATTAAATATACTCACTTGATGCTTATAATTTTATCCTTTGGAAATTTCTAGAACAATTTATTATTTTTATCTAAATGATGAGTATTTAAGAATAATTTTTCATACCTACATCACTGAAATCCACTTTTAGAGGAGCACATAACCATAGAAAGGATAAAAATATATTCCAAAAATCATTATACATTAAGAAAAACTAAATATTTATCACATAGTAGGATAATTCAGAAAATTTATAAACCATCTTATAATTAAACAGTACATTAATTCAGATGGAAATACCTAGAGTTTAACCCAAATAAATCCTTAAATGAATGACCCTATATCCAAAATAACCTATAGTGGGTTGTATTGGAAATTTAACATTTTATCAAAATTAATGTTATATATCTTTTATGTTTTTCATAAATCATAAGATAAACTCACATGAAAACATCCTAATCTACAAAGTTATCTAACATGTTCCTCTAATAACACCTATAACAACCCAAAAACTGTACTCTTTGATCTAGTTCTGAGATAATAAAAATTAAAATTATTTCTTGACAATGATAATTGTGATATACTTTTTAAATCCAAATAATACAATAGAAAAAGAAAAAAAATGGTTAACATATATACAAAAGTACCCTTTCATATTTGAATTTTAGTGAATTATAAAAACTATTAGCAACTTTGATTAATAAATAACTCATTCAAAAATTTGAACATAATCTCCCACTATACCTATAATTTAATATTACATATCAATTATTAAAAATATCATATAAACATTATCATGTTAGAAACCATTCTAGGGAAAATTCCCATAATCATCATTCTTCATAATCTTGGGAAAATGAAAGATAATAATAATGATATAGAATTCTTGATAAGGGTAATAATTATCATTAATAATTAGATGTCATCAGTGATTATAAAAAGAGAATAACGGTATAATTATATAATCGTAGATCATAATAATATCATAAGAATATTCATACCAATCAATACTTATATCATTAAACAAAAAAACATGGCATAATGCTTTGACAAATGAAATACACCTCATAATAAATATCATTATCCATGTTATATAACTCTTGATTATAAGAAACTTTATAAACCTGTATAATTAATAGATAAAACTTATTGGTATCTTAGGAACATTATCTTCATATCACTCTTACAAATAGAGTAGCCAATATAGCTAACTTCAACTCCAGAGTACCCAATGAATTTTAGGTCTATAACAAACTGACCCATCACGGGTTTATCACGAGGAAAACCTTACTTGGTAAATAATGTAACCACACATACATTGTATATAATAGATCCACCTATACTTCATTTATAAAATAACCGACCATCATAATGATAAATTTCAAATAACCATATCATGAATAAATTATATATAGAATTTATTTCATCATTAAGTCATTAAAATAACATTTATTCTTATCAGAATGTGAGTAGACCATGGAAAAGAAACGGGTTCCATAACTATCTATTTGAAACATGATTAACCTCATGGAAAAGAATATTTTTTGTAAAAATATCTTGGAAACATGATTAACCCATTAAAAGTTAATGGGTTATATGACAATGTATTTGAAACATTATTAACCCATAGAGAAGAAACAGATTATCAAAAAAATTCATTGAAACATTAATTACCCATAGAAAATAAATGGCATTCATAAAAATATATTCGAAAAATGGTTATCACATATAAAATAAATCCGTTCCATATCAATATCTTTTAAACATGATTAACCCATAGAAAAAAAATGTGCTATATAAAATTATCTTTAAAAAATGATTAATTCGTGGAAAAAACAAGTTCTGTAACCATATATTCGAAACAATATCAATACATCTAGAGAAAAAATTAGGATAATATCATTAAAAAATATCCCTGTTTAAGCATATATAACAACAAGGGTTGTTTATGTAGAATAATGTAAATACCATTAATAGATCATTAAAACATATTTAAGGAAAATGAAATTTTCAATTTTGAAAATCACTTTTAAAAACTAAAAATTAAATTAGTATTGTGATGAGATATTTAATTTAAAAAAACCTTGGAATCATATAATATATTACTCAAATAATAACATGGTTATAAAATAGGAAATATTTTTATGTTTAATATCTAAAGAATAAAAACTCTTTTCAAAATATTTTTAAAATGGGAGTCAAAAGTGACTGATTTAGAAAACATTAGAACATTTTCATTTTAAACATTCTATAAAATGGAAATATATCATGTAAAATGAATTTAGGAAAATTTTAATTTTTATAAAAGAATTTTTTTTAAACATTTTAGAAAACATGGATATATAATAGAAAGATACCAAATATAAAATAAAATACAAGATAAAATCACTTAAAATTGAATTTCTTTATGTTTCTTCAATCAACATGGAGAGAAATGGAATTTAAACATGTTTAAAAAAGACATAACCAATGTAAAAAAATAAATTTATGCTTATCAAGAAAATAATATCACATTATTTCCTCTAAAGGAACCTAGAATATAAAAAATCTTGAAAGAAATGAGATTGTAACATAAAACCATTCTCGCTTCAGTAACTCTTCATTCATAAGACCCATTAAAGCAATAACATAATATTATAATTTAAATATCATGAAAAATAATAATTTAAATGATATATCATGCAAAATGGTTGTATATACACCTTATAAATTAATATAGCTTCATATCATAAATATATGTCTCAATGAATACAAATTTACGACGAATAACCCTTATAAAATCATACAAAGAGAATTTTAGAATTAATCACTGAATAAATTATGTTTATCATAAAACAAGTAGAAATATAATATAATATAATAAAAATTACTTTCACACATAATCATAGAATTAAAAAAACATAATGAATAAATAATATATCCCAATGAAATATAATTGAGTTATGAAATTCTTTGATAGGTAGTAAATTTCAAGTAGAATCCCCTTGGAAGAAATAATTACAGTTGAATCTTAGAATAACATTATATATGTTTTTTCATTACATTACATGTAAATGGGATAGTATATAAACTAAAAAATATAAATAAATGGTGAATAGAGAATATGTCCCACAAAAGTAAATGTGATAGGAGAAAACCCCTTACCTCGAGTATAGACATTCCATGACTGTCCTTTAAATACTATATAATAATTATATATCATTTATTTTATTTCTAAATTAAATTTTACTAAATAAATAACTTCAAATTAAATAATTTAATTTAATTATTTTTAATAACATATTTAAATTCTTAATTAGTTAAGTCTGCATCAGGTGTTTTGAGGACGTTTAGTTCGTGGTTTCAAAATGGAATCAATGTATTGATCGTGGTCAAATAGGACATTATTTAAAAATATCCATAATACCAATCATGAAATTATTATTATTATAGTTATTCATAAATTATAATTCTAAAAATATTCATGGTAAATGGTTATGAAAAATGAGATTTGTTACTATCATGGATACAGTAGGTCATACAAACCCATGATTAACTTTTCTATATCTCAATGATCATTATAGTAATAAATAATGAATTATTTTATATTTAAATAATTATAATAATATCATATATAATAAATTCTTTATTTAATTATATTATATAAATCATTCTTATGATGTGGTGACTAAAAAAATATTCACACCACTTATTAGAGGTGGTAGTTCACACGTACCCAAATGACGTTAACATTTTTCATTGTAAAAAAGATAATTATATATTATATCTTAATAATGATAAATATATCATAAATATTATTAATTTTTCATTTATATCACATATATAAATTTAAATTATCCTTATTACCTTCCATGTAAAGAGTTAGTGAATAATGAATCACATCGCTTGGCTCTACGGTACTCCGCCTTACACATAAGTGCCATTTTCATATCCATCATTGAATGGAATGTTAAAAATGTATATGTGATATAATAAAACCATATATATATATATATAGAATTAGTTTTAAAATATAATTTATACACTTTAAATACACCATTATAATAGGACATGAGAGTCGATTCTGGAAAAATAATGACATTGGTTTGCAAGGAAATTGTCTGTTGTTCACACAAATGATAATTTCATATCCCAATTGATGAGATAGAAGATGAATTTATCATATTACCTTAGTATAATATCATATAAAAATATATTAGATAATGTTTTATCATATGATAAAATTTTAATAACATTTTAATGAGGTGGAAGAAGAAAGAATAAAATGCATAGTTATAAATTTTACCTCTTTTCAGACCACCTATTTAGGATTATACATAAATTATTCAATGAATGGATTTTGGAAAAAATCTGTCATGACCCGTCCTTGGGGCCCGTGCCATGACTACCCCAAGCCCGCCTTCCATAGGCCGGGGGTTGGCGACTAGCACCAAGGTGTAAATCCCGGTAAAAAGGGAAGGCATTGCCTTTGTAAGTAAACAATCACACAGAGTACAAGCGGAAGAAGTAAATACTAAGTAAAAAATGAGTACAACAGTAAGTGCGGAAAGTATAAAGGGGCTGGAAATACAAGCCCAACTGTAAAGTATAACTCGAAAGGGAAAACAGAAACTGAAAAGTAAAGCTGCTACGCCGAGCTGTCCACTGGAAATCCCACCTGAAGGGTGGGTACATATAGCTCCTCTGCTCCTCGGGTCCCGCCATCCGCTCCGAGTATGTCCCGCCCAGTGGTCCACCTCCGGGTACCACCTCTTCGTCACATCCACCTCTGGGTACCGTCTCGTCGTGAGGTCCTCCTCCGGGTACCATCTCGTCGTATAGTCCACCTCTAGGTACCGTCCAGTCCTCGAACACTCGGCCTCTGTCAGCACTGCCCGTCGTCTGCAACCAACACAACGAGGTGCAGGCATAGCCCGTGCAGGGGTGAGTATAGCGATACTCAGTAGGGACCCCGAGACCCTCAAGGTCTCACTAAAACCAACAAGTATAACCACATAGAAGATCTCAACAGATAACCTCTACTTAGGTATACACCCATACATATACCTAAGTTATCAAGTAACCCATCTCAATCATTATGAAACACAAGGATTGTGAAATCAACGGATAACTACTACCCAGGTATATGCCCATACATATACCTATGTTATCAAGTGACCCATCTCAATTATGAGGTAAACACAAAGGTCAAAAGTCTCAGCTCATACCAGGATTTTCATTATCGAAACCGTAACTGCTGAAGAGCTCCGTCTCTAGAGTGTACAGTGGTCCTGTCATGACTCCGAGGTATTTCTCACTAACCTAAGACTGCTGAGATACTCCTCCTGTCGAGTATCGCGGGCCTGCCACCTCACACAGTAGTGCTTCCCGCCGGGGTCTGCCACCCAACACAGTAGTGCTCCCCCCCTCATAGCCTACATAGGTACTCCTCCTGTCGAGTATCGCGGGTCTGCCACCTCACATAGTAGTGCTCATCCGCTATGGGTCTGCCACCTCACAAAGTAGTGCTCCCCACTAGGCTATGTAAGTCACTCCGAATCGAATCGGACAAGCAGTCTTCAGGTCTCGGCCGGCTACACGGTCTCCGTACTCCGTACGCTCGTCTCTGGGAGGGTCCGCTCCATGAGCTACAAGTCGATACTCCAAGTATCTCAAAGTCCCACGAAGAAGTATCTCAAAGGACTGCCTCGTCATAGGGGTCTCAACGCAACAGACGGCGCGTCAATCGGACGCCCGGTCTGTGAGTTATTGTCCTTTTGGTCCGAGGGGCCCGGTTGGTTTCGTGAGCGAACCAAACCCGGCCGTATCTCATCTGTACCCCTAACTCTCATAGGGTATACTCATAGGGACCATTTATCAACGAGATCACCAACGCCACTGACGGTTCGTCAAACGGACATTCTGTCAGAAAGGTATCAGCTTTTCCATTCCAGGGGCCCGGTTGGATTTTGGTGCGATCCAACTCGGCCACTATCCATCTGCATCCAAATCTCGGGCGGAGGATGCCAAAAGTTCCGTATCGTAAACAAGAACTCAACGCAACAGACGACGCATCAATCGGACGCCCGGTCTGAGAGTTATTGGCTTTTTCGTTCAGGGGCCCGGTTGGTTTTTAAGGAAAAACCAACCCAACCGTACTCCACCTACGTCCAAACCTCAGGCGGAGTATTCCAAAAGATCCGCCTCACTAGGAGGAACTCAACAAAGCTGACGGCACGTCAATCGGACGTCCGTAGCTCAAGATATGAGCGTTTCCGCTCTGAGGGCCCGGTTGGTTTCGTGTACGAACCAACGCGGCCAAACTCAAAGTTCTCAGAAACCTTGAGTGTAATATACCTAAACGACCGCCTCGATCCAAGGATCGCGTTGCTGCAGACGGTTCATCAATCGGAGGTCCGTAGCTCAAGTTATGAGTGAATGACCGAAGTCGATTCGAAAACGGGGGGTCCGGGTCTGGGCCGACCCGGCCCGGCACGGCGGCGCGGCCAGGTGCGGCGGCGCGGCTCGGCGCGGCGGCGCGGTCCAGCGTGGCCTGGCACCGCACGTGCGCTGCGCGGGGGGGAAAGGCCCCCCGCCTCTTCCCTCTGGGGGCGCGACATCACGCCGCGCCTTTGACAAACGAACGGCCCCCCCACGTGAGGGGGCCTGCTTTAAAAAAAGAAACGGGGGGGGGGGGGGGGGGGCGCTGTCCCCCCCTTGGTGTAACCGCGACCCCCCCATTATGGGGGGCCAGTTTTGGCCAGCCGGGGGAATTAATTCCCCCGGTTCTTCTCCCTTCCGGCCGGCCCGACCTGGCCGTCCGGTTCTTCCTCAACGGGACCGGCAAGGCCAGTCCCCCTTCCGACTTCCGACACCGGCGGCCCGGCTAGCCGCCGGTCTTCTCGTTCCGCCATGGCCTGGAACCAGCCGCAGCCTTCGTCGTCCGACGCGGTGCGATGACACCGTGCCCCTCCGCCGCGGCCCCGCTCCGGCCGCGGCGCCTTTGGTTTCCCCTTCGACGTGGCGTGACAGCATCGCGTCCATGAAATTCTTCCACGGCGCGGCGCGACGGCGCCACGCAATAATTGCCATGCGATTCCCGAGTGGTGCAACGGCACCACACCATCTCTTTTCATCCGCAAGAAACAAACAAGAACAAGGAGGGGGGGTTCGGCCGTGTTCGTGCGGTCCGGCCCCCTCACATTAAACGATATCAATTATTCGTTATCCTCAAATTTAAACATTCTAGAATCAAGAATGGAAATAAATAAATAAAACAACAACAACCCCCTACAACATCTTAAATAAAAAGAAGCATACAAATAATCTCAACCCGCAATTAATATAAAACATTCGCGGATCAACTTAAGGATGAGTTGATCCGGTTCTTTGTTTTAGAAGAACAACCAAGTGAGAAACACCATTCTCAAAATAATCCCCTACCTTGATTTAAGAGGTGACGAGATTCGGTGTCGCGAAAAGAGATGTCGCGGAAGAAGACGTCTTCTCTATTGCAGGTATGGCGTCGCGGAAGACGTTTCCCGAGAACGTGGCATTCTTCGTCGATGTCTGATTGTTCTTCGCGTTCTTTGTCAAGAGGATGAAGAAACTTCAAGACTTCTAAGCCTTCTTTCCAAAAGCTCTCAAACAACACAACCCAACCAAATGAAAAAAAAGTTCTCCACTTATTTAATTAACCTCACATGGCTTTTGAAATTCAAGTGTTTGAAATTCAAAAGACTCACACAACTCACCACATTAAAAATCAATTAATTTAAGACATAAGTTATAACTAAGTTAAAATAATTTAAGTGGGAGTTGAGGGGTTTTAGAGGATATGAAGATGTGGGGTTCGTGTGGGCCCCACCACCCTCATAACCTCCCAAGGGAGGTTGGGTGGTTACCCAACTTCCACCATGAGCTAACACTTAGAGTAAGTTAATAAAAATTGTAGTGTAGTTATAAAATAAACTTCCACAATTTTTATTATCAACACTCGTGTAAACGCAACTCTGGAACAGGAGTTCCTAAGCAATTACCGGCACTGCGGTTCCATCGGTGCCCTCGGAATTCGATTCCAGGAACCGGTTCAAAAGATAGAAATTTCCGCTCACTCGTTCACTGAACGTACCCGAGCCAAACTTCGGAAATTAATTTCGAGCACACCGGGCCTCAGAATCAGGCGCCGTCAGAAACTGCATTCTTGTAAAATTCCAAAGAAAATTAAGAAAAAAATTTACTTGAAATTTACGGGTCTTTAAATTACTCCCACCTCCGGACTTTACGTCCCCGTAAAGCTTCAACACAAACTAGGGTCACAAAAGCGGTACGGAGCACGCATCTGAGCCTTCCGCTTCCATGTGATTACCTAGAGGTTCCGTACTGCCAAAGAAAGTACACCCGAGGAATCGATCATCCTCGTAGGATCTGCTCCTGTTGATCCTCAATCCCCACTGGAACCTCCGTGAAAGACACCCCATTGCCATCGTCCAGCTCCTCATGGTCGATGGTATGCGAAGGGTCGAGCACGTATCTCCTCAGTTGAGATACATGGAAGTCGTCGTGCAACTGGTGCAACTTCGGTGAATGGGTCAAGCGGTAAACCACCCCGCCTACCCAGCTGGGAACCTAAGAAGTTCCGCTGAACCTTGAAGATAACTTGCCGCCTAGGCCACATCTCCGTAAACCTCGTCGAGGTGAGACCCGTAAAAGAACATAGTCGCCATACTCAAACTCCATGGGTTTCCAATTCCTATTAGAACTGGAACTCAAACGACTTCTGCCACGAGGGTAAGGTTGGCCAATTCAAGAGTGATCAGTCGCACCCTCCCGTGAAAGAGTTTATCCCGTGCTGCCTGGGGTTTCCTTTTCGCCGACCAAGGAAAACCCATCCCGACGTTTGCCTAAAACCGTCAATTTGAGTATGAACAGTTATTGCCCATTCCATACTCAAAATAACATCGTAAGGCCTCGACGCTGTCACCAAGAGATTCCAACCGAAACTCTCGCCTTGAGGGTCTGACCACACCGTCGGCGTAAGTGTGATTATCGAGTCTCCTCCCAAGGTATCTCCAGATGTGAGGGTCAAGTCCACGTCTTACCGGAAACTCTAGGTCTGGAACAAGATTTGTGAAAGCAAGAAATGATTCACATCGACGTCCGTTACTACAATAGCTAGTAGTGGACACAGACTGTCCCTTGAATCATTTCTAGAGCCATTGGGTCGCACTCCTTGACCGCATGCAGCCGCACTCTTCCTCCGCCCTCCAGCTCCCTGAGCCTAGCAGGAATAACTAAGGCGGGTGGTTGTACAATGTTAGGATGTACACCACCTCATGCTGCTCTCCTAGATCTGCCTCCACATCTGCTGCTTTGTAGACTCATCTCTCCTTTAAGCTTCCTCTTCTTTAACACGCCCGAGTCTCTAAGACTGGCACCGGTTTCCTGTTTCTTACTGCACTGTGCAGTCTTCATCCTCTCTTGGATGTCCTGGACCTCCTTTAGTCTCACAAGAGCTGCTATGATTTCTTCTTTTCCGATAAGAGAAACCCGGTGTCATCCCCTTGATGAACCACATTCGTTTCCTAATACAGTCAATCCTGACATGAATGATGCATTCATGCCATGGATGACGTCGTAAGGCCTCGACGTAACTACTAAGATATCCAACTGTCACTCTCGCCTCTAAGGATCGAGTCACACTGTCGGCATCAGTGTGAGGTCACTGGGTCCCCTCCAGTAGAAATCTTGAAAGTGAGGGTCAAGTCAACAGTTTAACCAGGACCACTCAGTATCAACCAAACAAAAGGATAGGAAAGCAAACAAGGATAAGTGTCTTTTTATTATTGTAGCTCATAGTACAAAGACACGAATACAAAAGCAACATGGAACTAGAAGTACAAAGGACGTATCCACTGGTTCCTCTCTTGCCCACCTGCTCTCGAAGCTCTACTGCCTTGTCCACTGCTCGGCTGTTGCTCAAGTACCAACCGCTGCTTCTATCTCAGTAGCTCCTCCAACACCCGTTGTTCAACCGTACGAGGATTCAGACAATCACGTGCCTGGTGACCCTTCCCGCCGCAGAAGTAACATTGTCCGTTTTTGGCACGCCTGGCTCTGACCCCACCTCGGGTGCCCCACACCACCGGTCCTAAAACCCGAGATCGTCTATCTGCTAGTTTGGTCCTCCTGGACCTCTGCATCATCTGTCTACTGCCCACAGATGACTCGGCTACTGATCGAAAAGTACGCAGCAAAGGCAGAATCTCCTGTACACGCTTGGGGTCTAGAGCTACTGGCACAAACTCCACCCTGAAGAAGGTCTCGAAGTATTCCCATGCGAAGTTCATCTCATCGCAAAACTGAAACAAGTGGCTCCACCACCTGCCTGCTGCTGCCTGAAGGAGGATGGTAGCAAAGATCACCATGAAGTCTGCCGGTGTCCCCACTAGCCTGAAGACTCTCACCACAGCCTCCAGCCAAACCTCAGCCACCTGCGGGTCTGTCTCTCCCTGGAACCTAGGTGGCCTCTGGCGCTGGAACTCGTGCAGCGCGCTCAAGCGTCTTGCATCGCCTACTGCTGGGGCTGGGGGCATCAGTGGCCCAACGGGTAGCAGTACCGCTGGTGCCTCCGCTGGTGCCTCAACTGCAAGAGGGCCCTGTACCGAAGCCTCGTCGCTCAAAAGGCTGTCAGCACGCACATCCCTCTGGGCTCTAGCTGGTCGTCCGTGAAAAGGCATCCTGAAAGAAACATCGTGACATGGTCAAACGTTTATACCTGGTGAGCTGACCTGGTTTGAGCTGTTTTAAGGGAAAACCATTGAAAACACACACGCAATCAGTGTTTTCGTGCACAAAGTCGGAAATCAGTTGTCAGGGTCCTGGTGTATAGATACGTCGGCTGCCCGCACCAACACTGGACTCCCTGAACTGAAAACCACACTCGGTACTCTCAACACTATTGCTTCACAGAAAGAAACATCAGAGTTATAAGTTAAGTGGTAGAACCGAACTCTTTTGATAGCAATTTGTCACGACCCGTCCTTGGGGCCCGTGCCGTGACTACCCCAAGCCCGCCTTCCATAGGCCAGGGGCTGGCGACTAGCACCAAGGCGTAAATCCCGGTAAAAAGGGAAGGCATTGCCTTTGTAAGTAAACAATCACACAGAGTACAAGCGGAAGAAGTAAATACTAAGTAAAAACTGAGTACAACAGTAAGTGCGGAAAGTATAAAGGGGCCGGAAATACAAGCCCAACTGTAAAGTACAACTCGAAAGGGAAAACAGCAACTGAAAAGTAAAGCTGCTACGCCGAGCTGTCCACTGGAAATCCCACCTGAAGGGTGGGTACAAATAACTCCTCTGCTCCTCGGGTCCCGCCGTCTGCTCCGAGTATGTCCCGCCCAGTGGTCCACCTCCGGGTACCGCATCGTCGTCACATCCACCTCTGGGTACCATCTCGTCGTGAGGTCCTCCTCCGGGTACCATCTCATCGTATAGTCCACCTCCAGGTACCGTCCAGTCCTCGAACACTCGACCTCTGTCAGCACTGCCCGTCGTATGCAACCAACACAACGAGGTGCGGGCATAGCCCGTGCAGGGGTGAGTATAACGATACTCAGTAGGGACCCCGAGACCCTCAAGGTCTCACTAAAACCAACAAGGATAACCACATAGAATATCTCAACAGATAACCTCTACTTAGGTATATGCCCATATATATACCTAAGTTATCAAGTAACCCATCTCAATCATGAGGAAACACAAGGATTGTGAAATAAACGGATAACTACTACCCAGGTATATGCCCATACATATACCTAAGTTATCAAGTGACCCATCTCAATCATGAGGTAAACACAAAGGTCAAAAGTCTCAACTCAAACCAGGATTTTCATTATCGAAACCGTAACTGCTGAAGAGCTCCGTCTCTGGAGTGTACAGTGGTCCTGTCACGACTCCGAGGTACTTCTCACTAACCTAAGACTTCTGAGATACTCCTCCTGTCGAGTATCGCGGGCCTGCCACCTCACACAGTAGTGCTTCCCGTCGGGGTCTGCCACCCAACACAGTAGTGCTCCCCCCCTCATAGCCTACAGAGGTACTCCTCCTGTCGATTACCATGGGTCTGCCACCTCACATAGTAGTGCTCATCCGCTATGGGTCTACCACCTCACAAAGTAGTGCTCCCCACTGGGCTACGTAAGTCACTCCAAATCGAATCGGACAAGCAGTCTTCAGGTCTCGGCCGGCTACACGGTCTCCGTACTCCGTACGCTCGTCTCTGGGAGGGTCCGCTCCACGAGCTACAAGCCGATACTCCAAGTATCTCAAAGTCCCACGAAGAAGTATCTCAAAGGACCGCCTCGTCATAGGGGTCTCAACGCAACAGACGGTGCGTCAATCGGACGCCCGGTCTGTGAGTTATTAGCCTTTTCGTCCCAGGGGCCCGGTTGGTTTCGTGAGAGAACCAAACCCGTCTGTATCTCATCGGTACCCCGAACTATCATAGGGTATAATCATAGGGACCGTTTCTCAACGAGATCACCAACGCCACTGACGGTTCGTCAAACGGACGTTCTGTCAGAAAGGTATCAACTTTTCTGTTCCAGGGGCCCGGTTGGATTTTGGTGCTATCCAACTCGGCCACTATCCATCTGCATCCAAATCTCGGGCGGAGGATTCCAAAAGTTCCGTATCGTCAACAGGAACTCAACGCAACAGACGGCGCGTCAATCCGACGCCCGGTCTGAGAGTTATTGGCTTTTTCGTTCAGGGGCCCGGTTGGTTTTTAAGGAAAAACAACCCGACCGTACTCCACCTGCGTCCAAACCTCGGGCGGAGTATGCCAAAAGATCCGTCTCACTAAGAGGAACTCAACAAAGCAGACGACACGTCAATCGGACGTCCGTAGCTCAAGATATGGGCGTTTCCGTTCCGAGGGCCCGATTGGTTTCGTGTACGAACCAGCCCGGCCAAACTCAAAGTTCTTCAAAACCTTGAGTGTAATATACCGAAACGACCGCCGCGATCCAAGGATCGCGTTTCCGTTGACGGTTCGTCAATCGGAGGTCCGTAGCTCAAGTTATGAGCGAATGAACGAAGTCGATTCGAAAACGGGGGGTCCGGGTCCGGGCCGACCCGGCCCGACCCCCCCTGGGTCGGCCCGAACCGGGCGACCCGACCCGGCGCGGCGGCGCGGTCCGGCGCGGCCTGGCGCCGCACGTGCGCTGCGCTGGGGGGGGGGGGGGCAAGGCCCCCCGCCTCGTCCCTCTGGCGGCGCGGCATCACGCCGCGCCTTTGACAATCGAACGCCCCCCGCCCCCCCCACGCGAGGGGGCCTGCTTAAAAAAAAAGAAACGGGGGGGGGGGGGGGGGGGGCGCTGCCCCCCCTCCCCCTTGGTGTAACCGCGGCCCCCCCATTATGGGGGGCCAGTTTTGGCCAGCCGGGGGAATTAATTCCTCCGGTTCTTCTCTCTCCCTCAATGGGACCGACAAGGCCGGTCCCCCTTCCGGCTTCCGACACCGGCGGCGCGGCTAGCCGCTGATCTTCTCATTCCGCCGCGGCCCGGAACCGGCCGCGACCTTCGTCGTCCGACGTGGTGCGACGACACCGTGCCCCTCCGCCACGGCCCCGCTCCAGCCGCGGCGCCTTTGGTTTCCCCTTCGACGCGGCGTGATGGCGTCACGTCCATGAAATTCTTCCACGGCGCGGCGCGACGGCGCCGCGCAATAATTGCCGTGCGATTCCCGCGTGGTGCGACGGCACCATGCCAACTCGTTTCATTCGCAAGAAACAAACAAGAACAAGGAGGGGGGGTTCGGCCGTGTTCGTGCGGTCCGACCCCCTCACGATAAACGATATCAATTATTCGTTATCCTCAAAGTTCGACATTCTAGAATCAAGAATGGAAACAAATAAATAAAACAACAACAACCCCCTACAACCTCTTAAATAAAAAGAAGAATACAAATAATCTCAACCCGCAATTAAAATAAAACATTCGCGGATCAACTTAAGGATGAGTTGATCCGGTTCTTTGTTTTAGAAGAACAACCAAGTGAGAAACACCATTCTCAAAATAATCCCCTACCTTGATTTAATAGGTGACGAGATTCGGTGTCGCGAAAAGAGATGTCGCAGAAGAAGACGTCGTCGCTATTGCAGGTATGGCGTCGCGGAAGACGGTTCCTGAGAACGTGGCGTTCTTCATCGATGTCCGATTGTTCTTCGCGTTCTTTGTCAAGAGGATGAAGAAACTTCAAGACTTCTAAGCCTTCTTTCAAAAAGCTCTCAAACAACACAACCCAACCAAATGAAAAAAAGTTCTCCACTTATTTAATTAACCTCACATGGCTTTTGAAATTCAAGTGTTTGAAATTCAAAAGACTCACACAACTCACCACATTAAAAATCAACTCATTTAAGACATATGTTATAACTAAGTTAAAATCATTTAAGTGGGAGTTGAGGGGTTTTAGAGGATATGAAGAGGTGGGGTTCGTGTGGGCCCCACCACCCTCATAAACTCCCAAGGGAGGTTGGGTGGTTACCCAACTTCCACCATGAGCTAACACTTAGAGTAAGTTAATAAAAATTGTAGTGTAGTTATAAAATAAACTTCCACAATTTTTATTATCAACAATCGTGTAAAGGCAACTCCGGAACAGGAGTTCCTAAGCAATTACCGGCGCTGCGGTTCCATCAGTGCCCTCAGAATTCGATTCCAGGCACCGGTTCAAAAGATATAAATTCCTGCTCGCTCGTTCACTAAACGTACCCGAGCCAAACTTCGGAAATTAATTCCGGGCACACTGGGCCTCGGAATCAGGCGCCGTCAGAAACTACATTCTTGTAAAACTCCAAAGAAAATTAAGAAAAAATTTTCCTTGAAATTTCCGGGTCTTTACAAAACCAAGGATTTTACAATGTGATTATGAATTTTTTATATTATTTGGGTAGGTATTTTATAATCCATAATGGTTTTAATGTGTTAATAATAGAAGATATGCATTTTACATTTACAAGTGAGGTGAGTGGAACACTATTAAGTTTTCAAAATAGAAAAAGAGTACTTAGGTATTTAACATTCAAAAAGGGTCCAAAAAGGAATACTATGTATCCTTTTAAATTATAAAGTCCAAATATGGATATAAAATGTATTTTATACATGTGTTTAGGTACTTTTAGGCCCTATATGTTTAGTTTAGTCCCCGGTAAACCCATTTTTTACTTTAATCATGGTAATTATTTTATTCTATTTTCACTATTCGTTATTGTAAAAAATTAATTTAAAAATATTTTAAAACATAAATTCTTATGATTAATTTTTTTTAATCATTTCTAAAAATTTATATTCAGATAAGTGGAAAATTAAATTGAAAACAAAATCCACATGCACGACCAAAAATCAGAATTTTAAGAAGTGTATTTTTCATGAAAAATGTGATTTTTTATTAACTCTATGATTAATAATAATAATTTTATTAATATTAAATAATATTTATTAATATATAATATATAAATTTCATTTAAAACATTCCTCATTGTTGGTTTTTCTATTAATCGAAAAGGATGATCATTATTAACTTTAAAATAGTTTTAAAAAAATTCAGTTTTAATCCCATAGATATACATAAAATGAAATCCATTATGTATTGGATTAAAATTAAATTAATGGGATTTAAAATAAATAAATAAATAATTAATTATGTTACAAATATTCATATTCAAAACATAATGGTATGATTAAAATTATTAATTTATTTTAAAAAAAATTCTTCTTTTACAAAAATTTGTATTTTTAACTTTTTAATGAAAAATAAATATTTTATGAAAAATACCATAATTTTATCCATATTAAATTTTTGTATGATTATTTATATAATTATGTTAATTTAATGAAATAAATATTTAAAATATCCAAAAAATAATTATTATATTTTACCATATAAATCAATTATTTTCATTTTTTGAAAAAACATCATTTTGGAGAATAAATTTAATTTTTTAAAATTTGATTGATTTTTTACCTATAAATTATCTATAAATTTATATTGAGTATGATATATATATATATATATATATATATATATTTCAAAACTTATTTAATACAATTCATACAATCCAATTTATCATCTAGGTTATAATGGTGATATGTATCACAGGTCATTTAAGCTGAGGGTTGAATGTTGAATATATTGTCATACATGGTTTTCATTTCTATAATCTCGGGATGTTATAAATCCTATGAATTATAAATTTTGGTAATAATATCACTATATGTATATTTTATATTTTCATCAAGAACTTGTTTTTTTATTTTGATATGATTTTATAATAATTTTTGAGTGATTCTATGCCATAATTAAGTGTTCATATTTGGTAATTTTTATTTCCGTATCATTCTTTTTTTTATTATAGTATGATTTTTTAATTTAATATAACTTATATAAAATACAAATTTTTTATTTTTTTAAACTTTTATGATAAATTATACGTAAATTTACCAAGATAAAGTGGATATACCTTTATTATCTTCTAAAAAAATTGAACATATTTATTTCCTGGATGTAATAACATCCCAAAACAAATCAATTGAATGATATATATTTAATGAGATGAAAATGATATAATATGATGATAATAAATCCCATTAAAAATTATGAGAAATAATTTTTATTAAAAAGAACCCATTTTTAATACATCGAAATTCTTACCAGGTAGTTTAACGCTAAAATTAAGCGCCTATGGATTATCTTATATAAGGAATAGTGGAAATAGATACCCCAAAAAAATTTGATACCAAATACCACAATGATATTTCAGTTACACTAACATGGAAAAAATATAAAAATTATACCAAAGGAATAAATTTTGGATTAAAATCTTATTATAGATTTGGGAAAAGCATTGTCAACTCAACTATCCAATATTCATATAAAATATTATTATGATGATTTCCTACTTAAAGAAATAATTAGTGATATGAGAACTAAATTGGACCCATTCCATAATGAAATTTGGATCTAAAACCACTAATGGATGTTATGTGTTTTATATGGTTTCATAATTTTAGTTGGATTCTATTTAATAAAAGTATATATTAAATAAATGTAAAATGTGATACTCATATAATAAAATATTTGTTTCTAGATAACATCCCAAAAATTATATTTAATTTTAACATTGAGATCTATATTGGATAAGGAAAAAATAACCATAATACTTTATTTTACTAGTAATATAATATAAAAAAAAATTCTTAAGAATGAGAATTATATGTTTTGGAGAAATTTTTTTGTGTCTCGCTATATTTTTTTTAATGATCAATGAAATTTTTTAAATAGTCAGGTGATTTCACTAAAGTGGTTTGCTCTAAGAAACTTTTAATCATAGATTCATCCCACTATAACACTCTACACCACAATTTAATTTTTTAGAAGAGGAATTATTGTTGTATGAAAAGGACCACGACATAGTCAGATCTGTACAAATTTCTGTCTAAGAATCATGGTGAGAATTCGGGAATTCATTCCATAGTCAAACTTCAAATCCTATAATATTTTGAAAGTCTACATCTTAAGGTAAATTTCTGCACTTTATATCTTCTTTTCTTGATTCGTCCACTCTATAGATTAAAGAGTTTGTTGCATCTACCTCAAATTTCACAGAACCTCTAAAATTATCCCTTAATAATTTAATCAATATAATTAATCCTTATAACCCAAAGACCACATTCATGGAGTAGAGAAGTCGACCATACCAACAGAGGAATCAATACAGAATTTTACAATGTGTCTTAAATGTTCATCAGAATATTAATGTAAGACTCATTAAATCTCTGGCTTAACACTAAGGCAACCTCAAAAACTCTCCATAAATAGACCAATTCAATGACTTTGACATCATATCTTCTTAATCATTCTCTAACTCAAACATGATATAATTTCTAAATTTCTCTGATGCAATCTCTTTTTCAATTTGTTTCCGTCTACAATATAGAGTTTCTTCATATTGTAATATCTTACCTCTATAATACTTTTTCTTTTTCTATCCATGTTTTTATTCATATTTTATGATGAAAATCAATTCTATAATAAAACATTGTTTATTCTATATAATCCCTTCTTATTTTTATTTTTTATAATATCAGTTCTGGTTAACGTTATTGTGAGGGACTCGGGTTTTCCTTTTACATCTATTAGAAAAAGTGGGAATATTCTATTTGAGTTTTATAGTTATTCCCTTTAAAAATAAAGCATAAATTTGATTTCTGGTTTTATGGTACATCCTGAAAATCAAGGGAGTTTTGGTATCTCAAATACCATTTTAGCCATGGTATTAATTCATTAAATCCACCAGCAATTGGTGTGGTAGACATAGGGGTCCTATTAGAGCTATTTTTTATGATCCTTACCAAATTGTGTTATTTATTTTGATTCCATTTAATATTTATTAATCTATTTAATTTGAAAAATTAATAATTTTTTAATCCATTAATAAACAATCTTTTTTATACATTTCAATTTCAATTATTCTTCTTCTTTTACTATTATATATACTTGTCCATAAAACACTTTTTAATTGTTTCTCTTTAAAAGGGGTTTTAATGTCTTTAGTCTTTAATTTTTTTTTCTTTAAATCATTATTCATTTCATTTTTATATGGAAATTATCCACCTCTATCCATTTTACCTCACACTGACCTACTTTTCCCTAAAAATGAGTCTTTAGTCTCATTATTTATTTATTTTAAAATTAATTTAAATCTTATATTACATTGATTATAATTAAAAAAATATCATGAAAATTTCTTTTTAAAAATTGATTATTCAAACACCCATGGTGTTCTCAAAGGACACTATATGGCTCATTATCCCTTATTTTATGGTAATAATTATTTTTATTGGAAAAATTTCATGTATAATTGAATAATTCAAAGATAAAAATACATAAATATTATATTTATTAAAATTTATATTTATTACATTCATATATAGTGGTATGACCCAAGTAACAAAAAGTTTAGTGTCCTAGATATGAAAAACATAAAAACACATTTTCCATATAATCTAACAATTTCTTTATAATCTAAATCCACTCTTATAAATTAATTGGGGTATAATACTCTTAAAATCTTGGGGATGGAAAATCATATTAAGAGGTGATATAAAATTATCTGTAAGGGATAGCATGGAAATGACCATAATTATTAGATAATAAACATGTAGAAAATCACAAAAATGAAAATATATGATTTAAAATAAAATTTAAAAAAATTTAACCTGAAGAATAAAATATAGGAATAAAATCTCAAATGATAACTCATTTTCCATTGAATCAGAAAATTAAACCTGAAGCGTATAACATGACCCATGAAGCATCATAAAGAAACATGAATAATAATAAATATATAATTTATTACTTGGAAAACCTGGCTATCCACCTACCCATTCACTCGTAAAATATTGATTAGAACTAAATTCCATCACACTGAACCTTTCTTAACCTAGCTACCTTCTAAATTATTCATGTAACATTTCAATATCGTGAAATATAATTCCTTACCTAATTCATTGGTGGGTCATATAGGACCCACCCATATTATATTCAATAAATTTGTGTGCCACTTGAGAAAAAATCCACCACATCATAAAATATCCCATAAATTTTAAATGGGTTTTATGGAATTTTTAAATAATAATATAAATAATCCGTAGAAATAAAATTGGTTTTAAAAAATATATAATATATTTTTATAAGGAACCTATGAAATAATATGAGTTTCACAAAATATCTAAACAACATCCAAAATTAAATGAAATAATTCCAAAAAAAATTGATCAACCAATATAATCACATAATTAGAGAATATCATCATGTGAAATATAAAACATAACACCATTTTATGTGGATCATTTTTGAATATTTTGAAATATATATTACAAATAAATATTTTTGAAAACAATTTACTCATTATTGTAATTAAATAGTTATAAATCTATTTTCAAAAATTCATTTTTATTTTAAGATAAATTAAAAGGAAAAACCACATTGAAATGTAATTTGTTAATCAAATATTTTTTCCATATTTAGAAAATGAAATATCATTAAAAAGTAATGTCTTGAAGAACGAAGTCAAATAAGAAATAATATAATTAAAATAAGGATGTTTTATTAACCAAGTCACTTTTGAATGTCAAAATTCATGGTTCAAGGGAAAGAATTGATTTTTGAAAACATTTTTTATGTATTTCCAAAAAATATCCACCAAACTAAAAAATGTTTCATAAAGGATAATTGGAAATAATTTTAAAATTTTTACTTTTAAAGGATTCATTATTAATCGATAATTGATTAGACATATTTTTTCAAAATATGAAGTGAAAATAATTTAGAAACTATTACTTTTAAAATTAATCATTAGTGATAGATTGTTGAAAAATACATAAGAGTTTTCAGTGGAACTTTTGGGTTGATATTAATAGATTCTAATTTTGAAATGATGGAAGATCCATTTGATCATTTTCAATAAAACCCCATTTTTTAAACCCCACATTATTAAAAGGTTATTAAATTTTCCTTTTGAAATGGGGTAAATACTTATAAAAATAATATTAAATTATCCATAATATAATTCCAAAAAATGAGGAGAACATTTTAGTAATATAATATATAGGATTAGAAGAAATGATCCATTGGTAATAATATGAATTTTTCTTACCAATGGTAAACTAAAAATATGAAGAAATTATCATTGAATTGTATACTAATAAAGAGAATAAATTTCCCCAAAAAAATGAAATACCAAACAAAAAATGGTAAAGAGTAAGATCATATAAATATTTTCAAAAAATATTCTTGTATGAATGGTTATTACCTAAAAAAATAATTGAGTAAAAAGAACTACTTACAACATTTTTATCATATAAATGAAAAACCCCATGAGATGTATAAATTTAAATAGAAAAATTTATATTATTAAATATAAGATAAACATGAAAATAAATTAAAATAGTTATTTATTCCACTCATTTAAAATGAAACATGGTGTATAGCTTAAACTTGTCTCAAGGGATTCAAATTTTATTCAAAGAAACCCTTAATAATATCAAAATATTTGAAGTAATGGGCCCTTAGAGTTGAATTTATTGTAAATATTGTATATACTGAGAAGTTAAAGTGGAAAAAATTTAATAAAATTATTGGTTAAATTATTCAACATAAAATGATGGGATTGAAGAATAACCAATATAGATCAATGAAAGTAAAATAAGTTAAGAAAACACCTTCAAATGTTTCATCGCTTAGTCAGATGAATTATAAGATCCATTATTACAAAAATAAGAATCATAATATCCTATTTATGAATAATACTGATTAATTTTACAAATTTATGACCATTATTAAAAAAATATCATGAATATAATAACAATATATAGAGTATAATGACCATCATGTGTTAATGAGAATACAAAATTTTCACAGGTTTAATAAGTTTGATGTCATTACCCATAATTTTATATCATGATCAACATTAATATTTCATTTTATATAATATAATATATTTATTTGATATTTATTTCTAAGGATTTTATATAATTCCAATTTTGTTTTGGATAGTTACTATGAAAATTGAACTACTATCTGCTAATTTTGGTAGTTCTTTAATGATTGAATATTATACATTAAATTTAAGTTATTATGTTATGTAACATTTCTAGAACCATATAATAGTTATTATTAACTTATTAAAATATAATAACATCAGTCTTTTTTTCCCATAGTCATTAATGATCATATTTTCAATCATCATTTATGTAGGTGGTTAAGCCATCTGAAATATGAACATAAATTATCTCAATCTGTGAGTCAATTTAAGTAGATGTTTCGACTGATATAATATTAATATATAAAATTTATAATGATATTAGTTTTATTTTTTTATCATTTTTACATGTTTTTAACATGATTATATATATTTTTAAAATATATATAAAAAATAAAAAACTATTTATCTAGGAGGCGAGAGTTCTCATGCACGTATGTTTAGCATACATGTTTCTCAATGCTTGAGAGGGTGAGAAGGTTTATGTTGAATTTATATTTAAAGTTAATAATTATTTGATATATATCATAATTATTTATCATTACAATCATTGAGACCATCTATGAAAGGGGGTAATGAAAAAGAGATGATGTCACTTTGTGGAGGTGGTAGTTCACATAATGCACTAATTATGTTCTATTATTTTTTTGAGTGGATTAAACAAAAAAATGTAGGCTTGAACATTTAAATAAAAAAATATATTTATAATAATGAAACATTATTCATTATAATATTATGGGGATTTGATATTATGATTAGTGAGATTGAGAATAAAATCTTATGAAGTAGATAATACTTACATTGGAGAGTTTATTTTTCCCTTGGAGGTCCCCTTCTAATTGAAAGGAATAGTGTAACTATATTGAACAAGGGTTTATTTTTTGTGATAGGGTTATATAGAGAGTAAATGAGTATATTTTCTAGGTTTAATTATAAGAATATTTTTTGTATTTTAATGGGAGTAAGTGATCACCCTTTATAAGAGAGCAAACATGAACTTTTGGAAACACCCTTTATATTTTCATAATTCTATAAACTATTCTAAGGAAAATGTCTCTAATGTTTATAAATTATTTATTATATTGTGTATTTGGGTCATTAGATACTCATAAAATATTTATAACTATGTTTTTGACATGTTATAGTGGTTTTACCATTATGTCTTGACATTTTATACTTTTACATTCAAAATGGGTAACATGTTTTTTACAATGTGATTTTAAATATTATACAACATATAACAAAACCCTGATAACAAAGTTTGGTTTTTCTAGAACCAAATTCAACATATAATTAATCTAATCTAATTTAAAAATTTATAAATTTGTCTTCAAAATTTAAACAGATATTGTGTAGAAAAACACTTTTAGTTGAAAATTGAGATTTTAAAAATTATGGATTCTAAATTTTACTTAGTATTCATTACCAATTAAACAAGTGTTAATATATTTATTTATGTTTTTATACATAATATCATATTCATTAATTAATGTAGGTCAATTTAATTGATTCAATAGAAATTCCATGATATTTAATAAGAAATAATTTTAAAATAGTTGTTTTACCATTATCATGGCAATTAGAATTATTCCAAATAATCTAAATTTTATACCTAAAAATGAAATTTTCTATAATAAATAATATGTAAACTATTATGTAAAATATATAATTCATTTTTTCAAAATAACTTTTTATGTGTATGAAGATTTTTAATATCCTAAAAATATTAAGTATAATAAAACCCTCTATATAATTAATTTTTGTGGAATTTTATCTGAAATTGTAACTTTTTCATAAAAATAACCTAACAAATTATTTAACGGTTATTTGTAAAGGTATAATCTATGTGAGTAATTTTAAATATTCTATGAAATATTTTTAGAGTTAGACACTATGTTACTTCTAAATTATGAGACTGGTAGGGCCTACATATTGATTTAATAAAAAATTTAAATATATTATATATGCACGCATGCTATTTTTTCAAAAATAATGAAATATCACCGAAATAGTATTTCATATGGGAAATAAAAGGCTACTATTTTGTCATGAATGTATGGTTCACCCTTAAAAAACATAAAATTTTTGTGTGTTTGGTGTTTGGTTAAATCGCACATAAGAAAATTTTATTTAATATTTTTAATATATATTTTATAAAAATATGGGAATATCTTCTAAATAGTGTGTTGTATGAGAAATTTGATACCACAGTTAGGTCCAGAATATGAGTTTTTCCCTAGGAATGATATATGTTTTGTGTATATCAGGTTTTTGTATACAACACACGAAAGAGTAATATTAATTATATAATAATTATTATTATTTGTGTTGAAGAAATTAAAATATAAATTACATGTGTATTTAAATTTGATTAAATTATAATAAATGTTTCACCATCTGTGTATATTTTTTAGTGATAAATATAAAAATATAGAAATTATTACTTGTGATAAATAAATGCATTTGCGTGGTTAATAAAAACATTATTAACTATTCAGGTTTTAATGGAGGGTTTATTTATATAGTTAATTGTGGGAATGATGTTATATATTCAATAGTAATAATAACTGTTGTTATAATTACTATTATTTTTTAATTTGGGAAAATTTTATTTCTGTGAGGAAAGTTAAATTGTATATATATTTAATAAATATATATTTATATATATACATGTGTATGTGTATTGACAAGGGTATATATATATAATTTTTTAAATATGGGTTATATATATAGGTTTATATATTTTTATGTGGATATATGTACATATATATAATACTGATATATATATATATATATGAATTTTTAATATATATATATATATATATTATATGATTTAATATATTTAAAATGGTATTTTTTTTAACAAAAATGCATTGGATTTATGGGTTGAGGCACAAGAAATATTAATAGAAAAGATAAGATAAAATAATTTATGTAATAAATTGATAAAATAATAAATAAATGAATAAAAGTAAAGAAAATTAGAAATCAAAAGGAGAAATGGGAACAGTTTTGGTGCATTGTACATGAGGTTATCCTCCCCCTATGATTCCTCACCCTCATCCCTCTTTCTTATATTCATTTATTTTATTTTATTTTATTTATTATTTTCTTCAAACACCTATCATCTCTATATTCTCCAATATTGATCAGATTGACACACCTTCAGTGTAGTTGGATTCGTCTTGATGGGAATAATTTTAATACTAATTTTTTTTCAAAGGAATCAAGGTAATTTATTCAGATTTAAATTAATCATTCCTTTAACACATTTTAAAATATCTATTACGATAATAATTCTAAACCTTTTCAAATTGGGTATTGAACTTGGATTCACTGGTGTAATTGAACTCAGACATCAACCCTTATCACCAAATCGTTATTGCACCTATGTTATGAATTTACATACCTTTTGGGGACCTTTTTACCCAATTTTCTATGTTATAATTTAGTTTTAGACATAATTTATAATCTTTCATCATAATGATTAAATGTTGGTGTGTGTAGGTGGTCCCATGTTCTCTATCCTTTAGTTATCATGCATGTTTATTGGCATGAAATATGAGGTTAATTTTTTTGGATAACAACCATTAGTTTCCCATTGTGTTAGGCATAATAATTATTTATAATTAATTAATAGCGATGACATATTAATTAATTAAATGAATAATGACTTATAAATTGACAATGTGTTGAGAGCCTTGTTAGACCTTGTGTGATGGCTTGTTCTCTGGCCACTGATGGCTGATGCTTGATCACATATGATTGGGTTAGACTACGTGGACACCATTAGGTGTGTTTCTTTCTACTCCAGTCCTAGATCCATGAGACCATGTGTGTTCATTTACTCCATGACTATTCTTAGATAGCCTTGTAGAAAAAGTTTTATTTTGATCAGATGTGTAGCTACTATAAATCATGAGGTTTTTATGATCTATTTATATGTGCACTCTTTCCTTGATGTGATGCATGTATTAGTATTAATTTTTTACAATGCTTCATAGTGACCACATGTTGGTTTAGGTATAGCCATGATTCCCTTTAGCATTTTATATCCATGACTAAATGAGTTTAGCTTGTTATAACTTGTTCTATGATGATCACACATGTTTGTTTATTTATACGAATACACTTGATGTTATGTCATAGTATGAGTTCCTCTTATTCTCTACCTTATGGTTTGTTACCTTCATTCTGAGGAATCATCCATGGTTCTCATAAAAAGTGCACCATCATGACAAGTTTATCCGTTAGAGGGAGTGTATGCATGAAACATGACGATTGTGACAATTAACTTGAGAACATATTGGAGACAAGATGATTCCATAGAATTTGTATGTTGCGGATGCACTCGATTCCCCAATTCTAGGTACCATATTACTCGATGTTAAGGGAACTACTAATTAACGTGTTATTCGATTCATAGTGAACTATTGTGTAGTGGTCTTGATGCAAGGTGTTAGGTTAAGTAGCATGTTATTCGATGCCCTGTTAACTACCAAGTAGCACATATGATTCTTGGTGTTCTTCTAATAAGCATGCTATACTTGAGGCGTAGGGAATATCATGTTTCATGAATTCATTAGGCCATGAGGTCCTGAGTGAATGATTCAATAACCCTATGGAAGGCTTGTTTACTCCTAGAATCTATTATGATTTATCCTTCGGCATGGAGATAACGCAGGTACCGATGGGGTTCGTGGCGGCTTGGTAAGCACATGACTGCTATATTTTTAATTATATGTTTATTTTATTGTAACTCCTTAATGATTGTTATTTCATGAATTTGTATAATTGAGAACACTTGATTAAGGAAACATCGGTGGTGTCCTACCGAGTATTGTGCTAACACCCCACTTGAGGATATTAGTGTGCCTATAGATTTCATGAGGGAAACAATATTTAGAAAGAGACCCATATTGTATGGATATGAAAAGGTTCAAGAAGCTAGTAGTGGAATAAGAAATGCATCATAAGGCCCACTATTTTTTTATCTATTACTTTGTACACTTTGCAGTCATTTCACTTTGGGATCCATTTATTTGTATGCCATGTTTAGTTCACTTTATGCATGTACTCTGATTATGACTATGATATTTTTATTTTTATAATTTGGTTATTTATTTCTCATAATCATTCAAAAAGAGAATATAGTATCTCCATGTCTCCACTTGATACCCTCATTGCTAGTCATCACCCTCTTGTGTAAAAGGAGGCGCACAAGACGTCATGTGGAATTCCTACTTAAACCCAGTGGTTTAGTTTGGGATGTTACAAAATTGTATTAGAGTAATAGGATTTTATAACCTAACATTTCTTTTCATGAACCATCTTATTGGTGGCCCTTCCATTAGTCCCCAATCCTGCCACCAATAGTCTTGGAGATAGATACCATTATCAAGTAAGAATATCACAGTCATGGGAGGCCTTAGACTAAGTACCTTTAGACATGAACACATATCCTTTACAAAATAATTATGAAATGTAAAATAATTGAAGTAAACCAAGAATGTATATATATAAACCCACAACTAGTGTATAATAAGAAGTAATGGAAATTAAATAGTCCAAATACAGTCCCACCACAAACAGCCTGAAAACATGACATGTGAAGCAATTATGGGGACTTCTGTCAAGACACCATAATAACACACCTCGATATTCCTGGTCTCACTATGAATCATCTAGACCTTATCCCTCTAGGACTCTCTCAATAGGTTGATCATCTATATAACACACAACAAATGGTGGAAAATATCGTGAAGGGGTGAGTATAACAATGCCCAGTAAAATGATATAGAACCACAAAACATATAAAAAATGATTAATCGTAATCCCATAAAATATATATTTATAAAACACATATAAATAATATATATATATATATACAACAAAGGAAAAAAATATAAAGGTAATGTCGCAACTGTTATTCCATCCTAGGATTCCAGCTTGAAAGTTCCACATAACACTCATCCAGGAGAAAACACTCCATGAGTCAGATATCACTGATGACATCCAATTGAGAGTCAGTTCTTATCAGTTATCTCAATTTTATGTATATGTTGGATTTATAAAGAGGTAAGATACACAGACGAGGATCACCCATAAAAACATTGGGTATACCACCATGTTGTTCAGGATTAACCCACTATATATAGGATCATCACCCTTGTAATGTTGGTCATGATAATACCATGAACTCCTCCAAGGGAAAGAAGATGAATAGAGGATCTCACTCTAAGCCTCACATAAGTATTCACATAAATCAATCCTAGATGTGCTACTAATGGGATTATTTTCTTATATGTAGGTGGTGATTCCATACTAACCGTTAGGGAATGGATATGGGGAACACACCCTGAAAAATCTTCATTAAGATGTAGAGGAAAATGGATCAAAGAAAAAATATAACAAGTAAACAGAGTATAGTATGATTAAATGTAGTTTCACTTCAATCCTAAGTCCTACCCATCTAAATGAACTATGTGCATGTCCATATAATAGTACACTGCATGCCACATACCAAGTACTTATGCCAGTGTTCTAGTACATGTCTTAGCCCATGAATTCTCAGCTTGGTTATATCTGTGTAGAAGTACACATCATGCCCATCATTGTGTACATAAATCCGTGTCTGTGTACGCTCTGAGGAACATGTCAGACCAAAAAATAGAGCCACATTCTATGTGGAATGGTCAGAATCTGTGTGATACAAAACTCCCTCCTAAAACCCTAGCCATAGATAAAAGAGTCTCACACACTGTGTAATTCTGAATTACACACTATGTGTTCTGGGATATTCCAAAATCCTAGATCTAGTTCACACATTTTTTCCTCTCCTCTGACCATTATTCCGATCCCACCCTTCACCGAAATCCAAGTAAGATCATTTTATAAACCATGCATTCATCGAACATCAGAATCTAAACCTTGTATTAGTTTGTAAATTTATTTCTTATGTTATTAATTGTCACACACTGAAGAAAATGAAATAGGGTACCCATAACTATCTAATATGGCACCTAATCTATCATCACACCACAGTCATGTCATAATGATCTCATATCAACAATATAAAATCTGTTCCCCAATAATCAGACAAACAATGATTGATTTCCTCGGTAGATATCAAACTATGGGCCAATGAAGAATACCTATGATGAGTAAATAAATCAATAAAGAAAACAACATGGAAAAATCATGAGGAATGGAACTGAGGTTATATTTCTATAAAAAAAATTCATTTCCATTATAATTAAAAACTATGATATATTAGATATTCCTAAAGAAAATTTCCAAAATCCAGAATAAAACTAACCCATTCCAGAATACACATGATCTATGAATAAATCTGATGGTTTATTGATATGTTTTCTCAGTACAAATTTTAATCAAAGAAGAAATACAAATAAACAAATGTATTACAAAGATTTAGATTTATCACTAATGATGAATGGATCTACACAGTGATCATTAGTGAGATCCTCAGGATTTTCCTTGCACTATTCATCGATATTCGATCCAGTGATCACCCGCCAATTAAATCTACTTAAATGATCACCAAAATCTCTCCAACGATTTGTATGGCTATGTAGAAAAAAAATGAATCTTCCTTAAGAGTCTTTTAAATGAAAATAATTCAGTCATTGAGTTATCATATTAAATAAAATAATTTATTAATTATTGTATCCATTTTACACTCATGAAGACATTTCTACAATGTCCTCAGGTTGTCATTGGGTATGTCTTTACAAGGGTAAAAACTACATTTTTAAATCAATGTTGGGATTAAATTTCCAATCCCAGACATGGTTTAAAATTTATTCAAATTTTTTATGATAAGTATGCACATGTATTATTTAATATATCTAAATTATTTCAAAAAATCATTTCAGGAACATCGATCCTCAAAATCAAACACCGTCTCGTCACATGGTATCAATAATAGTCTATAAAATATCTAAAAATAATATATGGAAAATATGATTCATTAAATTCTCCCCACTTTGTGGATTTATGTCCTGAAAATCCAAGACAAGGGCTACATAAAGAGATATGGATTATTAGCATGAATCTGACCCTCCCAATCCCAGGTTCTCTCCTATAGATTTCCATTCTACCAATGGACATACACTATAGGAATCTATCATCCACAAAGGATCCTCTCCTACCAATACTATATTTCTATAGGGTAATTAGTAAATGTATCTCCATCCTAAATTTATAGCTCAGCCCAATAAATAATGTGTGATGGTTTATACAGATACCTCCATAAAACAACATGTAAAAGACATCATGTTACGGTTATAACTGTAGTGTTAAAGATAAAGGATATTCCACCTCACCAACTATACACATTATCTATAAAAGGGCCAATATATCTTGGATATAGCTTGTTGTCATATAAATATCACCATAATTCATATTAAGGTGATACCATATGAACACACGGTCTCCCTCCTCAAAAATAAAAGGCCTCCTTCACCAGTAATCCTAATATTTCTAACATATCTATGTAGTCCTCATATAATCTTGGATGATAGGCACCTTCTTTGCAGTATCATGCACCAACTTTGGGCCCATATGTGCTAACTCTCTTGGGTCAATCCAACAAAGGGGTTACCAACATGGTCGCCCATACATGGCCTCCAATAGATCAATACTGATTTTTGAATGGTAGCTATTTTTGTTTGAAAACTCCACTACAGATAGTATATCCTCCCAATAATGGAAGATTTCTAACATGAAATCCCACAACATCTCCTCCAATACTCAAATGGTTTGATTTTTATGGTCTTCAGTTTGGGAGTGAAATGTTGTGCCCAATTATAACTTTATCCCAAACACTTACTAAAATAACTTCCATACCCAAGATGGGAAGTGGGAATCATGTTCATAAATGATAATTGACAGAACACCATGTAGTTGGAATATCTCATGTACATAGTTGATTCCCATGACCTCTACTAAACATTGTTCTCTAATAACTAGGAAGTGGGTTAAGTTGGTGAGTTTTTCTATGATCACCTAGATGTAATTGTTTCCCTTGGTTTTTTTGGTATTACTTTCATGATTTCCATGGATATCCTATCCCACTCCCACTTTGGAACATTAATGGGTTGATCTAAACCTGCTAGAACTTGGTTCATAGTTGTCACTTGCTATTATGTAAGGTATCAAGAAACAAAATCTGCAACTCCCTTCGTTATCCCTAGACACCAAAATTGATGTCATAGGTCTGGGTATATCTTTTCCACACCTTGATATACCTATGAAGGATATATATGAAACTATCTTACAAACTCCTCCTCCAACGTCACTATAAAAATTGTGAGTCAATTGAAAATAATGACATGCTCCTCACCTTCAAAAGATCCATTAGGAGCATGTACAATGGATATTTTAGTAGGTAGGGTCTCATAGTATGCATCCCCATGTTGTGCCTCCCTGGATTGATATAAATGAATAGGGGTAACAACCATTTAATAGATGTATGTTTCTCCATCTCCATCCATAACAAATAACTTCAATGTGGAAAGCTTCTCTGATGCCTCACTCAACAAATTTTCACAAAATCTAATACCGAGAGCATATTCTATCATGTACCCCTTCCCATTAGTATATAAAAATTCAATGTCATAATCCTATAGGAACTCAATCCCTAAACTCTATCTCATTTCATGATCTTTCTGAAAGAAATATACTTGATACTATTGTGTTCATAATAGATTAAAAAATGATCACCCATCAGGTAGTGTCACAACATCTTTAGTGCAAATACTACTACTTGTAATTCAATATCAGGAGTTACATTGTTTAGATCATTTTGTCTAAACTGATACGAACCATAGGAAATTATCACCTGTATCTATATTAGAACACAACCATTCTTGGTTATTAATGAATCAAAGAACACTACACACTCGATACCCTCAAATGGTAATATCAAGATGAGATCAATCTTCAATATCTACCTCAACTCCAAAAAATTCCATTGGAACCTCACTTCCACACAAAAGGCTTCCCCTTTCTCGTTAATGTATTCATGGGTGATGATATCTAAGAGAAATCCAGTTTGAATTTATAGGAATATCCTACCAACCCAAGGAAGTGATGAACCCCCATCATGATCTAGGGTGGTTCCCAAGATAACACTATCATGACCTTGGTTTTATCTAATACCACACCATTTGGTAAGATAAAATGTACCAAAAAGATGAAATTTTGAGTCCATAACTGAAACTTCAATGGCGTCCCATAAAGCTAGTGCTCTAGGAGTACATCTAGATCCATCCTCAAGTGTCTCACATGCTCTTCCTCAGATGTTGAGTACACTTGGATATCATCAATTAATACCACCATGAACTAGTCTAAAAGGATGAAAGATATGATTCATGATTCCCATGATTACATCAGGGGTTTTTATCTTGCTGAAGGGAATCCCCAAGTACGAATAGTGACTATAGATACATCTGGATATAATCTTTGGTATATCCTCACCCCGTACTCACATTTTATGATATCCCGACCCAAGTTTAACATTTGATAACCATTATTCCCCTCTCAGATGACCAAATAAATCATCTATATTAAGTAGTGGAAACTTTTTCTCACAATTAATCATTTTAGGCATAGGTTTTCCTCAAATTTCCCCATGCTCTTATCCACATTATTGTAGAACAACACTAGGGATAACGATGGTGGAACACTATATCTAACGAATCCCTTCCTATATAAGTCCTCAAACTGTACCCTCAGCTCACAATGCTCTATGGGAACCATAAGATATTTTGGCATGCATATCAGATTAGTCCTGGGGTGTAGATCACATTGAATTTTATCTTCTGAAGGAGAGTTAATCCTAGAACATCTTCAGGGAATATGTATTCATAGTCTACCACCACTATAGGGAACTGGGAACTTGTAAAATCTACGGTATAAATAGACATGCTAGACAACTGATGAGTAATCATCTACACCCTCATGTGTAAGAGTCTATCACGTGCTTCATGGTTTTCCTTTCACTTTCAATGTAAAAAATGCTATAATCACTACAAATATACCACATCCTCCACCTGAAATAGCCAATCTAGGGCTGAACTGTAGATAGTCAGTCTATACCTAAGATGACATCATAAGGCCTCATTGCTTCATCTAATAGATTTAAATAGAAACTCTCTTCACCATGAATTAGGTCACATTATCTTCAAAAGTGTGTGATCACTGATTCATCTACAGTAGGAGTCTCCAAGAGAGAGGGTCGACCAAAGGTCTCAACTGGAATCCCTAATTCTTAAACTATTTTAGTGGTAATAACGTAATAAATGATACATGTGTCTATATATACTACAAATAAGGTAGAAAATACATATATCATACCTCATATAAACCACGAATCCTCTAGGTTGTAATCCTCAACCACCTGTTGCTATGCCCGCCCCGGTCCTCCAGCTCCGAGGGCCTAGGATGGACCACATGGGGGTGGTGGTGCTAAAAACTCAAAGATTATACCACCTCTAGTTTCTATATAAATAAATCATTTGTTATAATGAATAGAGGTATAATACTAAATCATATTTCTCATCTCATTCCTCACTTGATGGTCCGATCTTGGAAGAATAAATCTCAAAATATATTCATCGAGTACCTGGAGAGGTTGGTAAACCTAATTTAAAACACAACTACTAACATGTCTCTTATGAAGGTAAAAAATATCATAGATTCGTATAACCCTCAACGTAGATACAAATAAATCCTCTCTATAAAGGAACTCAAACTATGACCATGATAGAGTCTCCTTATCATACTAAAGGATCACTAAAACCCTCCATAATTTTGTTGAGCCATGGAGGAGACTCACTGCTAGGACCACCATCAGATCTTTTGCTGTCATGACCATATATAAAACATGTGTCATCGCATCAAGACAGAACCTGAATTCATTTCTTTCAGGCTCACATCAGAACATGAGGGGTCCCTTCCAAATAAACTCTTGAAATACACTCATCCTGATGACCACATACGTTGGTACTGTGAGTTCCATATGCTGATGTACAGGTGGTGGTATATATGATGAACCACATGGAGGTAAAAATAGTGAATGTGGTCTCTATATCAATGCCTCATCACTAATATTATCACTCTCGTGATCTTGATGATGAATCATAGATGGAATGGGTTGTGAATTCATCTTGAAATAAACAAGATATATCATGGTGAATCGATATATCTAGAGATCAAACTCAAGAAGGACATGGAAACCACAACTCATTCTTATATGATTCATGCACCATTTTTTTTCCAAAAACTCTTATTCTAATGTACCATGTTGAAAATAAGATGATGAGTGTCATGTTGTATGGATACATCAGCCACCACACCAACACTAGAGTCCCTAGACCAAAATAAAAATTCTAAAAACAAAACATTGTCTCCCTAAAAAAAGGTTACAGACTCTAATCCAATGTTATAACTTACTCCTATGATACCACTTTATCACAAACCGTCCCAATAGGGCCCATACCATGAATATCTATGCTCTCCTTCAACTGGTTTGGGGATGAAGACAAGTGCTGAGTAGGAATATCACTACCATGTGAGGCCTTATCCTAATTACATGTACATAGGAATCCATCTCTAAGACTAAATAATGATAAAATATAAAAAAAATTAAGAAACCATGCATGCATACATCTAATCCCACAACCATAGTATGTTACGAAGTAAAGGAATATAAATAAGGCTAAATATAATCCCACTATAAAGAGTATAAAAACACATCTAACCTGTAGTAAATAGGGGGTCTATTGTTAAGATACCATAGGAAACACCTCAGTCTATTTGTTCCAACTAATCACTTCCTGGTCATGGTTCCTCTAAGAAATTTTCAAATGGTATATCATCTATATAAGAGATGACAGATGTGGAAAAATCCTATGTAGTGGTGAGTTCAACAATACCCCATAGGACACCCCAAAACCACAAAGCATATAAAAAAATAATAACAGACATCTCTAAAAATGTATAAGGCTAAAGAACATGTAACATGAATTCCAATATATAATCAAAAAAGACACACAATATAAAGATAAATCCATATCCATAATGCCATCCTAGGATTCCAGCTTAATAGTTCCATGTAGTACACATCTGGGAGAACACACTCCTTGTGTCAGATAACACTGATGATGTATGTTAGATTTATTTCTCATCGGTTCTCACAATTAGAAGTGTTTTCAAGAAGTATGAACATATTTGGCACACAGTTTAAGATCACTCCAAGGCTGTGGGTTATACCAACAACTCAATCTAAATGAACTCGCTAAGTGGAGGATTATTTCCCATGTATTATTGGTTAAAATGATTACAATAACTCCACCAAGAGAAAGATTATGAATATAGGATCACACTACAAGCCTCATGGAATGATTCTAACAAATCTAACTCAGAGTTACTATTGAAGGGATCTCACTCCTTTAGATATGAGGTGATTCCATACTAACCCTTAGGGAATGGATATGTGGAATCCACCTTAACAAATCATGTCCATGATTTATAGGATAAGGGATCTAAGAAAATATTTAAGGAGTACACAATGTGTAGTATGAGTACATTTCAGGTCCCTTCTACCATGGGTCAATCCCATGTAAATGACCAGTGTCTGTTTTCATGCATGTGTCTTTGCAATGGAACACAATGTACTGCAACCTATTTACATATGTGTGTGTCCTAGTACATTGATTAGATTATGTATTCATGTCTTGGAATTGTCCACATATCAATACATGGCATGCCCACTGTCATTTTCCTCAAGCCGTGTATGTGTACCCTCTGACAAATATGAAGATCCAGAAAAGGGTGACCACACTCCATGTTAAATGGTCACATGTCATGTGATACAGAACTCCATATTGAAACATTATCCACTACTGGAAGGGTCCCATAGGTTGTGGAATCACAGATTACACACTATGTGTTATGGGTTTTTCCATAACCCTGAATCTATTTCATGCATTTTCAGCCACTCCTCCAACCATCATTCCAGCCTCACCCTTCACTAGAAACCTGAGAAAAACTTTCTTTGAGATATTATTTCATATAACACCAAGATTCATCCCTTGAATCCTTTTAGAAAATGGTCTTGTATGTCATTCATCATCATGAACTGAAGATCATTAAATTGGGTACCCATAACTATTGGATTGGCCACCTCTTCCATCATCACACCACCATTATGTGGTTCTTATCATATATCTATCACATCGAATCATTACTCCATAAATTAGGTGTGAAATGATCGATTTCCTCAATGGATGTAGAACAGTGGGCCAAAAAATAATTCTTGTGATAATTGAAGAAATCAGGGGAGAGATGCACAAGAAACAATCCTGAGGAATGTAACTCATTTGATGTTCTGGTATACCTATATTCATTTACCTTGGAACTAAAAACAAAGAGATAAATTATTATCATAATGAAATTCCAAATATTCTTGAATAAAACCAATCCATCCTACAATACACATGATCCACATATCAATCTGTTTGTTGATTGATCCATTCTCATAATAGGAATCATAAATGAGGAATAAGTCTAGATAAACAAGTGTTTTACCTTAATTCAGGTTGATCGCTAACGAATAATAGAGATACATTGTGATTTTGGTTTAGATCATCTAAGTTCTTCTCACAACAATCATTGATCTTTGATCTAATCATCTTTCACCAATGGAATATACATCAACTCTCTTTAATGTCTTTCCAATGATTCTCAAGGTTAAGCATCTAACCATACAAATCCTTCATATGCGTGTTTAAAATTGAAAATAATTAGGTTGTTGCATCAATAAATTAAATGAAATAATATAATTATTTATTTTATTCATTTTATGGTTGTGATGAATTTTCCGAAAAATATCTCACGTCAAGAAATTTTATGTCATTCCTTGGGTAAAACGACATTATGAACTCAATGGTGCCCTCAAATGTCTTATCTGAGCCACTATTTATAAGTTTTTACACATTTTATAGAAAACTACATTTTGGTTTTATTTAATATATTTTACATATTTGTAACATTTTTTTGGAACATCAGGCCTCATAATCAGACACTTTCCCAGTGCCTATCCTTGAAAATAATCCATAATGTTTATCAAAATAATACGTAAAAAATATGACTCATTATATTTCTCTTGATTTAATTGAGTATAGGTTAAAAAGGATTTAGGAATGTTAGGATTCAGGTAGGAGAACTATGTGAGTTCCTGGCCATCAATTTATAATATACCTTCAAGTTTCCATAAAAGTAGAAAATTATGTTTTTCTATTATTTTTGAATAAAAACACCTTGGGTAAAGAACAAGATGTTAATATGTAATTTAGGAAATTTCATGTGTGCTTAGGCATCATGACTAGGCCCATAGGTTCACATCCTATATATATACCTTTTTTTGCATAGTAATTCATTAATTAAATAGTTTGATTTTTTATTTCTTTTTAGGATCGTTTCTCTTTGTATGATATATATGTTTTTCCATGCAGTTGTAATATATCATTGTTGGCATCAATTTATTGAACTAAGAATGATATTTTTTAGTATATATAGGATGTCTGTGACTATCATGTTGAGATGTGGGGAACGGTTAGTTCACAGAGGTTTATACTATGGGTTTTGTGTATACTCCTAAGATACCTGATGTGACCCCTTAGAATGGATATGACCTTAATATATTTTCAATGTTCATGTTGTTATGGAGACATGAGAGGAGTAATCGGATTTTCAAACTCAATTTACTGAGTTGTTCATACAATACCTATAAAGATACTTCTTAGGGATGAAAATTCGATTGAGGGTGAGAATTATATAATCCTTAAATTTTTATGGATAATAATTTTACCAGAATAAATAATTCCTAAGTATTTTTATGTGAAGAAATGTAAACCTTATATATAAATAACATAGTAAATTATTTAAAGGCATTATGTAAAGGAAAAATCTTTATTAACACTTTGGAATATTCTATGGAATATTTTTGGAATTAGGAAGAGTGATAACATAGAATTATGAGGATTATAGTGCCATGATGTTGATTTAATAAAAATATTAAATATATTATATTATGTGTGCATTATTTTTTACAAAATAATAAAATAAATCACAAATGAAGTTTCTTATGGGAAATATGATACCAACGTTATGTCCATGATGTGGTGTTTTCTCTATGCATGACATAACATTTGTGCACCCTGGGTGAATGGTGAAATTATATGTAAGGATAATTCAATTAATATTTTTATTATTTATTTTCAAAAAGTAATATAATATCAAGTAAATGTTGTGTCTAATGAAAAATATGATTCCATAGTTAGTGTAATGTCATGTACCCTCCCTAGGACATTAATTTGTCAAACTCTAGTCTTTGGGGTGTCTTGTACACCATCGGTGAGTCAGGAGGGTGTTAGTGTCAGTCATAGGGTGCCACTGATTAGTCTCAATGATTGGTGCTACTGATTGGTTCCACAGAGAGTGTTGGGGTTTCCTTCCACCATTTTTTCTATAATGCCACTTTTAAGTCTTCCTGCCATTTTTATGTTGATTTAGACCATTTTAAGGCCCATAAAAGATGTTTTGAATCCATTAAGAGTTGGGAATCCTTTGAATTACGAAAAATGTGTGGACTTTATTTTAGTTCCACACTTTTTCCTCATTTCTAGTTAGGATCATGTACACCACAACAGAAGCTAAACAGATTGCAATAATGAGAGGGTATGGCACCTGCCATCGGGACAAGCCTGTGCATGCACATGAATGCCTAACCTAATAGCCATGAGAAGGTGGAGAGCTGATTTCATGATGAAGATTCTGGGGAGGAGCAGTTCCAAGTAGTTAGTCTGGGTTGTATGTAATGTTTGAAGCCTACAGGCAATTAATTCCTCTAAGGCCTACGCGCCATGTAATACTTATGCCTATAGTCCTTGTAAGGGTTCCACCTCACCCCTTGAAAGGTGGATTATCAAAATCAATAAAAAATGAAGGCCTTTGGTCCATTAGAGGTAGTTAGGCTCATGTTACTTATTTCCTACATTTAATGTAAATCCATCAACTCACAGCTGCCCGATATCCTATCTCCACCATCAGCAATGAGAATTGTTAAATCCAAATTAATCTCAACACGTGAAACCATCAAGCCATGTGGTCAAGCCACAATTCTACATTTATGTACCTCAAAATAGTATACCTAATTTTTGGATCTGGCCACTTCTTAAATCGAGATACACACTTCCTTATTACCTTTCGTTCCTCTTCATATGGATTGAGACTTCCTATAGAGAAAAATCATGCACCCATGCTAGATCCCTTCATGCTCAGCCTAGGAGTCCTTGGAGTTTTCCTCTAAAAGTCATGCTTTTCTAGTTCTTGGTTCTAGGAGAAAACTTTGATCCCTGATCATCCATGTAGGGTTTTCCTTCATTTCTCTCTTTACCGTGCATCATGTGGTGTGGGTATGATGATGATCCCTCAGGATGTAGATGAAACCAACTTTAACAAAGATAATTAACAGACTATTAAATAATAAAGGGTTGGAATGATGATATTAATGTTTCTATTTTTTACCTTTATTTTATGTTTTGAATTGTATGTCCTTATGTCAACTAAAAATCATGGCCGTTAGTAGTCCTTTCTTTCTCACTAATGAAGCTCTGTTTTCTGGAAAATATTGTTCTTGAATGGATGTAACATTGAAATTGGTTAAATATGTAAAAATGGCTGATTAAATGAATACCTGATGAATAATAATCCTTATGTTTTTACCAATGTTAAACAAAATGATATAAGGAGTTTATTGAATGGTGTGGATAAATCTAAAAACTCCCTTTCTCTGTTCTCATAATGTGCACGATTGTTCTGTTTGATGCCTTGTGGGGTGACGTGGATGAGAATGGAGTCTATGGTTGAGAAGTGGTTTGTTTGGAGATTAGAGACTGTGTGGAGCTGGTATGTTTAGGATACATTTGTTTCTAGTACTTTGATGGATCTTAGGGATCCCATTTTTTGTGACTTTACAAGAGAACTGGGTGTGAATGCTTAAATGTCTGCTTGGATGTTTTTACCTCAATTTTTGTGTTGGATTGTGGATATTCCTTCTAGTTTCCTAGTAGTTGTAGAATATTTAAATGGAATCACTTGAACATTATAATGGGAATTGGTACAATGTGGGATTGTTTTCCAGAAATGGGTTATGCTCTGGTTGTGGATGTTGTGTATTTGTGCATGTAGGGATAACAACGAGAGTGGTGGTGTGTGGGATGGTTGTCTATTTCAGAACACTTTGGTTGGGATGAGTGTTTTATTACCTATATGTATAAAAATATATTTTTTCTTTCTTATTTGTATCCAACCCACATTGAGAACTTCATTCCGAACACCCCTATTTCATGGGGGATGGTTTTTTTCCATCATTCTTATGAGTGGATAGATATTAGCTCCTTTATTCTCCCTCTTATAGGTAGACTAAGATTTTTTAGTTAGGTGGTGATGAACTATGGTTCATTATGGTCCTAGACGCTTTTGGAAGGGCGTGTGGTGGTGGTTCGCACAGGTGTGTGCAGGAAGGTTTGTTTCCCAGGTGTCTTAGAGATGAGGCACGTGGGTCTTCGGGCATGGAAGTGGTGGATTTGATCCAGTTGTCTTTGGGGGTGGTGGTGGTTGTTGTGGCCCATGTTTTTGCGATCATGGTTATGTGTGGTTGTGGTGGCCCAGGTGTCTGCATGCAGGATGCATGTTTTTGGTGGCCCATAAGGCTATTGTTCAGGTGGTGGTGGGACTAAAGTGGAACTAGTGGGGTAGGTCTTACGTGTAGGATTTCTTAAATAACTAGTGGGGATGTGGTGTGGGGGTAACCAAACATCGATGTGATATTACTATAACATACTTGAATTTAATTATTTAGGGATTGTACCTAGGTGGCGCTGCATGGATAGTTTCCTTGCTAGGTGTTTTGGTTATCTCTATTTTCCCACTGGACATTAGAATGTATCCCCACATGTGCACGATAGATTTTGGTTTTCCTTACTGAGTATACTTTTGTACTCACCCTCCCTATATAAAACTACTTTCATGATTCTAGGAGGACATTAAGGACCATGATAGACCTTACTTTCTCGGGATTCAAGAGTTTCCTTTGTGGCTTTTCATTCTTTTGGTACTTTTCATCAGAGTTTTATTGTACCTTGACACGGTTTATTTTGAACATGAATATAGGATTGGATTTTTGGCTTTACTTTTACATTTAGATTTTGGAGTTGTTTTATAATTACTATATTATCTCCCAAAATTATTAAATAAAAAGTTTAATTCCTTCCATTTTATGTGATATTATATAACCTAGGTGTTAGTCTCCACTCCAGGGCCTATTAAAGGAGGGACTCAGGGGGTCATTATCTCTCCTTCAACATGAAGAATGAAGGGTCTGGTAGCTTTTTGTCCCTTCCCTCATCTTTTTGAAGGAGTGTCTGGACTGAATGGTATCATAGGTGATGGTTGAGAGATAGGATGGAGTTCTAGGTTAGGTATAGTGAGGATTCCATGGGATTTAATGGCAACAGTGTTAGGCAATATTGTTGCATGAAATATTCTAGGGAATACCAGTTATGACACGAGATTTTATGGCCCCCATGATATGATGCAAGGTCTCTGGGACTATTGAATTACCAAGTGAGGCTACACTGATTCTAGGTTAGAGACCCTAGGAAAGGTACATGCATCATAATTTCTTGTGTTCTTGTGCATCTTGAGTGTTTTGGGAATTTAAAATAAATAAAAATTTTACGCAAAATTTAAAAGGAATCTTAAAAATAATCATTCTTAGTCATTCCTTGTTTACCTTATAGATATGGATCCCAGATGACATCCAAGATTAGTGTGGGCGATCAAGGCCCCGAAGGATGATCTGGTTGATTATTGTAGGATTGACTGAGTGGAAGAGTATGAGATGTGGAAGAATACCCTACATTATTTCCAGTGGAAGACCCTCAGGAAGTATGAGGGAAGTGTTTCTGACTTCGATATAGAGGTATGTCTTGAGGATCGAGTGATCAAATTTACCTTGATCCATGCTCCGAGAGAGTACTAGGTTCTATTAGCAGTCAGTTGGATAAGGGGAGTTGTGCGTCAGTGGTGGATGCTCTACCTCAGACAGAGGATGGAGACTGTGGTTTTGTGGACAAACTTCAAGAAGGAGTTCTAGGTGGAATTCCTCTCTTCTACAATGAAGACTGAGAAGGGTCAGGAGCTACTATCCCTATATAAGAGGAGTATTTCAGTGATGGAGTTGGGGATCAAGTTGAAGGATCTCCTTAGTTTTGCTCCGGACCTCTTTCCGGATGATGAGTCTCAGGTGAGATGTTTAGAGGAGGCACTCTGACATTCTCTTCAGTATTCTATTACTATCATTACTCCACTGACATATTTGGAGGTATAGAATAAGGATTAAGTGGTGGAGAGGATTAACATGCTAGGAGGTGTGTCATTAAAGGAGAACAAGATGGTTCTCTAAGATCAATCTGTGGTTTGGGTATCACTAGTTAAGGGTGAAATATGGTCATATCCCGAAGACTACTTTCATGTAAAGGTATAAGAACTTTTAATTCGTTGTCATGTCGATCTAATTTATGAAAACACCTTATGTGTTCAAGGGGCTCATTAACTCTATTTTCCATGAGTTCCTGGATTGGTTCATCACCATGTTCATCGATAACATCCTGGTCTACTCAAGAAAAGAGGAGGATAACATTGAGCACCTCAGGATGGTCATGGAGATCCAAAAACACCACCATATCTATGAGATGTTGTCCAAGTGAAAATTATTGACATGATAGGTACACTTCCATGGACTTTTGGTGTCCCATTGAGGAATAGCGGTGGACCCGTAGAAGGTTGAATTGGTCATTTCTTGGGAAGTTGCCAAGAACATGGTAGTGGTTCGTAGTTTCTTGGGATTGGAAGGTTATTATCGGAGGTTCGTACCCAACTTTTCTCGAGTTACAACACCTTTTCAAGATTTGACCAAAAAGTAATATGCCTTCATATTGAGTGAGCAGTTTCTGGTAGCTTTCAGAAGGTTGGTCAATGCTCCAATGCTCGGGTTTCTAGATGAAGGGGTGTTTTTTAAGGTGTTTTGTGATACTTCTAGTCCTCTCTTGGGGTGTGTGCTGATGTAGAAACGAGGAGTGATCTCTTATGGGTTTAGGAAGTTATGTTATCATGAGAATAAGTATTTTACCCATGAATTATAGCATGGAACAGTAGTGTTCATGTTGATATTTTTGCATCATTACCTCATCGGGAAGCACTTTGTGGTCTTCATAGATCATAAGAGTTTCAGGGATATATTTACCCTGCAGAACCTGGACATGTGACATCGAAGGTGGGTGGAGTTTCTTTAGGACTACGACTTAGATATCTCTTACACTGAAGGTAAGGGGAACATTGTGGCTGATTCATTGAGTAGGAAGTCATAAATGGAATCTATTTGGTAATATGTGGTGCTTGTAAGGTGATGGAGGAGTTTGTTGTCTTACACCTAGATGAAAGGGTGGATGGTGGTAAAGGATGAAAGTTTTAGATTAAAGTTCAGTCCTTTCTATTAAAAAAGGTGGATGAGTCTCAGTGGGGATACTTAGATAGTGAAGTGATGCGTGATCGGTTTGACTATGGAAATGCTCTGGAATTGTGGTCAGAGGATGGTTGGAATCAAATGATTTTCTATAGGAAGTTGTTTTTTCTAGAGAAGATGCATGAGGGAGTTCTTTATGACTTCATAACTCACCCATAGTGGTACACTTAGAAGTTTCTAAGATGTACCAATGCCTGAGGGAACAGTCTTGGTGGCTCAGTTGAAATGGGAAATGGTGGAGTTTGTGGAAAGGTTCCTAGTGTGTCAGTAGGTGAAGGATGAACACCACATCCCAAGAGGTTTGGTGTAGCCTTTTGATGTACCTAAAGTGGAAGTGGGACAAAATATTTATGGATTTCATCACAGGACTACCTAGGGAGTTAATTGTAAGCCTTAACATAGTGATACACGGATGAGGTGGGGTAGTTTCATGGAGTTCAGAGGACCATAGTCTTAGATCAGGATGTGTAGTTTACCTCATGAGTCTGAAGGGGGTTGCATCATTATTTTGGCACCCAACTATTACTTATCCCCACATTCCATCCCTACACAGATGGGAAGATGGAGTAGACCATCTATACATTAGAGGATATACTATGGGCATGTGTTTTGGACTTTTGGGGATCATGGGTACAACATTTTCCCTTATTAGAGTTCTCTTACAATAATAAGTATCACTCTACTATTGGAATGAAATAGTTTGAACCTTTGTATGGGAGAGCATATCATTCTCCCAGGTAATAGATAGAGGATGGGGATGCATGTGTTCTTGGCCCATAGGTTGTGCAGATCACAACAGAGAAGGTTCAACTTGTACGTTAATGGATGAAGGCTTCTTGGGATTAGTATCATATGTTGATTGTAGAAGGAGGCCCTTGGAGTTCAAGGATAGAGATCATGTGTTCTTAGAGGTTTTCCCTTGATTTGGGGAGTGATGGTCCTGCTATGGGATCAATCTCTCTCCTATGTTCATCCGGCCTTTAGAAGTAATGGGGAAAGTTGGTGAGGTGGCATATCAGCTAGTGCTGCCCCCACAGTTGGAAAGGATCCATGATGTTTTCCATGTCTCCTAGCTTTGTCGATATATACACTATGACACCCATGTCATTGATAGGGGAGATTTAGATATAGGGGTGAATTCTACATTCATGGAGGGACCAGTAATGATCGTGGATTGAGAAGAGAAGGTGCTTCATGGACATAACAACCTTTTGGTCTGTGTGTTGTGGAGGCATGTTGGCCTTGAGGAGAGTACTTGGGAGTGAGAAGTTCAGATGTGTGCCCAATACCCAGAGCTATTTTATGTTACTGTTATGAGCCATCCATGATGTTATTGTATTTTGTGACTTGATGTGATGTAATGTGACCTTGTTTCATTATTAGATGAGTTGTTTACTTTTCTCTATAAATGTTTATGAGAAGTCCTGATTATGGGTAGGGGAGAAACCAATCTCTAATTAAAACTCATTATGGTGGATGTGATTAAACCCATTCAGGAGAGTCAGTTCTACCCAAAGAGGATAGTATCTTGACATGGAGGAAGGAACTCCCTAATCTATATATCCAAATGGTCTGAATTTTGTGTTTTTGTGGTGGCTTAATGATTCTATAGTTGTTCAGGAGATGGGTGAAAGAGACTCTCCTAGATATCAAGTATTGATCCAGCTTTAGAACAACTCTAGGGTGGTTTTTCCTTGAGAGTTATCTAACGAGGAGGTTGTTCATACCCCTTTCTTTCTTTGGGTTTAGTCTTGATTCTTGAGGGTGTTAATAGTTTGAGAGGTATATAATGTAATGGATCGTACCCTCCTAGTGCCATTACATTTTCAAATTCTAGTGTTTGTGGGTGTCATGGAAACCATCGGTGAGTTAGGAGGACATCAGTGCCAGTGGTAGGGTGCCACCGATCAGTCTCACTGATCGGTGCTACATATCAATGCCATATAGGGTGTTGTGGTTTTCTTCCCCTATTTTCCCCATAACACCTCTTTTAAGTCCTATGAACATTTTTAAGTGGTTTTAGACTATTTTAAGGCCCTGTAAAAGATGTTTTAAATCTACTAATAGTCAGGAAAACTTTTACTTACCAAAAATTATTGGCCTTTTTATCAGTTCCACACCTTTGTCACATTTCCAGTTAGGCCCATGTTATGTGTTTCCTCAGTTTAAAGTAAGTACATTAACTCACAGCAGTATAGTTGTCTATCTCCACCATCTTCAAGGAGAATTATTAAATACAAATTAATCCAAATGTGTGAAACTGTCAAGGCATGTGGTTGAGCCAAAATCATAATTTTATGTACCTCAAAATCATCTCCCTGATTATAGGATATGGCCTATTCTCAAGTAGAGATCCTCTGTTCCTTATTCCCTTCTGTTCCACTTCGTATGGTTCGAGTTTTCCTCTATTGAAGAATCATGCACCCATACTAAAGACCTTCCTACCCAAAAAATGGAGTCCTTAAAGTTTTCCCTTATAGGTCTCACTTTCCCAATTCTTGGCGTGAAGAGAAAAAATTGATCCATGACCATCCAAGTATGTTTTTTCCTTCATCTCTCTCTTTATTACACATCATGAGGGTTGGGTATGATGATGATCCCTCAAGACGTAGACACAACCAACATTAACGAAGATAATTAATAGACTATTAAATAATGAATGGGTGGTAATGATGATATTGATGATGCAATGATTTACTTTCATTTTATGTTTTGAATTTTATGAGATTATGTACACTAAAAATTGTGGTTGCTGGTTGTCCTTTCTTGCGCACTAATGAAGCTCTAATTTCTTGATAATCTTGTTCTTGAATGGCTGTAACATGGATATAGGTTAATCACTTAAAGATGGATGATTAAATGGATAAAAGATGAATAATAATCCTTGTGTGATCACCCCAATTAACCAAACTGAAAGAAGAAAATTCTGGAATGGTGTGGCTAAATCTGAAAATTTCATTTCTCTATTATGGTAATATGCATGGTTGTTCTTTTTGACGGCTTATGGGGTAATGTGAATGGAAATGGAATATATTTTTGACAAGTGGTTGGTTTTTGGATCGAAGGCCATGTGGATTCAGTATGTTGTGGCTTGGTTTGGTTGTGGTACTTCGAGGGATCTCACGAATCCCTTTTGTTGTTTTGAATTTACAAGAGAACCATGTGTGAATTCTTAAATTTATACTTGGATATTTTTCATTTAGTTGTGGTTTTGAATTGTGGATATGACTGTTAGTTTCCCTGTAGTGAGGGAATATTTAAAAGGTATTTATTGAACATGATAATGATAATGGGTAAAATGGGGGATTGTTTTACAGAAATAGGTTGTCCTCTGGTTGTGGTTGTTGTGTATTTTTACATGTAGGGATAACAACGAGAGTTGTGGTGTATGGGTTTGTTGTCTGTTTAGGAACCCTTAAGATGGGTTGAGTGTTTGATTACCTATATGTATAAAATTTAGTTCTTCTGTTTCTTATTCTCACCCCACCCACATTGATCACTTCGTACCGAACACCCTCATTACATGGGGGAGGGTGTTTTTTCCACCATTATTATGAGTGGTTGGCTATTAGCTTCTTTCTACTCTATCTCCAATGTAGCCTATGATTATTTATCTAGGATGTGATGGACTAGGGTTCATTATGGCCCAAGACACTTCAGATAGGGTGTGTGGTGGTGGTTGGCCCAGGTGTGTGCAGGAAGGTTTGTTTCCCATGTGTCTTTGGGATGAGGCCCAGGTGTCTTTTGGAATGGATGTGGTGGATTTGGACCAGATGTCTTCAGGAGTGGTAGTGGTTATTGTGTACTAGGTTTCTATGGGTTTGGTTATGTGTGGTTGTGGTGAACTATCTATTTTTGGGTGCGATGTGTGGTTGTGGTGGCCCATAAGATTGTTGTTGGGGCGGCAGTGGGACTGTAGTGGAACCAGTGTGGGAGGTCTAACACGTAGGATGTCCTAAATAACCAGTGGGTATGTAGTGCATGGTACCCAATTATTAATGTGATAAGACTATTACTTTATTGGACTTTCATTATTTGGGGAGTGTTCCCTAGTGAGGCTGGGTGGATATTTTCCTTGATATGTGTTTTGGTTCTCTATTTTCTCACAGGGCATTAGAATGTCTTGCCACTTATGCATGAGAGTTATTGGTTTTCCCTTCTGATTATACATGTATACTCACCCTACATATATAAAATTGCTTTCATAATTCTAGGATGACATTGAAGAATATGCTGGACCTTACTAGCTCGAGCTTTTGGAGTTATTATTGCTTCTTTTATTCTTTTTATACTTTTAATGAGAGTTTTATTGTACCTTGTATCATTTTATTTTGAACATGCATATGTGAATGTTTTTTTGTCATTAATTTTAATTTTTGTTTTTGGAGGTTTTTTGGTATTTACCATCTTATATCCTTATTTTATTCAATAAAATGTGTAATGAATTAAATTTAATGGGAGATTCTATGCCCTTGGTCCTTGTCTCCACTCCAGGGCCTATTAAAGGCGGGCCTCAGGGGACATTATCTCTACTTCAACTTAAAGAAGGACGAGTCTGGTAGCTTTCTGTCCCTTCCCTAATCTTGGTGAAGGCGGGCTGTGATAGTTAGGCCCACAATTTTAGTTTTACCATAGGCGTGACACAATCATTTTATGTGTCAGTTGTTTGGATACATTGCATGCAAGAATAATAAAAATTATATTATTATTAATTATATTATTAATAATTATATTATTATTATTATTATTATTAATGAAATTAAAATAGAAATTAATTGTGTAATAAAATATTCTAAATTGAGTAGTGATGATTCTCCATTTTTTTATATTTATTAGTGATCAATGTAAAGACTGATAAATTATTACTTGTAAAAAATAAATTCAATTTCGTAGTCAATTAAAAATTTATTAACTATTCAGATTTTAGTGCAAGTTGTATTTAAATTTCTAATAGTGTAAATGATGTGAAATATTTAATAATAATAATAATTAATTTGTTTTTTATTTTTTTTATTTTTAAATAGAGAAAAATAATATTTTGGGGTGGAAAATTAAATTCTATAAATATGTGAGGGATAAATATATAAGTATATATATACATGTGAGGGTGTCTATATGGATGTATGAATATATAATGTGTATATATGGATTAAATAAATATGTATATATATATGGGTGTAAATATATATATATATATATATATATATATATATATGACTTTATAATATATATGAAATATACGACTAAATATGTTTAAAATGGGGGGTTTTTATTTATAAGAATACTTGAGATATATGGGGTGGGCTCATGGAATATTAATAGGAATGATAATAGAAAATAATATATGTAATAAATTGATGAAATAATAAATTAATGAATAATATTAAATAAATAAAATTGGAATTAAAAGGGAGAATAGGGTAGAGGTTAGGCGCATCATGAAGGAGGTTCTCCTCCCCCTCTAACACCTCACTGTCATTCATATTAATTCTATTATTTTATTTTATTTTATTCATTAATTTCTAAAAAACTATATCATCTATATCTTCTCTGATTTTGATTAGATTTATGTTTCATCATTGTTGTTGAGTTTATCTCGATTAGAATAAGTTAAATCATAATTTGTATAATGGATGTGAGGTAATTTATTCAGATTTAAATTAATCATTCGTTTTTAATGTTTTAAAATATAGAATATGATAATAATTATATGTATTTTTGAGTTGTGAATGGAACTAGGATTCTATTTCTCAATTGAGCTTGGATGATAACCCTTATCATAAAATCATTTTTTCTCCTATTATAGGATGTTCCTTTTGTTTTTGGGATATTCTTCACACAGGTTGACATTATAAAATTTATGTGCAGACATAATTGACAACTATTATTGATTATGATCAGATTTTGGAGTGTGTATGTGGTCTCATGTTATATACCATTTGTTTTTAATCACATTTAATTTTATAAGATACAAGGTTTTCCATGTTGGGATAATGAAAATTAGTTCATATTGTTTCGTGAATTAAAATAATGCCTAATTAATTAATGATTACCAAGTATTAATTAAATAAATGAAAGATTCCAAATAAATTGAAAATGTGTTAAGTTCCGTGTTGGAACTTGTGTGTTGTTTGGTTTTTTGGCCACTAATTGAAGAGTATTGATCACATATGGGTGCATTTGACTACATGGACACCTTGAGGTGTGTTTTCATGCTACATGAGTCTTAGATCTATGAGGCCATGTGTGTTGATTTATTCTTGGAGTATGCATAGATATTTTAATATCATGTGTTATGTTTTTATCTCATGTGTATCTATTGTATCGCACGATGTTTTTCATTATATGTTTATAAATTCTATCTTTCAATGATGTGATACCTGTATTAGAATATCTTTTTGACCATGCATTATAGTGATAAAATGTTGGTGAGTTTGTAGGTATGTGTCCCTTTATGATTTTATTTCGATGACCATACTTTTTTATATTGTTATGGAATTTTCAATGATGATAACATGTGTTTGTTTATTTCTACTAACATTTATGAAGTTATTTTATACTAATTTTTCCGTATATACTCTACATTTTTTTATGTTACCCTGCCTTTGGATGCATCGTTAATGGTGATGGAAGTTGGTTGATCATCATGACATATTTATCACTTATAGGGAGTGTGCGCATGAGATGTGGTAATTTTAATGATGAACATGAGTACAGTGTGGAGATACAATAATGAAATAAACTTATTTTGTTGAGGATTCACTTGATGATCGGATTCCAAGTACCATGTTACTTGATTCCTAGTGAACTGATGAGTAGTGTACTTGATTTCTAGTGTTATACCGAGTAAAAAATTCTTCAATTCCTAGTTAAAATATTTGTATCTTACTTAATTCTTGGTGTTATGCTGAGTAGGATGTTATTCGATGCCCAGTGAACTGCTGAGTATCATGCTCCATGACTGGTGTTATGTCGAGTAGCTTTCTATACATGAGGCCTAGGGAATATCGATTTGCATGTACACATGATTACTTGATCATCCTAACTAACTGATTCATAATCCCCATGTTTATCTTGGTTACTCATGACATTCGTTATAATTTAACATTCTATCATGGGACCTAAGTAGGTACATCCGGGGTTCATAGTGGCTTGGTTAGTGCACGACCGCTCAGTTTTAAATTGTATGTTTATCGTCTTGTTATAAATTTATAATTATTATATAATGTAATTGTATATTTTATAAAAAATGTTAAGGGGTTCATTGGTGGTGTCCTAAAGAGTCTTTTACTCACACCTTACTCAGGCATTTCATTGCACATTTATATTTCAGAAGGGATCCTGCAATAGAAAAGGTCCATGTGGTGGATTGATGAGTAGATGAACCCAAATTTCATAGCATACTGGGATAAAAATTAAAGAATATACTTTTTATTTATTTATTTTATCATTTTATTTGTACATTGGATAGGCTTTCTACTTTAGTAACCATTTGTTTTTATTCCATTTTTAGTTGTCTTTCCTCATCTACTCTGATTAATTTTATTAAAAAAATTTCATTATAAATTAGAAATTTATTTCCCCTATGCACTCATATAGAGGTTATAGTCCTCCCATGGTTCCACTTGGGACCCTTGTTTCTAGTCAACATCCTCTTTAATATGAGGATGTGTGCTTGATGTCATGTGAAATTATGTCATTGACCTCATGGTTTGGTTTGGTATTTTAAAAAATGGTATCAAAGAATGAAGATTTAATAACTTGAATTTTATATTTCCTTGATTATGTATAGGTTTAATAGAAGTTAGGATGGTTGAGACTCAGGTTAGAAACCATGTCAACGTTTGGCCTACACTATATAGGGAAACTCTAAGTTTCTATAAAATTGGAAATTTATGCTGTGCTGTTGTGGTTAAATAAAATCACTTGGGTAATGTACATGATGTTGATATGTGATTTATGAAAATTTTGGGGTGCTCGTTCATCATGAAATGGAATATTGGTTTACATTCCATATATATATAGTTTTTTATTGCATATATGTTCATTAATTAAATGCTTTGATGTATTATTTCTATTTTTAATAGTTTTCCTTTGTAGGATATATTTTTATTTCCAAATTACAGTCATATATCATTATTGGAGTCAATTAATTTATCTTTTCATATTGTTGTGTTAATATATATATGATAACAATGACTAATGTTCAGGGATGGAGACCATGGTTAGTTTTGTGAAGGATATACATTAGGGTAAGGGTAGACTTATAGGAGAACCTTTTGTGACCACATATAATGGATGTGACCTAGATATATTCCTACCGTTGGCCCTATTGTTGAGATGTAATAGGAGTCTAATGTTCAAACATAGGGGCCTATGCTTTTTGAAAAAGTCAGCTAAAGATACTTATCGAGGAATAAAAGTTGATATATGGGGGTAATTGTAACATCTTCAAAATTTTATTAATTATAAAACCATATATGTAAATAATTTATGTGAGTTTTTATGTGGAAAAAGTAAATTTACAATAAAAACACTTAATAAATGATTTAAAGAATTTATGTAAGTGTAAAAGCTCTGTTAACACTTTTGACTATTCTATGAAATATATTCAGAGTCAGGCACTAATTTAGCATAGAATTATGAGGTTCGTAGTGCCTTAATAGAGATTAAATAAAAATATTTAATATATTATATTATGCATGTTTTCTATTTTTCCAAAATAATGATATATCTCTCGAGCAATGTTTCATATGGGAAATCTGAGACAACCATTAGGTTTAGGGTGTGGGGTTAAGCCTAAGTATAACATAATATTTTTTCATGATATGTATCTAAATGGTGTATCATATGATAAATATAACACCACCATTGGATCCAGAACGAGTTTTACCATATGTGAAACATATGGTAACTATGTGTTTGGTGTTTTGATAATCACAAGCAAGATTAATAATAATTATATTATTATTATTAGTTGTGTTGAAGAAATTTAAATTTAAATTACAAGTTTAATTAAATTCACTTAAATGACTTGAGATTCTTCATCATGTGTGTTTATTTCTTTTTTATTAGTGTCATAATAATGAAATTATTAATTTTGATAAGGAAATGAGATCGTGTGGTTAATAAGATATTTATAAACTATTTTGTTTTTAATTGAAGTTGTTTTTAAATTTTTAATGGTGGAAATGATTATAATATATTTAATAATAATAATTATAATAATAATAATAATTAATATTAAATTGGGAAAAATAATATTTCTTTGTGAAAAATTAAATAGTATATCTTTTTCTTAGATAAAATTATAGATGTATATATATATACACATTTAGGAGTATGTACAGATCTTTGTATGTATATAATGTGTATATATGTGTTAAATACACACACACACACACACACACACACACACACATATATATATATGAGAGTATATATGTATATGAGGATTTGTGTGTATATATATAATGTGTGTTATTATATATATGAATTTTTAATAAATACTGAATAAATGATTTAATATTTTTAAAATGAGGGTTTTATTTAAAAAACACATGAGATATATGGGATAAGATGCAAGGAATTTTAAGACACAAGTTATTATATAATAATTTGTGTAATAAATTGATGAAATAATAAATGAATTAACAGAAACTTATGGAATAAAATTTGAAATAAAAGGGATAAATGTGTAGGGGTTAGGCACAGTGTTCATGAGGTTCTCCCCCCACTCCAATGCATCACTCTCATCCCTCTTTCTTTAATTTATTTATTTTTTTATTTTTATTTTATCTAAATTTTTATTTTTTAATATCCCAACCCAAGAGGCACTAAATGTTTCACTGATCTTGTTGGTCACATGGACTCAAGTGCACCTCCCCGTACCCCAGATGCTGGAGACTAGTAGTGAGGGTCTATTATGGTATGGGGAGAGATTGTACCCTCATGATCAGAGTAATATAGTGGTATCATGAATGAATAAAAATGTTATCGAATAATATCAATGAGTAACATTAGGTAAATATTTTATACAACAATATTAATTGTAAAGACAAGGGAAATATCATATAAAAAATGCTGTGTATGTAATAAAGCTATAAAAAATATAGAAAACACATGGATATAGGAATCCAGTATAATACATGTATTAGAATAACAAAAATTCCAAGAAGAATATATCTCCAAATATCATCACAGTCCATATCCTGATCATGTGCTCCACTACTTCTATAAAGTAATCAATTAAGCATTATCAATTTGGAAATTTCAACTGTACTTTATAGATTACATTATGTTTTTCTAGGTACCAAATGGCGGCCTGAATAGGGAGTGATATAACACTGATTAGGCCACCAACAAATGGTTTTTATAACCATTCTAGTCTGTGCATATAATCTGAATAAGTGTGCAGTTAAAATAGAAGTAAAGTAATAAATAAATAAGTAGTGTTTTTCATTCTATCATGGATATTATGATCATGAAACCATATCCTCATGGATAAGAATAAATCATGGTAATAATCATCAATAGTGTAATTCATGTAATCATGTATCATATCTATACAGGTTAGTATCTAAGGGGAGTAAATGTCAAAGGAATCCTAGTAGGTTATATCTAAGGAATAAAAATATCCATGGAATCATCCTGGGTCATCAGATCCTATAAGTATAAATTTACAATGCTTCCTAGTAGGTAATTATATTTAAGGAGTGGAATTGTTCAAAGAATTCTAGTATGTCATCAAATCCATGGAATATTAATTTCAAAGGCATCCTAATAGGTCACCGAGTCCCATGAGTGTAAATGTAAAAGGCATCCTAGTGGGTCATCTGATCCAAGGATTAGAAATGTCTAAGACATCCTAGTGGGTCATCGATTTCATAATGCAAACCCTGAATTATCATCATAACCAATTAATTCACCACTCCATTAACCATTTCATTAATCATTTTATTAATCACTTCATTATCATACAACAACCAAGGGATTAACCATTTCATACCATTTTTATACAAATGATAAGATAATTTAAGGTTCTTATAACCATTAATAATCTACATTATTATGACATTAAATAACATGAAGAATAGAGAATTAAAATCACTATAATGGATCCATTTCCATGTATAAGGTAATAACCCACCCCATGGGTGTTTTGGGTTGAGGTCACAACCACCAACCTAGTATATGGACGTCATTGAATATATCAAAAAAGTATTCAATGTTTAATTTAATATTATTATTATTTTTTAAGCATCACTCAGAAGGTAGACCCTTCATAAGGATTAAGACTAGGTATTAACAACTAAACATTAAGTGATAGGTTATAGACTACATACCATATGCCTATAGCAGATGAATCATCCAGTATCGACCCATTGTTTGGCCTGGAATAGATGAAAAAGGAAGAATATATAAACTCCTTAAAAATAGGGAATAAGATATCACACTAAAATATCATTGTCAACAGAAATAAAAATGATGAATGGTTGGATTAAAATAGTGATCTTACTGGTGGTTATCCAAAGAGATAGAAAGATCTCTGTTAGGAGGCTGGAGGAAAAAGTATCTTCAAATCCTAGGAGAAGCTTGGCGGAGCTCTCAATGGGAGAATGTAGGACCTCCTGTATAGTGGAAAAGAAAAAAGTAAGGGGGTTTAGGTTACTTTAATTTTAAGATAAAATAATTTTTTTTCCAAATTTTAATAGGTCACATGATTATGATGTATGGTTGGACAAACTGTATGCTAAACATGCACCATACATGGTCTCAAGAGAACCCTCATACATGTTGGTTGTAATGTTTGAATAACCATGTGTAGCCTTGGAAAACCCCCTTAATAACAAGTCTAAGAAAATTGCATGGCCATGCATCCCGGTTCACACTATTAGGTCAATATTTGTGGCCCTCTACTATGTATTGAAACACCCCAGAGGGTATACTCAAACCAAGAAAACTAGGTGGTGCAGTTTCTACTAAAGTTATGCCATATTATTTTCCCAAGAAAGCAGGGCCTGGGGATCTAGATGTTCCCCATAAACCCCTATTTCTTTAATAGAACTAATATTTGTTCATATTAGGACAAATTTGGGGAATAAAACTAGAAAACAAATGAGTTTTTCATTCATAAAAGTTAGGTCATTACAACCTCCCCTATTTAAGGAAACTTATCCACGTGTATTCCTTCTATGGGTAGTGAGGGTTCATCTGAGAAAATATCTAGATAGTAGGAATCTACATTATCATCCTACTACTATGTATCATCTTGTACTCAGATATTCTAGAGTTTTAGCCTCACTAAAGCAATGGGATTTCCTCAGAGATACATCATTATCTGATCAAAAATTCCCACTGGGTACTCCTTGCATGTAGAATCCACATCTAATTAAACCTCCTATACATATAAAGCATGAATCATGTATAGATAATACATGTGAACATGAGACATGTGACAAATGTCTTCTATAGACTCGTATCTCTGAGGAAGTTCTACCTGATAAGCCACTGGTCTGATACTCTCCACAACCAAAAAGGGTCCAGTGAATTGAGGTGAAAACTTATCTTGTCTTTTAATTTTTAAATGGTTCATCCAAGTAAAAAATATATAAGAAAACATGATCCCTTACATCCAACACAAATGGTTATCAATGGTTGTTGGAATATAAATAATGACTATACTAAGTTCTCATCATGATTTTCATTATTAACTGAACTTTTTCTATAATCTCATTAATGAGTAGTTTTCCAAGAAGTACTTCCTATCCTACCTCTAACTAGTACAGTGGTGATAGTAATGGACTACAATATATTTCCACCTATATATCCATCAAGATTGTATCATGAAAGATATTATTATAAGAGAAATCAACTAGGAGTATATGTTTCTCCCAAGTACCCCCAAACTCAATGATACATGCATAGAGCATGTCCTATAATACTTTACTTGTACACTCTATATATATGTTAGTATAAAGGTGATAAGTACTTCTTATAATCACCTATGTACCCAAGGCCTTCTCCTACCATAAAAAACTCATGATTCGAATCTTGAATGGTAATCAGTTATTATAGAACGTGGGTATTCTTGAAGGCGTCTGATCTTATTGACATACATCATCCCTATATTATCTACTATGATGCTCTTCTGATGTCCTAGCCCAGGTTCCACACACAGGTACCCCAAGTCTGGATGGCCAAATGGCCCCAAGGGTGGTTACACATCTGCTAAAGGCTATCGACTAGTAGTGAGGGCCTAGGGTATGTCTGTGGGTAGACTATTCCCTCATCACAAGAGTGTATAAAATCAGGTCATTAGTCAGATATAAATAGTGGATATAGAATATAAATAGATTGAAAAATGGAGGAGAACATGAATATTAAATAACAAAATAACGGATAATAATTATCAATGCTAATGATACATGTTAGGTTCTATAAATCTAGAAAATATGGATACAATGAAAGAGACAATACATGCTATAAAAAATAAAAAAAAGGAAATACAAAAACTGTCCAAGCATCCTGATCAGTATCTCAGTCATATGCTACCCTGCTCATTCTTAATGGAATTAATTAATCATTTTTTTGAAGTAATATGCTTCCATTTTCCAACAACTGCATACATGTAATATTCTCATGTACCAATGGAGGCCTAGATAATGTTTGAGATAAATCCTAGTATGACATCGTAGAATGATTCTATAACATATAGTCCATGTAATATAAATTGAAAAAGTGTGCAAGTATGCATATATATAATTAAATTATTAGAGTAATGTAAATATCTAATACCTGCTTCATCCTTAGCTTGTGTATGAACATGTAACCATTTCAATTGTTGATTATGTTCCAATATTTATAAAAAAGTCATGTGAGGCAAAAAAAACACTCACATCCAAAAATGATAATAATTGTGAAGGATCCAAGATATAACAAGGCCTTCGGTAATGAAGATAATAATGAAAGGTATCCAATGTAATAACCAAGGAACCATTTACCTTAAGGGTCAATCCAAATCCAGTAATAAACAACATCCAACCTAAAGGGGGAAAGAGTGTAATACAAGGGGAAACTCCAAGGAATTCCACAATCATGTAATTATAACTATGTCTATGGAAATCATTCAATGTGAAACATGAAATGCAGTGACTAGGCCCAAGGGTGTATCCATGGTACCTCATGTTTATAAATTTCAGGTTGTATCTAAGGAGTATATCCAAGGAATCATATTATTATACTGGTGGGATCCTAATGTGTCATGTCAACATCCACATGTAAGAAAACATCAATCTCCAAGGTGGGTGTCATCCTTGGAAGTCAGTATCCATGAATTAGAATGGAGACCACAATTTCTCAAGGAATTACCTTGGGAATCAAAGGATAGCTCACGTCATATGACTCATATTGTAATGAATAGGTACATATTCAATAGGAACCATATAATTTTTTTTAATAATACACGACATGTATTAGTCATTCCATTAAATAGGTTATAGGGTTTATTACATACTTATCATAATTGTGACAAGGTTTAATGAAATTAAACCATTTAATGAGTCATATATGAGTTATTCAATTTTTTAAGTTAACTCTAATTCCTAACATCAATCATAGAATAGTGTTTTATAGATTTGAAACCAAGTAATTATGTTCCATTTAACTAGCCCATGTCATATCCATTATATAAATTCCAATTACATTTAATTTTTATTTATTATATTGAAACACTTACATTAGATGGGTCAAGTGGAAACTACAATGTGATAACTATTTAGAACTTTAGAACTCATTTAATTAAAGGGAATGGACCTTAGCAGGGTCAAGTCATAGAAATTAATTTATTTAATTAAAAAAATTTATTTATCATGTACAAGAAAAATCATTCCCAATTGGTGGCACATATAATCATGACAAGCTACTACAAGAAAAACTATTGAATCACCCGACATTGGGTAGTCGACATTGAGGTCATAACCTCCAATGATGGATAAAATATTCAACATGTGTCCTAGAACATATTTCTAGTGACTACAAACAAGGAAAGTGATTTTTTTTGGCCACACCTGATGAAATATGTTCTCTCACAAAAATGAAAATTTATAAAATGAAAAAATTTTAGGGAGGAGTTATAGACCACCTACCTCATACTCATACAACTCTCCTCATCTTGTATCAGCCAATAGTTTGTAATATATTAGAACATATTCGAATAATAGATAAATTCCCTAAAAATATGGAATATGAGAATACTTAAAAATAATATATTTGATATAAAAAATAAATAAAATGGTAACAAATGAATTGAGATATTACCAATGTAGATCCAATGATATGAACTATTATTGGGTCAACTCTGGATGAATGAATGAGATCAAAAGCTATATTATGCTAAATGAGTGCTCAAAATGATAGAATAGGGAGCTCCATCAATTTGAGAAAAAATTATAGGAGTGGTGTGTGTCAAAACATTTCAATTAAGGTAATTTCCTAAAATACCCCAAAAATAGGGATCACATGGTTTGGCTTCACAGTTGACCAAACCATGTTACAATCTTTCCCCATCTACTCTATGGAGGTGAATTTCAAAAATTTATACCACACAGTTAAGGAAACCATGCTTCAACCATGCCAAAATCCTCTACAACATGTCTGTAGTATTGTCATGGGTGTGCATCCCTTGGCGCATAGTTAGGGAAATAATTCACACAATTTCACCCCAATGTGAATAATTACAAAACTACAAGATAACATGTGGCCTGGCTGTCATGGATTCTACTAACTAGGTGGTCTGTTTCACCCAAAAACATGGGTTCTAGGCTCCAAACAAGCCCCAAACATTCCAATGACACCAGTGAACTCATTAGGCATCCACATTAGGTCAAAAATTAAAAAATTACGCCAAATTTAAATGGACCCATACTAGAGTGAGAAACATGATTCTTACAGTATTCCCCCTTAATGTAAATTTTCCTCGAGTTTAGGTTCCATAGGTTGAGAAACAATGTCTGAGAAGATTTTTTTCCTTTGGCCATGTAATTCATCCTTCCACTCCCAGGTCTTGTCCGTTACATGTTTTTTATTCCATAGAAGTTTAATTAGTGGGAAATATTGTCCTAGAAGAGCCTTAAATATATGGCCATTGATATGTATATGATACTCCTCAAATGAAGCTTCATCATCTTTATCTACTTCTTATAGATCAAAAGAATGAGATGGGTCAACATGATAACAAAGAAGCATTGAAATTAGGGAGACATCATGAATGGAATGGTACATCTGAGGTAGAAACAATTGATAAGATATAAATCTGACTCTCCCTAAAAACTCAAACATACCTATATAATGAGGTGATAACTTTCCTTGCCTATGTTATTATCTATTCCCAAACTCATGAAATACCCGCATGAAAAACGTGCCCCAACCATGAAATATAGAGGTCATCAACGGTGATTGATATAATATTTCTATCTAAACCAATTAGTAGTAATATGCTTCGTTTTCAGTTGAACCATCTCTAAAGTATTCTTCATGAGATGAGGGTTAGTATGGCAACCTCTCTTTACTCAGTCAAACATAGAGGTGAATGTCATGAACTGACATAAAATGCTTCCAAAAGAGACATTTAAATCATCTCCTGAAATCTTTTGTTGTAGTAAAATACGATGAGAGGGATATTATTCTCTAAAGAATTACTAAAATAAAGGTTTCATTCATGAAGCATGTCCTCTAAAACTTGTATCATCCGTTCTTGTTTTCCATCAGTTTGAGGGATAAATGTTGTTCTAATAATCACTTCTATACCCAATTCTCTATGAAACCCCTTCTAGAACCAGGAAATGAACTTAGAATATCTAAATAAAATTATAGTACAAGGCACCTGGTGTAATACTATGATCTCAAAGAGATACAGTATTCTCATCTCATTAACTAATAATGTACCCCAGATAGGAAAAACCTGGGATACATTTGTCAGTATGTTAATGAATATCCATAAATCATCTCTATATATTGGAAAACTCACTAATACAACTAAAAATTATATGAAATCATATTTCCATTTCCATTTCGATACTAGAAATGCATGTAACAATATAGAAGGCCACTAGTGCTCCGCCTTCACCTAGAGACCGGTGGAACACCTAATAATAAATTATGTTATCTACTATTTCATCTCTAACCACCAATAATGGCATCACATGTCTTGATACATTTTAGATAATCTTGGATGAACTTCCCAATGAGAATAAATGGATGTGAAAATCAACCCCTCTTTAATATTTCTACGAACCCATACAAGTCCATGTATATGTAGGATGCCATCTCTACGCATAGACCAATATGGAGGTGGGTCCTCACAAAAATTACTCTCATGAAGAACTAACCCATCATGATCTGAAAATTGCATAGTATTCACCTTCTAAAAAATGAAAGACATAAATTTTTAGGCTGAGAGATAATAATTCATGTGATAGTCAAGAATATATAGATGCTTCTCAGAAAAGAGGGCAATAAATTACCATCCATCAATCAATTCTCATAAATCATGTGGTTGAGTTTTTCAAAATGGCACATATGTCACAACATTGACCTTTTCAGGCATACAGTCAAGCTCAAAATAAATATACTGAAGTTATTTGATACATATCTATTGTATAAGGTTCAAGTCACACTGTGTGAAGATATATTTGAGTATCTTTTGTACATATACACTAAAATGTGCTCAACCAATAGAAACTTTCTCCATCTAGGTAAGGAATGGAAAACTGATGTTAACTCAAGGTCGTGCATAAGATAATTTCTCTCATAAGGTTTTAATTTCAATGATCAGTACACGATTATTTTTTCATCATGTGTTAGTACTTCTCCTTTTTCAATGCCTAATACATAATAGAACATTGTATAACCACTACTAGGATCCAGTATAATTAGAATATGTGTTGGTAAAAGTCACCCTTTTATCTAATGAAAGTCTTTATCACACTCTAATTACCACAAAAACATAAAACCTTTTTTACGACTAGTAAGAGGTGAATATATGTGTGATATGTCTTGTATGAAACATAGGTAATATCCAGATATCCACAAGAAACTACACATACCAACCATGTTCCTTGGATCCTTCTAGTAAACAATTACACTCACCCTCTATAGTTCAATAGAGAATCCTGATTTCATGGTAATATGACCCAATAAGTGAGATTTATTGATTAATACATAGAGCTAAGAAATAATTTCATAAAACTAATTCACTCTCAGTGTACTCAGAATGATCTTAATGTGGTCATCGTTGTCGCTATGAGTGAGAGAATACACTAAGATTTTTCACACAAAGACTGTGAAAAAATAAATCAAATAGTGTCAAAACAACATATTCATTAGATCTATGGAAATTTTGGGTGCGCTTGTGAGATTTAATGGAATATTGAGAAAGTCATATAGACCATACCTTTTATGGAAAGCTTTGTGAGGTATGTATGATGTCCTGACTCGCACCTAATGATAGCCCAATCTCAGGAAAATCATTGAAAACACTATATCTCCTTAGATATGTTCAATTAGATTATATATTTGTCACAATGGATACTGAATCATGACTATAGGGTAGTTAAAACATTTGTAATCCATGCAAAGATGAACCGTCCCATCCACCTTCTTGGTGAGAAGCACAATGGAACCGCAAGAGTAAGTGCTAGGAAATATAAAAACCTTGGCCTATAAATCATACGTATTTCACTAAACATACTAGATATAAGATGGATTCATCTAATATGTTGGAATAGACATTAGTGATATTCCTGGAACAATCTCAATCATGAACTCTACATACCACTCTAGATGAAAGATAAAAAAATCATCTGGAAAGATGTCCCTAAAATGATATACTACCAGATGGAATTCAACCTGACATAGAACCTTATCCCCCACAAATAAATTATCCATCCTGGTGGTTACTCCACCTAGATTATGATTCTATGGTACATATCTAATGTCCGAGACATCCCACTCACCCTTGTATTGATAACTTTTCCCTATGGTGATGTAAACAACACCCTACGACTATATCAGTCTACAAAAGAATGAAACTGAACCAAGCAATCCTACTTGAAAATGACATAGAAGCCATTCATCCTAAGAAAAAAGAGGTTCAACATGAAAGGGTAACTACTTAACTCATGGACATAGTCCCTGTATAATTATTTTCCATTTGACTATACTCTAAATGGTGTATCTTGTGTTATTACACCATAGTAATATTTTAATTCTAGAATGATAATTTCCAGGATAGAAAAAGAGATGAAGGAGTTTGATGAATCTATATCAAATAAAAAAGATACTATAGTTGAGGATACTATAATAGTATGATGTAGAGTTATCAGTCATTCACTCTGATCCTTGAGTACCAACTGTTGGAAATGTAACTAGCCCGATCCATGGACCTGTGATGCAGCTGAACTACCGTAAGTATGATCTCTAGGTTGGAGTTGAAATATGGTGTTTAGACACCATGACAAAGAAATTATCTATTTATAGTCTAACTAGGGATACTCCAAATTCCCTCTTAGGGAGGTGTAAATGAACCTACCCCTAGTGGTGTAGTTGGTGCAGAACGTCTTCTAGTAGAAGGTGTTTGGAAGGTCCAATATAATCTATGAAGGTTCCCTATATAGCCACAAGCTCGACACTCTATAGTGTCTCTGTCACAATGAGGATTTGCATTCTGTTTTCATCCACACTGATGGCACACCGAAGTTCTACCCATATGGGTACTCTGGTTATGGCTAGCCAGATGAGAAACATAGAGAGATTGATTTATTCTACTAAATGAACTACTGGCCTACCTCGGAACTCTTCCTCTATGACCATTAATATCTCCATACATTAGGTTGCACTATGGGATAAGTTCTTGGTTGAATATTTCAATGGAATTATGTAGGTTAAATAAATTCACTTGAGTACGAATGGAATAATGAATCCCATACTTGAATCATCTAGCACATGAATGGTCATCACCATCTAGAAGTGGTGCAAAGCACTGTAACTTAGTGAAACACACTGAATAATCCATGACTAAAATGGAACCCTAAAGTAGATTCATATACTATCTAGATATGTCATCCCTATGTTTCTGATGAAAGATCTAATCATAGAAAGAAACCTGGAAATCAGACCACACCATGCTCTGATGGAGACCATCCTAGGTAATTAAAACCCACGAGTGCTTGGTCGAATTTACCTGCATGTAAGTAGCATGATTGAACCTCTATTATTGAGGCATCTCTATATGGTCAAGGATAGATATAGTGTATTCCATTTAATACAGAGCATACTTTTGACCTCTAACCACTTAGAAGGTAGAAGGATGAAGCTGCTAGATCCCAAGGGTCAGATGACCATTGTAGGTTTATCTCATATAACACCTTTCATAGACTGCATCAGACATAGAAAACAATCACAAAGATATAAATTAGTTATTGGATTAGGTATAATAAGAAATACCTCATGTGGTACTACTGGAAGTAATACTGGAATCTCAGATCCCACCAATATTGGAGCGTGGTCATCACCACCCTCATGGAACACAACACGAGGACATCATTGCGGTATTGGTTTACAAATTCCAACAACACACCTTAGAACAAGCATTTAAGTAGATAGATAACAATAGTGGAATAATGAAAAATAGAAAGGGCTCACTACCCATGATAATCTTCCCCAATTACTCTTATAGAAGGCCATATATTGGTAAGTGTTATTGTATAAATTACAGGGGTTCCATTAGGTTAAGGGTTAATAGTATTTTCCCCTTCATTTACTGGAAACAACTTTTTTCTTTATAAATAAAGTTTATATTTTATATTTTTCATTTTATTATTTCCATATATCAAGGATAAATTAAATTCAATCAATATTCCTTGTGAATCGATGATGATTCACCATATCATTTAAATTGAGACACATTTAATTTTATTCGAATTTCTCACCACGGTAAATTAAAAATACCAACCCACAAGGGCCCATACAACTCTTGAATTGAAACTAGAAATCAATTATTTATATCCGAATATAAATATATGCATATATAGATAATATAGTATCACTCAAAAATCACAATAAAACTAGAAATGAAATCAGTGAAGTGAACCTATATGGCGTGGAAAAAAGCCTGAAATTTTAACTATAGGTTCCTACAATGATGAATGTAACAATGTTAATTTCCCTAAAATCATAAGGATAAGGTTGAAATGAAATAATCAATGAGAATAATAATAATTATAAACACAAAATATAATATTCATCACCCAATGGTGAAATGATATCAACTGTAATAGGAATATTTAGAACAACTATTATAATTTAGGAAAATCATCATTTACCTTTTAAATGGGTTAGTCATTCCAATGCATAGATTATAACCATGTTTCAATGATTTAGTAATATCTAGTATACTGTATCTAAATATTAAAACAAGAACGTTATTGATCTTAATTTTTTTTCTATGTCCTGAGACAGGTGCCACTTTTTGGTACCTTGGTACGGGTTGGCCATAAGGCCTCATGCACACCTCCCCATATGCTAGAGGGTACTGACATGCAATAAGGTCCAAGGGTGTGTCTGTGGGGAGACTATTCCCTCATTACCAGTGTGTAACATAATGGATAAGTAAAATAGATAAATATTAGAAGAATAATATAAACAAATGGAAAAAAATCCAACATGGTAAATACATAACTGAACAACTGATAATAATTCTCAATGTTGATCATGCATGTCATGTTTTATAAATATTGAAAACCTGGTTTCAATGTAGTAGAAAATACATGTTATAAAAAAAGTAGAAAAAAACTATTCAACCATCCAATGATCCATTTAAGTTATCCATGACCTTTCTCCATCCTAATAGAATCAAGAAATCAATTGTATGATGCAATATGTTTCCCTTTACCAACACCTGCATACATATAGTCCACTCGGGTACCAATGGCTTCCCAGATGCTATGTGAGATAAATATTAGAAGGCCACCAGAAATGATTTATATAACATCCATTCCATGTAATATAAATTGAAACATTGTGAATACATTCATATATAAATTTAAAGAATTACACTAATTTAAATACCTGATACCTTCTTCTACCTCCACTGGTATCTGAACATGAAAAAAATTTCGTTTATTAATTTTTTTCCTATCTATATAATAAGTTTATGTGAGGTATAACCAAAATTTACATCTATACATGATAATAATAGTAAAGGATATAATATATAATAAGTAATCATGTAGTCATGATAATAATGAAAGGGTTCCAAGGTAATAACTTAGTCATCCATGAACTCATGGGTTAAGCCAACTCAAATAAAAAACTACATCCTAACTACAGGGGAAAGAGTGTAATCCAATGGGAATCTCACAAGGAATTAGAAAATCATGTAATTATAACTGAGTGCATGGAAATCATCCAAGGTAAAATGGGAAAATATTGCCTAGGTCCAAGGTTTTTTCAAAGGCACCTCATGTCCATATATGTCATGATAGATCTAGGTTGTGTATCCAATGAATCTATAATAATAGTGGATGGATGCTACGGTGTCATACTAGGAATCCCCATGTAGACAAATATCAAGTTCTAAGGTGGGTCTCAACCATGAAAACTGACATCCCAGAATCAGAATTGAATACATGAGTGGTCAAGGGATTCCTTCATTAATATAAGCGAATATGAAGTCTGACCACTCCTATTATAATGAATAGAACCACATAAAATATGAACTATTCAATCAATTAATTTAATAAAACTATCCATGTTATAATAATTCCATTAAATAATTCATTGGGTCATTATATACAATTCATTAGTGCAAAATGTTTTAAGGACATGGAACCATTTAATAAGTCATATAAGAGTTATTCAATTCATTAGGTTAACTCTGCTGCCTTCCACCAATCATGGAAGTGTGTGTTATGTATGTGCAACCAAGTCATGTTATTCAATGTAACTAGGCCAATTAAGATCCATATTATAATTTCTAATTACATTTATGATTCATTTATTATATTGATACAATTACTATAAATGGATCAAGTGGAAACTACAAGGGGATTTCCATTTAGCAACTCAAATATTATTTAATTAATGGAAGTATCTAATAGTAGGGTAAATCCTTAGAACACCATTAATTTGATTAAACACTTACCTTTATCAATGTCAAGAAAAGGAACACACGAATGGTGGAAGAGGAAATCTTAACAAGTTAGTAAAAGAATAATTATGGAATCACCCTGTATGGGGTGGTCGATATTGAGGTCATAACCTCCAATGACGGATACCATATTTAAAAAGAGTCATATAAACATGGTTATAAAAACTAAATGTAGGTAAATTTAATTTAATAAGTCATTCCCATTGAAACCAACACACACACAAAAACAATAATTTATAAAATGATGAAACATTAAGGATGAGTTATACCTATAAGTAATACTCTATTTTAAGGATAGAAAATTGGAAAACCATTTGGAATATCTTTTATTTCCTATTTGATACAATAGAATGAAATATTTTAATGGTTTTAATCCTTCTAACCAGTGAAATAGTTTTATCAATATCCACTCCTTCAAACTATAAATATCCTTTATAAAAAATCATTCATTATTTCTCACTAAATCAACCTTTTCATTCCATATTATTTTGAATTCCACTGTGTCATGATTTAATTCTTCTCTTTAAGTTTGGGTTCCAACCCCCATGTTTCAATCTTCTTTATATATTACAATATTTTTATAGCTTCAATAGACTCTTTATTATTCAATTATTCTTTAACATCTCTCAGTTAATAATGGGATATGAGTTATATTTATCAAGGTTCTTATAGAGTGCAAATGCTCCCGTTGATCTCCAATGATTTTTTGGACATATAATTTCTTTAACAATGATATATGAGATGAACGAGATTGTTCTGCATTACTATAAATTGTTTAATATTTTTCTACAACCTATACATCATAATCATTTTAATATATCTCTAAAATTTATTCCTCAGGATTAATAAATATAGAATCATAATTACTTTTATAACTCGATTAATATTTGAAAATACCGTTACATGATGGTTATGACACCTTAACATAAATAGTATCGCAAATAATTCCAAATATTTTTATATAATTGGAAAGATATTCCATTTAGAGGATATCCTTTGAAAATTTCATCATCACAAATTTTTCCAAATTTCCAAATACTTTTATTGTTATAATTGATAACACAAGGACTGAAGAAATCATAAAGATACTTCATGATTAGAAATTGATTATAATTAATATCAAAGGTGAATATATATACATTTTTTTAATAAATAATGGTGTTCGATGTGAACATTCATAAACATATCTGGCCATACAAATTTTCAAGAAGTGACCTTATCAGACAACAATATCCAATCCATCTCTACCAAAAATATATTCTTCCATTCACATAAAACATTTTATTATAGTCAGTGTGGTGATCTGTGTTCATGTAAGATCCTTGACTCTCTATATAATCTTTAAAATATTACATTTTCAAACTTAGTTTAATTACATATATTGACATTCTTGCAATAAATAATATAGTATTTTTCTTTACTTCTTTGAAACATTTTAATCATTTTAATTCCATATAAATTTGTTCCATAAACATGAAAAAGTTAATTTGTGTAAATTCATCATTTATAGTTATGACTAAATATCTCTATTGTTTCTTCCTTATGGTTCCACACACATCTTAATAAATGATCTCCAAAGGTGGAGTAAAAGAGAAAATCCACCTTCTTCACAGAAGAGTTGTTTTTTTCAATTTTTAATGTTCAGTGCATATCATCTCTTTCCGTTTTCATCACTAGAACATCATGGAAATTTTTACCATATGTCATCATGTAAATGTGTTTAGGGAAATTATATCCAATCCTTTGATTGCATAATTCATTATATTATTTCATTATATGATAGAATGATTTTTATATATCACAAACTAGAGAAAAAATTCACTTTTTTCTACTTCCCTCTTATTAAAACTATTCCATAATCATGTTTTTTATTTAAGAACCGATTATTCTTAAATAATACACTATTTTTTATCAAAATTTAGTGAATCACTTAAAAGATTTTTTTAAAATACAACATAAATTAATTTGAATTTAATTTCTAATTTTTTCTTCAAAATCACGATTAAACCAAATCCTCTAACATAAAGTGGCCCATTATTTAAAAATGTTACAGAGCCTCTATTTAAATTTTCAACATCCTTTAGAATTTTTAAATCTACTTTTATGTGAGATGAATATCCACTTACTTTTATTTCCATTTGTATTCTTTGAGTGAATCTTCCAAAACATATAATTTCTCAATCCATTTGATATTCTTATGTTAAATCTATTTATTATCAAAAACACTTTTTTTGGATACTAGAAAGATGATATAATAATTCTCATGATGACCTTGTTAGTTACACCTTCCAAATACTTCATCAAGCACGTAAAACTTATTATCAGAGTTCTATTCAAAATTCATAACCAATTTTTAAAATTCTTTTCTTAGATAGGGTTGAATCCCTCTCTTACCTCGCCTCAAAAATGTATTTATAATGTTATGATTTTTTAGTCAAAATACCAAATCCTTTTCTATATGAACAAATCATCTAATGTATGAACATAAAAAATAAAAAATAATTTCACTTTTTATATAAAATTATTTCCAGAATATGGTACAAATAATTACTATAAATTTTAGTCACAAATATTTTATCCATCATGAATTTTTTTAGAACTCCTAAAATAAATGTCTTCATATAATACTTCTTCTCAACATTTTCAGAGTCAACAGTTGTAACATTTTTTTGACTTCATGTAGGTGTTCCTAGAAAATATATATTTTGGACTATCCCTGGACATTTCTATAAATTAATAATTGGTTACTTTATCTATGATCATTGAATCAACACCAAAAATTTCTGCAATGTAATCTTCTTTTTAAGGTTGTTTTTTTTGTTTTTCTCAAGACTCGTTCTTTATTGAACATTATTTAGATTTTAAAAAATAATTATGAATGTTTTTTCTAAATTTGTTCAAATCTTCTTCATTTTTTACCAAATTCATTTGAATATAGTAAAAAAATACTTATCTTTCTCCTTAACACGTTCTTCCATATCTCTATTATGTTTCCACACCCCATCAAGCATCTCTATCAGATTATCAATATATTATAGAATTTGGTCTCCTTATATGATAATTATGGATTTTTTAATTTAAAGATTTATTATCCTTTTAATGAATTATAATATCTTTATCTATCTTAGATATAATTTAAATAAATTCTTTTAATTATTCCATCAGAATGTACTCCTTCTATTTCTCTTATTTATCACTCTAAAAAATATTTCAACACGTGAAATGTTTTTATCAGTAAACCTTGCAATAAGTAGTTTTTCATCATCTTCATCGATAAAAGTTATAACCTCATAGTTATAATCATTTACATCATGTTATATAAAAATTAATGGTAAAATTTATATCTTATAGAACATCATTAATTTATCATCTGAAGAAACCTTTTAGTTTCTAGAATTATTCTTTTAGAATATTCCATGATTTACCTCTTCTTCATCACTATCCTCTTTAGTTTTTTACCTTGGTCAGTTATCTATGAAATTCCCAATAGTTGTTCATCTAAAATAGTTTAAAGGTAGATTTACCATCTATTTTCATTTTCAAACATTCCCTTATTTTTCCCACATTATATATTCAAATATCATAAGATATCAAAATAAAATTTAATTAATCTGTGGGATATAAATGGAAACTTTTACATCAAATGAAAAAAAATTCATGTGACTTAGAAGGTAAAATATGAATTTTTTTTTCTACAACTGCATAGATTTATAAATTATCATGATAGCCACTAATTAAGATCAATATAACATTTAAACTTGAAAAAAATATTAAATGTTTATCATCATATTGTATACATATGTCTTTATACTTTATTCTACAAATATATATATTGTATTTGGTTAATTTAGTACTTCCTTTATTAATATTCTGATGTTTGTCTCAAATTAATTTTATTGTTTTTATTATTTAAACTTTTTTAAATTCACACTATGAATGTGAATAAAAATAGAATTTATATATATGAAAAAATTATACATATTATTCATTTATGTTATTTTTATGGAATCTCCATCAAGACATGGGATAAATACATCTTTTATAACATCTAAAATAGTATAACTAATAGATAACAGGTATGAGAAGTACCTGTCTCTACATATGTGGTCACCATTCTTATACATTTTTGAAATCTACATAATATTCATTCATTTTGAATTGTCCATTTTGGTTAATTTAAATCTATTAATACTTATTCAAAATGAGAGAATTCAAATAACAATGATGAAACAAACACTAACAAAAAAATTAATTCTAGATTTGATTAAACTTGGGGAAACACCTATATGATCATTGGTAGAACCATTATATTGAATACCAAGACTCATATACATATTATTACACGCTTTTTAACATATAATTCAATAAATCATAACATGAAAATCAATAGGTCTAGTGTATTTCGAATACTATTAATAAAATACATGGTCCTTAATATGACCTATTTTTAACACTATAAAATATCTAGCTTACACATGATCTAATCCTATTACTCTAATATATTCCCTATAATCCTAAATATTGGGCACTAAATGTATCCCCAAGGTCACAAAACGGTCTGGAAACACCACATGGGTTTCTTTGATTCATTCAATGATTCTTGGATAAAATCCCATAACTCAATGGTATCACATCAAAAACCATAGACATGAATTCATTATATCCAAATTTATAACATAGGAAACATCATATATACCAAAGACTTGGAAATGGTATAATAACAATCTATCATAATATGCCAATTTAAGTGAGTCCTCTCACACAAAACCTTTATAGAAATACTTTTCCATTCTATCCATACTCAAATCAACACAAACATACTCATGGAGGAGGAATACACACCCCTCATATTGGTAAACTAACCAATATACCTTTAACTATCATAACGATCTAATTAGTCTACCCCTAGGCTGGCCATTAAAAATCCATTTTACTACCCAACATGTAATGGAATAAATTAACCTATTAAATTATTCAATATGTTCCATTTACTTCATGTATACCTCTCAAGGATCTAGGTATCTCAAAACACACATTCACAGTTAATTACATGACCATCAATGATGGGGATATCACCTAAGTGTTCTATGGTCAAACGTGAAAAAGAACCCACTATTATTCTCAAGGGGGTTTAAAATAAATAAAATATTTCCATTTCAAGGTATGTAACACACAAGTTTTTGGATGAAACATCACATGACACATAAAAAATCATAATGTTTATGGTTATGTTTAGGGTTAAACTACCTTAAACATGGTGGTATTCCCTTTTGTACAAGATCATGATCTCTCAAATAATTCTAGTTCATTTTGACTATCCATATCTTATCAATATGAGGAAATATTTATCTCTCCTGACCCAATAGATAATAAATGGTATGTAATCACCCATGAAATCCACCGTACCATTGGCACAAAAATGTAACCATTCATCAACTCACTCATTCATAAATTTAAACTGAATCATTGCAAACCCAAAAATAATTCAATATATGGAAATACTTTCATGAATTAAAATAAAACCTAGTGTTTTCTTCCTCTGTGTATTTATTTTATTTAATAAAAATAATATCATGATTATCTCTTATTGATTCCATTTTTTGTGTGTGTAATTAGAATTATACTATATTTCATGTTACACCAAATTAATGGTGGTTAACTAGGGGATAAAAACAAGTAGGAATTGTATTGGAGTGTAAAATTTACATATAGATATTATCATAAAAATGGAATGTATATCCAACAATAATCGATAAATATGTTTCTTAGAGTTTAAGAGTTCAATTGAATGGGGCCTAGGGTTTTCCCTACATTCAAAATGGTTAAAAACCCCATTTTTGTTTCCTTTAAACATATTAATAATATTTTATAAATTCTATAAAAAAATTTAATTCTTGGATTTCGACATCCACTTGGACTGTTTTGTATCTCACAAAATGAAAATCATTAATCATGGTTTCCTATAATTGCATGATTTTTTAAAGTGAGGGGGTATCCTACAATTCTAAATTATATACTTCCAAATTTTTATAGTTTAATATCCAAACATGAATATCCTTTTTATCATTTGAATACATAACTTCCAAACTAAATACTATAACACATTGGGGTAATCCTCTCTATTATTGGAGTTAACTTCTAAACCACACTGTGTTAACTTTTGATTCCCTAAATTTGAGTGGATATGTTATTATACACTTAAATTTTCTAGAGAACATATTAGGGACTAAAAATTTACCAAAATACATGTCCTTTCATAAAAATAACCCTTTTCATATTAATGGTGTCTTGGAGTTAGTTTTATATATCCTAATAACTATATATTTTTGAAATATATTTATTGAATTAACCCTTTTTCCATAAATAGAAATAAAAATAATAATAAATTATGTTGTATGATGTAACTTCCATACAGGTATCTTTTGAATTACTTCTTCTCAACATCTAGATGTACTTTAGAGTTCACTCTAACTTATTATATATAATTTATTTCATCTTTAAGAATTATAAGTTCCTGAATATCTATACTTCCTTTACATACCATCCCTATTTACTTTTACATATATCCCTTTATGACTTATACACATCATCATTAATTATAGAAATAACCCTTATTTATATATGATGGCTTTACATATTAGGAAATAACCATATCCCTAATAATGGTACCTCTTACAAATCAGGGTACTTTTCTATTATTTGCCACTTATGTTTTATAAAAAACCTTATATTTAAATGGTATCTCAACACATAGATAATGTTTTCAGTAAGATAAGAAACTTACCATATTCCATTTTCAAATTTAAACCATCAACTATAATTTTGGGATCCTATATAGAATCATTTTAGAAAATCTATATCTCATTTCAATCCATATAAATTCATTCCAAAATAAATTTCTGTAAATAAAATTTAATTTAAAAAATTAGTTAAATCAAAAATAAAATAAAAATTTCAATGTTATTTAGTGTTCTTCTAATATCAACTTTTAATGTATTTATTTATGATGGATATACTTTTGTTATATCTGCATCCAATTGATCCACTTACCTTGGATCTATATCCAAAATATTGGGAATTTTACTTTTCAACATATGTAGTTTATCTTATTTAAAATTAATATCAATGAAATAATCCTCAATACTCATATTCACTGCTTCTAAATGTTCCAATATCGTACATCCAATATTTTTGTATTATTAATTATCAACCCACAAATAGTTTCAACATAGAATTCTAGTTAAGAAATTATAAATTAATGAATACATAAAATCTCCTACCACTGAATAAATAATTTTTTATAGCACACCAATTTTCATCCTATGACTATGGACCTAAAATATTCATGAAACATATATAATTTGACTCCTTTCTTTATCAACATTGATGTAATGAGGCATTTAGGCCTCAATTTCACCTATAGATAACCCCAACCTCATCATGTTAGTTCAACACTCGTCCTGATGTGATTCCTTTTGACAACAACGTGTTCTACATCCAGACCAACCTACATAGTAGTAAAATGTACAAACAACACATGTATCCTTCCTGAAACATTAATTTCATGTTTCTCAAATAGTCCAGATACCTTGTTGGCAATAGAAATATTCATAGAAATTTCACCCTAACACTACGCAATCTCATCCCCGAAATCTTGAAGCACAAATTGGGACACTAGTCAGACATAATAACATCATCTGAGGATGTTCCTCATCATTAAAATTCCAATATATAACCAAATTATTATAACATCCCTCACTCCAAGTTTAAAATTCATATTTTACCTAATTTTCACCTACTTGTATATTGTGAGTCCTTATTGTGTGGAAGGATTTTCATTGGTGGTATCCTCCATTGAGTTAGTTGGTTCTTTATACAATTCAATAATAATAGGTTTTGTTTTACTAGATATTGTTTATCTAATATTATTTATGCCCTTATTAACTTATTTTTAACTTTTAGATACCAAAATTATGAAAATAGCATAGAATATAAAACAAAATATTGTTACATTAAAGATTTTTGATACCATAATCCATTATGTTTTGATGAATTATATTTATTTACAAGTAAATATCAATAAATTTATGGGATCTATCAAGGAATGATGAAATTCAGTGATTATGAATTAATTTTTCTCTATTTTCATTCAAATAAAGGAAACATAAATCCATCCCATTAACAACATCAGTTTTACAAAAATAATTAATTGTATTATATCCTTATATAAAATATAAATAAATACCTCTTGAGAATTATTTATTTATTTTTTCTTAGAAAATTGATGCAGATACTCATTAAATAATAATTTTAATTTTTAACGAAACCATTGAAAAACTTCTTTAATTTTATTATTTTTTCATTATTCAATATCAAATCAAACACTTTAAGAAAATTTCCAAGATTATTGGTACTATTCCTAAACTCATTTAAATATTTTTACATTAATTTAGTATTTTACAACATCATGTGCACTTTTTTTAGAAATTATTTAACAAACTCATTTTAGAGTGAACAAGTGTAAGTAGATAAAAAATTACACATTGTATTATTTAATTGTTGATAATAAATAAAATGATATTAATATATTTCATGTTATTTTTTGGAACTTTCATGAATTATTTTTGAATATTATATGGAATTAGTACGAGACCTGGCTTTTTGACCGTGTGCGATTCTGAGGCCCGGGGTGCCCGAAATATATGTTTGAAATAAATTAAACATTTAAATAGCATGTGTGAGATGTTTTCCAAAAAAAAAACTAGAATATATTTTAAATTGGAGCCCAAATCATAAATAAAAGGGTACCATTGAATTTAGAGTAGCGACATTACCTTAGGAATGGCCTAACATCGAAGGGTGCGGGTCATCTCCAAAAGATAGTTCTTGCATGTTTCAAAGGAAATAAAAATAAAATGATAATTTATTTCATTTGAAAAGTTTTCTTAACGCAGCGAAAAAATACTCCCATATTAATAAAATCTTATGAAAAGTTTGTAGGTTGATCCGTATAACCCTGCAAATTTATAATCATCATTGGAGCATTAGAGGGGAACCTATTGGCGGAAGATAATGACACGATCGATCGACGTACCTCAGATTCAACAGACCCTGGCCAACGAATGTGACATAGTGATCATTCTTCATGAAAATCGAGGTAAGGGTTTTGTTTCTTTGATTTGATTACTCGTTCATTTATTAAACAACAAAGGTAGATCAACCCATGAACATGTTGATTCGTGATCGTGCATTCTTATGGGATGGTTATTATTTCTGTTTCATTTGGTTATTTTGATCTAGGAAATTAATACATACTATATTATTTCATTGTTTTGATTTTTAACTATTTGATCCTACTAACGGGATCAAATAAATGCCTAGGTGAAGGGTGGTGGAGGTTTATTCCTCAATTTTTTTGTATTTTTTCCACCTTTTTCCCCCGTGTTCTTCTATTCTTTATGGGGTGAAGAAAAGGATATTTTCACACCCTTTTCACAATTCAATGATCCCAAATTTTTGATACAGCATTGTGACGACCTAATGAAGGTTCGACGATGATGGCAGAGGATGATTCGACTTGGATCAGGAAAAATATTCCTTCGAGCATTATTCATGTGGGTGGATTGAGACTTTATTTTAGGGTTGATCAGAGGCTAGAAACCAATGAAAACGACCTTGTAGTGTTTGGGAAACATTTAAATATTAGTTTTGAAGTGATCAGACAGTCGAATCAAATATTAGAGGATCACCCAAAGCGGGTGACGAAGAACAGAGATTCTAGAAAATCACGATAAACACAGCGTGTATCCCGAATAACACGTTGTGTGGTACCAGTATCAGTGGATAGGGTTTTTGTGTTGCATGTGATGAATAACACAGTGTGCCTTAGGGGAGACACTCTGTGTGGACCCCATCTAGATGCGGCTGCTGTTCCAGGTGACAGGAAGTGTAGACAGAGCATATGACCATTTTCACATGGATTATGGGCCATTACATATGACTTGACCTATATCTCAAATGACACGCTGAAAAGGGGTGGCTTAAACTCCACGTACTCCACCACACGACCATATGAGATCAGTTACATGGGTCATCTCATGTAATGATTACACGGGTTTTCATATACACAATGAAGTTGTTTACAGGAACATGGAAATCGTACACAGAGCGGACCCTGGTTACCTTGACACAACATTTTATCCTTCCCACATGTCGTGTATATACGTTTTTACAAGTGATGTTCTCCAGACTTGGGCCATTGTACATGGGAAGTAACTGAATTCAAGGGACATAACGTGTGACTAAGTCTACACGTCATGCACTCCCTTCATTATGTCTTGATCATCTTGTCCAATGATCCATGGACAGGTTCCATTTTGGTTTGTTCCTCCTTTTTTAATTCCCATAAAGATCAGGTATCATTTCAATCCACAAGATTATAATCCCTTATGGAGGACATTCCGAGATAGAGTTAGGTATCCCTTCAAGAGGCCCAGAGTGAGATCCTCTTTCCATTCATGACACTAGATAGAGTCAGGTATCGACGTGACCAGTGCTACAGTATACCGATCATATATAGAGAAGGTGAATTCGAATTATTTGTGGAATCCTCCAAGGCCCTATAAGTGATCCTCATCTATGTATCGTGATCTTTTCCCACTCAGAAGTGCATTCTCACATAATGAGTGTATTTGTTATGTCTTCATATCTATCAGTGCATCTATCACTTGCTTGGAGTTTCCCGATCAATGTTCCATCTCGGACAGACATCATCAGAGCTATCAGACTCATAGAGTGATGTCTCCAGGATGAGTGCTTTGTGAAATCTTTGAATTGAATCCCTATCATGGGTATGCGGTCATCTTGACTTACCTATAGATTGCGGGTTTGGGTTTCCTGTATATTTGGATGTGTTTCACTTTCTATACGCTCAGTAAAAATATAATGTATAGATTTGATTGTACCTTTAAATTGTGTATTTATTGGTGGTTTTCAGGGTCCCATATTAAGTATTGTTATACTCACCACTCCACAATATTTTCCCACACATGTAATTGTCCTGTGCAGATGGGAGGATTTTTGACAGAGTCAATGGTGGACCATGACAAGAACGATATTTATGAGTTCTTTCTAGGCTGAGGTGTTCCTATGTTAATGAGCAATAGTCCTACTACTTCTATATTTCTTATATGTTTGAATTGAAGTTTATAGACTCTTATTTCTGGTGCGCTTTTATTCTGGCCCAGTTTACTTTCCACACTTTACTTTACTTTGTACTCGGTTTGTTGGTTTTAGTTGTATACATTAATTTTGATCCTTAGTGGTTTTTTACTTTTCATCATTTGTGGGATTGGTGATGTTTTCATGTGTAGTGGTACTTATGAAATTACTTTGATGATAGTGATATGATTACTCGATGCTAGTTACCATCCTGACCTATTGGAGGTGGGCTTGGGGAGTCGTGGCGTGGGACCCTCTAATATGGGTTATGACATTGAGGTATCATAGGTGGTCAGCACTACCTTATGACCAAGAGTCTGTGAGTTTGGTTTGGGGAAACAATGTCAATTGTTTCGAGCATGGATTCTTGGACAAAGACTCTAGTGTTGGTACAGATGGCCGATGTATCCATACATCGGGACTCTGATAACCTGCTTTTCCACAAGGTACATAAAAAACTAGTTACGGGGGAAAATAGAATTGTACATGAATCATATAATAATGGGTTGTGTTTTCTATTTCCTTTTGTTTCACCTATTCAGATATACTCGTTGACCATGGTTCTTCTTTTTTCATTATAGGATGCCTCCATGATGCATTCCCACAAGGATTCAGTAGCTTGACCATGAGGATAACCCCCTCAGTGACAAGGCTTCGATGTAGGGACCGGTTCCCCAGGCGTTACCTCCAGGTGGTGCACCTACAATACCAACACCCGTGTAGTAGCGTGTAGTACCTATAGTTCTAATAGATGAGGAGTACGGACTGAGCGTTCTCCATGAGTTTCAGAGACATAGACCTCTCAGGTTCCAAGGGGATCCTGACTATCATGCAGTTAAGGACTGGCTTGAGACGAGGACCAGAGTTTTTCGTCTAGTGAGGACACTAGCAGACTAGATGGTGATCCTAGGAGTCATCCTTCTTTAGGTTTTAGTGGGACGACAGTGTAGTTTCACCGCACAGACTCACTAAGAGGAGACTCTTTCATGGACGGAGTTCGAGCGACTCTTTATAGAGGGGTTCTCTCCATTTACACTGAGATCAATGTGTATCCATGAGATTTTTTGATGGTGGATAACTATTCAACAAGGATCACTTACCTTTCTAGGTACTTGATGGATATGTTCAGATATTAGTATATTACATCTCGAACCTTGGAGCGAGGTCTACGGTGGGAAATCCAAGCTAGTGTCATTCCTCTATTAATGTAGAATTATACTATAGTGATTGCATGGGCCTTGGTGATCCAGATCTTATCGTATGAGTGGAGACATCCAGTGGTAGTTAGTTTTAGGAAGACTGGTGCAGAGACCTTGGCATCATGGATTTGATGTTAGGCATAGGATGACCCAAGACAAGGGATCGACAATTTAGGGCTCTTAGGATAGATCCATTAATCCTAGGGAGAGCATATTCTACTTTTTCGATGGTAGAGGACATCTTTCTAGAGACTTTCTAACCTGTCGAGCTGGTGATATGGTGGCAGTTGATGGACCATCAAGGCATATTCAATGAGTGGAACAGACAGACCCACCAGGTGGTGGATGTGGAAAATGAGAAGGGAGAGCTACATATGGTGGTAGATTCATTGATCCACTTCCACCACCATCTTAGGAGGTCTTCATGAGGCTCAATTAGTAGGGGGAAAAGGATGGGGATAGATGCATGCGGTCTAGGAGCGTGACCCAAAGACACCAAGAATGATATGAGGTACTATCATTTTTTTTCTACCTTTGCTTTCAGACTCATAAAAATAGGTAAAATTCATTCCTATCTCGCCACATTTCTTGTGAGGAATTTTGAGATTCCGGAAGATCCATTGAATCGACCCTTATGCTTGAAGACACATATGTGAGGATAGTCGATGATCACACATCTTTGTAGACAATATGATATTTCCCATGGAGGATAGTGTTTTGGTTGGAAACTCTTGGTGGTATTATTGAGTCCATACAACGTCATTCTAGGCATGGATTGGTTATCTTCATTCCATTCCTAGATTAACTACTTTAGGTTAAGAGTTTGGTGTGTCCACTGTGATAGAATGATGTTTTCCTTTATTGGTGAAATTGAAACCCAAAAAACACAGAATGGGATCATGCATAGGATGGTGTAGCTGATCACTCATGAGTTGGATAGCTATACCATTGGAGAAGTAGATGTTGTGAGTTTTTAGTTCCCAGTAGTAGTGGAGGAGTATGAGGACGTCTTTCCAGAAGATGTTCCAGGAATACCTCCCCATTGAGAGATCGACTATTTCATCGACTTACACCCTGCGATGACACTGATCTCATCACTAGCGTATCAGATGTCTCCCATAGAGCTCCACGAGATGAGGGTGTAGTTGAAGGATTTTTAGAGTGAGGGCTTTGTTAGACCCAATGTTTCACCCTAGGCATCCCCAATTTTGTTTTCTAAGAAGGCATATGGAAGTTTGAGGTTGTGTGTGGATTACCAGTGCCTGAATCAGGTAACTGTGAAGAACATGTATCCACTAACGAGGATCTATGACCTCTTAGATTACTTGAGAGGGGAATGATGGTTCTCAAAGGTTTACCTTTGATTATTTTACCACTAGTTGTGAGTATGGGATTAGGATATAGCAAATATAGCTTTCAAATGCCACTATAGTACATACGAGTACATGTTTATGCCCTTCGGCATGTCAAACACCCCCATAGTGTTCATGGGACTTATGAACTAGATCATCCAACCATACATAGACTGGTTCTTAGTGGCCTTAATCGATGATATACTTGTGTACTCAGCTTCAGAAGATGAGGACACGAGAAACCTATGAATAGTTCTATAAATACTCTGAGAGCACCATCTTTATAGGAATTTGTCGATTTTCCAATTCTGGATATAGGAGGTACACTTTCCAGGACATGTTATCTCAGTATATGGATTATTATTGGACCTATCTATGGTCTATGATGTGTCATCATAGGATCCATCTTGGAGTGTGATAGAGGTGCGTATCTTCCTTGGGCTACCATGATACTACACTGATGATAGCCTTGACCTAGAAGGGGAATCCTTTTGTATGGATGGATAAGATCTAAGGGGCTTTCTAGTAGTTGAGGAATAGTTTGATGAGCGCACAGGTCTTGACATTCCCATAAGAAAATATTGGGTATGTAGTTTTTTGCAACATATCAGGGACCATTCTTAACTATTTCCTAATTCAGAGTCAGACAATGATTTCTTATGGTTCTCTATATCTATGTACGCTTGAGAAAATATATGCAACCCATGATCTTCAGTTGGAAGTGGTTGTCTTTACATTGATGATTTGGTGACACTACCTGATGGGAGAACAGTTTATCATCTACTCCTACCACATGATCCTCAAGTAAATATTCTCGCAGATGGATCTGAATTTAAGGTAGAGGTGATGGATATATATCCTACAAGATTATGACTTCAAGATCATATATAAACTTGGGAAGGGGAACTTTGTGGAAGATTATCTCAGTATGAGAATGATTTTGAATCTACTGAGTGTGGTGACAGAGCAGTTGGCCTCACTACAGTTATCCGTCATGGATAGAGGTGATGTTGGTTATCTCCAGGCGATGGTTTTCACCCCTCCACTCTTACATCGAGTCAAGAATTCACGGTTAGGGGATATCAACTATGAGACTTTACATGCTTTTTTATGCACAGGACATTCTCATAATGGATATTCGCAAGGTGGGGAGCACATAGTCCTTTTCAAAGGGAGAAGAGTTTTACTAGTGGTTTTTTGAGAGGAGGTCCGGAGGGAGTTTCATACTTCCCCCTTGGTGGTACATGCTATAGTGGAAAAATGTATTAGGATCTCTAGAATCAATTCTAATGGACAAGTATGAATAAAGTAGTAGCAACGTTCGTTTCTCGATGGCTAATGTGCTAGCAGGTGAAGGCCGAGCACCATGTTTTAGTAGGGATAGCTCACCCATATAAGAGATAGAGTGGAAGTGGGATGGAAAGTCGATGGGATTTTTTATGGGATTACCACAAAAATCCAAGAGATACGATTCCATCTAGGTGATCATTGACCGACTCACCAAGTCGGACCACTTCCTTATTGTCAGGAAATAGATATACGTAGAGATCTCGAGATTCCTCTACGTGTAGAAGATGGTTCTACATTATGGATTCCCTTCAATGATAGTCTCAGATCGAGACACGATCTTCACATCCAGGTATTGGAAGGGATTGAAGGAGTTATTTGGGACTCAGTTACGATTGAGTAATATATTCCATCCTCCGATAGATAGTCAGATTGATAAGACCATTCAGGTTTTGAAAGATATGTTGTGGGCATGTGTCTTGGACTTTGGTCGCAGTTAGAGGGAAAACCTACCACTGGTGGAGTTTGTGTACAATAATAGCTTCCAATCCACAACTGGAATTTCACTATTAGAGGCCTTATACAAATGACACTACCAGCCACCACCCTACTAGACTGACCCCAGAGAGTTAGCACTCACGGATCCATAGTTGGTTCGAGCTACCACCAAGAAGGTGCAGATCATCCAAGAGTGGATAAAGACTGCACATAGCTAACATAAATCTTATTTTGATAGACGATGGAGACCTATGGAGTTCAAGTAGGGTGACCATGTCCTACTTTGGGTCTCACCTCAATGAGGTTTGTGGATATTTGGCTGAGGTGGAATGTTGACTCTTCAGTTCATCATTCCTTTTCAGATACTATGAAGATTTCATGAGGTGGAATACGACCTCACACTATCATCATAGTTTCACTAGGTACACATCATCTTCCATGTCTCGTATTTCGGAAGGTAGGTCCATGATCTGACGCACGTCATCAACTGGGGAAATCTAGAAATTGAGGATGAAAGGACCACCATAGAGTACTCGGTGGAGGTCGAGGATTAGAAGTAGAGTATCCTTCATGGGAAAGTGATTCCTTAGTTTGTGTCTGTTGGCAGCAAAGGAATCTTCAAAAGAGATCGTGGGAGTAGGAGGGGCAGATTCATGCCTACTACCCTCATCTTTTTTAGTTTCACCCTTTATTTTGGCTTTCTAGGATGTAAGTACCTAAAATAGGGAGAATTTAATGTCTCAGATATTCTGTGTATTATTTTTGAATATTATATGGAATACGTACAGGATAAGGATTTGTGATGACGTGAGATTCCAAGGCCCAGGATTCCCTAAATAATTGTTTGAAACAAATTAATATTATAATGAGTGAGCATGATCATTTTTCCTTAAAAAATAGAATAACATTTAAACTGGTTTCAAGATTAGAAATATGAGGGCATAATTATGTTCAGAGCAGCGACATTAGCTTAGGTAGGGCCTAATATAGACCGGTGCAAGTCGGATATAAAAGTTAGTTTTCAGATGTTTCAAAGAAAATAAAAATAAATTAATAATTGGTATTACCATAAATGTTTCCTTAATGCAGTTACCTAATACTCACCTATTAAAACCATCTTATGGTAAGTACACAATGTGAGCCACATAATCCTATGAATTGACAATCTCCATTGGAGCTTTGGAGGAGAACCAGTTGGCGGACGACGACGGCGCGATCGATCGATGCACCTCGGATTCGAAAAAACGTTGCCACTGAATGCGACATGAAGATAATTATTCATGTGAATTGAGGTAGGGGGTTTGTTGCTTTTATTTTTTTCCTCTTTCTTTGATTAAAATAAAAACACAGATCATCCCACGAATAAGTTGATCCTCAGATTTTTCATTCATGACAGAGGATTATTGTTTTTGTTTCATTCGTTGATTTTGATTCAGTGAAACAATACATGATAGATTATTTTGTTATTTTAATTATTCACCATTTGATCCTACTAATGGTATTGGATCAAGGTCGTGTTGAATGATGAAGGAGTTAAATTCCTCCATCTTATTTTGGATTTTAACCCTCTTTTTTACTTGTGTTCTTCATATTCTTTCTAGGGAAATGCCGAAAGGATCTTTGCACACCCATTTCGCAACGCAACAATCCCAAATTGTATATACAACATCATGACGAACCAAAAGAGGTGCAATGATGACAGAAGTGTGAAAATAGACATAATTCGGAAGAAATATTCCTTTTAGTGTTCTCCATATGGGTGGATTGAGACTTGTTTCGGGGGACGATCGGAGGCCCAAAACCAACAGAAATGGTCTTGCGGTGTCGGTGAGACATTGAACTATGAGTTTCACAATGATTGGATAGATGGATCAAAGATCAGAGGATCAGCTGAAGTATGAAGATGAAGAACAATGATTATGGAAAATCTTGATAAACATGGCGTGTATCCCAAAGAACACGTCCTGTGGGACCAGTGATGGCAGATAGGGTTTGTGCGCTACATGTTTTGAAGAACACTACGTGCCTCTAGGGAGACATGGTTTGTGGACCACATCCTGTGATGGATGGGGTTCCAGGTGATAGGAAGCATATACATAGCATGTGACCATTATCACATGGCATGTGGGTCATTACACGAGATTCAATATCTATCTCAGAAAATACATAGACATAGGGTGGAGTACATGCCTTGTACTCCACCACATGACCAAACGAGGTTGGTTATGTGGGTCACCCCATAGAGAAATTACACAAGTTGTAATACACAGGTTGAGGTAGTGTACGAGCACTTGGCCAGCATACACAGAGAAAACATCGAATACCTTGACATGGGGTGTTATCCTTCCTACATTCCGTGTATATTCATTTTTACACAGAATTTTCTCCAGACTCAGGCTGTTGTACACATGCATTACCCGAAGTTAAGGGACATGACGTTCAACCAAATCTACACACCATGTACTCCCTTCTTCGTGGCTTTATCTTCTTGTCCATCATTCCTTCGACAAGTTTCATTTGGGTTAGTTCCCCTATTTTCATTTCCCTGAATGTTAGATATCATTTCTATCCAAAAGAGTATGATCCCTTCAACAAGACTATTTGAAATTGAGTTTTGTATCCCTTTGAGAGGCCCAAAGTGAGATCCTATATCCATTCTTGACCCTAGGTAGAGCCAGGTATCGATGTGTCCAATCCTACAGGATGTTGATCCTCTACATTGAAGGTGAATCTGGATGGGTGGTGGTATCTTCCATGGCCCTAGCAGTGATCCTCTTCTGTGTATCAAGATATTTCCTAACTTAGGAGTGTGTTCTCCCATAATGAGTTTATATTTCCTCTCTTCAAATATATCATTGCATCTATCTCTAGCATGGGTTTTCCTGACGAACGGTCCTCCTCACATGGAAATCATCAGAGATATCAGACTCGTGGAGTGATTTCTCCAAAATAATTTCTTTATAGAATCTTCAAACTGAATCCCTAGCGTGGGTATGAGATCGTCATGACTTACCTTTAGACTATGGGTATGGGATTCAAGTATATTTGGATGTGTTTCGATTTCCATATATTTAGTATACATATACTGTATAGATCTGACTATACCTTTAATTTTTGTATAGCTTTGTGGGTTTTGGGCACCCCTACAGAATATTGTTATATTCATCCCTCCATGAGCTTTTCCCATAGGTGTCGTGTATTTTGAAGACAAATATCCTTTTGACAAAGTCCAGGGCGAACCAAGAACAGACCAAGATTCCCAAGTTTCTTACAGGTTGAGGTGTTCCTATAGCTATGTGCAAAAGTCCTAGTACGTCCTTCTTGCTTACATGTTGTACTTGTAGGTTACCAACTCTATGTTTTAGTGGGATAGTTTTCTGGCCAAGTTTACATTCTACACTTTACTTTCTATTGTACTTCGTTGGTTGGGTTTTGTTTTATAAATGAATTTTATTCCTTAGTGGTTTTTACTTTTCATCATTTATGGTATTGAATATGTGTGCATGTGTAGAGGTACTTACATAATACCTCCCATGTTAGTGATATGCCAACTCAGTGTTAGTCACCAGCCCTTGGCCTATTAGAGGAAGGATTAGGGAGCTGGGTTGTGGTCCCCACTGGGATTGGTCATGACATATCATTAATAATTATAAGCATATAACTTTTCAATTACCAAAGTATTTACATCAACATTAATAATATTTGTGGTTTGGAAGGAAATAGTTCATTGTTGAATTTCTAATGAAAAATAAAACATCATAAGTGACTTAACCCCATTCATTTCATTGTTTGACATCAATATACCATTAAAAACTTCAAGATCACTATTCATTAGCATGCCTTTTTTATGTTGAATAATGTAATGTATATTTTTCACCAATACATCATTTTAAACTAATTTACATATTAAATGACCAAATAAAAATTATTTTTCATAGTAAACTATAACTTAAGATGTTTAGAATTCACATCAATAACCATTTTACCAAAAAAAAACATTAAATTACTAATATCTAATTTTGAAGATAAATTCTTGTGAGAATACATATTTTCAACACTAATTGGTGAAACAATAATTAAAAATTTCCCCTCAAAGAAATTCTTTATGCCATCAAAATTATATTTGGAAATAATTTGACAATTAAAATTATAATAAATATATATTACTCAATTAATATTCCTTCTAAGAAAAAATATTGGCCAAATATTAGTTTACTTCTTCTATCAACTCATTGATTTTTTAAATACACATAAAAAATTCATTTCATCAAAAACAATTCTCTCATATGTATTTTGACAACTTTTTAAGAAAAATGAATAATATAATCATTATAATTACATATTTCATTAATAAATTATTGATAACTGTAATATATAATGAAATCAATGAAAGCATTTCTATCCTTAATATTATACCTCTAAAATTAATTTCTTCCCTGGTATTATCAATAACCTGTTCCACTACAACAAAAAACGTTTATTATATGCCATAGTCAAATTTTTTTATCATCACTAAAAAAATTCAAGATTCGGACATCATATATATAAAAACATTTCATGAAATATCCATTTCACTAAATTCCTTAATAAATAATTACTAATAAGTATCAGAAATATTTCCACCTCCAAGTTTATCTTAAAAAAGGAACCATCACCCAAAACATAAAAAAATTGAATGTCACATCAAATAAATCACTTGTATCAACTTATTTAATAATTTTTATTGCTTAATAGAATTTAGAAAAACTCTGAATCATAAACTATAGGATGGGTTTATTCAGTAATCATATCATGTATCTTGGTCTAAAAATCTTTAGTCCTTAATTGAGGTTCAACATCTTCTTATTCTTCTATATCTATTAGAATTTATTTACTCAAGTATTTATTCGATATTTATCCAATAACGCCTTTTAATCATTAATTATTTATATATAATAATATTTTTATCTTAAATAAATTTAAATGTTTCATAATTGTAATGTGGTGAATGGTTAAGTGAAAAAATCTAAATGCCATATATTTTAATCATGTGGTGTGAAAATGGGTTCAATGTGTGATTCATAGTTAGGTGTACTGTCCAATGATTGTTTACAGTAGCAATACATGATTAAAAATATAAATGTATCATTGAGTTTAAATTTTGATCATTTCATCCATGATATGATTAGTTTTTTTATAAATATTATGAAATTACAATTGCTTAAAAATACTGTTTGATATGAGTGTTTTGTGATGAAGGCTTTAATATTTGTTGAAACTTAAATATGATATTATTTATTATTATTGTTTCTTTATGTCTTTTTATCAAGTGGTGTATAATTAAAAGATGATATCATCTCCATTATCCCCAATTTTTTAAATTGATCAATGAGGGAAGGGGTTTCCTTTATGGATTCCACTCTCTTTTCCCTCCCTTGATCACGAAATTAGGATCCCTCTTTGTTTCTCCTTCCCTTTCAATTCATTTTCTTCCAATTATACCACTATTTTTCCTCTCTTCTAAATCAAATCCCTTTTATCCTTCTAATATTGATATTTGAATATCCAATATTCATAGGAAATGTTTTATAATCCCAATAATAATGAATATGTTCTTTGGATTAATAGGTTTAAGTGAGTTTAATGGACACTTTTTTATCATTCAGTGTCACTTATTATCCCAGTTGTATGTAGTCTCCCATTAAACCACAATATGAATGCCAGTATTGATCTCAAAATATTATAGGAACTATTATTTATATATTTATATAAACTAAGGTGATATTTTGCTGTGATGAAAAAGGATAATTTATTTTTTGGAATCTAATTTGGTTGGAGGCCCTAATTTATCTCTGTGGATTAAATACAACCTTCTTTAAATATAAGGGATCTATATTAATCATTAATTTTCCTTAATAATTTATTGGTAATGTTATCTAATTAATATGTTTTCCTTTTATAGGGATAAAACTATAAACCTATTTAGTTATATTTTTCCTATTGATGGTATAATATAAATTTTTCTGATAGAATAAATTTTAATTATTGGAATTAATATAATTAAGGGGTTTTAGTACTATTAAAAATAATATAAATGTTTATATTAAATATTCATGTAATAAGTTGAAAAAAATTAATAGATATTTTATATAATCGTTGTAGAGACCCAAGATTGACATAAATGGAAATTAAATTTCATTTTTATAATACTCAATACATGACATAAATATATGCCTAAAGATCGTATTAGTTTAGGGTCTATGGAAACTCAAAACATAATCTTCTAATAATGGTTAAACATATTCAACATCTCCCGTAAAGATCTTCCCCTTTTTTACTACCTAATTTTTTTCATTATATCTTGCTGAAAAAACATAAAATGGGTGATCTCAAATGCTTAGTAATGGTAAACATGGATAACATAAAACAAACCATATACATTTGAACATAAAAACATGAACATAATGTTTAAACATCAAAATATTGAGTCATGAAATAAATATTGGTAGTACATAAGGCATTGATCATAAAGGAACATTAATCAAGATAGAATAGTAATGGAATAAATCATGTAATTATGGAAAACTAATAAGAACATTTTATTATTTCTATAGTAGTCAATTCATTGCTTCCAATACCATCATAGTGGACAAATTCCATTACTAGACTGGGTTTACTTGTCATTCCATCCATGTATTACTGAACCGAATTTAAAAGATCTTCCATTAATTTTTATATTATCATATATAAATATTTACCCAATTCATTTGAGTGAGATATAGGTCTCACCAAACTCATAATTAAATCATTATTACATGTTCATCAATAAAATAAACCATTCATCCTAAAATAACCCAAAAAATAAAATGGGTTCCTTAAACATCATTCTATCATAACATAATTCAAATAAAATTACATTCCATAATTAAAAAATTCAAATCATTGTAATAATTGGGATAGAAACTTGAACCTATTTAAAGAGTATCATTTAGATAGAAAATTATTTTGATAAACCACTTGAACTTAATTCGTGAGGAAAATAACCTTGCTTATTTAAAAATGATTTCTTTTCTCAAAATGTCATGAAATTTGAAAAGAAAATAATTTAGTTGATAATGCACTAGTAAGTTTGTAGAGGAAGATTCATGGAAATAAGGCACTTTTAAGATGTAAAAACTTGTTCATTATATATAATTTAAAAAAACATTCTTCATTTACTTTTTTTGAAAATTTCATAAAGTACCTCGTATGGTAAATGTTAGAAATATTCCTTCCAATCAAAGTATTAAAATTAAAAATTGTTTTAAATGACATTAAAAAAACATAGAATAATTGTAAACATTTTATGAAAAAAATTTAGAAAACATTTACATCTATGATAAATATATCCCTAGTAAATACTTATGTATAAAAAATATCAGATAAAAAAATGAGATTGCAAAATTGTCCCTTACATTAGGTCTGATTTCTTACATATGTGTCTAAAACTTATGTATAGTGGGTTTAAACATATTATTAACTTGTAATAGAACCATAATAATATTTATGATATCATATATAATTCACTTATGACTTTATATTACCCATTCATTTGTCAATTCCATGTTAAAGCTATATTTTGGTTATTAATCGTTTTATTTATCATAATTTTTTTGAATTTTTATTCTTGATATTATTACTTATATAATGATTTACATAATTATATATTTTAAAAATGATTTATATATCATATATATTTTGTATATAAATATATATATATATATAATATAGATAAATGAAATGGAATACACCATTCTTAGAGACGGTAGTTCGTACGTACGCAAGAACGTTGTTTTCGTTTCCTTATTGAATTGAATGAAATTAAGTAAATAAAATTTATATTTATAAATAAATATAGTAGTGTTATTATTTCATATATTTCATTATTATTTATTATATAATCTTTATAATCATTCTTTAATTGTTAACATGGAAAAAGAATCTCATCGCGTCCTGGAGACGATAAGCCGTACGTATGCATGAATGCAGTTTTTCATTTCCTTATTGAATTGAATGGAATTTTTTAAATGAGATATATATATATATATCTAGTATCATTATTATTTGATATATTTCAAGATTATTTATATATAAACTTAATAATAATTCTTAAATTTTTAACATGGAGAATTAATCTCATCGCATCGTGGAGACGGTAATCCATATGCACACACGAGTGACAATATCATTCCCATAATTGATGAATGGTATCTAATTGGATGGGGTATAGTATCTAATAATTAGTATCACGTTATAATAATAATATAAAGTTATTATTTCCACCATTATACCCATTTATGTATGGTCGTGGTAAGAAACAGATTACACCACTGCATGGAGACGGTAAGTCATACGTACGCATGTGCAGTATTTTCGTTTTTTGTAGATTAGAGATAAGTTGATATAGGTTTGTTTCATATTTATAAAAACATATTAGTATATTAGTGATATTTATTTCACTACTTTATATTGAAAAAACTGAATATTAAGAAGTAGAAGAAGAAATATTTTTTGAATGAATCGGTAGAAGAGATTACCTCTTCCTCGATGTGCCTCCATTAAATTTATTCTTAGGTTACTAGAGTTGGTCTTTTGAGAAGACCAGAACCACTAGAATATAAATGAGGAAGTTGAGAAGATAAATGGGTAGGTTTTGGTGGATCTTTAAGACTCAAAATTGAGTGAATAGAAGAGGGAGGAGGTTCTCTTTTATAAGAGAGGATAGGGGAATATTAGGAAACTCTCAAAATATTAATTTATTATAAATTAAATTTTTATTAAAAATAGTCCAAAAAAATTTAATTCTAATAAAAGATGATTTTTGTTTGAATGCCAATTATATAATAATATTTTGAAAATTTTTAATTTTTTTTTATTCTTATCTATTTTGTTTAACCCTTCTTTTACCATTTTTAATCATACTATGATATCATGTAATTTACACATTGTGGGATAATGTAATTACCATATAATTTTATATGACCCACAAAAAATTTATTTCTGACATATTTGGACTTATATTAACCATTTTTGAATCATATATTTTTAGTAATTTTATATCATTGATAAATATTTTATGTTTGAATTTATGAATTATGTCAATTTTGGATACTATTCATACTTGACTTTTTTTTAAAATTCATAACAAAATTATTACTTAAATAAAAATACATTAACTCATCCCTAATATGTAAAATTCATCCAGAAAATGCTTATATGACATAAAATATTCGAATTAAATTTATTTAAATATTTATAAATTCATTTATTTTTATATTTCACTAATGAGGTAATCACAACATCATAATTGTGTCATAAATAAATTTATTTATTTGATATCTAAAAATTATAAATATAATACCATGATGTATGATATATTTTCAGATTTCTAATGACTATTTATAGTCATAATGATAAGGTATATAACCCTATATTCTTTTCTATTTAGTAAAAGATATATCTTTAGATTTTAATTACCATTACTTTAAATTCATTCTTATATAATGACATTTTCACAATCCAACTGATTCCATGGGTTTCTAAAATCTACCCAATGATGGCCATTATCAGAAATATCTCATAAAATAGTATTAGGTAATGTGTTAGAGTAGTTTAATATTATTATAATATTACTTCTTTACCCTTATGTACCGGATTTATCCTCTAACCATGGTAAATAAAATAATTACTGACGTTACTATTAATAATGTTCAAAAATAAAAGGTAGCTATATAAAAATTTTGAACCTTACGATTCCAGATATGGAATCCATTTTTCCAAATTCAAAACACAAAAGGTTCAGTAATTATTTTAAAATTAATTTCCATTGTCGAAACCCAATTGTGGGTTTTTTTAAGATTTATTAACTATCACAAAATTGACTTGTGTTTATGTCCAATTTAAAAGTGAAATTACTTCCAATGAAAAATATTGTATTAAATGATAAAAAAATAATCCAATTAAACTTTAAATCTAAATAAAAAGATAATTTAACTATATAAATAAATTAGATGACAAGGTTGTCTTGAATTAAAATGCATTATTTTTCAATATTCATTAAAATTTTAATGTTATTAGAAAAATTCCAAAACTTCAACAAAAGTAAATTTTTATATTCCAATTCAAAATAAGAAATTTATATTGTCAAATTTAACTTATTAAAGTGTCAAAAACATGATTTAAAATTGGTTTGCCATCAAAGGGCAGTAAAGCTGCATTTTTTGAAAAATACTTCTTTTATCCAAAGGATTGATTTTGTTCTCATATATTATTCTAGAAAATGTGTAAGATTAATGATAATTTTATATAAAATAAAAAATGTGGATAATACTATTCATAATGCCTACTTATATAATATTTTAATAATATATCGTTGTTTTGAAAACTCGGTTTTTCGTACAACACAAGTTATCAAGGAAGGTCGCTATTGTGTGTAACTCAAGCCAAGTCAGTGGTGTGTGTAGTTAATTATTCCTTTGGTGTTGTGTATAACATAATACATGCTTAGTTCATTTATACATTGAACAAAATCTATACTCATTGTTCTGTGAAATTAATTATATCAAAAGAACATGAAATTGTGTGTAACAGAAACCAATAATAGTGTTTTGTATACTATAAGTTAATACAGTGTTGCGTATATCACAAGATAATATTTGGTGTTGCATAAAAAACAAAACATAAGTGAAATTTAAAATAATCTGTCTCATAAAATCTTGGGGTGTTAAATTCTACCCCCCTTAAAATAAATTTCACCCTCGAAATTTGTTGAGGTCATAAATGGTTTTCTACTTAAAAGTTTCTTTCATGGAAAACCACATCGTAAAATGGGATATTAAAACATCATTTTAAAAAAGGAAAGTAAAAAAGAAAATTGTTACCCAAATTAACTCATCACTGGGTTTCCACAGAGGATAATATAAATGGGAAGTGAAAACATAGATATGGATGAGAAATTTAACCATCATGTTCTGATGGATAGTGATAGAAAATAAGTTTGGGAGAAATTTAACAACTAGAAAGCCATAAATATGTGATGATTTATGTGACCATATAATTCATCAGAAAAGAGGGTACAAGGATAACATTTTCGTTTTTAAGGATCCTTTCCCTAATGTTAATGAATTTTCCATGAGAATAAATACTTACATTATTTTGGTACAACCTCACCATTGTTCATGTTTGGAACAATTTACACTCCATCTCTTAGTTATAGAAATGAAGTTGAATTTTTCATTCATGAAATGTTAGAATATTATTTGATAGAATGATATGTCATTCCATATATCTCAAAAAATGTTAGCACAGGTAATCAAATCTGCATATGTCCACCTATAGTGAGATAATACATTTATCTAACAAACATAAAATTGAAAATAACTTTTATTTTCCATAAATGGATAACATTAAAATCCTACCAAAATCTAAAAATATATAATATTAGAAAGAGGTGAACTAAATCAACTTAAGATTTGTCTCACATATCTCATTTGGTAGTTCTTAGTTATCAAATTCCAAACATGTGAATACCTTAATTAGATATTCTATTGAAATATGATAATAACATTAATTACTATAGAACCACAGTGAAAACATGCATTATATCAAAATTAACTCTTTTCACGCACCACAAATAAAAAAAATTCTATATACTCAAACCATGATATCACATTGTCCTTTTATCAGTCATGATCTCATTAATACTATCAAACATCTCATTATCTTTTTGTCCCTTCATTGTGTGCATATCGTGCTCTTTCCAAAAATATTTCAATCACTTTTCATGGTTATCGATACCATATTAATAATGAAAACCACAATAAACCCATACATAGATATTCCAATATTCTATAATACTATAAATGAAATTCCATAACACTGTTTTTTAATCCCATTACATAAACACTTAATCATTCCACCACTTATTTGTCATACTCAACATTACCAATAGTGATTTCATGTGAAATCCCTTTTCTTTTTTCCTTAAGAGGTTGCTAGCGTTGATCATAATTAATCCTTCGATTAGGGCATTGGTTATCATAATTACCCATTTCCTCGCACTTGTAGCATTGAGGTGTTGGCGGTGCATTATCTATAGTATTTTCTCTATTCACATCATTAGAAACCTTTTTCCCATTACTTTGGAACATAGATACTTGATGACATTGATCTCCACATATGAAACATTTTCTAGTCAATTTAAGAAAATCATCATCATACTTCTTTCCATACTTTGATCATAAGGAAACATTCATCTTATTTTCACCATTGTTTTGAGATTTTTCCTAGAATAACATATTTTGTTTCTTATCAAAAAAATTAGATGGATATGTAACACCAACTCCTAGTTATACCTTGATAGACCAATGCACAATCTTATCATAGCTACTGAAGTCTCTTATAGTTAATTCCCTTCGACGACTTAGTTTTAAGGAACTAAAGAATTGATCAACTTTAATTTCAGGTTGGATGATAAATCCAGAATAATACATTACATGCCTTGTAAAATTTTCCTATTTTGTACCAACTGATTCATCATCCTTTTTATTAAGCTAAAGGAACTCCTTTTTCATATTTTTTTTAATAATTCAAGGGAAGTACTTATTGAAAAATAATTTCTTGAACTCATCCCATTCCATGGATTCAATTTCATCTCAGTGCCTTGTATTCTTAATTAGAGTCCACCACTGATATCCTTCACCTTATAAATGTTAAAAAACCAAAATAAATTTATATTGTTCCAAATAGTAAAGGATGGAAAATATCTTTTCAATTATATTGATCCATTGTTCAGAAAAAAGTGTATCGGAATACCCACTGAAATAAGGTGGACATTTTCTTATGAAGGAATAAACTAAATATTGTTCCCTTCTCTACTCATTTGGATGTCTAGAATGATTCATAGCCTGTGTAAGTACAACAAAAAGATTTTTTACTCTATCTCCCATAACATTTGGTTGTTCATAAGGACAATCATTGTATTTACGAATGCATTAATCATCAACACAGTTCCTTCAGGTTTCGTCCATTGTCTAAACCCAAAACAAACAGTGTGAGAAGAAAAATCATACTAGGAAAACAACATAATCAATTGGGAGTACTTTCAATCTCTAACATCTTAGGATTAATCCTAGTTTATTCATCTTATTTATCAAAATTCGAGTACATTATCCTATATTTATACTTAACCTTAGGTACATCCCTAGACATACCTTATAAATATATCTAGGGGTCTCACTAATGTTTTAGAATCCTATTTTCAAATGATTGATTAAACTGTCCCTATGATACCAAATGTAGAGAACCAAGCTTGACATAGGTGGATATTACATTTCAATTGAGAAATAATTAATACATGACATAAATAGATGCCCAAATATCGTATTATTTTAGTGTCTTTGGAAACTCAGAACATAATCATCTAATCATGGTAAAATATCTTCAACATCTCACAAAAAGAACTTCCCCTTTTGTTTTCCAAACTAAAATATTTCATTATATTACAGGGAAAATAAAACAAAAAAAAGGGTGAGCTCAAGTTCTCATTAAAGGTAAACATAGAGAGAATAAAACAAACCACATACGTTTGAACGTAAAAACATGAACATAATGTTTAAACATAAACAAATTGAGTCACGAAATAAATCTTCGAAGAAAATAAGGCATAAATCATAAAGAAACATTAACTATGATAGAATAGTATAGGCATAAAAAATGTAATTGTAGAAAACTATGAATCGCATAATATTATTTCTATAGTAGAAAAGGCATTGCTCCCAAGACCATCATAGTGGACAAAGTTCATTATTTAACTGGTTTTACTTGTCATTCCATACATGTATTCCTGAACTAGATTTATATGTCGTTCCACTCATGTCTATCTCATGATATATAAATCATTAATGAATGTACTATAGGGAGATATAGGCCCCACCCATCACATAATGAAATTATTATAACATGTTGCACAAAAAAACCCTTCATCATAGAATAATCCAAGAAATAAAATTGGTTCCTTAAACATCATTCCATCATAACATAATTCATATAAAATATCATTCCATCATTAACACAATAAAAAAATAGTAATAATAGGGAGAGAAAAATAACCCTATTTAAAGAGTATCATATTAGATGGAAAGTAATTTTGATAAATCACTTGAACATAGTTTGTGTGTAAAATATCCTTTCTTATTTAAAAACGTTTTCTTTTCTCAAAATGTCATGAAATTTTAAAACTAAATAATTTAGCTGAAAATAAACTTGTAAAAATATATAGGAAGATTCATGAAAATAAGGTATTATAAAGATGTAAAAACTCATTCATTCGGTACAAGTTAAAACAATATTCTTCTCATACTTTTGCTGAAAAATCCAAAAAGTACCTCCTATGGTAAAAGTAAGAACGATTCATTCCAAACCATGTTGTGGAAGTCAAAATGGGTTAAAATTATAGTAAACACATATATAAGAATAATAAAAATTTTATGAAAACATTTTTAGAAAACATGGAAATTGATGATAAATATATCCCCAGTAAATACATACGTATAAAAACTCTCGAATAAAAAAAGGAGATTGTAAAATTATCCGTTACATTAGTTCTAATTTCATTCATATGTGTCTGAAACTCCTGTATAGTGGGTTTAAATATTTTATTAACTTTTAATATAAGCATAATAACATTTATGATATCATATATGATTCAGTTATGATTTTGTATTACTCGTTCATTTGTCAATTCCATGTTAAATCAACGTTTTTGGTTATAATCACTTTATTTATCATACTTGTTTTGAATTGTTATTCTTCATAGTATTACATATATCATGATTTACTTACTTCCATAATATAAAACATGATTTACAGATCATATATATTATGTATACAAATATATATATATATATATATATAATATTGTTAAATGAAATGGAATACACCGTTCATGGAGAGGGCATGCCAAACGTACCCATGAACGTTGTTTTCATTTCGTAATTTAATTGAATGGAATTAAGTAAATGAAATATATATATATATATAGATACATAAATACAATATAATTATTATTTCATATATTTCATTATTTTTTATTATATAAACTTCATCATAAGTCTTGAATTGTTATCATGGATAAGGAATCTCATCGCTTAGTAAAGACGGTAAGTCGTACGTACGCATGCATATTGTTTTTAATTCCTTATTAAATTGAATGGAATTAAGTAAATGAAATATATATATATATATATCTATTAGCATAATTATTTCATATATTTCATGATTTTTTATTATATAAAATTTATAATCATTATTTAATTATTAACATGGAGAATTAATATCATCGCGTTGTGGAGACGGTAAGTCGTATGTACGCATGAGTGACGATATCGTTCCCATAATTTTTGAATCTTATTGAAGTGGATGGTGTATTGTATCTTATAATTCGTATAATTTTATAAAAATTACATATAGTGATTATTTACACCATTATACCCATCCAAGTATGGTGGGGCTGTAAAATAGATTACCCCACGGTATTGAGACGATAAGATGTATGTACACACGCACAATGATTTAGTTTTTTGTATGATGGATATAAGGTTAAATAGGTTTGTTTCATACTTATATTAACATATCATTATATGAGTGATAATTATGTAACAAATTTATAACGAAACAACTAAATAATAGTAAGTAGAGGAAAAAGATATTTGAAAGAATCAAAATAAGAGATTACCTCTTCCTCGACATGCCTCCATTAAATTTCATCTTAGGGTACTAGAGTTGGTCTTTTGAGAAGAAAAGAACCTCTTGAATTTAACTAGTGAAGTTGAGAAAAAAAATATTTAGGTTTTGGGTGATCCTGAAGACTCAAAAAAGAGTAAATAGGAGAGGGAGTAGGTTCCCTTATATTAGAGAGGAGAGGGGCACTTTAGGAAACATAAAAAATATTAATTTTTTATAACTTAAATTTCGATTAAAAATGGTCCAAAAATTATTTAGTTTTAAGATAAGATTATTTTGGTTCTAATACTCATTATATAATAATTTTTTGATATGTTTTGTATATTTTTTATCCTTATCATTTTTGTTTAACCCTTTTCCCCTTTTTAATCTTACTGTGATTTCATGTTATTCACATATTGTGGGTTATTGTAATTACCATATCATGTAAAATGACTCGAAAAAATTTATTTATGACATATTTGGACTTATATTAACCATTGGGCCAAATTTTTTTTTTATGAATTAAATTAAATTTAAGAAACTATTTTATATTTTAAGTTATAAATTATGTCAGTTTTGGATACTATTCATACTTGGAATTTTTTAAAAAATTAATAAAAACCTTATTAATTTTATATAATGTCATAAAATAATCCATAATATGTCAATTTCATCCATAAAATTATTAAATGACATAAAATATTCGAATTAAAATTATTTTAACATTTATAAATTCATTTATTTGAATCTTTCATTAATGAGATAATCACGACAACAAAATTATGTCATAAATAAAAATATTTATTTGAAGTATAAAAATTATAAATAAAATACCATGATATAGGAAATATTTTTATATTTATAATTACAATTTATATACATAGATATCAGTTATATAACCCTATATTAATGTTGATTTAATAAAAGATATATCTTTAGTTATAATTAACTTTACTTTAAATTAATTCTTATAATATGTTATTTTCACATCTAAGTGAATCCATGGGGACCCAAAATCGACCCAATACCCATGGTAGGAAATATCTCATAAAGTAGTATTAGAGAATGTTTTAGGATAGTTTAATTTTATTATAAGATTAGTTTTTTTACCCTTATTTACCATATTTACCCTTTATCCATGGTAAATAAAATAATTAATAAAGTTACTATTAATAATGTTAAAAAATAAAAGGTACATATTTACAAAATTAAAAAATTATTATTAAAAATATAGATTCCATTTTTTTTAATTTCGAAACATATACTATTTAACTTAAAATTAATTTTCGTTGTCAAAAGCAAAAAAGAAGTTTTTTAAGAAGTAGTATCAATCAAAAGATTAACATGTGTTTATGTCCAATTTAAAAGTAAAATTACTTCCAATGAAAAAAATTGGATTAAATGATAAAAATATAATCCAATTACACTTTAAAACAAATTAAAAATATAATTTAACTATATACATAAATTAGATGAAAATGCAATTTTCAATTAAAATGCAGTATTTCTCCCTATTCATTAAATATTTTATGTTATTAGAAAAATACCAAAACTTTAAATAAAAAAAATTCATGTCTTTATTCCAAATAAGAGGTATATTTTGTCAAATTTAACTTATAAATATGTCAAAAAATAGATTTAAAATGGGTGCTCCATCAAATGGCGGTAAAACATTATTTTTTTTGAAAAATACTTCTTTTATCCAAAAAATTGATTTGGTTCTCATTTAATGTTCTTGAAAATGTGTAAGATAAATGATAATGTTATATAAAATTAAATATGTTGTTAATAATATTAAAAAAAGTATTGTTATATAAGATTTTAATAATATATCATTGTTTAGTGAAACTGAGTATTGTGTACAATGTAAGCTATCGAGGAAGGCCACTTTTGCTTGTAATGAAATCCAAGTCAGTGTTGGGTGTAGTGAATTCTTCCATTGTTGTTTCATATATTATAATCCAAGATTATTTAATTTTTACTTTGAACAAAATATATACTTATTATTTTGTGAAATTAATTCTATCAAAAGAACATGAAATTGTGTGCAGCACAAACAAATAATAGTGTTCTGTATGGTGAAAGGTAATACAATTTTATGTATAGTTCAAGCTAATACTTGGTGTATTGTACATAACAAGACATAAATGAAATTAAAAATAATCTATCTCATAAAATCTCGGGGTGTTAAAATGGTTCGGGAGGACAACTGTTTATTTTAGTTACTGATATGGAGTTGTTACAATTTTATAGTATATGTATAATAAAATATTTGTGGAATAAATATCACTCATATTGAATTGTCATATTTTGTTACAATTTAATAGGATGATCTATATAAGGAAATATAACTTTTTTGTCCATTCCTATAATATTTATTCACTTTGGGAATGGTTTGAATCTTTATATATGATTATTTTTTTATTCTCCCATAAATCTACCTTCATCACCAGTTTGGAAGATAACTGACTAGTAGTCACCATTTCTTATTCTTCCCCTACAAATTTTTTTATGTTAATTAGTTTTTTTTAGTTATTCCATTTCTATATTCATAGAATAATGAATAATATAAATATTTATAAGGATAATGATTCTTAAATAATTTTTATATCATTTATATAGTGTGGTATCATTTACTTCAACATGATAAATTATAATCACTAAATGGATTACAATGAGTATGTTTTATCCTTGAAACTAACTTAAGTAAAAATGTCTCTATATGATTTTAATTTGTTCCAATATTTCATAAGTCCAATATTAAAAAAATAAAAACAAGGATATACTCAAGTCCCTAAGTGTATTTAAATCTACCATCAAGAGATTATAATGTCATCTTCTTCACTTTTATAAAGGAAATTCAGAAATTTAGTAACAAAACAATTCATCTAGACCAGATAATTTTTTTAAATTATTTAACTAACATATCATAAATTATATATGAACCTCTAATCATCAAATATAAATAATATTCTCAGATTCTCACAACACAACTAGTAAAATTGATCTCATTTAGGAAAATACTCCAATATTTATAACCTCAAGATTACTCTTCAAGTGAATATGATAATTAATATAAGTATTTCTTATATAGGTTTCTCAAATTTATCTCTCTCTCTCAACATAAATGCTTTTTACTCCTATTTTATAAAAATTATTACCACACTTTCCTATTTTTTATAAAAAATTTAATTTCAATATAAAAATATAATTACCAATTTAATATACATCTTCTCCCATATTAATCTATGAAATTTGATAAATCCATCCCTCTTTATAACCATTGCAAAGTTTTGGGGACATAGAAGACCATATAAGAGTATCTAACGTGCCATCTATAAGGCCACACAATAAAACTATATTGAAATATGACTAAAACAAAAAATAAGTATTTGATAAATAAAAATCATGATTTAAATAGTGTGGTTACCAAATGGTTATACATCACTTGATAAAAGAATGAATTTCCCTTGTGGGGCGATGCTCTTCATTTTGGACTAACCAAACTTTTGATATCAACCCACTTCTTTCATAGACTCCATAATTTTATTGTGGTAATTGGATTCATGGTTCATCCTACTTTTTCATTAATGGACCCATGATCCAAATTTAAGAACTTAAATAAATCATGGGATTTTTTTACAGTTTAACAAATTTGTCATGAATGTTTAGTAATTCATTATGAAATATAGAAACCAGATCATGGTATGAAGATTATATTTTTTGTATTACTTTTCACTCATTAAATTATTTTCTCTTGTAAGGGCTTCATGGCATAAAAACATCCCATTGAGGCTTGATTTCTAATTCCAACAACACAACATCTCCAAAAATGTGTCCCAATCTTTTATAAAAATACACATATCCTTTACCCCATATGAAATACTTAAATTATGATGAGTTTGAAAGTGATTACTGTTATGAAATGATTTAAAAAATTAACAAATTAGAAAAGAAAACAATAATGGTGCATATAACATCCAATTCATCTTCACATTTAACCAATAATCTCCCCCTTCATATAAAAAACATATCCAAGGTCATTATTTCATTAAACTATCTTTCTAATCTCAAAAATATTCCCTATGGATTTTTCAATCAAAAATTCAAAAAAAAGCACTCTCAACCATTGAAATGAATCATCATTAAATCATTCTAACATAATATATGAAAACTCAGGGAAGTAAATAAGAAAAATTAAATACTAATATACAATAAGTCTTTAATATTAACCAAAACTACATCCATGAATCACTTCCATTAAACTAAATTCACTTCACTTAAAAATTATTCTTCCTAAAACAATTCTAATATAAATTACTAACAAAAATCATAGGAAGATACTTAATTAATAATATATAGTAGTTTCTAGATCAACCGTTTTTTAAACACAGAATAAAATCAGAACATTATATATAACTACCACATGTTTATACTAAACTCATAGCATTTCCCTTTGAAATACTCCCCCAAAATAAATATTCCCTCTTAGTAAGAAATTTTTCCCCAGTAGGAATAATAAATATCTTTGTATTTATGTTTTTATCACATTACCTTTTAACCAAAAATATCTAAATAAATATTGAAAGAGTGTATAGATCACCATAGCTTAACCTTAATTATTTCTATGCCAAAATCCCACAATTAACCTCAATTTATAAAAATTATTCTTAGGTAGTGGTCTTGTAAAAGTGTAAACCACATATTCCTTTATAAAGATATGAAAATTAATATATCCTTATTCATCATTCTAATTAATAAATTAGTTCATGATTTTGATGTTATTTTATTGAAAATATTGAATTTGGTTCTTCAAATAATTCCAACACTTTGATAATTACATCTCACCAATAAGGGAAGTATCACATTCACCCTCAAATATTCTAGTTGTTTCTTCATCCACATGAGATGATTTTTTTTATTGGTTGGAATAAATATATTCCACTTTATACAAACATAGGGTACTATAATTATTCTTAATTATGTTCAATGTGAAACATTTATCTCCTAATATAAACACTATACAAAACACATACATTTTATTATCAATAACTCTATCCAAATCAGCATCAGTATATAAAAAACAATTTTTATTTTATTTTTATTTAAATCCATAATAAATAGTTCCTTTTACATACCATAGAATGAATTATTATAATATAAATTGTGATTATTTTATCACAAATTTATACCTTATTACCAATGAAACATCATTGAAAACATTTGTTTTTGAAGATATCATATAGAGTAAAATTCAGATATGTTTCTTATACTCTTATTGATCATCCACTATACCTTATCCACCACATAAAAACAAGTTTTTTGTTGCAATCAGGGTAGAAAATTTCTTAAAATCATATATTATAAACTTTATTCTTAATTATAATATATAATTCTCTTGATAAAGAAAGATACATACCTTCTCTTAAAATCATTTATATCTCATGTTGTAGATCATCTCACCCATCATAGATATCTCAGAAATCTTATTTTATTTAGTGGAAAATATTTTACAGAAATGTTCTCTATTTCAAGGAAATATAAGATCATAAATATCGAGAATAAATATGAGAGATAAATCTTCAATTTCTATTATATAATGGTTTTGATCGATTATTTTTTCATTAATTATAGTGATTTTAAGCATGATTTTATCTCCACATACCATTCTATTGGGTCTTATTATAAGAAATAAATTTATCTCATTAAGTAGAAAAAAAATCTTTTAACATCTATAAGAACAAATCCTTCATGTTTTTAAATGCACACTTTTTTTTTCATATTAACCATTAAGAATGGATAATTTCACTTCCATTTAGAAAACATTTTATTTCCCTTAAGTAATAATTGTATGAAATATAATTATTATATTAATCTCAAATCCATTTATAATGTCACATAAAATCCTATGATGTTAACCCGAGAATACATTTTCTCCACATTAACTGGCATGTTACTCCTCTTCTCTCCCTTCTGTTCAAATTTTTGTAAAACACGCACAATATTCTAATATATTCTTGTTTAATAACTTTACAACTATCACTTTTGAGTTTTTATTTAGAGTTTATTTCAATATAATATTCATAGAATCATTCCACTCTTTACACATTAATACATCATTAACATAATTTGGTTTACCTTAAGAAATAATTGAGGTATGATATGTTTATCTTAATTATATGAAAGTTTTTATTTACTTTCTATAATCACAAATTTGCTTCTAAATTTTTACATATTATATCAACCATATATGAAATAAATTTTTTAATTATTCATCTATTTATATGGATGAATTGTATTTATATTTATACCTATCACTAATATCTTATAATTTTATATAATTTTTCATTTTATATCCACTCAACTCTTCATATTCTTTATTGACATAAGAAATTATTTTGTACATTCAAACACATTATAGGAGTACCAAAACTACATTACATAATCTATTTCAACCACAATTCTGTATTCTATATAGCATCAATGATATAACTTCTAATTTGGAAAATATCTAATTAAATTCAGTTTAACTCATCTTTAATCAAATATGATCACATTTTAACCCGAAACACTAATGACACATGGGATTCCAAATTACCTTAGATACATCAATCATGGTATATTTTAGTAATATATATCTTATATATATATATATTGGTATTTATTAGATATATAAGTCAATATCAAATATATACCATGATACCAAACATTTTCATCCTAAAGTAATGATAAGTACCACATTCCATGAACCTGGTTTGAATGATCTTAACAAAACCTCAATTCATACATTCGCCAAAAATATTTTGTTATAAGATATATGGTTCAATATACTTAGGTTGAATCCCATGATTTTCTAAATTCTCTTCAATATTATCACTGTTATATTCAGCATGATTATTTAGATAAAATCTGTTCAAGGAGTAACCACATCTTCCATTTATCTTTTCTTAAAACTCATGAAATTATTCAATTATTATGATTCTTACCTCATGATCTTGTTTTTTATAATATATGTAAATTAATTAATGAAATGAAAGGAAATATTTGTTATCCTTAATTTTTTGCATCATTTTTTCATAAATATCAAAAGAAATTTGTTCTATGAGATGTGTTGTTTGGATATCCATGTTTTCTTATAGAATTGTATGTCCTTCCAGTTTTTCATGATGGTCCCTCCCATTAATTATTTATATTCAGAAATGATACATCATAAAAATTTTCTAAATATTCCAAATTTTTCATTATAATTTTTCTAATGTAACCAATCCATTTATACAAAAACTATTTTTCATATTTCATACTCAATTATCATTATTTTTCAAAATCAGAAATGTGAAATTGGTTGTATTTATTTTATTTTTTCATGATTCATCACATGTACATATTTCAATTTCCTCTCCACATAAACATTTTTTCAGAAATATCATTTTATTTCCACCATCACATTGATAGGTAACACATAAAAGGTTTTTTTAAACCATCAACATAGAGAGTACTTTGGGGCTTTAATTTCTCTACACCAATCTCTTTAGTTAAAACTTATTTTACTTTCAGTAATCATTTGTAATAAAATTTCATTTGTTTTTTTTCTATGATAGGAAGTTTGAAATTTCTTATTATGAATGTAATACAACGAGAAAGGAAATAAAGAGTAAAGGTGAGGATATTTAGGCTATACAAAAGAGGTTGAGTTTGAGGGAATCACCATAGACTATATTAATACAAAATGATGGTAGAGATACAATTCACGAATATATGATCATAAATTACTCCTAATATATTTTAAAATAAATAACTATAGCCATTTTATTCCCATCATGAAATGATTAAGTATATATACATGTTAATTTAGTCATTCTCTAAAATATCTGACTATGTGAGCAGTACTCTAACGGATATATAGAGAGCACAAAATAGAGTTAACCACCATAGATGTTTCCCCATTCAACTTCATCGATATTGATGTTGTATGTATTGCATAAAAAATAAAAAATATATCATTAAAATATAATCTTATTGAACAAAACATCCCTAACAGATTTATGATAAGAATACTATAATAGGATATTAATGGTATTTATGGATGATGTCACCCCCACACATGAAACCATGGATGTAATACCCATTTTTTTATCGTATGTCCAAAATATAGAGGATTCAACTTCACCAAATTCATTTTGTCCAAACAATAGATCGAATTCCTAGTTGTAAACCGTGGAAAATGGATGTTCAGGGGTTTTTGGGGAATATCCTCCTTGAAAAGAGAGTTAAATATGGTGACCTATAAGAGAACCCTGAATTTGATGTACCCTACAGTAGGTTTCAGGTTTTTATTTTGTGATGTGAATTGGGTCACCCATAAAATCTAAAATCCTACTACAATAAGAACACTCTATCCTAGGAAATAAAATATGAAACCTAAATAAAGTGAATAGTGTGCATCCATAAGGTCGTTTTGGAATGTATATTATTCATTAACACTATACAATCCCATATTATTGTGTTGGATAAGAGTTTACTAATCACATTTAAAAAACAAGTGAACTAGCAATTTAGTGTTGTCATTAAGAGAGAACCACCATATAGAAGAAATAAACATGACATTTATTTGAATATCATTGTATGTAGAGATAACCTGGTTCCTAATGAACTATATTAAAAAACTATTTTTTCTTGTATATTTTTTTTCCATATATTATTGGCCCATTCATTAAATATTTGTTTCATGTGGATGAGTATTTTTAAATTAGAACTCCTAAATTGGATATAGGGGTGTAGAATAAAAATACATATCTATGGTCCATTCACAATATTAATATTATTTTAGACATTTTTCTTTACATTATTCTAGAGTACCTCCATCATATCTTGATAGTTAAAATCCTATTTGAGGAGAGGATCATGGAAAGTGCACTTACTGCAAAAAATGGGGGATATTTCTATATTAAATTTCCAATATATTATTTTCTATATACCAATAATACTATGAGAACATTGATTAAGATTTTATATGGTACTCTAAATTCTATGATATATATGAAAACCATTATATCCCATAGACCAATAAATAGGGGAGGAGTCATATATTTACTTCATGAATTTTTCCATAATGGATGTCAGTGATAATCTCTCAAATTCCATCTTATAATGCATGGATTTAATGCTTTCATTAGTAATTTTGATGTTAATTGCCCTATAATTAATTTTTTTTAGCCGATCTAGCTTATAAATTCTACTGAATTCATATTTATTCATGATAATCCAAAAAATAAACTATTTAGGGTTTGTTTAGTTTTCATAAAGACTGTATTTTGATCCATTCATAATATAAACACATGCATAAGGATTCAAGATAATACACTTTTCACAAGATTTGTCCATAATCTAAATGATAGTATCATGCTTCTGTATCTCAGGGTCCTTTACATAATTCTACTACATATTCCATCAAATTGGTGGATATACATTATTTTAATCAAATAATAGTGAAATTTTATAGTCCATAGAACAACATAATCTATATATTCCAATCCTCTCCTCTATACGATTTTACCACCTTCATGAGAATTGTTTTGAGATATAAATTATAAATCAACCTAAATAGATTCTTAAACAACTATTGATACTCTATCCTTTCATAATAAGTGTAAAATCATTAATATCATAACATTTAATGTTTAATATGGAAAAATTTTAACGCATCGATGATAAATTATATATGCTAGTGATTTGATACTATACATTGAAAGGATAAACCATACAATATTCATTTCCTTTGTTAATGTTCCTACTAAGGACATTATAATCCTGAATAAAGTTTCATTGTGAAGTGGGATCTTCTTTTTGAATCACTATTACAATTTTTGAGACACCAAATGTCTCCCCTATGATATTGTATATGAATCAAGTCAAGGAGAATCATCAGAACATGAGATCATAGGCCCGTTTAGGGAATCCAAACTAAATAAGTACACTAAGGATGAAATTTCATTCAATAACATCATAATCCATATCTATTTTAATTTTTACAATGACATTAGATCCAACCACAAATCTTATATTATTTTCAATAATTTCTTCAGATTGACCAGTATAACCATGAATGTTCCATAATTAGAGGAAGAAATGGTTATCCTATAAAATTAGAGAATGAGAGATAATATTAATCCTTTTTAATGATATATTTAAGCGTATTTTAAGATATGTTTCACGTGATGATAGTATGAAATTTACTAAAGACACTAGGTTGACTAAAATTTAGGATAAGAACTGGGATAGTGGAATTAGTAACTCTAAGATGTGGTCCACTCTTGGACTAATCATTTACTATATTAATGAATTATTTATTAATTATATCCCTCCCCATAATGTAGAAAGAACTAGAGAATCCATCATTGAAATTTTGGATTAAAATAAAAGATTAACCTGCACATCTAGGATATATTATAATAAAATATTAACTAATAAATCTATAGAGCTACATATATTTCAACAAAAAATGTGAAAAATAGTTTGGATTTGGGCCCCTTTATTCTCTAATATTCATTATTTCTTTAAGAAAACTCATATCAACTATCTTATGTGAAAAATACCCACTTT